>JAUNZM010000086.1:1082500-2352775 GCA_033459285.1 Clamator glandarius
GCAGGAATAAAAACTGCAGGATTTGGCTGACTCATTATTTAGCTTTCAGTGTCGCAGGAATGACATTAAAGCATTGGTGTGTGTGTGTGGCATTTTTTATGAACTGGTACATGTAAAGCTAGATGAAGACACGTATAGCTAATATCTTGGATTTTACTTGCTGGATAGGTCAAGTTTGAAGCTGCAGGGACTGAAGTGTATGCTTCATTCGATACACATGAGTAAGCCAATTGAATTCAAAGTTCAGCATCTGTGCAAGGCTTCAAGACTAGGGACTTGCTTTGTAAAGAGAACGATGTTTTCCTGTTGCATTGCTAGGAATTAGAGAAGACTTTGCTTTTGTTTGTCTTATTCTAGTCTGAAAGAGAAATAGCTGCCACAGTAATCTTAGGATGTGACTTCTTTCAAGAACCTCTCAAACAATTTATATTTGTAAGAGAAGTGAGAACTAAACCTCACCTAATCTTCTAGCATAAATATTTAGAAATATCATTAGTACATTATAGTAATGGGATAATTATTAAATGCTTTGGTACTTAGTGTCACATTATGATGAAAATCACTTGATAACAAATTAAAGCACTTTTATTGTAATTGCTGTGGTTCTAGAGGATACACATGGTTATGCAGCATTAATTTTAAAGACTTACATGAATTTTTAAGCTTAGCAGATACAAACCTTTGGAGAATAGCCACTATTCTTGAATCCGCTATATACGCTCTAAGGAGTATTTTACTAAATCTTTTGGACCTCGGTTGGAAGTAATTAACAATTCTTCTAAATTTTCAATAATTCATGAGGGGGTTGTGTTCAGCTGCAGCTGCAGATTTGTTTAAGTAAGCTCAAATGCTCTGTAGGTGTATGTGGCAGGGGAGAACATATGAAAATTATATACATGATCCATAAGATTGTAACATTTGATAGTTGATAATCTACATGAATAACCAAGCAATTGTGCACTAAGTGGCTACTTGCTTTAAAGGGTTGGACTTGATAATCTTAAAGGTCTTTTCCTACCTAAATAATTCTATGATTCTATCAAGTTGCACCATGTGTTTAGGCTAAAGGTTTAGGCTAAATATTAGGCATCACTTCAGTGAAAGGGTTATTAGGGATTGGAACATACCACCCAGGCAAGTGGATGAGTCACTGCCCCTGGAGATATTTAAAAGGCTTGAAGATGTTGAGCATAAGGAGATGGTATAGTGGTGGACTTGGCAGTGTTAGGTTACAGTTGGACTTGATGATCTTAAAGGTCTTTTCCAACCTAAATAATTCTGTGATTCTACTAGGAGCACAATGGCCACTGAAGCCAGTAAAATTCTGATTTATAAATTGTGTTTTAGGAAAATACTCCTTCATGTTATCGTATCTGTGCATTAAGCATCATAGAATCACAGAATAACCAGGTTGGAAGAGACCCACAGGATCATTGACTCCAACCATTCCTATCAATCACTAAACCGTGCCCCTCAGCACCTCGTCCACCTGTGCCTTAAACACCTCCAGGGAAGGCGAATCAACCACCTCCCTGGGCAGCCTCTAACAGTGCCCAATGACCCTTTCTGTGAAAATTTTTTTCCTAATGTTCAGCCTAAACCTCCCCTGGTGGAGCTTGAGGCCATTCCCTCTTGTCCCGTCCCCTGAGCAACTGGTCCTGTGGAAGAATGGTGTCTTTAGCTAGCTGGTGTAGCTCTAAGGAACGTTTTTCAGGAAGCATTGTTTGGTGATCCTCCAGATAAACTGACTTGTCTCCTGCATTCATAGGTTGTCCCTCAGGACTTCTAGTGACCTATTTCCCATGTGTGCCTTAAATCAGTCTTGATCACAATGGCTTTTACTGGCTAGTTTATTCTCTAATAAGACTTAAAATTGTTGAATTTAGGTGCTCTTGATGAGGCAGGAATGGAAAAGAGTGAGCTTGGATTATTTTAAAGTGATGAGCTCTAGCGGTGTGCAAAGCTGGGTCTGTAAGTTGATAACTCTGGACTTGCAGTGCAGGTGAAGAACTGACGTTTTGGCCTCACCTGAAATGTGTGCATCACCTGTGGTGTGGCAGTCATCTGTCCCCATGCCACCTTTAATCTGAGGCATAGACCTCCGTGTCTGGCTCCTGGGGAAGGTGGTAGCAGGATGCTCAAAGTGTTGAGGGTACCTCATGAGTGAAAAGTGCAGCGAGCTAAAAGATGCACTGGGAATCTGAAGTTCAAGGAGAAAACTCAGAAAAGACGGAGAAAAGGGGGAGGAAAATTGTTTGGGAACTATAGTCTAGGTTTAGCTTTTGTATGAAACCAAAATTTCCTGTTTCCTCAGAGATCTACCCTGAGGCAAGGGCCTAAAATAGACTTGGGCATGTTCCAAGCTCTCTGTAGTATGGTGAGTGTATCAGACTATTTCCCTTCAGGAACCTTACTGTTAAAAGAAAGCCAAAAGTCTACTATATTCCTCTATTCCCTGACAATTTGAGTTTGTATTTCAGGAATAAACTAGTGGGGCCTGTTAGATGTGGGTAATTGATTGTTCTATGTAATTTTTTATGGACTTTTTTAAGGATACCACGTGGCCTGGTCTCCAGCGGGGGAAACTGCTTTCTCTTCTGCTAGCTGAACATCTCTTGTATCTTCTCATGTTGGTTGCCTTTTTATAGCAAAACCCCAAGGTAGTAACAGAGAAGTTGTCTTCATTTGTGATACGTCCAAATTTTGATTACGTATGCTTTGTCCAGAATGGTATCAGATTTTTTTCTATAAATAAGTGTTGTATGGCCTGTGACTTTTGTTATTTCACTGATGAAATACAACTGAAAGACAGTAACGAATGTATCAGCGGATGCTTTGCTCTTGTTGCTGTATCTCTAGTGCTGGTTAACATGGGATGAGCAGAAGAGCAGAATCATTGTCCATTTCTGTTCTGGTATGTAGCTTAGTTGTGCAGTCATGAACTACATTCAGTTTTGTTTTCTTTAAAGAGGCTTTAATAATGCACAGCACCTTAAGAAAATATATAATTGTGAGCAATTTGCTGCTTAAGAGTACACAGCACTTCCCATTAGAACTACTGCTACCTCCTACAAGCTGGAGCAGAGAATATGTCTTCTTAGAAATTGAAAGTGTTTTACTCGTATGTTCAGAATGACAGAATGCATAAATCTGGTCTTTGGGATGTGTGCATGCAGAGTGAGATTGTGATGAAGCCTATTTTAAAGCAAATTTACTATGGCTATTCTGTATATGGCTACTACTTCCTATTGTAGAATAGTCTCTTTGCTTCCTCAGTAGCTGTTCCTCTGTAGGCAGTACCTCCCCTTGTTTTTTGATTCTGCAAGTGTGTAGCTAGGCTTTTGCTCTTACTTTGGTTGTTCTGGAAAGGTGTTATATATGATGATCTTATGAGATAATCAGACAGTGTGAGAAAAGTATCAATCCGGGTTTTAGCTTTAAATTCTCCCAATGTCCAATTTTTCCATTCTTTTAAAAGCACTACAAGGTCAACATTTTTAGCAATGTGCTGCAGATCAGAGACTGTTTCACCTTCTCATATATGCAGCCTGCTATACCCATAGACTAGTAATGGTTCCTTGGTCTACTAGTTCTGAATTTTGGTTGCTCCTGAAGTTCCCATCTGTTTGTGAAAATAAGTACATTAGTTGCTCTGAAAGCTGCAAAGACCTGTACCTTCTAGACAGGCTGCATGCCACTCTCCTGAAGGTCTAAACTGTACTTCTATAACCTTTAATTTTTCTGTAGATGTCAGGTTATCACTGGACATTCGACAAAAGCTGCAGTTTAACCCAGGAAGTCAGGCTACTACAGGAAGCTCAGCCTGTATATTAAGTGGTGTATTTTACTGTGGGCTTGCGTTGAGTTCAAGGCAATGATTTTAATCTTCAGGGTATCAAATGGCCCAGGCATCCTAACCTGCAAGGTTTTCCCTTTCTTCCTTTTTGCTCCAAACCCCTGAGAACCACCATCTCTTCCCAACTCTGGGACTCATGAAGGAGAAATAGAGAACAGAACTCTGCCTGTTCTGGGATGCAAAACCCAGGAAAACCTTTATTAAGGACATAGTGTTCTGTCAGACTGTACTGCCCAGTATAGTATCACTTAAAATATTCCTGTAATGCAGGTACTCGGTGAGAGAAGATGCTGAATTCAAAGAACCTTTTTATAAAAGAAGACGTTTTGACTTTAAAATGTCATTTTTCCTTTCTCTAAAATGGGAATGATGATATTTCTTGAACTTTCTTTACCCTTGAGGTCAGATCTAATCTTGGAAAAAGCTTGAAGACAATAGTGTTTGCTTTTTTCCTGCCAAGCACAGTTTAGGAAACCACCAAATTAGACTACAGGGTTTAGGACAGGGCACTGAAGTGGCTGCCTTTGCTAGGTTATGATATGTGCCACTTGAAAGCTTCCTTGCTCCAGGGTGCCAATTGCAAATCAAACAGCATCTTCTGCCTGGCCTCAGACACATGCTCTTCCAAGCGGAGACAACTGCTCTTATGCTAATAAGTGGCTGCAGATAATTTGTGTGAATTTCTGATGATGAGGAAAAAAAATGCAGTGATGGCCACTATGATCTTTTGGTTTTTTTTTTTAATATTGTTTTCTCCTCAAGTCTATATTTTCTTAAGCTAATTTACCACATCAAGGTGCAAAACTTCTGCTTGCAGTTTTTCAGTTTTGAACACCACTAAAACCACTCTGGTCAACAAATGTTAAATTTCCAGTAAAAACTCAGTACCCTCCTGAAGTGGCAACCCTTATGGTGAGAAACCACAAACCCATTTGGCTTGGCCAGATGCTTTAATCCCCTTGATTCAGCTGAGTAAATGATTTCTATGGTTCACCTCCACCCCAACCCACTGCTTTATTTACTAACATAGTCATAGTAACCAAGATAAAGGAGTTAAAAGCTGGTTTATCTTTGTTTTTTTTCCTTTCTTTTTCAGACATGACCCTTTCACATAAATGTTTTTTGCTTTCCCAAATCCTAGTTCCATTGTGGAATGTATGAGGGCAGAAAATAAACCATATTTTAAAATGTCATAATTACATTTTCAGTTAAGATGAAATTATCTTATTAATGTAATGAAAAGACTATCGACCCACTCCTGGGAGAGAAGGCAAACCCACACTGGATCAAATACTGACCTATAAAAGTAGTGAACAATATGAGCAATTAATGCTTTTGCTATATGCTGAGACAGTAAAACCTTGTACTGGCTTCATAGAGTGTCTGTACTAGAAATAAGTGTTTGGATTCTTTTGGATTTTGACATTGCAAATTCTTGCAGCAATGCAAGTTTTCCACATCAAAGGTGACCAAGCAGACTTGTTCACTAAAGGAGAGTCAGTAAAAACTGGATCTGTATCTATGTTAACTTCTTTTGAGAAGAAGGTAATGAGCATGGGGAAGAGAAGGAGCTGGGTTAAGCTGGGAGGGAGGAGTGGTAGAGTGACTGGAAGAGTTGCTGCCTTGCATTTTCTCTGGATGTACAGACACTTGAAACTGCAGCTGGGATGAGATGGAGTACTGGAAAACACAGAGAACAGCCCAGCTTTGAGGGCTGTGGCAGGTATGGCAAGATGTGTTTATTTGGTCTCACTCACGTCTCCTGTGAATGGTGATGGCTGATGAGCAGTAGGACAAGGAGCAGAGCAGCCATCCTGGGTTTCTGCAACTTTAAGGGAATCTGACTTGTCCTTTCACAGTGATGCTCACAACCATGAGCTCTCCTTTCCTTGGTCTTCTGTGAAGTTTTGCTGTCCCATAGTTGTTTCTGAGATAAGAAGGTGCAGGCTTTATTTTTAGTGAATTGTCTGTTGTCTATAGACCTCCAGCTGAAGGTCTGTCCCTAGCTGTGAAGCTTCTGGACAACAGAACCTAATCGCAGTGCCAGTACTGAGGAGAGGGCCAGGGTCACACTTGAGGTGTCCATTGGGAAGTGCCATGCCCGCTTACTTACAACAACAAAACTAAACCTAGAAAGAGGGACAGTTTTTTTGGAAATAGGAACAGGTAAGAATATGCTGGTCTCATGTATCCTATTGAATCGACAGAGGGGAAATACTAGTTAGTTAAAATAAGCCTTACTGCTGAGTACTTACATAGAACAAAAAGATCTATGTACAGTAATGTCAATGCAGCAAGAATGCAATTTTAATATAAGCTGTTGCCAGCATGATGTGAAATGAAATTTTTGTTGTTATATTAGGTGCCAAAGAATCCAAGGTCTCAGCCAGGGAACAGCCTGTTTAGTTTATACTTTTTCTTTTGCAAAATTTGAAAAGAAAATGTTGTTCTGTTGGCTTTGGAGCAGTGCAGGGAAGGGATAATAAGTGACTTAAGATGCTCTATAGGCTGGTCCTCAGCATATCTCACTTACATGGACCAACATGTTTACTTTTAAATTTCTGATTAATTGTAATCATATTAAACTTCATGTCTTTGAGAAACAATGGTAAGCAGTTAAAAGGAACGTATGTGTGTCTACACAGGCATTTCACTTCTATCAGAGCACTTAGACTTAT
The DNA here is from genome assembly GCA_033459285.1 of Clamator glandarius. Taxonomy (NCBI): domain Eukaryota; kingdom Metazoa; phylum Chordata; class Aves; order Cuculiformes; family Cuculidae; genus Clamator; species Clamator glandarius. The sequence continues at coordinate 1,089,035 of JAUNZM010000086.1, forward strand.
GCTATGAGTTTATACTCTCATCAGTGCTAAAAGGCAGGCAAGACAATGTTCGCATTGTAAAGGTAGAGGTTCAGGGCCCAACAGCCAGGACTGGTAAGCCCTGAGGAGATGGAGTGTTTGGTTAATGTGGAACAAAAACTTGCATTAAGTGAAAAATGAGGTTGTAAGAGCTTTCGGCTCTTTGAATGTGGTGTTATGCAGTAGTGAAGACAAGACTTGTCTTCAAACAGAACAAATCAACAACTCTTGCATGAAGCAAGAGCTTTCTCTAGCCTCTCCTTTATGTTCTCCCTCTGTTCTCTCTTCCTCTGGTTCTGACTTGAAAGGAGAAATGGTGTTTTCTCTTTCCTGAACCCTCTGGAAACAATGCAACTCATTAGTAGTCCTGGGATGTGGTAATGGTGGAGGCAGAAGTTTCCTGTGGGCTGAAGACACTGCTAGCAAAACCATATGACACTGAGAGGAATGAGCCTCTTCAGATGAGAGTCCTAGCAGACTTGTATGCCTCTTAAATGTGTGCCTGGTAATGAATGTGCTGCAGGGGAGACTTGAACATCTGGTCACTTCATTCTAGTATTTCTTAATTTATAAGGATATGAAAATTTGAACATGATATTCGAGATAAAGTTACCAACCTGATAAGAATGTCATTCCCCATGAGTGAGCATTGTTCTAGTGAATATGGAATGGAACTATTACTGTATCATCAGCTGTGTCTGTGGCTCATTAGAAATGTACATTTCTGAGCTGGAAAGCTATTTCATTTATGACTTAAAACTTGGTGTACGAGTGTCCCAAACTCTTGGCTACTGTCTCTCTCAGAAAACTGCAGAAGTGCTACATATCTAGAAAAAGCTGTTCTCCAAAAATATTCTTTATGTACAGTTTGAAGAGCTGACTTTTTATTTTAAGAGTCAAAACCTTTGGCAGACAAACTATTTCATGTATGGCGTGCCTGGTGTGTGAATGTGCTTTCTGGGGTGACGTTTCTCCAGGAGGGCAGAGTTGGAAAAGGGGCAGGCTATCACCAGGATGGTCAGTACCAACTTGCAACTCAGCTGGTGAAAAGCTCTGATGGTTTTGACAGAACCTGAAAACAAATGAGGCTGATGCAAGAATAAATACCTGGTTTCAAAGACTTTTTCCATGTGAAGAGGATGACCCTGTTAGCAGCACTAACTCCTCGTAGCCCTGATTGAGGAAAAAACATACATCCAATTTCTGCTCTTTTTTTTTCTTTGTCTTTGAAAGCAGACCAAATATTTGGTACTCCTGCTTTTGTTTAAAACTCTACCTTCCTTGCTCATCTGTTGGCTGAGATGTAGGCCGTGGCTTCTGGAAGGTGTAGTTCTTGTACAATGACAGCAGCCTTCCTACTGCCAAAGGTTGCACGCATCAGCCTGTGGGATGCTGGCAGTTGCCCTAACGAGATGTCTTGTTTTCAGGCAGTGGAGGGTGCTTGTACTTGCAGTACTTATCGGCCTCTGTGCACTGGTGGCGTGACTCTCTATCTCCTCATTACTGGGACTGACAGCAATGGCCTGAGACAAGCTCTTTGATCTCCTAGTCTTCCTTATTCTGTCTTCTTCCAAAAGACATGATCTCAAGGTATCTTGCTACTTATATATAAGCTACGAGACCTAAGTGAGACAGATGCTCGCAGTTGAAGAGAGCCCTTTAAGGCAAAGGGTGCACAGCATGTAGGTTTGGCTCAAAAAAATCTCTCTTGTTGGCTTTGGGCTAGCTTCCTGCTCTGGTCCTGGCCAGCTCTCCAGCATGGCCAGCACCCCCTCCTTGGCAGCTGGCAGCAGGGCTGATGCAGGGGCGCCATGCTGGTATCGCTGGTACAACAAGGTGGACTTCTGAGTACTTTGAAGGGAGGAAGACCTAAACGAGAAAAGAATTAAAAAGTTAACCATATGACTGACTCTTTAAGATGCTGCTTTGAGATTTTTTTTTCTTCCTGTGAAACATGGAGAAATAAGGATTACTGTGACAGTTTGGAGTCAGGATGAGTGCCATCCTCCTGGGACATACAACCATGCTTTTGGCCTGTATTTCTGTAATAATTACATCATAGGACACAGTGCTTGATTTTTTTTTTAATTTTTTTTTTAATTTTTTTTTCCTGGACACTAAGGCATGGTTCGTTAATGCTTACCAAGACCCTGCGTGTTCTTGAAGAAAAGCCTTTTGGAAAGTGCCAAGTTATATAATAATGCTTCTTTTTTTAAAATTGAAGTTGCCGCTTAATGCCATGCTCGCTCCTGTACTGTGTAGCCAGACAGGAAGAGCAGCCAGAGAAGGAGCCTTTTGGATCAGCAGATTTGGTCTGAAGAACAACTACTGTTTTCAGGGCAGAAAAGCATGTTTCTCCTCCAACTTTGCCCCATTACAAAATTACATTGAACTAGAAAAGAGAATTCTGTTAATCAGAATAGTCAGTTGGGGAATCATTAGCTCTGATTTTAAACACTATTTGTAATTTGCTGTAGGGTCTGTAGCCTAATTCTTTCCTTTGAGTTAATTAAAATATGTTTGAATGTGACAGATATTTCCAAAACTTCCCACAATACAGGAGGAAGGGTAGGAGTTTTGTCATCCTCCATCAAATACAGAGGCTCTGAGCGCAGAAGAATTTCACTACAATGCTGCAAGGTTGTTTACCTTAGCTCCTTCACAAAAGATAATCCAACAAATTACATTAATTATAAACCAATATGTTCTGTTCAATTCCCACATGAGCCAAACCTGGGTATGAGCATCTGCTCTTATTTTCTGAGCTGGGTTTTGAGGACAAGACTCACAACAATGCTCAATCCATAATTAACAGAAAAATTAAAGATGCAACATCCCTTGCATCCTGCTTTTTGAAGCAGCATGTTTAAAAATATACATGCACTGTCCTGGCAGTTTTTATTCAACGTAAAAAAAACAATACTCTATTGTTACCCCTCGTGTGTTTTTGTTTGTTTAAAATATTTACATTTATGTTAGGCTTAAAATAAACATGTAAATACTTTCCATAAGAAAAAAAAATCATAATTCCCTCTTGTGCTACATTTTTTCTTTTCAATTGTTTGTCTCCCTCCCCCCAAAGATGACCTCTTTTCATAAAATGTGGTTTATTCTGCATTAAGCATATTGTTTTCTTTATGAAAAAAGCACTGGTTGGGCTTCTTATTTTATTTTTTTAAGTGGCATATTTTTTCAGTTTCATTTCATAACAGGAAACAAAAGAAAACGTGATTGTTTGACCTGGTTACCAAAGAAATATTTGGCTAATAAAAATCCCATTAGCACGATGCCAAGTTCTGCGAGTTGTTTATGGTAAGCATGCCTATACAATTATACTCCATTTGCATGCTGAAGGAGTGGAAGAAAGAGCGCTTTTGTGGTTTAGGCACTAGACTGGCACTTGAGATAAGAGATCAGCTCCCAGCTGTGCAGCAGACTGACTTTGAACAGACAGCAAATTTCCGTGGCTTACTTTTGCAGAAGGGATTCATCACACTTCTTTTCTCCCATCTTCCATCCTGTTTCTGTGGAAACTGAACTCATGAAGGCTTCTTGCCCCAGTGTAGGTTCCCACCTCTTCTCCAAGGGGCATAGCTGCATTGCCATCTTGCAGGAACAAGACTAAATTCATAACTCACTTCAGGGGGTTTATTAATTGGTGCTTAATAGGACTCATACAACATAAATGGAATAAAAGATTAAGTGGTTACTTCTATCCATTCCCTTTTGGGGGGAGGATGAACCTGAACTTCTTGACAATGAAGGTCTTTCTTTTGTGCCTCCCATTTCCTGGGTTTGCCCGTGGTCCCTTCTGATGGTGCTGACAGCCCCAAGGCTGCTAGCTGCTGTGGAGCAGCGTGGTGGCCTGTCCCCACCCTTGGTCTCGCCCATTTTGCCCAGAGGTGTCCTTGCTGGGGACCCCTGTGTTACTGCTGGAGATGAGAGTATGGTTGCTGTCCTGCTCTAGTCACGATTCTTCTACCGCCGTGCTGTGCGGCAGCCTCTGAAGGCTTGCTGGGTTTCCTGCATTTCATGCGAGCCTTGTTTTAATGAATAAATAATTGACAAGAAAACAATAGAAATTCATTAACTACAGGGGGAAAAATAATACAGAAAAGCATAACGTGTTGGGAAACGTTTCTTCTGGAAAGAGAGCGGGAGGGACCATTTCTTTGAAAGCCAAGGCATGTAGCCCCTGGAAGTTCAGAGATGTCCTCTGTTCCCTGAGCTTTCTTTGTTCCCCTGGGACTTGCAGCATGGGTTCAACTGTGAACATGCTGCAGAGAGCAGGATGTGGTGAACCAGATGCTCTGTGGGCTCCCTGCTTGGCAACACAGTCGGAGCTGGTAGGGCAGTCCAAGGAAGGACTGTGGGAGCTTTTCTGGAGCTTTTCTGATAATGGGCATAGAAGTACCAAGAGTAACAGGTATGTAGGAATGGAGAGTGCTGCTGCACACAAGCGGGGACTGAGCTTGCTTGGAGATGCACCCAGGGAGCTGCCCACCTCCCTTCTGCAGGGCTGAGGAAGACGCACTGGTGTGGGTCAGAGCCCCTTGCATCTGGGGCACCTGCTCCTATGTGGCTCACACCACCTTCAGAGGTAGGACTTGCTTAAGCTGCCTGTCACTAATGGGGTGGCTCTGGGGTTGGGTCTTCAGGCATGATTGCCTTTAGGTGACATATGGAACTTCCTAGGCTGTAATTAGGTAACTGTAATGTCCTCAGTACGAGAAACTTTCAGACAAAGGCACATCTCGATATTCCTCCAGATTTAAAAAATAATCAACAGGTAAGTCTTGGTCTCTCTCACCTCTTTGATCTTTTCTCCTCCAATTCTGGGACACAAGCATGTCAAAACCTCTTCCTTTGCTGGGAGCATGAAATTTTCAGCTGCACAGTTTGCAGTGTGCACTTGAGGAAAGCCTTCTGTCTTCAGTATTGCTCTTGAGGGGAAAGATGTGTGATCACTACACAGCTAAGGCATGTGCTGTGCAGCAGCCTTTGCTTGGTAGGATTCTGAAAATGACTTCAAAATGGCACAGCATGAATGCTGCATGCCCAACGTGTGATATTAAAACACTTAGAACTGGATCAAATCAAACCCAGTGTTCACCACAAACACGCAGAGGCTGTTCTTATTTGAGGACTCTTTTCTTGCCAAATTCCATCTTTCCACTCTGAGCTGCATTAAAAAAAAAGCCTTGTGTGTGTATATATTTATATAGCTGAATGTTTTTTGATCACATTTTATACAAAAATATTGCCTTTTGGCAGGGAGTCAGCTAGTAGGTGTTGGATTCAGAATGCATCGTAAAGTTACGAATGACTGCAAATGACATTTACACCCTGTAAATCTGGTAGGGAAGTGTTAAGATCAAAAAATCAAGGCCTTCAAAGCTGAGAAATGACAGAACTAATAATTAAATTGAGCTCTTTGTGTGTCTATGCATTTATGTGTATTTATAATTGTAGCTACCTGACTGTTCAGGTTTTTTTTTTTTAATTCCCTGGGACCCATCTCTTCTAGTGCACAGGCAACTGTGCACTTTCCCGCACCAGGTGTTAATTTTTGCCACCAAAGCCCTATGGAGTATCTTGCCCATGTCTGTGCTGGGAATGGGTCAAGACCACTAGACTCTTAAGTCAGGAATGCCCTGACATGGAGACTTGAGCATCAGGCCCTGTGAAATGGGTGGCTACCCAGCGTGTGACAGATAGTGTGGAGTCCCAGGTGTGTATAGGGTAGGGTGGTCTCTGTAAGTCTGATGCTTTTGCTATTCCTCATCCCCAGAAACCAGAGGCAGCTGTAACTGGTAAATACGGACCTGCCTGGAGCTGCAAAAGATACTGAGACAGTAGTGTGATTATGGGGAAGCGCAGACATAGTTAGGAAGCAAGGTGTGATTGTAAGTTGTGTTCCTGTAGGACTTACATATATCTGCAGAAGTTTCTGTAAAGCCTGCAGCTTGGGTATGTAAGCCTGACTGGATTTCACGTGAATGCACGTACCCCAAGACCGAATGTTTCTCAGAGAACAGCTGCAAGGATTGTCATATTAAAAGGAAAAGATAGGGTTATGGGGATGCACCCACTCTGAGCCCATGCCAAGAGTGCCTGGCACATCTTAGAAGGAATTTCAATTTTTATTGAGTAACCTCCAAAGAAAGAGGTCCCCTAACTTCCCACAAGTACTTGAACGGGCTTGTTCAAGTACCAAGCTGCCTTTAAATTCTAGCCATAATCAAAGGCAATTTCTTTCTGCGCTATTCCTAATATTGCTGGAAAGCAATTCTCTGTCTTTTTCATAATCTCCTTTGGAAAAGCCTTATCATGTTTCTAAACAAAAGTTTACAATGAAAGCTGTCACTTGGAGCAAAGACACAAAAAGCAAAGGCACATCTCTGCTATTCCATTGGTTCTGCATTGCAGAACTTTTTGGAACCCACCACAACTCGAAAGGAAAACTTTATAAGCATATTTTTATTATTGGATTTTGGAGTTATTTTCACTTTTGTGGATATTAGGTTTCTACATATTATAGTTGGCTTAAGCTTTCTTGTTTTCTTGAGGTTTTCTTCTCCTAGGATTTTTTTTTTAATGGAATTCCTCTTCTTTTAATTCCTTCTATTTTAACGCAATATGTTCATTACACTTGGATCCTTATTTTGGAGTCGCTTCATTTACTGGGGGATTACATGGCATTTCTACATGTGTGAGGAGTTTAACAAAATTGAATGGCATTTATTATATGATCTTGTTTTTATTTATTCACTAAGTACACTAAGATACTACTCACTAACCTCAAGTCTGATTTTTATCTGAGGTCCTGGCCTGAGCAAGAGGCAACACCAAGGGCAAATTAAACAAGAACTTTAGTAACAGCTCTTTAAAACAAGCTTGTAAAGTAAATTAAAACTGTAAGTGAAGTGGAAGAAAATTGAAAGAGAATGAGGAAAATCAAGTCTCCTCGCAGATCAGTAAGAGGGAAGTCGGTGATGGTGTGACTGAGGGTAGAATGAGCCCCATCTGCCAAGTGCCCCTGAGCAGTAGAGATGTCACCTGCCACCCGCTCCCCAGGAAGGCTTTAGGCCAAACTCTGACCTGATTTTCACCCTGTACAACACTGACTGCAGTCTGTCTGCACAGACACAAGTTAGAGAAGAATCTGACTGGGTGGGTTTCTAAATATAAGTAAATAAAGAAGTGCTGTTGCTGGTTTCTGTAAGGCCTGAAATGCTGTTTGCCTCATGTGGTGGTAAATTCCTTGCAGTGCTTGCTAGAGGTGGCAGGCTGACAGCCCTGGGCAATGCGTCCCTTGCAGCAGCTGTGCGAGCTTTACCAGGCTTTCACATTAAACGCTCCTCCCCTGCAGCCAGTTAGTTCAGTCCTGAGGGTCTCTGCTTAGAATGCCATAAACTGAGACCAAACTTATTAATTTAAATGAAATAGATGTGCCACACCGCAGTTCGGCAATGCAAAACTAGCTGTCCATAAAGCAGAGTGCCTTCTCCTGACAATTCTCTAAAAGCATACAGGTACCCCTCAGCAGTGATTGCATTGCCTCGTAATCTGCAGCTCGTGGAAATCACTACGGGACTATTAAACCCAATATATGTCAGAGCAGCATAGATTTTGTTCTGGATTATGTCTCTTGGCTTAGGAGGGTTTTGAATATGATGCAACTCATATTCCCTTCAGGTGCCTGTACTGTATGGGTCAGAAAACATGGAAGGGTTTGACTTGTGTGAAGGCATTAGTAAGGCTTAACTTTGGCATCTAAATTAACTGCTCCAGTTCAGATACCAACACAGTGCAGAGCTTCCTTTTTGCTACCAACTTTTCCTGGAGAAGCTGGGCTGCCTGGGCTTCATGACCTCACATGGAGTCTGGCTCTTGTGGTACCTATGCTTTCAGGAGAATGTCATGAATTTTCTCCCAAGCTTGAAACTGCTCGCCTAGGTCCTTGTAGACGCGAGCCCTCTGATCCTCTGTGGGACTGCTCTGCCATTGTTGACCTGCACTTCTGGAAACCAGTGAATGTTTCAGCCATACCTGGGCATTTTATCACTGTAAAATATACCACATCCCTTTTATTGCATTTAGAAAAATTAGCGTATTCTGGAAAAGATGGCTGTTTTGAGGGCATGCAAGTAGTATATGACAGTGCATGCTTTTACTTTTTAATGAACTGTTTCCCATGGCTTCATTTTACTTCCACAGTCTATTTTTGTTGTTATACTGACACTGGTCAGTGAAGCTCAGAGGAAATCAGTCATCAAGATGCATGGTGCTGAAGCAGGATTTCTGCTGTGGTGGGGATTGCGTTAATGCCTTTGGAGATTTCTTGCTGTTGTCACTGCTGAATCTACACGATAATGCAGAACTACCTAAATTGAACCAAGAGGCAAAATTTGGAGCTGTGTAACTAAGTTACCAAAGAAAAATTTCTTGGGACATTAATTTTGACTCATACTAGAACAGTCAAAGTGACCCCTAATATGTTCTGTTGGGATGCCTGGCATCTGTTATCTTACTCTAATGCAGACGATTTTCTTCCTCCATTTCCTCACTAGCAAAACTGGCCTGGAATCTGTGGAATTAACATTCTGAAAATATAGAACGCCACCAAAATAACAGGGTTTTGGACATTATGGTTCTTTTAACTGTTCATATCCAGTTAGATCAGGATTTAGATAAAGGGTCTACCTGTATTGACCATCTAGAACTTCTTTTCAACAGCTATTCATAACTTTTCTCTTTTGCTTTCCTCCTCCTCCTGCAGGTGCCCATTTTCCACACAGTTGTGTGCTGCATTTCTCGAGGTGTTCTGGTAAATGTAAACATGTAGTTCTGCAGTAAATAGACCAAATCAAGAAAATTTAGTTCCTTAAGCCACACAGTAACATTCATGGTTGTCTTCTTGCAGACACCCTGGATCCTTCATCCCTGTTATGTTTCTAGGATATTCCTCTTGCCGCTGCTGTCTTCACTTGCCTCATCTCTATTGCCTGCTTGATTCCTTCACACCTTTTCAGGAAGACCTGAATGCAAAATAAGCCTGTAGTGGGGGAAATAAGAGCAAGGCCAGAGTAAGTGAAATGTGTAACCTTTTTGCTCGGCAGCCCAGGTGGCTTGGAGATTCAGCTGCCTTTGGTTCCTACCTCTGTTGTGGAGCTTTTGTCTGTGCCGGTGGTTCAGCATTTGTGCTTTTGTATGCACAGCCCTCAAACGAAGTGAATCCAATTATTCTTAAATTTCTCATTCAAAGGTCTGCCTTAACTAGCTAGGATCTGGTAGGCATACAAGCAAAATCCAGTTTTCCACTTCTTTAGAATAATCTTCTCTACTGTTTATTTATTTTTTTTAATTAGTGACACATAGGATATATTCAGACATCAGGGTAATAAAAGACCACACACCTAGCCTGAATGCCTATCAGGATGGTCACTATGAATGTAATCAGTCTTTAATAGCTCTCATGAAATAAAACTGATATTTGAAAGTTATTCTTTATCAGAGAGACTCTTTTCTTCCTTCCTTTTTAAGAAAAGATAACAAGAATCTGTGATATTTGAGACTGCATGTGAGACGTGCTACTCCTATTTTCTTTCTCAGTTTTTTTTAGAGGTTGATTATATTTTCACCTGAAACCAAATTTGTCAGCTTCAGATGCCTTGTTAACATAAAATTAAGACAACAACAACTTGTAAATTGTAAAATTTATGAAAATAAAAATGTATTAATATTTGATGAAGCATCCATAAAAAGTGACTTAATTGTTCATAAATTATTTATGAACTTTGGGGAACAATTTGTCTTGTTTGTACCTTTTGGAACAGCCCCTGGGAGCTACTCTTGGTGTAGGAAGGGCTAGCATTTTCTCCTTAGCTGGGCATGGGCAGGGAACAAGCCCTCCAGCACTGCCAGGCCACAGACTCTCCTTCCCTCTGCAAACCTTCTCTTGCTGTCCTCCATGAGTACTCAAGCCACAGGTCAGACCTCAGGCCAGGGGTCAGCCTCTGTGTCAGAAAACCCAACTACATCTTCAGTGGGGTAGCCTTGAATATGACAGAAAGCTGTCCTGCCTTCATATGGAAATTGTTGCACATGCCCTTGCCAGTCTTTCTGAGGACAGAGAGGGAGTTAGATGGGAGGACTTTGTGTTGCAGATGATGGAAATCACAAAACCTGCTAGAAAATTTTTGATTAATTAGTTGGGTTTATGTCTCAGTGTATGTGTATATGTGAATTTAGGGGTCTTTCTATTCAAAGATAGGAGCTGGACTCAGTGGTCATTGTGGGTCCCTTCCAACTCAGGACATTCTATGAAATATGAATAGGTTGCATTATGAATATGTACCTTCTTTTCTTACAGACACATAAAAGCAATTTTCCTCCTTCAGCTACTCTTTTGGTTTTCCTGGTTGTTTTTTTGTTTTTTTTTTTAATTTTTCCCTTTCTTCACATGGTCTATTCATGCAGAAGACATTTGTGTAGAAATGGTAGATGAATACTCTCCTTTTCCTTGGGAATTCAAGGAATAGAACTTGGCAATGACTATGAATACAATAGAAAATGTTTCCATGCTCTACCAGCAGACAAGTACTTAAAGGAGCTTCTCATTAGTGAGTGTTGTTGCAGGCAATGGTGTGAGGTTTAAAAGTCACTTTGCCAGAGATCAACTTTTGATAAATATATTTTAATTTCTTTATGGAGTTTTAAAGTATAACAACCATTGTTGAATAGGTGCAGCTGAAAACATGTTAAATAGCCTTCAACTCTTCACATTTGTATTGAACATCATCTCCAGGAATGACATTTCTTGTTACCATGGAAACAAATTTGACATTTCAAAAATACATTTATTGTTGGGTCACCAAGATAGGAATTCTGAAAGGAAAAAAGGTCAGAATATTTGCCTGTCTCAGAGATATTATACAGTTTGCTGTATTCCTTTGGAGGAAAGAAGTATGTGGTATCGCTGTAAAATAGCATGCTCCAGCTTGATCCAGTTTGAAAATATTTTGACAAGATGGTGGCAGTGTTACAGGTCAATAACGCGTGTCTCAGTCTCTGAGATTTTGCAAAGTGATTAAAACTATTTCTTGGATCAAGACCTTTTCTGGATCAAATCATGTTCCTGAGGACTTTCAGTCATGGCTTTCCAAATTGCAGTAGCTCTGCTCTACTTCATCATCTCTCCTTGTAGAAAATATTTGAAAGATTGATGTCAAGATTTTATTTGATATTCAGGAAAAAAAATCGCTATCTTTACTTGGAATTAGGCCAAAGTTTTATTCAAGATAATGTATTTAATATAAAGTAGGAAATTGAGGAATTGGTGCTAAGGTTTGGTACTGAACCATGTGTGCCTGTATTTAAAAAAAGAAATATGTAATTTAGATAGTATTTATTAAGATGGATCAGATTCTGACTTTGAATGGTTTAGTATAGTTCTGTAGCAATATATTGTAAAATTAAATACTGCTAAAGTGGAAATACTGATCATGTAAAGTGAAATACTGCTTTTTCAAGCGATTTAGCTTTTATATGTAGTTGTTGAAATCTAATAATGATTGGAGAGTGAATTATGGCCTGCAGTGAGGTGTTTGTCATTTGTACTGGCAAATAATATCTTTGAGCAAGGAAAAAAGTGAGGCTTGAGGGAATGTGAGTTTGGAGAAGTCCAGCTCACTTAAATGATACCAAGCAACCGCAATGAGTGTCAGCGTGGAGAGGTATGCACAAACCTGGCCTCCCATGCTGGCCCAGAGCTGGCTGTGTGTGATCCAGTTCTATCCTGTGAGCCCTGGGTGCTTTTGCACCCTGTGATCCTCCTTTAAATGAGTTTTTCTGTTTCCAGTTCAGAGCTGGCTTGTATCTGGCCAGCTTAGAGTGTAGACAAGTCAAAAGGCATTTGTCTACCCATGTGTCTGTAGACATGTATCCACCGAGTTAAAATACATGTATTTCATTAGACAAAGAAATACTGTTGGGAAGAAGTCGCTCCACTCTGTTTAGGTCTTCTTGGTGCTTTTGCCGCTTTGTCCCACAAGTATGTTTTCCAAGAATTGTGAAATGGAGAATCGCTTGACTTAAAGCCATCTCAGAAGCAGCATTAATTATGATACTGAGCTGAATTGTCATTGTGGAGTATGGGGACTGGGAAGGAGCACCTCTCATTGATATCAATGGACTAGTCCTATGATGAAACCCTCAAGGACCACACAGAAGACTGACCTACTTAGGTATTAACACTGCTGTTGCTTGACTTGTACCTCCCATCAAATGCAGTGAGGCTTTCACTTCTTAAAATGCAACAATCTCATTTTCTTGTAGAAGAGGGAGAAACATCTGAGTAAAAATCTGCCTCTGATCCCCAGGTGGGAAGATATCTATCTGTAAATGTGAGATTTCTGAACGGACCTTCCTTGTTCTCTTTCTTTGCACTGTGAATGCAGCCTGGGCTGAGTTCTGCTCCTCTTTGCGTCTGGACTTGTACGAAATCAAACTGGACCAGCAGTTTGTCCATTGACAGTAATATGTAATTAGAAAATCTGTAAAATATATAAAAAATAATCAGCAGAATGTACAGGGTGTGAATATGTGTGTGTTACAGCTAGACCATAGTCAATATATGTCATGTCAAGCTTATATTCTGCATCAGTATCCATGATGCAAGGGAATATTTTTTTTCTACCGATCCCTTTTAAGCACCCTATGTCTGTTTCAGAAAGCAAGGTGTTATGTAGTTGCAAATACAACAGGGTGGCTTGCAACTTATATTCATTTGTACCTTGTATGACTTTGGACATCAGAGACTGTTTACTGAGAAGAGACACTGCCTGGTACACTGGGGTTATCTGCTACCCTTTCTAGTAGCTCACTTACAGCTTGGGCAGGTGGGGGGACTTGGTTAATGCTACTAAGGCAGAGAGAATTCTGAGATTAATGCCTATGTTTATGATGCTGAGCAAAGCCAAATCAAACTGAAAATGTAAAGACACTAGTTAATATTTTAAATAAATCCCAAGCTAGCTGTAAAGCTAACAGGAATACTTTCGTGGTATTGGCAGCTTTAAAATAAGCTGTGGTAATCTGATACAACTCCTTCAGGTTCTCTGGAGCACTCCCAAGCTGAGTTTGGCTCACTCAGCTAGGTGTACACAGGACTGCAAACCCAAAGTTATTAACAGAATTGTAATCTACTAGACAAGTATGTGCAATAAAAATAGACATGATGGAGTGCAATAACAGCTGGAATCCACTGCTGGCCCCGCAACAGAGAAGTTGATTCCTCACTGCGTATTCTCTGCCCCTTTGGAACAAGCTTTGGTGAGTGAGCACACTCAGTCTCCTTTATTTTGGTGCTGGGGACACTGCCAGCCTCTGTGGGAAGGACACACGCTTGTGAGGGAGCTTCTGGAAGGGACAGCCCTAAAGCATTAGCTTTAGAGTAAGATGGTTTGAACATACGTATGTGCATGGAGTACTTCACTCTGCTTTGTAGACGCTCACGCTATAATCTCATGTGAGTTATCAAATCCCAGTTGACCCCTCAGTATGCTTGCTACTGTATTTCAATATGAAGATATGTCTGCTATGATTGACTGTGATTTACCCTGAATTAATTCCAGTTTGAATTAAAACTGATCTTTGAAGGATAGACTGTCAAGGAACAAAGTCACATCACTGTTCCCTACTTAATTCCATGCTGTCTAGTGTTACTAACTGCATAGAATTAGGACTTTGTTTCTATTACACACTTTCCAAATCTTTTTAGTTGTTTTTATCATGCTTCTGTGAAGCTGTTCCAGCTCTACAGCGCCTTCAATCAGGATACCGGGTCACTCAAAAGCAGAGTCCAGGGCTGAAAGCTGAGACACTGGTAGGGATGCATCTGCTCAATGAGATCTTCCTTTCCATATGCTGTGATTTATCAGCTCATCATTTTTAGAGCCTTAATATATGCCAAGCTGACTTTTCTTGTATTGTGCTAGTATCTTAATCAAAATGTCATGCAGTCCACTGTCTTTGTAGAAATATACATGTATTATCTCAGTACTATTACATTTATTGGCAACACTATTTTTATTTAGAGAAAAGATGTCAAATTAGTTTGAGGAGCTCTGTTTTCCATAAACCTTTGCTCCTTAGTATTAGTTATATTACCTTCCTTTAATTTTTGATTGAATCTTGTATCTACTCTTCCATTATTCTACCTGGGACAGTTCTTTGTTCTGTGCGTCAGTACTTGCTTGGGCCATTCTATTTATCTTCCCAAAACCATTGTCTCAGCATTAGTTTTGTTTCACTGACCTGGTTCTGTCCTGGTATCCAAAAAGTTCTTGAAAATCAGTTCTAATTATTCAGAGTGCCTTGATCTTCACTTTTAAAATCTGTGGATGAGAATTTTTGAGATTAACTTGATCTACGAAATTTAACCTTAGCAGCTACCTGATTTTTGCCCCTGCATAGGATTTAAATACGTACTTGCCAATTAAGTATTTTCTGTGTTAATATTGACAAGTTTCTAGACAGTGACGTTTAATGCATTTGTTTGCAATACACCTAGAACTTTTTATTCTCCTCATGCTCATCATAATTTCTCTTGTGTATTTATATATATTCTACAGTTCCTAGTTTATTATTCACATTTATTACTATTTGGGGTTTTTTTCTCCTTACATTTCTAACTTGAGGTGTATATGTGTTCCGTTTATTCTGGTTGAGCTGACTTCCCCTAAGCCAGACTGAGTTCCTAATCAATGTGGCTTTCTTTTTTCTTGATGGTGGCTTTTGGGCAACTAGTAATACATTCTTAAGTAGCTCCCAGTTATCATTCATGTTTTTCTATTTAATTTTTTTTCCTAACTGATTCAGTCCATAATTGTTTGCAGCTTTGTAAATCTGTCTTTTTAAACTACCACATGTAAAATTTACTGGTTTGGACTTTCTTCTGTTTGCATATAAACGTAATCAAGTCATGATCACTTGTGTGTAAGCTACCCCTAACTCTTAGTTCTGTGATCAGTTCTTTATCTGTGAAAAAGAGGTATGGTATAGAATTCCCCCATGCTGGATTCAATCTATTGAGTTAGGAAATTGTCAGCTATAATTTTTGGAAATTCCTGGGATGCTTCCTTACACAAGACCTCCAGTGTGTTGCTTGAGTTGGTGTTCTTCATAGTAGTGTGTATATATCTGCACACACACACGTATATATATGTATATGTATACATATAATTCATCTTACCGTAAGTCTGTGAATTGCTGAAGGTGCTTTGATTGAATTAGAAAAAGCCCAACAACTAGAATTCAATTTCTGCTTTGTTTGTAGGTTTGTTTTAGGTTTTGTAAGGTTTGTGAGATGTTGAACAGCTACTAAAAATATACAAAAACTCGGAAATCATTCAACCTGTCTGTGACTTGTCATCAACATAAATAACACTGGTGCAATTTCCTCATTTACCATCCATGACTTCTTATTTATGTCTCTTAAAAAAACCCCAGACAGGCAACAACCCAAAACCCAGCACCCAACCCAAACAAACTCAAACCCTGTCCCTGCAGCCTAGCTGGCATGGGAACCGTTCAAGTGTGCCAGCAGAAGCCATCAGCACCATGTGACTGCTCTTAGGCTCTGTGTAGGAAGAGTTGTCATCCTCAGAGAGCATCCCATGGGTCAGAGATTTTTTCTTTAAACTGTTTGGCAAACATGTCTGGGTAATGCTCAGACCTCAGATGACTCTCAAGTAGAAGCAGCTCTGCTTGTAAATTGAGTTGCATATAAAAAAAGAAATCTTAGCAATTCTGTTGGTGGTTCTTACCTATCTTGGTTACACACTATCACAGAAAATTGATGTACTTATAGCCAAGATTAGTCCCTGGAGTGTTTCTTGTGATGTAATGCAGAGATTCTTTTCAGTCAGGGGAAGGAAGCTGAACTGCTGGTAAGGTCTGAGACCTTTGCTCACCCCTCTGGCTGACACTGTTGCTGGGTGATGAATTTCTCCTACGTTCAGGGTGCCTGCATTTAATTTAGAAAAAAATCCCTGTTTGTCTCAGGAATGTTTGTGGAATACAGGAACTTTTACTGAAAGCTTTAGCACAGATTCTGCCTCTTTGTAGCTCATGAAATTCCCTGTAGCTGTTCTTGAAAGTACATAAAGTGTTCCATCTTCTGGCTGCTTGCCTCACCCTCCTGGTTGGAGAAGTTTCCATGTGTGAGGGATGCCTTTCTCAGGCTTCGCTGGCTGATCAGCACCATGCAGCATGAGGAGTTGCTAGAGGGGAATTCTCTGAGCTGCTTGATGTACAGGGGTGAGAGGCATTCTTGTGTTGTGCCATTAGCCTTAAACACACATTCCAGCACCTTCACCTTGACCTCTTAATGGCTCATTTAGTGAAGGTGCAGAGCTTGTGAGAGAATACATTTGACAGTTACCCTGTGCTTAGTGATTCTACCATGTTAGGGGCTTGTTTTCCCACATCAAAGAAGAGACACACGCTAGGACATCTGGGGACACACACCCACCAAACAAACTACCAAAAAAAAACCCCAAAACCCAGACAAACAAAAAACTATGCAAAGAAATATATGCCAAGGGAATTTGTCTGGGTGGAAACAGAGGAATTACTTCCACTCCTGAGGAAGTCCTGTCAGTTCTCCCAGCATCGCATACCAGAAGTGGAAACTGCTTCTGTTTTTCTGGATCCTGGGGCTCAGGACTGTTGCTGCACTTGGAGTGTACTGGTTCTGACAGCACAGGAAAGGCCAAGATCTACCAAATTACTTTTGCAGGCAGGGACAGTTGAATGTGTCTCCTCAGCCAGAAAGTCTATTACTGGGACAGTGTGAACAAAGAAAGCCAGCAGCAGTTGTGTGACTGAGAGGATGCATAAACCAGGACAGATGAGATCTGTGGAGAGACATCAAGGGGCAGAGCATAGCAACTTGGAGACACAGCAGATACTGGTTAGGAAGAAGGGCTGGGAACACCTAGAACATCACACCAGGAGTCTTTACCAGGATCAGCTGGGATATCAACATGTTTGCACCTTTCTACATTTTTTTTTGTAGAATTCTACAATTTCCTGTGAAAAAACCTTGCCCAAAGCACAGAGGGAGGGGAGAGCAGGAATTTCTTTATGTAGGTTAAAATGTTGAAATGCTTCACTGCTATTGTTTAACTTTGGTAAGAGAAAAAAATCCCTCTGATTCTTTCTTGGTTTACTATCTCTCTCCTCTTTTTCAATGAAAAGGTAGATAGTAAAAAGCCTTTTTATTAACTTTTTCAAGAAGAATCTAACAGTCTCCTGAAGACTTGCGTGCAATCACAGTGCTTTGGACGTCTGTCATGAGTGGTTTGAAGTTCAGACACATAAGCACCAAGGAACTGGCAGGACCCATCTCGGAGTGCATGTCAGGGCACCAAAGTGGGTTACTGCTCACTGCACTGACTGGATGTGAGCTGGAGCTTGCTGCTGCTGGGATGGGTGGCCCAGACCTGGAGCAGCCCTTACTGGGGCAATGAATTCCTGCCTTTCTACTGTGTGTGTCTCTCTCTTACCCTTAGTAAGGAAAGACTTCAAACAGAGCAGTAGGTTGCCATGCTGGCTGTTGACAGTGGATTGCCAAATTCAGCTGGGAAATGATGGATGAAGGATTTCCAGAAAGACACATCTCGTTCTCTTAAGATGAAGTCTCTTAGCACAGGGTGTCTCAACTTTCCTCTTCATGCCTGTGTTCCCCTGTTACACTGCTGCCTCCCTGCTGCCCGCTGCCCACTGCCCATAGGAGCAGTGGCCTTGTAGTTCTGTGTGGGCTCACCTTAACCGCAGGGTCACCACACTCTGCTCTGGGCCAAGCATTTTCCTCCACTGGCAGCAGCTCCTGGAGTGCTGATCCCAGTTGCTTCTCAGGCTTTTGTTTAAAAATTGGATAGTTTTTCATTTTTGTTCTAGCACTGGTGCTCCTCCAGAGGAAGTAATAGTGTTGGAAACAATTACTTATTAGTTTTTATCACTCTTTCCTATAACTGTTTAGTATTATCCTTCATTTTTTTTTCCTGTAGGCAAGGTAAAATGCTTCAAGAGCAGCTGAGAGGGGAGCCAAAAGGCTTGTGATATGCTTGGTGGCTATAAAAGCTGGATCAGTAGAGGTGATCCCCACAGGAGCCTCTTGCTCTCCTGCTGAGGTGTGAGGCATCATGATTCACTTTGAAAACTAACCATACTGCCCAAACCCAACCTAGAGTGGGCAGGTTGAGAGGTTATACTCTTCCTGCCCAAAGCCCTCCTGGGAAGGAGGCATCTGTGTCAGGGCTTGGACAGAGGCCTCTGTTGTGAAGACCAAGGAAAGGCGAAGGAGATACTCAGCACTTTTCCCATCACCCGCTTGAATGCAAGGCAAAGGGGGAAATGCAGCCCCAACAGGCTGATCCTGCAATTGCCTCTGCTTGCCAGTAGCCTGGCAGTTGCACAGACCTCTCCCAAGGCCGGTGGGTTCCCCTTGTGGGAGGGAGCAGTCTCCAAGACCCCTGAGTCTAAATGACCAGCTAGGAAGTCAAACAAGCCTGAGGAAGTGATCCAGTTACAGTTCATACTTGCATACGTGACTGTACCAGATGTTATTTTTGAGAATGGCAATATTGTCCATTAAATAGAGGAGGGGGAAAGGATAAGTGAAACCAAAAAGAATTTTGCAGTGTTTCAGTGAAAGAACAGAAAGAAAGTGGCACAGGGCAACCTTCAGATGGATCTAAGTAAGCCTGGGAGGGTGATGCTTTCTTTGTTAGCAAATTGTGGTTGACAGGTGTCCCATAGCTCTTCCCTTTGCCAGCTATAGCTCCGCGGGAGGTATGTTGCCTTTTGGGGCAGATGTGCGCACCACTGGGGCATATGCAGTGAACAGTCTAGCAATTAAATGCAACAGCCTCTGCTGCCCTCTGGTCAGAAGGGAGCATCTCCTTCTGGCATCAAACCTGCTCCCCTTTCAGAGGCACCCATATGTGTTTAATAAACCACAGGCTCTATTTAAGTAAACCTAGCTTAGATTGTTATTTTTAAGTGTAAGGAGGCGTGGGGCACAACAAAAACAACCTGACATAATAAAAGTTTAAAGCACTGGGTAAGCTCTGCTCTGGGAGAGGGGTGCAGGGGAGGGAAATAAGTCCATGGTTTTGAAATCCAGTGCTGGATGCAGAATATAAATAGATCATGTGGGTTCAGGCCTAATAGGAAATGGGTGTTCCTGTCCACACCTGGCTGCCTGGAAAGTGGTGGCCACACTGGGCTCACTCTGCCCCAGCTGAAGCTGCACCTTTGGCATTGACGTTGCCCAAATATTTCTGCCCTTGCTTTCTGCTTATTTTCCTTCAGGAGCCAGCAGGCTGCTTTGTTGCACTTTTTCTCCGGCAGGGGATTGGTGCTGCGAGCAGTGTGGTTCAAACCTGTGTATTAAGAGTGGAAGTAGAGCTTTGGTCCAGAGTGGCACTGGCTTCTACTCTTGTCTGATGACAGTATTTGTAGTTTAGGGCTGTTCAGGGGCATATGGCATCACGTAACAGTATGCCTGTATGGCTTTCAAGCGTATGCTCATGGTCTTACTTCTCCCACTTATTCTTTTAAAGGTCAAGTAAGCTTAATTATCTCTTTGCACCTCTGTGCCCTTCCTGTCTTCATAGCTAAATTGTGAGCCATTTCTTTCTCCGTGGGTGGATTTGAGAACTTATCCTTCTATTAATCTATTTTGATATTTTATAGAATCTATTGCGGTTAAATGTTCTGGTTCATAAACCCAGTTTAAAAATAAAATATGGATTTGGTGATTCAAATATGATCTGTTTTGTGCTTTAGAAATTCTCCTTGAAGTAAGTATCTTTCTCTGTCGCTAGACATCAGGAGGATTTGCAGTCTAGAGTTCATTAATAAATTGCCTGCTTGTTCTTCCAAGCACTAACTGATGATAGAGGCTGACCTTTGGGCAGAGAGGTTGCTTAGAAGAGAAAAATGAACAGAAACACCTCCAAATTTGAGCAGGCTGGGAAAGATGTTCCCTTTCCCTATCACTGTCTGGGCCACTGGGCAGTGGGAAGGGAAGGGAACTTGATGCCTCAGGTAGGAGCAGTGTGCCCAGGTGGCCAAGAAGGCCAATGGCATCTTGGCTTCTATCAGAAACAGCATGACCAGCAGGTCCAGGGAGGTTATTCTCCCTCTGTACTCGGCACTGGTGAGACTGCACCTCGAATCCTGTGTTCATTTCTGGGCCCCTCACCACAAGAAGGATGTTGAGGCTCTGGAGCGAGTCCAGAGAAGAGCAATGAAGCTGGTGAAGGGGCTGGAGAACAGGCCTTATGAGGAGCAGCTGAGAGAGCTGGGGGTGTTCAGCCTGGAGAAGAGGAGGCTGAGGGGAGACCTTATTGCTCTCTACAACTACCTGAAAGGAGGTTGTGGAGAGGAGGGTGCTGGCCTCTTCTCCCAAGTGACAGGAGACAGGACAAGAGGGAATGGCCTCAAGCTCTGCCAGGGGAGGTTCAGACTTGACATTAGGAAAAAATTTTTCACAGAAAGGGTCTTTGGGCACTGGCAGAGGCTGCCCAGGGAGGTGGTTGAGTCACCTTCCCTGGAGGTGTTTAAAGGACGGGTGGACAAGGCCCTGGGGGGTATGGTTTAGTGTTTGATAGGAATGGTTGGACTCGATGATCCCGTGGGTCTTTTCCAACCTGATGATTCTATGATTTGGAGATTTGCAGGCAAAACTGGGTGTGTACTTGAGGAGGGCTAGAACACATACTATGCTGTGGTGGGATGACTGCCTCTAAACTTCCTTTCACACCTCCCCTTTTGCATCAAGACAGTGCCTGAAGAGACGTTTTAGGTGCTTGTGCCTGCATCCTAGGGCAGGGCCTGCAGTAATCCCTGCAGACAGCTCCAATGATGGGAGGCTGGTGTGGATCTCATTTCCCTCATGTCTTCAACAGCAGATGAGTAGGATGGAGCCAAGAGGCCAATGGACAAGCTCCAGCTGCTTTAGACTCATACAGCTTGTAAGGGGATGAAACCAACCTGGCTTGTGCCAAAGGAGTAGCTGGCTCTGTGTCACAGTTGTTTTGCCCTGATCTCTAAGTACAGGCATGCAAAACCTTCTTAACAGTGAAATGCAATTTGTCTCAAAGTTAATAAGACAAACTCAAGAAATCATGATCTCTTCTTACTGGCCTTCAACTTATTTATTTTGTTTTCAGCGAAGTGGGGTTTTTTTTCATGTGCTTAAAAACAAGTGGGAACTGTTTTGTTCTACTTCCCACCACGTTATAATTTACGCTTTAGCAGTGTTGATCTTACCAATTGTTTTTAGAATGATCTCTTTCTGTTAACTGTTGTCCTTTTTTGAGAAGAAAACTCATTGGGAGACTTCCCAAGCCCCATTTATTTAAATCACAAATCTTGGTCTCTACTGGCATCTATTTCTTTGATGAAATGGTAAACTAGGATTGTAGCCAACACCTATAAAAGTGGCATTAGTAGAGTTGTAAGAGTCTAATGGCTGTGAGTTTAAACTTCATGTATAATGCAGTAAATTTTACAATCCACATTTTCAATGTAAAAATGGAAATGAGATACGATAAGCAGCTCCCCTGAGGTAGAAGTATAAAGTCTACAGTAATTCTTGGAGCACTAAAGAAGACAAGGAAAATCACAGCTAGCTGCTAGCTACTGTAATAGGAGGAGCTTCCTGCTCACTTTACTCTGGGTTGTCTCTGTGCATTTCTGGCCCTTCTGCTTTGTAGGATGTTGTTAAACACAGCTTGGCTGGTTTCGCATAGAAATGCACAGTCCAGAAGTGTGGCTGCTCTGAAGAGCTGACTTCAGGTCTTCTTGCCAGAAGGGAATCGCCTCTCAGCTTAGGCACTGACAGAGATAATAAAGAGTCCCTGATCTGAGTACTGACCTGCGGCTTTGGGAAGCTGCACTAGTCCAGGCAAAGACGAGACTAGGCTTGGCCAAATGCTGTAAAACAGTACTGGGAAATCCTGTTCAGGAGTTTTCTATGCGTGGCTACCCTCCCGCAGGGGGAGTTTCTATTTTGCTGAACTCACAAGTAAAACACGCTCGTGTGGGTTGGGTTTGTTCTGCTCAAAATGAAAAGCTGTTTTTTCCTTAGAGATGGAGATGCTTTACTGGCTATATAGGACATAGTACTCTTCTGAGTGTCTGTTCAGAGGAACCTCGCCTGGTAATGACAACCTGACTGTATTCACAAAATACCGCTTTAAAACACAGAATCATAGAATCACCAGGTTGGAAAAGACCTACCAGATCATCGAGTTCAACTGTTCCTACCAATCACTAAACCATGCTCCTCAGCACCTTGTCCACACGTGCCTTAAACACCTCCAGGGAAGGTGACTCAACCACCTCCCTGGGCAGCCTGTTCCAGTGCCCACAGGAAAGTTCGTGGGCTCTATTGGTAGCTGTAAAGGAAACTTGATTCTGCTTGTTTTTTCCTCTGGGAAAGAAATCATCCTGCATGGTATGCTTTTCCTTTATATCTGCTCTGCCAGCCACTTGGACTTCTGAGGAATTGCTTTGAGGTATGTAGACCTTAGAGTGAGGTGAGTTTGTTTCCCACCTGCCAAGGAGTAAGGAACCAGACACTGCAGATGCCCACTCAGCAGCCAGCATAGTCTGTGGTGCAAGGCTGCCCTTTCTGCCATGTCCCCAAGCCAGCTTTTCCCACTTGCTGCCCTGTCCCACTCAGGGTATCGCAGCACAAGGTGCCTGCCCTGACTGTCAGCAGAGATGCCTGTGCTTTCTGCGTCCTAGTCTTGCATGGGCATGACAGACAGTGCAATATCTACTCCCAAATATCTAGATGAATGATTATAAAAAGTGCTATTTTTGAAGACATAGCAGTCGATTATGCATTTGACAGAAGGTTTTAGGAAATAGGCAATGTGGGATGTACTGGGAGGAAAAAAAAAAATCAATCTGTGTATTTGTCTTTTAACTAGTTGGAGACACATTGGCATATATTTTTGGCACATTAATGAATTCTGCCTTATTTAATCTCTGCTACTCTTATAATATGAATTTGTGTTCCATTTGGGTGTTAAAAATCAGAAAGTCAGGGAGTTAAGTTTCCAGAGGAAGTTAGAATCAATTCAAACTCCCAAGCCAGAACGAGGAGGCAGCTACAATTGCTGTAAAGGAGAGCAACCAGACAAAAGCCTTTGTAGCGCAGTCTGAAGCCTGTCCCTGTAGCTGTACATTGGTGAGAGAGAGGGCTCCGGGTAGCAGCGTAGCTCCCTGCAACTTCCCAGCAAACACCATCACTCAGTTACTTTCTCCAGCCCAAGCTGCCGGCTGTGCGGGAGTGCTCAGGCCAGGGGGTACCAAGAAGTCTTGGGGATGGAGGCTGCTCTTTTTCAGAGTAAACTTTGCCAGTATTTTGCATCTGATTCCATCCTGCTTTAAACATGCAAGTGCTCAGTGCTTCTTATTGATGACTTATTTTCATTAATGATGACTTGTTTTTTTTCTCTTCTATCCTCATTGTATGTCCCTTTCAATTTTTTTTGTATTTGAATGAAAAGACAACTGCCATGTGTGAAAGATGTTAGTTTGGCAAAAATGGGCTTCGATAAGAAAACACTGTATCTTTTTCTGTGGAATAGTGATGAGTTAATTTTTTTTTCCACCCCAGAGGGTGAATATTTAGGAAGGCATAAGGGGAAGATTTAGAGAAAACAGCACTGTTTTGAGCATGCGCAACAGCACTGGAGCTGGCATCAGCAGCAGTAATACAAGCAGCGATGGAGAAGCTTGAGAGCTAGTTTGTTTGTACGGTGTTAAACTTGCTTCTATGATGCGTTAGGGAGGCCAGCTGGGCTCAAGGCTGGCTACACTGGGCTAGCAGGGGAGCAGAGGTTCGTGGCACGTTTCAGAGTTTCAACTCGAGGAGGCCTACATTTTTCTGTAGTGCAGTTTCATCTGTAATCAAAACATTTCATGAGAGCAGGTAACTTGTTGATATGTGTGGTATGAAAAAATGGTGATTTTTTTCCCCCCCGTGCTTGACAAAACATTTTTGTTTTGACGGTGTTAGAATAACAGGCTTTCAGAGAATTCTTTAGAAAACTCAAAAATGTGACTTTGTCAAAACCATTTTTTCCTGTGTTAAATCATCACTTTTAATTAAATGTTTTGTCTATTTTTTTTTAGAAAACTACAGGCAAGTGAGGGTGTTTAATTCTGAGTCATTTTGCCTGATTTTCAATATTTCGTACGATTCCTCATATTGTCCTTCCATGTCACAACTCCTTTCCTATACCTGTGCGTCATCAGTAAGGTTGGATCATAAAAGCACATAGAGTTTAAATTTATTTTGCAGGAAACACTGAAAATTTTGTCTTTGTTTTGTGACTTTTGAGACAAAATATTTTGAAAACATCAACAGCAATGTTCAACACAGAAATTGTTTTTATTTTTATACTTTTATTTCTGACTGACAACAAAGCCAAATTCCAAAATCAGATCAAATTTTTCATGAAATGTAAATGTTGAGGTCTGGTCTGCCTTAGGGTTTTTGGGTTTTTTTCCCCCCATATTTCTGAAAGAAAAGGATTTAGCAATGTAGTTATGAATGATTTCATTAGTGCTGAACTGAAGTGAAAATAGTTCTTAATCTACAAGAAAATCCAATTTTTTTCTGAGACTTGGAAGGGAGTAGAGGAAGGTGTGAATTCCACTTTCCAGCTACATGCGGTGTCAAATACAGAAATTCAGCTGAACCCCAGGCTGCACAATTTTTCATGAATGAGGAGGAAGAAGAGGAAGAGACCAGATTTACACCACAGAAAGTGGAAGTTGGGAAAATGTAAATATGACCCAGGCAGAGGCTGATACCCAGGGAGTGTTTCCTTGGGGAGAGCAGAGCAGCTGGGGGCTCATAGGCCTTGATGTGAGAAGGGCTTGTGCTTCTCTCCTCTCTGAGTCACCTTGTCCACGGCAGGGTGGATCCACTTCTGGTCCAGCTACTGGGAGTATGCGTGCCCCACTTTGCAGCCTCACACATAAGCACTTAGTGATTTTGTTTTATGTGAAGTCCAGCTGTCCTCATTCTTTGAAGTACCTTCTCTATCATTAACAGATGTTCAGTATCACTTTGCTGCTGTAATCACGATGTCCTTGATCTTCATTACAATGTACTCTACCTCTGTGAGTGACCCTGTGTGTGTGTGTATTTTCTCCCTGGTCCTCTGGAAGATCACAGGCATGGAGGAACCTTGCTCTGGTCCCCAGGCAGATTTGGGCATGTGGCTGAACACAGCAATCGGCTGGGACAGAGCAGCAAATGGCTGCTCAAGTTCACCACCAGCGTATCCTAGACAAAAGTTAATTTTATTTGTAGAACTATTTGGAAAAGCCTGAGTGTCTGTATAGGTTTGTTCCATCTGATGTCTGAATTTCTGTGTTTTCTGTTTCTCACTGTTATGTCATTTAAATTTCTCCTTTTCTGTTTTCTTTTTAAGGAAGGATTGATACTTCTGGAGGCTAGTGAAGTGGCACAGATCAGCTTGTTTCCAAGACAGTGGTTTTAATTTGTCCTAGGTCATCAGAAACAATTGTGCCATTTAATGACTATTCAGTGTGTTTAAAATGAGCAAATATTCTCATTCCATTTCCCAGTGGAAAATCATTTTATCAGAACTCCCTGGGAGTAAGTTCCACTCCTTAAATAGCATCTGTTGGCAATGGGAGCAGCGCCTGCCTACCACTGCTATTGCTGTCTCCACTGGTACCTCAGTCTGAGGACTTCTGCACCCCAACTGCCCTATTCCTCCAACAGCAATAGTCTTCCCATTAAATGTAAATGTACTGTTGGGCTTTTGTTTGCCTTTTCACTGATGTAGTTTGTGTTACTACTAAATAATGATAGACATCCTGCTACTGATAATGCTGAGGAGGGTAATGCTTTTGTGAAAGCCTGGTAATAAGAAAACTATGTATTTAATTTAATTTACTGTAGTTTATTACCTATTAAATTAATGTCCCATGCATGTGGAATGTGGTAGGAGTTTGTCCGAGTTGCTTGGTAGGCAGGTTTTCCTGAGTTCACCTCCTATGTTGCATTAGTTTAATGTGGATAATGGACACCCTCAAACAACAGTGGAAGCTGTGCTCATCTCCCTCTGTTATTTCAGTTCTTCATTACACTCTTATCTGTGGGGTACCTGCTGCAACAAGTGCCAGAGGGTCTGTGGTGGCTCCAGGCCTTACTTCTTGGCATAACTTCAGCCCTTTTCTGCACCAAACCAAGCATTTCCTTTTTCTATGAAAATCTATTTCCATTAGTTTGTTGAACCCAACCAAAAATAGATTCCTTGCTAAGTTACAGTCCACAGTTCTGTTCTGGATGATGCTAGTGGACCACAGCAAACACTTCAATCTGCCTGTATTTTCGGATGGTCAGTGTTGGCTGTACTGAAGAAACTCTCATGACAGTGGTATATTGATAACAACAATTCCTATTACGGATTTGTTGAAGACAAGTGTCTTCCAAACTGTTTAGCTGAAGGAGCTGTGACACTGAGACTACAGCAGCACCTCAGTTTAGGATTGGCACTAAGGCAGAGGCACAGAGGGTGATTAGGCCTCTATGAAAGGCTCTTGTTCTTGGAATGTTCTGTGCCCCCAGCACCTAGAAGGCTTGCAGGGATGACTCTTGCTTCCTTGACAAGGGGCAGAGCGAAGTATTGTGGGAGGATGTAGAGTAGCCTTAAAGCTACTGGACATTGAGATTTTGGCTGGTGTTCTCAGCTCAGGCTGTGCCCCCATTGTTCATACAACTTGGTAATGCAGGATGTGAACAGCCAAAGAATGAGCAAATCTGCTACCACAGAAGCCATGACTTTTTGAATGTGTCCTTTGTCCTTGACTAAAAAGGCAAGCCAACCATGTGAAAACAGCATTTAGGTGCCATGCAGTGTGCTACAATCTAGGGTGACTGAGCCTATGACCTGAGGCACCCTGATTAATCGGAGCCTCCCCCACAGCAGTGGACAGGGCATGGCTGCCCCATCTGGAGGCCTCGCTAGGTTAATGTTACCTTGTTTACTCATTTAGGTCTGGAATGATGCTCTCAATTCCAAGAGAGTTATGAAGAGAAGCCTTTTCAGTTGCTAAGCTTTTCAGGTAATTTCTTTGGAGATGAGTTGTACGTGGAAGACTCCATGTTCTTGCTCAGTGGGCATGAGCTGAGACTCCTACAACCATGAGGTTACCCTTAGATTTGTGGTCTGAGCAGATGTGTTGCTTGTTGTCTTTTTCCGAGGGTTTCCCCTCCTTACTTAAAATCTTTGCCATCTTTTCTGTGTAGAATTCAGAAATGTTTTTTGAAACACAGGAGAATGCAAATGAAACAAATCTGGTTGCTTCAGGGAAAAAAATGAAGGGAAGGATGGGATCAAGTGATAAAACCCCAATGAACAACAACCTTTAAAATCAATATTCATCTACTGTGTGATCACAGCTACTAATTCTGTGGTTACTGCCTATCACAGGGATCGGATGGCTTTACAGTTCTGTGTTGGAGCAGAGTATGTCCAGAGCTCTTGGAGAACGGGGTTACTTTCTTTTGCCATTTTAACTCTGCAGTTACTGAATTTGTGAACTCCTGCAAGTAGTACCAAATGCTTACATGCTGAGTTAATGCTTGCATACTCAGAGCACTAAAATAATTGCTTGGTTTGGGCCAGGATGGGATTTTTCACTTGGATCATATTTTCATATTTTTTGTGCTCTCTGTGGAGTAGGACATACGTTCACCCAGTTATCTGCATAGGGAACATCTTTAATTCTTTTTTTTTCTCTTAGGTTTGTTGTAGTTAGGGGATTTAGTCCTTTTGCTACATGATTTTAAGTTTGTTGCAGGGTTATTTGTGACACACAGGAGGTGGAGTGTTGAGAGACCCTTGTAATAGCTATATAGAGAGCAGCTGATGGAAGAGTTGGTTGTACTTGCTGGTCTCCACAATACTTCCTGGACTGAAGTTCAGAATATCCTAATAAGGTTTTTATCTGTAAATTACTGACATGTTCAGTCTTCATTTTCAATTTATCATATATACTTATGATATCATGCATACAAAGTACGTATGCATGACGTCTTGAAACATTTAAGGCACTTTGTTGATCAGGCATCAGCAATTTCTTTGTACCAAGGAATTGCCTCCAAAATAAAATGTAGCTTTTAAAAATACTTCCTCTGGGGATTAATTATTCATTTTACATGCATGATTGCACTAATGTCATTGGGAATTGCTATCGTAAAACAATGAAAACAAAACCCATGCATTCTGAAGCAGGGAAATGGTTTGTCCTGTGCAAGACGGCATGTTCTTGTCTTATTTCATGGTGGTCAAAATACAACCACTTGTCAGACTTGACGTGGGCTGCAAAAAATTATTGGTCACTCAAGTGCAAGTCCTGCTTATCCTGGCAGCTGAGTTTGGCGCAGTACCAGTTCCCCGGGAACATTGAACTTTTGGGGTGTCAGCCTAGGTGGACAGGGATTTGTTCTTTGTGCATGCCTCCTCTAAACCATCACATCTGCAAGCTGCAGCTGTGAAAGAAATAGAGACCTCGCTCCTGAAACTCTAGAATGGTGATCTCTGCATGAGATGCATGATTTGTCCGCTGTAACTTAGCAGTATATCTTGAACAGTTGATTTAGACAGCGGCTATACATAAATTTGTGGAGAGAGTGAATATCAAAATAGGCAACTTGGCCTGGTAAAGGTAAAGAGCATCCTCTGGTAGGCTGGAGCCTGCTCTAGCAGGACAGCTTGTGCCAAGAATGGAGTTATTCATTCTTTGAATAAAAATTCAGATAAGAATATGCCATATGGAGTCAGATCCATAATAGTAATGAGGAGCTATGCAGTCATAAGAAGTCAGAAGTCAGTGCTTGGGACTGGACATGTATTTAGGCTCATCTCAAGTAGACCATTGTGTTAGTTCATGTTACAGCAATCTTTTAAACAGTTGTTACTTATTATTATTATCCAGATTGAATGAGATGCTGTACAAGCACAGAACATAAAAGCAGTCCCTGCATAGAAAAACTTAATATGGATGTGAGTGCTTAAGCTTTTTTTTTTTTTTTTAATTTGAAAATAAATACATAACAGCTGCTGCCATTCTAGAGGAAGGACTGATCCCATGAAATATCTGGCTTACATAAAAGTTAACAGTTCTTTTAAGTTAGAGTCAAGTGATGCAGTGGGTGTGAAGGGGTGGGAAAGTAGTGGAATTATCCACAACATGGACTAGCTGGTTTTCCTGCTAGTCAGATGGGCAGTGAAATTGTTAATAATGTCGACATTAACACTATCATCATTAAACAGCAGCCTAAACACTCCCTTTTGATTAAAGACTGCATCTTAAATCTCGCTATTTTTGGAGCATTCCAGCAGCTTGAGCCAACAGTCTGGACTTGTGTCCCTGCTTGGGAGGTTTCTCTTCTAACCAGAGGACTGAGAAACTTCACTGTCACTGAAAACAGCTGAGAACTTGCTTTCCTTGTTATAGGGCTGGGTGCAAATTGCCAGTTGTACCTGCAATATTTTTTTCCTTCTGTTGAGAAACTGATGAGGATGTGGCTGCCTATTCTGTGACTTGGCTGCATGCAAAACCATGAATGACAGTAACAGGATACTTGATTTCTGCCCTCAGTTCAAACATGGGTTTAAAATTATAGGTGTAAGTTCTCTGGTTATAAATTACTGTTGCAAAAAGGTGAGGTGGCCCTGGAATAAACTGTGCCATCCGTTATAGCAGTGGGAAACTGAACATGATTGGGGGATGTGGCTGGAGAAATGTTAGCATCTTGCAATCACCTGTCCCACTGCAGTGGGACCCCTGGAGATAAAGACAAACACATGTTCAAACAAAAGGCAGGAGTTCTCCCTCCCTGCTCCTTCCTCTTCGTTTAATCAAAATAAGGCAATATGGTTTTGTTTTGTTTTTTCTTAAATATTGTGGAGGAAAGAAAATTTGTCCCATTGTGTGAAGCAAAGCCCAGCTAAATTCAAAGCCAAGTGTTGGGACACCCATCCAAAAAAAAGGGTTTGAATGGGAATGTTGGCATAGCCTGACCTGCAGTGGTACTGCTGTGTCTCACTACAGATACTCCAGGATGCACGAGAAGCTGGAGTGCAGGCCTGGGCAGGGTGCAGCAGGGGTAGGTTTTATAGGGTGCCACATGTATTGGAAACAATGTCATAAATGTGCGTAAAAATTATTATCCTCAAATTACTTAATAAAATGAGTCAGAGTAAACAAGGAAATGTGAAAATGTGTTTCCTGCCTTTTTTTTTTATTGAACAAGGGTTTGGCTGTAGAGCTATGGTCATTCTTTTTGTGGAAGGATTTTTCTTGCTTTTTCTCAGGATATGTGTGTGACGGAAGATGCATGAAAAAAAACAAAACAAAACCAAAAACACCTCAGTCCATTTATATCCTTCCTAAGCAGCTTTGCTTTATTGCTTTGTGGAGTTCTACTGAGTCCCTCTCTTCACTGTGCAAGAGTTTTCCAGTGTTTTTTTCCCTCCTGTAAGCTAATCTACTGCCAGGCTGCTTGCTCTGGGCTCGCTTGTGGAGGGCTACATGTGCAGATGGATGCAGCTTTTATCTACCTGCAAAATCCTGTCACAGGCACACGGGCTCGGTACTTGACAATGTTGGAGACAGTTTCTCTCTCTCACTTTAGTGCTGTGATAAATCTGAGTGCCAGAGGAAAGGGAAATAAGCATGTCTGGAGAAAGTCAGAACGGAGAAAAGTAGAAAATCTTCATGGCAAACTGCTGGGTCCATTCACCTCACAGTATCGTGCTTGATTGTGCGGAATTCTCTTGGGTCTGCTGGCTGCTAACAGTTCGCAGAAGTTGTAAATTAATGTTTTTTATACAGCAGTGCTTTGTATTAGGGAAACAGCAAGGGCCAAATCCTGTCCATTGGTAAGCAGTGACGTTTTTCTCAGGCCTGGTGCTTTGACCACACATGATCCTTATGCTGGTTGTGCCCCCTTTTGCTCTTTGAAGTTCAAAAATTACACCTTCTTACAAGGAGAAAATCAGGAGAAATATTTTTTAATCCTTTGTTCAGGAGTACTATGGTCCCTGTGGTGTCCTGGGAAGGTTTGGTGCTCCATATGCCACTCCTGCCTTCTGTGGTGCGACAGATGCAAAAGGTCCTTTCGTTTCGCATTTACCATGGTGGCATGACAACAATGTGTGTCCCTGATTACCGGCCACGTGTCTTTCCCAAGGTTATGGAGTGCAAATGATTCCGTACCCATAAAAAATTAATCTCTATGTTCTCTGGTTTGTCACTCTATACATAATTGGCCACATTCAAATTTCAGTCAGGCCAGTGAAAATTAAGAATAATCCAGCTGAGTTTATAATTGCTCAATCTGGTATAATAGTTAGCCAGATATGGGATCTGCCTCTCTCTCTGTGTACATAATATAATTATTTATACATATATATACATAAAAATAGATGTCTGTGTATCTATAAATGTGTGTGTGTTTATATGTGTGTATATATATGTGTGTATGAAAATGCTCAGCAGTGTAAAACACCTTATTTTGAAGATGGAAAGATACCAAGAGAATCATACCAGAGGGGCAGTAACCATGGTGGGAAGGAGAGGAGGATTATTATGGACAGTATGGAAGGAATGGGGAAGGTTTTTGTCTTTCTGCATTCCAGTTTTTGTGTGTGCCTGCACCATTTTGTTTGGAGTACATTGTCATGGCAGAAATAAAAGCAAAGTTCATTTACTCAGAGGAAACAAAATAAAACCATGAAGACTTAAACCAGTAAAATGTAAAACATGCTGGCGGCATTGACCTCCTCCTGCTTTACCTTGACAAAAAAATAAATAAAAGAGCTAATGTTTCTGGAAGGCAACTAGTGCTGTGACCTGCACTAATTAATCTGCCCATCAGATCCAATTAAGCACTTCCAAATCTGGCAAATTGCCACTCTTCTTGAGACACAAATGTAAATAAATATGAAGGTGGTAAATCACAACCCTCCAGTGATGCCTCTGCCAGCAGCCATGAGCAAAGAGCTGCAGATATTGAGCCTCCAAACACTCCATGCTGGATAATAAAAATGTTTTTGTTCGCCGGGATGAAGCAGAGCACATCACCATCTGCTCACATCTCTCTCTGATGCCGGTGGCTCATGCACTTGCTCAAAGGCTGACTCTCCCGGGTGCAGCCCCAGTCAAGCAACAGGTACAAAGCTCAAGGGCAGGGCAGTGTCTGCCATGGCTGTAGGTTTTCCTACATGCAGTAGTGTGGAGGGGTTGAGACATGGATCATGTAGTGGTTGGTTGCTGCTTGGGCTCATTATCTGCAGATGAGATGCAGAGCCATCCAAAAGGGCTGTGCTTGCACTGGTGTTTTCCAGAGCTGTTTTTGCAGCAGATTGTTGATTCCTTTTTCATTGTTTGGTGAATAAGGGCAAGTCTTTGCAAGGGCAGCTGCAGAGCTCCTTCCCGATTCTCAGAGTGTGCTGCTGTGTGTGTGCTTGGATGGCTGGTGTGGCCTGGCCTGACCCTGCACCAACCAAGAACAGGAGCTGAGCTTTAGAATAAAGTGTCTACAATGGCACTAGTGTTACTGCTCAGTTTATAATCCCCTGCCTGCTTTGTGAGTATCTGGTGAGGTAAAGACTTCTAAACAACAGGTATTCAAATTGGTGAAATGCTTTGATTTGATCCTTTGGTCTGAACCATAAAATTATTCCCCTGGATTGTTGGCCTTGGTGTACCATTAAGCATTTAAGACTTTGTATGTCTTTATGGGAAAGAACTGAAGTTATTCCAGGTAAGGTAATATTATCTTCAGTTACCCATGGTGGACTGCAGGGGTTGATGGATCAGTACCGCCTACACTGCTTGTGTACATACAATAAAAAAATAACAAAATATAGATGAAAGTGGGGTCTGACTGTACAGGAGCTCTGACCATGCCTTTTTAAACTGTGGAGTCCTAAAAGTTTATAAATAACTTGAACCAGCTTTACTTTAATCACTTTATGTTATACACAGTTAATTATAACAAAGGGCTTTAAAGTATGTAAAAGAGAAGAAGGTTAATCATAGTGAAAGACTAGGGTCAGTATGTCAAAGCCTCTCTTTTTAAGTGTTCGGATTCTCAAAAGCTGTATCTTCCAGTGTCTGAGCTGAAAGATGGCTGTGAGTAACAGGGACCCCATGGTCCCTGATGCAGTTGATACAGCAGAAACCAGCTGGCTTATGCACAGAAGGTGGGACTCCCCATTTCACACAGACTTTGAAAAGAAAGGTGAGCTGATGATACTGAGGAGTGGTAGTCTCAGCCCTGGAGAAGCTAGGTTTGAAACCCAAGCTCTTTTTAAGGCATTTAAGTCACAGTTTTCTAAGACTTGAGTGAAACAGGTTGGGGATGGTTTAAATAAAGATCTCATATCTTCATGTACCTGAGAAAGGGCCTGGTTTTCAGAGGTGCTGAACCCACACTTGACGAATGATTGATTGATTTCTTTACAGAAATCCTTTTCTTTGTGTAACTGCTTCTGAAGTTTAATCCTGGGTTGTAGGTGGTGTGAAAGCCTGTTTAGTGGGAAAGAAGAAGGTTTTTTTCTCCCCCTGTATTATACAATAGCATTGAAATTATTTCAAGACTGAAAAGTAATTCACCGTTTTAAAAGTCTACACCAGTATGGAGTACTGTTCTCTGCTCTGCTGTCCACATGGACCGTTGCTGGTAAGGTGGGAGGGGTAGTGGTTCTCTGTAGCTTGGGTCTCTGGGTGTGGGTATGTACTTACTTCCTGGGGTGAGCAGGATTCTGTGTTGCCTTGTACATGGCCAAGCTTGCAGGTCTGCGTGTTCCACTCCAAAAAAGTGTCTGCCCTTCTGCAGGGAGAAAACTGATTGTTGGGCACCCTACTGCCAACACACAGTCCTTTTTGCAGGCGATCTGTGCTTGTTACTATTCACTTAGGCGTATGTTTTCTGCATCCTCTGTCACCAGAATAGAGATCACACAACCTGCTCTTCCTTCCACCACTCCCTTTGAGCAAACAGCCAAAGACTAAAACAGGGCAGTGCTGAAACAGGGAGAGCTAAGAAGCTTACAGCAAATGTAGCCGGATGCATCTGCTGCAGTGTTTTACCTGAGCACATGCTGTTCAAGCTAATACAGTCCCTTGCCTGTTTTAAGGGAGAAGCACAGACAGAGATATAGACAAAGACACACTGGAAAGAGAGAGGGGCAATGTGCCAGCAAGGAAGAAATAGATGGTCAGGCAGTGAAGGGTCCCTCTGTCAGAGGTGAGACTGGGAAATGTGCTCATGTGCCTCCCTATAATTGCCATGATCCATACCCCTGTGTAACTGGCAGCTGCAAGGTGAATGGAGTGCACAGTCACAAGTGGTGCACGCACCTGACAGGTGCCCAAATCATTTGTGGAAGCAAGTGAGTTATGATGATCTGCTTGGAGATGTATAGATGCAGTTTTGATGAAAGCTCAACAGGACATTTTCTCCTAGATGCTGCTATCTCACCTGCAGCCTGCTGGGTTTCCAGTGTGTGAGTGCTGTTGCACAAATCAGAGCAAAACTGTAGCCATTAAGGCACGGACCTCGTCGATGGGGGCGACAATCGAGATCAACTTTATTTAGAGAATGCAAACCTTATATAGTGCCTCTGTATCCAGTAACAGCTACCCCAGTCAATTTCCACCTGTGAGGATCTCGCAGTGCAGCAATAGAGTGCAACCCTCCTGTTTTCCGCAGACGTGCCCCTTATCTTCATGTTTTCCACCTAGTGCATTCCTTTCCTATTAACCCATGGTTCTTAATAAAGATTCCAAGGTCTCAACAAGCTAGCAAGCATGAGAACATTGGCCGTTTGTTCTGTGCTTGCTGTTAATATTGCAGGTACACCAAGGCATTGGCCGCTTGCCCCAGCATACACGCAATGTTGGACTCTTTATGCCCACACAAAACCAGGTACCACAGGGCTGCCGTTGGAGTGGAAGGGCTGGCAGCCTGGCATGATGTGTGGGTCAGTTCTCATTAGTATGGTAGAAAGCCCCGAGTCTTGAGAACAGAACATCATGAAGGGTTTTGGATGAGAGCTACAAGGCCTGTCTTTGGGCCTTCCAAGGCAAGTACAGTGTGGTGCACCCATTAAAAAGTATTAATTCAAGCATTTATGGTCCTAGGCTGAGTTTGATCTATAGAAGTAGGAAAGGCCTCTGTCCTTCAAACTGCTCTGTGCTTTGTATTCTCTGTGCTTCTTTTCTTCATTGTATTCTGTGTGGGAGATGACTTGCAGTGCAATGCAGGCTCTGAACCAATGACCTGTGAACTTCTCCGTGCCATGGCAAGTCTTTGGTCTGCTGATTATCTGTTTTCAAGAATCACTACAAAAGGATTCCTCCTCCTCCCATAACTTCACAATAGTTTGAGCAAATAATATTTTCTTAAACAGACCAAACAATGGTATCTTACACAATGGGGAGATGTTTGTTGATTCATTGATTCATGGGGAAATCAAGTCTTGAATACATCATACATCGTCTTTATAAAATATGTGCTGTGGAATGCAGTCTCAGGCAAAATATATTATAATCAATTAGCCTTGTACAAATAATATAAAAAAGAAGAAAAAAGTGCACACCAATCTCAGCCAAACTACATAAAACTGACATCTCATGTTTCATAAATGAAATAAGCTTGGTAGAGCAATTGTCTTTGGCTGCAGGACCATGTTCTTATGTGACAGTACCTTCCACGCAATTATTTCACCATAAAGGTGTTACTAGCTTTATTTTTCTTGCAACGTTTTTTTATAACATTCTTTGGTGAACAGCTCCACTTAAGTGTCTTTAAATTACTAGCTTTTTCCAACACATATATATTGGCACGTGTGTTTATGGGTGTACTTTCCCATTTATTTGTGTCTAATATGTTGTAGTTTAGTAGATTATGTGAGACTCAAAAGGCAATAAATACGCGGTTCTTCCTCTAGAACTGATAGTAAATAAAAATCTGTTTTCAGGAACATCTATAATGTTTTGAAGTTCTTTTTCTAAGAATCTTAAAAATTAATCAGTTCCCTCTCCATTCGCTCTGTTTGTTTTTAAATGATATCAATATGTTTGAGAATTTTCTGTATCTTCCCTCAGTTTAACAAGTACTACTACAATGACAGTTTAAATAACATTTTTTTTCCCATGGAACTCACAGTTTGGTGAAGTTCATCACCATTTTGTGTAAAACCAGCTATAAATATGAAGAGTTTCACACATTTCAAGAGGAGGGACAGGAAAGAGCTTTTGGGACAGAAACCTCTTAACCTCTTACTTCCAAATCTTAAATGTTCCATAAATGCTAACACACCTGGAAAAGGGGAGGACAGGTGCTCTGACAGTAGGTTAGCTTCAGCTCGGTATTTGTAAGCTTTAGTGCAGCTACCTGGATGAGAAATGCCTTTTCCTCTCCTGTTCCTCCCACCTTTGAGGATGCTTGTTCAGGTCGGCAAGAGGGATCAACATCATCTGCCATCTCCACAAGTCACACCGATCTGTGTGTGGCATCATTTATTGTACTTATGCTTTCCTGACCCTAGCTTTTCCAGGAAGCAATAGCTCAGCCTCAGTGGGGACAAACTTGAAGCTGTCATTGGCCCTTGAGAATGAATTTACTTTGTCTCAGGGTTAAGATGTGCAGCAAGTGCCATTTGTGCAGTTGCCCAAGTTGTTTTCCACAAATTGCCCACTTCCTGGGTTCAGCTCTTCAGAGAGGGACCATCACAAATGGAGAATTTTATATTCAAGTTTTTGTGTATAATCTTGCTTGAAGCTGTCAGCTACCTTTAAAACAGATTTTATCTCTTTGCCTTTTCTGTTTCTTCCTTTTATACAATCCCCACAAATTCAAATAAACAATATGGGAAAATTTTAACTAGGAAAAAGCTACCCAGACTCAGTATCAGTGATATCAAAGCTAAAAGGGTTTGTGCAAAACAACATCTTACAAATATTATGTTGTAAGGCACAAAATACCCCATACTAAAGATCAATTAAATATTATTTACAAAGGTTGAAAGTATTATTTACATAATTCATTTTTGTAATGATTAAACAAAGAGCAAAAATTAATTTCTTCCTTTCTCTCTAAATGTGATCTTGATTATCGTGATCTAAACCACCACCAACAAAAAAGTTTCAGGAACTCAAGAAATAAAGACCCAAGAGCTAAACTTTCTTCTCGATTGCACCTGCCAAGCTATGCTGAACTCAGCAAGCTGGTATGGGTGTAAACCAAGAGAGAATGTCAGCCTTTGCATTTTCTTCTGCAGAGCTCACGCTTGCCACTTAAGATGTGGATTGATGGATCTCATGTGAAAAAAGTCTGAATCCAGATTTCTGGGTCTAGATGATCTGGACTGTTAGTCAAGGTGAGAACTTGGCAGCTCAGAATTTGATGAGAGCCTCAGAACATTTTGCAATTCAGAGAAGGATTTCAATGGCTAAC
The DNA here is from genome assembly GCA_033459285.1 of Clamator glandarius. Classification (NCBI taxonomy): domain Eukaryota; kingdom Metazoa; phylum Chordata; class Aves; order Cuculiformes; family Cuculidae; genus Clamator; species Clamator glandarius. The sequence goes on from JAUNZM010000086.1 coordinate 1,126,665, forward strand.
TATAAATTTTGAGCCTAAAATTATCTTCTTATGCTGAACTTGGTTGTAAGCCTTTGATAATTAAATAGCCATTTCGAGTTCACTGGCCTCTTCTAAAATTAGAGATTGCTTGCCCCTTTGGGATTTGATTAATGGGTCAGATTCTATCTGCCCTCCAAAATATAAGATTAATTGCCAGTTGCCGCTGGCTTCTCAAAATCACGTAATTTATCTTAACAGGAAAAACCTCCTTCCCCCCTGAGATGCACATGCAAGCTAAAGTCGGAGATCATGCGTGGCTACAGACATGATTTGGTGTGGCGCTTGCATGGTTTGTAGTACAGGTCTATAGTGGATTTGAAGAATGAAGGGAGCAATTCTAAATGTTTGAGTCCAGGGCTCAAAAGCTAGGAAGTTTTTCATACAAAATCTCTTCTATTTCTTCTCTGTTGCCTTTTTCAGAAAGCCTAGGAGGAAGAAAATTAGTAGACTTCCCTACCTACAGATTCCTGTCTTTGCCTGAAGAGGGTTTCTAATGTTCAGCCAGTCTCCTGAGGTGCTTGGCCTTGAAAATGTGTAGTACTTGGCACTCTTAGGTAGCAGTTTCTGGAAAACTTCCCTATATGGCATTTCCATTTCTTAAAGCCAAAGGTTAGAGAACAGGGGTTTTTATCATCAAGTCACATAATTTGTAAGTGGCAGTAATGTTGGGTGAAAATAGAAATGGAGGCAGAGAAGTGGCTTTTGTAAGTGCGTTGACAGAAGAACTGCCTAGATCCCAACCCAGGGCTGGTTCCCATACAGAGGGGACTCTCCTTTCTGAAAGAAACCTGTGTGATAAACAGGGACATTAAATAGGGACATGTGAGGTACTGCTTCTTGTGACGCAAGGGCTGTCTGAGAGAGTTAATAGACTTGGTTGAACTGCTTGGCATGTATTATTCACTTCAGTCTAACACTGAGTTTTGGCACCACAGCACAGTAGCAGCTCTTAGTCAGTGAACATGAAAAAAACAGTCTGATTTTTTCCATGAACAGTCAAAAGCCCATGTCTGATAAACTCATACAGAGATACTAATTCAGAAGAACTTTGGCATTGATTAAACAGGTCACATCTGATGTATTATGCATAATAAGCCTAAAAAGTGCTAATCCTCACAAATAAAGCAAATACGGTGAGTTGATATACATTTCTTTCTGAAAACTAGCAGTCACTTGGACTCAACAAAGAGTAATTAATACAGTTTTAAAAGACATGCTGTATAATTCCATGAATAGTTAAGGCTAGGATGAAATAATACCTTATATTGGTCTCAAACCACAATGAATAATATGATTATTTTTACTTTGCAAGAGGTCACAATAAATGTTTGAGATTTAAGCTGCCATAGCTACAAATTTAGCAAAAAGTAGGCATTTAATGATAGATTTCATTGCTGTGGTTTAGGTTTTATTTTAAATGTTTGTTTTGTCTGAAAAACACTAATGGTAAAATGTTGTCTCAAATCTTTATTTTCAAATTACTCATTATATTGCCGTAAATTACAGGGTGCAGTAAAACCCAGATTTAAAAGGAGGCACACTTTACTTTCTCATCTTTCTAAAAATAGTGCATCACTTATGAAACATGAATCATCATTGAAAAAAGTTCTTTTTATACAACTGAAGTTGGTAGTGCTGAACTAGTGACTTTCCTACAAGTGGCACAATGGACGTCTCCAAATTTAGGTCTGTAATGGTAGAGGTTAACTTTAGGAAGTCCGAGTAAAACTGTAATCTATAATTCTACCACAATTACAATGTTTTCTTTCAAATGATAGTGAAGTCCCAGGGGGGAATGCTAGCAAATATCTTGTAAAGATGTTCTTAGGGCTTTTATTGTTTTGATGCTTTTGCATTTTCAGCACATGTTATTAAATTTCGCAAAAGACTTAGGCTGTGACCCAGGACTGCTTAGAGGCTGTGGGTTGCAGTCAGCTCTAAGCGCTCGGCTATACACAAAGGGTGGAGCATGTAGTTGATAGTAGAGAGATGCATATGCCACGTTGACAAGATGATGGGTAAACAAAGCTTAAGGGACACTTGCTAAACTCGACATAGCCAAAAATGAATCTTTTCCATGATATTTTTAGAAGACTTCAGCCTAAGGAAAACATTCACCTGTGTGACCTGAGGAAAAGTCTAGAGAACTGGTTGCTATTTAGCCATCAAAAAAAGCCATATGTGCATCTTTTTCTGATGCCCTCATCAGTTCATTCCTTCCAGGCATATTTTTGGAAGACTCGTATGTCTTTCCCTGTGAATCACAGTATCCTGCTGGCTTGCCAGAGTGAGGTGGGACCAACACACATCAACCCTCAACCTTAATCATATGTGATATGAGGTCTGCCCAACAGCCAATGCTCCTTTACCAGGATACTGAAGGAACTCTGCGTTACTGCTGCAAGTGCTGCTGCTCAGCTCGTGGTATAGTCCCTGTAAGGGAGGGGGAACCTGAAGGACATGGCCATCATAATGTTACCTCTGCGTAGGAGTGAAAAGAGCTGGGTGCCTGCCAGCATTTGAACAGAGACCTCTGCTGTGAGCAGGGTGGCCCTGGAAATGTAGGGGTATGTAGGTAGCAATCGGGCTAGGAAGCCGTGCAGCCAAAGGGCTGTCAGTACCACTGGAGCGTGGCCTGGACAATGTAAATGTTCTGAATCGTGGTATTGAAAGCAAGTGCTTTGTCAGCAGGAGGCTCCCTGGTCAGCACACACCAGAGACAGGCTGGCTGGGGAGAGCTGCAAAGGGACTGGACGTGAAGCCCCTTGCCAGTCCAGGGGTGCAGGGGAACGACCGCTGGGGAAACAAGATTTCTGAGCGTGCATTTAGGAATGAGTTCTTTCAAGCGTACCCTAAATAAATGAAAATGTAATGGAAATCTTTCTTAGTGAACTTCGTGAAAGCTTTTGGCCTAGTGTGCTGCAGGCGTTAGCGCAGCAAGTAGGTGGCCTGTGCTGCTGCCCATACTCTGTCAGGAAGACAAAGAATCTAGGAGAAGCATCAATCTGTTTCTCTTCACAGGGCTGTCTCTTCCCCTCTTTGTCAGTCAAAGGTGTCAATGTCTCTCCCCTCTATCCTCCCCCCTCCCTGAGTTGAGTAGTGTCAGTCATTCCTGTTTTTTTTTTCTTTTTATTAATGATTTTACAAGGCTATGTCATTACTGTGCTATACATTTTTATACAGATGGCACGACTGTGCATTTTAATGGCAAATCTGTTTCTCACATAACGCCTGAACTGCAAAAAGACTTTGACAGACTGGTTCAAGGAAAACAAACTGGTTTTAAATGTAGCAAAAACTAAAACAATGCCTTTTGGCTCTCCTAATCATCTGAACTCAAAGGATGATTTTATTTGGAAGCCAGAAATCTTAAGGAGAAGAGTGGACCAAACTTGCATATTGAAAGAAAAACAGAGGAAAGAGACAGAAGTTTATTATATATGGGTTGTATGTTTTGTTCAGGAACACAGAGGATTCACCCTTGATCTTCAAACTAACCGTATTTGATCAGAAACTAGTTTGGCCTGTAACTCTGGAGACTTTTGGACTGTGCAGAGTTTCAGATTTTAGGAGGAACTGTGTTATTAAATTTATAAATGTGAAAAGGAGAAGAGCTCTGGGGAAAAAAACAGAAAATTTAAAAGATAGATATATATTTTAAATATGACCAAATGCAAAGAAGGGAATAAACATTTGTCCATTTTTGGGAAAGCTTATTTCTTCTTTGATAATCTCCTTTGCATTTTATGTTCTTTTAAGTCTATATAAGTTCATATAGTTCTCAGTAGTCCTATCATCACCATTTTCTGAAGACAAACATCAGTTTCTACTTATATCACTATCCATTTACTTTGCAGTTGATACATGGACATAATTCACAGTAGCCCTGGACTTTCATTGGCTTCTATGCTAGTAGGTAGTTTGGTAGCTCAAATCAGAAGTGTTAGTCTTCTCTATTTGCTCTGCTCCAATATATTCACTTATATGAATTGCCTGAGGTCAGCAGAGAGTTGCTGTTATCTTGAAGCGCTTGCATGTCTGAATTTTTGCATCCTTGATGCCTTTATATCCCAGATTTAAAGAATTTGACAACTCATTGCTTTTGCACTTGCATTCATAGTGAACAAAGCTCAATGACTATATTGGAAAGGATGACCAGGAGAAAGGGGAGGAGAAATTTATTCTTAATAGCACTGCACACCCAGATACTCTCTGAGAGTCCCAAATACCATCAAATTCTGTCTATCATGTCATTTGGTGCGTTCTTGTCTATGATGGCTTAAGAGAAGCTTAAGAATAGTATTGTTCAGAAATCTACAAATTTTTGCTTTAACAACATTTGAGGAATTGGAGAACGTGTGAGATGGAAAGCATAGACAGATCTAGCTACTGTTATTGACAACTCATTCTCTTGAAGCTACCTGAAGGTCGCTGTAGGTAAGAGAGTTTACTGGCTGTTAACGATGTTCTGAGGTGCTGGGAAGCTCCTTGTGCTCCAGATTTTCAGCAGAAGTCAGCATTTTCTGCTGCTGCTCTTGATCTGCTGGAGACACACTAATGTTCAGGTTAGGCTCCCAGGAGATTTTCCCCCCTTTTGGTAGCCTGGCTGACTGTAAACATCTGATTTTTGGTAGGCCACTACTTCAATAACATTGTAAAAATTGAGACTGGGGAAAGCACTTGCTGGAATGTCTGCTCCCTCTTTCTTCTTTCAGTCTTAACGTTGAGCTAGCGTCAGACTGAAATCACATGGTTGTTGACCACAGCTGCATTTTATATCTATTTCTGCAGCATGTGTGTAGGGCTATAAACATGAATTATTGGAGAGTTGTTTCAAGAACAACAGTGTATATAATTAAAAAAGCATCATTTACAGCGTTCTTTCATGACAAAGTGTTATGTCACTTTTGTTTCATCATAAATAAAAGGGGCGTTGGATAAATTCTTGGCACGATGGGAAAGCTGCCAAACGTGAATGTGGCTTGAATTTATTGGAAATCATTATTATTTTTGTTCACCGTGTTATGCAGAAGGCATCCTTTTGTGTGGCACAAGTAACTTCCTCTCTCTACCATAAATGTGCAGCAGGTGAAAGCCATTGCACTGAGACATCATAATGGTGATTTTTTTAAAAGGTACTTGGAATTTCTTTCCCCTGAAGCACTTTTTCTTTCAGTAAGACTCTTTTCCAGTTCTAAGGCCTGTTTTTCCTAATTTGAGTACTCCAGCAGACTTCCAGGACTGTTTTAGGAAGGCTGGGAGGGGACAGATGGCACAAGAATACAAAGCAGGTAGAATGGACCATAGCTGAAAAGACTGTGCTCTGTATGCAAAAATCTTTACTCATAGTGTGATCTCGGAATATTCCAAGTACAGTTGACGGTTTTGTTATGTCTTAGTGGAATGAGACTGTGTTGTTGCCTTTTTTAAGCTATCTAATCTTGGAAGCAGTAGGTAAGAAGTAACTTTTGATGTACATAATCCAAGAAGACTTTGAGTTTTTAGGTTGCAATTAGTAAATAGCACACAAACCAAATTGAGTATCCTGTACACTTCATTTTCAACACGGACATGAACACGCTTAGCTGGGTACAATTGTAATTGTCGCTTGTATCTAGTTGTTATCAATCATCATCTTCGTACAGGTTACCTACTTGAAATAGTACAGAAACTAAGGAAATACATAAAGGAAATTTTAAGTGACACCTATATGATAAATCACTTCAGTCATGTCTGCAATCCTTTTGATTGATCTTCTGACAAGCAGAATTTTGTTTATGTAAGTTCTTGTAGAAATCTGCTTTCAAGAGAGCTTTTTGTTTACGAGTCTTGTGAAAACAGAAACTACTTTTCTCAAGAAGGCCGACATTTTCTTGTCCTTTGGTTGTCCCATCCATGAAAAGATAGAATAAGTAGAGATTTCCTCTGAATCAGCAGCTAGTTACGTCAGACAAGGTTACAGGTAGATATAGAGATAGGTAGGCTTTTTGAACCCGTCTTTAATGACTCTTGGCCATAGCATTACAGGCTGGTAAGAGTTTAGCTAGTATCTTTCTTTTGAAATTTTTACTCCTTATTCCATAGCTCTTGTGATCCGTACTTTCCAGTTGCTCACTCACACGAATTCGTACTTGATGTAGAAGGATGAGCACAGGCTAGCACTCTGAGTTTTGGCAGCATGCTAATGACTGCCTTCTCAGCAAAAAGGAGGTATAACATCTCTTAAAGAGGTAGATATATAGCACCTTTAGGAAGCCACTTAATTATCTTTGGGGCTGAGAGAAGGTGGCAAGCAAAGCTCTGATTTGTGTTGGATGTTTTAACAGGACTATTTGGCACTAGAACAGTTTAGTGTAGGAACTGGAAAATTTGCAAGGGCTCCTATCTTTATGGATAAAGGTAGTAAGAGATTCCAATCCACCTCCACCTTTGTCCAGAAGGTAGTAGCATTTAAGGTGTTAGAGTTTATTTGTTGTCTATTCACTATTTCTCCAGCAAGTAAACACTTTGTGAAACATCCCTGAACAGACAGGTTGTGATGATTTGATGATGTTTTCTACACATTTGTTGAGACTGTGGTTTCCTATTTGTTTCTCAGTGGAAGTGAATGTAGTTGTGTTTACCACTGGGATTGTCAGACGTCACCACAATGAGTCTTCACCTGGGATAGAGGTGAAATGTGGCCAGGAGCTTGTCTCCAGGCTGGATGTGGCTATTGCTGCTCCCCACAAAAGTGGCAATCAGATCCTCTTACGGAAGGGGAACCCCTGCAAGAGGACCACAGTTCAACCATAGAATTCATTCCCTGAGTAACACTTGTGGGATACTCTAGTTCCTGTTATAGAATCATAGAATCACTTGGTTGGAAGAGACCCACCGGATCGTCGAGTCCAACCATTCCCACCAATCTCTAAACCATGCCACTAAACACCTCATCCACCCTCACCTTAAACACTTCAAGGGAAGGCGAGTCAACCACCTCCCTGGGCAGACCATTCCAATGCCTAAAAGACCCTTTCCGTGAAGAATTTTTTCCTTATCTCAAGCCTGAAACTCCCCTGACGGAGCTTGAGGCCATTCCCTCTTGTCCTGTCCCCTGTCACTTATGAACAGCAACTTACCTGTTGTTTGTGAAATAAGTTGTATTTCCCCATTTTTTTTAACAGTACATTAGGAGAACTAATTAATGGCACCTTGGAGATTTCCCTTCTAGGAATCCAGGCTATAAATAGCTTCACTGCATGGCAAAGAGCTCTGCTAAGTGGGACTGCACAGGGGATGCTACAGCTGCTTAAACAATGCAGCCTCTGTGTGGATGTCTCTGTTAGATCAAGAGAAGCTATGAAGCCACTTCACTGAAAAGTGGTTGTAATTTTTCATCAAAACATCTTTTAATTTTAAAAAAATGGATTTGATTTGCTGGAAAAACTTACGTGGTGAGCTTCTGCTTTGGTTTAGTTTTTCCATTTTCATCCTGTTAGAAAACCAAAATAATTTCACTTTTATTAGAAGAAGGTTAAAAAAAAGAATTTGGATGTGGATAGGAAGGGAATAGTGATCTTTGCACTGTTGGATTTCAGAAATTGACCCCTCCATTTCCATTTTAGCTACAATGCAAGTAAGAAATTACAGGCAAAGCCTTGGAGGGATGGATGGGTTTGGGGAATTTCACAGTGCCTGGCTTCAGACATTTCTTTTGAGAATGATGGAAAGCTTAGACCTTCCCCAAAGGGTGTTTTGGAGTAAGAGCCTCCACCTGATGGACCCCAGCCTTCCCTGTTGCCTGAAGGTGAAGCCTGAGCAGACTGGGTGTCTGATTTAAATTTTGGCAGCACAAATATAGCCAAATGTTCATTTTGTTCATTTTGTGTTCATGCATACAACTGAATAAAATTTGAGGAATTTTTAACCAACTTAATGCCTTTGTCATATTGATAGAAACATGGCAAGGAGTGAGTTTTGATCCTGACTGTTAATAAATGTGAAAACGAGAGAAATTCATATAATGCTGTGCTAAATGTCCTGAAGAGGTGATGTCTATAAAATCGTGACTGGCACCAGAGAGGTGGATATGGACTGCTTGTGCATTGAATTTTTTTCCATTGCAAGAGCGAAGGGACATCATATGAATAAAAGTGGTGGACAGTGTGTTCTCCCCAGTGTGCAGCACCCCTGTTCGCTCACCTTTCCTTTGTACCGTGCTCTTGGCAGCTGCTTGACTGCCTGACTGGACATGAAGTTTAGAAGCACACTTGACGTGACTGTGGACAGTGAGCCGGAGCATGGCAGAGCGGGCAGCTTGTCTTCTGCTGCAGAGCCACATCTCTGCCCGGCTGCATGCTCTCCCCCTGGGAATGCGCCCTTCCACCTTTTGGACAGCTTCACTGGAGTTGTGCTATAGGGAAGCAGAAAGAGTAATTCCCAACAAAGAGTTGCACAAGGCTCAAAGTCATTCCTGCGGTGGGGCTGTTGGACCCTGGAGTAAGGAGCACTCAGTAGCCCAAGAGGTTTGGATTGGTAAGCACATATTTGGGTGGGAATGTCAGGAGCAAAGGGCACCGTCAGGAGGTTGTCATGAGAGGGAAATGGTGCAGGGATTTCTGCAGAAAGGAAGAGCATTGCAGAAACTAATAATGAGACTCTGGCTTTGAAGGGAGATAAAGAGAAAGAGAGCCTGGGACAGGGAGAGAGGCCGAAGAGAAGATACCTGTTTAAACTGGTGGAAAAACTTCCACTAACCTCTCCAGAGCCTATGTTTAATTGCTGTTACCTAGCAAAAGATCAGAGAAGGAAGTGGTCTCGTCACTGCGGGTGTGTTTGGCTGCTTGGCAGTCTGTGCTTATGGTCAGCACAGTTCCTTTTAGACAGCAGAAAGCTCCAGTTTGTTGCCATGTCTGACACTGCTAGTAGAAACATACCTTGATGGATATCCAAGTACTTCAGATGACTTGAAACAAAAAGCTGCTCAGCAGTAAAAATGCAAACTGTTTTAGAGAAAGGCTTACTTAGTCCTTACTCAAATTTCCAGGTTAGAGGTGGCTGTCTTTTAGTGTCTCCAGAGATTTGTATCTTTGCAGCTAATGAAAAATAAACCACCTTAATATTTTAGAATAATTAGTGGAGTCCTAGAAACCTTCTTCCACTGTTACTTGCAGAAGTACAAACTTCTTGGGCCAGGAGAACTGTGGAATCCAGAGAGAATAAACTGCATTAACATTTTAGTGGTTGTGTGACCCTCTAGGAGCTCCCTGGATGATAAGCACAATATAAAAAATTTAACCACAAAGAAAAAAAAATGTTAAAAGAATTGTTATGGGTCTGACTAATCCCAGAAAAGCAAGGAAGTTCAAGATTCAGCCGACTCCATCTGTAGTTCTGGTTGTGCTGGTTTTCATTAGTGATGTCAGTGTCGGATGATGCAGTTTACAACCGGCTCTGTATTACCCAGAACAGAATCTCTTTGCTGGTTTGTTTGTTTGTTTGGGTTTTTTTAATCCTAGAAATGTAGGGCAAGGAGGACCTTGAGATGTCTTCCTGTCTTCTGCAAGGACATGGAATCAAACATATGATACATCACTGGCATGTGCTTATTGAGGTTTTTGCAAAAACTTCTGGAAAAGTAGTCTGTAGCTCCCCACCCCCTCCAGTATTTCTTAATCTGTGGCAAGAAACACAACCTGAATCATGCTTAGATTTGAGGTGGCTCATTCTTCTCACTTGCTGCATTGATTCCTGAGCCCTGAGCACTGTCTCATTTTCAACATTAAATCACTTCACCTCTGATGGATGAGGGAGAAGCGAGGCTCACGCAGGTTCCAGGCCAGAGAGGCAAATATGCAGTGGCAGCCTGACATAGGAAAGGCTGGAGATGCTGTTACTCACATCAGGTCAACTGAAATGCTGTCTTTAGGCTGGGCTTCAGGCAGAGTGCGAAGTGTCAAGTATGACCCATTCACTTAGATGCTGATCCTTGTGCTCTGAAAGTGCTGTCAGGTTTCCTCCTCCTCCTCTTCTTCCCCTCGGCTGGTACTGGCTGCTTCAGGCTGCAGAGCTGGGAAGTGGGGAGCAGCAGGGTTTGCTTCTGCTCTGTGCAAACCCCTTCTGGGAGGGGGACAGCAAGGACGGTCAGGTGATACCAGGTTTGGTGCCCACAAAATTACCTTTCCTCCGCATTCTTCCATCTTCCTTCTGTTGCTATTACAGATGCAACTTGAAACAACGATAGAAAACAACTATATATTGTTGTGGTACCTCAGAAAGAATCTGAAAATGTTGTGTGTTTTACCTTCTTAGTGGGGAAAATGGAGCAGTTGCTGGGATGCTGAGCAAATACTTCAGCATTGACGGTACAGTCCGCTGACCACTACATGCATCTGAACAAAAAAAACTGACTATACTGGCCAAGGCTATGCTCATTCCCCTTTTTGAATTTGCTTCCCACAGCAGTTCTAGTGGACCAAGAATTATTCATAGATGTTTCCAAGAATAATGAATAAAACCAAATTGTAAGCTGCTTACAAGCATGGTCAGAAGGAGATCTAATTTTCCAGATTACTCAATGTGAATTATTAATTCTGCTTAACTAATGTAGAGCAGACTCCTGCTATTTAAGAGTAAGGACAGTCTGCTTTATCTATGCACTGCTGATACCTCCCTGTATTTTTCATGTCACATTATATTTAACTTTTTCTGCCTTCCTGAATCCAACCTAGCACCTAGGGGTGGAGTAGAAGTGCTCTGGCTCAAACAGCTCTGTGAGACACAAGCTATTTAATAACTTGACTGTTTCTGAGGGCTCTTCAGTCTTCAGATGCATGTGAAGGCTGAACATTAGGAAGAAATTTTTCACAGAAAGGGTCATTGGGCACTGGCAGAGGCTGCCCAGGGAGGTGGTTGAGTCACCTTCCCTGGAGGTGTTTAAGGGACGGGTGGACAAGGCACTGAGGGGCATGATTTAGTGTTTGATAGGAATGGTTGGACTCGAGGATCCGGTCAGTCTCTTCCAACCTGGTGATTCTGTGATTCTATGAACATGTTCCTCATAGGGCAGTGGTGGAAGTTGTGAGCCTGCATTAAAAAAACTTATCACTCTTAGTTTACAGTGAAACTAAGACAACAAAAGACACTTCTCACCCCATGTTCCCTGGGTGTAATTGTTTGTTGCCTTTTGCTGCGTTCATCTCCAGCAAACTGCCAGAGAGCCTCAGTGCTCTGCTGCTTGTGAGTTGCTGGGTTTAAGTGGATAGTGCACTGGTGGCTGCTCTAACTGATGAGCTGAGAAAGGATCTGGGCTTTAGCTTGTCTGGAAAAGCCTGTTGCAATTTCAGGGTCAGATCTTACAAACTGTAGTATTATTGTAGTAATTTCAGTGACTTACTAGAGTTGCTTGCTGTTTACTGTGGATTTACACCAGGATGAATTTAATCTGACAGATAAAATACAGCTCAGACCATCTGCGTCAAGATTTAACAAAATGTAAACATTTCAGTCCCTCGGATGCTCATCGGAAATGATGATGGAAAAAATAAAGGAGCTTTGCGTTCTGGCAGGTAAATATCAAAAGCTAGGAAGCTGAAGGAGATGAAGGGACAAAAAATAACAGTATAGTGAACCAAGCCAATACAGGTACTTTATAACTCACCAGTTTAAGATGGTTTGGTTTCTTTTATAAGGATCATAAAACTCAGACCTCACTTTCCCGGTGAAGGCAAGAGGCAGTAAGATGTGGTGGTGCTTGTGGGCTGTAGGATGAGTAGCGTGCTTGGTCAGCTGGAAGATGAGCTGCAGTATGGGACAATCTGGCTGCCAGGTCTCCGGAGACCAGCACAGTAAGCGCTTTCCTGTTTCAACTGATGTAGTTTGTGGCAAGGATGAGAAATGTCACAAAAATGAGGATCTCGACAATCATCCCTTATTCATTACACACAAACATCCTCCTTTGTATGGTAGGATGTATTCTAGCTGAAAGCAGCCTTTTTTCCTGCTTTCCCTGCCACCCCTGGTTCCTATGTACTACCGTATATAGCATGGCTTCTATGGCTTGATCTAATTTCCAGCCAAATGACTATGCACAAAGTGAAAGGATAAATCCAGAGAGAGTGCGTTTGTGTCACAACTACAGGTGCTACAATGCAACTCTCCCTGGTCTCCAGGTCAGTACTAGCAACTCGGTTATCAGAAGATTTTGGGTTTTTAAAAAAGAAATAAATAATATTTTTTAAAACCATTTTTTATCAAAAAACTCATTACTAATTTTGTCCTGGCCCTATCCTTTTCTGACTACTTGATGTATAAATTGCAGTTGCTTAAGGATGCAAAACTCTTATCTCCTGAGCATTTTTTTCATGAATTTGACTCAAAACTTCTATAACTGCTTATTCTAGATAGGAATTGTATATTTTGGAGTACGTAGCATCCGTCTTCTGTAAGATATACAGACTCTTCCACTGCATTGTAATTTAATCACCAGTTTTGGATATCCTTTATCAAAAAAGCCACTAACGAGACTTTCCAATTCTCTTTCCACGGGTACATAATCTGCTCTATGTCTTTAATTAGCACCTTCCTTCCTCTCCCCCTTCCCCCTCTCCCAGGAAAAAGCCAAACCTTCTTCACTACCAAAATGGCCTGTCAAAACCTGACAACTGAAGTTCTGCCTTGTCAATATAAAATTGTCTGTACCACTGTGCAAGCTGAGTATTTGGGACTGGTGCAAAATAGCGCACCAGCTGCATTGTCTGCTTTCTTACTTATTCAATTTCTGCTTAATTTTTTCAGGGCCACTGTAGGATTTCTGGACTCCCCTGAGCATTTGCTATAGAAAACAGCTCATGTTTCCTTAGGGGTTCTGTGAAGAACTGCTCTAAGAGAACGTTTGGGGACACATATATAAATCATACTTGTGTATCCATTTCTATATGCTTTCCTGTGTGTATTTGTTTATTGAGAAGTGCTGAGAACTCTTCTGTCAAAGGGTAAGCGAATTCAAGCGTTGTTTTCCTCTCAGAAGTGGGATTTTACTAGGAATGCTGGCAGGCCCCTCACAACAGAAGGATGGGTGGGTGCTGCTACTGTATATATCTGTTGTTGTCACATTGGATTTTGTGCAATAAAAATAAAACCCTTGGTCAGAAGTGTCATAAAAGTTTGATTGACTTTCCTCTTTAATTGCTTATCATCCTAAAGAGACTTCTTGGCATTTAGAAACCAGTGAATCTGTTTCCCATTTCTTTAGGCTTTCTAAATACACCCTGTTTATATTAAAATGATAGACAAATATACATAAAGCTGGAAAACATGACCACAAACTCTTTTCCTCTCTCTATGCATTTCAAAAAAACAAACCCTAAAGACACTTTTATTGTTGCTAAACTTTTGCCCTTGGCTGGTAGAGCCTTCTTTATGTTTTAATGGATCCAGACATCCTTTTCATGTGGTCCTTGGATGTTCTATATTTTATATCTCTTGCGGCTTTATAAAAAGAGAAGAATGAGCTTGCTGCACAAACATATCTGATGGTACTTTTTTTTTATTATTTTTTTTGCAAGTCAGAAGTATCGTGACGTTTCCTTTTTAAAAAGAAACTTGTTCCTCCCTGCTCTGGGAAACTGTGGGTTTCAGTAAGCAAACAGAAACAGAGTAGGTGGAGTATTTTGGCTGGGGGTGGACAGGTGTGGGCAGAGACCTCTTGCTCGTGCTGTCATCTCCCAGCACCAGAGATGCAGCCTGTGCTGCCTACAGCCCGGTGTGGGGACAGCTGTGAGCTTGCTGGGTCCTTTAGCACTAAGATAACACCCAGGATCTATTGCCTTGAAGGTCTAGCTCCTTGCGCGTTGGGTTTTACTCTGCCATGACATGTTTCTTGCTGTACAACAGCATCTTCCCCTGATGTGCTCAAGTCCTGCAGAAATCAAATTCTAGGCTCTGCTCCAGAGGCAGACAGGGAAAGCAGCCGTGTGTGCACCGCAACCCTAGTTTGGGGAGCAGATAAATAAGGTGCCTTTATCTGTGATTCAAAAGGGGACAGAAAGTGGAAACAAGGAACCAGTGGGGTGAAGCTCCGGTGGGGCCTTTCGCTACTGAGGGGGACAGTGGGGATGGAGGGGGTGGATCATGAGGAAAAGGGGAAGTCAGGATCTGGCATGGGGCTGTCAACTCTTCTGCATTGCTGAAGAGAGCAGAAGTCCCTGAAGCATGGAGTTTCTCAATCCTTGTGCAAGAAGATGCTCTCAGCAGATTTAAAAGTGCCCAAACCTGACAGCATTTTTGAGCAGCCTTGTTCTGCAAAAGAAATTTCGGTTTCATAATACCAGTCTTAGATTCAGAGGAACAGAGACCCCAGATGATTTACTGGCTAAATACATCAACCTCCAAATATTTCTAGAGCAATAAGATACAAGTTAAAGAAGGAGAAAGTGCAACTCAGTCATGAAAAGATGAAATCGTAAAAGTAGCCATATTAGAAAAGGGTTGATGGACAATGTTTTCAGATGATTGCCAACTGTTTTCTTCTCATATAAAGCATGACTTCAGTGCAGCTCTGAGCCAGTATAAGTATGTTTCAGTACTGTGAGTTCAAGGACGGGACTGGAGAGGCTGAGGCAGAGAAGTAAACTCCATGATTTTCTTTTTGAGATGCTGCGTGCTTGTGTTATTGCTTCCAGCACCTGAGAAATTCAACCCCGAAATGCTTAAATGCTGGCAGAAAGTGCCTCCTGATAGCGAATTTGAAAATTTAAGCTAATTTGAATAGGCAGAGTAGTAAATCACATGCCCCAGAAGGCTAATTTTGATATTTCTTCTCTGTTCAGGGCTCCCCTGTGTGTGTTTGCTAGCCTTGTGGCCCATGCTCCAATGGTTTTCATGGAATGTTAAATTCACTATTTGTATGGACAACCTTTCTTATGCAGAACTTCTTTTATAAAGATAAAAGAGCATATCTCTGCACAGCTGTACTGCTCTCATGGACATGGAGGAAACTGTTCTGGTTCAGGACTTTCTGCTGTGTGTGACAGATAGTGAAGTTCACAGGTTCGGCAATACACAAAACACAAGGTTTAAGTTTCTGTGGAAAAAGGATCACCTCTTGGTGACTGTGGCTGGGGCTGAATCTCCAGCTGCAACCCAGCCCATACACCTGAACTGCTTCTTCAGGGACTCACCTCACCTTACTGCCCTGACTCTTTTACAGAAGGTCATTCCTCCAGATTGGATCAACAACTTCCTTGCAGTTTGGCACTTGGATTGCCATTTAGTTCTGAGATTAAAGGGTTGTAACATCCTTCATCACTTGAAGAAAACCTCAAATGCAAATTGCAATACTCTTCTGTAATTTAGGATCAGTGCTCTGAAAAAGAAAGGCTGCTACTTTTTACCAGTTACCAAAATCAGCTGCTAATGGGCACCAAGATACCTTGGGTATTTCAGGACTTTTCAGAAATAGGAAAATACATTTGGAGAACAGGAATGCTTTGACTGTAGGCTTGAGCAGTGAAGTATTTGGGTTTTACTAATTTGTGGGCTTTGAAAGGTATATTGGGAGACATATAAGACTTCTCCTAAGGGCGATAAGAGACTAGGTTAGGAGTAAATGTTCTTTCTCGGATGTTTCTGTCTAAAATTATCCTTAAGGATCAATGTTGGGAAAGGGTTTGCTGCTGTGGGCTGACTTCAAGCTTTCTTATTTCAAAGATGCTTTCTCATCTGCTTATTTGACCAAAACTACATTATTCTGTTACCTCAAGCCTGCCTGGATACCAGAATTCCTCAATGTAGAAATTTCATCCTGGAAAGAGCATTTTATTGCTTTTGTAGAAGACTACCAGGTGCCTTGTTTGACCACCCAGCAGCACTTCCTCCCAAGGGCTGTTCTGGTGACCAGCAGCCCCAGCTGATACAGCTCTAGTTCATGCTTTTTAGAAGACACAGGGCCTCTGGGCATCCATGTGTGCCATTGAAGGGTCTGGTATGCAAGACAAGTCACACAAGGCCCTGTGTTCATCACGTGTGCAGTATAGGTAGATAGGTCACTTGGAAGCAGAAGATGGATTTTGTGGCTCTTGACTGTTCTATGTCAGTATCTTTTTTTTTGGTTGTGGATAATGTAAATGTGCTCTGGGACATTTAAGCTGAAAGAAATGTCTGAGCGTGTTTCTCTTCATCTAAAAGGAATCCCACATGGGGTAAGAGTATCACGGGAGAAAGATGCTCCTTCCAGTGTTCCCTTTCGTAGCAAGAAGGGAAGCTCAGAGGCAGTTCATTGATTTGGTAGCCCGAGCAAGGCCTTTGATCCCACACTTTCTCTGTAAATCTGCTATGTGTTGATGTGATATCAAAAGGGTTTGAGTTTTGGGGTTTTGGTTGTTTTTTATTTTCTCTGTTATGAAGTTTGCGTAGGCTGTGGTGAGCCTTTTTGTGTCCTGCAGTGAACTACTAGGAGCAGCCTTGGTCTTTTTGACCACGAGACTTGATTACTATAATTCCTTCTTCAGAGGGCGTTTAGTGCATCATCTCCCCAACTTACAGTATGTTTGAGCTGTAAGTAACCCAACTGTTTAGTAACGAGGGCAGGAGTCATCATTTTGTAACTATACTTTCATCTTTGTGGCCTTACTTGTGTTTGCCTTTGACATTGTCTCCATCGGCTTTCTTTGCTGATTGCTTAATCAAGACCTAAAAGTTATCAAACCCAATGATAAAAATTTAATAGTAGGAAAGAATTTAAATCCATTTGTCATCCCAGAAGAAAATATGAACATAAGTAAAGAAAGAAGAAGATGGCTACTTTATTAGGTAGAATAACTTATGGTGAAACTTTGTTAGCTTCTTTTGGATAGCTCTGTTTGACTGTGTATTAGTACACATCTGATGACTCTGATGATGCTGGAGCTGTGAGAGGGCCTTTGCAGCCCACCCTCAAACTTGGTCTTCGCTCTAGCCAGGCTATAACTTGTCTTAATCAGATCTTTGGGTTTGGGTTTTTTTCAGTCTGATAGTGTTTAATAGCGGTACTTTTTAGAAAGATGAGAAAATCGTGACAAATGCTTTTCTTCACTAGGTCATTTTACAAAGATGGATGTCAAAATACATTTATCTGATTTATTCTTTAAATCCAAAACACTGGGGTAACACACTGATCATTGGCATTTGTTAGCACTGAGTCTGACTGTTAACAGGTCATGTTTTATATCATAGGAAATTTGCTGTTAAAATTAGACATAAATAGAGGTGGGGTGTAATTAATTAGTCTTTCCAGATGGACTAGACTGCGCAACTAAGCCAGATGATTCTAAGGAGTGCAGTGTACATCTTCCCTCCCTCTCTCAATCCAAGCTACCCTCTATGAGTAAGTACCCTGGGTGTCTCTCTCTGTATTGCCCTGGTCCTAGTGCTGGAACTTAGCAAGGGCCTTCACATTCCACATGTACACCGATGGGACTCCATTTATTAGCCCCAAGCAATTTTTTTAAACCTCACTGTAAGTCAGAAGTACACATACTCTCTTTCCTGCTATACCATTACTCCCAGTAGAATTGCTCCTAGAGCTCTAAATGCTATCTATTAACTAATTTTTATTTCCGGGGAGTCACATCACTACAGGATAGCGTGTCTAAGATAAAGGGATGGTAGAGTGAAATTATAGATGAAATTGTGAACATTTCCAGGTGTTTCTGGCCTTTCTACTCTAGGGGATGTACTACTGATCAGGCTGTGTTTGGATAAGGAGAGGGGAGAAGCTGTTTCCCATATGTGGCAGGGTCAGCTGAGGCTTGGGGCAGGTATGCAGTTGCACCATCTGCACCAGCCTGATCAAAAGTTCTGATGAATTTGTCACCAAAAATATATCTGGTTTTTGTCTTGTCCTTTGAACTTTTGAAACCCTGAAGCTGTGCTGGCTGCCACTGATGCTTCTGTAACTCACATTCTCTTCCTTGTCTCTGCTCCTTCGTGCCCACTGATCGTTTCCTTGTCTTCTTTCTCCATAAGAGAAACAGAAAGTGTTAGCAGGACCCCTAAGCCCTGTGAAGAAGAATTAATTTTACCTATGTCTTAAAATACTGGTATTTAGCACCCTGTTTTCTCTCCAAATTATTTTATATTTATAGTTATTTTAGAAAACATTTTTCCCTGTTGTAAATATTATATATATGAAAATAAAAACTACTCAGCAAACAAAGGTTCACCTATGTATTTCTTTAGTCCTAGTTTTTATTAGCAGCACTATAGGTATTTTCAAAGTGTTTATTTAATCCAGCTATTTAGTAGTCTCCCGAGTCCAGGCTTCTGCTTTAGTGCTGAATCAATGCTTGGTCAAGCCTTAAACTTTATGGGTTTTGGCACAGTGTTGAAACAGAAGCTTTGATGCTTGAGATTGCTGCCTGCACAGAGCAAATATAAATTTTGATCAGTACAGTAAGCGTTCACCATTTAAAATGTCAGTGGGCAGCCTCTAACAATCCCCTCGCCCCGGAGCTGTTGGGCTGGGTGGTGCCCCTGGGCCACAGGCACAGGACGGTTAAAGGCTGCAGCACATTCCTTGGTGCTGCCTCAGTCCCAGCCCACGTTCCCTGTGTCGAAATAGCATTGTCGTCTGATGGCAGTTCAGGATGAAATTACTATTTCTAAATTCCTACCAGGCAGTTATTCTTGGTTTTGCAGAGGTTGAGGGCTGATGAAGTTGTCCTTCTCTCCAGAAGCTGTGGGTCAAGGTCAGGTCTGAGGAACTTTGTGCCCTTACCCAAAGCTGTAACTCCGAATGTTATGATACAGGTGTACTTCAAGTCTGTTGCAGTACAAGGAAGACTTTGTCTTCTACAATCTGGGCTAATTCTGGTGGTTTCCCTTTACCATGTACCTGGATCTCATTTGAATAATGTACACTGATAAGTCTCTGATGCAGAAGAAAGCCAAATTTTCATTTTTCTGACCTCCATGGCTAAGGTAATCTCAGTGCATTCTTCAAGTTAACATACAATGGGCAAAAGCTTAATTACGAAAACTACATTTCAGCCACGCACCTCCAGCTCCCTGGCATGGCTTTTTGGGAGACAGCCTGCATATGCCAGCTGTCCTGCCCCGGCCCTGAGCCAGAATGACTGCATACACCATCAGCCTCCTGTGCCAAGCAGAAGCGAGTTATGGACACCCAACCCTCCAGTGCACACAGGGACTGTGCCACCATCATTCCCTGCAACCCCGGCTTCTCAGACACACAAATTGTCAGGCAAGGAAGCACAGTCCCATGCAGCACCCTACTGTGAGGGGATCCCCACTGCCTAGCACACAGTGGTCGTTCTAAAGTCCAAATTTCTCCCTCAGCTTCCCTTCTACCGCAAATTCCTCCTTGTTCTTTTGGGTTTTATCTTTAACCTTGCCATCAGAAGTGTGATTACAGCCTGGGCTGCAAGTCCTGCTGTGCCAATGCGTGTTTAACAGCATATGATGGTGCAATACTGTTTCAGTGCTTTATTCTGGGACCCAAAGAAAACTGTTAATTTCTTCCCTTACGGATTTGTATGTGGATACACAGAGGCATCTTGGCTTATATCAGAAACGGGTGTGACCAGCAGGTCCAGGGAGGTTATTCTCCCTCTGTACTCGGCACTGGTGAGACCGCTCCTAGAATCCAGTGTTCAGTTCTGGGCCCCTCACCACAAGAAGGATGTTGAGGCTCTGGAGCGAGTCCAGAGAAGAGCAACGAAGCTGGTGAAGGGGCTGGAGAACAGGCCTTATGAGGAGCGTCTGAGAGAGCTGGGGGTGTTTAGCCTGGAGAAGAGAAGGCTGAGGGGAGACCTCATTGCTCTCTACAACTACCTGAAGGGAGGTTGTGGAGAGGAGGGAGCTGGTCTCTTCTCCCAAGTGACAGGGGACAGGACAAGAGGGAATGGCCTCAAGCTCCGCCAGGGGAGGTTTAGGCTGGATATTAGGAAAAAAATTTTCACAGAAAGGGTCCTTGGGCACTGGCAGAGGCTGCCCAGGGAGGTAGTTGATTCACCTTCCCTGGAGGTATTTAAGGGATGGGTGGATGAGGTGCTGAGGGGCAGGGTTTAGTGTTTGATAGGAATGGTTGGACTCAATGATCCGGTGGGTTTCTTCCAACCTGGTTATTCTATGATTCTATGCTTTGGTGCTATAGGGGTTTCACTGACATACATGCACATTTTTCTCCTCCATGTGAGAATTTTATCTCTGTCTGATATTTCTCATTAGTGTGATTTTGGTGTTTTGGGTTTTTTTTTTTTACAATTTGGACCATGCAAAGGATGTGCCTGGATGTCTGAGCAGCCTTGGTTTGAGGCCTCTTTCTTTACCTCCTTCTGGCACGTGGCTTCCCTTGGCTCTTCCACCGTGGCAGAGCCTGCGCTGGGGGAAGCTGGTGTAGCTTTCTGGGTAATACCAACATGCCAAAGGTCACATTAATGTAAGCGTGTGGCGCTGCCAGAGGTTTTTGGCACAGAGTCAGAGTCTGTGGCGCGTTGTGCTCTGGCCAGTCATTTCCAGAAGGGGCTGTCCAGCTGGAGGATCACAGAATCACTAGGTTGGAAAAGACCCACAGGATCATCGAGGCCAACTGGGATGGAGACAGCCCCTGTTAGTTAGAAATGACTGACAGCTGCTGTGGAGAGAAAATGCTTTCTTTTGTGGTTGTGTTCGATAGACAATCACACAGCCAAATGCTGAGAACTTTATTAGCATACTTGACAGAGGCTGTGCAGTGTCAGAACTGACCACACAGGGAACGGACCCCATGCGATTTCATTGGACTGCAGAGCAGGCCTCTTGGTACATCCCGAAGGGCAGATCTTGGACCAGGAGAAAGGGTGAAACCAGGATGGAGATGTGCGGGAGGAGCTTATCCTATTGTTGCAATTTAAATCATGGTCTTCTGATACACTTCCAAGACATTTGAGAGAGAGGAAACAAAGAAGTGAAATATGTGTTCTGGGAGCACTGTTTGGTTCCAGATATGCATTAAGGAAAACAGAAAGATTTCCCGTTTTCATCTAACACTACCAGCAATTTATGGGCTATCTGTAAGCCCTTAACAGGAATGTTGGGGGAAAAGAGAGGCTCCTTTCTCCCTCCTGCAATAAAGGGATCTCAGGAGTCTGCTGCCTTTCCTCAGCCACACTGACTCTTGGCACAGAGACACTGATAGATTCGGTGCCCTCCTCCTTCCACTCCCTGCCATGTCTGTGCCTTAGAGTGGGGACTCCCCTAAGCGGCCGCACAGGCAAGTTCTGATCTCAAAAGGCACCATTTAGAGCAACTATGACACCAGCAGGTAAAAATACCTGGAAACATTCCTTATTATTTGTTACATGAAGCTACTCTCTGTTCTTCGTCAGGAGGAAGTCAAACAGCGGAGTGATCTGCTCCAGCAGTAAGTCACAGCTGGATGCCAGAAAACCCAGGCAATGCCCTGATCTCCTTGGCCACTCGCTGGTGGGTAGTGTGGTGCTCTTCCAAAGACTTGTCATTCAGATTTTAAAAAAAAAAAAAGGTAGCAAATGTCATATTGGTCACAACTTGCATCTGATCTGCTTTTGGTGGAGATAACCCTTCACTTTTATCACACATTATGTTCTCTAAATTAGGAAACTTGAATAATGCATGCAATTTATCATAAGTCTTATGTGGTAATGGCGGAAGCTGACATAAAATGGAGAATTTATAATGCTGGATTAGTCTTATGAAACAGTGGTGTACCTTCATAAAGAGTCCAAAGAGCAATTATTATGTGTGTTTGACTGGCACTGTAAAGTCGTTAGTTCAATCATCATTGACCAATTACTGCTTTATTGTATTTTCTTTTTATTTTTATGGTCAGAGAATGGCATTTTTCCCACAATCAGTCCTTGAGCACAAAGACAATAACAATTAAAAGAAATATTTAAAATCTGGGTTTTATCTGCACAGAGGGACTCATCTGTCCCTATAAAGATTAGTTTTACATGCAGCTGTATTTCAACCCAGTAGCCCCCAAATATCCAGTTTGCCAGAGTCAAAGTTTCAATTTTAATTATTCTTCAAAAACTGAGTAGTTTGTTTCATGAACTTGATCAAAATATTAGAGTTCCTTGTGACTTTACACTTGTTTAAACACTGCATGTTTACAAAGATGTGTGCGTGATAAGGTTACATATGACACTGATTAGAGTCCAGATAAGAATGATTATTGTGGTCATTAGGGACACACTTGGGCAGTGTCCAATATTATCGGCCGAAAGAAAAAGAGAAACGTAATACTGTGTGAAAACGCTTATTTATCTTGACAGAGTACTGACCTGCAAATAGGGGTTTTGTCTGTAATTAAGCCAATGATATTACTTACAGTAGCTTAGTAATTGTACCTGTCCTGAGTCTTGGCTGCCTGATCCAAAACTCAGAAGCAGGGGAGCAACCCAGCCTGTGATTTCAGGTGAGGTGATGCAGTGACAGGCTGGGAGATGACCTTGACTGCAGTATGGTTACATGAATGCACGCTCCTGAACGCATAGTTTTGGATCATGTTCAGAGCTGGGTGTACTGTGTGAAAATAAGCTTTTGACATCTAACGCAGCGTGTGTCCCCTTAATTGCCTGTGCAATGCATTGCCACCCGGGTACCACAGGGATGCCTGGGTGAGGCTGTGCTGGTTTGGGTAGCAGGCATGGGCAGCACCTTGCCACAGCTTTCCCTTGGTGGCCGGGTGCCCTGGGAAGTTCCAGGGAGAGCCAGATTGTCTGTGCGTGAGCATAAGGTGCTTAGCACAGGAGAGACCCGGTGTTATTTGGCAGCCTTAAATGAAAATAAAGCCAATCCCAGCATTTCTCTGCCCGGTCCTCCCTTGCACAGCTCCTTCTGCCGCCTGGAGGGGTAACTCCCCCTGCCCTGCTGATCCTGCTCAGCCCTTCCCTTCTCCCACATGCCAGCTGCTTCCCTGTCCAGGAGTGAGCTTTCTTGGGTTTGCTGCCCTCCTTCCACACTGTGAGGAGCAGCACCTGGCACCACAGCATTCTCAGGGTAAGAACACATGGCATCACACATACAGCTCAGTTTCATGCTGTCTAGTGGGAGCTATCAGCTGTTCTCTGTGTGGAGGCAGGTAAAACACCCGTCACTCCTTTTCAAAACCCTTCCCAGCCCAAAGGGCAGTGGAGTAGTTAATGCAGCAGTAGTTAATGCAGCACTTGGCTTATGACTGCCGCAGGTTTCTTCAGGCTCAGCACTAGCAGATCTCTGAAGCAGTTTTTGGAAGCAGATTTGTAAGGAGTGAGTCATCCCCTTTTGCTGGTGTGATACAGGCACTGGGAGCTTTTCTGGGGGAGATGCAGTGCACCTCTGCCAGTGGTCCTGCAAATGCTGCACCTCCTGGACAGGATTGTGAGCAGAGCTCAGCATCAACTCATCATCAGCTGAGCAGAGCTGATCTCTTCTTGGGGGATATTAGTGAACCTACCTGGTCGTCCTTTGTCCTCCTCTGGAATACAGTTATACTTTGAGCTTGGGGTTTGCTTTCAAATCAGGAAGAGTTCTTTTCAGAGT
Source organism: Clamator glandarius (assembly GCA_033459285.1). Classification (NCBI taxonomy): domain Eukaryota; kingdom Metazoa; phylum Chordata; class Aves; order Cuculiformes; family Cuculidae; genus Clamator; species Clamator glandarius. The sequence continues at coordinate 1,150,212 of JAUNZM010000086.1, forward strand.
ATGTAAGAAGCCGTGTTACGAGGGCAGGAAGAGGCAGGAAGAGCAAGCAAGTCACAGAAATGGAAAAAAAAGGCTACTGAAAAATAGTACATTGTGCAAAGTACGTTATTCTTTCTTTTTGCTTACTTCAGTCTTGTTTTGGAAGTCATTCTTGTACACCTGCTTGGTGTATATCCACAAATTTAACTTGAATAGGAATGGGAGCTTAATTCCTCATTGGATGAAATATCTACAAGTCTCTGGTCACTACAATTAATTATAATTAAATGGTGAGAAATTCAGAGTAGCTGAAGAGGGCAGCCAGATCTCCAGTAACAAAACATTTTTTTTGTCCGGTTAAGAGGTACACCAGAGAGGCTCACAACCAGACCCATAGGTGATTTGCCTAGAAGTCATCAGGGAAATTCCTTCTTAGTCTACAGAGGTTGGAGTAATAAGGGCATCAGGCAGAGGTGAAACGCCTGTCATGATTCCTTCTGTAGGTCCTTCTGTCACAAGTACTTGCACTGCTTACTGCGCATGAGGAGTTTCTCCTTGGCTCCAGTTTTGCTGCATTCAGCCTGGAGAGTTTGACAAGCTGCAGCCACCTCCTTCCACCTCTTTCCAAGTGATTTTATCCATGAGGGTGCTTTTACTAACCCAGACTTTCCTTTCCTTTCCTTCCCCCTCACTTTATTTTCTTAAGAGACTTAATCAAAGGTAATTTGAGTTCCCATTTCTCTATCAATGGTTGTATTTAAAAGGAGCTTATCTGATTTCCATCACCAATTATGGGCTCCCATTTCTTGTTTATATCCATCTCAAATCTGACAAGGTCCCTGTTTGATTTTGATATGAAGTCAGGGCTTCATACAAAGCTAAGGAGACTATGAAGCACATTTGTTCGGGTAAAATAATATCTTGGGAATTACTTCACTTTTACTGCATGAGGAGGGGGTGGAATAGGGTGGTCTCTGCCACTTCTGTTGAAAAATAAATCCTGAAACCAAGACAGTAAATATTTCCCTGAGCCAACACAGTGGGAGGGAAATTACAGTGCCCAGGAATATTGCTATTAAGGAGGCTCAAGGTCAGAGGTTGATGTAACAGGAGTTGGTCTAGCCAGAAAGGTCATGAAAGGTTGGCCTTGTAAGTACACAGCTGTTTGATGACTTTTAACTCTTCTGGGCAAGAAAAACATCTTTGCCCTTGTCTTTGGGAGATAGCTGGCAAAAGCTGGGGCCTCTTAGGGAACTGGCTGCTAAAAGTTGACGGGGCAAATTCACGCACATTGAAACATCTCTGGACCATCAATGCTCTTTTAGCTTTCACACAGCGGCTTTTAACCTGTTTCAGTATCCTGCTGTGCTTAATTTTTAACATTCATTTATTTGGACCATATGAATCTCTAGGATGCCATTGTAACTCGCTCAGAGCTTTGGTAGCACATATCGGAGCACATGGTGCCGTTTCCCAGTTCACCTAGCACGGTCACAGAAGAGGCTGAAACCTGGAGCCGTTCCCAGCAGTGAAAGAGGGTTAGCAGGAGATCACGTGTGGGAAAAAGTTGTCACTACATGGAGAGCTTTGTCTTTGCTGTTTGAAAAGCTGGTGGAAATACTTATTTTGGTTTTGTTTTCTTTGGTTATTTATTTTTTGTTTCCTATAGCATAAGATCTGTAAACCCTAAAAGTAGGCAGGCAGTTCTAATGTTTACTGAAGGGTAGTTGGATGAGGTTACCTCTCCAGGTCACTGTGATGCAAGCCAACATGTTAAGGTGGGCAACTGAAGCAGGCTCTAATTCTCTGTGTACAGTGCATGCTCACAAGGACCCAGGGATCCCTGTGGGCCTGGCACCCCATCTTGCAGCTGGACACACAAACTGACCCTGAGGTTAGGACTGGCCACACCAACACAGCTTCCAATTTGACTGGAGTAATGACAGGGTCAGCTTATGTCTACAATGGAAGATAGTCAGGGATTCTGCATGATAAATGCATATTTCCCTGGGAGGCAATGAATATCAGGGTGTTTTTTCCCCTTTTCTAAGCTACAACTGTTCCTCAAATCCATGCAGCGCCCACAGCATGGCAAAGAGGGAGGCAGGGCATCTGAAAGATCCACACTTCATGCAGCAAGTAGCTGGAAAAGTCACCTGCTGTGCTGCCCTCACTGTCCTCCAAAGACTACAAGATCCCCCCAGGATAACACGTGCAGGGGGCAGCACGTGAGCTGAGGGAAGCAATTGTAGGCTGGATACCCCATAGACTCAGGAAGACAAATTAGTGCTTATCTTAACTTCATTAAGTCTTTTGCTGGGTCTTCTGTCCCTGAAGGGGGTGATGGAGGAAAACCTAATGTGCTTTGGGGAAGGTGTGTATTTGCTGTGTAATGAAGAGCTCAGTTGCCTGCAGGAGGAGTCAGGAGCACGTGGAAACGGGGATTCTTCAGGAAACTTGCAGAAGGCTCCCAGCAGCTCACAGCATATGACTGCAGCTCTCAGCCAGTTGCATATACATCATTATGCAGACCATCAGTGCAAGTGACCATGCGCTAGGTTTAACTGGTGATAAGTGCAATTGCAATTGTGTGTCTTTCCTAAAATGTCAGTTGTGCTCAACCAACACTGACAAAACACCAGTATTCTTGGTCTGTCAGGCCGTATCTAGGTACTCTGGCTCTTTGCTGTCTCTTCGGGCTGCTTGAGTGTGTCATGCTCCAAAAAAAAATCTCAGTCAATTTTCTGATTGATGTGATTTCATTTCTGGTGCAGAGAACCCTGAACTGAGTAACAGCAGGTAAGAAAGGAAGCTCATCCCAACAAAGTCCTCAAACTCATGGTGTTGTAAGCACTGAAATATTTCAGAGGCATGTTCTTTGGAAAATAGGTGATATGTATGTTTTGACATTCCTGGTATTTCTCTTTTGGGGGTAATGTCATGCCGCTTTCTCGGAGGACATCAGATTGTAGGTATGTCTAATTGTTTTGAAGGCTATAAAATGTGGAAGAGCTGCTCTGGAAGGCCAGTTTTCCAATGCCTTGATGTGAAAGCTTGTAGACCTCACAAAAGTTCAATATTAATCACAGTAACTGGTTGCAGACTCTTAATTCCTGTCAGCACCTGTGTCTCATTATGAAAAGAAAAAAACCCCTCCACTGGAGCTTTTCGGTACTCTTATCTGTTGCTGATGGCTTCTCCACAGCGATACGCACTTTCCCAATGCGGCAGCCACATCACACAAGGTTGGGTTAGTGTTGTTCCACATTTTCCTCTCTCTTCCTGTGAGTTGCAAGTTGGCCCCATTCCATTCTGCCTACTATCAAAAAACTCAGTGCACTTCACTTACTGTGTGCAGCATACGTGTTGCTAGTCTTTCCTTTCCCTCAGTGGCATGAACGCTTCAGCTTTACAATGAAGAACCTGTAAAACACGCAGCAGGATAATCGGACAGATATTGGCAGGGCATCTCATCAGTGCCAAGCCAATTAAACCATTAGACTTGATACAGTAAGCTTGATTGCAACTGGCTGTCTGAGGTCCTCACAAAATATGTTACCAAGAAGGGGGACAGGAACTGAATGTACAGAAGGGGGGCCCTGCAGGAGGAGCTGGGAAGCTTTGACATCCATGCTTTTGAGTAATTACATGGATTTGAACCATAATGCAGAAAAGATTTTTTTTTTAGTGTGCACATTAGAAAACAACTCAAATTCTTTATGATATGAGATTAAATGATTTCATCCCAGATAAAACTTAAGACCAGCAAAAATCCTAATGCTTGATTGCTTTTGAGGTAATATTTCAAGACTTGCATCATTTTGTTTTAAAATACCTCAAGTTTACAATGGTAAATCTACAAAGCACTAAAAATCCTACTCAATCAACTCTGGTTCTAGAAATGGCATCTGCCTTTGAGCTATAAAAATAACAGATGATTTTTTGATAGCTTATCAGTTAACAGACTGCTTAGTTAGGATAGCACATTTTTATGCTAATCTTAGGGCTGTGATGAGTGAGAGAAAGAAAATCTATAGTATTATTTTGTATCTACTTTAAGTTCAGCCTAGCTTTTGGAAAAGATCTGTCCTCTTCTAGGAATTGCCAGCCACACGGGGGTTTCAACACTCATCTGAATGGAGGTGGAATTGATTTAAACATGTTAAAGTGGTAATATATGTGGCTGTTTGATGGTGTCTCTTCTGCACCACAGAGCAGACACGAGGCAAGTGAAACAGGCACTGAGTGTTTTCCAGCATGGCTGTCAAATCATCTCCCTCAGCCCAGGAAAACTGCCTCAGTGAGGTCTGGGGTGATTTCTCGTCTCCAAGAGCTGGTGAGGTTGAGGGCAGAAGCAGAGATTTGACGAGCCCGTGGTCCTGCTCCACTGCGTGTCCTCTGAGGGAGGTGGGAGGAGGCATGCAGTCTGCTCTGGTGGGACGCTTTTGGGAAGGAAGCAGAAGGGATGGAATAATGGGGAAGCACTGGGGCTTTTCTATCTGACATGTCATGGGTTTGCAATGGTGAAAAAGTTCCTTCAATTTATCCAGTTTCTCAATTCCCTAAGACTGAGATTAGTTTGTCAAAAAATTATATTGCGACAAGTTTGAGGCTGATTTGACTTTTTGCTGGCATGAGTTAGAAGTGATGGAGTTTCAGTGGCCAGCCAGGGACAGGATTTGAATCCTGGTTTTGTTCATTCTGAAGAATTCCCATATTCTTTAAACAGAAATGATACTAACTGGGCTTGGTATCCAGTACCAGTTCCTCTGGGAGATGAATTGATAACCTAGATGGACCTTGATTTGACTTGCAGTGTTATTTTTGTATTCTTGTGGTTTTGATTTTTCATGTATTCTTTTTCAAATTTCTGTTTTATTAAAAGCTTGGGAAGATTTTGTATAACAATAAATTGAATCCACATTCTGATGTTATTTTCCTTGAATTCAAAGTGGTCAGGGGTAATGTAATAAGTGACTTGAATCTGATGCTCCTTACTGATATCTTTTCCCACCCAGTTCTATATCTCTAGAGAGTGGAAGACTATTTTAACTGAAAATCAGTATAAGCATTATAAAATGTCCCATGCAACCAACTTCCCTTATGTCTGTTCTCTGCTACTTTCACCAATGACTTCTTTCTCTTTTCTTTCATGAAAAATTATTTTTAAACTATGTTGACATGCTTTGTGAAGCATCAGAGCTACCCATAGAAGTAAAGCTGATTCCATTTCTCTGACTCAAACACCCCAACACTAGTCAGTCTCCTTGATCTCGCTGAAAAGGATGTGCAGAAAGTTAAGATCAAATGAGGAGGCATGTAAAATCTTTGTCTGCAGCTGGTTCAGCCAGACATTTTAATTTCAGGAGTAAATCAAAGTGGCACTCAGACCTCAACTGGCCAGTAACAACAGCTTGTTCTTGGTCAAGATGTCCTGATGGATCCAGAGAGCAATTTTTGTCACCTGTCTGCCAGAAACAGGTACCTTTGCTCTGGATTTGATCCAAAGGCAAAACTGTAGAGGATGCCTGGAGATAAAAACTGGAACTTGGAGGTACATAAGGCTGTTAATTAGTACATGGAGACCACAAAATAAGGGATTTTTTTCCCCCTTAAGGGTCAAAGCCAAAGAACTATACTTGGTCCTCCAAGCTTGAGTGCATGCACGAAGAAAATAGGGAACAGGACTGGCTGCTGCAATCTCTAGAGTTTGGAGACTTTCTCAGGCTCTGAGCTCCCTGCCAAAGAGTGGCTCCCATTTTCCTTTCAGACATGCTATTCTGCTCTGAGCATGGGAAGCAGAGGGGATGTTTGCCTTGTTCTGCTGCAGATCTTTGTGCCGAGGCAGTCAGCCAAGGTGCATTCTTAGGGGAGCAAGCCAACCCCTGCCTTCTTTATCCACCTAAGCAGGCTGGAGGTGGTACACACAGTGCCTGAAATGCAGGACTTGAATCTGTGCTTTCATGGGGTTGCCTCTCTTAAACTTGCCTAGTTCTTCCCAGAAAACTTCTGTTGAAGACTATGTTACACAGGGAGCATCCTTATCAGTGACACAAAATTGTTAACAAGATTTAGTGTTGCCAAAATCAGCAAACAGGGCAATGCTCTCAACAGACTCCCAAAATCTAGGTAGAAGCATAAAAAGAAAATAGGCTTCCTGTGACTATTCTAGATTTTTATACTCTCAGGTTATGCCAGAAGCTTGAAGCAATCAGCTTTTCAATTGCCTGCATCTTCATCCAGACATACTTACCAGATAAAAATACTACTAAGGATATGAGAGAGAAAGTTAAATTACTTTTTCCCCATATGAACCAGTTCTGATGAGTTTGGAGCTCATGATAGGACAAGGCAAGGAAAAGGTTCCCTTCTGTACTCCAGGAACTGCTGGCAAAGTTGCTAGTGTATTTCCTTGCAGGCTAATCCTATTCCTCTGTTCTTCCACACATTGCCTGTTACTTGATGCAGGACCACAGAGGCAGATAGGCTCATATATATGCTCCTATGCTCTGTGCTCCCAGAACAAGATGCTCCCTGAGTTATACACAAAAAAACTTACTTAGCCCTCTCTGCTAACGACAGGCCATTGAGGAGGATGAAATTTTAAAAGATCTTGCTCTTTAAAAGCATTTACTGAATGGACCATGAAAAAGAAATTCTTTGTTTAAACTGCAAACTTTGAAAGTGCTCAAGTGCATAGAAGCTGAAGACAGAGGAGTGAGTTTCTTCTTTTCTTTATTTCTGGAACGAAGTCACTCAGGTTTTGGAAAGCCTTTAATATGATGAGTGTGCATGACAGAAGCAAGTGCTCTCATTAAAATGAATTCACTACAGGAGTATACAGAACTTTGTATAGATTTCATGAAATCTAGTGCTGAAAATTTATGATAGCAAATAAAACTACTTTGATTAGGGAGATGGAAATAAAAGCTCTTGGAGAGATTGGATTGAGACTAAATGGAAAGTAACAGTACCTGCTAGTGAGAGCTGAGCTAAATTTCATGACTCAGAGCTTGTGGTGACTTTGTCATGTATGGCTTGTTGAATTGAACCAAAAGGACTGAGCTCCAGCAGCATGTCTGTGATACTCATACGTTCTTAGTTAGGAAACATATCTGGGACTTCACCTCTGTGGAGTAAAATGGGCTGCCCTTGGACATGGCTCATCCTCACACCACTCCATGAATCAGTACCTTAGAAAATTGGAGGCTTTTTTTCTGCACAGTAAGTGAAGCTTTAGAAAATAACTTCCCCGTCAATGTGAATCTTTTTTTGGTTTTTTTTCTGGTGTTGTAAGTTGAGCCACAGATCTGATAAATGTGTTATTTGTATGGTGCTATTCAAAGCCTTGTGATTTTGGGGCAAGGCCGTGGCCGTGGTATTTAGCCTGGATGTCAAGGTGTGGATCACACCAAGGTGATTGCCAAATGCTTTGCACTGAGACATCTTGAGAGCAACGACATTTCACTCCACAGAAAGGCAAGAAAACAAGCCATTCCCCTCTTCCCCTGCTGCAACGGTTTTTATTTTACACTATGAAGAGATGACATACAATTTGATGAAATTCATCCTTTTTTTTTTATACCCACTTGAACTACTATATAAATATTAATAGCTAAACACATTGCAAACAGGTGGGACCCGTTCTGCCTCTGGAGAGCTGCCACCGCTAAGTGATATCTCAGATGGGGTGACAGAACTTTCCCATGTGGGCGCTGTCTCTCCCTGCCAGCCCCTCGGACACGCCTGGAGCTGAGAGCTCTTTGTTTTTTTGGGCTTTTTTCTTTTTATGGTATCACTATAACAGTTTTTCTTGGTCTTTTAACAGCTCATTCAGAAAGGGGAGGACAGGCAATTAAAAGGGTTTTTTTTTTATTACCTTTCCTAGTTAGTAAGTTATTTCAAAGGGGATTTATTCCCAATAACAATGTACCCCCCTGTTTTGTGTTTGTGTCTGGCGGCAGCATCTCCCGAACAGTGATAAAAAAGTGTTCGTCTGTGGGCTGTACAGTAAATTCAGCTTTCTACCACTCGCCTCTTCCCCTGGCCCACTTAGATTGTACCGTGGTTGTGAGCACCTACCCTGTGAGTGCAGCTGCACAAGCAATGTCTGTGCCTGTGATTTGTGTCAGTGCCCCTCCAAGCTGGGCTTTTTTGGACAGGACATTGAGCAGCGAAAAGAAAGGAGTGGTTATAAGGAGCTGTGAGCCTGTAAGGAACCGGAGAGGCGACAGGGGATAGCGTGCACAGGGAGAATGCCTGGATTACACAGTTAGTCTTACTTATTCTATGATTATTTCCTCTACCTCATCCTGATTATAGCATTCACCCCATCTTAACCATAAAAACTTTAGAAGAAATAATACACAGAGTTTATTTGTCACAGACAACGCTGGGGGTCAGCAGGCTGTGGTGGCTGCTTCCAGCCTGATGGTGCCAATAGAGGTTATCACTGGGTTATCACTGGTGCCTTCCTGAGGCACGCAGAGCTTTCTTGTTTTCACTGAGGAAGCAGTGGTCTTTTCCTGAACAAAATCGTGAGTGGAGTTCAAGGAGATTTTTTAGGTTTGTTCAGTTTTTGTTTGGTTGGTTTTGGGTTTTTTTCACTCAAAATAATGTTTCCACAGAAGCCATTGCTACATTTTGATTTTCAAACAATCACAAATCCAAAAATGTTGGGTTGTTTAAAGATCAATTTTTTTCCTAAAATATTTTTTGATAAAAGGTATATTGTGTTCTTCGAACCATCCACGAACTTCTTTCACATTACAGCCATATAGCCCCAGTCAAATTTGGGAATCTGGGACATACAGGATATATTGTACTCTGAATAGTTTCAAACGAGATATTGCTATATTTTTAATTTCTCTTTTTGAAAGAATCCAGAACAGAAGAGAAGTTGTTTTCAGTTGTTGGTGGTTTGGGTTTTGCTTTTGTTTTTGTTTCTCAAAAGCCCATACAAAAACTAAAGATTCAAATTTTTCCTGGGGGCAAGAATAGAAATATTAGTGATGTGCCACTTGCTTGGTGGCACCATGGAGGGAATGGTACAGGCATGAATCAGGGACTGCTGGCAGAGTTTCTTTCCAATATGTGCAAATAAAAATGCAGACCACATATTACATCTTGGGTCTGAAGATTTACCAAGTTGCCATAAGGCCATAAGTTTGATTGTTTGCAGTTCTGATTTCTTTGAACCATCTAAACAGGCTGCATGAAATTATGTCTCCATTTTTATTATTAATATATTTATAAAACTGGTTCTAGCTGCAGAGACTCCAGTATTCCTATTTAATGTTCTGATTAATGAGTGTAAACAATGCTTTTAAGATCTTTTTTTACCTGTGTATAATCAAGTCATCTAGCCACCAGTAACTGCAAATGTCACAGATTTCAATGGTCTCTTTGGGACTTTTAATCTGTTTGCTTTTATAAAGGAGGTGATTTTATTTTTACATTAAGGAAGCATTAACATCATTAAATGGGCTCCTACTTTATGATAACTGCAAATGTCACATTGATCCAGAAAGATAAGAAAATGTGCTCATCTTTGGAACAATATCCAAGGCAAGAGCAGGCAACCCACACTATTTGCATTAAAAAACAAATTGTATAAATGCAGAAGATTGATGTGCCATCTGTTCATGTCCTTCACTTTTCTGGCTCTTCTGTGTTGAGATATTTTTATGGAATAGTTACGTTTATTATTTTGAAAATGACTCACAGGTTAAAAAAGTTTACGATGGGCAATATAAGTTGAAGATATTCGTTTACAGTATCTCAGGTATAAAAACTGGCATTAAAATTAACTTCCATACCCACAAACAAACTACAATATTCTGCAGTCTGTATTACCCAGATCATAGGATCAGAGAAAAGACGTTACCAGCAACATTAGCAGTTTATGACCCCAAATACCTAAATCAGATGTTGTACTTCTCAAGTAGTGGAAAGGCATTCAAGAAGGCATAGTGTCTAGAAAAAGCTACTGGCTGGGCTTTGCAAGAAGAAGGTAAGTATGGGGTGGAACTTGCTTAAGATGAAGCTGTGTGTTTTGGGAGAAACACTGGCATTAGCAGCGATGGATGCGGTCAGTAAAGAGCTGAACGGTCAGAATTTTTGTCAGAATGCTAAGCCAAGTTCCCAGGCAATGACTGCTGATAAAATCTGCAAGCTCCAAAAAGATATCATGAAGGAAACCTGCACACCTCACTATCACTTTCATACCCCTCCTGCTTGCCCCACCAAGCCTGCAGTTTCCTGGAGTAATGTCCATTGGTGCGGTCCTCTGCAGTACCGGGTTTGTACCAGGCTCTGTTTGGAAATTATCCTTGTCGCTGAGTTCTCCCGAGCAGAGGGCAGGACAGTGGACGGACAGGGGAATGTAGGAGCATTGCTTGGTCACCTGAAGGCTGCAAGCATGGACACAGGATCTGCCACAGGAGGCACAGCACATGGGGTGAAGGAGATTGAGGATCCCAAGGGCAAGCAACAGCTGGGAGAGGAGAGGACCCAGCTGCAAGGGTTCTTGAAAGCATCATTATCTTTTGATAATGGAGCCTATACAAACCTTCAGAACAGCAGGTAGGAAATAGTGACTGGGAGAAGGGGGCTTATACTCGTTACACGGGGTCAGAGAAATCATGAGCAGGTGGAACATTAGAAAGAGGAGAGGATTTACTGTCATTAAATCCATCCAGTTGCACATCTCCAAATGTGAACCTTCTGTGGAAAAGTTTTGACATTCCTCACTTTTCAAGTATTCATTCTTGTTACTGTTACTTTGCCAGTGACCCACTTCTTGGATCAATGTTAGTCGGAAGTTAGAGCCCACAAGTACTCCAAAATCCTGCAGAAGATGTTACAAATGTTCATGTATGTCAAGAGAATTCCTTGTTTATCTGCATTAGATCATCAAAAACAATTGAAAGAAGGAATGTCCACCTAAAAGTCGAGACAAACAATAATTAAAAGGCATCTCAGCTCCCATATCAGAGTTACCCAATATAGTTGCATTACAGAAATGGATTAAGAATACTGCTCTCATGTATCATGTAAATCATGTAAATGGCTTTCTGAAAGAGGGTGAAAACAAACTACTTCAGATTTAGATATGTTATTTTGTCTCAGATTGCTTGCATGTCACCAAAGGATAACATGGGTTTGATTTCCTGATGACAAGCGCTTTCCTTTCTGTCCTTAACTCCTTGTTGCTTTACCTCAGAGAGAGAAAACTGTGTATGGCACTATGTGCTGTTTGCAGAGATGAGATTGGGATTGTGCCCGACTCAGATTCAGACTTGGTTCTGCAAACCAGGACAAAAGCCCTTGGTACACCTATACCAGGTTGCTGCACACAATAGCCTTGGAAAACAACAAAAATGGAGCAGTAGGATGTGATGCTGGCACTGCCTCTGGCACTGCATGGCTCAGAGACCTCCTGAATGAGGAGGGTCTCATGAGTCAACAGAATTGTCCAATTGCTTTCTGAATCCATTTCAATTTTAACCTCCATGGCATCCCACAGCTAGGAGTTCCCAGGTTAGTTATGCTTTGTCTGTAGACATATTATTGCTGCTTTGCCTCCTCGGACCCTGCCACCTGTTTGGCTTTTTGGTACTCCTCCCTCCTCCAGTTCTTGGTTTGGGAGAAACAGTGAGCCATTGGTTTCCTTTGGTGATTCATCTTCTCCATGTTTCCACAGGTTTATCAATTGCTGATAATCTGTTAGTCATTAGCGGGAGCAGACTTCATATCAGGAAAACACATTATGAGTTAGACTTGGGTTTTTTTAAACCCAGCTGAAAATGTTCTGTTGGCGTTGGTGTTGTGCTTGATAGCTCCAGCTGAAATGGAGATATTGTCCTACAGCCTGCGTTGGGTGGAGCCTGGAATTTTCTGGTATTTTCTAAGAGTTGTGGAGGGTGAAATTAAGAAGAACATACCTATTGTGGGTCAGCATAAATCACTAGCCTGCTTGTTCTCTATTGAATATTTTTTTCAGAATTGGCCAATTGAAACACTTGAAAAACATTTCAGTGCAGTAGCAAGACATAGTAAAAGTATCTCAGCTCTGAGATGTGCAGTCAAAACTTGCCAAAGCATGGAACAGGAGCACAGGCAGAAGATGTGGTTGAATGTGCCCAGAAATAAAGTGAAGAGCTAATGTTCCACACTCAGCATGGTTTATAACCCATGTTCAGAGCCTGGCCCATCCTACCACCTAATTATACCCATGGGACAGGACTTGGGGAATGCAAAGTGACTTCCCATCTTTTCAGGGTGTCTGCACTACTCTTTAAGCCAAACAGCTTGGTTGCTGCCTCAGAAAGAACAGCATTTTTACCTAGCAGTCAAGCCACAGGGGTATACGATGGTTGTTTGAGCTTTTGCCTGTTTGTGTTGATTAGTGTAACTTCTGTCATGTATTCACAGACAGGACTATGGCTGGAGTCACAGGGTAGATACAGGTGACTCACATCTAAATGAGCACTGGATATGCATTTTGGTTTGAAAGTATTTTGGTTCCATAGTGGATCTTAAAGTCCTTGTTACTGAGTCTAATACTCCATTCTGCCTCACAAAAATCAGCTACAGAAATTGAAGACAGGGCAAAAGAAACCACGCTAATTCAGAACCAACTGTTTTTTTAGTTTTGCTGTTGGAAGATGTTTCATCTTCTTCAAGTCTTTTCTAGGAATGTCTGTCTGGAAACTTGAGTAAATAAAACTGTATTAAACAAGGCAATATAAAACACAGCTGGTACCTAGAAACGACACATCTTTTTTTTCCTTAAGTAGGTAAGCCCTCTCTTTAAAATCTTACATATTGTACTTTCATGACGAAGCTCACTTTTAAATTACAGAAGACAGAGTCCATCTTTCTCTTTAGATAATCTTATGTTGCTACTCTCAGGTCCCACTGTCAGGAGGATCATACAATTATTTCTCAGAATGAAGGACCTTTTTGAAAAACTTGTGTGCTGAGTAAGTTCACCTTGAAAAAGACCCAGGTTTTACTTTTCACTTTGAGTGGGAGGCCAGCTTTGATGGAGTCTGAATATCTTAGACTTTTCAAATCTTTATCACATTGCTTCAGCGACCTGCACAAAGTGAATCCTACCCGACAGATCAGTATGCTGTACAGCTAAAAAGAAAATAACATTAAAACGCTCCAGATGTTTCAACTGATGAAATGAACTCAAGAGAACAGCTCAGCAAGAATGCTCAGCAGTGTACATACCAATCTTCACTCATAATTTTTCTGTACTCCCTCTCCCTGGGCTTGCTTCTTGTCTTTAAGTCAAGATTTACACTATAAGCAATCCAAAGCAAGGACAAACTGTTGTGACATTTCCTAGTGCAGACACCAGCAAACTGAACTGGGTCGTGACTTGCAGCTGAAGCTTCTAGAGCTGCTACTGCTATTCAAATAAGTGCTATTAATTCCAGGTGCTCCAAAAGTAGTTCTGGAGCATCATCATAAAATGGGAAGCATCTTACTAAAGAAAGATTTATTGTCATTATCCATATTTTAAGTTGACACCCTCAATTATCTGAGCTTTTCCTGTTTTGATGGAATGGATTACTTGATTTTCATCTGAGCCTTCCGTAAGCCCAAGAGTCAAAAGTGCTAACAAAACCAAAAGACACGTATGTGTTATGAGTTGAAAGCAGCAAACCAGGTTCCGTGCAAGTTCCTCTGGGTTTGAGGTGGACACTGAGTGAATGTGGACTGCCCACAACCAATACTATTCAGACTCCCATTACTGCTCGTAGATGCAAGTGGTATCTGATACCTTTTGAAGTGCTCAAGGCACTTGGATACCTAACTCCTTTTTGTTTTCAATGAGATTGGAACATCTGAAATTTTAAATTTTTTTGTGGATCCCCACTGACAATACCCACATCAGGAAACTACAGGAAAAGAATAAAAGCCCAGGTAAACCACTGTAGCTATTGGCCATTTTGTAGGCTATCTCCCGCATCCTTGTAAAATGCTCTGTAGTCGTCTGTGCATCTTGCCAGATATCAAATGCGAAGCCCATGACAGATTGCAGATAGTTTTACCCAAAGATTGTCAATGTAATTTTCACACTTCAGGAGTTTTTTGGGAAAGAAGCATCTACTTCTGTGCCTGCAGCAGTAGGAAAACGGGCCATTGTATGGTAATTTGGAAGCTTAGTTTCATGCAGGGCTGAATTCCCAGATTAGTTTGGTCAACTCTCCCTTTCCTTCTCTGCCTTGACTTCTGTGCCTGTAGAAAGGCTATGCTTATACTGACCTGACTTGTGAAACACTTAGCCTTTGATGTCCCTCTGACTGCTGTTGTTACTGTAACTCGTAGCTCAGTTGTGTATGTTTTGTTCCCTTTCCAAGACCCACTTGAAAGTGCCTGGCAGCAGCACTATGGCTGTATAGAATCGCATCCAAGCATTTGTTGGTGTGATCTGCATGCAGTTCGGCACATGTGCTCCTTGTTGCTGTCAAAGGTGTACCAGTGCAGCTAAGGATTAGGCCAGGAGGACTCAGGACTCTCTGCTTTATGCCTGAAAAGATGCAGACAGAGAGATTTATATTTCTGTTTGAATGGCTTGTATTGCCACTCCGCCGCTTTGGTGGGTGACCTTCACACCAGGGAAGAGGCTCGTGTACACAGAGTACATCTTACTCCTGTTCATAGAAAAACCACATAACGTTTTAGCTGCATTTTGTCACAAAAATAGGTTCCAGAAAGAAAGAGGCCACTGAACTAGCTTCCTTAGAGAGGACGAAAGGGGAGAAATTCAGCGCTGGTTTATATATTTGTCTGTGGGAAACCTCTAGAGCTTTGCTTTTTGAGATGGCCAGGGTGTGGTGGTACAGGGATTTTTTGTAATGGAAACCATTATTTACGCGACTCTTAGACCACAATGCTCATTTCACTCATTAACTCAGCAACATTAAGACTGCTCTTGAGACAATGGGATTTAGATATTTAGTGTATTGTTATTGTCATTCCTATGCCATTTATGCAATGGAAGATGTTTGCCTATAACATTTGTCACAGACAAGTATGGGGTATCAGATGTATTGGTATTATTTTAAAATAGAACTGTAAAATGCAACTAAATATGCTCAGCTGCAGAATGCTTTGGATTTTCTAAATTGAAAATTCCCATAATCTTATAAGAATGTGGTGCAATGTGAAAGCTAATGGCTCAGGGGACTGGTGAAGGGAAACAAGGTTTCTTAACTCTTGATAAATAAAACAAATCAAACCCAGCTTGATCATGTCTGAAAGTCACTATTATTCTCAGATTTACTTGTATTTTGTTTTGATTTGGTTGTGGTTAGACTATATGAATTTATGATCCAGTTTCCCAAATGAAAAGGTGACTCATTTTGATTTTAAAAAGAAATCGGAGTTGAAACTGAAGAGCAAACGTTTTTTATGTAATAACACAAAATGCGGGCTTGCTCACCCCTCCTCTTGGAATGCATGCTCCTAAATACATCCTCCCCAGGGAAACCTTTCTGCCCTCGAGGATGAAGTGGGTACGCTGGAAGTCGAGATTGTTTTCATTAGCAGCTTGGGTGTATGTGCAAGAGGCTTTACTGCACCTTTGGCATGAGAGGGAGCATTGCTAACTGACGGGAATAGCTCAGCAGGAAGCGGTGGGTGAGCGTTCCCAGGTTGCTCTACAACATCATAGAAGAAAACTGAGCCAGTTCAGCCTTAGGGCCACATTGCACTTCAAGGCAGTAGATTCTGAGAAATTGTTTTAATGAAGAGGATGGCGAATTTAAAAGAAATATGACGAGGAGAATTGGAAGGGTGTGTAAAAATCCTCAATTCTGCAAATGGAGCAGGTAATGCTAGAAGACAGTACGGTTGAGGTAAAATATACTGCAATTTGGTTCTGCTATGTAAAATAAGCTTTTGATTTATGGAGTGTCAAAAATGTAGATTTCTACGCCTTTCACAATGAATTTTTTTGGCAAATTTTTGGATGAAAATGATTATGGGAAAAATGATCAGAATATAATTATGGCTTTGCTGAAGAATTGGAGGCTCTTTAAAGATGTTTTCAGCTTGTATCTGCCATTGCTGCTGTTAGAGTGCCTTGCTGAACTACTGGGTGGCCCCAGCTGCTCTGTATATTTTACATCCACCCCTCCTCCAGGCAGTAAAAGCACAATTTGGCCCAATACTTGCTAGAAATGAATGGATTCCACTGCAGACTCCATGAAGTACATGCTGAGATGATTAAATAAGGACTATAAACTGTTGTAATAAAATATCATTATTTGAAATAGGGATAATCATCTTCGTTTTGTGGTGGGACAGCACCTATGGGGTCCTGGCCTGTAATGCCAGTAAAGATGATAATACAGAACGTCCTTCATGTGCCTCCGGCTCTTTTTGGAGGCAAAGTCCAGCTGAAAGCATTTTGAATACTGGTAATTGAATGAAAACATTTTTATTTCTAGCTTCCACAATTAGAATGGTGAAATTTGAGTGGGAGCTTTTT
The DNA here is from genome assembly GCA_033459285.1 of Clamator glandarius. NCBI lineage: Eukaryota > Metazoa > Chordata > Aves > Cuculiformes > Cuculidae > Clamator > Clamator glandarius. The sequence goes on from JAUNZM010000086.1 coordinate 1,166,704, forward strand.
TCTACCAGAGAAAAGCTTAGCCTACAATTTAGTCTCAGTTTATTTGGTTAGAAGAGCTGAACAAGACAACTTTGGTGCATCCACTGGTTAGTAACCTCGTGGTGAATGATTTGCAGTGCATCTATTTTTGTAGCACTCAGCATCTCTCTTGTAAATATAACATGGACCCCTCAAAGGACTTGTCATTGCCTCCTCTGCTTTGGATGTTCTAGAGAGAAGGAACCTTCTTCTTGCTCATGAAACTAGTGCCAGCCTCACTTAAAGGCCCCATGCCAATCATTCCCTTTGAAGACCTGGAGTTTGCTCTTAATGTATCTCTGAGCACCAGATGAATCCCTTCTCGGCAGATCTGACTCTTCTCACTGAATGAGTATTGCATACCCTTCATTATTAACAACGGTCCGTTTAAAACAACCATTTCTCCATTGTCAGAAATTTGTCTGTAGTTTTCACAGAGGCCAAGAATTAATTAATATGAACCTTAAATGCATTAAAGTTTGCATGCTCGGCTCTTCCTGGAGATGATTTGAAAGCCAGTCCCAGGCTGATAAGGAGCACATCAGTGTTGACTCTGTGAGGTGTGGGAGTGGACAGTGGTTTCAATTGGGTCTGCATGCAGTGTCTGGAAAGATTTTATGTCCAGCAAGCCATTTATTCTTATCTTGCTGTAGTATATGGTGATTAAAGATATTAATTAACACTTCCCTCAGCACTACATAAGGTCTGCATTATGGTGTGCATCTACAGTGCAGGCTTCCGAGGGAGAGGATATTAGTGCCAGGATGCTTCTTGGTGACCTACAAGGAGAGTGCCTAGTCTTCATTCTTTGTCGGCCAGTGGCATTTTTTTGCTTTATACAGCTTCTACAGATATGGGTCAGATCCTGATCTGGTAAGAATCCATGTAGCGTGAGCCCAGTGAACCCATTCCAGCTTACATAAGCCAGGGAGCTGGTCCTACACACTCTTGAGCTGCTATGAGCTAATGCTGCTGGCTGCCTTCAGTGCTGTATTCTCCTCCTGCCATTAATGGTACTATAATTAAGCTTCTGCCATCGTTTGCTGCCCTTTTCTACACATACACCCTCCTACATCTTTTGGAGGAATGTTCCCTTAGCAAAACAGTTTGCATGTCAATTGCTGATACAACATTGTGTTCTCGATGCCATGAGGTTATATTAGCACTTATATTTGTGTTCACAAGGGTTGCTTGCATACATAAAGCCTGAGTGTTTCAGAGTTGGGGCCATAGTATGCAGTGTTACTGGGCAATAATCTTATGATATAACCATAAACCTTGATTGTCTGTTTAATATCTCAGATGTTTCAATTTGCATTTTGTTAAAACTTGGCAAAAGGTTATCAGCTCAGATCCAAAATTCTCACAAAAATTGTTCTAATATGTAAAGTAAGTTTTGATTTATGGAGTGACAAAAATGTAAATTTCTAAGCATTTCAGTTCATTTTTTTTTGCCAAACTGTAGACCAAAATGACTTTGTTAAAGTGAAATGATTCTGGATGTAGCTGTTTTTACAATTGTGGAGTAAAAGCAGTCGAAGATGCTAATTTATCGGCATTTACAAATAATTCCTTTAAAGAGCGTTGCTACTCAGGAAATGAATAAAACCTCTCTACTGAGCTTAACTGGAGGAAGATATATACATATAAACAGAATATGGTACAATTCTTGCAGGGAATGAGTATATAATAATATATAAATACATTTAATATTACTAAAAACATATATATATTCCTCTTGATCTGTTCATGAAAACTCTTTACTCCTTTCAGGAGTTCTGCATTGTAAAATATGACAACATTTTTGTACAATGTTTGTTGTAAAAAAGCACAGTAAAAATATGTAACATTTCAGAGAAGACTACTTTTACAATAGGAATCATTTAGACCACTGAGGAAAAGATTGATTTCATGTTGTATTTACTGCTGGAATATCACTGAAATTTATACAGCCTTCCAGAGTACATGAATAGATAGATTTTATGGAACAAACATGTAACAGCAGATTGCCTTTGATAGCATAAAATTTGAACACTGGACTAGTCTCATATTTGTACGAGTAGTTTGGAGAAGGAAAGAGTATTAACACCTCACATAAAAAATCCTCAATTTAAATTCAATTCTCAGCTTTTCCTTTAAGATACACAGAAACATGATATTTCTTTCATAAATCCCTACTTTGTTGTTGTTTAATACATAAAACAGGCATTGGGGTCTCTTGTGTTTAATCATTTTAATTAAAAGTGTGAATTTTGCCAGTTATATCAGCTGGTCTATCATTTTCTATGGAAGGATTTTGCTGTGAAATTGGTTTTAATTCTGGTTAGTTTTTAATATTTGGAATCCAAAAAAAGTGTTTGGATTCCAAGAGAAATATAAAACCCATTAATTTTGCTTTTAAAATTCGAAGAGTATTATTTAAATTTGATATTTTCCAACAAGTTTGCTAAAATACTCGTGGAATGGGGTGCAAGGAACCAAGACTTACTCAGTGTACTTGTAGGCACAAGTTCTCTAGATAAAGCTTGAAATATCTCATGCAAGAAATGTCAGCATTTTCAAATTCTTTTCCCTCAGTGAAACAAATAAAAAAAAAAAAATCAGAAAAGGAACATTTCCACACAGCAGGGAGAGATTCTGAGGAGTTTTGAATGGGAAATGTCAAAACAGAAAGTGTAACTGTTTCAATTTTCCATTTCTTTTCATTTTGATTCAAGGAGAGATTTTTAATTTTGATTATCTCCATCAGAGAATGAAAGGCCTTTGTCAAAACTGCCATTTTCACATGAAAAAAGTTTCAGTTTCTAAAAATCACCTTTTTTTTCCCAGTGAGAAATCTTGTTGACTGAAGCAGCTGGACCAGTTCTAATGTGCTGCTGAATGGCAACCAACATCTGTCCACGACTCACGTGAGGGTCTTAGAGGCTCTGCTGACTGTCCCCGTCAGTTCTGCTCCTCAGCTGGGGCAGCCACCCAAAGGTGGCTTAGTTTGAGTGAGTTGAAGGGACCATCTGGCTTTGACTGAGTGTCAGGTGACAAAGTGGCCTCTTAGCATCTTGCAGGAGAGCACAGGCAAGAAGAAGGAGGGAGACAAGGGAAGACGTGTGGCCCCAAGGCATCCCCTTCATCAGGCCCTCCCAGAGACAGTGGGCAAGCAAGGCTTGATGTGCCAGAAGCGCTCTCCATCCTGGGTCCACAAACCATCTCGTTTGAAAGGAGTCCAGGACTGAAGACTCCCTCGAGGCAGTTGATCAGAGAGTTTCTCACAGATTGGTACGTCTGAAATGTCAGGCATGGTGCTGATGGTTTTGGGTTTGACGCTTTCATATGTTTCAGCCACTGAACAGTCAGGGATGAAGGACAAATCTGTGGTATCCTCCCTTGCTCCCTCTGTTCCTCTCCTGCCTGCACCTGCACAGGCAGCAGGGTTGTCTCCTCCTCACCATGATGTACGGGAAACAACAACCTCATTTCTAGCAGAGCCAGGACAGGCTGAGTAGCCTTGGGCTGAGTAGCCCAAGTGGGAAAGCTGGCATCCCTGCATGATCTCCAGGCCAGCTGTGCCCATCTTGTCTCCATCTGCCTGGAGAGGTCCCATGAGAAGGGGCATCAATTCATTGCATGGAGACAGGTGTGCAAAGCTCCTCTGGGTGTACCAGCTGTATTTGGAGGTCTGAAGGGATACTCTGGCACTGACAACATGACACCCCAGGTTGCTGTCACTAGAAAGACCTGTTCCTTCTCTAGGGCTTTTAAAGCACATGCATGTACGGAATGCATCTTCCTGAAAGAGGGAAGATCCGTCATAAGGAAACCAATTCCCTTGCTGTACAAGAACAGGATAGGGTCTTACAAACCCTAAAGACACAGAAGGTACTAAAATAAGTAGCCATGTAGGCTCCTAACCTTTTAGTTATTTATATGTTTAATGCCTTACTGATGTCATCAGGATGAATGACATGATTTTAGTAAAATGTGTGAGTATAATTTGCAGGATGCTTTATAGAAATGAAGTTCAACTTTCGGTGACAGAAACCACAGCTAGAATTTTTTTCATATGCAAGGGGAAGTCAAAAAACTTAATCTCTCTCAATTTCACACTATTCAATCTTACCCCATATAAATGGATGATTTTTAACTTTTCCTTACTGCATTCCTGATACTGCAGACAAACCCATTACTCTATGTACTTTGTCACTGTGATCTGCTTAGGGAAGTAATATGTATTTAATTTAAGTGTTTTATGTTTATATGTATATTATTCAAATATATATAAATATTTAAAAGTAAAAAGATCTATTAGTTTTTCAATTGCCTTTAGTTACAGCAGAGAGAAAGCAAAGCATGGACTTTTAAAAGGTTATAAGCCTTACTTTTAGAACCTATGATAAAGCTTATTTGTCAATGGGAGTACATGTGTTTTAAAATTTAATGCTAGTTGCTAATTTTGCAAAACTTTCACCCTGGCAGAGTTCACGTGACTTCAGCAGGTCTCAGTAGTGTTCACCTAGGCTGCATTTATGCGATTTTGGATATACCTAGAAATCTCAGGTCATCATCATCACCATCACTCAGATCCCAAGCCTTTCCCTGTTAACAGTCCATCAACCTTACCTCCTCTTTAGTACATCAATTGCATTTGATATGCTCCTGCTTACAACTATCCAAGCCAATATCCTCCAAGTAGGCATCTTTGTATAACATTCAGCCATGCCTTTATCAGTCCTTGATGCATGTGGCACACCAAATTATTCTTTGCATTAACATAAACAAAAGAAATGCAGTTTAAGAGACATTAAAATGATTTCCCTATATTTGTGTTAATTATAATACACCATACCCAAGTACTGATATAACTTTATTCTATAGAAGCCTTCAAGTAAAACAGTATTTATTGTGAAAGATGATTGCAGTTTCAATAACAACTCCTTCTTATTACTTAAAAAACATATATTTAGCCAGATACCATGAACACTAAGTTTAGTTCACTTGGCAGCACTTTAACCAATGCTTTTATAATCTTTGTATTTAAAATCCCAAATAAGCCATAATTCACTGGCCATGCTGAGTAGCGACTGTATGTATCCTATGTTTTAGAATAGAAGTATAAAATTACAGAGATATGATCAATTATTTTAAAAAATGTAAATGTAGTGAAATGGTGTAGAAGAGAACCACATTGGTCTTCATTACTCTGAAAACAGAAATTGTTGGGAAGCGGAGGAAAAAGCAATCTGAAAAGAAATGGTTCCTGGGGAGAAATGGCTTTTCTACAAATGGCACTGAGTGAATTCAAAAGAAAGTGGCTAACAAGGCATTTCCTAATAACAAGCTAAGGGTGTTTCATACCCTTTCATCTTTAAAATTACAAATGTAATGTAAATGTACTCTGTCTTATCGCAGGATTACTCACTGGAGCCACGTTTTTCTTTGAGACTGGCAGTAGTGTATAGCATGTTGTGTGAGAATCCCTCACTGCTGCAAGTGGCCATCTCTTCTGGATAACCTGGGCAAACAATAGACATCCACTTGCAAGAGAGACTGCCTTTCACTTTCATTAAAATGTTCTCCTACAGCCAAGAGTTGGGAGGAGTTTAGGAAAACACCCAGTGGGTGGTCTCCTGCACCCACCTGAATTTCTTGGTTTCTTCCTTCTCAAGGGAAGGGAAGAACCTTTGAAGGATGCCTTCTTCTTTGTATTCCTTTAAAAAAGGAGATCCTACACACTGAGCTTGCAGGGTAGATGGCCCCTTGAATTCAAGTGGGAGGTGGGATGAGTTGTCTCTGTGCTGGCAGAGCCCCACTCATGCTGCTGGCCAAGGGAGCAGAGAGGGGTCCTTTAAAGCATCTCCTCCAAAATGTCCTGCTCAGTGCAATTCATTCTGGAGCAGAACAAGTAAGGATCCTACCTCCACTGAGGAGTGATAAACTCCCTCAGTTAAATGTCTAAATAGGGGTAAAGTCTCCCATAGAGCATTTAATCTGGATTTATATGTCCTCATACAGGGTGAATGAGTGAAACATTTCAACTTAATGTTACTACAAATTTAAATCATTCATTTCAGAACGTTGCTATGTGGAATAAACTAAAGCTTTCCTCTAAAAGAGAAACTCTTAACAATGGCCAAAGGAATGGAGATGCATGTACAGTCACCTGATAAACTTAGGGGTTTATAAAAACATAACATTTCAAATTTTTTGTTAACCTGATGAGAGTTATAAGCAGCATGAACAATAATAGATGAACCTTTGAGGCGTGGTTATAGGAATCTACTAATATTTGAATATTTGGGGCTTGTGATTCTTTTTTCTCAAGTTTCTAAGGGGGACAACATAGAAATAAACTAAAAAGAAGTAGTGCTACTTAGTGGGTAAGGAAACAAACTTAGTCCTCTACTCGTAACTGAAGTCGCACTTGTCTTCCTTCTCTGTCCTTCAGCTCCCTACCCGTAAAGCAACATAAAACTGCTGACCTCCAGACTAGCCATGGACCTCTAGAGGGAAGTGATCACTCAAGACGAAGGCATTTTGGAGACAATGCCAGAGGGATGGTCTCCTAAATACATTTTTCTTAAGCCTGGTGTTGCGGGTGTGTGCGCATCTTATTTTGTTTCTTTTGGTGGATGATCCGTAAAGGATATGGGATTCCTTAGTAATGTTGGTTCATGTATTTTTTACCACATTCAAAGGCAGTGGGAACTGTTGGCTGTCCTTATCCAAACTGGTTGAAGCAGTAAAGGGTTCAAAGATAGTAAATTTCCTGTACGTTTTAGGAATGTATGTGGTTGGTTAGAGCGGAAAGGCTCTGTCAGTTTTGACAGATAGAAAAGACGTGGCATGAACACGCATGTTCCCAGGCAGCAGAGGATAAGTGTGCCTGGAGAAGCCAAGCTGTATGGGCCAAGGTACCTGCAACACTTGACTAGCAGCTCACAGCCTAAGGCTCTACAAGCTCGGGTTTCATTATCTCTGGAGCTACGGGAAATGCATGGTAATTTTACTGAGGTTGCACATTTGCTGTCACTTTGCTGCCAAAACTTCTAGTCCTACTGGCCATCCCAGTCCTGTCTTCCCAGTCCCACCCCAGGAATTGTGACAGCACCAGAGCAGCCAAGCGCTTGCTCTGTCCAAAACTGGGAATTTTTGCCAGGTTAGTCTGTGGCTTGGTGAAAAACTTGATCTCATGAGGAGCAGCTGAGAGAGCTGGGGTTGTTTAGCCTGGAGAAGAGAAGGCTGAGGGGAGACCTCATTGCTCTCTACAGCTACCTGAAAGGAGGTTGTAGAGAGGAGGAAGCTGGGCTCTTCTCCCAAGTGACAGGGGACAGGACAAGAGGGAATGGCCTCAAGCTCCATCAGAGGAGGGTCAGGCTGGACATCAGAAAAAAAAATTTTTGCAGGGAGGGTAATTGGGCACTGGAACAGGCTGCCCAGGCAAGTGGTTGAGTCACTATTCCTGCGGGTATTTAAAAGACGGGTGGATGAGGTGCTCAGGGGCGTGATTTAGTGTTTGATAGGAATCGTTGGACTCGATGATCCTGGAGGTCTTTTCTAACCTAGTGATTCTGTGATTCTATGATCTAGTTCCTGAGATAGTTATATCAGTGCTAACCCAAGGAATGAGCAGGAGCCTGTACCAGGGCTGGGGCTACTGCCTTTGGAACCTTCAGCTGATCATGATACTGAACTCTAGGGCTCCCAGTGCACTATTTCTTTGTTGTGTGGTTGTCCTGGCTTCTTTTTTCTCTCCTGTTTCGGGTAAACCATCATTAGTTATCAGGAAAGCGGCCCTGTATCTTTATTGCAAGCCTTTTGGGTTAACAGCAGCAGCTTTGCACTTGTGAATTTTCTTCTGTTCCTCCTAACCATATTCTAATTTGGAGTTTCTCATCTTTCTGTTTAACAGGAAAGATGCCTGCTCTAAAAATATAGAATATGGCTCCAGATCCCTGTTCTGAGAACAGCTGGTCACGTTCAAAATGAATGCCTAAAGAAAATAGCAAATTTGAAAAGAAATGTGAATTTCTAAATTCTGGCAAGTGAAAGGCTGGCCTGAGGTAAGCCAGCCAATTCCTGGGTGACTCCAGCTCCAGTCTGAGCGCCAGCACTTTTGCCTTCTCTCCTTCGCTGCAGAGCTGGTGCTAAGGTTTCCGTTTCATGTAAACCATTCCCCAAATGGTTAGTTCTGGAAATAACAGCCCAGTTCCAACGATGACACAGGTGACATTTTCAAAATCAAAAACTGGGACAGTTCTGTAGTGACATTTTTAGGGTCTCAAAATATCCCTGCAAAAGACGAACGTATGCTTAAAAAACATGCTGATGTCACAACTGCCAGTGTCTGCTTCAACAGCGATACATACATTCTTCCCTGGGCACAAGGTTTTTTCCAGTTGCTTTAATTCGAAGTAAATTGTGTCATGAAACACTGAAAGTGCTGCTAACATTCATTCGGATCTTGTCAGAATCATGAGGCTGAAGCAAATGAAGTTGAAGAAGTTCAGTAAAGCAGCAGAACAAGTATGTAGAGTCTCCTGGATCGTTTAAACTCATTATCTTTTAGCCCATACGTTTGATCAGTATACAATAGCTGGCCACAGCTTGGCTTTTAAATGTCGTGGAGGCATTTGCGCACGAGGCTGCCTGGTTATGAATTCACGGGACTGTACCAGCCGCCACGAGTACACAGATGCTCACATGGCAGGGGAGCCGTGCCCATCCCAGTTCCTCACGCAGGCTGCACTCAAGCCTTTGCTCTCTGCAAATGTGCAGTAGCTTTAACTCACTTTTCTTGACCATGTGTTTGCAGCTAGGAGAAAATAAAACATTTTTCAGTTTGGACTGAGAGGGGAAAAACCCTGTGTATTTCTGAGGTGCTGAAAGAAGGTCCTGTGTTGCTGAGATGTCCTGGGGGGCAAGGATGGTCTTGCTAAAATAAGTGTCAACAGTCCTTTTACTTTAATGGTTAGAAACTAAAATAGTTTTTCACACACAGTCACAAGTCTTACTAATTAGAATTGGAGCTTTCCTGCCTGTCATCAAAATGCAGTAAATCCTGGAGGTTCTGTGAGGCATACGGTGTTTGGGACAACATGTTGGAGATAAGATATCTCTGCTAATGAAGCACAGAACATGTTCCCCTTAGGGACTGCAAGGCACTCAGTGTGAGTGGAGATAATTGAATTGCTATAAGAGCTTTGCAAAGAAAGGTGGTTTTGCCCCAACTTGAAAATAACCTCCAAACTCAAGATTCTTGATGTGAATTTCTTGGTGCAGCACGAGGCATGTGGTGGGGACGGGGGGCCAGCCTAGCACCCTGCCAAAACCTGGTCCCTCCTTCCTTGGTGGGGCTGAGCTCACAGAGGGACCAGGTTGTGAGCAGCTGAGGAGCCCACACCACTCAGCAGTGCTCTGGGAGGAGCTGCAGGGTTCCCAGGCATCCACAAATGAACTGAACTCATTCATCCACACCCCTTCGCTTAAGGACAACTGCTCAAAGTACTTTACAATGTTAAGTGTACACAGCAAAAGGTGACAGGTACACAGAAGTAAATTGTAGGCATCTTAAACATACTGGTTCTACCCCTCATTACAAAATGTCTTTTCTGCTGATGGGTATTTCCTACCGTGTTTGTCAAACAGTAGGTTCATGGCTTAGTCAGGGACAAAGTTATTAAGGACATAAAACGCCATCTGGATGATGCTAATAAACATAAAACCTAACCTTCAGATACACTACTGCAGTGACCAGACTGCGCCAGACCAGATTACCCTTTGTTTGTGTTAAAATCTGAGCCCTATACTAACCTTCTTGGCTGCCCAACCTCATATATTTTACTTTGAAAACCTAAAATGTGGTTATTCCAATGAGACAACCAAGTGACCTGTCCCTGGCATCTTACTGGAACACTGTCTTTAAAGGGCTGATTTCCTAGTACAGTTTCTGTTTCTAAACAGTTGGTTCTTGGGTTTAAACTTTTATTTAGGATTTCTGCCTATCAGTTTAGTTTTTAGTTCATGTGGCAAGGGAAAAAAAAAATTAAACCCCTCTTGAAAGCTGAAAAAAAGCCCAACCTTATCCTATAAATTAATTTTGCATTTGTTTATACAAGAAAATGATGGGATTTTCCATTCAAAAATATTTTCTGTTTTGTAGGAATGACCTAGCTATCATTTACTCCCATTACCTCTTGCAGAGTATATTGCTGTAAAGGAGAGAGAGGGCTAGGCAGGCCTAACCCCAACCTATGCAACATGAAAGGATGATCTTCCTCTGCAGAAAGGGTTTTATTTTCTTCCTACAGCAAGACATGGTTTGTCAAATGAATTTGTGCTTATCACTAGCACTTGTCATCAAAATCCAGTATTTGCTGACAAACATTACATTGGCATTGTGGTTTATTGTTCTAAAAAGAACTGCTTTGCAGATAGCAGTTGAGAAGTGCTGGCAAAGGGCAGCTGTTTTGGTTGCTCCCAACAGCAGGGAACTCTACAAGGCTCAAAGATGAGCATGGGCTTTGGGGCTGGCGGAAAGTACCTTGCTCTGCAAGGACTTGCACTGAAACCAGTGGCTGAACTTGCAGTCAAGTACCGCACACCCTGCACCCAGGCTTCAGAATCTCACCCATGTTGGTACTAGTATAAATAAATAGCTGCCTCTTCACCCGCCCAGGCTGAACTGAGTAGGCCTCTAGACAAATACAGCTTCATGTGTTATTCAGTGCTATGAGACTGTGAGGAAGATGCACACATTAAGGTGTCCAGATTTGATGCCAGAACTACTCAGATGCTTCCCAAGTGGGCATGCACATGTGTGAGAATGAAAACGTTACACTTTAAAAGGAAAGAAAGTGAAGTTTGCTATATAATCAGAGGCTTCTCCATGCTGTCAGGCTGATTTGCGGCTTTGTGTATGGCATCTTAAAATGGGCAGGACAATTGTAATGTGGCTGTAAGCCTAGCCTAGGCCTCCAACGCCACTCAGCAGTTAAGTGGTTAAATCACTTTGCCTCTGACACTTGGGCCTTATCAAATAGTGTCATTTTTTAAAAAAATAAATGGTGAAACACTATGCTCCATTGCATGCAAACTGCCATGCAAAGAGCAGCAAAGGCTTGGCCAGTTGGTGGTATCGATATGTGCTCAAAGGCCTGAGCACTAAGTTTGCTATGGGGAAATTGCAGCTATGGACACGTGTATATTCTTTCTCTCCATACAGGCTGAGTAGTAGAAAAATGTTTTCTACAGGAGTAAGAGGTATTTCCAGTGTGCCTGGATGATGATTATAAGGATGGTTCTGCAAGCAGGACTGCAAGTAGTTGACTGTGAAATGGTGTCAATGTTAATTATTCCTCTGCTCTTTAACATTTACTTTGTGATCATCCTTTAATGCTTACTGCAGATTATACTTCTGTTATGTAAGTTTAAAAGTATCTCTGTCCTTTCCCCCTGGAAAATTCAGCTGCTGTAGGTCTGTTCTCTATCTGCCTCTTTGCCACCCTGATCTCCATAGAGTAGATGAGCCCAAATGAAGCTCTTGTGAGGCTGCTTGATAATTTTCTTGGGTTTCATACAAACCTACAGGGAGGAGCTGCTGCCCCCAGCAATGTCCAGTCTCAAAGGATGTAAAAAGGAGGAGAGTTATAAGCAAGCACAGTGAGGGAAACTTGGTATTTTATAGCAGGACATATTTCCACCTGGGCCTCTGTTCTTGGCTCCCCGTCACTCTCCAGTGTGAGATGGGCTCTTTGCTGCCATGCAGCAGGTCAGGATGGGGTTTCCTCTCCCAGTGCAGTGATCCATGCATGAAAAGCACTTGGTTTCTCCTCTCCAGACCCCTCCTTTGTCCTCTACACTCTGCATTTGGGATGTGTCTTTTCCATGTATTTCTAGTCATAGACATGAGATGTAAATAAAGTGAAAATACTTGGTCAGTAGCATCTGCTCAACCAATTTCTACTCATGAACTTTTAATGCTAGTAAGCTATTTGATAAATATCTTTGACTGAAGCCTTTATGGGTGTATGACACTTGAAACAAAAGAAGCATTTCTGGTTTTCATCCACTATATACCTTGGCTCAGATCTTACATACATTCTTTTCAAGAATATGTTGCCTCTAGTTGTCTCCATGCGTAGTGGGTTTAGCTTCAGGTGGAAGAAAGTAGCAATTTTTTTCCAACAAAAAAATTCAGCTTTATGAAAATCAGTTTCAATTTAATAATTCATAGAGTAATATTCAGAACAAGAAACATCAGAATAGAACTTAACTAAATATTCACAGTTTGGGAATATCCATGTTTACTTGCTAACACTTTTTGCAAAATATGAGCCCAAATATAGGAAAACTATGCTATTATTCATTACAATTAAATGGGTTTTGGTTCTCAGAGACTCCCACTAAAATCTGCACTCTGGTGAACAAGTCTGTACTAGATTATTTAGTGTCTGCTATTAATAAATATTTCATTGTGGTGATGGAAAATATTTCTTTTGCTTTGTGGTACAAGCCCGGTTTTGCTTCCTGAAGAATATTTAAGGCCCTTTTTTACCCTGGGATAAGACTTTCATGCACAAGCGGCTGCTGATCTGATTTAGCATCTTGTATCTGGCTTAGTTGACTGTGTATGATTGAGATGATGTGGTAGTTTGGGAGAGGCAAACGGAAGAAGTGATAAGGAGCCCAAATCATCCTTGGGAAACTGTCCCATGCTTCAGTGATACTGAGATGCTGCTGAATTCAGGCAAAGCTCCTGATCTTAAACCAGGATTTCAAATGGAGAAGTCTTTTCAGTCAATGGTCTTTTTAAGGCCAATGGAAAACAAGTGAGTTTTCCAAAAGCCATTTTTCAATGGAAATATTCCTTTGCCAGAGATACCATGAATAATCCCTTGCTGCCATCAGAATGGGACTCTATTGTGTGTCAGAGAAGTGAGAAGAAGGAGGAAACCTGTCCAAAATGTCTTTATGTTTCACCACACACCCCTGGGAAACCAAGGAAATTTCAGACAAAAAATATCTTTTTTTAATAATTTTTATCAAAACTTTCATAGGAGGATAAAGGAGCAGGAAGGCAGACTCAGGGAAAGAGGGAGCAGGTGGTGGGTTTCCTGACCAGATCGGCTTCCTTGGCTATAGGGCCAGAAGGTCCTGTGTCCTACAGGACTTGCTAAATTTCCTTTTTCTTGATTAAGTAATTCAGGGGGCCACAGTTATCGTAGGGATCCTTTCTGTACAACAAGCATCAGCGCACATCCAGAGGTATTTATGCATGCTCCTTTCTGGTCTTGTTAAGCTAGCTTCTCAGGAAGGTTTCCTCTGACTGCGTAGCCCCTCTGTTGCTATCTTTATGCAGTGACTCTGTATTGGCTAGCAGTGATTTAACATGATAGTCAGATTCATCCCTGGATGATAATCTAACACTCATAGAAAGTGTCAGAAATTGTCTCTTCTCCTCAAGAGCAAGAGCAAGCCCACCTCTGTCAGCTGGCTAAGATCCCCACTCTCTATGGCTGCCTTTAAAGTCATTGATTTTCATGTTGAATGAATTTGGGGTTTTTTTAACAAAGGTCAGTAATAGTCAAAGAAGCAACTGCAAGGTAACAGTGTTCAGTGAAGATGCCTGTGCAAGTTCTGCACTTCTCAGGTCCTTGCTGCAAGCCCCATCACTGGGCAGTCTTGCAGATCTGATAGAAGATACGGAGGAGGAAAGCACAGATCCAGGGAAACAATATGCCTCCTCCTGCTTCTCACAGCAAAGCTGGCCAAAGCAGCATTGCCTCTTGCTTTCTGGTCCATTCTCTTGCTTTAGACTATGTTACTTCTTCAGCGTTAAAGTGCCTAGCATAAACTGAAGCTTGGTATTTGTCTGTGTACACTGTACGGTGTGTGTCTATGAGCACTTTAGTTGATTTCAGTACAGGGGTTTGTGGAAGAGGTGGCAACAGCTCATACAATCTACCCTCTTTCTTTTTTGGCAGTGTAATGTTTTTTTTCTGACATCCAAGTCTAATAGCTGCTTAGAAATCCAAAACATAAAGGTTGATGGTTTTTTCCAATTCCTCCATTACTACAGACAATTGATTCCATTTTCTAGCTAAAGTTTGCTTTTTATGTTGAATGAACCATGTTCCAATGTCTTTTCATTATTTATGTTTATTAATGAACAATCCCACGTCCTGCCTTACCAGCTCCCATTTGCCCATCATGTACTGGCCATTATGTCCCTATACCAGAATCACACACCCTTAACTGTTTTTAATAATCTGCGTGTGGTCTGTCTGGCTGTTCCGTCTGTCTGGCACAAATTTCCAAGGCTATTAAAAAGGAAAAATAGCATTGGCTCCTGTCAATGAGACTGGGGAAGATTTGCAAGGTCAAATCCTGCAGCAAACTGCTTTCTTTCACAAATGTGAGAGAATTGTAAGGACTCCATTCACGTGATAAATATTTATGATTCAGGAAGAGGAATTCAAGAGTAAGCAAAATCTTCTGACATTGACTACCGTGGGAATTTGAGGGGGAGAAGAACAGGAACAAAATTAAGGGGGAAACCTTCAACAATTTCAATAATTTCAATTGCATTTTCTCAGCAATTTACTTTTCACTTGGGAAAAATCCTTTTCCATTGGAAATAGTGATTGAAAGGGGAATTTTTTTTCCTTTCCAAAGTTCTTTGCATTAAGCCTGTAAATCCTGAAGTGGGACTCACTCTGTAAAATACTGTTGCAGTAATGGATTTGTTGGCATCCTTCAAAGCTGAGGGACTACATGAATTTGCCAATGTATGGATCTGCTTTCCTTCATTCCAAGTTTCTCAGCTGACTTCTAATTACATTGCACGAAAGGCATATATGTTTTCTTGGGGTAAACTGAGATTTTGACCCAAGGGAGGAGTAAATTCTTATTCTTTTTTCGCGTCTTCATATAGAAGCCTAAGGAGATGGAGAACGCTCCCTTTGGACTTGAACATATCTCTTTGGCAAGAGACATTATCTTGCTTTAAGGGATGAAGTGCACTGAATAAATATCCCTTAACCATTATCAGAGGTTGAATCCTAAGAGACTGGACAGATCTTCTCATTAGTGCTTGGACATTTCTAGGAAAGTCTGGAAGCACGAGTCAGCATGTTTCCTGTGCAATCTGATTTGTCTGTGGGATTCTGGCATTTTTTTTTCCTCATCAAAGCTGTTTCGGGTCTTTTTAGTGGGTCCTTGTGTGACTTGGAAATGAAATTCAATTCAATTAAATTTTAAAATCTAACCATTCAGAAGCTTTGAGTAGAAAACATTGTCCGCCTAGCAGACACATTCCTTTGGGGATGCTGAAGCATCTACTCAGCCATGTCTGACAGAAACAGATGGGGAAATTTCATATTCCCAAAGAGTAACGTTTTCATTGTAGATGAGCTTGACTTTGTACTCTATTTGTGCATAATCCAAACATACTCCTGCATGGACTTAGGCTGTTAGTCTGACAACATCCTCAGAGATGCACCTTTTGCAAAGTTTTCTGTGGATTTTAGCAGTCGTGATAGTAAGCACAGGTATTTGTTCTCCTATGGCAGGTGAAACTTTCTTTGTGCTGATGGTAGAACCAAAAAAAAAAATTATGTACAGAGATAAAAACTTTACAATATTTTTGTACGTAAAAGCTAAAAAATAACTCTGCTACTCCAAGAAAGTCAGCCAGAATATCATATATTAATGGTCAGTTGTTTTAGTTCGAGCACAGCATGTAAAAGGGAAATATTTTTGCATGATTTGAGTAGCACACCAACACAGTCATCATGTTCCTCTGCTAAGTTCAGGGGCAGCCAGGGGACAGGGTATGCAGGACATGACGCACCAGCAGGCTCCACAGATCCCCTTCCTCTGCATATCTCAGATCCACAGGTCATTCCCTGCCCCTCCAGTCTTTCACTCCCCTTTTCAGGTCACACTTCTTTTAAATCTTGCTCTCCATCGTGCTGCTTCCACGGCCCCCTTAAACACTCCTCATCCTTTGGATTTTGGCCGTAGTCTCCAGCACCTGGAGGACTTGCATGTTCTTCCAGAGACCTGAGAGTGGAGCCAACGAACAGACAGCAAAATCACCAGGACAACAGAGCCCTTGTATTCAGCCTCACTCCTTCCAGTTTTGTAATATTTTAATGTAAAACAAAAGCTTTCCAAGTGCTGTTCTCAAAATAAGGAAAACTTCTTGTGCTGAGCTTCCAGAGGGTTCATCTGAGCATGGTGTGCAGCAGTTAGGAGCTCCACTGCTGATGATTTCCATTCTGAGGAAAGCAAAGCACAGGTTACTTTTGTCTAAGCTGCAGGAAAAAAAACAGGTTGCCAAAAATCTGAAGGAAAAATTATTTCTTCTACTTCTTTTATTTAATGATTTCTAGACAAATCAAATGAGAATAATGGCTTCAGATCTGAGGATCTTAGAATAAAGGATTTTAAATGCGACCTGCAGTCTATCCTGGTGACAAAGTTACAGCCCCTCTGTTCTTGACACTGACTGTGACAGAGCTTTATAAGCTTTGATGTGTTCCTCCTGAGTGGATGAGAGGGTGTTTTATCAATTACAAATAATGTTTGGCAACACTAAGGTAAACGCAGTTCAACTTTAAGTCGAGAGATTTACACAGTGACAAGGTCAATGATGTTATTTTACATTAACATTTACTTAATACCACTATTTACTTGATCAGTGCTTGTTGTATGCTTCATTGGTAGAGGAAAAACAGTAAGTGTCTGCTGACAACAGGTAAATGCTAAGTGAGACAAAGAATGCTGATGGACTTCCCATCACTCTGCTCCAGTCCCAGGAGGGGCTGGCTCCAGCTGCATCACCTTCTCCTGGCTTCTGCAAACCTGCTGTGCATGGTGAGGCAACTTGCGGTGCAGCGTTTCCCCTCTGCATCATTGCTTTCTAAAGAAATATGACAAGAAGCAGGGGAATTATTTGTGAATCAGATGCACGTTATCAATCATGATAATTAGTCATTTATTAAGAATTAATTACTTTTTTTTTTTCAGAGATTTTGCTTCATTTAGGCATGAGGGAAAAGCAAACTTGTAAATGGCAAAGTTTTCACAATACTTCCTATTTTCAAACAATTTAGTACATCTAGGAGAAATCAGACATAAACCCAGTGTGCTGCAATTGCTCTTGGAATAGCTATTTTTCTCATACTCCCATTTGATTTCAGAAAAGAAGTCTGATAAGTAACTTAAACTGAAATACGTTACTATTCCTTACAAATGGTAACTGTGCTCTGTACCCGGCTGGATATTTGCTCTGCTGGATGACAGTCATGATGAGGGTGAAACGAAGCCCCAGTCTCACTGGGAGCTGCAGGCTCCCTGGGCCAGAGGGCAGCTGACAGAGTGCTGGCAGCACCCTCTAGAGCTATGTACTTCAGGACATTCATAGAATCATAGAATCACAGAATCACCAGGTTAGAAAACACCCACTGGATCATTGAGTCCAACCATTCCTATCAAACACTAAACCATGTCCCTCGGCGCCTCATCCACCCATGACTTAAACACCTCCAGGGAAGGTGACTCAACCACCTCCCTGGGCAGCCTCTGCCAGTGCCCAATGACCCTTCCTGTGAAAAATTTTTTCCTAATGTTCAGCCTAAACCTCCCCTGGCATTTCCCTGTGGAAATGCCTCTGGTCGTGGGCACAAGGCTCACATGCCAAGCTGCTGTGACGGAGTGGGAAGAGAGCTGTGTTGCAGTACATAGACCCAACCTCCTTAAGTCACTGTCTTCACAGAGACCTGCCCGCAGCTTCCGTCTGCTCCCAGCACCTTCTTGGCTTTGCTTCCATCTCCTCAGGGCATGCCCTGCCCTTGGCAGCAAGGGATGGCTGTACGTCTCACCTGCATGTGGTGGAGCTCACGCTGAAACCGCAGACTATTGCACTGTGGGCTTTGGCTTTCAGTACTTAGAGACCAGAGCATACAACCAGGCAATCTAGCATCAACTGACTGTTTATTCCGAGATCGGCAGAAAGCCTCTTTCAGTCCTGCTTTCATAACAATTTTCCTCCAACTCTGTTTCTGCTTGATGTTGAGTCCTAGAGATGAAGCCTGCAATCTGAGGGCGAGCTCTGCTCTCAGTTCAGCGGTGCTGCATGAAAATGTGACAGCCCCACCAGAGCCCAGCTCTCCTGGTCTCACCTAACTTCAGGTCCATGGTTATAAAAGCTGTGTCTTTGGCTTTATGTGTTCACCGTTCAGGTTGTTTGGATGATTACTTGCACGTCAGATGATTAATCCAACACTGCTGGTGACTGCCTGACATCAAGGAGAACAAGCACATGGGGAGTTTACAATACTTGGATGCTGGCAGCCACTTTCACAGTTTGCAGAATTTAAAAACTCTCATTTTGCAAATAACTTTTTTCACATTAATTTGTGTGCAACATTAAATAAAAAATTATCTTTTTGGCTTTCTATTCCTTCTGAAGGAAACCGTGCTAATAATTAAGCTCTGTGCTAGGACATCTAAGGAAGAGCACATACTGAACTGAATTCTAAACAAAAGTGTAACAGAAAGCAAAACTGTGTTTTCGATCTAATTTTCTCAGATGTTAGGGCCTATTTATGATCCACCTCATGCCTCAAACCTCTCTGAAGTCAACACATATGTGCTGTCATACAACCTGTTTAAATTTAGCAGGGGATGAATTTTCATTTAGGACAACTGTTTGCTCAAAGCTGATATTGTTTCAGTTGCAGGAGGAGCTCTGGATTTAGTTGTTACTGATCTGCTGCCTGGAGAGCTGCATGATCATCCAGATAATGTGTCCTGCAAGTACTTTTTATGCCCCATAGATGCAGCATCAGGGGCCAGATCCTCAGCTGGGGTGCCTACACCGACCCCTCCCCAGAGCCAGCATGGCTATGCTAGTTTTCACCAGCTCAGGGTGCGATCCTGCCTGTAAATGGCACCAGCAAGTTAAATGAAGTTACCAATTTTATTTCTAAGTGGCCAAAACATGGGGTATAAGACAGCCAAAGTGCATCAGGGAGCAGGCTTTTCGCGACTCCCTGTTTTCTCGAGAACAGAAATTACGTGTCTGCAAGCTGAAGCAACCTTAAATCTGCCTCTTCAGCCTGTGCATGAGGAGAGGGTTCAAAAGGAGCTGAGGCAAGTGATGCTGAGCACAGGCACGTGGCTGCTCTCACCTCTAGCACTAGCGCTGCAGCTCTGGACCTGTCTTCTGAACTAACAACTTCCATTGCATGCAAATCATCCTGAGAAAAAGAGGACTAATGAGAACAGACAAAGGGACAGACCTTCAGCAGAGGTAAGAGTGCTATCTCACTCCTACCCAGCGGTGCTGTACGGGTGCACGTAACTAACAAACCAGTCTGGTTTTTTTCTAGTTTTGTGTTAGGCAGTAGTGACTTCACAGCTTTCAGTTTTGTCAGAAAACAGTATTTAATAAGCTGATAGTGAGATGGACAACCCTAACAGTACCACCTTTTAATGAACATTACTGTTTCAGGGTGTGTGGGTGTGTACACACAAGAGAGCATACAAACAGTAAGAGCTGGAATTTAATTTAATAAATGAACATAGAAAATGTAGGGCTGACTAGTGAGGTGAGTTATTGGCTTTTTCATCACTGAAATCATGAGCCACATCTAATCCAGACCAAAGAAAATGAAACCCCCTGTTGATTAAATGTAAGGAGTCATAAAGGAAATTTGAGCACAAGCAGGGCAGTTCTGTTTCACTGTTGCCATTCAGAGGCTGCAGAGATCCTAGCTCTGTTGCCAACTGCTGGTGAAAACTCAGGGACCTGTGGCAATGGACTAACACAACCTGAATCACGCCTTTGAAGATCCTGTCCCGGTATGCTGTATTAGAAACCAGAATCTGAGATAACCTTGTGATTGCCCTCACCCTAACTTTTACAAAGCAGCAACTACAGGGACCCAGAGCAGTGGGGAGGAGGATAAGTTGGAGTGGTGTTGTGGTCTATTTTTCTCAAAACCCAAAATATTAGCAGACTCCTAACCAAGAAGATTGAAGATTTGTAAATTTGAGATTAAACAGAGATGGCAGTTTAGATGTACTAAGAATTATTGGGGTTTTTTTAATAAGGGCATTTTCATTGCCATCGTTGCTTTCCTCTGAGAGAGGATGGTGTTCCCATGTGTGAGAATGACTTGGTCTAGAAATCCTGCATCTGTTTTATCTCCTTGCTGTGAGCTAGTGTGTTTGATTAAAGTTTTTAAGCTGTATGCTTACTGTTGGAGCTCTTCTGTTTGAAGTGTTAAGAGTCTGAAAACTTCACTGGCTACTTTAAATCTTATGTACTTAAACCCTGCAAGGAAGATATTTTTGTTGGCCATTTCTCAAGCACCAGCAACAGGCTTGGTTCTGTGTGAAATGCTAATATCAGGAAACTTTCTTTCCTAAATGATTTACACTAGAGAAGGAACAGATTCAGTGAGACAGAGTGAAGCCCCCAGGCCCCTGTGCTGAAGTCACCAGGAGATCTTTTCCTCTTCTTTAACCCAGACTTTTTTATTGCATATTAAGGTGGTTTAGACAAAGCAATCTTCCAAAACATGAGGCTTGTTCAGGGCATGTATTTTAATGTCTGTGGCAGGAAAGGAGAGCAGCTAACAGCCAAGAGAGAGCCTCAGTGCAGTTTAGGGGCTCAGATGATCAAAGCCTCAATAGCCCTGCTTCACACTGCCCTTGTGCTGTGTGGGTGTTGAGCACAATCCCCGCAGCAAGGTAGCATTTGCACTAACTCTGCAGTGGCGTCTGCAGCTACTCACGGCACAGATGACAGGTTAGATCTGCTTCAAGTGTCCCAGAAGTCCCTGGACTTGTCATTTCTCCAAGTTTAAAGACATACTTGAGGATTCTAAAAATATTATGTCTTCGTACAAAAAAAGTAATAAATTGAAAACTGTTAAGAGTCCTTAAGAGCACTCACCCTGACCATGTTTAAAATCTAGAGAGTGTCCACTTAAGAGAGTATATGTTCTTCCTATTTTAACCCACACAAATCGCACTTATAACTTCCCCTGACAGACACTGTCTCTATAAATACAGTCCCCATCACCTCCCCCGGGTACAATAACACAGTATACTAGAGGTGTCAAACATACGGCCCATAGGCCAGATCAGCCCACATATGTACTCAGAACTGACAGAATCTAATCTTTCATCTGAGGAAAATGAAGTCTCTAGACCTCAGAGTTTAAAACAAAAAAAAAAAGGCTGCGACAAGGAGTTGCAACTGAGGACTTCAGTAACATCTGCTTGAATCTACAGGCACACAGACATGGGGATGGAGGGCAGGAATTTGTCATTGACTTCATCGGGATGTCAATGCTTTGGGAGGATTATCAGGCTTCACATTTTTTATCTGTCTGAGTTCAGTTTAACACCCAAAAGAAAACATTAATGTTCATTTATGGTCAGTTAACTGCTTGTTATGTCTTTTGCCAACATAATTATTGAAAAGTATTTCCCTCCATGATGCTTATTCCTCCTTTTCTTTTTGCATTTCCATGAATCTGCAGTCACCATCCCAGTCTGCTTCTGGCTTCAGTTTGATGGGCTAAACTGGCCAAGATCCTCAGGATCCACACCTCCCTGCTTAACCTAATAAGCTTTCTCTCTACCTGTTTCATCTTTCCTAAATATAGGTGATGATCACAGTTTGTTGCTCTCCTGGTGAAGTCTCCAGGCATTCAACAGGTCTGTTACTGCTACCTTCTGTCTGGGGGAATTACCTTGCCTCACCTGCCACAGCAGACTCCTGTTTTTCTTAAGACAAGATTGGGCTGGTGATTCACACTTGTCCTGTGACCATCTCCTGTCCCTTCTCATCTACTGTCATTCTCAGCTTGTGAGCTCCCGGGGCACAGCAGCAATGCTGCTCCAGCTCCTTGCAGATTGCACCCCATTTCTATCACTCCAGTCATTCAGCTCTTCCAATTCTGCCCCTCTGGAAAAGAAATATCCCTCCTAAGCCCTCTCCTTCTCCACTTTTGTTGTGTTGATCTGCCCATCTAAACCATTAAGAAAACAGAATCATAGAATCACCAGGTTGGAAGAGACCCACCAGATCATCAAGTCCAACCATTCCTATCAAACACTAAACCATGCCCCTCAGCACCTCATCCACCCATCCCTTAAACACCTCCTGGGAAGGTGACTCAACCACCTCCCTGGGCAGCCTGTTCATAAGAGCATTTGTTAAAAAGAAAGATGCCTAGGAGTTTTTATATCAGGTTTTCAAATAGAAGGGCTTTGAGTCATTTAACTTTGTAACAAAAAAAAAAAAGATAGTGGAAAATGGAATTGTTTTCTCTTATAAAATTATTTTGGGGTTGGTATTATGAAGAGTTGCCATTTTGACCTGGAAAAATATGGTATGGGGATTACTTTGGTAAAATGAAATGTCTTCCTTTGTGTTCCAGTTAAGCTGGGAGAAAACCCTTTATTTGGAGCCTGAGATACCACTGAGACGTTAACTGCCCCAGAGCACGTTCATCTGAAGTGGTAGCAATACTAGGAAACCAGATTCTGCTCCTTGTCCCAGTCAAGTCTTTGTTTCCCCTGACTCGGTCACAGGAAATCTGAGTAGATATATATGATGCTGTTGTCCAAAGAACACAATTGGTCTTTGGTAATTCAGAGCTTTACCTGTAGTATTGTAAAAGCACTAAGATGTCTCCTCCTACACAAGATATTTGTGAGACTCTGGGAATCTATAACATTTTCTTGAACAGACTCAAAGCTGGTTATAGGGGCTCCTCCTGTTTTCTTCCTTTCATGTACAAAATGATTTTAGCTGTTCAGTGCTCTCAATTCCTTATTCAGCAGTGAGGGAGTCACGCTGTGCCCCATCAGCTATCTTGAGGGGCTTTTATAGCATTTAAGCTCTGCTTCTGTTTGTGTAAGTGGTATGTTCCCAGGCACAGCCATTTAGGATGCATATAACCTTGTCAGCCATAAACCAGGAGGATCCTGTTGGGATGAAAATGGAAACCCTCACACTCACACTGAAAACACCATCATAAAGTACTGACAGGAAAGTGAAGTTTGGGGCTTTTGCTGTTCATTCTTATTTAGGAGACAGAGGCATTCAGCATTGCCTCATTCAAAACATTATTAGAGGAGAAACCTTCAGGATAGATTTGTTTTCAACCACAATACTGAAATTGTTTTTCATTTTTTAAGTCAGGTTATTTCTACAATGAGACTTTTGCATGAGGCATAGAGAGCAGGCCAATATACCATATTTGCTGGGGCTGGGAAAACCAAAATTACTTTATTTTTGACCCTTGAAAATTTCTGATATCTCCATTTGGTTTGCATTTTTCCAATCTCCAACATGATGCTGTAGCTGAGTAGAGCATATGTTCCTAATAGATATTCAGTCCAGATGTTAGTTGTCTAATATGTATCCTGACTGGCTGTGCTGAGCAGCATATAAGGAAAGCTGGTGGAGCAGTTAAATAAGGAACATGCACATTCCAATATTCTCACCAGTTTACGAAAGTTAAGAGTTCCAGATTGCAATACCTCCGGTTCTGTCACTTTGAATTTCTGGGAAATGTTAAGAGCATGAAGCTTGCTGTACATGCTAAGAGCAGGCAGGGAACAGGCCCACCTGAAACCTGAGCAGAAATGTGAGGTTGGGAATTGCAATGCGTCCTGGTTTGTGCAGGCAGCAAGCGCTGCCCTCTGATCCGTGCCAGGTGTGAGAAGTGCTCAGATGTTTGTGGTCTCCTGGTGCAACCAAAGGCTAGATGGCAGATCACTGCCCAGACAATCTTGGAAAGGAGATTAGTTTGACTGAAAACTTCTCGCTCAGTGATGGAGGGGAAAATTTCCCCCTGAACCTTTTGAATCTAGGGGTTGGTCTCTGCTGAGCTTGAGCACTGGCTGACTGGTGAAGATTTTCATTCTGGCAGACAACATGAAACTGGACAAAGAGAAAGAGCGTCAATCCTGTTGCTGAGGGAAGAGCTGTTCTCCAAGTGGCAGCCTGAGTGCCCCCCACCAGTGGGAAGAGCTTCAGTTAGAGCTTGCATGCTGCTCGGCACAAGAAAATCCCACCACAAATTACAAAGCCAAGGAAGCCTTCATGTTTTCCCTGCTGCTTAGTGAGCTATTTATATTTTAGCGTTCAACATAGCACGTAAGCTGAGAACAGACGTGCTTTTCTTCTCCCATACTGTGTCTTCTTCTTGCTGAGGTGATGCTGAGGCTTCTGGGGAGTCCCATGCTGCTGGTTACTGGTGTGAGTAAGAGGAGAGTGTGAGCAGGGCTTGTGCACGGCTGAATACAGCCAAACTGGTTCACAGCAACTTGAAGTAGTCTGAGGCATCTGGCATGTCCTTCATTCCTTTTTCTTTGGCTGGAGCTGTCGAATGATAAATCTGTCTGATGCTTAACTATTCTTTAGCTCTCTGGGTTAGATTTTAAGTCAAGAATAGGGACAGGACTACATCTGCTGGGTTTCTTTATAAAAACAAATGGTCAAAAATTCCCCCTCTGCTCTCTCCTTATCATTTCTGTTTATCAGGAAGATTCATTCCCTGTAACAACCCCCCATAAACTGCAACCAGATGAGGGTCCTGACCTTACTCCCCAAGTCCTCTCGGCTCAAGCCTTGTTCTGATTTCTGTGGATGTAGGACCCCACGTCAAGAGTTAAAGCAAATTGCTTTATAGTTTTAACCTGCAAGTGCAACTTACTAGCAAGGAAATTAGCAGCTTCAGACACATGCACAGGTATACACAAACCCTCTTATTACTGAAGGAAACCTGAAAGTAGTTTCAGACCTACAAGTTTATTGACTGGGAAGTCAATAAAAAGGATTAGCTTTTAAGATTAACAGTAAAACTTGATTGCTGCTTTCAGTAGCTAACCTAATAATTTCAGGAACAGAGACTCTGGGAGCTGCAGATCACATACAAAAACTTGATGAACATCTTTGAAAAGGAATGTTTTTTACGCATGGATGGAAATAATTTAAGCCACATAAAGCGGCCTAGATATGCTCTACTCTGTGATTTTTCTCCTTGTCAAGTAGAGAAAAGAAGACTTTGACCCTTTTAGGAACAAAAGGAGAGGGCTTTCTTTATGAGAAGTACTCTTTAGTGATTAAGTACAAGTGTCTCATTGTGTTAATTCTCAAGGTCTATGCTTATTAATGTTCAATTGTTGATTAAAGGCATCGTCTGCAATTAATGCCTGTCACTGATGTTTACACGTGATGATATTTCATCAGAAAAAGTGATATTGTTAATAAGTCACAGCCCTGAGAAATAAGCAGAGGGCAAGTGCCACATAAAGGCCATCAATCACATACACCTACTACTGAGTGCTAAGCCGGACTTTTGCTTATCCTCCCTGTGCTTTCTCACAAAGGCTTTGCCTGCTCTGCAGATAGGCAGGTTTCTGCTTTTGGACTAGCTGAGAGAAGTGATTGAAGGGATGTGAAGGGGAACATGACAACAGAGCTGACTGAGTCCTGATAGCAATCTTCTGATGGTCCTATTCCTGGGGTGAACACCATGGTTGCCTGGGCTGAAAAACACATGAGCAACTCTCTGAATTCCTTCTCAGTGGCCTTTAGAAGAAGGCATTTGACTTTTCTCCTAGGCTTTCACAATTCTGTTTCACTGGCTTTGAAAGACCTTTTAAGATATGTAGTAGTGGGTTATTTGTGGTAGCACTGTCCCTGTGCATGCTTGTATTTCAACCCATAGTGCAGCTGTGTGTCTTTCCCGTACTGTGTTAACAACTTGACTGTTTTGCCTCTGAATGCTGAAGCACGTTTGCACTTCTCAGCTCCCTCAACCTCAAGCAAAATCATGGGTTTGAGGTAAAGCTATCAAAAAACCTCCCATAAGATTGATGCAGAAGAGTGTTTGAGTTCTCTCTTTTGAGATCAGTAGCTGTCACTTGGCTGGATGAGATGCAAAAGAAATGTCTCCTTTACCAACTGTCAAGGCCATTAGAGTCAAAGGTAAGAAGTGCATATTCAGCAAAATAGAGAGTTGTCTTCCACATCTCCTTGGAGGAAAGGTGTTTAAGGCGGGGGGGGGGGGGGGCACATAGAAAAGAAATTCTAATTGGGGAATAATAATTCAAGTGCCTATAGTATAATAGCTATATGTGCATATACTATGGTTCATTACTCAGTGTTGTACCTGAAGCAAATCCGGACTTTAATAGAGCTAAGTGATTCCAGTGACCTGGCCCTAGCTCCCAGGCTTAAATTTGTGCCAGGACTAATCCTTGCCAGTTCATAGAGGGTTTGCCTGCTTCCTTCTTTGGGGATCAGGTTGCTCCCATTTAAGGCTAGACTCCAGTAGCAGTCCTATGTGGAATACAGATCAGATAGAAACCTGAAGAAGTCATGTGTTCTCCCCAAAGGAATTTTGAACTCCAAGCAGTGT
This sequence comes from Clamator glandarius, assembly GCA_033459285.1. Classification (NCBI taxonomy): domain Eukaryota; kingdom Metazoa; phylum Chordata; class Aves; order Cuculiformes; family Cuculidae; genus Clamator; species Clamator glandarius. Next base: position 1,193,175 of record JAUNZM010000086.1, read on the forward strand.
TTAAAGGGTGAAGCAGATCTCTGTAAATTCTGAACGCTATTTTTACTTCTCTTCTTAAGTTTTGCAAACAAGAGTTAGTGGGCAAAGGGATCCCCACAAGAACTGGAAAGCCCAAGGGGAACCAAGGGGATGAGAGAACAGGAGGCAAGTATGCTGGGAGACAGAGCATGGGCACACTTACCTATGGGATGTGTGGTGCCGTGCTTCCACACAGAAACATAAAAGCTTTTCTCCTCCTGCCAGTCAGGGTACCAACATGGTACTCAGCATACAGCTGTGGCCAGCTCTGAGCTTTTACAGACTGCTCCACAAAAGTCTCTTGTCTCAATGTCTGCAGGAGGAAGCAAGCAAGTAGCTTGAAACAACTTTCTCTTTTGCTTCTCCAGAACATAGCACTGAGACGCCAGGGGAAAGCATTTTTGAGTTACAAGTATTCCCTCCTTTCTCACAAGGGCAACAAACAGAGATTTCTACCCTCACATTGGTAGATCAGTCACTCCGGATACAGACAGAGCTCTACTTCCCTGGGAAACTCCTCAAAAGCATCACCCCGTTGTCTTTAGAAGCCTTGCCCTGTTTAGGCATTCTTAGTACACTAAGTTTGGCTTTGAGGTTGCCCTTACAGTGTCTCTGTTTTCTTTGATTTGACTCACCTCATTTATGGTGTTCTGGATTCATTCAGGTCTCCAGTTTATTGGCGAGAAGGTGCTCTTCGGAGCCTTAATCCACAGTGCCTTGTGCTCCATTATCTTTGGCGTCTACTGCATAGGGAGCACAGCTTGCAGGCATTCCAGAGCTTCTGAATTTGCCCAGCATCTGCATTCCAGATAACCGAGATGCTTACTTCTTAAAAAAAAAAAATTAAAATGGTGCCTATAAACCATCCTGGAAGTTTACATTACATCAAAGTGCAGAAGAATGCATAACCACTTCATCCTGCTTCCAGTCTTTCATGCACAGTTCTAGGTTATCATTTCTATTTTAGGAAAACCTTTAAACATTATTTGGGGTGACATAAAACAATCTCACTGACAGTGTGACAAAGATAGTGTGCCCCTTCAGAAAAATTGTTGTGTCTATTTAAATATTAGGCTTCAGCTTCTTCGTGAAAAATGTGTCACACACAGCATTTTTTTTTCTTTTTTTTTTTTTGGTGTGGGAAAATCCAGTACAGATTTTGAAGTTTAAAAAAGTCTGGCAAATTACAAATTAGGATAATAATTCATGAGAGTAATAAAATATCAGACTTTTATTGCACTATTGAGAAGGGCATTAAAAAGCATCTGGGATCCTGAGGTTTGGAAAGATGGGCCTTGAAAGACTTGGTGGGTTAAATATTAACGTAGAAAATATGGCATCTGTAGATGCCTGGAGATATGCTAATAGGGCTTGTTTCAGCAAAGGATCAAGCGTTCCTTCAGGGTGCTGAGCACCTCCAGAAGCTCTTGCTGACAAAGGGAGAAAGAGGACCACAGTATCTCCTGAAAGCCAGTAGTGCCTGAGAGGTCTGTGCTAATAATGAACATCCCAAGGGTATTTGGTGTAAGCTGGGCCAGCTGAAATGGACATAGCAAAGTGAGAGTCCTCCATGCAGCTGAGGTGCCCCAGGTGGCCGGGAACATGCTGCAGAGCCGTCCCCATGTACTCCCCACTGGTAGGGGACCATCGGGCAGGTCACTCGGGAAGCTGTGCTGAAGGAAGAAACAGAGGCTGTGTATCTCTCAGCACTCATGATCTGGTACCCTCTGCTGCCAGGCTGGAGGCAATACCACCCTTGTTTTCTCCAGTAAGCGGCAGGAACATTGGCTAGAAAATATGCTGTCCCCCGGTGTGGTGGGACTGAGAGACATTTTCTTCTGCATCCAGCAGAGATGGAGAAGGAGACCCTCACATTCTCCTTGTGTCCTGTAACTCTGGGTAGCAGCTACAGCTGTCCTCCCATGGAAGACTTGTTTTCTTTAAATCTTAATTCTAGTAATATTTTTCAGTCTGTTATTTGTTTAGATGAAATGGTCTCAAGGGAAGTGAAGTCCTCATTCGTCAGCCTTTTATTGTTTGTGCTGAGAATACCAGCCCTTGTTATCAGTGGAAATCTCCAGAGGCACGTGCTTTTTGTGCTGTTTTTCAACAAGAAGATGCAGTCTGTGTGACTTGCTGTCCTTTTGAAGATGTTGTGAGCATGAGGGAGACTGGGCAACTGGGACAAGCTGCCTTTTGGCTTCAGCCACTGCCTCCTTACCTGCAATGGGCTGCCCTGGCTTCTTGCCTTGCTCCAGCAGCAGCAGGTTACCAACGCAGTGACAAGGGCTGCACTCTGCTCTCAAAACGCCTTGGGTTTATTTACATTATTATTTTTAATATCCTTCTCTCTCTCTTTCCACACTCTAACATGGTCTTTACATTGCTGGAGGAGTGACTGTACCATGTGTTCCACATCATCTATATTTATCAGCAGAGCTGAGATGGTGCACAGGGGTGATGGGTCCTCAGGCTTTGCTGGCCACCAAAGAGCCATCAGGCAGTGCGGTACCATCACTCCTTAGCCCTCCGGTGGTGCCAGCGTCTTTGGTGCAAGTGCTGGGGAAGCCTTGGCAGTACCGTGGGCCTTTGTTAGCACTTGTCAGGGAGCAGAGCCGTGAGGGGGCTGCATATCCTGAGACAGAACAAATACGTCTCAGCTTTCTGGCATTGATTTTTGACAAAGGATTCAAGAAGCTGCAGCTGTGCTGGCTTCCTCGTCCCCTCCCCCGCTTTATTACAATGCGTGTTGTTCTGAAATACTCAATTCAGCTATAAACAATCTACTCTATCAACAACATGCTTTTGCACTTTTTGAAATGGTGCTTTGAGGCAGATAAATGAAAGTAGGTATGGCAGCTTGCCAGTAAAAATCCTGCAAACTGTATCATCACAGGGGCACTGACTAACACAGCACAGTATTTTATTTACTGTGGAAACTGAAAATCCATTTCTGCCCATACAATAGCTGTTTATTTCATCTTTGCTTGATGTTTGTTCTAATCTTTCTTGACACTTCTAGATAGTAATGGTTCACAAGCTGTTCAGATCACTGCTCACAGGGCTCCATCAGAACTTCTTTCTCGTTTTAGAAGTCCTGCACCCTCTTTGTTGGTGTGTGCCCTTCGGCAAATAGCAAAGGAACCTGCCCAAGCCCTGGACACAGGAAAAGTGCTGGGGAGGTCCTGTGTCCGTTCGCTGGGTTAAATTAGCACATTCAACTCTACCAGCCAAGATGCGCACAGAAGCCCGGACTGTGACTGTGTTGCAGTGGGCTGACTTGGACAAAGGAGTTCCTCAGGGTTTGAGTTTTTCTTTCTAGATGGACAGCCCATCAGATGTTTACATTGCTAGCTGCCTAAATTATATCACGCATCCAAATACTAGAAAAATCTGACTTTGAAATTCAGAAAGATGAGGTAACAGGGCGACCAGTGCATTCCTGCTAAGGCCTGCTGGATTCAGCCTGACCCTGGTGATTTCTTAATCCAGGCGATGTGTCCTCTGACAGCATCCCCAGCTCCCGCTCTGGTGGAGCGGCTCCTCTGGCACCACTCATCACAATGGCTTGGCAACAGGAAAAAACCAGGCTGGGGAAGAATGTTGAAACCATTTCAAAAACCTCTGGAGAGAAAATGAGTAATATTTTGTTTTCCTGAATGGTTTCACTGAAATTTAGGGAAAATAATTGCAGTTGAAAGATCTCAGTTTTTGTTATTCTGTAATTTCTTTATTATTTGTTTTTGCATGCTTCTTTTTGAATATACTTCTTCTAAGTCTTCTCTTGCATCTCTTTTGTTACCCTCCCCATACCCCACCACAGAAAGGTGGAAACACGCTGGCAGAGAAAGAAAAAACATAATGAAGAAAAGATAAAGAATATCTCTAAATTTCCTTTCCCAGACACAGTGAAAAAAGTTTTTTGTTAACTTTCAGATCTTAGTGATGGCCTTTTATTATCAAAAATCAGCTGTAAACAATTCTAAGCAGCTGTGTTTAACTCCTGTTTGATTACCTAGCTATTTTGGGGGAAATCTCAATCTTTTCTTTGACACAGCCAGAGGGTCTACCACATTCATTATGCTCTGGGGAGTTCTTCCCTCTGCTCATTCAGTATAACCCATCATGCTAAACAGTTGGGAAGCTCACAAAGAACATTTTGATACTGTTTGTCGGCCGCTTCATGCTGATCTTGCCCCTGTTATAAGCTTACCCAGAGTACAGTGTCATCCTATGTCTTCTGGACTTTAAGGGTTTTAGTTCAAAGTATAATGATGTTTCATGCATGAATATGTTCTTTTGGCTCATATTGTATGATTGTGTATATTCTACATTAGTGATCACTTAAGTAAAAATACTTGTATGGAAAGAAAAGTACCGAAGGTCAAATATCAACCAAAGCGTCTCTGTATCCTGAAGCAGAGGAAAGGCAGAACTTTGTGATACATGGAAAATCTCCTGAGTAAACAAAACAGAACACTTAAAGCCACCATCCATGGCCCACAGATAGAACCTCCTTGATGCTTATGGTAGAGGTGATTGTGCAGGACAGCTGAGATTCACAAGCAGAGGCTGGTAACAGTCCTGCTGTGCAAAGCTCTGCTCCCTAGGGCAGCGCTAATGAGCAATGGGCAGTGGCATGGCAAAAATAACCTGTGTATGCCATGAGACTGGGTTGCTGGGTTGTTGTGAGAAGGACAGCCTGTAGCAGAGGAAGGATGGCTGAAATGAATTAGTAAGAATTATACTGTTCACAGAGGGGGATTCCTTTACATCTATGGATTTGGTGTTGCTTTAACCTGTTTCTTCTAAGTTCTGAGCAAAAATCGGTAATGCAATTTTCTGTCTGAGAATAATCTGTAAGCTGAACATGCAGGATTGCTTAGCACTTTCAAAAGGGTGTCATTAAGATAAGTGGATATTGTTCTTCATTCTGCTAAATTCAGGATATACCGGAATGCCTGCATTTTTGTCTGTTTCATCTTACCTTGAATCTATTCAAAATAAACTAGAACTGACAATTACACACACGCATTTCACATTCAAGACTCACTGGTGTACTTGCAAATCAGCCTAGAGGTCTGAAATGCGTGTCTTTGATTAATTTTAGTGGTGAAATGTCCAAATCTCTTACTCATCCTTGCAGACCTCACCTATAAACATCAGCCATACTTTCTTTTGGTGGCCTTTCTTATTTTTATTTCACAAAATATTTATTGATCTCTGTTCTCATCCCATCACATTTCAGAGATAAAAGGAATGGCCCTACCTTCCTGCACAAATATTTTCCTGGGGAGTTCCTGATGGTAAAAAGTATGTGCAATATCTTGAGTATAGTCATTTAAGAAAAACTGGGAATCACTGAAACATCCCCAAAGCAAACTCCAGGAATAGAAAGGCTGTGTTTCAGGCTAGAGGGGCAACTCTTCAACTAATGCAATGCAGGAGGCTGTATAGGAAATTCTGGAGAGGACCTGACCATCCTAGGTGCTTGCTGGGGGTGGCAGAAAAGTAGTGCAAAAAAATTCACAAAATGAAGGAGTTCGCTTTTCATATTAATTGACTTAGGAAACCCAGCAGAGAGGAGAGAAAAGAGGTTCTCCTACATGACACTCCATGTAATATTTCCCTTCCCTCACCTGTAACTGGGACAGAGGAGGAATTAAGGCTAGACTGCTGTCCTATGGAGGTGCTGCTGGTAGCTGCCTTTGTAGAGTAGTGCTGCACTGTGCTGAGTAGGTGAGATGGCACACAGTGGAGGCATAAAAAGCTGAACTCCTACAGGGTCACCTTCCTGATGTGCAGGAGCCAGGGATGTCAGCAAATTTAAACCAGACTAGCAAGAGTGGGGGGCTTCACAGTTTTAACTGGATGCGTAGTTTAAATCAGTACATAATTTGCAGATAAATACAGCTTTAGCCCTTTGCAACATGTGTTGGTTAAAACCCCGAGGAGACAGGATTACTCTCTTAAGACTTGTCCTAATAGCCCAGGGCCTTGTCATTTTATTCTGAAATGACTGGTAACAGTTTGACTGCTGCAGAGCAGGGGTTAAGCTATCATGTGCACACAGCTGTTTTGACAGCAAATACAAAATAATGGCATGAAAGTCTCTTGGTGCATACAACTTCTTTCATTCCTGAGAGCAATACAAGCTATGCCAGGCAAATATCAGCTTGGAAGGAGTCGTCATCCCCAGGGAAGCTTCCACCTATACCAGATTCATGCCACTCTGGCACAGAGAATGATTATTTCCAACCTGTGCAGCATATGAGTGGGTGCAGAGCTGGGGGGTAGTGAATGAGAGGGGTTAGGGCAAAAGTATTGAGGAAATCCTACTAAAAATACCCTTGGGCCTTGAATGTCATTATTTGTTTTCTTACTGAAAAGCAAATGTTTTAGAAGATGTTTCTTCTGGCCTTGTTAATCAAATATAACCTCATTTCATCCTCTGAAGTACTGACATGATTCCCAGCTTCTTCCAGGGGCTCAGAGAGCCTCCAAGGCAATGTAATCCTTAAAGGGACACAGAAATAGCAAAAATGCAGTGAACATCGCATGGTATCATGTGTCAGCAAGTCAACGCTACCTCTGCACTCGCAGAGACATCTGACATCCCTTTGAGAGACTGTCAATCACTGGTACTGGTTAATACAGATCAGGGATCCAGGGAGAAGTTTTCTTAGGGAAATCAAAGTAAATTTAACCCAGGTGACCCCATTTCTCCAAAGAGTCATTGCTCCCTCATTCTGCAGGAGGAATTTGCTACTAAAAAAAAAAAAAAAAGAAAGAAATGAAGAAATGTAACTTCTGGGGAAGAAAGCAGGTGGAGAGATTAGACATGCCTGATGCTGACAGAAAGCATGTTAGTGCCTAAGACATTGGAGAAATTGTTCAGGAACAATTCAGCCATGTGAAAATGTGGCCCTTGTATTATTGCCAAGGTCAGAAAAACCTAAGGAGATCTGCTGAGCAAGTGCTGGTCCTGCAAGGAAAAGCCATCTAGAGGCAGCATAGTCATGTTGCTGAGGCAGTTTTCCATCAGGGTCCCATAGGGGCTGAAGCAGGGAGAGGAGCTCCTGCTGCTTTTCTCTGTTGTTGCTGCTCACAAGGAAAACTCCTATATCAAGATCCAAACCTGCACACAACCACCTGTCTGTTAGCTCTTTAATCACACCAGAAAGATTCATGAATCCTGTGGGAGCGAGTTGAGTCTACCATGGGTCCTTTTTCCATGCTGTCCTCTTTTCCTTGTGCTCTGTTCTGAAAATAATGAGGTTTAATAGCTTGTTTCCTTCCTTCTCATCAGGGCCAGCTTAGAAAAGAGTGAGAATATGACTCTTCCTACATGCACTTTCCTGCTGGGAAAGTCCCTCTGCAAACCCTTAAGAGGTGTGTGAGCAGTTTGGAGCAATCCTGGGGTGCACCAAATGCAGGGAAGAGGACAGCTGATTGTACAGAAAAATTATGCATATATAAGAAGGAATATTGCTCCTTTCACTTTCCTAAAGGTTTAATATAAAAGATCAGTCCCATATCTGCCTGAAGATTTGGGCTGAAGGGAAGTAATAGCCAGATGCTCTTCCCAGGCAACTAAGAAATGCCATGGGTTAGATCTCTGTTATGACCTAGGCAAGTGCACAGACAGGAACCTGGCCCATAGGTGGGAGGCATGGAAGAGGCAAACAGTATTTGGCTGGTACATTCAATTCTCACAATGCCACCTTGGCATTCCATCACTCTCTTGGTAGCATCCGCAGGGATTTTTGCAGGGAGAGCAGCTCTGGAGATTGTCTGAGGCTCTGTGAAGGAGGGAAAAAAAGATGAACTGGCAAAAAGTTAATTAAAACTCTTTTGATTACGCGGTGGAGTTTAGTACTTTAAAAAATGCAGTGTGACACAGTGCAGCACTGGAGCTGAATTAATCATGAACGAGGATGGTAATTTTTAATTTTTGTGTGCATGAGAAAAACACTCAACAGATTTGACAATTAGAGCAGGGTAACAGCACTGCATGGCACGATGTGAAGTAGTTTTTCCCAGTGGTTTTGGAGAGGGAGCTAAACAGATGTGCTCAAATATTTACAAGTGCACAATATTCACATGCTTTTCAAATGCTGACCCTGCTGATTCGCAAAAGTCTGCTTCAATCTGGAGACCAGCTACTGCAGTGACACAGGCTATTTATCATAGGTAACACCACGGCACTGCTGCCAGCTCCCAATGTACTTGTGTGCACACTTACCTCCTACTCTACTGATAGTGTTATGCCACCTCAGCAACTCACTTGTATCACCGGTTTGTCCCACCACAGTCCTGGCAGCACACTGGGGTTTGCTGGCTCAGCTCCACACTGTGGGGTAGGAGGGTTCCTGTGCCACAACACACCAAAGAGAAACAGGTTTGATTTCAGCCACAGCCATAAAAATCGGAATAGTTCTTCTGAAGTGACATGAGGGCAAAGCAGTCCTGTAGGGGTCTAATATTACATGTTTACACTGTATAATTCAACAGGGTGAGCCATCAATTATCTGCATTGAAGTGACCACCCAGAGACCCAATGTATTTGGCCTTATCTGTCACTTAGCTGTCCCCTGTCATGCTTCAATTAAGAGCTGGGAATGCCAGCTAACACTGTCCATATCACCAGCAGTGCAGGGTGTTCCATTGCTTTGCTTTCCTCAAAAGAAGCCCAAAGAAAAGTCAGGTTTGTTCAGCAGAAGCTGCATTTGGGGAGGATTCAGGTGAGCCAGATGGCAATGTCAGTGATGTATGGTACAGATACCATAGGTCTATGCCTGAATATCCGAACTGGGAAAGCCAAGCTGTGCTGTACCTCACTGAAATATTGACTATTGCAGCAGTTGCTTTACACTGTTCAATTGGCTGTGTGATTGCTTTCACAAATTAAACAAAAACAAAGGTGAAAATATGTAAAATGTCTCCTGGACTGAATTGTGGTTCAGATCCGCAGTGAATATGAGTTTGGCAGACTCCTCTCACTTATCTGCTTGATTTCAGCCTGAACAGTTCTCTGCTCACAAGCCCAGGTTGGTGTTGCAGGTCAGGCTTTAGCACCTGCATGAGAAGCCCTGCTTATCTGGCTCAAGCCCAAGTAATTAACACCCCATTTTTACCAAGCCATCCCACTCCTTGTGCCTTGTGTACTGTTTGGTTTGCTGTGCCTGCTCTCCTCAGTTTCTTTACTTTGAAGGGCAAACATGCAATGCTACACTTTCCTCTTCATCTCACATTTCTTTTCCTTTAGTATTTAGCCCCATAAATGTGGTAGTCATTCATTTAGTGAAGGTAACTGAGGTAAAGAGAAGGGGCCAGCTCATCCAATTGTAAGTTTACAAGTCAGTAGGTCCCATCCATGCTGACCTCTCCTCTAGAACCTTGTTGGCACAGACAGAGATGAGTCAGACAAGATGCCCAACTCTTCCCTCTCCCACCCCTCTCTCCTGTGTTCCTCAGAGAGCAGTTAGGGATGAGTAGCCGGATGAAGTTGTTCTCATGCCAAGGGGTTCTCAGGGGTTCTCAGGCAACTAGATGCACCTGCATTTCTGTTCCTTTTCTTCCTGTTTATGGAGGCTGCATTTTACTCCATTTTCTTTTTATCCTTTTCCAGCCCAACAGTGTTACTAACACAGTGGCCTGTGCTTAGGAGCCATGTGGGGCTGCTACATCTGAAGTACGTCAAGAGATACTCCTATAGACCTGCAAACAGTAACTGCAATTGCTGCGATGCAGCTCGCGGCCCTTCAGGAACAGAGGTTAGTACACCCATTCTTGAGTCGGAAGACTGGTAGACTCTGCGCTCTGGGTCTTCTTGGAAATTATGATTATTCTCACATTGCCTTTACCAATGGGTATGATGACCTCTAGGCCAATGTTAATCATGGTGTGGTCCTGGAGCCACAGAATGGCTTGATTTTTCTCTTCTTTAAGTGATTTAGATTGGAGAGCTTTTTTAAAATACCAAATAAAAGATGGCTCTGTTTCAGCCACACTCTTGAAAGCCAACGTGCTTTTAAATGCCAGTGACTGTGTGTCCTGAAAAGCATGGGCAGTTGTGAGTTAGCTCTCTTGGTTTTGGTTGGCAGTGCCCCATGTAGAAAAGAAAACTCTGCATTCAGCCTGAGGAGCATAGTAACCCAGGCAGCTATAGTACAGTCTTCACTCTCAGTGAAACTTGGCAAGTTTCTGTACCAGTGAGAATCTGGATTTCCACAGCTGGAATCACCATCAGGCAGCTGCAGAGATTGAGTGCTTTCCATCAGGCAGGCTGGGCGAGTCCACGTTTCTCATCAGATAGATGTAGTAGTGCTTTTTAATACTTTTTAATAGTTTACAAAATTATGATAAGCTCTACAGGGCCATTTAAAATGGATAATGTTCAAGTGGCATTAAGGACTAAAATGGGTCTGCCATGTATGCCTTAATGGGCCCCTCACAGGCTGTTCAACATTATCAAAAGGTGATTTTAAGACTTTGTAATAAATATGTTCCTTTGGGGAAGATAGGAAACAAGGTGGGATTTGCTATCCTTCTGCTACTTCCAAACTGCTGTGCTCTAACTGAACTAATTACAGTGGGTCTGTCTTGAACTCCAGAGTGCCAGCTCAATTCTGATCTATTGTTCAGTAAAGAGTTTTGTCCTTAGGGGCAAATGTTTGCTCCAAGAGTCAGGGCGTTTTAGTATTTGATTGTCAGCCTAGGAGAAATTAGTCAAATAAGTCTCTAGGTTCGTGAACGCTTATGTGAATGTTTAACCTTCCATTCCTGAAGAGTCCTTTAGATTTCAAAGAACAATAAAATAAAGTGTGAAGAAATCTTAGAGAGATGAGGGACTATGAGAGATATTTAGTGTAGTAACTCGGCTGCTGGATGAGAGAAAGGCTGTGGATGTATCTTCCTGGACCTCAGTAAAGCCTTTGACACAGTTTCTCACAGCATTCTGCTACAGAAACTTTCGGCCTCTGGCCTGGACAGGCGCACACTCTCCTGGGTGGAAAACTGGCTGGATGGCCGGGCCCAGAGAGTGGTGGGAAATGGTGTTAAATCCAGCTGAAGGCCAGTGACAAGTGGGGTTCCCCAGGGCTCGGTGCTGGGTCCAGTCCTGTTCAATGTCTTTATCAATGACCTGGATGAAGGCATCGAGTGCGCCCTTAGCAAGTTTGCAGATGACACTAAGCTGAGTGGAAGTGTGGATCTGCTGGAGGGTTGGGAGGCTGCAAAGGGACCTGAACAGGCTGGACCACTGGGCAGAGACCAATGGCAGGAGGTTTAACAAGGCCAAATGCCGGGTCCTGCACTTGGGGCACAACAACCCTGTGCAGCTACAGACTAGGAGAAGTCTGGCTGGAAAGCTGCCAGGAGGAGAAGAAGCTGGGGGTGTTGGTTGACAGTGACTGAACATGAGCCAGCAGTGGCCCAGGTGGCCAAGAAGGCCAATAGCATCCTGGCTTGTATCAGAAACGGCGTGACCAGCAGGTCCAGGGAGGTTATTCTCCCTCTGTACTCGGCACTGGTGAGACCGCTCCTCGAATCCTGTGTTCAGTTCTGGGCCCCTCACCACAAGAAGGATGTTGAGGCTCTGGAGCGAGTCCAGAGAAGAGCAACGAAGCTGGTGAAGGGGCTGGAGAACAGGCCTTATGAGGAGCGGCTGAGAGAGCTGGGGGTGTTTAGCCTGGAGAAGAGGAGGCTGAGGGGAGACCTCATTGCTCTCTATAACTACCTGAAAGGAGGTTGTGGAGAGGAGGGAGCTGGGCTCTTCTCCCATGTGACAGGGGACAGGATGAGAGGGAATGGCCTCAAGCTCCGCCAGGGGAGGTTCAGGCTGGACATTAGGAAGAAATCTTTCACAGAAAGGGTCATTGGGCACTGTTAGAGGCTGCCCAGGGAGGTGGTTGATTCACCTTCCCTGGAGGTGTTTAAGGCACGGGTGGACGAAGTGCTAGCGGGCACGGTTTAGTATTTGATAGGAATGGTTGAACTCGATGATCCGGTGGGTCTCTTCCAACCTGGTTATTCTATGATTCTATGATTCTATTATTTTCAAACCAGAAGTGAATGACTTCATTCAGAAAGTTTCCGATAAACAAGCTATGCTGCTCCTCTTTTAGTGTCCAGCTCCTTGTCTTTGTTGCAAACTCAATCTTTGTCCTCACCACTGTCAAGGGTTGGGCCTGAAATGACTGGGAGATGATGGAAACTTGATAAAATTACTGAAAGTACCTTTCCTAAGCATTAATCTGTCATTTCAGACTTTTCCGTATTGACAAGTTCCATGCTTTTGAAACAACCAAGTTGTCAAAGTGGTACAAACCCCACAATAATAATCCTTCTCTGTGAACGTTCTGAGGTTTCTCTTTATACGTAAATTTCATTGTGTGGCAGTTAAAGGATTTGGAGTATGATTATGACACTTTCACATTTCATAAAATGTTGAAGGTTCAGCAATTTCTTTTGGAGACCAGCAGAAAACTTCTCAAAACACCTACTGTCGGTGGCCTGCCAGCTGTGTGCTTACTGCTATTTTTGTCTGCCTAAAATCAACTTGCATACTTTGGAATTTACTGATTTCTTGAAAATTAACAGTTTTGGAGGAGAAAGTGGTTTCTTTTTTTGTTTCTTTTGGTTTTAACAGCTCTACTTGATATGTGCTGTTTCTGAAGCAGGCTTTTACCCCCTCAGCTCCTCAGCACCCTAAACTTTGTGCTTTGAAGCCAGCACTCCCAGAGCTTTAATATTGGTTGACTTTCAATTATTCTTCTTGCTGAGGTACTGAGAACACATTGGCACTGTTTTCACAGACCCTGAGTGTAGTTTGGAGGCCTCAGTTCAGACAGAGAGGCTTTGAAATTCACAATAATACCTGTACTTCACTGGACGATTTTGCATAACATTGTATGTGTATAAACCCAAAAAATCTCCATGCTTAGTTCTAGCCACCTTTCTCAACTGATGGGTTATTTTATGTTAATAAACCAAATAGATCTTGCATACAGGATGTGAAATTTCTGAATATGCTTAACCATATGATCACAAAATTATAAGAAGTAATACAAGAGCAGAAAACATTAGTATAATACTTTGTATTAAACACACAATATGGTGGCATGAGAAATTGTCATCTGTATATCAAGCTCACGTTGATTTTGACTAAAAAATATTGTTGCTAAGGGTTAGGGCCTAGAAAATGTATTGAATTGGGATGGTGATGGCTAATTTCAAGGAATAACTGAGGGAGGGGCAAAAAGGCTGTGGGGTATGGAGGCTGCAGGCTTGCTAACCTCACACTGGCAGTGCTCTCAGTTCACACGACAAGAGGAGCACGTACTCAGACTGGGCAACATCCCTGTCCCAGCTGTGGCTACATTTGCTCCTTTTATTGTAATTTCCTCCTAGTACATAGTTCCAGTTTAACTCAACCTGAAGATGCACACTTCCTAAATTTCAGATTGTATTTTTCAAGTCTGTAATTAGTGCTTAAACTCAGACTATGGGGTTAAACTCCAACTCAAGAAATTAAATCGGGTAAATGGTCCGATTGCCTTCAGCATTTCACATGCTTAATCTTGTTTTTAGGCATCTTGGTGAATCAGACTAACACCCTACTAATGAAAATGCTAAAGCAGATATTTTCATTTTGAGCACATGATTAATTCTGCATAAATATTTGAAGGCCAGGACCTTTTAGATCTGAGAATGAGCTGGAAAACTCCAATGGGGTATGTCCTGCTTTTGCTTTTACCATATGGGACAGTGATATTCATGCATTTTTGCCTGCGGGACCATGCTGGGTGACTGAAAGCATGTGTGGAATCTGGAACGTTTATGGTGCAAACATCATTTCAGCATTCTCCTACGCAAGAGATGATGAAATTTGCTAAGATGAGAGCCTGTGTAAATATGTGTTATGCATCAGCTAGGCAAACAGATGAGGGAATGTTGTTTTTAGAAGCTCCAGATGATGGCCATGATCCTGTAAGATGATTATTGTGAGCAGAGATGTACATCCATCTGCAGTCCAACTAATTTATCTTCTGCAGATCCACTGCAGGACTGGTGTCTAACTGCACAGCCACCAATGCCAGCTGTGATTCAGGAGAACTGAACAAAGCCAGAAAGGAGAACTGAACTAAGCAATCCCTTTTCACCTGAAAGAGGTGAAAAGGCATTGCAACACCAGGAACCCTGCCGGCCATGCTGAGACAATACTTGTTCAATTAGGCGTATCCTGACTGCATGGCATTAGCCTGTACCTCAGTGTGCAAAATCCCTGGCCTCTGCGTGTACTAGCTGTCTTATAGCCTCTGAGACTGTGAGCTGGCCCTTCCACTGGGGAGAGTGGGGTCTATCCCCTCCTGACCACTGAGGGTCACTTCAGCAATCCTTTCAGAGTTATTTTCTTTGAAAAAAACCACAAAGAGCATCAAGGTGTGTGCCAATGCCAAGCCTGTCAGTACAATCATAGAAAGGGAAGTGCCCTACTCCTGCATGGTAAACCTTTCCCTTATCCCAGGTAAAAAAATCATGAGAGCTGCCTCTTTAAGCTACATATTGACAAACCTGTTTTTTGCAGAAATAGTATGTGTGTGTATATGTGTATATATGTATTTATATGCAGGCACGTCAAAAAGACTACCTTTCATCAATTGCAAGGGCTTCTTCAGTATTCGTCTTTATTAATGCTTAATTTAAACCTTGATGTCTAACTCTTCCTGAGCGTTCCTGACTAGAGTAATTACTTTCTATTTTTTTTCTGAAAGCTTATCAGAAAATGGGCATCAATATAGATATCCACTTTTGCTCCAGTAGTGAAGTTAAAGAGTTTGTGCTTTTAACTGCATGGTACCCAAGATGTAAAACGTGACAGTAAAAGCGCTTTTCCCAAAGAAGGGAAGTATCTGCTCTGCTGAGTATCTCCTGTTGACTCTCTACCCCTAGTGAATAAACACACAGCTGAATTCTCTCAGCCAGGTGTGATTCAGGAACAAATTGGAAGTACATCTTTGTGTTTGCTAATGTCAGTTCTAACTCACAGGAGTGGCCCATCACCAGCTCTGCAGTCAAAACCCTTGCTCTTTTTTTCTCAAGAGTCAGAAAATGTCACAACCACAGAAAATACACCTGGTTTAAACCTCTAAAGTATTAAGCACCATGATTTATACTGAAATACAATGAAGTATCTCATGCAAGAGTGGAGTTTCAGGACTCAGCTATTGTAGATAAAATGGGAGCAAAAGGAAGGAAATCTTGCATGAAGCAGCAAATAAATAATCTTAAAGACAACTTAAAAAATCTAATCTCTACAGAAATGATTTGAATGAGAAGAGCTTATGTTGGAACATCCTATCTGAAATAATCTGCTTCCTAGAACATGAGAGCCATGCTCCTTCAGCCTTCAGCTGCTAAACTACAGCAGGTTGGGCAAGGAAATTTGCATGCTGGATTTGAAAATTTATCCTGTTCTTCTGTGTCCCAAGTTCAGCTCTGTGCCTTTATCTCTACTCAGAAAGAACATGAAACACAGTTAAACTCAGCTTGACAGCTCAATTTAGGCTGCACTCAAGAGCACATTAGCATACTCAGATTTGAATTATCTTGTCTTGGTATGATAATAAGGAAAAAGAGGGTTAAAAAAGATATGGTCATATACCTAAAGATAAAAGAATTTGGGTGATAAGTACCAGTGTCTGAACAGTCTCTCACAGGACTCAGCTCTCACAGAACAGAGGAAAACCCAAGCACCTTCATGGTTATTATTTAATGGGATAGTGTCGGTTGCCATTGACTGAGAAAGAGTTCATGTGTTTGGGATTCTGTGGTTCACTGTGATCCTTTAGATGTTAAGCTCTGAAGCAGTGCTGAGTTTGGCAAAGTGAGGACAAACCCCATTTCTATTCTAAGAGAGGGATTTGTTGACAGCAAAATTATTTTCTTAGAAAAATACTGAATGAGAAGATGACAAGTGCTGTTGTGAATGTTCACACAGCTCCAGGAGCAATCAACCGTGATTATTCAGACAGGGCTCGTGCAGGAATGGATAGATCTAAAATCTTGAAATTTGGCAAGAAGGAGTAGGACTTACAGTTGCTCTTGAGAAAATCTAGTTTCATTAGCTAGATTCATGCTTATTTGGAATTGACCATGTGCAGTAGAACAACCTGTCTGTACAGATACAATTAAGAGATGCACAGTGGATAGCTGCCCTGCAGTTAGTGTAGCATATGTTCCAATACCTCCAGACATGACTACAAAGTTGGTATCAAAATCCTGATGTCTTCAACGAGGCCTCAGTGTTAGTCATATAAAAACTGCTATGTGTGAAAGCAGGTGGAGATCTCTCCCTTTCCTGGAAAAACATGAGAAAGAGAAGGGGAATCTATGCTAAGGAACTCACTGAAAGGCTGGGGAGGTCAGTAGGTAAAGCCCTGGCTTGTAGCATTCAGAAGACAGAACAATATCACTATCCAGTTTGTGACCTGCTCTTTGCTTTCAGGCAGATGTTTTCATATCTTTTGTGCTGTGCCTTGCACATCTCAGTAAGAAATCCTCAGCCCGACCCCTACTAAAGGCATCAGAGCATTCTTCTTTTGTCTCCATAAACATTGATGTAATATGGTTAATATTTCAATCCCATAGCTATATGTACTATACCACTATCACAGCATTTTGACCTCAGAGACTGAAGCTCACTTAGTGGCAATGAGGCCTGTTTGACATAGGATAGTAAAAGGCTGCAACCTAATGAGGCAATGATCTGAGGAGAAGCAATCTTGATCTCAGTGACAGTTGGGGATCTGAAACTTTCTTACGTCTATGGTGCCAAAATCCAAGACTAAACTCTGCAAATCAAATGTATTTCCTCAGTAACCTATCCTAAATTCTGGCTCCAAACAGCCTCCACTGGAATTATGTATGATTCCCCACTTGAACTGACTGACATGAGCCCATCTCATCATGACAAGCGCAGAAGGTGATGGACAGGCTCATCTGGCACTCCAGTTCACGACCAACTCTCCAGCTCTGCAGATAGTCTGGACCATGCTGAAGCTTTAAACAGGGCAAACAGTTTCAGGCAAGATAAGGACAGACTAGATTTTTACCCAACCAGAACTTATGTATGTGAGGTTTCTGAAAGTTCAGTAGTTTTCACTCCACCACTACATGCTTAACTGCTGTTTTCTGGAACTGGGAGAGGAAGTAACAAATTAACACAAGGGAAAGTGTCCTTGCAGCAACACCACAGTGGGAAAAGAAGTCATGAACTGCTGGAAATCCACCCAAAAATATTCCTCTGATCTTCCAAGATTTTTTAATGTCTGTTCCAGATCCTAGAGATCTATAACACAACAAATTTTGGATAGGCCTGAACAACTGATGACAAATTTGAAATGAGATTTTTGATGCTCTCTCTTGACTGGTTTCCTTTTCACAAGTTCAGGGGATGGAACATTTCCTTCCTCACTCTGCACTTGAGGTCTCCTACTTTTATCAAACCCTCAGGAACTGGGACCATGGTGAGAACATAGGATGGGCTCCAGCCAGGCACAGCACTTAGATAAGCCGTCCACCACAGCCAGGAGCTCTGCAAACCACAGAGGCTGCTGCCTCCTCTTCCTGAACACTCTCAGCTTTTTCCTTTTCCTGCACAAATGCCATCCTCATGCAAGACAGCAGGTCTGCCCACTGGCTCATTAACTGCAGGAACAAATTGCCTGCTTTGGAGGCAGAGCTGGATTCTCCAGAACCAATTTGAACATCTGCATTTGAAAGACCCAAGTTACATTGTTTAAAAGCAGGTCAGATCCTGTTCAAGCACAATAGCCAGCAGGTAATTCAAGTGTGAATCCATAGCCTAGCCATGGGTTTGTACATATCACAAAAATGAATGCAAATGCTCCCTCCTCCTTGCCCCAAGGAAGGTTGTTGAGAGACCTGACTGCCTTCTCCTCCACACAGCAGCTGTTAAAACATTGCTGCAAGGTCATGGACAACATTCCAGCTCATCAAAACTGCAGATAAACATACTTCCTTCCCGAAGAGTGTATAAAACCATCTGTTTGATATTACAGTGTATTGCAAATGATTTCTTTTCTCTTCAAAAGCAGTTGATCTTAGCTAATCCAAAGGTAGTGGTCTGAGAAGCACTTATCACCTGCACTGAGCTACACTTTTTGGAGAGGAAGCTGGAGCAGCCTGACTCACTGGTTTGCATCCCCCATTTATTAACATGCTTTTGCGAATTAAGTGTGGGAAAGCATCAGGTGTTTAATGATGTCTTCTGAGGCAGGCAATACATAAAACATTCCTTCTATGGCCTTACAGTAACTCTCATTTCACTTTCCTTGCTCCAAACATCTGGGTAGGTCTCAGCACCACAAGACTCAGTGCAATGTGGACCTGTGCAGCGAGGCATAGCCACGGGCTGGAATGCAGGAACGGTCCATGGGGAGCACACAAATAACAGAGGCAGAAAAGGAAACAACTCCTGTGGGAGAAGTAACACAAGGGCTCTGACACTATGGCAAACCAGACCTGCTTGCGTGGGGAAAGAAGAGAATAGGATAGGACCAAGGACCTGGTCTGGGCCAGCACAGAGGTGGGGGCAACTATGATCCTGGCTGAAGGACTGAATGTGACCTAGGTTACTGGTCCTCTGGTTGCTCTGAAACAGCCTGGAAAGCAGACGGCTCTGCAATTCTACTGTCTCATGATCAAAATTGTACGGCCAAGGCAACCCATTCTGTGCACATCTGCTGGGGATACAGCCCACCAGACCTGGGGAGGCCTCCTGGCAGGAGGTAGGAAAATACATAGAAAAATCTGCCTAGGACTGTCTAGTACTGTCCTTGTCCTTTCTTTACTTTAAAGCTACCCAGGATAGTATTTGTTTCTCATCCTAGGTTTGCATGTGTAAATGGACTGCTGACTGGCTGTTTAAAAGCCCCAACAGTATGCCAGCTTTCTAAGGCCAAATTAAAGCCATTAGTTTGCTGCATGATCAGTTGGGATGACTGACGATTGATGAAACGCTGTAGAACAGATAGAATGCTCAGAAATAAATAATTCAGTTCTCCCAAACTGAAGGCAGCCCTCCATCCTCCAAAAACATTTCTGTTAAGATACTGTTGACACAGATTTAATCAGTTGTGTCACTGGGGCACAGCAAAAACATCAATATGACCTGCTGAGATTTAGCACCAGATTGCGATTTACAGTCAAGGCACCAAGAGTCACTGAAGTGCATAGCTCCTGCCCCAATTACTAATTAATCAGATCAAAAGAGGTCTCCGTAAAAGGCATAGCAGTCATCTATAAGACCGATAAATTCAAAAGGCTTCTCTAACCTGTATATAGGAAAGGTGCCCTGGGAAGGTCTGTAACCTGCAGTTAGAAACTGGTCCTGGAAGGAAACAAACTTATTAAAAGTTTTCTGATGTTGTTTATGCTTCTTTGTTTTTCTTTCCTTTCATTAATACGAATGCAGCTGCTTGTTTTCAGTAAAGCATTGCTAAAAAGGCAGCTGAAATGCTGGGACAAAATCATAGAATCATAGAATAACCAGGTTGGAAGAGACCACAGGATCATTGAGTCCAACCATTCCTATCAAACACTAAACCATGTCCCTCAGCACCTCGTCCACCCGTGCCTTAAACACCTCCAGGGAAGGTGAATCAGCCACCTCCCTGGGCAGCCTCTAACAGTGCCCAATGACCCTTTCTGTGAAAAATTTCTTCCTAATGTCCAGCCTGAATCTCACCTGGCGTAGCTTGAAGCCATTCCCTCTCATCCTGTCCCCTGTCACATGGGAGAAGAGGCCAGCTCCCTCCTCTCCACAACCTCCTTTCAGGTAGTTGTAGAGAGCAATGAGGTCTCCTCTCAGCCTCCTCTTCTCCAGGCTAAACACCCCCAGCTCTCTCAGCCGCTCCTCATAAGGCCTGTTCTCCAGCCCCTTCACCAGCTTCGTTGCTCTTTTCTGGACTCGCTCCAGAGCCTCAACATCCTTCTTGTGGTGAGGGGCCCAGAAACTGAACACAGGATTCGAGGAGCGGTCTCACCAGTGCCGAGTACAGAGGGAGAATAACCTCCCTGGACCTGCTGGTCATGCTGTTTCTGATAGAAGCCAAGATGCCATTGGCCTTCTTGGCCACCTGGGCAAATGCTGGCTCTTGTTCAGTCGCTGTCAATCAACACCCCCAGGTCCTTCTCCTCCAGGCAGGTTTCCAGCCAGGTTTCTAGTCTGTAGCTGCACAGGGTTGTTGTGCCCCAAGTGCAGGACCCGACATTTGGCCTTGTCAAACTTCATCCCATTGGTCTTAGCAGCCATTGGTCTGATGCCATGTGCGTGAAGGGAGCTGATCTCACCGCTAGCATGTAGGCAGTGGTTTCAGGGGTGCTGCCAGGACACAGAATGGAATTTAGCTGAGGTGAATCCCTGGGCTGGGAGGATCTGCTTAAGCCCATCACTTAAAAAATGATAGTGCTCAGTCTTTAACCTGGCACTGTCCCCGCTCCTGGCTGACCTGGCCATAGTGCATGTTGGGCTGTCATCTTTCTGTGAGTCTTCAGAGACCACTGCGCAGCCACCAAGCCCCTCTGAAAAGGGCAATGGGGCTTTGCCACCAGCCATGGCATTCCTGGGGTAGGTGTTATGGCCCAGCCTGTCGTCCGTGGAAGGGAAACACAGAGGAGAGGCATGGACTGGGCATTATTTGCTAGTTGAACTCTTGCTGGTTTTACAGGACTTGAGGCTTTAAAAGCTGCAGTTCAGGTACTGAGCTGGGCTGGAGGTGAGCAGTGCCATTCCCTAGGGGCTGATGGAGTTGCCCTGTGCACATTTCCCAGCAAACTTCAGCACCTTTCCAGGAGTTAGAGTTTTCCACTGCCTACAGCTCCGCTAGACAGGTGCCTGTTGGGCTCAGTGGGCTGTGAAACCATCTCAAAGAGGACCTCAATCATTCCTCAGCATACCTTTTAATTATTTCAAAGCAAAAGGGATAGTTCTGACATTAAAAAAAAAAAAAAAAAAGAAGGAAATACACAAATTTGAACTAGATCGTCCCATTTGATGTTTTTTCTTGCTTCATTGAGCTTCAGGACCAGAGAAGTGATTCTGCCCCTGTACTCTGCACTGGTGAGGCCACACCTCAAAATCTGTGTTCGGTTTTGTGTCCTTCACTACAAGAAAGATATAGAGATTCTGAAGCATGTCCAGAGAACAGCAACAGGGTTGGTGAAGGGGCTAGGGAACAAGTCTTACGAGGAATGGCTGAGGGAACTGGGGTGGTTTAGCCTGGAGAAGAGGAGGCTGGAGGGAGACCTTATTGCTCTCTATTACAACTACTTAAAAGGAGATTGTAATCAGGTGAATCTTGGTCTCTTCTCTCAAGTAACAGGTGAAAGGGCAAGAGGGAATGGCTTTAAGCTGCATCAGTTTAGATTGGGCATTTGGAAAAATTTCTTCACAGAAAGGGTTATCAAGCACTGGCAGAGGCTGCCCAGGGAGGTGGTTAATTCCCATCCCTGGAGGTGTTTAAATGCCAAGTAGATGAGGTGCCTGGGGACATGATTTAGTAGTGGACAAGTATGGTTGGAGTTGATGATCTCAAAGGTCTTTTCCAGCCTAATGATTCTATGATCTCATTACTTAGAGAAGTAATGAAAGTAATGGTTGGTCAGGCCAATCCTTGATGCTGAGAGTCCAAAATAGAAACCCATCGTTTTTAATGTAAAGATATTGCATGCTTTAAAATGAAACCACAAGATATTTTGCAAACAGGAAGTCCAGTGTGTCATTGAAGTGGGTTATTTTAGTATATATAGTCTATTTTTTGAAGAGTTCTATCTATATTTTAGAAGATTATATAGATCTGGTTTTTGAGAGCTAGAAATAACAGGGTAAATTCAAGCTGGTGGTATTTTTCTAGTCACTTTGTGAAATGCACGGCTATGCACATTACATGGGGGAAAGAAAAAGCCTTTCCTCTTCTCACCCCTCGGCAACATACCAGGGAACAGAACTGCACATCTGTAAATAAATGCATCATTAGATTCTCATCAATTTGTAAGCTTCACTTGATGTATGGCTAAAATAATCCCACAAGGATAACTAAAGAAGTGTTTGCATTCAAGCACACACAACACAAACCAGCAGATACACTATTTCAGTTGAGCGGTGTTTTTTCTGATGTTGGCTATTTTCTTTTTTATTTTTTTACAACAGTCCGCATTGAAGAATTATTTTAGATGCATTGCTACCAATATATTCATTAGCTGAGGATCTCTGGACGTATTAAAAGAACACAGTAAAACAACTAATGATGCACTTGAGCAGTAACAGGTTGTCATTAGAGCAGCATCTGCTCTCATCAGAGTTAATTATTCAGTTGCTTTGTTTTCCAAGTAGGTGTCTGGTAGAATTTAGCAGAATCTTAATTAAAACACATTTTCAAACTCCATGGATGCTCATCTCATCTAAAGAAATCAAGACAATTTCCACCACAAACATCAAGCTTCAGTTGAGCCATCAAACAGCAGAAGGATCTCAGCCAAGGCAAGTTTTAGGCATTAACTGTTACAGCACCAGTGGGATGCAGGTCACTGAACTGGTGCCCTGATGAACTCCTCTACTGTCCTGTGCATGTACCAATAACCAACACAAGCACACAGTTAAGTAATGAGAATACTCATACAGTGTAATTACTTTCACTGTACAACCATCTCAAATGCTGCGTGTTCATTCTGAGCTCCAAAGCGGCAGCATATGCATGTGCTCCCCAAAAACATAAGTTGCTATGTTTTTAGGTGCAGATCTGCTTTTCTGTCCAGTTCTGCTGTTCTGAACACCACTACCCCTGTTGAGTCCCCTGAGCTGTCCTCACAGCCAATGTTGCTCATTTTGAAACTTTTTATTTCCCTGCGCTCTTCCACAGTGCTGGAAAACAATGTTTTCTCCTTATAAAAACTTCTCCCTTGAAAAGCAAAATGGAAGTGTTCTGTCTCTGGACACAGAAAGATAAAATCATTACTATGAGGCTGCACTGACTGTCAGAAGTTTGCTGGTAGTATAGTAGCTACAGACAAGCTAAGAGAACTTTTCCCATTGGATGTGGTTAAATCCAGTATGCTCCCAGTAAGGGTGCTTGCAGGGAGGGAGTGGGGAACCAGACAAATCCAAGGCTGCGTGTTTCACTCAGCTAAAACCTCTCTATAAGGGAAACAACTCTCTGAGGTAAACAAGTTTAGGTTCAACTTTCTTCACTTGAGTACTGTTGTCTATGGTTACTTTCCAGAGTCCTCTCTTTATTAGATTTCAGAAAGCACATACCAAAAAAGTTCAGTCTATGAGTAAAAGCTTTATTTCCCAATGGCCAGAGCAGCATATGAGAACTTCAGACCTAAGCTTGGACTTGTTTGCTGCAGTGTATTGACTTATATTTAGAGCTGGTTGGGGATTTTCTATCTTAAAAATACTGTTTCTTAAAAATAATATGTTTCATGGAAATAGAGCTATAAGCAGGCTAAGACAAGTGGATTCAGCCTTGTGGATGGAAATGTTCTGATTATTCATGTTGAACCTGTTTTTATAAAAACATTTTTACTAGTGATCTTATAAATGATTTTTTGAAAACTATAGATGAGAGAAAAAAAATATCAAAATTGGCATGAGACATTCCAGGCTTACCAAAATGCAGTATCTATCTCAATCCTGTCTTACAGTGCAGTTCAAAGCTTTTTGTGTTGGTGACGGTTGGGAATGGAGCTGAACATGTAGAGGTTTACTTTTGTCTTTGCTTTTCTGATCACTTTTAAAATAAAAGTTGTTATAATAGATAGTGTCTGTCATGAGAGGGGAAAATGAAATTTATAACTCAGTGCCTGTATTTTAATGGCTTGTACAATTTTTTTCAGGTCTTTCTGAGGATCTAAGCAAGCAAATCCTCCACAGAGCAGGAGCAGTGCTAGATTCCACAGTATCACAGGACTGCTGACTTGGATGATGGAAAAACCTTCTGGTTTGGGCTCCTTAAGGGAAAACAAGCCTTTGCTGAACACCAAGATATGTCTTAATATGCATTCTCCTCTTCCTCCTCATCCCTGCTGCTGCTTTTCACCTCAGAGCAGCTGTAAGGGGTTGCCTTCACAATCAAATTGAGTTTGGGAAGCAGCTCTCTAGGAGCTGTTTCCACACCACCATCTCTCCTCTTCCCACCACAAGTGACTCGGGATGAAGCTGCCAGCTTTTCTCTCCTGCCTGAATGACTTGTCAGCTCTCACACCTGGTAAATGACACACCACAAGAGCACGGTGGCCCCGGTGAGAGAGACAGACATCTCATGGTGTCATGAGGGGTTTGAAAATATGCGTGTTCATTTTTTATTCCAAGTCTGAACAGCTGGACTTGCCCTTTACAGCGCGCTGGCTTTACAGGCAACAGGGCTCCAAACAGGGATGAGCACAGTGTTACCACCACCTTCAAAAGCACAAGCTTTTCTCCAGAATAATCAGTTTTGCCTCAGAATTGTTTGGAAAACTGGCTCAGGCTGAACACCTGATGGTCCAAATCCCTGCGAGCACATGCAGATGATGACCTGAATAACTCGCCCACGGTTCTATCCCTTGGAAATAATCCAGGCTCTCCAAACTCACGCTGTTAGGAACCACACCATGAGTGTTTGCACGCCTCTCCACTTACTAACAGGCAAAGCAGGCAGGTGGGATGAACAAAGATGTGGGCTGGTGCGGGTGGCATTTTCATGCCACAGCACTGGCGGATGACGTGGAGTGCTGCCACGTTCAATCCGCGGGCTCCTGCTTCAGTGGGCGCTGAGCAGCTGTGGCTGCAGCTGCTGAATGGCTGCTGCTGCTGCAATGATAACCCGTGTCTGGGGAGCTTTGCTGCTCTGCTTCCTTTTTAAAGCTTTGGTTTTGCCTCAAAGATGACAAATTTGGAGACCCCTCAGTGATGCTTGTGTGTGACCACTTATGGCTTTCAGATCTTTCAAAAAGGTTGCTGGGTTTTGCTGCCTGGAGGGAACAAACAGCACCTGGGCTGTAGTCTCCACTGTGGGATGTCATGCCTTGTCCCAAGGGAAGGTGGCGTTTTGGAGTGGAAAGTCTTGCTGGTGGTCCTGCTCCTGTCACCAGAGCGCTTGTTGCGCAGAGAGAAAATAAATAAATGAAAATAAATAAATAAAAGCAGTAGTTTGGTCTTCACAAAAGCATCTTGTATTTACTTGCTGAGTGGAGCCTTCTGGTTGGTTTTTTTTTGAAGTGCCACTGGGTTGCCAAGTGGATGTAGGTACTGGACCTTGCAAGTGGCACATGTATGTGAGCTCCACGTGGTATCTTCTGACGAAAGGCAACTGTGATGGAGTGGTGGCACCTGGGCTCTGGCAGAGGATAGGACCATCATTCTGCTGCTGTAGAGCAGTCGTGGTGACTCAGCCAAGCCGCGAGGTCTTGCACATGATCCTCGCTTTTGGAAGGAAGTACCACGTATTTACTTACAGCTTTGTGCCACCAGCAGAAAGATCTACCTTATGCCATCCAGTTTAGTCAGAGCTGGGGTCAAATTGTTGTTCAGCCAAATTTTGTGCATGCACCTTTGTAAGTAAAAACCTTCCCTGGAGGTGTTTAAGGGACAGGTGGATGAGGCGCTGAGGGGCATGGTTTAGTGATTGATAGGAATAGTTGGACTCGATGATCTGATGGGTCTTTCCCAACCTGGTGATTCTATGATTCTATGTATGCATGTGTGCTTATGTTTAAACACGCAACTCACATCCAGCATCTGCACCACGTGGAGCTCAGCACTTCGGGGCTCTGTGACTGAGCTGCACAGGCTGGGGCCACTAAAGGACCTAAAGGGTGAGACCTGCCACCCTGGCAGGGCACCCAATCTGCCCTGTTTGAGTTGCGGGCAAGAACTCAGCCTTTTGCTGTGAAGACTTCTGTGCATGCAGAAGTGCGTTTTTCCACCCAAAGCAAGATCAGATGGGTTGTAATAGCAGAGTAGGCAGAGAGGGGGGGTGAATAGCAGGCCCAAAACTGTAAGTGGGGAGCAACAGTTATGCAAATAGCGCATTTCCAGAACTCACACTTTCAGCTCAGTGATGTGATCTGATCAAATTTGTCAAATTCTTTGACAGTTAAAAAAAAAAAAAAAAGGACTTTATTTGGGTAAATGGCTTTTTATTAAAACCTTTATAATGTATTTCATTTCACTCGGAGCTTAATCTGATTTGCTATGCCAAAGACAAAGTTTCTGGTGAAAATATGTTTCCTTTCCCTCTTGCCCAGGCCTGAGTGCAGGATCAGGCACTGCACTACTGCAAGGTGGTTTTGGTTTAGCAGAGGTCTACCCAAGCCCCCAGCAAGCACCCCTAAACCTTTGTGCACGCACACAGAGCAGACCGAGGCACACACCACTGCTCAGCCACGCTCCTTGCCTGACCACACCGAGCAGGGGCAGCCACAGGGACTGAGCTCAGCCCTCCCAAGTGCCCCTAGGTGGGACCCCAGCAGGGCACCAGGTGCTCTGAGTTACAGAGATGTAGTGGTGAGAGTGGCTGACCCACTCTATCCAGCCCTGATGAGGAGATGTGGAGCGAGAGCTCCTGCTGGTTTGGGAACCCTGCAGCTGAAACCTGCCCCAGGCTCCCTGTTCCCCAGTGGCCATTTCTTTGGCAGGAATAGAAATGCTACATAGATGTCCCTGAGCAGTTTGGACTCTGCCAGGTAAGGAAACATCAGTGTGCCTCTGTGGTCAAGTGGTGTGGTTTGGTTTGGAGTGGTGCTCTGGTTGGTTGTCACACCTGGCTTCTTTGCTGCTGCTTCATGTTGCCCCTTGGGCTGTTTCAAATCAGCTCTGCTGGTTTTGTTGCGATGGTGCCTGAGTAAAGGATTGCCAAGATGGCTTCTTGCTGGCCTCACAAAAACAGAGATGAGAGCAAGTGATTTAATGTCAATGGGATGGAAGGGGGAAACTACCCACTTGAGTGTAAAATCTGTTTTTTTAAAACAAAGATGCTTGCTCTGCTCTGAAGTGCATCGTTGCTGCCAGGGTTTGACCCAGTTCTCTGTTCAGCTGGGCCAGCTGGTTCTGGGAAACTCCCTCTCCTTTTAATGCAAGTACAACATCAGCTCAATTAATCGGGCTCCACGCAGGGAAGCATTGAAAGCCAACATGTCGTCTGTGACATTTATCTCTGTCTCCATTCCTGGGTGGGGGGGAGAGGTAAAAAACACAGGCACACAATCCCCTCCTAACGAAAATAAGACAGTGTGAGCAAGTGGCTCTGAAGCAAAGTTTTTCTGCTCTTAAACTGTACTTCAAGTCATTACAAGATTTGCTTGCCAACGTTACAGTAGCTGAAGCAGTATGTACAGCCTGTGATACGCAGACTGGAGTAAAACCTTCTTCATGACATTTTGTTGTATGGGAAAGCTTGAGTTTTTGGAAGACGCTCTGATAACACAATATGGAAAGCATGCTATCTTAGCATTTCCTACGCCGACTTGGAATGCCTTCTGTTTGGAGAAGATCCACTGGCAAGGGAGGGAAGGTCTGAACAGTCAATTTAGATTTTTTCTTTTAAATGTATGCTGTGTGCATATACTGTGGTTATTTTGAGATTTTTGCCTTCTGGAATGATTACTGTCTGATACCAGATAGAAAAGTTATTATGCATAAAACATAGGTGTACACTGAGTTCTGTAGCGTAGGGAAGATGTGGGTGAAACCAGTTAAGTTTCGTTAAGAGATGCAGATCTTATTTGTCTTTAGAACCCTATTCCACACCTGCAAAGCCATTACCACCTCTTTTCAGAGAAGAATAAAAAACCTTGTAGTAAGCCAGTTACATCCACTTTTTTTAAACTGCGAAAATTACTAGAAAAATACAGTTAAATTTAAATGGGTTGTAGAGGCTGGGTTTTGGTTGGGTTTTTTTTTCCCCCTTTGAAGAGCAGATTTCCTGAGGATAAGTAAATACTCTTAGAAAGGAGCAACATGTAGCACTGTCCCTGGGTCAAATGCGTGGTCTCACTGTGTCGCAGTTCCTCTGCATGCTCAGCTCAGATGGGCTTGATGTAATTATGAGGGGGAAGCCAGCATCCTAACCTCAGGCATCAGTGGGAAAGTGGAAGCTCCTCCAGCAAAAGGTACCTCACTGCACCTTGCTCTGCCCGCTCATATGCAGTGAAGGCAAAATAATAATGCTCACTCTGAAGGAAACCCAACACGCAGAACATGGTTACTAAACTGAGCAGACAGCCCTTTGTACCCAGAGCTTCTGTTTGTTGCCTTTGCTGCCTTGCTCAGAGCATAGCACAAGTCCAGGGTGGAGTGGGACTTGTGGAATGACAGCCCACTCCCAGGAATGGCTACTGGGAATGCTGGGGAGCCCCACTGGCTGCTCACTGCTTCACTCTGTAAATGGGGTGTAGGTGATGTGACTGGCTGAGGGCCACCACATGAACTTATCCAAAACCTGGCACCATAAGCCCTGAAGCTGTTAAGCTGTAGCACCAGCAGCCCGATCTAGCTCTCTGCACAGCTAGGCAACGTGTCAAAAACTCAGCTCCACCACTGCTTTGCAGAGCCCTTAATCGCAGCCTGCATGTGGGCTGCAGGCACAGCCTCCTTCCCCATGGAAGCACAGCTTTGATTGCTGTTGTCCAGTGACTGCTCTTGATCTCTGGTCAAAAAGACATTTTCTTACCATGCTGCTAATGTCTGGGTGTTGTTGCACCACCAGCATCAGCAGACACTACAGGCTGCCCCTGTGGCACTGTGAGGTGCCTGTCATGGACAGGGAAGCGTCCAGGCTTGTTGCTGCGCGCCTAGTTCATGCCTGGCTGTTTACAAGCAGCAGTAGCTAAAATCTGAGACTATGAGCTAGTGGGAACAATAGGGTTTCCTCCTTTCCTCTCTCCTCTTGGAAGATGCAGCTGCAGAGTCACCAAAATATCTACTGATGCCTGCTCAGCCCCTGGCTCTTGTGGATGCTGTGCAGAATAAAGCCAGTAACCTCTGTGCTGTGTGCAAGCAGCTAGAGAAGGGAAATCCAAAAAGTGCATGTGAACAGAAGGTTGGAAAAAGAGCCACTTGATTATTCAGTTCTTAAGATGGGATAAAAATAACGTTGCTGCAAGAGCAGTAGAACTTATGAATCTTGGGGTTTGGGTTTGTTTGTATCTTTTTCCTATATTGCTCTCTCCCATGGCTTGCTTTTCTTGTGTTCATCCTGATTAAACCTTCTCCTATGGCTAGAGTGCTCATAGCATTGCTTTCCCATACACAATACGTGGTATCTAGTGGGTAATTTCACATTGCACTCTCGTTCCTCAGAGCCAACAGCAGTTCAAGCCTCTCTATATATCTTCTTGACATTCATAGGAATTTGGTACTTCCGAGGTTCCTCTGTGGCATTATATTTGGCTGAAATTAGCCTGGGGCATTGCTAGCTGATCAAGGGAGGAGACTATCTTGCTCTGCTCAGCGCTGGTGTGACCCCACTTTGATTACTCTGTGCAGCTTAGAGCACCACAGTATGAAAAGGATATCGAGCTTCTGGAGAGTGTTTGGATGAGGGCCACGAAGTTGGCAAAGTGTTCAGAGAGGAAACCATATGAGGAGTGGCTAAAGTCACTTATTTGTTCAGCCTGGAGAAAAGGACATTGAGGGGAGGCTTCATCACAGTTTACTGCTTCCTCACGAGGGAAGGAGGAGGAGTGGGCGCTGATCTCTTCTTTCTGGTGACCAGTGTTAGGACTCGAGGGAATGGCAGGAAGATGTGTCAGGGGAGATTTAGGCTGAATGTTAGGCCAAGGTTCTTCATGCAGAGGGTGGTGGAGCACTGGAACAGGCTCCACAGGGAAGCAGTCGAGGAGCCAAGTGTAAAAATATTCAAGGAGCATTTGGACAATGTCCTCAGACACATGGCGTGAGCGTTGAGATTGTCCTATGCAGAGACAGGAGTTGGAATTAATGATTTTCATGAGTCCCTTCCAACTCAGGGCATTCTATGATTCTATAAACTGGACACTGGAAAAAAAATATATATATACATATGTTAACAACATGCTATGGAATTCCAGCATCATTTCATCTCCCACATCCCCAGCTGAAGGTATACAGGGGTTGCTTATGTGGTGATTTGTGTGTGCCTGTTCTCTTATTTGGCTCTGATCATGAAAACTGTTAGATTTTCTTCCTCTGGAAGCTGCAGAGTTTTTGGAGGACTGAAATGAGGCCCATGTGTAGAGCCGGTGAGGCCAGGGCACAAGGCTAGTTCATGATGGAGGGGGAACAGCATGCACTCCTGAATCCAGATGAAACTTCCCTAAGTGATACTGCTGGGTGGCTGAATGTGCTGAAACATCATCCCCATGGGCATGAGGGATCTGCTAGCCCACCGTGGGCAAAGTCTGCAGAGCAGGAGGCCCTCTTGGAAGGTGGCATCATGTCCCTGTCCCTCACAGGTAGTGAGGGCAGGATCCTGGACCAGAGGATGCTGGGCATGCTGTTCATGTTGGGAGTCATAGAATCACAGAATCACCAGGTTGGAAGAGACCCATCGGATCATCCATTCCTATCAAACACTAAACCATGCCCCTCAGAGCCTCATCCACCTGTCTCTTAAACACCTCCAGGGAAGGTGACTCAACCAACCTCCCTGGGCAGCCTGTTCCAGTGCCCTGACTGTGACAAGAGCACTGCAGCTGGCAGGGGTCTCTGCTGTCCCTCAGGCAAAAGAGGGGAGAGTTCATGCCTAGGATGACATGCCAGGAAGGAAAATAGGTTTTATTTTCAGGTACTATGG
Source organism: Clamator glandarius (assembly GCA_033459285.1). Lineage (NCBI taxonomy): Eukaryota > Metazoa > Chordata > Aves > Cuculiformes > Cuculidae > Clamator > Clamator glandarius. The sequence goes on from JAUNZM010000086.1 coordinate 1,224,035, forward strand.
CCTTTGGTGTGAGCTGACATAGCAAATGAGGTGCCCATAGGAGGCATGAATCCCAGGTTTGTTTGGGAGTAACTCAAAGTTTAGCAAAATGTTCCTAATCCCAGAAAAATGTTTCAATTTGACAGGCTTCTTCCAGCAGAACCCAAGAGGCCTGATGCGCTTTCAGCGCTGGCCCAGCTCACTCTGTGAAATCTAACGTGAAGCCAGTTTCCTGAGCCACTGCTGCTCAGCGTGGGCATGGCCAAGCACTGCTGGCAGTCGCTCTGGCTGCTCAGCACTCAGCGCTGCCGCCAGCCAGAAACAAACAGGCAAAGTGCCACGCCAAAGAAAAGGGAAACATCTTACTCCTTATTTAATCAATATCAACAGACATATTAACAATTGCATATCAACATGCGCAATTATTTGTAACCCACCAGTAAACATGCTCGTGAGGCCAAATCTGGCAGTCCGTTCCAGAGGCAAGAAGGCAGGAGCGTGTTTGGGAGTGCACTGTCTTCCCTAGGGGTTGGGACAGGCTAGGTGCAGGGTGCCAATGACATGGAGCTGCCTGGGAGAAGTGCTGGAGCTCCAGGAGCATCACAGTTACCAGTGACACGTGTTCCCGTGCTGCTGTGCCTAGGTAACGAGGCCAAAGTTGTCTCCTCTGCCCAGATATGCCTGCAGTGACCCCCACATCTGCTCTGGGGTCCCAGGTATGTTCACCCTCACATAAACGTTGCATGAAAGTCTGGAGCTTTGTCTTTGGTGGCTGCCTGTAGCTGGTGATGCTGCAGCTGTGGTACATGGTGCTGTGGGCTAGAAGAAAAGGTGATGTCTAAGAAGTAAAAGTCTTACCTGCAGCTGGTTGATTATGGCCTCAGCATTTGGATGCTGTTGCAGGCTCTGGCAGTAGCAGGACAGGGAGTTTCACCAGGGTGGTGAGAGCCAGTGGTTTATAGCCCACAGGGCACATGTGGACAGGGGAACCACACCTGGAGGAGGTCCAGGGAGGACCTGCAGGAAGGCTGATAATGTTGGGTGAGCCACAGCACAGCTGGGGCTTCAGATTCTCACCTAGGCATAAAAGGGTGGTGGTGCTGTTGTTGTGGTGCTGGTTAAGAATAAACAAAGCCTCAGTCCTCCTCATCCACATGAATTGCATCTCGAGCAAGTGAAATGCATAAAATGCCCAGTGCCAAGGCTTCTCATTCCTTCACTGGAGAAGAGGAGACTGAGGGGACACTCATTGCTCTCTACAACTACCTAAAAAGAGGTTGTAGAAAGGAGGGAGCTGGCCTCTTTTCCCAAGTGACAGGGGACAGGACGAGAGGGAATGGCCTCAAGCTCCGCCAGGGGAGGTTTAAGGAAAAAAATTTTCACAGAAAGGGTCATTGGGCACTGTTAGAGGCTGCCCAGGGAGGGGGTTGAGTTGCATTCCTTGGAGATGTTTAAGGGATGGGTGGACGAGGTGCTGAGGGACATGGTTTAGTGATTGATAGGAATGGTTGGACTTGATGATCCGGTGGGTCTTTTCCAACCTGGTGATTCTATGATTCCATGAAATGAAGTTTTGTGAGTCCAGCTGGCTGCAATGAGGGTATGTAGATAACAAGAGACAAAAAATAGACCCCTGCATTAATGTGAGGAATGCAAGAGTCTCTTTCTCTAGTGGTTAAAGCCTCCCCAGGTGAATATGCTGTTGACATGGATGTGCACAGGCAGGAGAGGCAGTGCAGTCATTTTGGGTGATGGGTTGGTGGGAGAAACATTGTCTTCCATCCCCTGAGACCAAGGAGCAGAGCGGCCACTCTGTGTAGGGGAAACCAAAGCTGGGGTGTGGGCTGCTCTTTCTTAGCCCTCACTGGGTATCAGCACAAATACTGTCTGCTCTGTGCCTCTAAAACCTGCCTGAGTTCACCAATGAGATGGGAATAGAATTACAGAGCTGTGAGCACACATTACACATTACCCCAGCAATAACCCCCTCCTCCAGTTATGCTATATATTTAGTGCATTCCTCCCGTATTATAATCATAAACATGATTTAAAAAAAAAAAGGCTAACAAGGTTGAAACAAAACATAGAAGCTGGCCAGATAGTGGGAAAAGACTGCTGCAGCCAGCACTCTGCATTGCCTGCTGGGCAAATGGCTGGGGCTGGCAGGGGCAGAGAGGAAAGGAAGGCTGAAACGTAACAGAACATAATAGGAAGCAGATTGAAAATCTTTTCTCTATTTGCGTATTGGCCCAGAGAGGCAAGAGGGAAGCTTTGTGGTGCATTTGGCTGTTAGCTGCCTGCCCTGTGCTTCAGCACCTTTAGGTGAGGGACCTGCCACAGCCCTGCCCGTGACTCTGGAAGCTCTGGGTCACTTGGGTGAGGAGTGTGCCTTTCCCTCCCAAAGCATCCGTGTTGGTTTTAGGCTTAAAACCTGCTTTTCTACAGTTTCTGTGTGAAGCAGTGAGCACTGCAAGGCTGTTACCTGTGTTAGTGGTTTTTGTTTGTTTGTTTTTAAAATTTATTTGAGGGCTCTGAGGCTGCTGATGCTCAGCTAGTGATGAAATGTGCTTGCATTTCTGAGGCCAGTCTCTCTCCTTTGGCTTGTCCAGAGCAGAAAGCTGCTTCTCAAGCTGGCTCTGGCACAAAGCAATCGCCTTTCCCTCTGTCCCTCTTGCTCTGGGATGAGCACTCTGTGAGTACCCAAGCAGATTAGAGTGCAAGCAAGTGTCTGAGCTCTCTCTCGCCTCCCCTTGCTTCATCAGATTGTGCTGGGCTTGGCCCCAGTTTTGTCCTCCAGTGTCCCCTACTGTACCCTGGGCTGCAGTGTTGCTGGGAATGCTCAGGCAGCATCTTCCAAGGCTTTCCCTAACCAGGACTGATGGATGGTGTCTTCTGGGGGTGTGAAAGGTGCAGAGAGGTGTTGCTTGTGTCTATTTGCTCTCTGTGGAGCACCCAAAGACCTCTGCCTGGCAAGACACATTAACCCGGGAGGTCTGGGCAGGAATTTGCAGTTAGTAAAGTGCTTTTTCCCTGCACCCTGCTCACCAGCTTCACGGGAGCCATTAGCTTTCCTGGCAAAGCAGATGTTTGAGCAGCCCAAAGGCAGCACACTCCCTTCAGCCTGAATGTGTTACCTTCCTGCTAGTAAGCAGGGGAAGTATTAACCGTGGCTGTTGGTGATGAAATGTACCAAAAACGGGTTTTACCAAAGGCTTCACAGGTTTGGTGCCAGCTGCCTGGCCTCCTTCCAGCCATCCCAAGCTCCCCACTCTACCACTGTGTTTGACCCCCTTGCGAGGCCATGAGGCGTGCAGGGAACACAAGGGGCAGCCAGGAGTATCCAAGGGACCTGATGACGAGCAGGATGGGTGTTCCCAGAGGATCAGGGCAGGTGAAATGCTCTACCTGTGCTGCCTATCAGCCTGCTGCTGAGCTGTGGCACCTGCAGCCTCTGCCATGCCACTGGGCACCGTGTCCCACTGCGCTGCCAGGGCTGCTGGGTTCAGGGAAAAACCCAGCCCTCCCAGGACATGACGACGTTGAATAATTCCCCAGACTTTCTCACACACACACTAAAGGCAACAGAGGCATGTTTGGGAAAGATGTCAACGTTCTGCTTCCAGCTCTCCCTGATACACAGGCACTGACGCATTTTTGCTGATTTTCCATCCCTCGGGACAATTTAATCACAGCGTTTCAGCCAGGCAGCCTGTGTGAGCCCTGCTTCTCTGGGCTGCCCTGGCAAAGCAGACCTCGTTGTGTGTGATGGCGAGGAGTGGGGTCACACAGGAGTCTAGGGGGAAGAAGGAGGGAGGAGGAAGCTTGGGTTTGATACCTAAAGTGCAAATACTTGGCTGGGAGCACGCATCGAAGCACTACTGTGTGTGCTTCTCTGTCTGAATTCGTCTTTCAGGCAACAAGCAGCAGCACATTATCGGGTGTGTGAATACATATTTACTACGGTAGGCCCAGAAGGGCTTTTCAACAACTTTCTCTGCATGTGTTGCTAACAAGTCACTCTACAGATTTACCAAGTGAGCAGAATTGCAAATGTTTCTCTTTACAATGAGAAGTAATCAGAGAAGGTCTAAATGGCAAACAGCGATCCAATATATACATTTGTCACAGATATAAAGTAAAGTCAGCTCAGCCTCTTTGATGTCACATAAACATGTCATTTTGAAGTGACTCAGTTTTGCTGGCATTTCATCAGCGAGTGCACAACAAACAGCGCCAATTACGCTCCATTGCTGTTTATCATTTGCCTACTTTAAAATGCCCATCCATTACCACCAGAGTGGTTTGCAGTGTTTAGTCTCTGGTGGCGATGGTATTCCACAGCCCTCAGCCCTGAGGCAGATTCTCTCTTTTGCCTTTTAACCCACTGGTTTAATTACTGTGTGGGTTCAAAAAAAAAAAAAATTGACTTTTGTATTCTAACCCTATGTAATATTTAGACACCCTCTGAAAAAAAAAAATAGATGCTGCAGAGAGATGCGTTTTGAGCAGGATTCCTGTTTGAGGAGAGCGGGAGGGACATGTCCCCACCTCCTTAAATGTCTCTGTCATTCATCTGGTTTCCTTCTCCCACGGGGAATGTGTGGCAGAGGGACAGTGGCCAGAGCATGGCCTGCCAGCTCAGCTGTGTTGGACCCCATTGCAACAACTGTCCTGAGTGTCCCAATATCAGTATTTGTGCTTTAAAATACATTCCTGGTTAACTGAAGGAGGATATGGTGCAATCCACTGTGTATGAGCAAATAAATAATTTGTAACATACACCAAGCCCTCTGCATACACGTGTGTATGATGTTAGTGGTCAGCTCCTATACTGATGTTATTTCAAAGAGTTGGGGAGATCAGATGCTATAAATATGGTGTTTGAAATACTAATGTTACCAGCTGCTGAGCTCACTGGAAATAATACAGTTATTCCGTTTGCTTCCCTGCTAGCAGTTAAAAAGTAATGAGTCCTTTTATGCTTTCTTTACATAATAGGCTCCAGCCAGAAAACTGGATGTTTCCTCGTCAATAAAATAAAGAAGAAATTCCCAATATTAAAGGAACAAAGATGAAATTGAGCAAGTCTTATGTTATTGTGGTTAACAGTCAATAAGGAAAACCAAAGTTTTGTTCTGCTGACTCAAAAAAACATTAAGCTGTAAATATCTAACTCCATTCTATTTTAGTGCTGTGTGTTTGGGTCTGTTTTTTTTTTTCCTTTAAATTTAATTCATGAAAGAATCCCCTCCCAAAGTTTTGGTGTTAGTTTTCTTCTCCTGATGCCTTTCCTCAAAGCATCGACCAAATTGCATGTGAAGGCCTTGTCTTTTGAAAAGCTGCAAAACTTAAGGAAGCAGAAATTTTTCACTGTAAAATGTGGCTATTCTGCTGTCTTAATAGCAAGCAGCAGTTTTGAGGAGTTTTCCATGTCTGAAGATATTTTTTGACAAATACACAATTCTACTGGAAATTATTGTCTTCGGTCGGAGAGCCCAGCAACCTCTGCCTGGCACATGAGAACCCAGCTCCCAGACATTTTTACTTCTAGGCAAGGGTAGGTTTCAGGAACACAAGCTGAAGCCAAATGCTGCAATTCCAGTATGACAGGGGTAACATGTCAGGAATGATAATACATCTGAATAATGCTGAGAGGCCTTATGAGGAATGGCTGAAAGAGCTGGGGTTGTTCAGCCTGGAGAAGAGGAGGCTGAGGGGAGACCTCATTGCTCTCTACAACTACCTGAAAGGAGGTTGTGGAGAGGAGGGAGCTGGCCTCTTCTCCCAAGTGACAGGGGACAGGACAAGAGGGAATGGCCTCAAGCTCCACCAGGGGAGGTTTAGGCTGAACATTAGGAAAAAAATTTTCATAGAAAGGGTCATTGGGCACTGGAAGAGACTGCCCAGGAAGGGGGTTGAGTCACCTTCCCTGGAGAGGTTTAAGGGACGAGTGGACGAGGTGCTGAGGGGCATGGGTTAGTGTTTGATAGGAATGGTTAGACTCAATGATCTGGAGGGTCTTTTCCAACCTGGTGATTCTATAATTCTATGAAATTTATAAACAAGGAAATTTGGACACGTGCATAAAATGTTGAGTTAGTCTACCGCTCACACTACTCATTAAATATAGGCATGTTTTACAGAAATCCGCTCTATTTTACTTGCCTCAACAAAGGCTTTAGTTGCAGTATTTTGATGAGATAACTGTTGTCTTTCCCCCAAGCCCAAACTGTTCCCGAAGAATAATTTGTCCAGTTCTAATGTATAATTAACATCTGAAGGTGGAGGCTGCTGTTGCCTATAAACATTACCATATTTTCATATTCCTACTCTGCAAGTTATCTGCTTTAAAAAGGAAACTGCACGTGTACATGCACAGGAGCGAAGCAGGGTCTGTGTCCTGGCAGCAGTTAGTGCCTCCACTGGGAGAGTGGTCACAAGAGCTCCTCACCTCATAGCCACACACCTTTTTGGCCTCCACAGCTTACCCTTTGCTTCCCAATAACACCCTTCCCAGCCCTCATGTGTATCCCTCAAAGGCTTTTGTATAGGACAGAGCTTATGCCAAGCAGTGAGTTATCACAGGTGCAAGTTATAGGTGGGAAAAAGAGAGCGACTATGTGCTGCTCTTGATCTGTGTCCCTGACATGGGCTACAATGAATGCAGCTGCTGATCCCTTTGTGGATTCTGTTAGCAGGGGCTAATTGCTGCTTGAAGTCTTCTTAAAGATCCATCCACAGAAACTGTGGACAGATCATCTGTGGAAATGTGGGTTTTTATTTGAGGTTTGATTGTGAGTTTAGCACTTCATTTCCCACCCACACTCCGTACACTCCCTTTCATGTAGTTCACTTAACAGATCATGGGAAGGTTTTTCCTGACTTTTGGGCTAGTGACTGCTAGCATTCATTAGTCACTCAATGCTGAATGGTGCTTATCATTCAGGAAAGAGCACATTGTGGAGGGCAGTCATATGGCAACTGCTGGCCAGTGTGGCTGAATTGAGACCTGTACAGCTTGGGCTGTACCAGAGGCAGGACACAGAGTGGAGTCCTGTGCTCCAGACACTGGTCTGACAAGAAACAAGGTACAATGCTGTTCTGGGCCAATAGAGGAAATCAACAGTGCAGCACTGGCACCCTGGCACACCTAGGAGATGGGTCATTATGAAGGAATTCACCTGTATCACCATAGGTCCCCTGTACTGCTATCAGAAAAGAGTCTTTTCATTACCTTTTGTATTTGGAGATGTTTTAGGGATCGAGCGATGGCATCCCCAGCAAGAGCTTTGCATGGGGAGAGGGCGTGAGGAACCAGCGCTGGAGCACTTCTTGCTGGAGTGCTGCCTGGCCATGGGGGTCTGCACAGCTGCAGCCCCAAGCTGTTGCACATCTCCCTACAGGTGTGGGGTGGAAAGGTTGATCATCAGCTCCATTCAGCACATGCTCGCTCTCCCTGAGTGCACCCAAATTTCACCTTGGCTCCATCCTGGCTCATCGTGGAGGCTCTCATTCAGCACAGCCATCAGCCAGAGGTGTGGGGTCTCTGTGCTCTGTTGCAATGACTCTTTCCTCTGCAGTGTGCAGCACATGTGAGCATATGGCTCTGTGTCTGGCTTGTTTGTTTGTTTTAGGGTTTTTTTGTTTCTTTCTATTTTGGTTTACTGTCACAAATAATTTAATTATCCCATGACTTGCCATTTCAGCTATGCATTGTCTCTGTTCCTGTCTGACTTGGGGGCAGCTGTTGAGCTCTCCAGATTTAGGGCTCAAATCTGCTCATCATTATGTGTGAGCACAACACAGCCGATCTTGTAAAATCGGCAACTCTGCACACGGTAGGCATGTGCAAGGGCTGACACGCTTGGATGCAGCTCGCGCCCCACACTGGGACCAGCCGTCAGCCCCACAAGTGCCCTGCAGAACCCAGAGAGACCTGAGGACATGGTGGGCATTAGCAGCCAGCAAAAGATGCTCCACCTGAAGCCCTTGTGGACACTGACGTAGGCTGCAAAATCAGCTTGCATTTTTTTCATTTTTCTCAAAAAAAACAGCTATAACTCTGTCTTAATTCGTTGGTGTTTTTTATATATATACAGAGCCTTGAGTTTACAGTCCCTACAGTTTTCAAAGTAATTCCTCGTAGCTCTGACACTGAGTGGTTTAAAAGCAGTCCCTGCCTTGCATCACCTATACAGCTTCGAGGGTCAATGAACATGAGGTGGAGATGTTTAAGGAACCCTGTGAATCCAGCATCGTGAGGCTTGAAAGAAAAAAATGCCTTGCAGTGAAATACTGGGAATAGGCTCTAATTAGTGTTGTGTTGATGACTGATAAAGTAGGTGCTGCAGCTCTTGCTACGGGAAAATTGAATTGGTTTGTGTGTTCATCCATTACTTCCTATCAAACAGTTAGTGTTTGTATTTACATCTCGTAAATCCCCAAAAGTAGCCGTAAGCACTCTACTGAAGATGGGTGGATGACTTGTGCCTACACGTATGTGCCCAGAGGGGAACATTTGTTTGGCTTTTACCTATGTTTTTCTCTCTTACAGTGCATTTAGGAGGCATGTCCTATGGGAAGACAGGGAAGCAAACAATTCAACAATATCTTGCCGTAGCTCTGCGGACGTTTATAAGGCATACAGCTGTTTCTCTTTTTAATTTGGAGGAATACAGGCCTCACAAACAGGGTGGTTGGTTGTTCCTACAGCTAAAAGCCCACAGCTCAAAGGCAAAATATTTTGAAGACAATGTACAATAAGAGGGTTCTTTTTTTTTTAGCTATGTAAAAGCTGTTTTATGAAATTAAGCTGGAAATATCGTAAGTGGGAAATGACCACAGAATAAATAGGAACCTTTTAGAAAGACAGCAAACATGTGTTATTTATTTTCCTAGTAAATGGAAGTGGCAGATTCAATCAGCAAGAAACATCAGATAGTTATGACCATTTTAATCACATAAAAAAAAAAGTTCATAAGTTTTGTTTATGGTACATTTAACAACATTTTCGGTTTAGTACAAGAGGAAGAAATAACTTGTATTTATAGTAAACTAGAGATAAGATGGGACCATTTCTTCTAATATAGGGAGAAAGGGGACAAGAGGTAGAACAGTGAAGTGTCTGTGCCGTTACCTTTTGCACTCTGTGTACACATCTGGAAAGCATTATGACTCGTTGCATCAGAAATATTTTAAAACTATCAAACAGTTCCAAAGCATGCACTGTACCCCATGAAAAGAGACAGCCTTCATGCCTGCCATTTCGGAAGGTTTGTCAGTGTGCCAAGGAAACCTATTTTATATGGGTCTATCTCTGCTTATATTTGCTTGAAAGCTTCAAAGTCACGTTCAAAAATGTTAATGGTAGATGTTAATTTTAGAGATGGGACAGAGCAAGGGTTATAAAATAGCCAGCTGAGATTAAATCCCTACATAATGACAAGCTGCTGATACGCCATCAGTAGCTGCAAGAGGAACATGGAAGGAGGGGCCTGTACACGTGGCGTGTGTCTTGGCATTAGGGGCACATGAATGCCAGCGATGACTAAAGCCAAGACAGTGCTTATTCATCACTCCCTCTATTTTGGAAGGCATGCATGTCAAGCTGAAACCTGTCACATGGACTTATGTCTATATTCTTTAAAACGTACCAGCAGATGTGTCAAGATCTTGATCTTCCAAGACATTATTTTAAGTGTTCTCATAGATGACGTGTCACTTCATCAACCTTTGCAGACCCCAGTACTCTGTCCTAGCTCAAGTGCATCTGTGTGGTCTGGGAGAGCTGGGTGACTTCAATTGCTTGGCAAGAAAAGTTAATATTCGTCTCTGTAAATGTTCCATAACAGTAAGAAGGGAAGATTTCTATTTGAGGGATACAGAAGGAAAATAAGGGTGTGTTAACTGTGCGTGGAATAGATTGATTTTTAAGAGGAGACTGCTTTTGTGAATACTACATGTGGTATTAGTGTCATCTTAATTTGAGTTGCAATATTGTAACAGTCATACTACAGATGAGAATGGTATACTTGGGATGAAATACATGCACTGTAAGCAGGATCTCTATGATTACGTGCTAAATAAAAGGAAATGATGCTACAGGTATGAGTGTAATTTCTGTCCTCATTCTGATAACTCTGCTTTCTGGTCAAGCGCAAGAGTTTTCCTTAGAGACAGCAGTAGATATAAAGTTCATATCCTTGGCATATCAACTGTATTGATTTTTACAGGGCAGCAAATGCAGAAATAGGTAGCAGACAAAAGCTAGAGGAAATCTAGGGAAGAGGTAGGAGCTAGGAGTGGAACAGTAAAGAAGAAATAACCCTCAGGAAATATTTGGGTGAAACATGTCAAGGAGCAGTGACATTCCTTGAGCACCTGAAGCCAGGCAGTACAACTTTGCCTCCCTGCTCTCTTCCATCTTTGTTGCTTTCAACTGAAGAAAAAAAAGCCTGTTAGACCTGGCCTGAGATTTCAGGGGCTGATTTCCAGTACAGGAGATGACTGGCGGTTGATGATGCCCAGAGTACAACTGCCTTGTGCCTGGGTGCCCTGAGATCCCGCTTTAGTTGCACAAACAACTGAATGTCCTGGGAAAATGACTGGAGGACAGGGCATAATGCTGTGCATCTCTTGTGATCTTGTTGACTTCCAGCAAGCAGACATACAGTGTTTATATTAAACTAAGAGTTCATTGCTTCTAATGACAGGTTTTCACAACATAAATATAGCTTGTTGCTTAATTGCCCCATGTCTGTCAACGGAGTCTGTAAAATACAGGGAGCGAGTGGAGAGGCTGGTTTGAAGGTGACAATAAAAACTTGCCCTTCACAGGAAGGTGTTGATCTGGTAAATAGCTGTTTGAGGCAGAGATGCCTCCACCTGTCTGCTGAAAACTGTCTCTCTCATAGCTTTGTTTCTGGGATATGGGCCTTGTTTCATTGTCAAGTTAGCTTGAACAGCCTCCAGCATCTGTTAAACCAGTAGTAGGTTAAGGAACATTCCCAGGATGCTTCCCACCAGCAGAGAAGTGGGGATTAGACTGGAGGCAAGTGCTTGGGTTGGAAGAGTGATCTACAGCATGGGCAGACATCATTGTCTCTATATAAGCACAGCAGCCACGGAATCTTGATTTTTGATGGTGTACACCATCAAAAAAGGGAAGGAAAAAATTAGTTTATTTCTTGAACAGAAATAAACATCGCTGTAACATAACTAGATCAGTGCACTAATGCTAAGGATTGCCTGGCTGAAGAGTGAATTCTAGCTAGTTTATAACCAACAGTCAAGCAACCTCATAACGTGACATCAGGTACTTGTCAAGCAAGCTGATTTAGAAAGAGACTTGGAGGGCAAATGGTTCTAAGGGAAAATTTTTGCTGTTGGGTTTGGCCCTAGGCCGAAGGTGAGATAAATGTACCTGCGGAGTAAGTCTGTCCTGAAAAGAACTTCTCTAATAAAATGAAATGTATTTTATTTCTTTCACTTTCTACCTAAGCAAGGGGGCAGAGGTTACAAATCCTGGAAAGATCTTAGGGGTGGGAGGGGTAAAGGAATTTTCTTGTGGTTAAAGTCCTAAGTTGCATGGCATTCAGCTCTACCTCTCAGAGGGCAAAACAGAGCCATAAATCTTTCATATAAATACACAGTGCGCATTTTGGCCTTTGGAAATCTGTGCAACTTCATACCACTTCATTTGCTTTTTCTTTAAAATAATGTCTGTGAACAAAGTCACAGAAGGTGCTAATAAACGAGTAAAACTGCAAAACCTCTTTGTTTTATTTGGGCTGTGTGTCCCCACAATGTGTATTTATAGTGTGGAAAAAAAGCTGTTGTCAAAAGTACAGTAGCTCTGCCTCAAGTTCAAGACTATCATTTAAATTCTTACTGCCCCTTGATGACAGTGCATGTTTGGATTATCAAACCTGGCGAATGAGCTCTCTTACAGAATAAAGGTCAGCAGCCATCTGACTTTAGGGCTTTATTGGTTTTGTGTATATCTGACACTGGTTTGCATACACATGGTGCTATGTCCATGAGCGATGACAGTCACGTATTAGGTGTGACGTTCGGAAGGTGAATGCATGGTTAACAAGCAAAGAAACACAGGGGAGTGCAGGCTGCTGCATCCTTGGACTCCACTGCTCATCTCTGGCATCAGCCTGTGCCGCATGAAAGGGGCAGAGTAAGGTCCTCTGCTTTGCCTGTCACCTCATATTGTCCTTGGAGGGAATGTATAGACAAGCAAACACGGCCGTGGTCTCCTGGCCCCTTGGTAGGTTCAGTGCTGGATCCATCCAATAGCTGTGGGTTTCTGGGCTCCCAAGACGCTCCTCTTATTCACCAGCAAAATGAGCATGATACAGTTTGTCGGAGGAAGCCTCATGTCACCTATGAAATATAACAGGCATGTTACTGTATTTGCACAGAGAAAATATAGGCAACAGCTAAGTGAGAGCCAAGGTTTAATGACTTGGCTTTTTGGCCAAGGGGTAGGAAGGAGCCCAGGAAGGAATGAAACAGTTGGGAGAAACAAACTGTGTGTAGGGCCTGGGGAGTGGGTACACAGCGTGTTACTGTTGGGGCTTGCCCCCTGTCGGGTATTTCTTCCATGTCCTTCAAAGCATGATGTCTGAGGGAAGAGGTGGGAGATGGCTCCTTTCCCAGAGGGCTGCCTTTGGGGCACAGACATTCTTGGAGGTTTGTGACTCCCACTGGTTTGGCAGGGCCCCAGATTCAGCCTCTCAGGAGGAGATGGAGAGAAAACAGAGCAAGATTTTTTTATGCTAGGAAAAACATGTTTCCACTCTGCTGAAACACTGAAATGCTAAAACATGGGTGCACCTTGGCCACTCCAGCCTCAGCATCAGTGCCTAGGATGGGGCTGCTGACACTCCCAGTTCTGTCTCATGCACGTGCCTGTTCTCTCTCTATATATGTACATATACATATATAACTTAAACGATGCCACACAGCTGCTGAGTCAGACTGTGCCCCAGCAGGGAGCCCACAGCTTGGCTTACCTCTATTCCTTCAGGGGTTTTCCAGCATAATTTAGCCTTGAGCTTGATTAAGACCTTGGCAGCAGCCAAATAGAGGCTTATAATAATCTGGATGATAAAAAAAATAGTCATAATGCTGTGTATAAGAAAAGCAAAGAACAAGGATCATGTAGCAGAAGGAATAGCCACCATTATATAGCAGTACAGCCCCTCACACAACACTGTGGTGGATCTTGCACACAGTGCTGCTGCTTTCAATGAAACAGGCGTATAACAACAAGATTGTGCAACAGATGATGCCCTTTCCCTGTGATGTTTTGCAGAATTAAAGGACCTTCTATGATACAACAAACGTTATTAGTTCAAGTCATGCTGTGGAAGTGCTGCACCATGTCAGTGAGTGGCCTCAAGGCAGGGTATGCTGTCTGTCAGCTGTGCCACCCGAGCTGGAGTGGCAGCCGGAACCAGCCCTAGGAGGATGGTTTTTGAGCTGACTTTTGGTCGGGAAAACAGCATGCTTAGGGAGATGAAAAATTGGCTGCTTCTGACCCACGTGGAGGCAATATTTCTGCATCTGAACATGAGTGATGCTGCTTGGCGCAGACACATTGGTAGTAAGGTGTGAGCGTGAGTGCACGCAGAGGAGAAGAGCTCCTCACTGCAGTGTGGGGACCAGCACTTGACTTGGCAGCGCAGATTAATGTCTGTTCTGTATTTGGCCTCACCTCTTTCTCTCCCTGCACCAAACATACACAACTGGCAGGAAAGTAGTCTGTGTTTTGTCAGGAGGGAAAAAAAATCATGAGCTGCTGTGTAACACTGTGGACAATAGCTGGAAGAAGCCTAGCTCTTTTCACCCTCAGAAACAGATCTCCCTTGCTGAAATAGACCTTAGCTGTTTTATTATTCCTAAAGAGTAAAGAGACTTTTTTTTAAAAAAAAAAAAAAAGTCATCTTCAAGGATATGATGCTAATTCTCCTTTGTATCTTAGGGGGCATTTCTCCCAGTACACTGGTGCCCTATGTGAGGAGCACCTTTGTGCTGTTGTGGCCATGAGGCTGGTGGCAAAGGGCCAGGTGCCATACCACAGGCTGCCCTTATGGGAGCAAAGCGGGATAGCTCAGTGTGGAGCCAAGCCAGTGCCAAGAACAGCATCTGTGGTAGTGATGCTGCCTCTTCTCTTGTAAAACTAAGATCTAACCCTGATACAAGCAATGGGTGGCAGAGCCCCAGCACAGGACTGCTTACAAGCTGTGGGGAGGAGAGGGGCTAATGGCAACTCTCCACCATGTGGGAGTGATTAAAGAAAGAGTTGTGCTGGACAGATACCAGAAGAGTTAACTTAATAAAGTTGTGGCCCAATTAAACCACATCCCTTGCATCTTATCTGTCTTCCTGCATGTCCAGAGCTATGCCTGAAGAATGTGCTGCTACTGAGCGTTCACCTCATGCTGCAGCCCGATAACTGCTACCTGTGCCCATGGATGCTGGGCGAAGAACTAACAAAATTGCCGGGAGGGACTATAATTTGATTTCAAGTTCTCGCTACCTGGAGTCATTGTGCACTGGTCAAGTGCTTGAGGCTTATCCCGTCCTATAAATACAGAGGCAGATGCATGCAACTTTAAAACATGGCTATTCCTATTAAGTATATCCAATTAACCTTGAGCAGTACAGAGATCTGAGATCCTGGAACTAAACTCATAATGTAAAAGGCACACAGGGTCTTTAGTAACAAAATAAAATGTCTGTGAGTATAAAGCTTCCCTCCTGCTCACTCAGCATTTCAGAGGTTTATTGCTGCCCAGCCTCTCAGCAGCCAGACTGGAGATGCCACCCATGGGTGACAAATCTATGCCTTGTGCCAGTCAAAGATAGGAAGAGACTTTAAGTGTGACTTTGTGGGGTGGTTTTGTAAGTGAAACCTCTCACCCATGCATCTGTAGATGCTGCTCAGCAAATGCAGAAGCTGCTGGTGAGGGTCTCATCCCAGCCCTGATGGAGGAATATAAGGGGTCTAGGGCAGGGTCTGTCAAGTGACAGGGGTGGCCACGTCAGGAACAGTATTCTTGGCACATCCACTGATGCTTCTGTGTGCTGGTGCTAGGAAGGGCTGCCCACACCTTGCCCTTCAGCACTGAGCAGAGACCAGATGGCTTGAGGAACTGCTGGTACACAGATGTCAAGAAACAGAAAAAGGGGGAAAAAAAATCTTTTGCCCTACTTGCTTTTAGGGAAACTAACAGTGACCTGTGGAACACCATTACTAATTTGTTACTTACCTGTAAGAAAACAAATAATGCTTCCCTGGAGTTACAAGTGGTGTTCCCAGGGCTCAGTGCTGGGTCCAGCCCTGTTCAATGTCTTTATCAATGACCTGGATGAAGGCATCGAGTGCTCCCTTAGCAAGTTTGCAGACAACACTAAGTTGGGTGGAAGTGTCGATCTGCTGGAGGGTAGGGAGGCTGCAAAGGGATCTGAACAGGCTGGAGACCAATGGCATGAGGTTTAACAAGGCCAAATGCCGGGTCCTGCACTTGGGGCACAACAACCCTGTGCAGCTACGGACTAGGAGAAGTCTGGCTGGAAAGCTGCCAGGAGGAGAAGGACCTGGGGGTGTTGGTTGACAGCGACTGAACATGAGCCAGCAGTGGCCTAGATGGCCAAGAAGGCCAATGGCATCTTGACTTCTATCAGAAACGGCGTAACCAGCAGGTCCAGGGAGGTTATGCTCCCTCTGGACTCGGCACTGGTGAGACCACTCCCCAAGTCCTGTGTCCAGTTCTGGGCCCCTCACCACAAGAAGGATGTTGAGGCTCTGGAGCGAGTCCAGAGAAGAGCAATGAAGCTGGTGAGGGGGCTGGAGAACAGGCCTTATGAGGAGCAGCTGAGAGAGCTGGGGGTGTTTAGCCTGGAGAAGAGGAGGCTGAGAGGAGACCTCATCGCTCTCTACAACTACTTGAAAGGAGGTTGTGGAGAGGAGGGTGCTGGCCTCTTCTCCCAAGTGACAGGGGACAGGACAAGAGGGAATGGCCTCAAGCTCCGCCAGGAGAGGGTCAGGCTTGACATCAGGAAAAAATTTTTGTGAAAAGGGTCATTGGGCACTGGAACAGGCTGCCCAGGGTGTTGGTTAAGTCACCTTCCCTAGAGGTGTTTAAGGGATGAGTGGATGAAGTGCTCAGGAACATGGTTTAGTGATTTATAGGAATGGTTGGACTTGATGATCCTGTGGCTCTTTTCCAACCCCGTGATTCTGTGATTCCCTCAAGTGGGAGCACAGGAGGTTTCTGCTGCCAGGACTGGGAGAGGTTGGTACCTCTTGCTCAGCACTATGGCTGTGATAATATTTCTGACTCCTAACTCACAACACAAGCAGAAAACTGATTCCTCAAATTACATGCCGTTAAATGACTTGGAAGGAAAAAAAGTATGCTTGTGTTCCTAATAAGAAGGTTTACATTCTGCGTATCTGGTCTATGTCTTGCTGCAGAAATAAACAGCCCTTAACTGAGAAGTCTATGTGGACAGGAGCATAATAGATGAAGGAGAATTTGTAGTATCGTTTTGCTCAGTTGGTTATTATATGGAATTATAACTGTATTATCAATAAGCCTCAATGTCATTAACTCGCTATACTTGGCAAATGCACACATGCACTCAAATAAACTGTCTCCATTAGAAATTTTGCAGCCCTTTAGCTAATTCTAGCTGCCCACAGCCCAGCCAGCAGCTCCCTGCTGCTCATCTGGCTGAGGGAGGTTACTCTGTGCTGCTGCTGCAGCATCACCAGGGCCCCCCACATTCTCCTCCCCAAACCTGATAGGCTATCGACGGTCTTCACTGGGGTATGGGCACCAGCAGCCAGCCTTGCTATAATATGCTCCTGAATCTGGAAGTACTCCTTCAAAGGAAGAGAAATTTTAGCTCTCATGTAGCCATATCCAGACCCACAGCCCACGCAGTAAATCTTGTTGTGAGTTTCAGGGTATTTATTTTTAAAGAGAGAATTAATAATAATTGTTTCCTCCCTAATGAAGATAAGTGTCACAGGAGACTCGAGCTATCATGTATTTCATATATATGGTTTCAAATTCTTCTGTATCCCTCTGCAATTTATTTTCACTCAATTAATTTTATTTTATGATAAAGTAAAGTGCCCACAGTGTTGATGGGCACTAGCTGTGGAGCTATTGCATTATAATACAATGAAGTTAACTCCTGGCACTACAAGTTAACGCTCCCATCTGCCACACATGCCCCAAAATGATTTTATTTCTGGAAAACCACATCTCTAAGTCTGCTAGTAACCTGCAGCTGAATTACCATCACAGCCTGAAGGAGCATGCACTCTGCATGGTGGCTGCAGCGTGGGACCTGTATTTGCTCAGAAAAGCACCAGAGTCTGTCAGATGTGTTTGTTATTCTTCATGGGATTTTTTTTTTAAATTGTTCCATTCTCAGTGTGTTAAAGTTCTGCAGGTTTTGAGCAGCAATAGGAAAAGCTGAGCTTCAAAATATTGCAAAATAAGCTGGTATTTTCAAAATATAACAAAACGGTTTTAGAAGGATTGTTTGCTTGATTTGAGAGAGGAAAATGCAAGATAATTTTTTTGCCCTCAATACTGTGTAACATATCCATGCTCAGTAAAAACTTCTTTTACGTTTAGGAGGTCACGGGTGCCTGCCTGCAGCCAGGATGCGTTTCTCAGCCCCTCTGCCCACTGCCCCTGTCAGAGTGGGGCAGCAGGGCGCTTGCAGACTGGCATGGTGCAGCATGTGTGCCCATGGGGACCTCCTAGCATCCATTGGGAATCAGGAAGCTGTGCCTCTATGATGCTAGTGCCGTCCTCTAGCTTTGTCCTGTGGAATAAGGAGGCAGCAAACCACAGCTGAGACTTGTCCCACTTTACGCTTCATGCTGGTATTGCTTTAAGAAAGGTCACGATGTTTTTGCTTCAGAGTGCCTGAGTTTGTAGAAAATAGACTTTGGCTGACTCCTTGGTTTAATGCCACAGTTGAGGCTTAGTGTGAAGCTTTATGGTCACGTCTGGAAACTCCCTCAAGCAGAGGGTTGTTGTAGAAATGCCACCACAACCTTTGCCATAGCATTGGGAAAATGATGGAGGGCTCTGGGGCACAAATAGTATTCTGCTCCATCTCAAGGCTAAACAGAGACAACCTGGAAGTCAGGAAGAAGAACTCGATTAATGCCTGGCTCCGAGCCTGGTGTGAGGAAAGGGGCTTTGGCTTCTTTGATCATAGGGTGGCTCACGCACCCCCAAACTCTGCTGCTAAGGTTGGGGCACGTGGGTCTTCTAGGGAGGGTAAAGCCCTTGCTATGAACTTATCTAAGCTCATAGATTGAGCTTTAAACAAGATGTGAAGGGGGAGGGGATTGAGACCAGGCTAGACAGGAGCGAGCCTGGATGTGGGGCACAAGTGATTTGGAGAGGATGTGCTGGAGAGGACCCCCAGTACAGCACCACACAGAGAATGGGGGAGAACACACATGGGGGTGGTAAGGGAGATACCGGCACTCTGGAGCTAGCTACTCCAGTTACTAGGCAATTGGGAATGAACTCTGTTCCCTCTAAGAGGGCTGAAGGCTCGGCAGCTCAGCTGAAGTGCATTTACACCAATGCATCCAGCATGGGTAATGAGAAGGAAGAGCTGGAAGCTGTTGTAGGGCAAGGAGCCTGTGATGTTGTTGCCATCATGGAAATGTGGTGGGATGACTCATATAACTGGAGTGCAGCTATGGTGGGGTATAAACTCTCCAGGAGAGATAGGAAGGGAAGGAGAGGAGGCGGAGTAGCCCTCTTTGTAAGGGAGGACTTGAACACTGTTGAAATGGATTGTGGTGATGAGGAGATTGAGTGCCTGTGGGCTAAAATCAGAGAAGCCCATAAGAAGGTAGATTTTGTGATGGGAGTCTGTTACAGACTGCCCAGCCAAGGAGAAGCAGCTGACGAGCTCTTCTATAAACAGCTGGGGTTAATCTCTAGATCGATGCCTCTTCTTCTTGTGGGAGACTTCAATCTTCCTGATATCTGCTGGAAGTACAATAGAGCAGAAAGGAAGCAGTCTGGGAGGTTCATGGAGTGTGTGGAAGACAATTTCCTTGCACAGCTGGTGAGTGAACCGACAAGGGAAGGTGCCCTCCTGGACCTGCTCTTTGTGAACGGAGAAGGCCTTGTGAGGGATGTGGCAGTAGGAGGATGCCTAGGACTAAGTGATCATGAGATGATAGGGTTTTCTGTTCTAGGTGAAGTGAAGGGAGTGGTTAGCAGGTCAGTAGCACTTAATTTCCAGAGGGCAGACTTTGAACTCTTCAGAAGGCTGGTTGGCAAAGTCCCATGGGAGACAGAGCTTAAGGGCAAGGGAGCCCATGAGGGCTGGGAGCTCTTCAGAAAGGAGATCCTGGCAGCTCAGGAGAAAGCCATCCCCATGTTATGAAAAAAAAAAGCCAGCGGGGGAAAAAACAGCTGGTTGAACAATGAGATCTTGAGTGATATCAAGAAGAAGACGAATGTTTATGGGCTCTGGAAGAGGGGACAGGCGTCCTGGGTGGACTACAGGAGGGAAGTGAGATTGTGTAGAGAAAAAGTCAGAAGGGCTAAGTCTCAACTAGAAATCAGATTGGCAAAGTCTGTGAAAGATAACAAAAAATCTTTCTATAAATATATATATAATAAAAGGAGGACTAGGGAGACCATACAGTCCCTATTGGATGCAGAAGGAACAACAGTGACAGGAGATGAGGAAAAGGCTGAGATACTTAATGCCTTCTTTGCCTCAGTCTTTAATTGTAAAGAAAGTCGTTCCCTCTGTGTACAAACCCAGGAGCTAGAGGAGCAGACTGAGGCTCCCATGGTCCAAGAGGAGGTGGAACAGATGATCTTGAGTGCTATCGTGAAGCACATGCAAGAGAACCGTGTGACCAGGCCCAGTCAACATGGGTTCACAAATGGCAAGTCTTGCCAAACCAACCTGATCACCTTCTATGACCAAGTGACTTGACTGCTGGACGAGGGAAAGGCTGTGGATGTATCTTCCTGGACCTCAGTAAAGCCTTTGACACAGTTTCTCACAGCATTCTGCTACGGAAACTGTCGGCCTCTGGCCTGGACTCTCTCACACACTCTCTCACAGGAGAGGCGCACACTCTCCTGGGTGGAAAACTGGCTGGATGGTCGGGCCCCGAGAGTGGTGGGAAATGGTGTTAAATCCAGCTGGAGGCCAGTGACAAGTGGGGCTCCCCAGGGCTCAGTGCTGGGTCCAGCCCTGTTCAATGTCTTTATCAATGACCTGGATGAAGGCATCGAGTGCACCCTTAGCAAGTTTGCAGACGACAATAAGCTGGGTGGAAGTGTGGATCTGCTGGAGGGGAGGGAGGCTGCAAAGGGATCTGAACAGGCTGGACTGCTGGGCAGAGTCCAATGGCATGAGGTTTAACAAGGCCAAATGACGGGTCCTGCACTTGGGGCACAACAACCCTGTGCAGCTACAGACTAGGAGAAGTCTGGCTGGAAAGCTGCCAGGAGGAGAGGGAGCTGGGGGTGTTGGTTGACAGTGACTGAGTATGAGCCAGCAGTGGCCCAGGTGGCCAAGAAGGCCAATGGCATCTTGACTTCTATCAGAAACGGCGTAACCAGCAGGTCCAGGGAGGTTATTCTCCCTCTGGACTCAGCACTGGTGAGACCACTCCCCAAATCCTGTGTTCAGTTCTGGGCCCCTCACCACAAGAAGGATGTTGAGGCTCTGGAGCGAGTCCAGAGAAGAGCAATAAAGCTGGTGAAGGGGCTGGAGAACAGGTCTTATGAGGAGCAGCTGAGAGAGCTGGGGGTGTTTAGCCTGGAGAAGAGAAGGCTGAGAGGAGACCTCCTTGCTCTCTACAACTACTTGAAAGGAGGTTGTGGAGAGGAGGGTGCTGGCTTCTTCTCCCAAGTGACAGGGAACAGGACAAGAGGGAATGGCCTCAAGCTACGCCAGAGGAGAGTTAGGCTGAACATTAGGAAAAAAATTTTCATGGAAAGGGTCATTAGGCACCTTCCCTGGAGATGTTTAAGGCACAGGTGGACAAGATGCTAAGTGTTGTTTAGTGTCTGATAGTAATGGTTGGACTTGATGATCCGGTGGATCTCTTCCAGCCTGGTGATTCTATGATTCTGTGATTCCCCTGTACTGCAACTCGTGCTCTCCTCTTGCAGGGGCTCTCAGGTGGTGCTTGGACAGGCATCCAAAAGAAGGCATCCTATGTTTGGTCAAGGCAAAGTAGACATCCCCCTGGGGCTTCTTGGTCCCAGCTCTGCTGGTGCTGCACTGGGAGCACAGGCACCCGTGCCATGCAGGCAGGGTGGGCAGGACATTTTTGAGGTTGGTGGATGAGAAGACAAGTTTTGGTTTGAAGTAGTACTGTGCACATCAAATACTTCAGAGTTATTAGACCAGGTTGAGCACCATGATGTCTTGATAACTAATGAGATTTGGAGACATTTGTTTTCTTGCCCCATATGTACTTGAAGATTTCAAACCTTTCTTTGCACTTAGTGGAGCTGGAAGTTTTGTTTTCCTTAAAGTTGGCTCCAATACCCCTGCTCTGGAAGGTGAAGCTTGAGGGAACAACTCCTTAATCATAGTGATGAAAATTATTTAGTCAATAATAACATACTCCCAGAGTCTGTGCTTCTGCTTTTCCTTCCCAGAGGAAATCCTTGCAACTTAGAGCAGTTTGTTGTGTAGAGAATGCAAAATCTGCTGATTAAAAAGAAAAAAAAGAATTATATATATACACTATAATCTTCCCAAATTTAAAATCCACGACAAAGGCTGGATCTGTTTGGGTTTGCCTACTCAAAATGGGACTTCCCAAGCAGCACCTCTCAGGCTGTGGGGAATGTGGCCTTAGGACAGGCTTGTCCTGGCTGAGGCTGGTTTTAGCCCAAGGGAAATATCTGATTAAGCTGCTGTTCCAGGGCAGCAACCTGCCTTCTCTCAGCATTGACACCTGTGGCACTGAAGGATGCCGTGGCTGCCCCGGAGGGAGGTACGGGCTGAGAGGGACCTGCGCAGGGGGCTTTGGGCTGAGTGAAATGGCAGTTTTACTGCTGAAGTGCAAACAACTAAAAACGCTTTCTCAACAAGCACCCAATAAAACTGTATTATTACATCCTGTGAACAGCTCCGAAATCCTGAACTCGGGGATATCAGCAGCTCCTCAGTAAAACTAAGCTAATAAACAAGTAGATAATTAACAAAGGCAAACATGAATCTTGGTACCAGTGACTTCATATTAAGAAACCTTCTGGTTTTAATATTTGGCATGTATGCATGAAATAATTTATTGCTGTTTCAAAGCAATTTCAACTGTTAAACATTCATTGGTTTGCTGAAGGAAATAGTAAAAAAAATTCTTTCATGTGAACATTAGTTCTTAATTTTAACATTTCCTTGTTTTCTATAACAGGATTTGATGTGGCAATAAGCTTTAGGAACAGACCTAAGCAGAAAAATATTGTTAGCAGGTGAAAGATTTCTTACCAAATCCCTTAACTATCTGCTGAACGGGATAGTTTCAGCAGCAAGCATCCACCAAAGCACCGTGTTTGAGTGTCAGGGAGGATTACCTCCCTCTCATGCCAAATCTGATGAGTAGCATTAGGGGTAGCTAAGCACATCCTCAGGTGACAGGCACGCTCTGCATCCCTGTGCTGCTGTTGCCCAGATCTTGGGAAGTATTGATTTACTGAAGGCACATGTGAGTAAAGTGTGTCAGCTTCTGACTGTACTGCAGGATCTGCGTATGGAAACATCTGCTCAATCATCCCCATGGGTCTACCAACCCTTGGCAGCCCAAGCCCCGCTGCGGACAGTTGGTGAGTTACCAGTTCACCACCAGAGCTGGATAAAAACCTCCACTGCCCACGGCTGCTGTTAGCAGTAACATTCAGCTCCTTAAAAACTGAGTTGTGTGTAGAAATTGGCCGGTTTTGCACAAGAATTCTATGCCCTGTTATATCTGTTCTGTCTTTATGCAGCTTTGTACCTTTTTGCTTGACAGCACTGTATGGCCAGGAGATAATATACAGAAACTTCTCCAAAATACTTCAAATCTATTTTTATTTTCAAGCAGTCCTGGATAATATCATGACACGGTGCACCTCTAACTTGCTCTGAAAAAGAAAGCTTGCATGCAGAGAACCCATTGCTCACCCCGTGCTGCATGCCAGAGCAACCTTGCACTGCTCCTGCTTGGCACCCATAAGCCATGAAAGAAAAATAATTTGGTTCTGGTGTAATTTCTATGCAGCTAAGGCAATGAGAGCCACAACTGGGACAGGGTATGCTGCGCTCTCAGTTTACAAATGCATTGCCAAGTCCCACTCTGTGCCGAGCACTAGTCCTGCCTGGAGCCCGTGGCTGCCACCCCTTTGCCCTGCCAGGCACCCTGCGAGCAACGCGTGTGGTGCAAGTGTGCTGTCCCCTCTGCAGCCCATGTTAGAAAGGTTTAAATTAATGGAGGCATGGAAAAGTGATGATATAGTTTTCTTTCCCAATTTTATTTTACTATTAGTGTTGTGGGATACAGAGAGGTATGGATAGGCAGGAAAGCCACATAATACGTTTAAATAGGAAATCTAGCAATTTCTTTGTGGTGAGTTTAATCTCCTGCATTTTTTCCCAGCTTGATTTTCACTATTATTAAGCAAAATTAAAAATTTGTAAAGCTGAGGTAAGAAATAAAGTTTGTAATTAAATTTTCTTTCCCTCCCGTGGTTAGCATGAGTTTGCTGTCAGTTTACAAGGAAGATTCCTTTGCGTGCAATTAGCTTTCAAAGAAGTAAGCAGTAATGGAAAGCATTTACTAAATTAAAAAGACTATGGTAAACCATGGCTATTTCCAGCTAAGGGGCACTTTCTGCTTAGTGCAGGGCTGGCGGCAGACACCCTTGCTCTCTGCTGACTCCTGTGTGGGTCCCGTGGCCGCTGGGAGATGCCCCGCTCAGCATCCATCTCAGCCCTTTGGCAAGTCCCCGCAGACAACAGCAGCTGAGGTCGCAGCGAGGAACTGGAGAGCGCAGCCCATCTATCCAGCAGCCTTTGTTTGAAGTTAGAGGTGCTCTTGCTGTGCTCACCCTCACTATTCCCCCGCACCGTGAAACCAGGGTGGTGGGAGCTGCGTGGCGACTGCCCTACATAAAATGGGTTCCCAGGCTTGCATCTCATTTCAGTGCAAAAGTCAAACTGAATAACTCATGCCAAATCTTTTTATCTTGTCGCTGCGACTGTCAGTGTAGCTGAACTCCAATATGACTATACTTATTGGAAGGGTTATTTTTAAGTACTGAGCAAGTATTTGTATGTGTGGCAATACTTCATCATTTGCAGCTGATTTGATCTAGCAGAGCAGAATAGTCCCTCTTTATAATAATTTCCAATGTGTTAACTCATTCGTCTGAGTAAGGCAACAAGTTCAAGTGAGGCCTCCAATATGTTAATTATTCATGTATGAATCTTTTATTTCATCTAGCCTCATGTGCACCAGACAGCCTTTTCTAGGAAAGCTCTCTGTTGAGAAGAAAGCAACAAATACTGCATGGCGATTTGAGACAGGGGGAAATCAGCTGCAAATTCCAAACTATAAATTGTCTAGTCCCAGCCTTTTTTCTCTACTGCCATCTATTGTGCAGCAAAAATTGCATAGTTCACCGGCACAAAATCATGAGTTCTGGTTTAAATGAGAAAGGTCATTTAGTGGTGGCTCCTGGGTGCTTGCAGTTGCTTCTGCTCATCAGAGAACCTATTAAGTTAATAAGGAGAGGTAAAAACAACCAGGAAGCAATTATTAGGAGACCTTAGGAGCACCTAAGCATATGGGTAGGATCTGGCTTTAGAAAGTACAAAATGGGCTGCCAGGACTTTACTTGTAAAAATTCCCTGTAAAGAGGAAGCAGCCCTGGGTCCCCAGACAGCCAGCACCTGGATGGCCCGACCTGAGGGGGGACATTGTCACCCTCCTGCTCAGCTCTGCACCTGCAGGAGTTGCGTGAGACCACCTCACCCCAGCACAGGGATGTCCATGACCTTGGGCTCCTGGCTTGTCCCCTACCCCAGGGGCCTCCGTCCCACTGCCTAGCAGCAGCCTCTCCAGAAGGCAGTCACAGTCAGAACCTGTTCAATAGAAGGCGATGATCTGAATGGAAATGGAGATTTTCCTCTCTGCTTACTTCTTGTTAGAGGCTGCCCCCTCTTCCCCAGAGGCACTAAGTTTCTGCAGAATGGGTTGTGCCACTCATGCAGAGAACTAAAAGATGCTGTTCACCATCTGTAGCAATGACAACTGGGCAAAATGCCTTTGGAAAGGCAAGTGTTATGGGCCAAGTGGTTTTTCCCTGTGTTACGTCTCCTGCTCTTATTGGTTTTACACTAACCCTACTTGTTGGAATGGAGTTATTCCTGTTTTACATCTATGCAATGGGACAACTCATACCCAGAGCCAACCCCAGAGTGCCTGGGTTTACAGAAACATCATCTGGCTTCAAAAGTAGGACCATGTGAGTTCCTCTCAGGAGTCTTGCTCCTACTCCTAATGGCCAAATGAACAGGACCTATCACAGCAGAAAGCAGCAGGCAGCCCTTGTCCTGTTTGCTTGCACCACTGATGGGGTTCTGTGCTCATTCACTGCTGCAGGTTACTTGCGACCACTGGGTTTTGGGGGGAACATATTCTACAAAAGTGAAGACAGACCTGCCAGTAAAGAAAGGGGTGGTACTACTGGAGACCTAGTGCATGGAGGACTTTGGGCAGATGCTCCAGCATTTGCCTGTCCTGCTACAGGGGTGAGATCCCTTCTATTCAGTGGCTCTGTTTGCTTCCAGTTCTGTTTGCCATTTCCTGAGTAGTAAATTAAAACTGCACAACAATAAAGATAAGCCAGTCAAGCCCTCCTCCATGTAAACTGCCTCTCTGGATGTCCCTGGGAAGACCCACCATCTCCTACCATTGGTGACACATAAAAGGGAAGGATTTGGTCATGTCCCAGCTGCCAATTTAAACAGATTTGTATGGAATCAAAAGCAGTAAATCCACAAACCAGAGGCAAGTCAGCAGCAAAATCAAGTGCAGGACGACAACAGTGATGACATGCTTAAAAAAAATATCCTAAAAGTTTATGAACTCATTATTTTCTAGGTGAGAAAGGTTAAAATAATGAAAAATAGGATCAAACTAAAGGAAATCATATGAAAGTTTGCAGATGACACCAAGCTGGGTGGAAGTGTCGATCTGCTGGAGGGTGGGGAGGCTCTGCAAAGGGATCTGAACAGGCTGGTCTGCTGGGCTGAGACCAACGGCATGAGGTTTAACAAGGCCAAATGCCGGGTCCTGCACTTGGGGCACAACAACCCTAAGCAGAGGTACAAACTAGGAGAAGCCTGGCTGGAAAGCTGCCTGGAGGAGAAGGACCTGGGGGTGTTGGTTGACAGTGACTGAACATGAGCCAGCAGTGTGCCCAGGTGGCCAAGAAGGCCAATGGCATCCTGGCTTGTATTCAGGAACGGTGTGACCAGCAGGTCCAGGGAGGTTATTCTCCCCCTGTACTCGGCACTGGTGAGACCGCACCTCGAATCCTGTGTTCAGTTCTGGGCCCCGCACCACAAGAAGGATGTTGTGGCTCTGGAGCGAGTCCAGAGAAGAGCAACAAAGCTGGTGAAGGGGCTGGAGAACAATATCTTATGAGGAGCGACTGGGAGAGCTGGGGTTGTTTAGCCTGGAGAAGAGGAGGCTGAGGGGAGACCTTATTACTTTCTACAATTACCTGAAGGGAGGTTGTGGAAAGGAGGGAGCTGGCCTCTTCTCCCAAGTGACAGGGAACAGGACGAGCGGGAATGGCCTCAAGCTCCGCCAGGGGAGATTTAGGCTTGAGATTAGGAAAAAATTCTTCACGGAGAAGGTGGTTAGGCATTGGAAAGGTCTGCCAAGGGAGGTGGTTGAGTCACCGTCCCTGGAGGTGTTTAAGGTTAGGGTGGATGACGTACTTAGGAGAATGATTTAGGGATTGGTGGGAATGGTTGGACTCGACGATCCAGTGGGTCTCTTCCAACCTGGTTATTCTGTGATTCTGTGAAAATTAATGACCATCCTTAATATATCTTGCATGAAAGACAGCTGAAAGCCAGTTACTAAAGAAGTATATATGATAGGGTATTGAATTGATTTTGATCGTGTGAAGGTTGTAACGTGCTGTGGCCTTAGGGCAGAAACGAATACAGCTCCTGTGCTAAGGATCACTCCTTTTGCTGAATGCATGACAGTACCTGTTTTACAAATACTAAAAAATCATTCATCTATATCTAAACCAAAATGACATTACATATTTTCTCTGATTTATTAGTAAACTACTAAGTAGTAACATTAAGCTTTTAAGAAAAGATTAACAACAGTGTGCAGCGGTAACCTGTCATCTTAATTTAAGTAAAAGCTGTTGAAAATGCTCATTCTTTGTAAGGGAACATGCAAAATCCTTTGCCTAATGGATGTGGAAATGGTATTAGATCCCTCTCACATCAGGACATTAAAAGCATGTTATTTGTTCTTTATTTGTTTGTTTTAAAGTTTTGCTCTAGTTTTGCTTCAGTTTAGTTTTATCATAGAGAAGAAAGTGTGCGAGTCCTTGCTTACTGTGTTTGCATTTTCCTCTCTCTCCTCTGATCCTTTTGCCAGTGGTCTTAGCCCCACTCACTGGGATGGTGCCATACAGCAGCACCCAGTAGAAGTCTGCCACCAAACCCGATTTTCACAGGAATATAATGATGTGCCAAAGCTGACATGTGGGTTGTGCTGCACCTTTGCTAGCAAACCTACCTTGGTCTGCCCCATGCCTGACAGTTCCTGGCGGGGCAGGGCCTGCAGCTGCATCCCTGCCCTGTGAATCGTCTTGTCACCCAGCCTCAAGCCCCAAAATCCCAGTGCCTGCCTGCATGCTGCCCTGCATGGGAGTCCCAGGTCGAAGGCCACCCCAAGCTCAGTTTTACTTGGTTGTTTCCAGCTGAAGCACGATGCTGGTTTTAAAAACGGCAAATCTGAACTGTAGCCCAGAATTACTTTATATTAATGTAGGAGGTCAAAATGCTGCCACTGTGACCTAGTAACACTGCTACTCACTATGCATTTATGTAAATAAAATAGAAGATGTCAAACAATAGGTGGCAAAACCTGCAAAATTTTTTAAAAGCTTTTGAGTCCATTTTAACACAGAGGTAGGCTAAAGAGAAGTTTTCATATTAAGGCTGGACAAAAATTCTTGATTGCTTCCCAGACAAGCAATCATCAATATGTGCCAGTGAAACCACACGTGTTCAGGCAACTCTTTAGGGACAAAACTCCTAGCCCATTTGTACCTGCAATTATTGCCCTAAAATCTCTTCGAAAACCAAATACTGGGAGAGAGTGCACAAGAATCTTGCTAATGATTCAACAATAAAACACAAAATGTATTGAATCAATATTGCATCCTAGTCCCAAACTCACTCAGGTCAAAGCAAAATTCCAATAGATTGGGATACAGATTGGATCAGTCCTTAATGAGATATTGCAAAAGAAGTGCCAGTAAAATATACAGGCCAGCATATATTTTATGAGGAACATAGTCTGAAGTCAACATTACGATTTACTAATTCAGTAGAACAGCTGGAAAAATAAATTTGTTTAGCTAGAATAGCACATCTATTTATTGAGCCTCCTTCCAAAGCTATGCACATATCAACAGTAGGATTGGTCTCTAAAACACGGGGGAGGGGAGGAGGGGGATGATAGTGAATTCAAATTGATGTTCTACTTATTCCACACTAGTAATTCAATTAATGATTTTATAGACCCTGTGCTGTCTCACATTCTCAGTCGTTCTCAGGCAAATGAGATGGGAATCAAGCAATTAGTTGGGATTGGCAATGCATCAGATTCAGCCTGAGCAGTGCCACACAAAAGCCACCTCTCGCTGCCTGCTGGAGTACAGGGTAATGGGGAGCTTGATCAGCTTTTGGAGAGGAGGCTGGGTGGCTGCTTTCACACTCCTGCTACCAGAAACTTTGGTCCATTATTCTCACCAACAGCAATGTAATGGCCAGCACCAATATAAAATGCTTTCATCTCATTGCTCATTTCTGTAACTTTTTTGGCAGTGAAAAAACCCTAACTGAGGTTTTCCATTCTCAGTCTTTGCTGAGGGCTGATGACATAAGGAAACAGTTGTGTGTGATTTCTGAGTTATGACCAAACTTTCAGTCGAAGCTACAGCAAGGTCAGTGCTTGAAACTTGAGGTGAATGTAAACTTCATTCAGGAAATTGTTCAGGTACCTGCCTAATTTTAAGCAGCGAAATAGTCTTATTGCATTCACCTGAATTACCAAAGTGCTTGAATGTTTATCAGGGGCCCAGAGCCCCCTGATCCATGCTTCTCCCAGACCTGGATGAAGCTGAGGCTGGGCAGACAAAGAAAAGGTTTCCTGTAAATCATGCTTTGAGTATTTCCTTTTCTTTGGGTGTTTCATAGCAATATTTTCTGATCTGCATCAGACCTCATACTGTACTGCCATTGAGAAATTATTTTCATACGCATGCATGCAGGTGCTCATCCGTGTTCCTTAAGAGGGTGATGGGATGTGCGGGTGGCTGGGGATGTGGGTCCCTTCCCTTCCTGGAAAGGTAGCGCAAATGTGACATGAAGGCATTCCTCTCAGTCTTTTTTCCCAACATTCATCCCATTGGTCGATCTTTTGTTTGCAAATGGATGTCTCCAAAGACTTCCAACTGCGGTTTTTCTGAGGTATCTGGCAACCACTGTCCTAGATCTTGAGGATACTCTGAGCCCAGGAGGCTGAATGCAGGCAGGAATAGTGACTGGATGTGCCACCAGCAATACTCACACTGAGCCAGGGGTGCACACAGGGCACGGCGTCGGTGCTGATGCATATTGCTAAGGCTTACTTGGTTGTTTTCCTACTATGCAGCAAAATGGAGGCCTCTCTATTTATTTCACATAATCCAGACCTTCAGTGTCAGTGCCTGAAACGAATTACTGTTTATATTAGAAACTTAGTTTAATAAATTAAGTCTGGTCTATGAACTGTCAAAGTCCCTATAGTCTGCAATTCATATAGAACAGATGCCTTTTCCATGACTCTTAACTAGAAGTGGCCAACTTGATTGCTTCCTTTTTGCCATTACTACATTCTGTAGGTTTAGTTATCTACTGCCTACAGAGAATTCAAAACAATTTAAAAGGGCATCTGGCATAAAGCACTCTCCGTGAAAAAAAAGTCTTTCCATATACAATAACTTTCTGTTTAGGTCAGAGAATTATTCAATAATTGGCACTTGTTTAACTACACCATTCAGAATCAGTTTGGTTTGGGTTTTCCAATTGTAGGTAGAGTTACATGGTTGGGTTTTTTTCTTTCCAAACAAGCAGGTTTGTGAGCCCTAATTTCCAACATATTTGTGGCATTGCTGTGATTAAGACCTAACAACTAATTTTTGTACAAGTAACAAACACGTTTCAAAAGTGTCATAAATAATTCAGTGATTTTTTCCCCAGATTGTTTATAAATTATAAATTTTCATTTACTCTGTCCTAGTTTTATATAATACTGATAAAAATGAATAGCTAAAAGCAATGGTTTAATTGAAAAATAGAAAACAAGGATAGGATGGTCAGAACAGACCTCTTTGCCTTGTGTTTCAGTTTCCCAGTCAATATCATTTAAAAGGCTGGACCTGCTAATATGGGCTGTTTTAAGTCCTCATTTCCAATATTTATGTTTTGTGAAGCACTTTTAATGCACAAACAGTTGTCACATGAAAAGTTAATAATAAAGCACATCTACGAGAATGAAAAGAGAGAGGGTTGATGCTCATTGCATCAGGAGTTACACGTCCGGGCATTTCCAGATAATATTTGTTCTGTGTTGCACATTAAAACCATTCATTGAAGGACCTTGAGCCTGCTGGCATGGGCTGGGGAAGGCTGCAGGACCATGACAAGTCCCTCAAGGACCACAGAGAACAGCTGCCCTATGAAATTTTCATAGTGCTCCCTACTAATGCATTAGGCTCGTGGGATGAGCTACATCCCTGTCATGGTGGGAAGTGAAAAATATTTTTCCCTGTTCTTGTGTCTGTCACAGCCTGTGAGATGAAACAGCCACAGGACATCTGAGCTGTAGCCACTGGTGCCTCAGATGTGGATCTGTTTGGTGAAGATAATTTCATAGAAAATATTCCATGTCTTCATTCCCCAGCCTTTCCTGATATTGAGGGTTGCCCCAACCCAGGTGCAGGACCTTGTACTTCACTTTGTTGAATCTCATTAGGTTTTCACAAGCCCACTTCTCCATCTTGTCAAGGTCCCTCTGAATGGCATCCCATCCCTCAAGGGTGTTAACTTTACCACTCAGCTTGGCGTCATCCGCAAACTTGCTGAGGTGGCTCTTGAGCCCATCATCTGTCATTGACATGGATGTTAAACACCACAGGTCAATCGACCAGTGTTGCTAATGTCATAAATGGCTGGTGCAAGCATTTCATGCAGCAGGAACTGTGTGAAAACTCTGCACCCCTCACCTTAACACAGGTCTGCTCTGCTGCTGTCTATAATATGCATCTTGAGGTAGGCTCAATTAGGTTGTTAATTTGTCTTCCAGGTCACAGCCATGGTCTGCGAACTCCTCGTTTATATCTGCAATATCTGTACCAGCCAGTGAGCAAAACCAGCCTGCAAGTCTAAAGTTTACCTGCAATCTGGTGATGATGCTCCATCCCAGTTGAACTGTGTCATAGAATCATAGAAGAACCAGGTTGGTAGAGACCCACCGGGTCATCGAATCTAACCATTCCTATTAAACACCAAACCATGCCCCTCAGCGCCTTGTCCATCCGTGCCTTAAACACCTCCAGGGAAGGTGACTCAACCACCTCCCTGGGCAGCCTTTAACAGTGCCCAATGACCCTTTCTGTGAAAAAATTTTTCCTAATGTCCAGCCTAAACCTCTCCTTGAGGTTGGTGGAGCTTGAGGCCATTCCCTCTCGTCCTGTCCCCTGTCACTTGGGAGAAGAAGCCAGCTCCCTCCTCTCCACAACCTCCTTTCAGGTAGTTGTAGAGAGCAATGAGGTCTCCCCTCAGCCTCCTCTTCTCCAGGTTAAAAAACCCCAACATCTTGCAACAGCTGAAGGTCAGGCCCACAAGTTACTTACCCAGTACAAGCACTTGAAAGAAAATGTTTCAGTAGCAGATCAGAGGGGTGTGAGGGCTGCCAAGCCTCTGCAGGAAGCAATGCTTCTTGTCCAACGATGACCAGCCTTGCGGGCAGCTCACCCTGCTCCGGGTGGGGGGATGTGGGATTTGTTGAAAACCCTGCCCGCTCTCACAGCCTCAGCCACCTCCTTCAGCTGGAAGGACCAGACAGTGGTCACGTGCTCAAAAACTCTCCATCATTCTTGCTTTTGTAATTTATCATGACAACATGGATGATAACATTACTCATTAGTCATAGAAGTTGTTTCCTCTGTGGAAAACAAACTGCATGAGGACAGTTATATATACATGTATTTGTTTATAGTAAGTGTACATATAAATTATGTATGCATATGTAAGTAATATGTAGAAGCATAATTTTGCTCATGTGGGAGAGAAACAGACCCAAACTCTTATGCAAATAGATTTTGTTGGCTATTTACACACAAAAGGAATAGCAAATAGAAATCAGGATTACAGAACTAGAATGTAAATGGCAAACATACACCCAAGCTGAGAGCAAAATCGCTGTGTGTAGAAGTACAGTATGGATTTATGGTTTGGTTTCATATGGGACAACAAACAACTCCAGAGCTAGGGAGCACTGGGAAAGTGTCGTCACTGCACTGGTTTTAGTGCTGCACCTATTTTTTATAAAATAGACGCCTGCAGAACTCATCCCATCGTAGCTGCTGGCAAAACTCCTGTTGGCTTGCGTGTTTTACAAGGTATAGTCATCTCAGGTTTCCAGTAACAAGGGACATGGTGCTAAGCAGGGCTGGTAAGTGCATCGTTGTAGGGATTGATGGGTCTGTGCCATGCATATGTTTATGTGTAGATTGAAGCACCTGGCTAAATGAGGCTCAGACATGCTAACATTAAATAAGGTGCTGCTGCTTCAGTAAAAGACTTCTCAGTTTACGTAACTGGGTTTTTATTATCTGAATTGTCCCCCTCCCAGTCAGGCCAATCATGCAAGGATCAGCTCAAAATGTTACTTTAAGAAGTAGTAACTTCTCTCACTCTTCCTCTTTGGTTTCCTATTTAAACCTATTCAGAAACTCTATATAATGCCCAGCTCTGTTTTTCTTAGTGCACTTAAATTCATTTATTAATCTCAAATTGCTGAGAAGTTGGTCTTTTTTAACTTGGCACTTGTACTTTTTCTTCTGCACAAATGACACAACTCTGATCTGCAAGGTACTCCTTTTTCATTCAATTATTCTGTTCTGAAACTTTCTTCATGTCTGTAATCCTTTTTTTATTGGCTTGTCTTTTTTTTGTCTTCTACCCTTTATTTTACTGTCTCTCCTCTCCACAATGCTCTAATTATCTTTACTTTCCACGGCCATTTTGCAAGCCACTAGCCAAGGCAATTTCAATATATTTGAGCTTGCCAAAGTATTCTTGGATGGTCCCTGCAATGGAATTATACTGTACCGAACCTAAATCCGAACCGCTGCTGCTCTGATTATAGCCCTGCCTGATATGCATTGAAAAAACCCAGGACATTTAAAGAGACAGGTTTCCTGTTATCTTAAGAGGCAGCTGTCATTCTCCTGTATTCCTTCTTTTTCTAATTAGTTTGGTGAAATAACCGATCACTCTTGACAGTGATCTTTGCACTCCTTTTCTTAAGTTGAAATGCTGTTGTCACATAAAACCTCAAGGTCCATTGCCATCAAGGACTTGCTGTGAGCGACTCTATTGTACAGTGCTATGAAATAAAACATTTTTCAAAGCCAAATCCACATGTGTCTGATTCATAGACCACTGGAATTAGAGAGTCTCTTTCCATGGGCTTCAAGGCTTTAGACACTACCTTAATTCTATTTGCCCTAAAAAGTCCAAGCGTTCAGCTAGCACCGTACAGCATCGTCCTCTGAGGCACAGCTTTACTTCTCGCATCTTCCACTCCCAATAAAAATGCTTCTCTATAGCTGCTGACCCTAAATGACCTCTGGGGATTGTTCTCCACTCCATTACAAGATTTCTCCTACTTTTTGTAGCTGTTTAGCCCCAGCTTGAATCACACATCAATGGTGGAAAGACAGAGAAGCATTTTATTTGACAAAGAGTAGCACCAAAGGAAGCAGTAAGCTTATGTGATGATGCTATGGGACCAAACATAGCCTTTCCCATAGTTTATATCTACGTCCATGTGGATACCATTTGAGCAAGTGGTGTGCATCCCTTGCAGTGAGCACATGGGAAACCAGTGTGTGCAAATGCCGGGATCTGACCTAGGCAGGGCTGAGGGCCGTTCTTGTGGATACTCATTGTAGTGGGCATGCAGTGGGGTGGCTCAGTATCACCCACGCCAGCCAAGGCAGGAGGTTTGCTGGGCAAGGAGCTGTCAGCCAGCACCTCAAGGCTTCAAACCCTGCTCAGCCTTCTCTTGCATGACCTGCTTCTTATAACTGACAGAACTGTATTGATCTGCTGTTTCACTTTTTTTATTCCCAGTCATTTATTTAATGAATAAAAAAATAATCCCAAAATGCACTGAGCAATGGAAATAACCCTGCTCCCATCTTCATTTGATTTTTGTTTTCTATCACTGTTACTTCACGTTTCCTTCCTGCCAGCAAGCTCAACATCATGTTTTGCAGTCATCTGCTTGCCCCTGGAGGTATTTCCTACTGGCAGAGTTTGGTACAATGACCAAATTTCATGCAAGGAAAGAATTTAATGTAAGGAAAATCTAATCCAGTGATACCTGCTGAGTAGTTCTGGTTGGTTTTGAGTGACTTTTTAAACACCTGAGGCATATATGAAAGCATTTGGCAATAAGTGTTGGGATTCCTAGAGCTGTTACAATGGCACTGTTGTGTGCTGCCTAGTCAAATGCCCATCAGGGTCAGCAGTAATGAACTTAGGGGCAAATGAGCAGCTTTGAGAGCCCACAGCCCAAGTGTATTAGAAAAAGAACCTGTACCATGACCAGAGATGGAGAGCTTTTGGCTTCAGAGTCTTGGGAGAGTTTGGTGTAGGCACCCATGTATGCAGGCAGACTGCAGGGTCAGCAGAGGCAGGAGAGGCTTTGATTATCAGTCTAGATGAAGGTCTCTGACAATTCACCTCTCACTCGGTAAACCCACTTAAGAACAACTTCATTAAAAAAATACAACAAATTTTAATTGCACTGAGATGCAGTCTCACACCACTCTTGTACCTGGGCAGAGGGAGCACAGGGCTGGCTGCACAAGGTTTGGGGTCTCTGGGTAGCTGCCCAGCCCTGCCTGAGAGTTGGGGAGTGGCAGGACAGTGTCTATAGGCCTAGGGACTCAGAAACATCTCTGAGACAACTTGTTGGGATGAAATTTAAATGTCACCAACCATCTAATCATAAAAAGCTGAAATATTTTAGCATATACCTGTCTGTCTTTGGGGATGCTGTTTCTTTCAAACATAAAAGGT
Organism: Clamator glandarius; assembly: GCA_033459285.1. Lineage (NCBI taxonomy): Eukaryota > Metazoa > Chordata > Aves > Cuculiformes > Cuculidae > Clamator > Clamator glandarius. The sequence continues at coordinate 1,259,729 of JAUNZM010000086.1, forward strand.
CTGTCAATCCCTTTTTGACACCCTCTTACTCGTTTCTCTTGGGACAAACCTCCTTTTCTGAAGCTGCCTTACTTGCACATCTTCTTTGCTGTCTTTTTAGAGGCCCTAAGGATTAACTGTGACTCTACTAATTATCCTCCTACAGGCTTAAATTATGCAAATCCACAAGCAATATTTGATTGGAAGTATTCAGTCCACCTGGTGAGCTATGAGTTTTGAATCTCTCTTTCTCCCTTTCATATCTCAGTCACACTCCTCCTCTGCTGCAAGGACAACGGGTGGCTGCTCTTCACTATGAGTGGCTGCTGTCCACTCTCAATCTACTTCTGCTTGTCCCCAGTTCCTCACTGAAGGCCAAAGCCATAGAGAAGCCCCCAGCCCCATGAGGGACCAGGAAGGACAGACTCCTCAGCACTTCTTATTTCCCACCCACCCTGAAGCTTTTCCAAGCATTGTCTTAGCAATCAATGGCATATCAGTGTTTTGCAAAGGGATTCTGCTTCCCTTTCCCTTGCTGGTGTTGTTGAGCCCCTAGATATTCACTTCAAGGTCTCTGGCATCAGTGGAGTGGTGGCGTCAGCAGATCGCAGGTGGCTCGGGTCCTTGGGTCTTTTTCTTTATTCTTGGAAGCCTTGAAAGTTTTCCCCAGGTGGGAGGTGAAGAGTCTGTTGATTTCACACTTCAAAATAATCTTTGCCCTCTATTTTTCGTTCTTAAATATGATTGTGTTATCCAGGGAGGTATTTAGGGACTCAGGAACAATGTGGGGCTTCTCCAGCTTCATCCAGTGCTCCCATAATGCTTTTCTTTCCATTGACTCAAAGCACTTCTTGCCATTCACAAAAACCAACCATAATGCCCTGCGAACTGCTATCCCTCAGGCTCAGCACTCAGAGGTGACCAGCCAGGCAAGACAGTGGTAAATGTCTAAATCTTGGCACCGCTAAGACAGATTATTTTCCCCTGTGCTGCAGAGGGCAGGGGCACAGAGCGTCTTGGCATGTTTGTGATGACCTGTGGTGCTGAATACCAGGAAAGTGAGGAGAAGGAGGCAACCATGACTCCTGCCTGCTGGGCACCTGTGACCTGGCAGAGGGGCTGAGTGCCTGGGCATGAGCCTAGCAAAGCATAACCCACTGCCGGCTAGCATCCCTGCTTCTCACCCCAACCCTTTTATCCAGATTTACTTGCAGTGGCTTTACGTGCTGCTCTTGCAATTGCTCCTTCCTACAGCCCAGTGCCATCAGTGCAGCCTTGTGCCTGCCCATGACTTTGTGCCACTGTCCCCATGCCACCTCCGTGCCATGATGGTCCTCCAGCATTTCTGTCCTTAGATGCAGGAAATACCTTGGAGAGCCCGATGATATGAAGAAATTGACACATATGAGCATTTGTAGAACATTTGTCTGTTATCACTGGCCTAATAATATTTTCTTCTACAGATTTTGTTGAATTTCAGCCAGTTAAAACTCCTGACCCCAGCTCATCTCATACTGCAGGTCTTGGACACAACAACTAGGAAAAGAACTGAACTCACTGAGTTCCAGCACATATTTACTGGTATGCACGGGATCTTCCAGAGTAGGACTTGAAATATTAATATTTTTAAAACTGAATTTTTCTGCAGATGCATCCAAGTGATGCTGTGGTAAAGTATCCACATGTGAACAAGAAATAAAGACAGAGCTCTGGGCTTAGCTTTGCTGGGAAATAATTAGGCTGGGGAAGTGCTGGGGTAACCAACATGTTTGTGCCATTTGAGGAACACCTAAGCACAGCTTCTGGCTGATGCTACTCTCATTTTCTGTTTCTACTAGAAATAGAAATCTGTGTGTATCTGATCTCAAATTTGACCCTTCAATCCTGTGCTGTGCACCCTGGCAGCTCATGGTATGGTAGGGAGCCCCACGCAGCCCATGAACTGCTCACAAAACCCCCTACAATGACTTTTTGGGGTGACTGAGGAGTCACCTACTTCATCCTTCCCCTCACCCCTAAATCCATGCAAGGAGTTCTGAGCACACTGCCTGGTACCAGTGGGGCAGAGCAGGCTCATTCAGGGAGGGGGCTTGCAGCAGGCTTGAGAAACAACAGGATGTTTTAATTTTTTCCTGTAAAGCTTTGCACAAGAACTGGTGTTATGTTTGGCTGAGCAGAGGGGTCCTGTCTTAGAGCTGGTTTTCTTCTTGCCTGAGGGGGAAGGAATTATATCAACCAGATTTGTTGAACGCTAGCAGTTTTATATGTCATTGTTGGGATTGTAAACACTTTGGGTCACCAGCCCTCTCCTCTTCCAATGCCTTCGCCTAATTCCTGCACAAGGAGCCCCTTGTCCCTGCTTCAGCCTCACATGCTGCCAGGACACTGCTAAGAAATCATTGCAACACTTCTTGTCCACCGCAAATCACTCACAGTCACAAAGGCTCCTCCAGTCCCAGGAGCTGCCACTGCGTCCCCTCAGCAGCACCTCTGGCTCCGTGCACTGCCCCCTTCCCAATTTCTGCCCTCCTTGCTTATAGTCAGGTGCATTGCCCGTGTGTTTTGGGACAGGTCTGTGCTGTGAGGGCTCTTCCATCCCCTCGTCAGTGGAAGCTGGTCCCTGTCCCTGGGCTGCATGGACACACTTTGACATGGACACACATGGACAACTGCTTTTAGGAACTAACACAACTTCCTGAACACTTGGGCAGATGAAAACCATGTGTGTTTTGGATTAGTTTTCTCCAGCTGCTTTTCAGCTTACATTTTCCCTCAAGCTGAAAAGGATTTTGTTTACAAATTACCCAAGTTTCCCATTTCTGTGGGTCTGGGCACTGTTCCCCTGTGATGCCCCCAGTGCTGCCTGTCCCCCTTGACATTAGGTCCAGTCCCTTCAGAGCTTTTAAAGCATCCCAGATGCAGACACACCAACCACACATCACTCCAGAAAACCATGGGACCTGTCACCCTGCAAGCATGTTGCAGCTGTGGTCATATCTAGCTGCTCAGATGGGATTTTGTCTTCAATGCTGCCTGCTCCTTGCAGTCCCCTCTTCTTCCACACATAAAATGCTTAGTCTGTGGCCTCACCAAGACTGGTCCATCAACTGGATTATCCTAGTGCAGATCATGCTGCATGTGGCAGAGTGTGGTTTTGGGGTGGGTTGTGCCTCCCACTCCCCCAGCTGCTTGCAAGGTGGCAGCTGCCTGGCCGTAGCCTTGTGGGGTCTGAGCCAGCCATTCCCAGCTTTAGGAGCAGCCCATGTGCCAGAAAGGGAATCACACGGGTCTGGTTATCAGCTCGGAAATTAATGATTCTGACATCAAAGGGAGGAAGAAGGCCATGGCAAAAATGTGGGTTTTCATAAATGGATGGACTTGACCTGCAAACTCTCCCTCCAGCAGCAACCACTTAGCAACACAAGTCAGGTCCCTGCCTTCAGGCATCAAAACTTTCTCACGAGCCAATAACCCAGTTTGTATTCCAACTTTAAATGTTTATTTGCTTCTGTCTTTAGAAGAGTCACTTTTCCAAAATTAAGTGACAGAACAGTGGAAGTGTGGTATCTTTGATTTTACTAATAAAATTAAGGTTGCTGTAAGTTCATAACATAGTAATTCATGCTGCCTTGTGGCTTGGTGGCACCTGTGTGAGTTGGGGGACAGGTGACCCTTGCTGAAGAGCCCCCCTGGATCCACACTGGCTTTGTTGGAGGAAGGTTAATTGCACTCCAGTGCTGACAATCACTGCGTGAGAGGCTCTCAGGAACCAGCAGCTGCAGCGGTGCCTGCACAGGAGGCAGAGGAGCTGCCTCTCGCAAGAGAGACAGGCAACCTTTCGTAAAACCAAGTGTGCAAGAGAGAGATGATTGTCTCTGCTTGGGAAGAAGTTGCTCATACTTTTCTGTCTTGTTGTGCTTAAGGAGAGCCTATTATCCTTCAGCTGAGGGGCTAGGCTGTCCCAAAATCACACTTCAGTTGAAGGGAGCTTGGGAGCAGAGCTTCCCACGGGTGCAGGAATCCCTCCCTGATTCTTAGTTTGTGCTGGACCTATGCTCAGGCAACACCGTTGCATCATTTATACTATATCAATTACAGAGCAAATATGTGCTTTCCTCTCTATAAATTTTAAACAACTGGAGAGATAGCACTACTCTACCAGCAGGACCAAGAGCTATCTGCTTTTGATTCTAGGTTTAATGTTTGAGCATCTGGTCTCTGTTTTAAAGAGGAAAGGCTGCCCTATACAGCACAACAGTGTTAAAAGAGTCGAGGTGCATCATTTAACAGAGCTTATTAATGGAAAACCTGGATATTTAGTCTCCTCTTCCCTGGGGTTTGGAAAAAAAAATGTTTTCCAAATATTGTTGTATGCCATAAGGTCTTTCCCCCACTGCCAGTCGCTTCTCTGGTGCTTGGATCGGAGTCACGAATTCACTGGCAGACTGTGCAGCAAACCGCCGCTTCTGTCTTCTGCCACCTATCAGCCGGCCCCTATTAGAAGAGAAATGGCAAGTGGTTTACTTGCTGCCCGTATGGCAGCCCTTATGGGGTGGGCGTCAGGGGGAGAAAGTGCCGCCTGCCGGGGGGCTGGCCCCCTCTTTGGCAGGCAGCACTCTCCCCGCTATCAGCCCCTCCCTGACAGAAGCTTTCCTCTGCCAAGACCCCACTCCCCCTGCACCTCCCTGCTGCCCTTCCTTGTCTTTGGCCGTGGGGGAAAGCCCATCAAAATCACGATGTGTTGGGATTCTGCTCGGCTTCGGGTTTCCCCATGCCCATCACTGTTAACCTACCATCAGCATGGTCCTTCTATAACCCCCTTCTGCTGGCTTGTTTTCTTTGGAAAGGCCATCACTCCTGCAGTTGCTGACAAAGTTTCATTGTAAGCATCCCACAGGCTGCTGATGCCTCCTTCCCCAGCCCGTCGGGCAAGGAGGGCTGTCACTAATGTGTCTCATTCATCACAGCAAAATTACATGTGTTCCCAAAAAAGGACAGCCTGCAGCAAATTACACCATGCAGCAAATTGCTTACTTGTAGAGGAAAAAAAAAAATACAGCATGATGTTTTCCTCCCCTCCCCAGAGGCAGGTGTTTAATTCAACATATTAAGACTGAGAAATCTAATTATAGCCGTGGGACAGGGGAAAACCAATTGCAGTGAGGCACAGCTCTTGCTCCTGCCAGAGGGTGCGGTGCAGCCAAGCCAGGTCACGTCCTGGCAGGGTCCACATACTGGATTTTGCTCCTGCAGCACTGGCCAGGTGAGCCTCCCCACCCCATCCTGCACCAGGGATGTGGCATGGGGAGCAAGGCACCTGGGGCCATAAGGGAGAGGAGATACCTGGGGGGGGCATGCTCAAAGCAAATTTTACTCTTTTTATCAGGGTTAGATGTTTAGATTTTTTATTAAGCACCTTTCTGGTTTTCAGAACACTGCATTTCTCCATGACTGCAGATCTATTGCTCTGGTGTGAGCTGAGGGCTGAGGCTGGGAAGAAGGGCTGGCCGCACTGGCAAGCAGCTGGTGCTGGAGAAGGGGAGGCTGGAAGGAGATCCCCACAGTCAGGTGTCAGCCAGGCATCCCGGGGAGACAGTTGTTCTCCCAGGGCAGCACGTGAGCCTGTTGCGTCCCTGGAGTCCACTGTGGGGTGGCATCCCTCTATCCCCGGAGGGAAGGGCAAGAGGAGGCTTGGCCCCCTGCCATCCTTGGTTACCACCTGGCTTCCCCACCTGGGAGAGGTCTGCTCCCCTGGTTTTATCTCTCAGGTTACAAAAAACCCTCTTACACAGTTAACTGATTTTCATTAATCACAGTCTTCTCATCTACTTGTTTATGTTCTTCACTACTTCACAAATCTAATCTGACATCTGATTTACAGATTTCAGAAATTAACCTTCCTCCAGCGTTTCTGTTTCAATGTATCTTTATTTATTTACATTCCTGTCAAGTGCTTTCAATAGGAATGAATTCTACTTTTGGCAAGCAGAGGGGTCTATTGTTTTCCATGGAAATGTATAGTTTTGCCAATGGGGCAGAACCCAAATGGGTCGAACTGTAACACTTTACTCCAGTTTAGTGGCACGGGGATGGAAGGCGTCCCAGATAGCTGGGCTGCAGTGCAGCTACCTTGCAACCTGGGTATCCCAGATGCCTGCTAGAAAAAAAGGAACTCCCAGCAAGTCCCAGTGCCCTGGCTGTGGCCGGGTAAGAGGAGGGCTGGCTTCCATGCAGTCAGAGCTCTCTGGTGATGCTGTAGCATGGTGCTTTAATTTGGTTTGCCACAGTGACCTGTGCTTCTCGATCAAACAGAGAACAGCTGTCTCCAGGAATAGGAATTCTATATTTCTGAAGCAACAGTTAACCTGGCAATGACATTATTTTCTTATTTGCAAAGGATGGTGTGTGCATTATTACTGAGGCACTACAGAAATAAAGCTCTTTGGCTTACTCCATATTCAAGAGCTATTGTCTTTTACAAAGCATCATGCAAAGAGCAAGAGTAGCTTCTCCTGCAGCGGCTGTGGTAGACCTTGTAAAAGAAATTAAAACAAACTGTAAACAATTCTTCATCAGAAAGGAGGAGGAGTAAACAAAGGAGGAAAAAATTGAGGGCACAATGCACCAAGGATTAAAGGTAATTTTGGAGTGGCCCCTAACTAATTGCCTCTGTTTTCCATGGAGGTGGTGGTGCTGCTGGCAGAAGAGGGAGGCAGGCAGTGAGAGTTAATGGGTGGCACTGCACAGAGACAGCAATGCCCGCATCCCCACTGACAGCAGCGACATGCACCCTTCGCAGCGACAGGCCAACGGAAAGCAAAACTCCCAAGCCTGAATAGTACAGGGCACACTTTTCCAGAAATAATATGGAAGAGTAAATGGTAAATGCAATAAATTATAGCATGGGTTTATCAAAGGTTGTTGATATTGGATTAATCTAATTTCCTTATTTAGTGAACGATTTTTCCAAAGCGATGATATCCATCCCCTTTAATTTCCCTGTGGGATACCGTGAACTAAACAGGTGATGATGGGAACCAGTACAGGAGCAGAACAGAGTTGATGACCTCATACACTTCAAAGGGATGTGTTGTGTGAAAGGGTAGTTACTGGCCCGGTTTCTCGAACATCATACTTCAGACTAGAAAACTTCCATATTTTCACTATTTACCTTGACAAGATGTGGTAATACGCTGATGAATCTTGCTGGGGAGAGTAGAGTGGGTTGTGGTGCTGGAGGAGCTGGGTGGCCGCAGGCAGGGTGCTTGCCTGGAAGGAAGGGTAGTGGTCAGGCACTCATAATTGCCTCTGTCATTAGCTAAGAGCACGTTGGTAGGGGAGCATGTAGGGGCTGAATTAAGCAAGCCCTGAGTAAACCATGAGCCTGTGCTGGGAGTTGGCAGTGGAAAGTGGGAAGTCAGTGGGGGATGTATTGGTCCAGGTTGCCCTAGAAGGAGTAGCACAAAACAGCACCATTCAGTTTCATGTCAAGGTGGCAGACAATCATCCACCTTCCCAGTGAAATTGTGGGCGGCTCTACCACCGCAAGTGAGCCTGACCCCGGAGCGACCTCGCAGCCCTTCCTCACCCTTGGCTGCTCTCCCTGTCAGACCACATTAGAGCCAAATGGCGGATGAGGATAAAAAAACCCATAACCTGCAATAATCAGCCTGAAATAGCCCAGGGGACTGGTTCCTGACCTCGTGGGTGTCCAGTGAATGTCTCTTGCCTGTTGTAATGTGAGCAGCAGCCAGTGCTGACCTGCACCCCTGGGTGCCCCAAGCCACTGTCTCCCCAGCACAGTGGAGGAGGGCAGTGCACCCAAAATCTCTCCTGCAAGTGGGTCATGGGAGGAGCTGCTGGCCAAGCCCGTGTCCCTGGAGGCTGGGGCATGTTTTGTTTGCCCCGTGGTTACAAACCCAGCCCATGAATTTCCTTCCATCTGTTGTCCGGCCTCACGGTAATGGAGGGGTTTCTATTCTTGCTGTTCTGACTCCACTGGCACTTACCCATCCTGTAAACAAAGCCAGCCCTCTGGAATCCAACAGACACCAAGGATGTAATTTAGTTTTTTAACAGCCTTGCTTAGGCTATTTTGATGCACATGTTGCAACGGTGGCCAATGGTCAGGGTGAGGGGCAGCAGGACAAGAGCCTGGCAGGACACACTGATGATCAGAGACCTTCAGCTGCAGGAGGACTGCTCTGTTCATCTTGCCTCATTAGAACTGTCTCACTCAGATGATCTCCTTACTTCCCTTTACAGCTGCTGTAAGGCTATCATACCAAGCACAGTCATGCTGGAATTTCATTTCCTTCTGAAACACGAGGTGGTAGGTGGAAAGCCCAGTCTTCTCCTCAGCGAGATGGTTCCCCAGAGCAGTGTTCTGTGATTTTCTGTTTCTGTGTGTCAGTGATATTACTCCAGCCCAAGCCCTGCATTCATTTCTATGCTGACTGTACTTTTGCCACGCTGTTGCTACATGACACACACTTAGCCTTAGTGACAGTGCACTGTAAATCACTATTTATAAACATAAAATGAAGTGTATCCTATTTGAAGATGTTTGCATTAGTTTGGTTTTGGTCTACAGAGCAATGCATGACTTTCAGAGCAGTGGGGCGGAAGGGCATAATCAAAAATATATCCCTTTTGGGTACCTTTTAAGAGCAGCCAGGCAGTTGTAAAGGGAATCTTTCCTCTTCATAAAATATTAGAGGCAACAATTAATATCTTGTCTGCATTTTGTACTTCAGTCGCTCCCTCTCCTCTCCACCGACCATGAACCCGCAGCTGCTGGGATTTCAGTGGTTCAGGCACCCTTCAGGAAAGCATTCATTGCAATAAATCAGATGGCTCTGACAAAGGGCTCACATAACCAGCTGAAATGCCACTGCTGGCATCTCAGGGCTACTGCGGGGCTGCCATCTCAGCCCTGGCAGTCTGCATGGACTTTTCCAGGCCAAGGTGAGCAGGAGGGAGCCATGTGTTCCCCAGCTCTCCTCCCCTCACAGCAAAAAGTGGCCCACCAGCACCAGCCCAGCAGCCGAAGACGCACGCCAGCACCCATACAAGGCCAAATGCCGGGTCCTGCACTTGGGGCAAAACAACCCTAAGCAGAGGTACAGACTAGGAGAAGTCTGGCTGGAAAGCTGCCTGGAGGAGAGGAACCTGGGGGTGTTGGTTGACAGCGACTGAACATGAGCCAGCAGTGGCCCAGGTGGCCAAGAAGGCCAATGGCATCTTGGCTTGTATCAGGAACGGCGTGACCAGCAGGTCCAAGGAGGTTGTTCTCCCACTGTACTCGGCACTGGTGAGACCGCTCCTCGAATCCTGTGTTCAGTTCTGGGCCCCTCACCACAAGAAGGATGTTGAGGCTCTGGAGTGAGTCCAGAGAAGAGCAACGAAGCTGGTGAAGGGGCTGGAGAACAGGCCTTATGAGGAGCGGCTGAGAGAGCTGGGGGTGTTTAGCCTGGAGAAGAGGAGGCTGAGAGGAGACCTCGTTGCTCTCTACAACTACCTGAAAGGAGGTTGTGGAGAGGAGGGAGCTGGCCTCTTCTCCCAAGTGACAGGGGAAGGGACGACAGGGAATGGCCTCAAGCTCCACCAGGGGAGGTTGAGGCTGAACGTTAGGAAAAATTTTTTCACAGAAAGAGTCATTAGGCACTGGCAGAGGCTGCCAAGGGAGGGAGTTGAGTCACCTTCCCTGGAGGTGTTTAAGGGATGGGTGGATAAGGCACTGAGGGACATGGTTTATTATTTGATAGGAATGGTTGGAATCGATGATCTGGTGGATCTTTTCCAACCTGGTGATTCTATGATTCTCAGGCGCTCTCCTGAGCTGAGCACGGGCAGCCTACACCAACCCACAAGCCCAAATATAAGGTGAAAATTTGCTTTCCTTGCAGCAAAGCTGCCCCGAGAAATTGTTGCCTGGGCACTAGTGTTAGCTTTGCTTTTGAACACTCCTGCCTGCAGCACGCTATTAATGTAAACAGCAAATTTTGTCCGTTGAATCCTTTTTCACTTGTTTCCTCCTCCAGCCCTGCAATTTTGGGGGCGACTGTCACAATGTGGTAGTAGTGTGTGAGGACATGGCAAGTGCACTCCTACAGTGACACTTATCCCACTGGCAGCCAAGTACACCAAATGAATTTATTTCAACTTCAGCTCTCTGATACACTCCTTTACTAGAAATGAAGCCATTTTCCTTGGCACTTACAGCTTTCTGTACATGTGCAAACTCATTCAAAACCAAAATTCCTCCTCTGAATTAAATTGTCAGTCGCCCACTCAGTCAGATACATTAGCACTGACTGTGTAACATCAGCTCAGCTCTCTGTATAATATGAATAAGCCTTTAAAATTGTATATTCTGCCCTGCAGCATTTATCTCATATTTTGATCCCAATTTTTCTTAGCTAAAATGCCTGCTGGTCTATTCAAGTGCCCTGATGGTTTAGATGCTTCTGATTTAGGGTTCATTTGGGACTTACCAGTTCTGCATTCATTTGGTAACAGTTTGTTCATGTGCTAATATATTCTCAAGCCATGGATTTCTGAAATTGTTAAGGACAGTGACTAAAGATTTTTTCACATTTCATAATGTGCACATGTAGCAGTTTATACTTCTGAAGGATGTCTTAATCGCCATTTTAACTTTCTTTTGGAATCAAAAAAATGTTATTTGTCTTTAGAAATAAAGGCAGGTTTCAGGGAAGTTTGGAGAGTAGGTTATAAGACAACACACTTCAGCTAATTAAAATAAAAACCAAGTTGGCTAGGAAAATTTGTGTCAGTACAATACTCCAAAATTAGCAGGGAATTGATGCCTGCCACTGAGCAGAAGGTCAAAACACAGCGGCTAAAAATAATGTGTCTTATTTTCAGTAAATCATCTAATACTTTGTCTTTGTGAAATTTCTCACTAGCAGTTTGAATTTCCAGCAAACCTTAAAGGCCAAGAAATAGTATCTTGGAGGCCGAGAGGGGAAGAGAGCTCAGTAAGTCCCAGAGTCGTGGCAGAGCCCTGGTCATGAGGCTGTGTCGGGTAGGGCTGCTGCATGAGAATTGCTGGAAATCGTGAGTCTCCAGCTCTGGCAATGGGCAGATCTTGCCCGGTGAAAATGAATTGCAAACCTCCCATTGACTCTGAGTGAGAAAACTATCCCATCTTTTCATGTGCAGTGCAAGCAATAATTAAAACAAGCATATGGGTTTTCAGCTGATGTACATCCACATGAGGATTATCAATGGCATCTTTCTCCCTGCCCTCAGAATACCCCAAGGACTGATTCACTTACCCAACAGCACTGAAACTCTGAAAAAACAAAAAAGGCATCACGCTTCTATTGTGTGCTTACAACTGCAGTGCTACCTTTTTCTTTTCTCAGAAGGAAAACGCAGACCGCCCTGCAATTAGCAGTGAAACCATGAATACTTTCTTCGTTAACCACAAATGGTTCTTTTCGCAACGAGCAGGCTCACATATGTTCTAAATATGTTCAGTTTCATTAGGCGGCGAAGCACTGTGTGGATCTGCTATTTTATTCAGGAAGGCAAACAAGAGCTGCATATGTGCAACATAAGTTGAGGAGAGTGGGAAAATCTCAAGGCACTTGCAGAGGGCCCGAGATGCTCGGACGCGCTGATTTAACGCAAGATTGCTCTCAGATTGTTTTTGTCAGCCTTGTTGTATCAGAAAGAGGTGTGCTCAGGCCAGTGATGCTCCTGCTCTCTGCCAGCCTAAAAGCCCTTCAGAAAGTTAACCTGTGTGTTGCAGGTGACCCGCTTTGATAGGGCAGTCAGACGTGTCTCTGGGGTTTGCCTCCGCTGCCCAGCAGCTGCCCCTTGTGCTGAGGAGGCTGAAGACCCTTTCCATGCAGAGTGCAACATGATGTGGTGTAGGGGTGAACCCACCCCAAGTCCAGGCACCCACACTGGTCCTTGAGGTGTTGTAGCAATCTGCAGGCTGGGAGAGGCAGCTGGGTGCTCCTCCAGATTTTCTCCCAAATCTCTCTCAATTTTTCCCTTTTGGTTTGTTTTTTTCTTTAGGGATTTCTCATTCTTTGCATGTTTCACTAGTTAGCTGGTCAGACTGTTTCAAGATTTGGAAATGCATATTTTTTTTAACAACTCAGAAGCACAAACATTCACATTTTCTAATTTTCTTCAAGCCATTTTGGACACTGGAGGCAAAGCAGCATGGGATGTTGTGCATCAGCAGCCCCTCAATGCTCCCTCACTGGTGCCCACTGCATGGGTGCACAGTGTCTGAAATCAAACTTTCAACATCAACACTTTTCCTCTTAAGGCTGGATCCCACCACCCCCACATCAGTTGAACAGCTGCAGTTTGTTCTGGTGAAGAAGCTGGTGGGAGCCGTTCTTCAAATCTCTATGTCCCTCTCCCCTGAAAGTGTGATGGCTTGTTTTTAATTGATGTAGCAAGTTTGTACAGTGTAGAAAATTAAGATTTGTGTAAATCCCATTTTCATGTAAACACATACAGTGTTAAACATATTCACACCCCTGAGTGTTCCCATCATGTGTGCGTTAATGAGGGATTAGGAAATATGTTTTCTCATCTTAGACTTGGTCTTTTTGATCCTCTTTCTCCCACCAGAAGGGACTCCAAAGGATATTGGACATCACACCCACAGGCAGGGAAGTGTTTTGAGAAGCTTTAAGAAAGTACACTGTGCCCTTGATCACCAGTAAGAGCTGGCAGTACCATATTATTGATGCAACATTACAGGACTTCATATTTGTCAACGAGAAAGCTTTTTTTTGTAGGAAATTGTAGCTCATTAGAGTTATCTCAGGTGGGGATGCAGAAGGTGATGCTGGTTGGGTGTCCATCCTGTGCCTCCAGCCAGGCAGTGTCCTCACTTAAACCGCATCTACAGAATGACATTCCTTAGAAATAAAGACAGCAAAATGTAAAGAAACAGAGAACAGTTCAAGAGCTCCGGGAAAGGAGTTACAAGAAATTAATCTATTCTTATTTGTTGATGGTATTAAGAGGCATGTTTTAAATGCCCAATATATGGTAGGGAAGCGGTTGTAAAGCACCAAATCAAATAAACCAGCAGGAGATGCCTTTATAGGAACAAACAGCAATCAATAAGTATCCCTATATCTATGGTGACTGAATTCATTTTTCTTTCCCTAAACCCAGGCATTATACTGATAACATCTTTAGCTGTGCATGGGTTACTCCATAATCCTTGTGCACTGCTGCCAAACGATCTTCACCTCGGCACACCCTGCGCCTGCTGCCAAGAGCTCAGGAAGCATGGAGTTAAATAAGTTTGCCTTTTCCTTCGTCTGAACAATTGGAATCAGCAGTTTGCATTATTTTAAAAATGAATGCTTAGAATCAGCAATTTTCTTTTTCCTTTTTTTCTCTTTTTTTTAAGATCTTGAGGGTTTTTTTTTTTTATTTAAAGTGGAAAACTACATTAAGTGCAAGGCACTCAACAAAGAAACAGTCATAAAGCCTAAGTATTCTTAGAGTTATAAAATATGTCCGTGGTGGCAATTCTACTGCCAACAATGAAGTTTTAAGCATTAATATGCCTTCATTGCAGTTTTAATGCCTTAATATTGACTCTATAGCTCTTTTGGGTAATTTTGCTTTCTCTGGTACTTGAAAGGTGATGATGTCAGCGTTCTTCATACTGATTCATATGCAGGTTGATGAAGCTGAGTTATTTATTGAGTTCCATTATATTTTCTATAAACATTAGTTCTCAATAAACAGAGACATTTAGCCGAGGGTTTATTTATTAAATAGGTACTGTACAGATGGTTTTGCCACACATGATGTGCTGCGGAGGATATTACTCAGGAATAATCAGCTGTGTTATAGCTTGGCTAAATTAATAAGATGATAATGATGAAATTGATGCTTTTGAGCTAGGCTTGGTAAATGGTTTTTGCATAAACAAACTGATAAATTTGAGAAGCAATTACTTGCTTGTCAAAGATAAAAACACAACAGGGCCCATTTATAGTTAGGTCCTATTTATTTTTAAAGATTGTACCAGATTTTATGTTTAATACGCTGCAATTAAAAAATAATACTTAAATGAAGAATAATAAAAAACTAACTTTCTGAATTCTCCTTCAGATTTGAAGATGCAGCATTGCTTGATTAGACATCAAGTAAACTTTTTCAAGGCTTTCACGACATCTAGAAAAAATATAATTGTTATATGAAAGATGCTGCCTGGAGTTGTTCAACGCAGACTCTGGCAGTGATTTCAGCAGTAGTATTTGCTCTAAAATCAAGCTGGATTTTGTGTAGAGGAACACAGTCTTCTGTTCCCTGTTTAATGTAGATTTCACTGCAGTGGTCATGCAAGTGAACAAAACACACACACATCAAGTTCATGCAACTCACCAATAAAATACTGCATTGTGTGTGTATAGACCTATGTATGTGCACAGATACATACACGCAGTGAAGACTGTCACTTGACTTGTCTACTAACAAATGGGTAGGTGTGTGGGGATGTGTGTCATGTGGTTTTATATACCAGCCTGAGTAGTTTATTCATGTTTATTTAGAGTATTTTTATTCAGGGAAAGAAAATGGACAAGTGAGGGGTGGCCCCTTAGACACACCACTGAAGAAGACCTCACAAGCTTCTCACATAATCTATGTTCTCAGAGTGACAGCAGAACTTTATGATGACTATGGTTGGTGGTTTCCATCTGAGGGTTTGAAGGCACCTCATGAACATGCGTTTAGCTTTGTAATGTCCCTGAGAGGCAGGTGTTATCACATAGCTCACCACTGTCTCCTCGATGGGGAAAGGCAGTTCCTGTGTGTGCTGGCTGGACAATGATGCTCCGAATCATAGAATCATCATAGAATCATAGAATGGTTTGGGTTGGAAGGGATCATGAAGGACATCTCGTCCAACTCCCCTGCAAAGAGGATGGGCATCTTCAACTAGATCCAACCTGACCTTCGATGTTACATCTACCACTTCTTTTGGCAACCTGTTCCAGTGTTTCAACACCCTCAGCATAAAAAAATAAATTCCTAATATCTAGTCTAAATATCTCCTCTTTTAGTTTAAAAACATGAGCCCTTGTCTCATTGCTAGAGATCCTGTTAAAAAGTTTTTCCCAATCTTATGAGTCCCCTTTAAGTATTGAAAGGCTGCAATAAGGTCTCCTGACAGCTTACTCTGCCTTCTTGTATGATAAGCAAGGTCGCAGGGCTTCAATTAATTCCTTCTTTCCCTAGAAATCACCGTGGCCCAAGGACACCTGTGTGTTCTACACAGAAATATTCCTGTAGGACTGTCCTAAGTGGATTATACCTGAAAAGAGGCACCTTATGGCCAAACACAGCAAGCTGTATAGGCATGTCCTAACTTATGAGCTTGTGTTTTATTACAAGCATGTGGTTATAGCCTTAAAGAGAGCTTTTGCTTAAGTACTTGACTCCTTAAGGAGTTAAAGCCAATAGCCATGCATGGGAGGAGCCTGGCCCTGGGCTGCAGCCCTGCAGTGGGATGTGCCAGCAGAAGGTCCTGCTCATCCAAGAGGAGTTCCCACCTAGAAGTACCACGGCACCATCAGGACATTTTGCAAAGGGCATAGTGAGGAGCCCTTTCCCTCGCTATTTAAAATGTTCTACCATGAGAAAGAACATATTTCTAACTGTCCTTATTGACTGCAAATTTTTTCTTTAGGAAATTTGGTACTGAAGCATTAGCATAATGTATTCTGTGAATTTATGTTAGCAAGTCCTTCATACGTTTTTCTTGCACTCATTCAAAAAGACTTTGAGGTCTTACGCTGACCTGAAACTCTCGGCAGATATGAGGATAGTCATTCTCTTAGATGCAATGCCAACAATGACTATGTAAAGGAAAAATCATAATGTGATGCAACATTATAAAATACTCAACAAACAGACACAGTTTTTGCTGTCAGCTGTTAGCTCAGGTAGATTACCTAAATTATAAGTATTAATTATAATAAATGAAACAGGTCTTTGGATTAGACTTAAAAAACTGAAATCAAGTTGTCTATAGTGCTCGTGTCAAAGATATAAACCTCATTGATGAGTACTGTGTTGGATTTAAGGCCAGAGAGAGAAGATGTAGTTTTCTGCTGGTTTCACCAGGAAGGCAAAAGGAGCTGTTAAGCTACCTCAGGCAGTGCTTGGCTAAGTATTTAGCCATCAGTTTTAGGATGTGAATAATCCCCTTGACTCTAGGGATTGGCTGGGAGCAGCACTGCTCCCTGCTGCAAAACTGAACATGCAAACCAAGGCAGCAGGCACAGCCTCAGCCATGCCCAGCTCCCACCACTCCATGAGGAGACAAGTCCCCTTGAATGCTGCAGAGAGAGGGAGATTCAAAATGATGTGACTTTGTGAAAATCCAAAAATACAGTGCTGACGGATAATCCACTGAGCTGGGACTAGTTTGCAGGGGACGGGGACTTCCCTGCACTGCCCCTCCAGGAACAAGTTTAACTTAGACATCAGTGTGACTTGACATCCCTGCTGGTGAACTGGAAGGTTTTTAGTAAAGAAGGTGTTGAGTACGGAAAAGCAAAGTCATTTCCATGCTATGGTGCCACACTTCCTTATCCAGGCTGGGGGCCAGTGTGAAACAGAGCTGATGCCTTTCAGCTGGACCGTATGGTGTGGCTTAAAAGCAGGACTTGGCAAAAGATTTGGGTGAGACCTTTCTTAGAAAAAATGTCTCTCGATTCTTTTGGATATTGCCAAGTTTCTTGTGCTGACAAGGAAAAAAAATGAGAAAAGTCAAAGTCACTGTAGTGTTTTCAAAATAAAATCAGTTTTTAAGCATTCGTGGGAATTTAATGTAAAAATTATAAAGTTAGGGGTTTTTTTTAGAAAAGGCCATGTTCGAAGAAAATATTTAATTTTAAGTTAAAGACGATTTCTGTCACTGAAGATTTCTGTCACTGAAGATATCCTCCTCCTGTCCAGTTTTACAATACCCGAAGATACTCTTGATCAAGGAAAAGTGAGATAGAATTTTCCCAAAACATTGTTGATATTTCTTCTTGCTTTAGACAGGGTCAGTACTGAACTTTGGGTTTGGTAGAAGAGTCAGCACTGAGCTGCTTTCACAAAAAAAAAATATATATACTCTGAATAGAGAGAAATCTGGAGCTGGAGATGCACAAGACACTTGGGCTTAGGACTGCCAGCCTCATGCATGCCGTGCCATGCCAGCGTGGTTAGTGCCCACTGAAGGCCACGAAGACTGAGGAGAACTTCCTTGCACATTCCTCATAGGGTTATGAGGAGCCAGCAAGCCACTTGGGCGTCATTTGCTGTAACTCTTAAGTCTGCCTTAAAACCCAGCATACAGTAGCACTTTAAAATAGAATCATTCATTATTAATTAGGTCACAATAAAAAAAAAAATAAAATCCTATGGATGCGTTTGTGATGCTAAATGAGCCGATCTCAAATAATGCAATTGTAATGAATTCCAAAGGAATAAATAATGCCTAGGCCATTAGCATAAAGTGCCAGCCACAGCTCTGCTCTGCACGCCCACCTGGCATCACTTTCAAACCCACCCAGCCAGCAGCCAGCCCAGACATGGGGGTCCCTGGCCACAGGCTGGCATGGGGGTGCTGGGGTCTGTCCCACAGTCAGGGGATGCTGCTGGGGGTCAGGGTGCTTTGGGGGCTCCTGCAGTGGCATCAACCCCCAGGGCAGCCACCTCAGAGCCCCTTTGCAGGCAAGAAGGAGGGTAGTGGGGAAGCATGCAGGAAGATATTTTTGCACCTCTTGCTCTAATATATCAGAGCTTTTGTTCCATGGCTTGCACAAGCAAATTAATTAGAAATTTATCCGACTAGAAGTTCAGTTCAGTGTGTGTTTGAGGCAGAGGTCATCCCTGTGCAAGTATTTTCTCTCTTTGTCATGGAACAATTATCTGCCCATTTAGGAAATGTGAAATTTATTTCTATTTTAATAGATGCTCTTATCCATAGAAAATACCGTATTGATTCTGATTGTAGCACGCTTAAAAACCTCCAAGAGGAAAATGTCACTTGTTGCCCCTCCTCCTTCTACTCAGAGCATCGCTCTAGGTGTTTGTGGGACGCCACAGGGCAGGTAGCAGCTCCAACCTGCACCAGCACCTACCCAGGCTAGCAGAGGGCTAAGGCATCGAGTAAACAAGGTAGGGTGGGATTGGAGGGAGAAAGATGCAAGAAAGGAGAGAAGTGATGTTGGACTTCTGGGAAGGTGCTTCCCCTGGGCTGTGCGGCTGGTGCCAGGGCAGAGCAGCGCAGTGAGCGCTGTGTCAGGACAGGGACAATTGGCTCTGGAGCACTGGGCAGAGCCCTCCATCAGCTTCACTGGGTGCCCTGGCAAATAAAATAAATTCGTAGAACAGGTAGTAGGCATGGCTGTGGGACCTGTTTTGTCAGCATCTCCTTCCCTCCCAGCAGCTGAGCAGACAGGCGTGTCAGGTGCTCTTGCCCCTCTTATGTCTGCTGTTAAAAAACCCAGCCAGGGAATGTCATTAGAAACAGCCATACCATCTGCCTTTTCCTCCCCTCCCCTTTAAATAAGGAAACACCTTGTCAAACACATCCCACTAAATATCCCTAACACCCTCATGCACGCGTCGCGTTCGGCGGTTCGCGGGATCGTGCACCATCTGGACCCTCGCGCTACTTCTCGGCATCAAGACCCCGGCTTGGACCTGCCGCGCGGACCACAGACACCAGCGGGTCTGCGACGGCCGATGGGGGGTCTGTGCTGACCCATCAGCGTATGGCAGCAGAAGGTCACAGAGTTAACCAAAAGCCATGAGGTCACAGTGGAACAAAATAAAAAAGGCAGTGCAGCAACTCCACTACTCCACTTTGTATTGTTAAATGCAGAAAACTAGCCAAGGAGGACCTTAAACAGGGATATTTATTAGCATGTAAATGGAGTGAATCAGCAATTAGTCAACAGTCAGCATAATTGAATAGAATATAGTAATTAAGTTGCCATTTAATTATTCCCATTTTGTTTAAGGTAAATATTTACTACAATCGTGTTTTTTCCATTGTCTTTCGCACGGGAAATGGGATCTGTGTGGAGGGGCTGCCTCGAAGCTTCCCAAGAACTTTAAGCAGGCAAGTTGCTTCTCCCCATACGTGTGGTGCCAGTCTCTGATGCCTTGGGCAAGAGCAGCTGAGGAGCATCACCCAGTCGCCTGTGCTTGGGACAGGCTCTGCGGGACCTCGCAGCCAGCGCCTCCAGGCCCTGAGCCACACAAGACAGAGGCAGGGGGCTCACCCTGGCTCTTTGACCACCCACCCACGCCTCTGCAAACCCAGGCACTGTCTCAGCTACACACGTGTGTCCACACACACACACACCCCTTGCTCACTGACCGTGCAGATGAGTCTTTGTTCTTGGTGATTACTGTGCAGACAACACACTCACCCGGCTGCGCCTAGACACTGCGTACAAACTAAGCGATGTGCTGATAAGTGAAATAGTGTTGAGAAGAGCCTTAGGAGATAGAAGAACATTATTTTAAATTATCTTGAACATAAAAAAAAACCCCACAAAGTGAGGATTTGGCAACCTTGCAGCAAACAAACTCAAAACCAGTTATTCCTTTTAAATAAAAACAAAAATGAGAAACAGTAACTATTAGAAATCCCACCTGGTGCTTTCTCTGTGTTAATGATGCTTCTTAAATTGCGTGTGGGTAAATGGTAATTTTGTCTCACACCATTAAAAACTAATGGAACCCTTGATGATAAGAAATGCCATAGCTAGCTTGTTGGAAAACGTTTAATTAATAAAGTAATAAAATTATTGTAAACTAGTGCAATTTCACAGAGAATTCAATGGGATATAAAACAGATAAAACATCCTTGAGAGTTGGTACAAGAAATAAATGCTCCTCTATAAAAAGCAGCACTATAAAGTTAAGCTGGTCTGTGTTATATAGAATTAAGACAAGCTATGGTAAGAGTAAAGGTATTTGGATGACCTTTTCACGAGAAGTGATAGGAAAACCTCATCAGTGCAGGTAGTTTTATTTTTGCAGGAGCAGAAAGTCAGCACGCTTTCACTGTGCTGGTGTGGGGCTGCTGTGCTGGTGTGGGGCAGCAGCCCTCCGAGTCTTGCAAATATTTTGTTTTCTTATCACTGTTATCAGCTTGTCCCAGAGCCTCAAGAAGCTGTGAGAGTATCTCCACTAACCTGAGAGAGTCTGAGGTGAGGCACCATCCAACCTTCCTTGCTACAGCCACTTTGCTGTGTAATTTTTGTGAAGCAAGTGGCTGGCAGAGGATGGAGAGGAGGGGTCAGGCACTTCCCACCAACAACCTGCTGCTGGGAAGTGAGTCCTTGTGCTCCAGGTGGCCAGTTCGCAGCTCTGTGCACCTGGCCAGCCGGTGGCACAGGCAGGGGCACTGCTGTCATAGCTGCGGTCCCAAGCATTTGTGTATTTGAGGCTTGGTGTGCACCTAGCATCTCGGTCACTGCAAGGTTAAAAAAAAAGGGCTGGAGAGGGATGAGCATGGGGGAAAACACACCAGCGGTGAAGACTGGGTATGGCTGCCTTGTCTGGCTGCCAGCCTCAGTCTGTGCTTCATGTATTCCCAGGGATGTTTCTTTGCAAGCTTTGGGGACGAGTGTCCCATAACTTAGACTGTAGAGGCTTTCTGCACTGCACAAGCTGCAGCAAGTGCCACTGGTGGGCACACAGGTGTGTACAGGAGCCTGGAAGTCTCTGTTACACAAATAGCTTAAATATTTACAGTTTAGATTCAGGATAGGTGTAATCTGCCACTTGCCTAAACCTTCATTTAGTCTGATGCCCAGTCTGCACATCTGGCTAACAAGCACTGTCAGCTCTTTCTTCAGGACTGCTCAGCCCATGGTGATGGGACGACTGCAGGAAGCAGCAGACAGGAGGAAAGGCATGCACCAGAATGTCCCCAATTTCAGGGTGTCACGAGAGCCAGCTGCAGCCCCTGTCACTTGGTGGCCCCTGTGCAAGCCAGCACTGCTGGGGCAGTGGTGCCCAGCGATGCCAGCACTCCGTGAAGTGCCATATACAGTTCTGGAAAGGTTTGGGACCAAGGTCAGCTGCTATTTTTCCAAACTTCCAATGACATTTTTCTGTAAAGAGCTGGAAGTGTCTCTGTAACAGGTTGGTTGCCTTCTTTCCTTCTATATCGGAACAATTGATGTTCATACTGGGAACTGAAGGACACTCTGCTGTACTCCCAGCGTGGATGGTTTCTTTAACCAGATTTTTATCCAAACCCCATCATAGCCGCAGCCTCTGTCTTTCATGTAATAGTAAAAAATTACATTCCAGTACATCCAACTTTTAAGTTGATTAATGCTGTTTGTTCATTAACCTTTTATAGTAAGAAGGAGATGGTCATACCTTAGTAATAAAAAGTCCACTCTCCTCACCAAGTCACCACCCACGTTGCTGTGCCCACTGATTCAAAGACAATTTCTGCTTAATGCTTGCAACATCATCTATTTTAATTTGAGTACCTTTAGTTTCCTCTACAATCTCCACCTTGATCCTTAGAAGCCATCCTGCTTGATCTCTTTAAAAAAAACACATCAGCATAAATAACTCTCCCTCCAGTGGTGGTCCTTGAGCACTTTTTGGTAGGAGCAAGGTATGAGATGATTGTGCCCATTGGCACTGCTCCTAGGTGGTGTTACCTCCATAACCACAAACTATAGCTACCGATGGGCATAGAGAGCCTCTGGCTGGCACAAAGGGGGCAGAAAGATATTTTTTTTCTTTTTTTCACAGAATCATCTCCCCAGACTGAAGAGTATCCACCTGTGACCTGTCACAAACTAGTGCCCGGTTTGCCCAGCTCCAGGGCAGCGATGGCACATCAGGGGGCTGTCTTGCTCACTTTGGCCCCAGCGTGTGGGCAGACAGTCAGTGTGAGACTTCTTTCTCCACTCAAAGCACCATCTGCCTTTGGGAAAAAATACTGTGATTCCCCTTGCAGGCAGATTTTTTTGAGGTAGCCTCAAAAATGCAGGCACAGGAGAAGGCTGCTGCTTTTTAATGAGGCAGTGTGAAAATGTTTATGTGGCTCCATAGTCCATCCTCACTGGAAATCAGTTTTTGTATCTCCTTGTTGTATAAGGAATGAAAACATGAGCAGGAGCTCACTAAAAGACTGGAACAGCCAAGGCTGAGATATTTGTACCCTGGCAAACTGCAGTTGCTCTTGATTTAGTCACAGTTTTCCCAACTGATGTTCTATAACCCCAGCAAAATATTAAGTTTTCACAGCTCTGAAAGAGAAGGCAGGCTTGGGAGCAACCCCTGCACTCACCAGCAGAGGTTCAAGCAGAGCCTCCCTCCTTCAAGAAGATGCTGCTGGTCTCAGGACTGCACGGCTGTGAGGGCAGTGCAAGAACAGAGATTTAATTTTTTAAGTTTTTTCCCCATATGTCATAAGCGTGTCATGAGATGAAGACAAAATGATAAGTTGTCGGTGGCTGCACGAAACTTTTTGCTTTTAGCAGCTGTTTTTAAAATATTATAATTAACCATCTTTTTGCCTTAATCACTTTAAGATCCCTAAAATAACTAAGAGCTTACGGTACCTTCGCTCGACATGAAGACTCTCAATGCAGGGACCATGACTTTATTTTTAGCAAGGCAGGGCAGATGAAGCAGGGCAGAGCTAGAAACAGACATCAGTAGAAATTACAATAGAAATTACTGCAATAAATTTAATGTAAAGCCACTGTACCACAAGCAAGGAAAAAAAAAAAAGTGACATTGTATTTAATCTGCACAATAACTGAGTCACTTCACCCAGGCTCATTTTTGCAAATATTTAAATTAAGTAAGGGCAGTATTTGTCAGAAAAATGAAAGGGTGTACTGTGAGTAAAGGGAAAAATATTTGTCAGCTTGCCAGGGAGAAGCGCGATTAAAAGCTGACTGTTAATAAAGCATGTGGGTGACACGGCTGTCTCACTACGCAGTGCCGGCGCCTGGCTCAGGTAAAAGCAGAGGGCTTCAGCTCAACAACACACTCCTGTCTGTCAATGTTAGGGTGTTGTGGATTTTTTTTTTTTTTTTAAATGACATGTTTTCTTTTGGCAGATGGGGAACAAGCCTTGAAGAATAAATTTTTTTGAGGCAGACAAATTGGCTGCCTGGAAATATATGTATTTAGGAACCTGTCGGGTGGCTGGGAGTGTCAGCAGCACCCCAGCTGAGCTGGCCGGCACCACTCCACATCTCACCTGCTTCAGTCTCCCCATGGACCCCCAAAGCCCCAGCCAGCCACTGCCTGGCCAGAGCCAAAATGACAACTCTGAGACAAGATTTGCTCTGGATATTGCTGATATTGCTTTGTGTCTGCCTTATAAAACTTCCCCGTTGGCTATTTCTCCATCCAGGGGATTTTACCCAGATGAATGTGCTCGCCTTCCTCCCACCAGCTGCTAAAATCCAACTTATCTGTAAGTGGAAATAACGCTGTGGCCCCCAGTCGATCAGAGCTGCAACGCTCTTTACAAGAGAAGGCAAAATAAAACTGTTCCCTGTGTTAACAGCTGTGAAAGCCTACATGCTGAGAGGTTAAACGATTTGCCGGGTGCGCCTGGCTCTCAAGAGCCCCCTTCCTCTGGTGGTAGGGTTGGCGAGCAGCCCCGTGGGAGGACCACAGACCCCAAGCATTGCTGCCAACTTCAGACCCCTGTCGCCTCCCTCTTCCCATCTCCATCAGGGCAGATAGTGGGGAGGAACCATCAGCAACCCACCTACCCGTCGACCAGGCATAAGCAAAGTTGCACTCCCAAAAAATAAATGTATTTTTTTTAAATCCCCCCAAACTAGGAACTGAAAGCAGGTGCTGAGTTTTTTGAGCCAGAATGAGAAATGGGTGGCAGCTGTAAAGATTTTTTAATGTCTCCGTAGTGCCTAAATGTTGGAGGTAAGCGAAGGAATAGGTAGTTTGAGCCAAAATCCAGATGCCTTGAAGTCCATATCAGTGCATGTGCCCAGTACAGCCTCTTGTTGGCCTTAGGACATTAAGGTCTATTTGTTTAACCGGCAGTAATTGGCACTATTTAAGAGCAATTCAAGATGCCCAAATCAGAGCCTAGGTATCTATAGAGTCCTTCAATGTAGGTGGTGCAGTATATGTTACTACAGCAGAATAGTTAATTGCTGCTAATGTAATATTTACTGTCACACTATTAGAGGAACATGCTACAAATGAAGCGGCAATGTATATGTAGGTAGGTAATAAATAAGGCATGGTAAAAGGCACTCTCAAAAATTTACCGTGTTGTTTTCCGGTTTTGTGGGGTCGGTAAAACTGGTAGCAGCTCCACACTCACAGTGTGTGTTCTTAACACCTTCCTTCACTGCAAAACTGAAGTATTGAACCCAAAACATACAAACAAATCTGTTATTCTCTTCCTTTATTAACCTTCCAAGTCCTCTGAAATCTCATGAGGAGAAAGCTCTTCCCTTTTTCTTTGTCTAAATTAAGAGGTTTAAACTTTACAGTCATATGCATACATGTAAACCTACCCGTGTAACCAGACACATGCAGTGCTGTCTTTCTCATTCTCTATAAATATATATACACAGATGTATATCCACAGATATACAGGCATGGGTGCGTATGCGTGTGTACAAAGAGGGAGAAAACATCTTTTAGAAAACTAAAGACAAATGTTAGAGAATGATATTCCCAAGCCCTCAAATCCCTAATCATGGGTTTGATGCAATATTTGCCCTAATGGGAAATGATAACTGGCACTATTCCAAAGCAAACCTTGAAGAAAGGAGCAATAAAAGAGGAAAATGCTAGCTTGGCAGTTAAAGAAAGAGGAGCCGAAGCGAGAACTGCAGTCAGAGATAATAAAGAATTAACCACAAACCCCTTTTCTATTAAGCACAAAAAAGGATATTAAAATAACATGCCCCCTCCCTAAATGTTTCAAGGCTTGTGTCATGCTTTGCCGTGCAGCTTCCCCGGGACGTTCTAAGCCACGAGGCTGCAGCCCCATGCAACCCGTCTCCCCAGACTCCGCTCTCATGCAAGGGAGGCTGCTCCACACAAACACTTGGCAACTCAGTCACAATCACACTCTTTTCTTTCTTTTAAACTTACACAGTATGTTCCAGATCTTGCCCTTTGCAAGGAGAGGGAACATGGTCCTAGACCATGACCACGTGGACCTTCAGGAACTGGTTGTGACAGACCAGTTCTCACAGTCTCCCTTTCCCCTTCTCTCTCTTTGGGAGCCTATACATTGCAAAGCCCACAGTACAATGCAGCTTTGCAATGTTATCCATATTGTCCATAGGCACAATAACATCTGTTAAGTATGCAGTGAGTCTTAATGCTCTGTTTTCTGGCTACAGAGGCCAACATTTCTGCTTTTACCTTTACATTCTTACTATGATTTTTACATTCAGGGTGTTTTCTCACTTTAAAAATTGCATGTGATAAATGATACAGAAATTACCACGTATTTGGGACAAAAAAATTGGTGCAAAAAACTGAATCAACAGCTGCCAGATATAGGAGAGATAAAAACAGAAGGGAGGCTATGAGTCAGGAGGCACTTTTCCACACTTGGGAGTGTATGGGGACATCCCACAAAGTTATCAACAAATGGAATTGCTGCTGTCTGCTGAGGCTTGTTTGACCAAGGTTGTCTGTGCTCAAGAAGAAGTGGGGCTGATTCCCAGCACATGTGTGCCTCAGAAATGGATGTGCCCTCACGCAGCACCCCACAGCCAGGGATGCACCAAGGGGCCCCAGATTAGCACCACTGCTCTCTGGTCTCATGATATGCAGGGTTTCGGTAAGTGGAATTTTGCCTGTTTCATGACTCACAACCCATTTTAACAGCAAGATCCAACATAAATACTCCTTGAAATTCCCATCTCAATTAAATAGCCTTTACTATGGCAGTTTTAAATTTTCAGAAGTGGCACTTGGTGCACTACAGACCCAACAGGCTGAAGTTACCCCTTGATATCAAGTCAAAGAAACCCTCAATAATCTAATGTTTCAAAGCCATTATGACCTAACTTTGGTTCATTAGCACATAGGGAGGCATTATTCACACTAAGTAATGAAATGTAACAACTCCTTTAGTACCTTCTTATTATCTGAGTCTTTAATATGCAGTTTGACAAGAGCTAGAATGTAGCAGCTAGGGGATTTTGTAGAGCCAGTGCTCACTTGTGCAGTAGCAGTGCCCCAAACCCAAAATGACACAAGCCAAAATGCTGAAGATGAAGTAAGGAATCACTAAGAGTTTATCATAAATGTTAAATGAAATACATCTGCCAGCAAGAGCTTATTTTAAAAAAAACAACGTGTATATTGCATTGATTTTAGCCACTCTGAGGGTAATGCCTTGGGGGGGACGGAAAGCCTAACAATACAAGATGTTTTTTAAATCTAAATGTCTCACTCTTTTAGGCTTTTTCGCCTTTTAGACATTTTAAACTCTGCAAGGCAGATATAATCCAGAACTCAGAACACTACTAATGCAATCTATCTTTCAGAGACAAAAATCAAAACTCCTGAGCTATGTCAGTGCAAAGAAAAGCAGAGTTAAACATCAGCTGCCTTTATCTGGATGCCCAAATTTAAAAATACTTAACCACGCTGATACCAGCTATTACATGGTGTAAAAAAAAAGATATTTTGTATGCCAGGACCAGTCTAGGTGAATTTCTAAGCTGAGCTTTAAAAAAGAAGATCAACAAAGGTGTAGGTGGAGAGGTTTGAAAAATAACTGCTGGAAATGGTGAGCCAAGATCTTCAGAACAACTTGTCTCTGCCTGAGGTACAGGCAGGCTGGTTTTCAGATCAGTCACCTACAACTGTGGTGTCGTGAAGCGGAAAAATACCACTAAGTGTCATTTTTAGCAAAGAACACCAACAGCTCCTCTCACTTTCACATCCAGTGAAACGCCATCCCAGTTATATTCATTGCCAAATTATAAATTCTTATTTGATTTATCAATCACAATTTTATGTTGTTAATTCATATGTTCATTAGACAAATCTGTCCCTCCAAGGTAATCACTTAAGGTACTGCTGGCATATGAACATGCACAAATGGATAATTCTTAATGACCTTCCAAGTTGACATATTTTTGGCATCAGTTTTTTGTATCCTAATTTCAAGCTGCCTCTCTGGTGTTATCACAGGGCTGACTTCACTCATGAAGAAGGACTTGCAATTGGAGGTCGCTATTGAGATTGTTCCTATCGGATATCAGCAGAACAAGGACAACACAGAAACCCCTGTGTTTCTGGCTGGGGAGATAGGTAAGCAGACCTCTGTTTTAGCTGCCTTGTAAAAAGAACAAAACGTTAACATCATACAATTTGACTAGTTTTGTGACTTTTTCAGTATTTCCACAGTAAAGAATTTTTGGCCTGCAGATGCTCGGTGCAACAAAATCCAAACCCATAGTATTAAGGTCATCCAGGCTACTTTTCTGCTGGCTGGTTTACATGTTGGCCTCCTACAAGGCCAGTATTATTATCACAGACATTATACTGCATGTCACTGTGGTGTAGTTGAGTCACAGATCAAGGCAGACACAGCATAGCCATCTGTCGGAGATGTACAGCGGAGGAGCTCACATTCCTTTATAGATGGATCCATCACTAGCTGTGGATATCAAGTCTGCAGCAGGATTAGGTCTACTATCAGAAAATGCAGGAATGTTTTCCATCAGCCTGATAGATGGGATTTGTCCAGCTGTATGACCATTATTCACAGTGATACGAGACTCCACAGGACCAGCTCTCTGCATGCAGGTGTTATCCCCACAGGGGCTGCATGAAGTCTCCATCCACAGCCTCACACCGTTACTGCCACTCATTCAGCATCATGAGAAGGGGCGGGGGGGAAAAGGTAGTATCTTAAACATGAGGTTTCCAGGGCAGCCAGCATGTTCATGGTGCTTCCCAGAGCAGGTCTGGGCAAAGAAAGAGCAATTGCTTGCACTTTCCAGAGGCTAAAAGAGATCTGAGGAAGAAATAAGGAGAAAAGCTGTGTACACACAGTGCTGCCATCTACTGAAGTTTGGTAATTAGCTTCTATGGGTTGCGTGGCTGGCTGGGAAGAGAGAAAGAATGGGAGAAAGAAGGACTCTTTCCCCTGTGGCTGGCCTATGTGACTGGCCCAACCTCTCAAGGAGTTGCTAGGGCTCGAGGCAGTAGGTCACAGGAGAAGCTGGCAAGAATCTGAGCTCAATGTGCGTCCCCTGCGTGCGGCACAGGCAGCACCCAACTGCCTCCAAAAAGTTGAAGAAAAGAGTTTGCATCCCCTTCTCAAAAGCACAGCTCAGGTTGCAAATCCAAATGTATGGACAAAATGTAAATGCATTATGACAAGCTGTACAGAGAATCAAAACAAGGAACAAGGAGCGTATGTTTCTTTTAGAGAAATGTCCTTTATCTCGCAGGCAGAACGAAGCGTGTGGCATTCAAATGTTAAGATTTTTACACACTTTCATGAAATACTAAAGAGAAACAAAAAAAAAAAAACCAAAAAAAACCCAACAAGAAAATAACCCAAGTCCATGTCACTTCTCAGCTAGTTTGGTTATTGCTGCTCCCGAGTACTGTAACATATGCACTTTCCCTTTTGAAAATGTATCAAAGTTGTTATTTTGGGGGTGGGATAAACTCTTACCCATGCATATCTTATGTTTTGAAGCCAAGAATGCTTAAGAACCTGCTCTGGATCCGCACATCAGATGCATAAGTGATTAGTGACAAGTGACACAGAAACAGAGAATGTGCTGTGTTACGATGAATAATAAACACGCGCAATTTATGCAGGCAGAGCGAGCGGGGAGATGGCATCCTGCACTTTTTCCATATAAATAATGTGAATCTCTCGGCAATGGAGCCAGGCCGACCGAGAAGTTTCTCCAGTCCCCCAGCCCTGCAAGGCAGAGGGAGCAAAGGTGGGGATCAGTGAGGAGGAGCCACCCACAAACAGGGCCATTTCTAGTTTCTTATGGGTCATTACAGAACGAACTGACAACTACTAATTGTCTCTAGACTAGAATCAACACAGAAAAAAGATTCACAGTAGGCAAAATTTTTCACTCTCTGGGGGCACAGAGTTTTTAGGTAAATGAAAAAAATCACTAAAAAGTAATCATATTGTCATCTGCTTCCTGGGTCTCTGGAGAGCATCACTACAGGGCTTGTGGTTAAAATAAAAAATTGCTTTGCAATAGGATTGGTGGCACCTATCTGACAAAGGAAATAATTAATTTTTGAATGAACAAACTCAGTTTTAGAGGAAGATTCCACAGGAAATTGCACGCATGCTGCCGGGGGGCTGGCAGGGCTGAGGCTGAGTGGGCAGCAGGATTTCCTGAAGGGCTGTGATGTACCTGGCAGGTATCTCACCAATGTTGCCTTTTCCATTAGCAAAACCACACACAACTCCTTAAAAAAAAAAAAAAAAAAAGCCAAAGCCAGCCAGCCAGGTGTCCTTAGCCCAGCTCTTGTGTTTTTCCTGTTGTGTGTGCCTGGTCACACACAAACACCAAAGCTGCAGGACAAGGCACACGGAACCTCCCTCGGCCCCGGCATCCCTCAGCCTCACACTCAGCCAGGGGGACAATCCAGGGCTGTCCATGGAAGCCTCTGCAACATCCTCACTTTGTCACCTACTTTCCTTTGCCCCACACTGCCACTCCACAAATGAGCCATCCTCCAGGCAAAAAAAGAAAGAAATTTAAAAAAAAAAAAAAACCCCAAATGCACCTGCTACTTAACTTTGCACATTTTTTCCTGTCTGTCCTGGCCTGCCAACTCCAAGCAAGCTTTTCTCTCTCATTTTTACACTCTCTCTACACTTCCAGAGATATACGCACTTGGATAAAAGTAGAACTGAGAGGGGAAAATGCATATTCTGTTAAATAAAAAAAAAAAGTTGAAAAAAGTGTCTAAAAGATGGATGCATAAAGAAATCATACTCATACTTTAACTCTGTGTTTGAGTTATATAAACTGAATGGTGGTAATTACCAGGCTTCTCCAGATTAATAAACAATTACCATAGTAACTACACCATCATATGAAACCTATGCTCATGAATTTTTAAAGCATAAATGGAAATACATGCTGGTTGAAAAAGTCTCCTATTTATTTTGTTCCTGGAAGACGAGGGAGATAGATCCATTAAAGGATCCCGTCAAGTTATTTCTTCCTCCGCTGGTTTCTGCAGCCACACTTCGGACAAGAGCCATATATTATGTACTAACTAGGAAAGTCCATTATGCGTGCGGAGCTGGTGAGCGGCAGGTCCAGCCTCACACCCCACTTGCTCAGCAGCCCATGTGCTCTGACACCTCATTTACCCAAAGGGGTTTAGGTTTTGCATCTCTTTCTCTGCCAAAATATAAAAAGCTGGCCAGCACAGCAAGTTGTCCTTGTTTACCCAATAGGCTCTTTTTATATATAATGTATGAAAAAAAGATCTCAGGTTGATGTTGCATGACCGCACATGGGAAAGGCATCTTCATCAAATGTTTGCTAAGCAGATTACCATGAGACAATGCACACACCCAAATCTAGCCTGCCAGCGCACGGTGTGAAAGGGGCATTTTGCAGCATATCCACTAGTGTCCCACCTGGCTGGCCCCTCCACACGGCACACTGCAGCCTCTTTTCCACAAGAGGAAAAAAACCCAGTGTGAGGTTCTTCATCCACTGGGAACGGGCTTCACTGCAGCCCCTGCACCTCTGCATGGTTTGACCGCAGCCTCTGAGCTGCTCTTGCCAACACATGCCCAAACACACCTTTTCAAGCTCTCACGAGGCATCGGTGATTACACACCGTCTATGGGATGCACCTAAGGTCATTTAAACAAAAATGCTTTCTCCTCCACCAATGCCAACTCCCGTATTTTACTGTCATAGATGAAAACTTGATTTGAAAACTGCACCCTTATTTCAAAGCTGAGACTGGCTTTATTGCACTTCGCAAATTGTTTGTAACATGCAAAAAGAAACATATCAAAATGCCAAATAACAAGATTACATATCAACCTGTTGATAATTCTGACAGGAAAGCTGAAAGTCAGCACTGAGTTAAAAAATACTGTTGGGTATTTGTAATAATAGTCTAAAACATGAGGTGAGACCTCCAAGCTTCAAGTTTGAGCTGCTTACTTTTGATAATTTTGATGAGCTGAAATAATATTCCCCTTTTGCAAGAAAGTATTTCTTCAGATACTCTTAGAGTTGGAAAAGCCATTAAATCCTTGTGGATTGAAGGTAGAAAAATAAATTGTATGTATTTTAGACTTTGAATGATCTTCCTATAGCAATTTTCGGGGAAAAAAAAAACCTATGAAGAATTGTGCAATTTTAATCTCCTCAGTAGCTTCCCATTACTAAACAAGCAGAACACCACAATACAAATGTGGATGTTACATGTCATCTTGATCTGCTGTTTTTTTCTTTCATTAAGGCTTTAATGCAGCAATTATGGCTACGTTGCCCTATAAAAAAAGGAAAAGGCAGTTTACTTTAAAAAGTGAAATTGCATAGCCTACTATTTAATTATACACAAATGTAAATGGCCTATTTTTCCATAACTGGTTATTACAGCACTGTTTTACTTTCTGAGTTTTCACAATCTCTAAAACCTACAACGCTTCCTGCTATATAATTGTTTTGCTACATTATTGTTTTCATCTTATTTTTTCTTTTAATGCGAGTGCAGCGGGATAAATCTTGGTTTTAAGCCAGCCAGTACTTCATCTACTTAAGCTTTTATAGATGAAGATTGCTGTAATTATCAGAATACCCGCTTATTTCTGAAGTATTATCTTGGCAACCTGCTGGCATTTACAACCAATTAACAAGCTTTGCCCATTAGTTGCATAAGGGGTATCACAGAGTAAAGCCATTGTGTGCTAATTTTCTATTTTAGATAATCAGTTTGGCCATCCAAAATGGAAAGGGGAAGAAAAGAAAGGCTTGACACCCAGTGGCAGACATGTAAAAATGACTATATGCCTCCCAGAGACAAAGGTATCCAGCGAATGCATGATTGCTTCACTGTCGTCACCACTGGGTTTTAAGTATTTATTCCCTTTGTCTCTTTTGGAAGAGAAAATAGAAAGTACAGCTTTGGCAAAGTAATCATGTCCTCTTTTTATTTTTTAAACAGACTGGCTTCTCCCTCTGTCCTCTCGGGCTTGTAATTTCACCAAATTGTACAACTGTTAAACACGATTTAAAAAAAAAAAAAAAAAGAGGAAGAGAAAGCAAGTGAGAGAAAGAAATCTGGCCTCTAGTGGAAATGACAGCCTTCCCCCTGATCATGGGGGACGAGCAGAGCCCTCGTGCCGAAGGCAGCCCCTCTCACTCACCTTGCCAGCACTGCACTTGGTTAATGCCATGTGCCGGCTGGGGGTTTAACCAGGCGCCGCGATTAGCAAATGGGCTCCTGTCCGTCCTTTGGCTCCCAGCTGCAGCGCTGCGCACCAGCCTGGCCACCTTCTCCCTGCCTTGGAGGGTCTGGAGCAGGGGAACCCCAGGATGGTGCTGGCTCAGCAGTAATGCTGGGCACCTCTCTCTGGAGAGAGGGGATCAAAAAGCTGTAAGAGTTTGAGGGATTTTTTTTTTTTTAAGCATGCAACTTGAAGGCGCTGTTTGCTGTCCCCGTTGCGTGGCGCAGAGCAGGAAAGATGCATCACCACGTGGGTTCCCTGGGTGGGAGAAAGCTTTTGCCGGTGGTGATGGTGATGCATGCTCACACATCCCCCAAAGTGCTCAGATCTACCAGACCCATCTCCAGAGCTGCCCTGCACCCCAGCCCTGCTTGGCTGCCCTGTCCACACAGAATTTAGTTGCATCCTGCCTTGACCACGGGCACTGTAGCCCAAAGCTGACACAATAGGGATGCAGACAAAACCTCCTCCAGCATCCCAAATCAACACTGCTCTGCTCCTGCCTCCGCCTTCCCACCCTGTCCCTGCTGCCCAACCAGCAACAGGCACATGGCTTGGTTTTCTTCCATCTCCTACTGACCTCAGACCACAAGCTTGGCCTTTCTCTGCGGCTCCATCCCATCCTGCCCCCAGCAGTCAGGACTATAAGGGTCCCTCTGCACCAAATCTTAAACCACTCTATGCCAAAGAAGGCTCTAATCCTGCCCAGGGAGCCTCAAGGTAAATGATAAAATGATTATGCTGGAGGGAGCAGGGCTTGCCCATTTAATTGTATATAAAATTAGATGATAGACCTGGTATAGATGCCTGCATTTTGTAATAAGGATAGAAACTAATCAGTTTAAAGATGAGTGCAGTCCTTAAAGCATGGTTAGATCCCATTTACTCCATTGAACAGAATGGGTGGATGGTTCATGTTGTAAAATGGTTTTATAAAATGTAGCGAACTGTACAATGACGTGTTTTATTTGCCTCCTGTGGTTTAGATTCATATTTTGCTTTAGCATAAGTTAAACAAAATTAAGACTATGATTATGCTAAGAGGATGCAGCCAGTAAAGTAAAGATAGAAAACGTTGAACTCCTCGAAGTCATAAAGAATTATCAACTGTGCAATTAGTAAAGACTGAAGATATACACTGAAGTCTATTAAGTCATAAATGAATGGGAAAAAATGTTGTGCTTGGCAATTTGGTGTGTGTATTTGTCTTAATTATTTCAAATTAATTGCTACTGGCTACAATCATTAGAAAATTTAAGTAAGGTACAGCATAAACTTCCTCCTATAAAATGAATCTAGTTATATAGCCAAACCGGGTTTAGTTATATAGCCAAATCGGGTTTTTTAATTATTTAGGCTACTGAAAAGGAAGAAGAAGCATTGATGAGCAGAGCACTGGGAATGCCTCTGAGTTTGTTGTGCCTGTCTCCTGGATTGCTGCCCCAGGCTTGAGCACACCGAAACTGCTTCCAGCAGGGAGCAGAGACCTCCTCTCGAGCAGCCCTCTCTCCCATCAGCTCCAGCAGCGTGAATGCTCACAGAGGTCCCCTTTTCAGGCACCTCTGGACAGTCTCCATCTAAGACTAGTCCTGGTTGTGCGGCTGCTCAAGACCCCTGCAGCAGGGCAGTGCTGCCATCAGCCCAGGCACCGCCAGCAGAAGGCTGTTAACATCTCTCCTCTAATCTCAAAGATTGTTGTTGAAATTAAAAAAAGTGGATTTATCCCAGTTCTTCACTTTTGAAGGACCCTTGAGAGATGAAGCTTCTCCCAAGCTAAAGGAAAACATTTTTGTGAGTGGTCCTTTTTTGCTAGAAGTACCATACTAGCATTGCAGTTTACCTGGAGCCAGCTAAGGCACTCTACATGCTCAGTCTCTGTGGGTGGCAGGGAGTAAAACTCCACAGAGGTGCCCCACATCCCACTGGAGGAGCTGGCATGGGGCACCACAGCAGAGCTCCTAGCACCACAGGCTGGCAGGCACGGCAGCGGAGCGCTGGTGGGGCAATGCTGCTGCCTGTGGTCAGGAACTGCACTGTCTTCTTGGGGTGCTTTCAATATGCAACAGCTAGACAAGGGTATGAACATGAGTATTTCAAAAAAAGCCAAATTGTTTTTTTTCCTGATGTTTTGTAAATTCAGAGAATCAGAGAATCATTGACTCATTTGGGCTGGCAGTTCCCGAACCTCTGCCATGGCCAGGGACACCTTCCACTAGATCAAGTTGCACAAAGTCTCATCTGATCTGGCCTTGAATACCTCCAGGGAACTAAAAGTTTCAATTTATTGATCTGAAATGTGATTTGGAGATCATTTGTACTCACATTTAATATCCTTTTGAGAATTAAAGATAGTTAAAACTTAGAAGACACATAGCAGGAGGTATGACCTTTTTCCCAGGTTTCTATTCTGCTAACAAGAAAACTGTATTTTAGGGGATTTTTTTTCAAAGTCTCAGATGGGCTACCATACTGAGAATGCAGTTGATTTGCCCAGTTC
Source organism: Clamator glandarius (assembly GCA_033459285.1). Lineage (NCBI taxonomy): Eukaryota > Metazoa > Chordata > Aves > Cuculiformes > Cuculidae > Clamator > Clamator glandarius. The sequence continues at coordinate 1,294,720 of JAUNZM010000086.1, forward strand.
TAATTAAGCCACTCCCGGCCAAGACTAGTGTCTCCCAATAGCCTCACTCAGAAGCTGACAGATGCAACTGGAAATTAGGTGAGCAGAGAAACTCTTACCAAGGAAATGAAATGGTACCAAAAAAATCCTCGTTAGATGTTCTGCATCTGCAAGAGAGGAGACACATTCCTCCAGGACTCTAATCTCCATCACTAATATTATTATTAAATATTTACGTACCACTGTAAGTTTGCATGACACTTTGCAGAGATAAAAGATGCTCTCTGCACTGAAGATCTTACAGCCTACATCAGACAAACAAAGCAAGCAAAGTTAGCAGAAGGAAGACATAAGGAAGATTAATAAATTAATCTAATGCTGGTGACCCAAAAGCATTTTTAATTGGTAACAGAGGATGGGACTAGGCTGAGCCATGCTAACAACATCGGGGCCTATTTTGCTTTCAGTAGCCAGTTGACCACCTTTCAAACTCACAGTGGATGTGTGAACCTATTTCTCCACAGCTTTGCCCCAAACAAAGAAAACAATGGCATCCTGTAACCCCTAGGAAAATATATTTGTTTATCTGAATAGTCTAAGGAAAAGAAAAGTTGGGCTGCCACAGCTCAGCCCTGTGATTTCCCTGGCTGCACAATTGGGAGAATGACTATACCACTGGGCAGAAAATAGAAAGAATTGTTGCTCAGTTCTTCAGCTTGGGTTTCCTCCATTTTGCTTAGTCCCCTCACTGTGTTTGCATTTCTGACAGTGCAGCAGGAGAGTCCCAATGAATTCAGCCTTCCCTGTCAGACACACAGAGCCAGGGCAGCTCTAGCTCTTAGCTGTGGGGTGAAGCACCGCAGCGGGGAAGCAAAGCAGCAAAGGTGTAGGAATGGGAATACTCAGTGCAACACTACTTGCCTGGGGTGTAGGGCAGGCTCCTACTGGGAGAAGTACAGGGCACATACCTCTGCAGAAATGATGCTAAAGACCCTTTTGGTGGCAGATAACCCCCCTTCTGTAAAATAATTTAGCATATTTTAATGTAGACACTGTAAACATCTTGGGTAGCCTGGCCAAGACCAGTGGTAAGCTGCTGTAGGAGAACGCCCCTCTGTTGCCTTTCCCCCGGCATGGCTGGGAGTTGGCAGCCCCAGCAGGAGCCAAGCCTGCTCTGCAGTTCTCCTTTCGGCAGTGCCACAGGGCCCGTCCTCAAACACGCAGGGCCAAGGGAGTCTGTGCAGGCAGCAGCACCAATGACAAGGCCACTGGGCTTGAGGGCACCAAGAGAGACGAAGAGGTGCACCAACTCAGGGAGCAGAGACTCCTCTAGGTTCCCACCGGCCACCTTTTAGTTTCTTTCATGGGCTTGGTGATCAAGAAAAAGATTATTTCTGGGTTTAACATTTTTTAAAGTAATGCTAGCCTAACCGAGGGCAATGAGAGATTTTCTCCAGGTTTCCTAGAAGAAATATATTTGTAGATGGACCTAGGGAATCATGTAGAGAGAAGTAGCAACACTCATCATATTGCCTGAGACAACAATGGGCAGGATACATAGGGCAGTTGAAGTGTAGTCTAAGGCATACAGCAATACATAAACCTGCAGACACACACATACACACATGCTCATACACTCACATACATACATATGCACAAACACATGTACATATACATTCTCCCAGTATTTCAGTCAGATTAATTTTCTTTGGCGATTCCATTATTTTACCGTAGCCCTTGTATATGGCTTAAAGAATCAGGTTAAGCATTCAGCATTAGATATACAAACAATGCTTCTTTAGCTCTACATGGGTGTTGTGAGACTTTAATTAATGTTTGTAAAGTGCTTTCAGATCCCCAGAAGAAAGGCACTATAGAAGTGTGAATTCTGATTATTTCACAGCATACAAAAGTAGAGGTGAAAAGAAATATTCTCCTCCTTACACATAAAACTACTGATCTCAACTCATGCATTTAAAAATCCAAGATGTTAAGAAAGAAAAGAATTCTGACCATGAACCTACTTCAGGCTTCCCCTTTGCCTTTTTCATTTGATTTCTGGTTGAGTGAAATAATAAACTATTGTATTGCTGTAAACTCTTTGTAAGTAGATTCGACTAAGACAACAGAGTTCAGTGCCAGCAGCTACTCTGATCATTCTTTTAAATGGAAATTTACCGTCTGCTGCATCACATGGAAAAAATATAGAACTATTTTTCACAGCTTGTTCACTGAACAGATTATTGGAGGGAAGAAAAAATAAAAAGGCTTCATTTTCTACAGATCCCGAACCTCAGCGTAGAAAGTCTTGGCAATTTCCTTTTGAGAGGAGACAGATTTCACTTTCACATTGATTTAACAATGAGAAGCGCATCCAAAATGAGGGCCTGATTCTGAACATTTAAATGGTTATCCATGGTTGATTCAATAGCTTATCTATGGGAGTAAAATTACTCACATCCCTAAGTGTATGTAGGATCTGGTCCTAATATAGAACCAGTTCTTGATGTCATAAAATATTTTTTAACAGCATCTTGTGTTACATTTAATTTATTTCACATGGCCTCATAAAATAAGATAAAAGCTCATAAGTCTAAAAGTCATATAAAAAGGATGGGAAAAAAAGCCCTACCATTTATTCATGTTTATTAAATATTATCTTCATGCAACTTAGAAATTTAACTCCAGAATTTCCAATTTTTTTTCTAATTCTAATAGCAGTCTGCAAGAGTTGCCAGTGGGCAATATAAATGGATTACAACATAAACATTTTTGGAGAAGAATGTCCTTCCCAAAGCTATCTCCCAGATAGGTTCTCCCTTTCAGCTCGTGCATGTAGTACAGAGCCTTACACAGGCACCTTACCAATTTACTTCAGGCAATATCCCTGCCCTTTTAGGTGCCTGGGCAGTACAACTGCGTGGTCTAACCTCTGGATTTAGCCCAGGAAACTCCAGGGTGACACATATAAGAAACACTGACTTGCATCCAACATGGTTTAAAGAGTGCGCAAGCAACTCTCCAGTTCACCTATACTTAAATATAGACAAAAGCTCCAAACAGAAAAGTCTACAGCAGAAAAACATCTTCAGAGCCAAAGGCAGCTTCACCCTTCTTTAAACAGAGGGTATGGAGTGACTCCACTCTACTGCTGAAAGCACACCCTCTGGTTGGGTCCCAAGAGGGGAAGGGAAGGACAGCAGCCAAGTATCCCAGGATTCCTGCAGGCAGGCAGACATGGTCAGGAGGTGCCAGGAGGCATGCACGGTAGCCTCTGGGGTGCGAGGAGGAACATAGCTCCACGGGTGTAGTTTGGCACCTGCAGATTTCTCACAGAAAAGGGGCTCCATTTCTAATCTTCGAAGGACAATATTTCTGGGTGCTGAGAAGTAAGCAGATTCAGGAACTCAGGTCAGGAGATAAACCTTGGTCTGCCTTTAGGATTCCCAAGGGAGTGTGTGATTCTGGGTGGTGGGGTGCTCCTCCAGGTTTGGCGGTGGGGCAACTAAATGCCAGATGGGGCAATTTCCTATTCACAGTATGGATTCTTTACTTGTGCAAGTGTATAACAGAAATCATTATAAAAATGTCTTCAGCATCTCAGAACATGTCAGTGACTTCAGAAAGCTACTGGTATGAGTACCTGTTTGCCAATAAGAAAAAAAATTGTAAAAATAGAAAAAAACAATGCCCTCATTCTGATGTCCAGTAGAGGCATCATAACAAAGTAAAGGCACGTTACATTCAAAATAACAGAACAAAAAACAACCAAACACCACCATAAAGACAAGCTGCTTTTTTTTTTCCGCTAGAATTTTCTTAGGTTGTCAATGATAACCATTACTGTAAGGAAATGGTGAGGTCTTACCTGATGCTGCTAGTAAAATGATTTCACCACCTGGAGGCCATCAAAGACTAGCACTGTTTCAAGAACCAGCAGCAAACCTTTCCTTTGGGTGGCATAAGCCAGAAGCAAACCCAGGGATAAGGTAGTAAGCAAGCATTGTGCTTCCAACCTAAAGTGTAGAAAAGTTACTTTTGACGAAGTCAAAGGATTCCTGAGGATAACTTCCAGTAAAGATAATCTTTAACCACAATCTGACACAACAGTCAATAAACAGTAGTCGCACGTACCTCTTTGGTAGGCAGTGGTCTAACCCAGGCCGAGATGCTTTTAGAACATGACTGTTCTCACCAACCCTTGATATTTTTCTTGCAATCCAGGCAACATCCACATTGAAAAACCTACGCCACAGCTGTCAGGGCTTCTCTCCAGCAGATAATTAAATTCCAACTCTATTGCCATTGTGACAAGTGAGCTCAAGTTTAGTGATACCATCCCTGCCAAGTGAACAAGAATGAGAGCCATCAGCTGCACAGTCGTTAATCGCTTTGCTGAAATAAGAGATGCCTGCACTACTTACCAGCGTCCTCCCAGGGTAGGTGTTCAGCCTCCAGGAGATATGTGACAATAACATGAGTACGTCTCAAGGGACGATTGTGTTTGGATCAGTGTGCTTATGCAGGAAGGCCTGACCAAACTGGAGAAAGTCAACAAGTTTAAAGGATTTCAAGATCTCTTCCAAATCAGAGAAAGATATGGTTTATCTTGGGCAGTCGCAGGGCAGGCTTTTTCTAAATGCAAAAGATGAGGCCATTGGCATTTTCTCCTATGGATTGCACACTTAAGTTGCTCTTTTAGGTGAAGAGGGTTTTTTTTTTCCCCCTCTACATTTGTGTACAATGTGCACATCCATGTTTTTGCAGCTATGTCTATTTTGCTTAGCGTATAGCTTTTAAACTGAGTTTATCCATCAAAAATCACACTGCACATTAGCTAGGACCTCCTTAACTCTCTAATAACTGCTTTTTCATAGCTATCTCCCTTCATGGGTAAACCTGTTATTTCTATGCTAGTTATTGAACTATCCTATTTTAAGTACAGCTAGAGGAAAACAGTGATTTTTCTCACAAGACAAGAATATTGCTTCACTGCTAGCACCCCAAAGAGACTCCCTCAGTTAATAAAGACTGACCAGGTCTCACATTTAAGAAATGCACAAACTGTATATGTTCCGTTGCTTTGCCTGTTGCTCAAGTGGAGAAAGCGAGCTTTCCCCTGCAGTAGATCCATGCAGGCCACCATGGAGATTGCAGTTGCAGAAGCAAACATCTGTCTCTGACATGGTGTGCCAGCTGAAGGACAGCTTAGACCCCACACAGCCTCCAAACTCTCCCTGTTCCCCCACCCCCTACACAGGAGGAGGTATATATGCCCTCCAGGCAAGCACTCCAGGAGTTTACTCCTAAGCCAACACCCAGAAAATGCAGCACATTTGAGCAGGAAATTAAACCTGACTCTCCCATCACCTCAGCAAATGGCTCAACCAGCCTGCTATGAAGTCAGTCTCTTGGAAGTCTCTCCATCCCCTCTTAAAACCAAACACCAGCACACACTTTCTGAATGAAGCTTGTCTGCCCCAGGCCATGGGACATCAGCATTGGCAGCAGGTTGTGGAGGTCTGAGGCTTTATAGCACCTAAATGCTGGGTGTAGAGACTTACAATTGTGGCTAAATAGGTTGACTTCCTCCTAGATCTCATCCTAGGCTCTCAAAGGCTGAGTTTATTCACTACCCTTTGTGCTTTCCTTGCAGCATTGGCTTCTCTGCTTGTCAACACGCCGATTTCTGAATTCCTTGTGCAAAGGAAGCCTTTCATGGTTTGGCATCCTCTTACATGTTTATGCTTCTCAAGATATATTCTCTAGCCAAGTCTTATAGTTCTTACATTAGTCCCCAAGCCCAGACATCAATCTGTTGCTGATCAGGTCTTTTCACATCATGCTGCTTTTATCTGGAATGCTGTTTTTGATGCTTCCAGGGAAGCTCTGGCTGATGTTTTCAAGAATGCGGTTAGGTTTTCTCCCCTTTTTTGTTTAAAATGACACTCGAGCACAGCTATTTCTTTTAACCTTCTGCTTTTGCCATAAGACATCAGCAAGAAATTTGCCTTAAAATGCTATTATACCAGGGAGGTCCTGATTTGCATCTTTGTCCTTGGATAGGGTAGAGGCAGCACAGGGGTCCACAAACAGAAAGAGATTGATTTTTTTTCTTTTTCCTTTTATAGTCTACAATAAAAAGTTTCTTTAAAGGGAAAGAAAAGAGGCACATGCTTAATATTGAAGAAAAGCCTGCTTGTGCTTGATACATTGGAGAAACAGTTCAAGAACACTTCATCCTCCTGCAACTCCCACACTTCTGCCAAGGTTAGGGAAACCTTGGGTTAGCTGCCATCTGAATACTACATGCTAGTATCAGTCTGAACAAGTTCAGCTGACTGCTTAGATTGTTTTCTTTATTCTTCCTCCTGTTGTTTCCCCACATTGGCAAATAGAAATCGCTTTCATTTTTGGGGGAGGCCTCAGCCTGAAAGCACCCAACAAAGAGAATTCCCCAAGAGATGCTGGATGAGAGGTCAAGGTTGTTCCATTGAGTCCCCAAACTCAGCTGTACTGGTGACCAGCCAGCCAGCCAGCCATCACAAAAATAAGGCCCTCTAGGTCAGTGTAGTCTGGGACCAAGTGGATCAGAAAACACAACAGTATAGATTGATAAATGACTGAAAAATTAGACCAAGGAAAAATAAAACCTGAAGAAAGAGCCACCCCCTCCATATGTAAACTCTCTTTTTTTTCCCACACCAATGAAGGAAGAACCAAAGTGGAAGAAAGCAAAAGTACCACAAGCTTTACCTCATTTTTCATTTGACTTCAAATGAAAAACATCACTGACCAAAAAAATCCTTGGACTCCAAATGCTTCTGCACACAACTCCACTGATGCACAAACCAAAAGAGGAGAAGCACTGGGATTTACACTGGGATGACTGACCAAGGGATCCCTGCTCTGAACAGTTGCAGCGACACGCATGCCAGCACAGCTACAAAGAGAGGACGCAGTCCTGCCCTCCGTGTTCACTTCGGGTTGCCCCTTGCACAAAGAACCAGCTCATTTATTGTCCTGTTGCATTGCTTCAGGTCTAACGTCTAGATCAACCAAGGGATTGAAAACCCTATTTTGTGACTAATGTACCAGATAATTAACCAGAGCCAAAACCTGAAACATTAGCTCAAATTTAAAGTTGGTTGTTTGTTTGTTTAAACTAACAAATATGTCTGGTGTGTCTCACGCAGAAATGGCTTGGGTTACTACATCCTGGAGTATAATCTCGAATGGGCTTTGACCAAATTACAGCTGTTCTTATCACTTGGATCTTTTTGTTTTTTGAACAACAATACTGTCCTGAACTCACTCTGAGTATCTTATAGTAAAAGTCACCTGAGTAAACCTGACCTGCTGGTTCATGGAAAATAAGAAAAAAATACAGGAAATTCCTCCTCCTTTAACTGTTGTTCTCTTTGTCATAAGGATCACACTAGTAAGGATCACGCTAGTCACTGTTTTCTCTCACAGGACCATGATCATTTAGAGATAGGAAATGAAGAACACAGGCATGGGGAAGAGCTTGAGCAATTCAGCAGATAGAGGAGAGTGACTCCTTCTGCATGCTCCCTTGCTGAAGACACATTACCATGGCTACCTACCTTGGGAGACAACTCTTTTTTTTTCAGATATTTTGTGGCAGCAGAAAGGACCCCAGTGAAGGCTTTCTTCCTCTCTCTTCCATGAGGAGATGTCACTGGTGGTTCCCACTGACCAGCCCACTTCTTCCCATGGTGCCTGCACTCACCATTGACCTCCAAAATCCTCTGTGGACCTGGGGCTGCCCTGCCTCTTCGCCTCTTCTCCCTGGGAGCTGCTCTCCACAGCACTGTTGAAACCCTGGAGATGAGCTACTAAAACCACTGCCACACCTGTGACAGGATGTGAGGGAATGGGCTCAGGTCCTGCTGTGCTGGGGGAAAGGTCCGAGGCGGGTAACAGTGGGAGTAGGACTGGGGGAGCAGAGGAAAAGCACAGATTTATTAGGGAGAAGGCATCTGGAGGGAACAGGGTGCACTTCATGACTGTCAAGTCTACTTTATGATACGTCTTTTTTTTTGCCCTACTGAACAACTGTGGTTAGAAACCACCTCCAGGGAGGTGGTTGAGTCACCCTCCCTGGAGGTGTTTAAGGTTAGGGTAGATGAGGTGCTTAGGAGCATGATTTAGGGACTGGTGGGAATGGTTGGACTCGACGATCCAGTGGGTCTCTTCCAACCTGGTCATTCTGTGAATTCTGTGAATTCTGTGAATTCTGTGAAAATACTCTAATCAGCAGTAACACACTTAACGACTACTAACGGGTAGCTACGAGACAGCTGACCAGGGCAGCAAGGGATACAGCAAGTCGAGGAGCTGCGGTGGTGCCCATCACTGGATGCACCCCATGACTTGTGGGCAGCAGCAGAGCCAAAACAGGGACTGGCTGCCAACAGCTACAATCGCAAAGTAGAGTGCCTAACTCCTTGCAAAGAGGGTTCAGAAATCCCAGCTGCATACTCCAAAGTCAGCAGGTTGAGACCTGGGAGGAGAGCCCTGCTGCACGCCTCCACTGGCTCTACCCGGCTGCCCCAACCCTGGAGCAGCCACAATCCACTCCACCAGCCAAGCACCTTCATTGAACACACATTCATTTAAGGATTACTTTAACATTACTCATTTCTCCGTCAATTATTGACTTGAATCGTGTTAAAATTTAACATAAATATGCTACTGTGTCACCTGTCTGTATATGACGATAATTATATGGTTACCACATTCTTTTAAAATACTAGGGAAAGTATCTACTACTGGAAAATGAAGGCTCACAAACTGATCCGAAGCCCATGCAGAGAAACACAAAGGTTCCCATTACTTTTATATCAGCTTTACAAGGAATAATCAGCCTAGATTATTAAACACACCTACAAATTAATTACTCTCCAGTTAAAATCTTTGCTTCCTAAAAATGTTTTGTAGAACCTTATCAGAGAGGAAAGAGGGAGGGTAGAAGGTGAGCAGAGAAAGGAAAGGCATCGTATCATAAGCAGCTTGCACAGCTACAAACAATACAAGAATAATTTTTTTTTTTTTTTAAAAAAAAGACTGCTAACTTTTTCACATTTTAGCAAACTTTTCAATTAGGATTTCTTCCTGACTATTTAAATATGCTTACAGTAATGATTTTCTGTAATTTGTCTTTTTCCTTTGGAAACATACCGTGCTATTGTCAGCTTTAAAAAAGAAGCAATTTTCTGACTTTTGAGATTGAGCAGGTCAGGGAAAAATTACTACTGTAGGAGCCTATAATTAAATAGAGAATGCAGCTGCACTTATGAAAAACTAAAATTAAGTTTATTCTATTAATACTTGATTCTAGAATGGTATTTTACTCTTTAGACACAGGTCTTAGCTGAAACTGTACCTTACCTGCAGAACATCACAAGCTGCACATCTACTTGCAAAAGCAAACATGATATAATACATACAAACATTGCTAATTATTTGCTGTTCACCTGAATTAAATTCAGTATAGTAATTTACACATGCAGCTCCTTTCTTTCCTTTTTTCCTAGTATTGGCACATCATTTTTGGGTGGTAGTAGGGTTTTTGGTTTTGTTTTTTTTTTAAGGAGCTTAATTAAAATAAATCTAGTAAAATCAGTAATGTTTGTCATAAATCTAACTAGAAAAAAAGAGGTACAGAAAGGGATTTTTCAATAAAATTATGTGGTACATCTGAACTGAATAAAAATCTCTTCCCAGCATTTGTCTAGCCATTTAATAGAGACAAGATTCTACACAATACCATAATACAAAACCTTTGTGTATATATAAAGAAAATTCGTCACAATTGCTGATTGCATGTTTACAGATCCCCAGATAGAGGTTTTGAATTAAATTCTAAATAAAATCTTAAAAATATATTTTTAAAAGACCTAAAATAAACAAGATTAAGAAAAGCCTCACCAAGAAAAGAAAGTGCAGGTATGTTGACTAAAAATTTATGAGACTTGTTCTGATGTTTGATGATAAAAAATACTTCCAGTGAAAACCTGAAAAAAACTATATAAAATTAAAAGAAGGCCAAATCAGCTTAAAATAACAATATCAATGTTATTTAATAATAGTAATAAAAATAGCATTTCTTAAATTATTGCATGTAGGATGACAACCTCTCGTAATTTTCTAGGGTAATTATAGGTGAGATTCCACAACCCATCCTTATTGCATGGCATTACAGGAATTACTAAATGTAAATGTTCTTTTATATACCATGCAATAATTTGTAAAACTATATTTCCTTTAAACCTCCACTAATTCAATAAGTCTGGGGTTGGGTTTTTATTTTACTAAATGAGAAGGAAATTTTCCATATTTTACTAAATGAGAAGGAAATTTTCCATCTTCTTTTCATCATTTTCACATATCCAGCTTCCCATGTGATTATAAAGAACATAACTAAAGCCATACAGTTTATACAAATGTCTATATCCTATTTATAACATATCAGAAACTGAAATCCCGTCTTCATGTGCAAACTCAACTTCACTATTTTTAATATGCTTACGTATTATATCTAATACAGCTATCCATAACTCCTGTGAGCCTGAAAACAGCGTACCAGAAATAGTGGGAAAAAAAAATAGATTTGTGAAGAAACATTACACACAACCCAGGAAAGATTTTTTTTTTCCCCCCTTTCAGAAACAACTCGTGAGTGACAGTGTCATCGTAGAGAAAGCCCAAAAAACCTGTATCATCACGTACACTCTTTGATTAAGATGCCTAGAAGTAATCCTAAGAACCAGTTGTATAATTATTTCAATTTCACATCTACGGGTTGCTTTCTTGCAGCTGCCTGCTTGGTCAGTGGTATGAGGGTTTTTTTTTCTTTCTGCCGTGGAGCTGGATTTCTATTTTCCAGCTGCATATATTCCACGGAGGAAAGGAAAACTGATCCATGAAGTTCCTATTTTGCATAAAGCACAGAAACATCTGTCACAAGATTCTTGTCAATGGATCGGAGCATCAGGAGATACTGCCGTTGATCGCCTGACCTTAATAATATTATCAAATTCTTTTTCTGTCAATAGAAAGGTATTAGCGTGAGGGTATTTGAGGAGGCAGAGAAAAGAGAGACTTTGATCAGAGAAGGCATATTCGTACTATTATTTGAAATGAGTGAGCGGTTACGTGACGCTGTTTCATACAAACACTCACAGATGAGCTCTGCCCCAGGATCAGCAAATGCCCTGTTCCATCTGGTAGCAGTTCTTTGCAAATACAGATCTTATAAAAGGTATATGATGATTCAATCAGCATCCTGCAGTTGCCTACCACGCACAGCAGCTTTTTTTCCTTAATTCTTTACACAATGAATGATCTGTGATAGCAGGACTAACATTAGAAAGTGCTCAATCTGCACTCTGGTTTTGAGTTTTGATTTCAGTTTAGGGAATCAAATAAAAAATCTTGAGGAAGACTTATCTGCATCTCAGATCAGGAAAATCTTTGTTCTGTTTCTGTATGTATATATAATGCATGTCTACAATCATAAATATCAGGCAGAGCAGCCAGTTCGTTAATACAGAAAACATAAATAGAATAGAAACTCAGTGAAACACAATACCAATCATTTGAAAAATAGAATGACTACGTTAGATCAAGTTTTATTTCTAAAAATCACTAAAACTACTTCTGGTAATATACAAGATTCACATTTCTGCACTACATTTTGCTTTATTTTATTACAGACAATTTTTAAAATTCACTAGGTTTATTGATGTAATTGTACAAACGGATTTTAGGCTGGCCTCCTCTCACACCACTGAGAATCAGAAATCAGTCTAACCTATGGTGTGCAGTGCAAACAAAGGGCTCTTCTCTGCTCATGTGTTTTGCAGAGTTTAACAGCCAGACTGAGAGAAAAATAAAGTTTCTTCACATTTACTGTCTACGTATGTCAGAAGCAGCATGCAGGCAAACAGCACACTACTATTCTCTCTGTTTTCTGCCAACAGCTCCAAGATAGCCCCCTTCCTCAGCTAGGTCAGCAGAGATTAATATCACATTGGTAACATCTCATTCATCATTGTCGTTGGAAAACAAAAAGGCTTTAAACATTTCTTATTCATAGCTGATCTCTGTAACACACATGCATGGGCTGTTTCTCCCCCCCGTCCTCACTCCTTCACACATTCAGATACCTCGAATCAACTCTAAACGTCTGGTTGTAGGCAATACCTGCTCGTGCGCGTGGCACGATAGGGCCACGAGTCCAGCCAGGGTCATGGTATATTGTGGAACAAACAATTGTGAGAGTAATTAAAAAAAACCAAAAACCACAACAACCGTGCAGCAGCAATGATCTTTGCTCCCGTACACATATTTGTATAAAAAGTTCCTCTGGCAGTGGTTCACCAGCAGGCAGTAATCAGCTACGATACTTCTTTGTAATTTTTCTGTTTCATAAATAATACAGGAGTTTACTAACAGGAAGTTGGTGGGAAGCAACAGTAAACAGTCTAGCAATCCATCTGTTATTGCGGAATGCGAGAAAGCTGAATCAGGTTCTCTGCAAGTGGACTATTTTAGTTGTTTGTGCTAGCAAAAATGTGTGGGAAATGGGCAGTTAGAGTCACTCTTAACGTGAACTCTTGCAGACCTCCTTCCTCCCTCGCCTTGCGGAAAGAGATGGCTGGGTGCGATTTCAGCAAGACGCTCGAGTGCTGTGGTGGCTACGGGGCAGCTCGTAATAACCGTGAGCAAAAAAAGACGAGGCAGCCGCACCAAATGTGAAATATTCAGGTGACGGTTACAAAGAGACTCTTGCTTCCTAGAAATCAATCTCAGAAAGAATGACTTCTAAATTAAAACACACACAAACTCCTGTTAGCACCTTCCTCGGCATCGAGATATTTATCGAGAAGAAATTGAAGGGTTGGAGAGACCTGTAGTGGGAGGAAAGGAAATGAGGAAAAATAAGGTAACGATGGATGTTGTACTGACAGTCTGTCTGTGCCAGCACAAGTAGAGAGTCAAGCAAGGGTGAAAAAAAAGCTAGTATCTTTCCCGAAGACAGGCTGTTCTGCTGGCATTCATCCACCCTTGATATGTTGCTTATGAATAGAAGGCTAGAAAGAGAGCGGAGGCAGGCGTGTAAATTAGTCACTGCTACAACAAAAGCAAGGTCCCTTTGCCAGCGGCAACACGGTGTCTCACCTCAAAGATTCATTTCTAGCACTGAAAGCGCGCGTCCAAGGCAAAAACTTGTGCTGCCAAATAGATGGGAGTCAGAAGCCCAAGGATAGAACTAACTAGGAATCAATTCGGTTCTAACAAGCTAACAAATTCTGCTTATTCACAGTCTGCCTGAGTATTATCCGTGGCGCTTGGTTTAGGGGAGACAATGAATACATGAAAAACCTCCGTCCAAAGCAAAACCTATTTAAAAGATGTAGGAAGTCGCCAAGAAACAAAAAATCCCCAGTTAGGGGCCATTTAATAAACGGGGGGAGGGCAGAACGGGCCCACGGAAGAGCGGCCTCGGACGGGACAGGCTGAGCGTGGCTCCCCCGTGTTTCTCGCGGAGTTGGGAGCTCCGGAAGAGAGCGGTGAAGGCCCCCACTACCCCCTTGCTGACACAGTAGCAAATAGGGCAGGCTCTGCTGTGTATTTAACGCCCCGTGACCCGGGGCTCGGGGATGGAGAGAAACCCCGGGCGCCGCCACCCTCAGGCGGCCCCGCGCCCGCCGCGCTCCCGAAGGGGTTTGGCGCCCCCTGCCGGCGGCCGCGGGTGGGAGCACAGGGGCCTGCGGGGGCCCTGCCTGCCCCTGGGCTGCGCCCAAAGCAGCGCGGCCTGCAGGGGTTCTGCCCCTCTGCTCCTCTCTTGTGAGACCTCCCCTGCAGAACTGTGTCCAGGTCTGGAATCACCAACATAAGAAAAGCACCACAGGATCATCGAGTCCCATCATTGCTATCAATCACTAAACCATGTCCCTCAGCACCTCATCCACCCATCCTTTAAACACCTCCAGGGAAGGTGATTCAATCCCCTCCCTGGGCAGCCTGTTCCAGTGCCCAATGACCTTTTCCATAAAATTTTTTTTCCTAATGTCCAGTCTGAACCTCCCCTGGCGGAGCATGGGGCCATTCCCTCTTGTCCTGTCCCCTGACATAAGGAGGAATTCCTTCACTTTGAGGGTGGTGAGGTCCTGGCCCGGGTTGCCCAGGGAAGCTGTGGCTGCCCCACCCCTGGAGGTGCTCAAGGCCAGGTTGGATGGGGCTTGGGCAGCCTGGGCTGGTGGGAGGTGTCCCTGCCCATGGCAGGGGATTTGGAATGGGATGATCTTTAAGTTCCCTTTGAACCCAAACTATTCTATGATTCCAACCCAACCCCTTCTATGATTCTATGATTTTTATAAGACAACACTGTACCCTTGCCACTGCAGCAGATACTATTTTCATTATTATTTTTCAAAGCAGCAAAAGGCATTACCTAACAACTGTGCAGTGTAGTTAAAAAATCAACACTTCCTCTGCCCACTACAACTGGAAAACAAGTAGAATGCCAGAAAAAAAATGACTAAGCTTTTGATGATTTCCACTCAATCTGGTGTAAAAGCCTGGAAATCCTTTTTTTGAACATCAGTACCTGAATCTAGAATGACAATGACTGCACAGGACCCGTCCTTCACAGGAACCCTCCAGAAGTGAGTCAAACAGCTCTGCCACTGCATTGCAGGTTTCCCAGAGGGGTGCTCAAGGGGCTTGGATCACTGACACAGGCAGTGGAAGTGCAGTTGTCAACATGTGGTTTAGTAAAGCATTTTTTTTTTCTTTTGAGCCTGGTAAAGCCCCTGACATGTCCAATCCCTACTCCTGCCTTGTGAGTGTTCACCTTCAAGTGATAAAGCACAGCAGCATGGTTTTATTGCTGTAAAAACCAAGAAGGATACCTTATTTCTTAGCACCTAAACTTCATCCACTTCTGCATAGTTCAAGAGATAGGCTACTGAGCTCCATCTACAGAAAAAAAAAAATTGCACAGTAATGATCTGTACTATTTTTTTTACAACTTTTTTTGTCCTGCCCGTATTTCACTTGTTTGGTTAGAGTAGAGCTCGAAGGCATTCCATTTATTTCTGCATCAGGATGGGGCTGGTTACAATACTCACCAGTGTGCTGTGAATTAGGTAGCTACGATGGTCTGAGGCTCCACCTAGGCGCACACAGCCTCTCTTCAGGAGCAGCTCACTTGACGTAGCATGCAGTGATGTGCACAGTTCTTCTGTTTCTGTGATAAAATTAGCCATGGCAAGCTCGGGAATCCAGTGTTCTCTGTCACAAGAAACTTCCACTATGAAGGATCTACACAGTATGTCTCTCTGGTATCCACTGATATGAATGCTTATGCAACTCTGGCATTCCTGCCCTGGGTACGTACCAAAAACCCATCAAGCAAGTGTTTGATGTTATGGACATTTGTGCATCATAGGTATTATAAATGTGAAATGGCAAAATGGTCCAAACACTGACCTGTCTGGACACAAAGTCTTTCTTTCTCAGAAGAGCATGAAAAATGAACTTATTATTTATGAATTGAATGAAATCCCTTCCACAGGGAATTTGAGTCACTTTGTGTGTTTATCGCATAACATATCGACAGATCAGATGCAAAACTCCACTCATTTTCACCAAGTCTCTGAATTCAATTCAAGATAAGCATCTGAAGATCTAGTACACAATAGCAAACAACAGAGACCAGCAAAATAAATTTTCCCATGAACCGATCATTTTTTATTCCTGAAGGTACCAAGAACTATTTGATGCTTCTGTATCCATTGTAAAATTAAGATTAGTACTCATTTAAATGGTCGTAACAATGCCAGACCTTAATCCCACCCACTAACCCTCCAGCCTTTGAGAGCTTTCTGCAGTCACATGCCAAGGACTATTGGCCCAAAGCATTTAAATCTTCTGTGGCAGACATCTTTTGTAGAGAGACTTACCAAAGGAAGGTCCTGTTGGTCTAGAGATCAATTCTTTCTCATGTCACCCTTGTTTGCACAGATTGCTGTCATGACCTCCCTAAGGTCAGATCTTCCCTGCCAGCTTTGCACAAATCTCTTTGCTAGGTATTTAAAATCACTGGAAATTATTAAGACATCCAAGACAAGCAGTCACAGAGAAAGGAACTGGGAAGGGCAAACTTAGCATTCTTGCTGACAGAAACTACATTTTCTTAAGAAAGATAAATAAATTGCTTCCAGTTTGATTACTCACAGAACGTGCTGATGGAATATATCAGAAATATATACCTACACATTCTTTACTCTCAAGTTACAAATATAACTGGTGCTAGAGATGCAGAGCACTGGTGTGTATTTAGTCCTATTGGTGTTTTATCTCTAAACTAGGAAATACAATATTGAAAATCCAAGGCATCTTTATAGGTACTGCATATGCATAGTGCTCAGTGCTTACAGAAAAGCATAATGTTTTATTAGTGACAAAAAAAAAGTCACATTTCTAAAAAGCTAGCTTAGGTCATGAAGGTAGTATCTCTAGGTCAAGAAGGTAGTATCTCTAGGTCATGAAGGTAGTATCTCTATGTATGCTCTTTATACAGAAGTTAGCACAGGACAGGATTAAGGATCTGCAACCTGTGTGCCCAGAATGTGTGTATCTACAAATTACATGAAATAAAGTCAACAAAACCTGTGTGTTCTGAAATAAAGAAATAATTAACTGGAAAATCAAAACACAGTAGCAATAAATTAAATGTTAATCTAAGCAATGTTTAAAACTAATTTTATTTTAAAGTGTTCTGAAATTTCCAACACAATAGTTTCATACAGAGCCTCAGAGTTTTTCAAAAATAAAAAATGTTTGCCAGATCTTCCCAGCTCTGAGCTCTACCAAAGGCTATCCATGAGGTCAGCCTTTGTGATGTTCTCTCTTGGGACTCATGTCTGCCCTAGATCTCTGGATATGTTTTTTTTTCTTTGGTCAATTTTTCTTCCCCATCTCTCTTATTACATGCAATAATACTTCTTCTATTTCAGTTTGAGGCTATTGTGTAATGTTCACCAAGTCACATCTCAGAACCAGAGTGGCCAGCTTTGTTCTATGCCCTTTCCCCCCTCCTCCTGCCTTGTTTTGAAAATACCTCCATCTGTCTGAAGTTGCAGACATGTTTACCAATAGTTCTTTCTTGACATATTTCTGGTTTCCATCTATTTCACATCTTCTCTGTCACATGATAGCAGCAATAACTGCATTTCTCCATGCTACCCCACTGCAGCTGTTTTTTTGTATGTTCTCAATTCTTACCTCTGCTACTCTCCAACTATGGTGAAGTACCACATGCCAGTTGCTGGAGATGTCGTGCTCCTGCAGGTAACACTGTGTGTCTTTGTAAAACTTAACATGTCAATAAAAGTACCCATGGTGATCATGAAAGAATAGCTAATATCATACCCTCACACATGAGAAATGAATTGTCCGACTTCTCTGTTCTCTCCCCACCTGAAACATGCACGGCTCCATCAAGATCCCTGCAAGATGCAAACTGAAAACCATTGCTGGGTTCCACCTCACTTGACTTCAGGTATCTTCAGCACAGGTGAGCCTGTCCATTTGCAGATGACACCAAGCTGAGTGGTGCAGTTGCCACACTGGAAGGACAAGATGTCATCCAAACAGACCTGGACAGGCTGCAGTAGTGGGCCTGTGAGAACATCATGAGGTTCAACAAGGCCACGTTGGAGGTCCTGCACCTGGGTCGGGGCAATCCCCTTTTTCACTACATGATGGGGGGTGATGTGATGGAGAGCTGCCCTGCAGAGAAGGACTTGGGGGTGCTGGTAGATGAGATAGCAATGTATGCTTGCAGCCCAGAAGGCCAATCATATCCTGGGCTGCCTCTGAAGAAGCGTGGCCAGCAGGTTGAGGGAAGTGATTCTGCCCCTCTATTCCTCTCTTGTGAGACCTCATCTGAAGTCCTGTGTCCAGTTCTGGAATCCTCAACATAAGAAGGATATGGAGCTGTTGGAACAGGTCCAGAGCAGGGCTACAAGGATGATCCAAGGGCTGGAGCAACTCCTATATGAGGACAGGCTGAGAGACTTGGGGTTGTTCAGCCTGGAGAAGAGAAGGCTATGAGGTGATCTTATAGCCACCTTCCAGTACCTGAAAGGAGCCTACAAGAAAGCTGGAGAGGGACTATTCTTAAAGGCTTTTGGTGATAGGACAAGGGGGACGTGTATAAAGTGGAGAGAGGCAGATTTAGATGAGACATTATGAAGAATTTCTTCACCATGAGAGTAGTGAGGCACTGGAATTACCAAGGGAGGTCATGGATGCCCTATCCCTGAAGGTTTTAAAAGCCAGATTGGATGGGGCCTTGGGTAACCTGATATAGTGGGATGTCCCTGCCCACGGCATGGGGGGGGTTGGAACTAGATGATCTTTAAGGTCCCTTCCAACCCAAACTGTTCTATGATTCTGTGATTCAAATCAGTCATAGAATCTTAGTACAGAATCATAGAATTATTTAGGTTGGAAGGGACCCTAAGATCATCCAGTTCCAACCCCCTTGCCATGGGCAGGGACACCTCCAGGGATGGGGCAGCCGCAGGTTCCCTGGGCAACCTGTGCCAGTGTCTCACCGCCTTCAGAGTGAAGAATTTCTTCCTAATGTCTAGTCTATATCTTCCCCCCTCCAGCACACATCATCGATGTGTGTTTGCTAGTTGCCAGGAAGGAGTGTATCCGATTACCTGTGCGCTTTGGAAGGTCCAGGACTCTGAGCATGCATAAGCCTCTAAATCCCCTGCCGCGAGGAGCACCGGTACCTGCAGCACAGACCTTACCCATCTGAGCTAGTTTGGAAGCCAGTGCCCGCCTCGCTGTGTCACTCGCACTAGACACGTCCTGGCCCCGTGTCATCAGGCAGAAAAGCTCTTTCCCTCGCTGAGCCAGGGAAGGGGCGAGGGATGCAGCCCCGGAGCGGCGGCTGCTGTGCGCCCCGACGCCGCCAGGGGGGGCAGCAGCCTTTGGAAGTCCCTCTTCAACCAGATGCCACTCCTTGTGTTCATCCCATGTAAAACTTGAAAATTCCTGACTTTTTAAGGGACTGATTGAAGAGTCCCATAAGTTTTAAACAAACCAGCTTCATTACGTGCAATCCCAAACACTCCTCTGTAGTAAACACATGGAATCTAAGCATGTATTTTCTCAATTCTGCAACATTAAAAAAATGCACAAAACAATCATTCCTGATTTCAAGAGCAGAGCTTTATTCATTCCAAGACTTGGCAATAATGCATAAACCCCAAGTTAACAGTTGCAAGTGAACCACACATTTTCCTCACAGTACATTTAATTAAGCTCATGAAGGTTTTAATTTTAAAATACTTCTTTTAAAATTTTATGTTCTCCTGTTTCTTTTATATTCTAGATGGGAAGAGTTATTTGCATGGTTCAATGAGAATATCTAAAAGAAAGCATTAGAAACTGCCTTTCCAAGCTCTTTCCTTTCCCAGCTCAGTTACCAAATACATTTCCTTCATCAGTGCTCAACCAGCTGTGAAACTTGAGTGTAACTGCATTTCATCATGGAAACTGTCATCTATGTGGATTTTGAAGTTGTTTGTATGTACAAATAACAAATTTCAGGTATAATTTGAGGCAACCTAGATAAGAGAAACTAGACAAGAAAGAACTCAGCAGCTCATCAAGTGTCCCACTAAGTAACTGTTCCCAAGGCTCACTAATGCTACTGGGAACAGAAGAAACAACTATATACAGTGTGTACTGGTACCCACCCCAACTCCTACTGCTGTAATCAGGTAGGCGATTAGACAATGGTTACACCCATATTTTATGCCCATCACATTTTCCTTCCCTGGGGAGCTCAAAAGCAGAAGGGACTGAAGCTGGTCCTGCTCCCTCTTTAGAGTCTTCAGGACCCAGGCTGAAGACTGGGTGAGAGAACCCCACCATGGAGTGTAACACAAGCACAATGCTCCTCATTGGCAACCTGCTCCAGCTGAGAGATTTCAAAACAGTCACAAACATCCCCTGCTTTCTTTAGCCTGTATTTCTCAAGTCCATAATAATCATTGTTTTGCCTATTAGACTGAAATATCTTGAGAAAATACATACTTTGCAAAAGGCTGAGTTAGCTGTTAGAGTGCCATGCAGTGTCATTTACAAGCTCTAATTATTTTGGAGCAATTTTTCTGTAAGTGAAAGCCAGCCAGAATGCATGGAATTTGACTGCACTGATAAAAGCAGCAAACTGTTCCACTTTCTGAAGGGCAAAAAAACCCCCAAAACAATCATCTTGAAAAGGTCAAAATTTACAGGAGGGGAAAGGTAAGCTTAAATCCCCAAAATGCAGCAGGTTTAGCGTAAGCTTAAATCCCCAAAATGCAGCAGGTTTAGCTCTTCTCCTTTTAATCCTCTGGATGTAGGATCTTGGCTGACACCAAATTAAGAAAAAAACAAACCCAGATGGTGTAGTTGCAGTAGTTTTCTATACTGGCCTTTTAAAGCAGTACTGGGACGCTTGAGGAGAGGTAAAACATGTAAGGAAAACACCAACATAACACAACCTGCAAGTGAGAAGTTTCAAAACGTTGAGATCTTTGATGGCTGCATGATATCAGTAACTGGCAAACAATATACAGTAAAAATACATTCCTTTCTCCATTATATTATCCCTGGATTTTTTTCACTCTCTTCTTTTCCACTTCCCACCGGCAGGAGTCTCACAGACATTAGGGCACGGTAAGAGCGGATAAAAGACTTACAAACACACAGTAGGTTTTTTTTCTTTTTCTAGTCAGAGTTAATGAAAAGTCATCCATTGCAAGTCATCATAAAGCTATTTGAGTATTTCTCTATCAATAATGAGTTGGTCCTATTTAAGAGAAGGTTGCAGAGCACACTGTCAAATTAAATTCGTACCCACATAAAAAAAACAGTTCAAAACCCCATAAAACTAGTAGGAATGTTTACACAATTTAAAAACATTCCACTAAGGACTGTAGCTATTAAACAAATCAGCATGTCCCAGATTGTTTAAAGCCCAAACATTGAAACACTAAATATCCAGGAGTATAATCTACCTTCAAACATTTTTTTTTTTAAAAAAAGGTGCTTTTTAATGTCAACAAAAGTTCCCGTAAAAAAAGGTAGAAATCTCATGAGTGAGTACTGAGTGTGGTATAGACAGAGGGGGTTACAGGTCTGCAGCATTAGATCCTAAAGGAGTGGTGCTGGTTGTCATGTCAGCTTGTGGCTGGTATTATGATTTATAAATCTGCACTAGCCATATTAAGGGCACTTTAGGCCTTCAGAACTGGAACTGTTGAAGAATCATGGCTCCAACAGCAAAAATTCTTCAGTGCACAGAAAGCAACCCTACTTCTTTTGTTTCAAAGACTGTCAGTACTCGTATACAGAAGCTCTACTAGATTGCTTGCATAGTACAGCCAAAATATGTTTTAATAGGTGATGACTTCTTCTCCTTTTTTGGCGAAGTCCATTTTGAGGAGCTTAGCAACTCAAAGCTCACCTATGCCAGCTCACAGCCTGTGGATCCCTTTTCAAATGACTCCGCTAAGTATCCCTAGCTGCAGGCCACCAAATCCTTCACAACAGGGCTGAAGATGAGGCCCTGCTTTGAAAAGGGTCTTTCACACAGTGTCCCTTTTTTCTTAGTGAAGGCAGCAGGAGGGTCCCCCTCCTAACAGTCAGCCCACTGGAGCCTGACAGTCAACCTAGATACTCTTTAGAGATTTACTACAGAATTAGGTATTTTACAGGGAAAATGTGATAACAGTTCCATTAATGACATTCTAGTCAGAAGAAAATACATCTCAGCTTCTCTTAATGTTGTTAGATTTATCAATCAGGGTCTTTAAAAATTTGATTATCTGTTTTGCTACTTTAGTCAGCAAGCAAGATTCAATGTACACCAGAAGGTCAAGAGAGAACTAAGAAAGTGCCTTGTTTACACAGGCTTTCATCTGTTATCATCACAATCTGCATGGCAGAAATTTTCTTTATCATTTCTCCCATCACAGTGCAATCCAGAACGATGGAGAGAATCACACAATGAGCGCTGCTGTTACCAGCTAACATCAATGCAGTTACCAAACATAATGTTCTATTTTCTTGCTTTTCATGACTGTGTTCTTCAGGGGATGGGGCTGCCATCCATTGAATTCAATGAATACAAGTGTAGTACAATGACTCTCAGGTTTAGGGGTGGAAAAGTCTTTGCACTTGCCTGCTGAGAAAAAAATGATGAAAACATGAGAAAGACAATTAGTTTATTGTCTGAGGACACTCTTTGCTGAGCATCCTTCACTCCTCATTCTCTCAATCTAGGAGTCAATATACTAATGCTGAAGAGAGCACTATACAGCAAATCTTTGTCTTTCTGTCCCTGTGTGCGCTCTATTTAACTGTCCCTCTTGTTCTGCTTCATAACAGGTAGGAAGAGCTCAAATGATAAGTGCCAAAGTATACAAAATAATAAACCCCACATATTGATCTGATTAAGGCATGCTTATCATATTCATTTATTTTCCTACAGGCTTCTGTGGGGCTAACATGGGGCCACAGTACTTGTGGGTACTTAAGAGTAGCTGCAGAGAGGCCAGCATTTGGAGAGTGGGATGTGCACACAGGTCACAGGAGTGCAGCTGGTTCTAAAACTATGGCAGAGATTGCAAATACCATGAATTTACCACACAAACCAAAATGTTCCCCATGGGAATTCCAGAGCATACCTCCAGCCAGAAAGGCTGCATGGAGACTCATCCTAGTTGTACATGACTTTTCTGAAGAAGTAAATCACTTCCTCTTCCGAAGCATCTTTCATACCCTTAAAAAAGAAAAGAGAAAGATGACATTTCCAGGATTCCAGAAAGAAAAACGGTGACAACAGCCCCAGTGGCAGTTGCAGCCCCAGTCACAAGTCTCAGACTGTGATTGGGAATGCAAGCAACTGGAACCAGCAGTCTGACTACAGAAGACCAAAAAAGGGATCCTTCAAAGTGCCTCCCTACAAAGGTTATAAAAGGAACTTGCATAGATAGCTAAGTTCTTTGGAGCACTCATGATCTCCTCCCTCTGCAACTCCACTTTGGAAACGTGAGCCAGCATCACAGCATGGGGGCAGGTGACTCTCGATGGCTTTCTCATATCACTGCAATCCACCCACGGCTCAGCAGTTTCCTTGGTTGTTATCCCACTGAAAAAAGGCACAACAGGGAGCACTGAACTGTGTTCCAGATAACAAGATTCAGACTGTATGCAAACTCCTCTTGTGGCATAGAAATCCTAAGATTCAAGGCCACCAACAAAACAGGTGAAAAACAGACAGACTGTCTGGCAAGCAGGTCTTGTCTGGGTTTTTGTTTGGTTGGTTGGTTTTTGGGGTTTTTTTTTGTATGGAGGACACAAAGCAGACTATATTTGTTCCTGTGCTCAGACAGTTATGGAACATTGCTAGAAATGCTTCTCAGATTATCAACATGGGGATTTTTAGATGTAATTTTGCTCCTTAGTGGAGACAACCAGATAGGGTGAGTCTAGAGGTCTTTAACATTTCGTACACATTGTCTCAGATCTATGCCACATCTGGTGGGCACAACAACCTCTACCTTTCAGACACAGGGTCTCCAAGTGGAAGTACAGCCCACAGCCTTGTCCTTATGAATGGAGACAAAGTAGCTGTTACAGTTCCACACTCAGTTTGGCTTGAGTCTTTGCTCGATCTTGCTCCATCTGCCTTGGTACCAAGGATGCGTGTATTTGTGGGTAACTCAAGTACATACCAAACCTATACATCTTGTGCAACCTGAATGAAGTCAAACAGGCCTGTGCAAGAGCTAATATTTGCTGGACCTCAACTAACCAAGCTTTAACAATAATCCATTTTAAAAGCAGTGTTCTCATTTAAACATGCAACATAAATAAAATGTCAGCTAATGTCAGTAAAAGACAAAAATGTGATTTCCATTACTTCAAAAATCTCAAGCACTTAAAAGCCATAAAATGTGTGTCTAAAGAAAAGAGTTCTCACAGACCTCACATTTTTTAAAGCTATAAAAAGCACATATTTCATCACAACAGTAGTGGTATTCACACATAATTTTATCAAAACCCAACACTACACACTTTCTTTGCTGTGAAACAAAAACAAGCTCCTTGTTAAGAAGAAGCAGTTACCAACACTTTCTAAAAATCTTTAGTCAGGGGATATCACATTTCTAAAACCAACTTGTTAAATTTTTTCGTGAGAACTGAAGTCATAAGCCAACAGCAATGGCCTTCTCCGATGGATATGTTTAAGCTGCACAAAGTTAGAGGTCCTGCACTTGATCTCCCACATTTGTTTTCTATAAGTGACATAATTGGGCCCACACTGACACTTTAGCAGCAATAATTGTTCTGGAATTATTAACTTTGCCCCTGTTCTGAAATTTGTTTTATCATTCCTTTTTGACCCCCAAAAGAGCAAGATATTTCCTCTTTACATCTAGCTGCCAAGATCCAAATTTGTACTTTCTATGTTTCCCTGGTAACAGCTGGTGATGTCATAAATTTACTAAACGGTATAGAAAGATGTGATGCTCTGTGCAGCCATGAAAGACCAGAAGAGAACAGCTAGCTCGCTCTTTGCTCGGCTGCCAAGACCATTCACGTTCTCCACCTGCCCTGCTCTACAGACACTATTTGGATCAATTTTGAGAGTTCTCCAGAAGGTCTGAATCCTTCTTGGCAATGGGAGTGGAAGGTATAAAAACATCTGGTTTTATTTTTGATGTCTCAATCTCGAGCATTTTGTGAGTTCATTATGCTGACAATTGTTTTCTAAGCAAGCTTTGTATCTGAAATGACACAGTTTTTGGTTTGTCATCCATGTAGTTGACAACCTCTCAGAACTGGCAGCAATCTCTGCTTCCACACACATCACTGTTGCTAACAGAGACTGGTGAGCTCCTCTGAAGGTCCATACTCATAGCAGAAGTTGGCAACATGTTCCTGATCAGCCTGAGTGACTCTGCCAGTCATACTGGAATATGTCGGGAAATAGGGGAATAAAGAGAGCTGATGTAATGCCCTGATTTCTTACCTGGAGAATGACATCCAGAAAACATGCATATTCCCAGCAGAATCTGAAAACCCACATACACTCTCACACAAATCATAGAATCATAGAATCATAGAATCACCAGGTTGGAAAAGACCCATCGGATCATGGAGCCCAACCATTCCTATTGTACTACTCCATTGGAAGTTTCACTGTATTTCACAACAAAGTCACCTGCAAACTTCAGAGCATATGCATGAGACAAAAAAAAAAAAAAAAAAAGCTTTCCTGTCATTAAATACTAGGAGATAAAAAGAACAATCAAAGAAAAAGATGTATAAAAATCCTATTGTTTGTGTGCTGCAATCACTTAGTTCCTAGCATATACAGGCAATGGAACTGGCATTCCAGTCCTGGGACATGGCCCACAATTACACTGTGAAGAAACAGATCTGCATATTATTATTCCAGATTAAGCAAAAATATATTTTTTCTAATTATGGGCGTTTCTCTTTGAGAAAGAGGCCAGAGGAAGATAAAAAGTTAGGTATGTTACAGAGCTGTCAGTGTGATTTGAATCTGGTTTATCTAATGATTTCAAAGCAAGATCCTCTGTGACACAGCTCTTGTTATGCTTCACCTAGATACTTTGAAGAAGAGAGAAAGTATGGGAATTTTGTACATGGAGAACTCGGGAGGCAGTTGGACAAATGTATTTCCCCAGAACTGAGAGGCAAAATAGTTTTTATATTTTTCAAGGTGTGTTCACATGCTAAGATAAACAAATTTCTACCAGAAGCACATGCACAATTACTAAAGAAGTTGCATCAGTGCTCTGCAGAGATAACTTGCCTTTCTATATTTATGCCTGCTTTGTATTTCTGACATACCTTGATTGAGGAAACACCATTGCAGTGCCACGCAGTTCAGATACCATAAGCAAACCCAGCTCAAGTGTCTGTACACAACTGTGTGACCTTTAAGTTATCCCTGTCACCCAGGGCTTTACTATGAGAGATCGTAGTTTGCATAATTATCACTGATGTCACTTTCAGAGTCAATGCTGTTCACAGCACATGAACCCGTTGCCCCTCTCAAGACAAAGGACAGAGGTCTCACTGGTGACCCCAGCTCAGCCAGACAACAAGAATTACAAGAAAAAAAGAGCAGCAAGATAGTGAGAGCTTTTCCCTCTCCGTTTCATTGCTCAAATCCAGTTTTGATAACTGATGGCAGACTAGTTTCTCACAAACTCCTGTCACAGAAGACACTTCAGGAAAGATCAAAGAACTGCACCTACTGAGAAGTAAAGCTCTTGTCTATACTGCCTATTCCTTTAAATTAGGTCTAAAGCTTTTTGGAAATGCTTTCTATCTGACAGCTGGCACCTCTTCTTTATAACTTCCTTCTTCCTCTCAACTCACTAAATTATGAGTTTGCTTGAGATTCCATCATCACCAAAAATTAATAAAGTAAAATTACTTTTAGAGCGAAAACCCTTGTAATATCCCTTTTTTTTTATATATGGCTTTGGCCTAGAGCTAAGGTCTTGCATGAAACAAAAGCAAAACAACAAAAAAAACCCACAAAACCCAAACTCCCTAGACAAATAAGAGGAGTTCAGAGCACAGCCATGAGCTCTATAGCACTCCATAGAAAAGGTGCCTAGGAAGAATATTACTGCTAGAAAAGCAATCATCTTCACTACTGGTGCACAGTGAGGGAAAGAAAGCCCTAGGCTGAAATTGGTATCAAACTTATTTTATTAATTTCTGTTATTAAATTGTAAAACCTTTGAAATTATTAAAAGGCCAAACTAGACAGTTGAGACCAATTATTCAGGAAAACATACTATGGGAGAGGAGACCACTCCTGAGTATTAGAAGAAACATGGGGAACTGCCCAGCCTCAGTCTCACTGGGGATATGGAAGCATTGTTGGTATTCCAGCATTTTCAGCAGTAATGGCTAGTGGACACCTCTAAACAGAAAACAATTAAGGTCTTCAGGGTCCACAAAAACATTTTGTTAGCTCCTATGATAAACATCAGAGTATCTGGACCTTAGACCCAAGAGTCAAATAAATATATAGTGTTTTTTTTTTACTACAGGAAAGGGTGAATTCTGTCTCCTATAAAGCACTAACAGCAATAAAACATGAAGTGCATCACCATGTTAAGCTTAGAACTAGGTAATGGCATATTTTAACATCAATCACAGAATCACAGAATAACCAGGTTGGAAGAGACCCACTGGATCGTCGAGTCCAACCATTCCCACCAATCCCTAAACCATGCCCCTAAGTACCTCATCCACCCTCACCTTAAACACCTCCAGGGACAGTGACTCAACCACCTCCCTGGGCAGGCTGTTCCAATGCCTAACCACCCTCTCCGTGAAGAATTTTTTCCTAATCTCGTCCAAGAGTTTAGTTACTCGGTCATAGAAGATGATCAGATTACTCTGGCAAGACCTGCCTTTCATGAACCCGTGTTGACTGGGCCTGATCACCCGGTTCTCTTGCAAGTGCTTCTTGATAGCACTCAAGATCACCCGCTCCATGACTTTCCCCGGTACCGAGGTCAGACTGACAGGCCTGTAGTTCCCCGGATCTTCCCTGCACGCCTTCTTATAGATGGGCACAACATCAGCCAGCCTCCAGTCCAGCGGAACCTCCCCAGTCATCCAGGACTGCTGGAAGATGATGGAAAGGGGTTTGGCCAGCACATCCGCCAGTTCCCTCAAAACTCTTGGGTGGACTCCATCCGGCCCCATAGACTTGTGGGCATCTAGCTGGGCAAGCAAGTCTCTAACCACCTCCTCTTGGACCTTGGGAATCTCATACTTCTCTTCCAACCCCTGGGGTTGTGCACAGAGGGAACAATTTTCCTTACTGTTAAAGACTGAGGCAAAGTAGGCATTGAGCACTTCAGCCTTGTCTTCGTCCCCTGTTACTCTTGTTCCCTCTGCATCTACTAGGGACTGGAGATTCTCCCTAACCCTCCTTTTGCTGTTGAAAGACTTTTTGTTGTCTTTCACAGTCTTGGCCAATCGCATTTCTAGTTGGGCCTTAGCCCTCCTGACTTTTTCCCTGCACGTTCTCACTGCCTCCCTACAGTCCACCCAGGATGCCTGCCCCTTCCTCCAGAGGTCATAGACCCTCCTCTTCCTATTGATGTCTCTTAGGACCTCCCTACTCAACCACGCTGGTTTCTTACCCCGCCAGCTACTTTTCCAGAACATGGGGACGGCTTTCCCCTGAGCTGCTAGGAGTTCCTTCTTGAAGAGCGCCCAGCCCTCATGGACACCTTTGCCCTCAAGGAGTGCCCCTCATGGGTCTTTTCCAACCAGCCTTCTGAACAATCCAAAGTCTGCTCTCTGAAAGTTGAGGGCGACTGTTCTGCTAACCTCCTTCTTCACCTCACCCTGCACCGAGAACTCTATCATCTCATGATCGCTTTGCCCCAGGCATCCTCCAACCCTCACATCCCCCACCAGTCCTTCTCTGTTCACCAACAGCAGGTCCAGGAGGGCACCGTCCCTTGTCGGTTCGCTCACCAGCTGTGTGAGGAAATTGTCTTCCACACACTCCAGGAACCTCCGGGACTGCTTCCTTTCTGCTGTATTATACTCCCAGCCTATATCTGGGAAATTGAAGTCTCCCACAAGGACTAGAGGTAGCGATTTTGAGACTACACTCAGTTGTTTGTAGAAGAGCTCATCAGCTGCTTCTTCTTGGCTGGGTGGTCTATAGCAGACTCCCATCACAATACCTTCCTGCCCATGGGCCTCTCTGATTTTTACCCACAGGCACTCAGTCCCTTCCTGACCATAGTCCAGTTCGAGGGTATCAAAGCCCTCTCTAACATAGAGGGCTACCCCGCCTCCTCTTCTGCCCTTCCTGAAGAGTTTATACCCCACCATGGGTACACTCCAGTTGTACGAGCCATCCCAGCACGTCTCTGCAATGGCAACAACATCGTAGTCTCCTTGCCCTACCACAGCTTCCAGCTCTTCCTTCTTATTTCCCATGCTGCGTGCATTAGTGTAAATGCACTTCAGCTGGGCAGGCTGTGTCCTTACAAGAGGTTAATGAAGTCAGGTTGTGTTTTTCAAAATAATTGCTAAGTTAATCTTTAAAAGTCTGACACTGGTGACATTGTAATGCAAGAATAAGGGGTCACATAGCATTCAGTAGCTGACTAAGTTAGTTGTAGCATAATTTGTGTAAGCAATGCATAAAATTTACACACACGTATGTGTATATGATGTTTTAAAGATGATACAGGCATGCCTAATTGCTTACAGGGAAGACAAGCTATTTTTCTAAGATCTCTATAACCAGTTTATTCTTCCTGCTTCCCCTAAGCACAGGAGATTTTCATTATAAGACAATTATGTGTTATGACTCAGAAGGAGACACAGAGTGCTTGCATGATTTTAGTATAAACTTAAACCGTGTGGCTTTTCTTGTGCAAACTACAAGATTTCTAATAATAATTGTAACTGATGTCTTGTGGCTTTTTAGAAGGAGAAGCCTACCTAAAAAACCCCAAAACATTAAACTGTGCTGCCTTCACCTTTATGTAACAACTAACAGCTTGAGAGATGAGGCTGAAATAAGAGAGTCCATCTTCCTTATCAGCTGCAATATTTGCCAAACACAAATATGTCCTCCAGTAGCCACAGAGTTGCCAATAGTACTTTTACCTTGGTGGCCACTTGTTTCTTACTGTTTTGAAGAAGATTTTAAAGTTTTATTGGTGGTCAACAAAAAGGACAACATTTTTTTATCCCAAATAATGGTGAGAAATGGATTGAAGCCCATTGAAAAATACCATCTCGGATAAGTTCTGAATTGATCTCTTGAGATTTCTGAAGCCAGGAGATGCTTCCTCTAAACTAAGAGATAAGTGCCAGAAGTACTTAAAGCTTGTTTTTCCTCATTTTGGTGCTTTTCTTCAGTAAGCAGTGCCCCTGTCTTTGTAATCCACAACTTAACTCTGCTCTGCTAACATTAAGTGGTTTTCTTTATGCATTGTGCCTGGTATGAAGACTGATGCCAGCACAACATGTCATGCTCTCTGGAAGCAACTATTCCATTGAAAGAGTTCTCATTAGCTGAATCAAATGCTAGGGTAGGAAATTAAATCTGTTCCTGAAGAGGTAGTGGATAAAGTGGATCCTTACTCAAAAAAAAGACTGTTGTCACTCTTTTATGGACCCACCTCCCTTTTCTCTCTCTCCCATCTTTCATCTCTGTCATGTACCACAATTCTTGACATATTGAGATTATTCCATTAGGCATTCAATTACCCTCTTGTCTATGGACGCGTACATGTATTTAACAGCTTAGAGAGCTTCAAAGCCCTTACTTTGCAAGGAACCCCAGGTCCTGCTGCTGTGTAGATCCATAGCCAAGTTCACACAGGCAGGGAGGGTGAGGCTTTCCATCCTTTGGTGATCTACAAATAAGAAAGGACATCTGCTGTAAATCTCATGCATACTCTCTCTCCCTCTTGCTTAAGATGGCTTTATCCTGGAGCAACTCTAAGTACATTGTAATGTTTCGGCCTCAAAAAAAGACCCATTACTGCAATGCCAACCCACTCATAAGCTCACAATGCCACTGAGCAAGTTGTAGTTCATGATACAAAGAGATGCTGACTAAAGACAGCATAATTCCTAACAGAAATATTTCTTTATTGTGCTCCCAGAAGTGGTATCCACATGCAGCAGAGAAGCTTTCAGAGCATTTGACAGTTGAATCTCTGAGTAAGCACACATCTCGCTACTGTCCAATATTGCATTTCAATAGGATCACATTGTACAAGCTCTGCTGAGATCTGAGCTCAACACTGTGAACCCCTCAAAACAAAACTGAGCCAATCACATTAAAAATCACATCTCATTCTTACACACTTTCAATGAAAGCCACACAATTGCAAGTAGATACGATCCAAATCAGTAGATACTGTGCAGAAAATGTGCAGGGGCTCTAGTCACCTGCACCACTGAGGAGATTCAGTTGCTTGCAGTGCTGCATTACACAAGCTAACCTTGAAGAACATATGATATTTATTATGAAGAGAGCAGCCAGGGAAATTTTTCAGCAACCAAAATGCAGTTAAACCTGACTAATTCCGATTTGGGTCTGGGAAACCTAGAATCATAGAAT
This sequence comes from Clamator glandarius, assembly GCA_033459285.1. Taxonomy (NCBI): domain Eukaryota; kingdom Metazoa; phylum Chordata; class Aves; order Cuculiformes; family Cuculidae; genus Clamator; species Clamator glandarius. The sequence continues at coordinate 1,325,981 of JAUNZM010000086.1, forward strand.
CATTAGGGACATCCCACTAGATCGGGTTACCCAAGGCCCCATCCAACCTGGCCTTGAACACCTCCAGGGACGGAGCACCCACGACTTCCCTTGGCAACCTGTTCCAACTTAATTTTGCTAATTAGCAAATAACAACTGAGTTACAATGGGAGCCCATGCTTTACTGTGTACTAACAAATGAATTTTGTAAGGTCTTATTACAGCTTCCTCTATCATCAACATTCAGTGGCACAAGAACACCAAGAACACCAATAAAAAATGAATTTGTGTTTATATCATAGAATCATAGAATAACCAGGTTGGAAGAGACCCACAGGATCATCGGCTCCAACCATTCCTATCAAACGCTAAACCCTGCCCCTCAGCACCTCATCCACCCGTCCCTTAAACACCTCCAGGAAAGGTGACTCAACCACCTCCCTGGGCAGCCTCTAACACTGCTCAATGACCCTTTCCCTGAAATTTTTTTTCCCAATGTTCAGCCTAAACCTCCTCTGGCACAGCTTGAGGTCATTCCTCCTTGTCCTGTCCCCTGTCACTTGGGAGAAGGGGCCAGCACCCTCCTCTCCACAACCTCCTTTCAGGTAGTTGTAGAGAGCAATGAGGTCTCCCCTCAGCCTCCTCTTCTCCAGGCTAAATAACCCCAGCTCTCTCAGCCGTTCCTCATAAGACCTGTTCTCCAGCCCCCTCCAGCTTCATTGCTCTTCTCTGGACTCGCTCCAGAGCCTCAACATCCTTCTTGTGGTGAGGGGCCCAGAACTGAACACAGGATTCGAGGTGCGGTCTCACCGCTGCTGAGTACAGAGGGAGAATAACCTCCCTGGACCTGCTGGTCACATCATTTCTGATACAAGCGAAGATGCCATTGGCCTTCTTGGCCACCTGGGCCACTGCTGGCTCATGTTCAGTCACTGTCAACCAGCACCCCCAGGTCCTTCTCCTCCAGGCAGCTTTCCAGCCAGACTTCTCCTAGTCTGTAGCTGCACAGGGTTGTTGTGCTTCAAGTGCAGGACCTGGCATTTGGCCTTGTTAAACCTCATGCCATGGGTCTCTGCCCAGTGGTCCAGCCTGTTCAGGTCCCTTTGCAGCCTCCCTGCCCTCCAGCAGATCCACACTTCCACTCAGCTTAGTGTCATCCACAAACTTGCTAAGGGAGCACTCGATGTCTTCATCCAGGTCGTTGTTAAAGACATTGAACAGGGCTGGACCCAGCACTGAACCCTGGGGAACCCCACTTGTCACTGGCCTCCAGCTGGATTCAACACCATTTCCCACCACTCTCGGGGCCCGGCCATCCAACCAGTTTTCCACCCGGGAGAGTGTGCGCCTGTCCAGGCCAGAGGCCGACAGTTTCCGTAGCAGAATGCTGTGAGAAACTGTGTCAAAGGCTTTAGTGAAGTCCAGGAAGATACATCCACAGCCTTTCCCTCATCCAGCATCCGAGTCACTTTGTCATAGAAGGCGATCAGGTTAGTTTGGCAGGACCTGCCTTTTGTGAACCCATGTTGACTGGGCCTGATCACCCCATTCTCTTGCATGTGCTTCATGATCGCACTCAAGATCACCTGTTCCATGACTTTCCCTGGCACTGAGGTCAGACTGACAGGCCTGTAGTTCCTTGGATCCTCCCTGTGACCCTTCTTGTAGATGGGCACAACATCAGCCAGCCTCCAGTCCAGTGGAATTTCTTCAGTCTTCCAGGACTGTTGGAAGATGATGGAAAGGGGTTTGGCCAGCACATTCGCCAGCTCCTTCAATACCCTTGGGTGAATCCCACTGGTCCCATAGACATGTATGTATGTATCTATGTGTATGTGTATTGACACATACAACAACATATATACATTTATTTTAAATGCTGTGCTTTTAGCTCAGAGAAGTTCCACTCTGAAATTTCAAGAGTGGCAGAGGAAGAACTTTTTGCACAGAGTAGAAGATATTAGCAGTTGTCTGCTGTAACATCATTTGGACTCCAGAATAGCCACTTAACAAACCTGACTAGGTAAATGTCAGTGAAGACATAAAGTGAAGCAGGATATTGTTGCTGCTTGGAGAAAGACTGTCTTTTACCACAAATCACAGAATCACAGAATAACCAGGTTGGAAGAGACCCACCGGATCGTCGAGTCCAACCATTCCCACCAATCCCTAAATCATGCTCCTAAGCACCTCGTCTACCCTAACCTTAAACACCTCCAGGGACGGTGACTCAACCACCTCCCTTGGCAGACCGTTCCAATGCCTAACCACCCTCTCCGTGAAGAACTTTTTCCTAATCTCAAGCCTAAATCTCCCCTGGCGGAGCTTGAGGCCATTCCCTCTCGTCCTGTCCCCTGTCACTTGGGAGAAGAGGCCAGCACCCTCCTCTCCACAACCTCCCTTCAGGTAGTTGTAGAGAGCAATGAGGTCTCCCCTCAGCCTCCTCTTCTCCAGGCTGAACAATCCCAGCTCTCTCAGCCGCTCCTCATAAGATTTGTTCTCCAGCCCCTTCACCAGCTTTGTTGCTCTTCTCTGGACTCGCTCCAGAGCCTCAACATCCTTCTTGTGGTGAGGGGCCCAGAACTGAACACAGGATTCGAGGTGCGGTCTCACCACTGCTGAGTACAGAGGGAGAATAACCTCCCTGGACCTGCTGGTCACATCATTTCTGATACAAGCGAAGATGCCATTGGCCTTCTTGGCCACCTGGGCCACTGCTGGCTCATGTTCAGTCACTGTCAACCAGCACCCCCAGGTCCTTCTCCTCCAGGCAGCTTTCCAGCCAGACTTCTCCTAGTCTGTAGCTGCACAGGGTTGTTGTGCCCCAAGTGCAGGACCCGCCATTTGGCCTTGTTAAACCTCATGCCGTTGGTCTCAGCCCAGCAGTCCAGCCTGTTCAGATCCCTTTGGAGCCTCCCGACCCTCCAGCAGATCGACACTTCCACCCAGCTTGGTGTCATCTGCAAACTTGCTAAGGGAGGGCTCAATGCCTTCATACAGGTCATTGATAAAGACATTAAACAGGACTGGACCCAGGACTGAGCCCTGGGGAACCCCACTTGTCACTGGCCTCCAGCTGGATTTAACTCCATTTCCCACCACCCTCTGGGCCCGGTCATTCAACCAGTTTTTCACCCAGGAAATCGTCACTAACGTCCAGCCTTAAGTCTCTGAAAGGAGGAACCAACACTCAACTCTTTCATTTTTAAGTGCTGGTATACATTTTCCCTGGGGTTCTTGCCTGGGGTTCTTGCCCTTCTGTCATGCCTGCCACAATGAATCTGGATTACATCACTCATGAAAAAACAGGGAAAAGAAACTCAAGCATTCCATTTATTTTTCTTTAAAAAGATTTGCAGTCTTTCTTTACCTTTTTATGATGACAAAGCAATCTCAGAATTTAAGTTCATCAGCTTCCTCTCATTCATCAAATAGTGACTTTGGGCACAACTACAATAGGGAAGTGTAAAAAAGAACCACAACATCAACAACAACTGTGTTCTGAACTTGCCTCTTTTAGTTAGGAAAATGTCTTGCAGCTGTTAACAGCTTAGAATATCATGTAGGTTTAGCACTTCCCTTAACTGGAGACCTCAAAAGGCCACGTGCATGACAAAGTGAGTCTCACAGACCTTTATGGTAGGGAATGGCTAAGCAAAGCAGGGCAGAACAAGCACTAGTACTCTTGAGTGCAATTATAGAACTCTTAGGAGCCCACAGCAATATTAGGCATCAAGAGTATAACTTTGTTGAATGAGATGCAGTCAGACCCTAAAGCAGTTTTGAGGCAGACAAGGTTTTGTGGGAACAGCAATGATATTAAGGTCTGTTTTCCATTTTATCTTAAATATTTATGATTTTCTCACAATGATAAAACATTACTGTGATATAGGTCTCGTAGTGGCTAAATGAAATAAAGAGATCATATATTTATTGTTGACCATTGCATAACAGCGTCCTTGATTTTCATATTCCTGGTACTATTGTACCATAAGTGTATTTAAAATACTGAAATAAGGAACAAAACTTCTGAGCAATAATGTATTCATGTAATGAAAAAAGGAGAAAGAAAGAAAAAAAAGGAAAAAGAAAAGCAAAAGATTGCCAAGAGATAGCTTTGATCAGATTGCCAGCAATCTGACATGAATATATTCTTAACTATAAGAAAAAAACCCAAACATCTTACTAGAAACATGTCTATTTTTAACAGCATTCAGTGTCTCACAGGGGCAGATTTCATCCTTAACTTTCACATACAATAAGATGAAGAGAAAAAAAATAAAAGGAAGAAAAAAGAAGAAAAGCAGCAGATACATTTAGTGTTCCCTTTACCAAAACAAAGCTAAGCTTATTTGTATCTTTTGGCTTTCAGCCTTTCCTTCTAAGCTGATTGAATTCTTCAGGAAATGATGCATGAGGGGAGGTCTCCAGCTAGCTCTGTTGAGGAACTGAAGATTCCCAGGAGGGTGATGATAAGCTGAAATGATGGGTATGATAGGAGGCATTGCAGATTTAGACAGGAAGCACAAACCAGCTTCAGATAAACACATCCAAAATGCACAAGCCTGAAAGCGCAGTTAGAAAATATTAGCCTGGAAAGATGCCTGATTCAGCAAAAATTAGTTGTGAGGGGCAAGCAGCCACTTTAGGAATTTTAATCAGTATTTTCCAACTACTGCACTGTAGGCATTCCTCTTGGCAGCATTATTCACTTGGCTGTCCGTATGCCTGATCATGGCTGTCTCTTGGTCTTATTACTGGGCACAAGCAGGCTCTGGTTTCACCCTTCCTGGTTAGATTTGTAAGGTAGCAGCTTTCCAGCTGTATGGCATACGCAGCCCACAGGCATATACTTTTAACATATGCTGTATCTTGTCCTTTACCCTGTCCCTGTTAAGCCAACACAAAATGCGGAGGTTGAGACTGCTCTGTCCTCTAAGCAGGCTACATCCAGGAGCAAAACCAGAAGAGCTCACAGTGTTGCAAGCATGGCTGAAAGATTAGGAATAGTAAGGATTAAACACTGCCATGTGTCTAGCCAGCCCCTCATGCTGAATGTTCTTGCCTTGACTTTTCCTTGTATATTACCTTTCTTTTAACATACTTTCTTCCTCCAAATAAAGAAGCATTCCAGAGCACTCCTGTAAAACTCATTCTGAATAAATACTCAATTTCACTTAAAATTAGATCACATCACTATTTAGCTCATGAGACTTACCAGAAGGCAAAGCGCAGACATAAGATTTACGTGAACTGTTCCTGATTTATACCCATTTAAGCGACAATTGAATCAGAGCAGCATTTTTACTGCAGATCAAGATCAAAGACTTCAGAGTTTTACCTGTCTGGGTAAAGAAATTTTATCATTCCATTGGTCATTCATAGTTAGTTTTGAATCTGCAGTTCAGTCAGGAGACTTGCATTCTGCTAGATACCAGAAATAAGCACTTGATTGTGCAAAACCTCTTTGTTACTTCTCCAGTGGGTTGTGTAGAAAGACCTAATCTCACCATCTAGTATTTACTGCATTCTTAGCTTCGGGTTAAGCAAATATAAAAACCCATAAGTTATAGCAATGAGAAGTGGAAGTAGTTAGGTAGTCAACCTGAGCTTTTTCTCACTGATATATAGACCACACATATGTACCCAACCGACAAAATCTGCTGCATTCAAAATATAGATGACACAGTGAGTCATAAACATGTACTGAAAGGTTTAAAATAGAACTATCCTTTCCTGAAATGGCAGGTCAGTACTTGGTGCTGAGCATTAACTAGGACCTGAGCCACCTGACTGCCATGTTACAACGTATTCCAAAACACTTTGTGCTCATGGAGTTGGTGGTCCTGCACCCGTAACTATGCAGAGTTTGCATGTGGAAGGAATCAATATGTAGAAGGAAAAATTGGGGACAATAGACTGCTCTGAAAAAGCTTTAGAAGAAAATAACAGCAGCTCTCCTATCTCTCCTACTGTCTTCCCCACAAAGGCATACGCTGTGGTTCTTCACAATAAGCTGCAGTTTCATTGCTGACAGAGCAGTATGCACAGACTCAGCACCCCTTACAGCAGTCAGCCTTGGCAAGAGAGGGGCAAAAAAAAAGAGTCTCCCAATAACTGACATATATTTTTCAGCAACTTCAGAAGTGCTGGGGAAAAAAAAGATCCAGCCTGGCTGTACAATTCTAACACTGGAAAGCAGTTTATGCAAGTCTGCTCTCATCAGGAGCTCAGAACCTCCTCTTGAAGGACTCAAGTCCTCTAAGTGCTGGTGACAAACAGCTCTTTTTCCAATATCTCTTGGCACTCTTTGCTTCCTATTCAAACCTGGGATTAATGCCAGGCCTTTCGGACCTGCAGACCATTTGTCAAAGCTCTAAACCAGAGTACAGCCACAGGGCAGAGAAGCAGAGTAAATTTAGCCCATGCTGAGTTCAACAGCTGGATTCCTCTGTGATATCCAGCACACTTCATCTAAAACCAGCACAGGAACCTCTATGCTCCAGTGCAACACAGGCACACTTCCCAGGCTTTGTACCAATGGCACAATGCCTCTTGAAAAGGCAGGCTTGTGCTTTTGACAAAAAAAAATCATGAAGCAGGAATCACAGAAGTCCTTTCTATTCCTGTTAGCCTAAGACTCTTGCAGATTAATCTTTCCTAGCTGTTGAAATGGAGGGAAAAGGGTGGTCTGGGAGACTGACCACCACGTGGGTCAGGCCACTGGGGAGACCGGGGCAGCCGTGGCTCCCGGGACTGGCAGGGCCTCACAGCCAAGGGCTGCCCTGCCACCTGGCCAAGGACCAGGAAAGCCGGGGGGGCAGCTCCAGCCATCAGGTACACCCCCGCAACCGGGACAGGACAGGGTCAGGCCGGGACACAACCCCACAAGTGTGGGTCAGGTTCAGGTCTCGTGCAGGGAACCAGGCTCAGACACAGACCCAGGGCAGCCAGGAGCCAGGGCAGGGGCTGAAGCGCAGTCCTGACCCTGAGCTGGTTTTCAATAGAGGTTCCTACCATAAGGTAGAAGCGAGGAGAGGACCCATGGGGTGCTGAGCAGGGGTTTGGGCACTGGAACAGGCTGCCCAGGGAGGGGGTTGAGTCACCTTCCCTGGAGGTGTTTAAGGGACGGGTGGATGAGGCGCTGAGGGAAATTGTTTAGTGACTGATGGGAATGGTTGGAGTCGATGATCCGGTGGGTCTCTTCCAACCTGGTGATTCTATGATTCTGTGATTCTATGATTCTGTGATTCAATGAGCCACATCAGTACCTTGTGGTCCAGACAGCATGGAAGCAGCTCCTCGTGCTCTTGGGGAGGTTGCGGAGGAGGAACCATGCAGCTGCCTGGCTGTATCCACACTTCAAACTTTTAAAACACAGTGAACTAAAAATTATATGTAACTCTCCAGCAGGAAACAGAGGCATTTTGGTTTGTTTCTTTTACATTTGGCAGGCAGAGGGCATACTCAGCCTGAGCCTAAATATAACCTTCTGTCTGCTTGGGGACTGTTTATTCTTTCTGTCTCCTGACACCAGTACACACAAAATATGTTTAACATTCAGCAGATGCAGCACTCGTACAAAACCATATCATCTGCTTCAGAGAAATCAGCAGTAATTTTAAGAAGCCATCAGTGTGCTGGCCGTGGAGGACCAGGCAGCAGCACCGTGAGAGTCATCCATTTCCCAGCAAGGAACCACAGCTCTCCACAAACACCTGAAACTGGTACTGGGAGTTGGGAAATAAGATGGTCAGAACCAGCTGATAAAATGCTAGGCTGTGACTGATCATGAGTTTTCCACCTGACTGATTTTTTTTTCCAGTAAAAAGTCACAGATTTTGCTCCCATTCAAAATCATTTTTTTTTCTGTTAGCAAAGTCAGATCCACGTCTCTCTGCCCAGCTGCCTCTAAATCTTTTGTAGTTTTGTGGTTGCCTCCAGGAAAATGGCCTTTTTTTTGATCCCTGCATGTATAATAACCACATGGAAAAATTAGCAGCAATGAAAGTTTCAGTGCAAAATCATATTTTCCATACAGAGAGACTCCACTGTCAGGGATTAAATTAGCAGCTTTAATCTCAGCTCATATACTCACCGATGAGTGTCATTATATATTAAATAGTACAGTGCATATCTTCTGGCTTAATTTAATAGCTATTCATCTGATGGAAATCTGACAGATCTTTAACTATTAGAACTGAACTATTTCACACAGAAGATTTTGTCCATTTGCTGGCAAAACTTGTTACTGAATGCAGTGAATCAATTTAAATAAATACTGTATGTGGCACACAAACCCCAGTTAACTCAAGATTTACCGATATCCCTTTTTTCTTCGCAATATCAAGTTTTTCCATAAAAAGACACTGTTAAAAATGAGCTGCACAAGTGAGTCCTCATGGGTGGGATGGGTGCCTCAGATGACTGAGTCCCTGGTATCCCAAAATGCCTTGGTCCTAGAAGTCTCCATGGGTGAGCAGTACTCCAGCTGCCAGAGTCCTCAGCCTTCCCAGACATTAGGGTCCTTGCCTCTAGGACATGGTGGTGACACTGGAGCTGCTGACTCAGCTGTGGCTTCACTGACTGCTGTGGGACGAGCCCAGCCTCATTGTCACCTTTGCATGGCCAAGGGGGATACAGAGACGTGGTGGGTTAGGGCACTCAGGTGATGCTGCAGCAGTGGCTAGAACACATCAAGAAGGAGCAGGAGGCAGGATACATGAAGAACTGGGACAGAGAGGAGAGAGGGGGTCATGCGTGGACACTGGGGAGATGGGGAGGGACAGGAACACAAGGACACATGGTGTCTGTAAGATCCCTGGGTTCTTTGGTCCTTCTCAAAGCACTACAATTCTAAAAGAAATAGAGTTCTAGGATAGGTTGATAAGTGAGTGTCCAGAGGTTCCAAGGGCCTGCCAAATATCCATGGTAATGGAACAGGAGAAGAAAGATCAGCATGTGCACAGTTGCAGGAAAGTGAACCAGGGACAGCTTGTTTTTTCTAACAGAAAATTGTCTTTTGTAATACTTGGTGCCAAAGGAGGCACCGTTCCAAATTAAAACAGAGAAATCTGCCAGGCTTATCTGAAAGAAGTGGCCAGGTCAACATTCTCCAAAGCAAGGAGCTATCTCACTGGCACTTGGAGCATCTCAGGGGTGAAATGGTATCCAGTCACTGAAAAAACGGATCTCAGCAAGGCACTGAGCGTTTGTTTCCAGACCAAATGCCCCCAGTTTTAAAGACTGTACTAAGAAGCTGGAGACAGTCTATCAAAAAGAGCCTACCAGCTGCCATGGGATGTTCCTGCCAGGCCTCACTGCTCATCAGTACGAGTCCCGAGATGGAAAAGGCACAAATGTCACGACATGAAGTTATATTTCTCTAGGGAAAATAAAATGCAGATAACATAGCCATATAAACCTGAAGCCTTAAATGATAACAAGATCTTGGCCAACTCAGAATTACACTACCTGTTTATCAAGCTAACATCTACAAATCCCAACACAGCAGGGGCAAACCCCACTGTCACTGAACACTTGGAGCCCTCCGCTGGTTTTAGCAAAGCTGGAATTTCTTGCAAGGCATCAAACACCATTGAAAGGAAAGAAAAATACTGCTGCAAAACCTATGGAGAGTTTGCTCTCCACAGAAAAAAAAATATTTGAAATGAATGCTTCATTTAATGCTTGGAAAAATAAAAACACCAGAGCCTTAATCTTTCATTTTTAAGAATATGAATGTGAACCTAATTCTCATGAAACACCTATATCAGTAACTGTTTCTGTATAAACCTCTATTTCCTGAAAAGGTGTGTTCCCAATTCAAAGCACAAACAGAATAGGCAAGCCAGGTACTTGGATAAAAATTAGACAAAGAAATATGAATGTATTCTGTGGAGAAAACAGGAAAACTCTTAAAATCTTAGCACATCAAAATACCTGATAAGAAAAGAATCATGTCTATTCACTCAAGCATTTGTTCAATGCCTGAAAATGTGTCTAAAGTTGTGCAAGTCTACCTCTTCAAAGAACATTTTTTATTCTAAGAACATCAACTGTAAACATGGTTACAAAAGAGCACTAAGCACTGAAAAGTCTAGTGCTACTGGGAAAACTGTTCTGATGTATATGATGCATCTGACGATCTAGCCAGTTGCACAAACCTCCTCTCAATCAAGTCTGCAAGCACTTCTTCAAGAGCTCATCCTACCTAAATTGTCCCTCAAATGGCTACCTTTTGCCAGCCAAAAAGTAAATTCTTGGTTATTTTTAGTCCAAACCTAGTTTTCACATCAGCACTTGAATCTGGAGATGGTTTGAAAAGTGCGTGTGCACTTCTCTTATTCCACTCCATAGTTTTAAGATGGTCCTCTTGCAGGAAAATCATTTTGTTCCTCTCAACTGAATTATAAATAGGGAGAGGAAATTCAGATGTGCTGTTTCATTTTATACACCTGTGCTCTCTGTTTTAGAAGCAGCCCACACGGGTTGTCACTCGAAGTATTTGACTGGGTTCTGCTCCCAGCACAGAACCGTTTATGGAAGTAACTTTGAATATTGCTGTCGAGCAGCAGGTCCACTGACTCCTGGTTCCTGATCTGTGTTCTCTGCTAGCTGGCACTGACAAATCACATTCAGCCAGTCCTTCTTTGCTGTTTGTCCAAGTTCTTTTTGTCCATTTAGTAGATGAGCCTGGCCTTCACATTGCTGAGTTTGGGTTTGCATTGAAATATAGGTGTCGATCCAATGCCTCTAAATTCCCTGGGAACCACGACCATCTCCTTCCATGGTCTCCTTCCAGAGATCCTAGGCCACTAGAACACCAGAGTTACCCTAAATACACAGCAGTTGGCTTCAAGAGAGACATTTTCTGCTTCAAGGTTCACTGCGATGTAGTGACAGTAGAAATAAGACAATACAGGAAAAGAATTATTTCATTATACAGGAGCAAGGTACGAAACAGCAAGCAGCTTGCATTTCATATGGGCAGAAAGGTGAAGTCTAGGAGAAAAAAGAATTGGCGTGTTGGAACAGTCTGTTCCAGCAAAGCACAAAGCTAAATGTGGCACAGAGACATGTTATTCACCCACAAAATCAAAACCTACAGAGGAAGCATACGCTTGTCAACATTTTGACTTACAATAGAATTAGCTTCACATTACAGGAAAAAAACAAAAAAAAAAGCTTTAAAAGAGGATCCTGAAATGAAAGAGAAAACATAAATGTAATGAAAGGACTTGTTAGAATCTGCTGAACGCGGCCAACAGGTGCTGAGGACATAGTGGTTAGAGGGGCTGTATATTGTAAGAGAATCTTCTACTCCCTGATATTTGCATACATTTACAAACCCAGCTGATCCTTTGGGGTGATATCAGAGTGCAATTAGAACAAAGTATACCTGGCAAGAGAGACTCTTTCAGATTTACGGTTTGACTAGCCGTCGAAATATGCACTGTGCTTTTTTTTTTTTTTTTTTTTAAAGTATTGCTCAGACACATCTTGCTTCCATCCCAGGGATACTGCAGATAAACCAAGGAACAGGAAATTCTAGTTCTGGAAAGAAATGCAAGAAAGGATGTCCCAAAACATCCTAATGGAACATGTGTCTTGTTCTGTAGAGATGCAGTGATTATAGCCAAGATAGAGGTTTCAGAGCCATTATGCCTCTTATGAGCCCAGCTAGCATAATGGGAAAGAAACAGAGTTTTCCCAGCCTTCTTATGTACTTGAGTGCCTCTGTTTTCTTTTTCCCAAGACTACACAATTTTGTGTTTTCTTTTTATTGCATCTCTCTACAAAGCTAACTAAACCATGCTACTTGTAAGAATGCTACTAAATCATTGAAAATCCTCTGTGAAAAGACATCACAATCATTAAAATTAAAAAAAAAGTCTAAAAATATTTTACCTCCTTTATGCTGATTTTGGATCAAGCTATAAGGGCTCAGCACAGATGCTGTAAGTTCAGCTGAGAAAACTGGAATCCTTAGGTGTGTTGGTTCAGATAGGAGACAAAAATAGTACCAATTACGTCCCACACAGCTGGGTGGTGTCATTTTTTTTTTTTCCTCAAATTGGAATATTTAGCTTTGGTATCAAAAGGATGAAATCATCACTCTTGTCAGACCTTAGTCTCACACTTCTCTCTGACAAGAATGAGCAGCATGAATAGCCCATGAACTGTCAAGGTTCAGATTGCGTTGTCCACACTGTTGGGAGTTAGTTGTTATGGAAATTCTTGTTATCTTGGGCGCAAATAAGAAGTTCGGTACTCAGAAGTTACTGTCCTCCAAGAGATATTGCATGAACGTAAATATCAAAAAAGCACTTTATGACTACATCTCTATTGATTGTAAACCATTCCTCATGTTATCACTGTTGCTTCAGCTATCACAATAGTTATAACTATTGCAAATTGCATATGAAATACTGACTGGGTGTGCTTTTCACAGCTGCTGAAATTTCTTCCCTTCACAGAACATGAAAGTCGTATGTTCTGCTTGGTGGTGGTTTTAAAACTTTTTAATAATGGGGAGGAAAAATTGCTGTACAAATGAGTTAAAACTTCACGGTGTTATGCCACCACTGAATGCCACTAATCAGAGGGAACAACAAAGAAAACCACCAACAAGGTTTATGGAGTTTTGAAGGGGATGAACTCCCCTTCAGCCCATGGTTAAGTGAAGCAAACCCCCAGCTCAGTACCAAAACAACTCTTGCATCGTACGTTTCTGTTATGGCTTTAAGCTTCAAGACAGTGAGCAATGCACTTTCTTGGAGTCACGCAAGAGGATTTCTAATTGTCATTTTCAAGCAACATAGGTTAGGACTTGGCAGGGGGGGACTTTAATTCTTTTTAAATCTACAGTGGGGTAGGCAGAGCTAAAGAACAGTTTTAGTAATTAAATTGTTGTTCTCTTTCACTATTCCTTTCTTTACACTATTGATATTAGAGACACAGATGAAGGACTGGACTGTAAGTGCGTGTATGCCTGTCTGTTTCACAATCTGTCGTTGGGCAGTGGGTGTAAGGAGAAAAATCTGTTCTTCCTGCATCTCGATTTTAAAATATGCATAGAAAATACTTACAGAAGTGGCATATAGGGATCTTGATCTCCTTTGAACATCACATTTCCAAAGAGGCAGATCAAAGATGCACAGGATTAAATTCATTTGAGGAAGGCAAAGCAAACAGTCTCCAGTTTTCTCTTCTGATCAGAAATCTCCAGGAAAGACAGAAGGGACTCATTCGCCAGTTGTGCAGTGTGTTTACTCTTACATTCACTGCCAGGAGCTCAATGTGTTAGTTTAGTTGTAGGCTCAAGTCTTCGTATCATACTCAAATGGGCTTCATCAGTTTGGCCCAACTGGTGACTCTCCAAGCTGCGCACCACACAGCACAGGTAGCTCTGTCATACCAACACCCACTCGCCAGTGGGCATCACATGGCCAGCTGAACTTAAAGCCTTGTAGAACTGAATCGTCCTGGTCTCATACCAGCAGCCCAGGACACCCCATGGCTCTGTCACCTCTGCATGGAGCCCCTCAGGCAAATGTCAGTTTCCTTTTACTTGAGAGCATGTAAATATTGATTGGGCTGAGAACTAGTTCCATGTCTCCTAAAGTGAATTTTGAGAGTATTTATATCATTGAAGAAGGCTTTCTAGCAAGGCTTCCCCTACACGACTCCACAGCTATGCACTGCCATATCACACCACAGTTTTATCTCTAGCCATGTGATTCTGTATTATAAAGCCAATAATAACCAGACAATACCTGGCACAGCACACTAATTGTACAAGAATCAAGTATTTCTGCTAAATTTTGTGAGAAATGCAGAGCATAAATCCTTGGTACTTACCTTCAGATTGTGATTAAAGACCTTGTCATGTAATTTTACCTGCAATAATTTACCTTCACAGAAATGAGAAACAGCATGTGAGGAAGACCTAGACATGGCTGCTTTTTCAAGTGCTGTATCACTTTTGGAAGATTAAGAACAAAATTTCTGTTTATGAAAAATATATTAAAGTACAAGCCAGAAAAGCATCTTGGATCATTCCTTCTCTAAATTAGACATCTAGTGTTTATTGAATTGGCACAAAAGTTTGTATGAAAACAGCTGATGGAAGAACCAAGGCAGGATGCACGAGGTCCCCTAGCAGCAAACTGCAAGGGTGTGCAGAGAAGAGGGAAGGAAAATAAGGAGCATTTGAAAGGTAGGAGAGGTACCAGAGACTTTTTCCACAACACTGTATTGGCACAGGCTGTTTGTAATGAGCAGTTCCCAGCTGCAGTGCTGCTATAGCTAAACCATTGTTTCTGGCTCTGCTTTTAGTCACCTGGCAGAGAGGCAGGACTCAGAAGAGATCAGTGAGACTCAGCCATCCAAATCCCAAATGGAAAAGTGAGCAACATTCTCTTTCCACTCTCCTCCCGTCCTTTAGTATCTCTTTGTGTCTCTCTGAACACATTAACATTTAATGAAGGTGCACCTTTCAGGGGTCATTAAGAAAGAGAGATCTGTGTGTAATAACATATCACCACTGAGGTACCCCAGGAGCATTCCCAGTGGATCTTTCTGTTCAAAGTCAGCTGAGGCTGTCAGGGAAGAGTCTCCTTTGCAGTGACGAGGCTCTGAAGAGACTAAGCCCTTGATGATTTTCAGACAGAAATGGGAGGCAAAGAAACGTCAATGATCCTCCAGAGTTTGTAGACCTTCTGCTCCTATTGAGTGCTGAGGGATGATTTTGCCCTTCACACACCACTACTTCAGAGCTCGATGAAAATTTGTTGAAGGATCCCTGTTTAACTTGGAATTCTTTCAAGTTATTCTGGCTTTTCACCTACTACATTCGCTCATCAGACCTTCTCTCTGGGTGTGACCCAGCCCTGTGAGAGCACCGTATGACTGGTCTGTCGCCAGCTTTTATTACACTTGCGAAAGAGTGGGGAATATGAGCAATGAAAATGTAGTTCTGTTACAGAAATAAAGTACAGTGCACATCAATAAGTAATAACACACCAATAATAATATAAGAAGAAGCTACAGTTTTCTTCTTTGTTTTCCAGACATAACAGAAGAAACTTTTAAATGCCTGGTGAAACCAAACATGTTTTCTTAGAAAGGAGCTACAGCCTATCTGTATTTATAACAGGACTGGGGGAAAGGTGAGCCCCTGTGGGAAGCTCTACAAAGCCTGTACAAAGGCTCCAAGCATGGTGAAAAAGTACTGCAGAACTGCAAAGACAATGCAGGAGTGCCAGCATGTGCAAACCAAACAGGGACACTATATGTATAGTGTTCTTAGCTGGTTTCTTAGCACTCAGGAAATCAAATACCATAATGCTCTTGTCTTTATGCTTGTCATTAGGAAGCAAGTGATCACTGGAGCACTAGCTGCTAGGAATATTAAAGGTTTTTTATTAACAAATATTTTCTTTTCCAAGAAATACCTTGAATGATTTAGAATCAGTTCCCATAATAGCGTATCTTCTTGACCCAAAATTTGCAAAGCTGACTAGAACCTGGAAAGCTGAGAAGCCCGTGGAAGCCTTTACACTGGTTTCATTAGGAACGGGGTCTGATCCTAAGCAGATTCACAAATTTCACACAGGACAGCTAAGACTGGACTAAAAAGCAAAAGTAAAAGAAAAAACCATCTGAGGAAAATAATCAGCTGTTTGTAACGAACAGGTTAAAACTGATTTTGCCCCTAATCTGCCATTGCCCCTTTAAACTCTTAAATCACAACAAAAACTACTGTCTTCTTCCCTGTAACCCTTCCATATGTCATTCAGGTTCACTCCTTCTGCTCTATTTATATAGCCTACTTTGGCATGTCTATTCCATTGAAACTGTTTTTGTGGAGAGAGCCCAGCACAGTGGGACTTTTGATCTCCTCCTGCCGGTTACATAACTCCACCCTCTCTAATGAGAATTTGGAACATAGGCAGATGCTGCTGCAGATCCGCCTTGGGAAGTAGCAGCTTAATTCCCTATAGAAAAGTGGAAAAATCCTAGTCTTACTGAAGATAAAATATGCAGATAGTTCTATTCTTCTGAGACTGCACGGCTGGCATATTTAGAGCTCCCTTATTTCACAACATAGAATTCAAACAGACTGTTTGGAGGGGAGCAATTTTTTATCCCACCCTTTCTCTTTCACCGTCTCTGCTGATTTGCAGTTAGGCTTTCCTCAGGAACTGTTACCTAAAGAATTTGCACCAAGCTTTGAGAAACAGCTAAGAAAAGATGTCACCTATGAAGAACCAGACTCATACTTAAGTTCCAGAGACCTCAGAACTCAAACTCCTCAACTCTCCGCTGAGTGGGTAGGCAGGTGCAATGTGCCCTTCACAAATGGGGAGTAATGGCTTGCATACACTCTGAAAATAAGAGCAGTCTCAAGAGTATATTTGAGCTCACCGTGCCTTAGTTTCTGCCTGCTTTTGGCTCACACCAATGCCTGGTAGCCCAGCTCTAGCATGCCCACAGGGGCACTCTCATTTAGCAAGAGCTGAGCTGAGGATACTTGCTACCCCATGGAGCTTCCCAGACCAGGTCTCTGCCCAGATACAGACAAAAGCAAACCTGGCTGAGGTCAAACACACTCAGGCCCCCAGAGAGGTCTAGACCTCAGGACAAGACCTTCTCTTCTCCAAGAAGAGAGTGAGCAAGCCTGCCTGAGAGAGCAAGCTTAAACATTGTGGCGACCCAGCTGACAGCACAGCAACGCGTAAGGACAAACATGAAGATTTTACGGATCACTGTAATTAAAGCAGGTTCATTTTCAGTTACTTCACTGCAATATTCTACTAAAAACTGTGGTAACCCAAAGACCTCAGCTTTTAGGGCTAGGTTATACCTCAAGGTCACCAACTCCTTGCCTCAGCCCTCTCCTGGGAAACAGGCACTGAGACGAGCTCCTGAAACAGCATTAAAATCTGTACTCATGCGATGAACACCCAGCTGCCAGGTGCATAGAGTGCTCAGGAAAATCTTGTTTCTGACACAGTGGTCTCAAAAGAAGGA
This sequence comes from Clamator glandarius, assembly GCA_033459285.1. Lineage (NCBI taxonomy): Eukaryota > Metazoa > Chordata > Aves > Cuculiformes > Cuculidae > Clamator > Clamator glandarius. The sequence goes on from JAUNZM010000086.1 coordinate 1,342,997, forward strand.
AAATTGTAAGTAATTAGGTCCAAAAGCCCTGCACACCCATTCCCACAAACCCTTCCACTCATCAGATAATGCCTCTAAACTTTGTAGGACCCTTCATGAAACAGAATCACCATAGCTTTTATGCACAAAGGCAGTATAACTCACTAGAGTTACTGCTCGTAGTATGGCCCAATCTTTATTAAAGGTATTGCAGCAAGGCTCCTATAGAGTTACTGCAAAGTAGGCTTTTACCATATAGCTTGAAGATGATGGTCCATGAGATCTAGCAGCAAGAGGAAGTGAAGCATCCAAGTTCTTTTCTGGTTTGTCTGCAAAATGTGATACATGACATGTTTTGCTTGCGATGACCTGCTTTATTTGGCAGGCAAGACAAAAGGCTTCAGTCATTGTCTCGTAATGAATTCAAGCAGGAATAGCCAGAAAATCATTGCAAGAAGACAGTAACCAAACTAAAAAAGTCTCCAGGATTCTCCAACCCTAAAGCAAAGCAGCGTTTAGTATCAAAACACAACTTCTTTTTCCAAAGAACATCTTGGCAAGAAAATGTGAAAATTTAGAAGCACCTTGTGGCTTCACTCGGATGATTTCCATTGCAGCTACCATCTTCTTCCTTTGTATACTTGGTTACTGATGATGTGTTAATATGGGACATATTAATCTTGTTTGCTTTCTAAACTGTCTCTGGAAGAAACAGACACTATGGATACTCATCCAGCCAGGGTAACCGTACCACAGACAGCTGTGCTGGGCTATATCCTTAAGAACCATAAGGTGAGAGCAGTGAAGACACCACAGGCAAACTGCAAAGGCATGAACTTTCTGAAATAAACCCTCAACAAACTGGCACTCAGGCTTCTCCGGAGGCTCACCTAGTGCTCATGGGGAGCCGGGTAAGCAGGCAGATCCTCTGACTCAGTGGCAGGAGAAAAGTGTCTGCTTCCAACACAGATGCATACAGACAGACCTCTATGTGTTTAGACTAGATTTTCCCTTAGGACTGTGTCTCTGTTGGAGCCGCTGTCCACCTGTGATCCTTGCTGCTGCCCTGCACCTTTATTTTTCTGAACATTCTATGAGATGAAACCCAGATAGATTTCTGGAAACTGTGCAGTGATCAGTAAAGCTGGAACATCCTTCACTCAGCCATCAGAGCTGCTGGCTTCAGCCACTGCAGTTTTATTTCAGCTCCAGCAGCATAGTTCAGCAGAGCTGTAACAGTATTAAACCTTTCTCTCCCTACCCTGGTGCTGCTACAGCTGCCAGTGCACTGAGTGCCAGAGAGGCTGCTCAAGTCAGTGGCTGCTTCTGCTGGATAACAGGCTGGCCACGCTGGAGAGAGTGTGCTCACATACAGCTGTTATGATCATAAACACACGCAAGGCTCCCGTTCTGGAGGAAACATCCACATCTGAGTTGTGTCAAAGCTGTTATCTGTCTGATCTATTTTCTTGAGCCAGCATGGTGAGAAAGCAGTGACTTTTTTTTTTTTACTATTTTGTATTTATAGTCCCAGTGGCTCGGAAGTTCTAATGGGACAGTTTTGAAGCCTAAACCACTCATCCATCAGCCACAGGTCAGGCAGCATCTCCAAAAGCAAGAAGAGTCTAAAATCTAGAGGTAGTGTTAGTTGTCACATAGCTGAATAACCTTGGTTCACAATCCAACGTACTGTAGAGTAATCTAAGGGCGGAAACTGGTTTTGAACGAACTAGTTTTGTACTTTCCACATCCTGCATTTTGATTTTTACAGCTATCCTTCATTTGGACCAAAAAATCTCCAGACAAGATCAAGATCCTGTGGTGGCAGGACCTCAAACATTCAGTATAGCTGCTGCCAGGAATAGTTTGCAAGAGAAACAGGCCAGCTTCACTAGGGAAGTATCAGTCACAGCTCAAAGGGGTGCACAAGGATCAGACACTCTCCCAAAACAACTTGGGATGTCTCAAACTGAGCTTTGGGCTTCAGAGAGTCAAGTGCAGCAAAATTATCTTTGGGTTCTGACTGATTGGTAATATTGCCCTGCTGGTGGCCACACAGCAGGAAAGCAAACACTACAAGTGGGCTGCTATCCATCCTTTCAGATCTTTTAACATTTTAGTAGTGATGTCAGTAGGGAACAGGAAATCTCAGAAGTATTGAAAATAAAAATCCTACAGCTCCCTTAGTGCAATACACAGCTCTGAGTCATTAGCAGAGCTTGACCTCAGCTCAGAGTTTTCCCGTCAAAATAAACCCACTGAAACCAGCTGTGATCAGAAGGTCTTTGCGCTGCATCTAATTTACCCTGTCAAAGCACTTCTTCCATCTGAGTCTCTGCAGGGAAGACAGAGTCATCTCCCTGTGATTCCACCTTTGGTCTAATCCCCAATGCCCTACTGAAGGTGACAAAGGTAATATTTTCTGTAATATTCAATAGCTCACTGGTACTGCACACATTAGGACTGTCAGTTAGTTCATTATCTTCCTACTTTCTTCCAATGTAGGTAGAAGCAGGACAGGTTTTACCTTGCAGTGCTTGACAAACTCTGTTCAAATGCGCACCCTTTTCTGAACTTTTCAAAGTTTTCTGCTGTTCAGTTCATTTTTGACCTATAAAGACACAACATTTCCTCTAAATGCCTGTGAACATGGAAGGAAAGTACAGGCTTTTCAGTTATCTCTGTTTGCATCCGATCAAATGTAGTCATTGGGTTCAGTGTGGTTGTCCTGCTATTTTTACTGCACTTCAAAAGAGTGAAGCTTCTCTTCTGTCAGAAATTCTTCTTAGAAAAGTGTAACACAAAATTAATATCTTGCACATTGCATTCCCAGCAGCCAAGCTTTTGAACAGTAAAAATTCCAAGTTTTCTGAGTAGTCCAACTTCTCAAATGGCTTCTATTAGTAATTCGTAAGAAGGATTTTGTACAAGCTTCTTGAAGCCATACTGATCATTTGGAATCAAAGTACAAGGTAATAGCTCTGGAACAGCATGTACAAAGCTGCCAAGTAAAAGCCATCCTTTCAGATAATCATATTCATGAGGTCAGCACAGGATGCCAACTCCCAGCACTTTGTTTAGTTTCAACGTGATCTCTTCCCCTTAGGGTGCAAGATTAGATTGGGAGAAAAATCAGTTACCCCAAGCAGTCATTAGCAGTGAATCTCAGAGCACCACCAACGAGTCAGCTATAGGTTGCATCAAATTGAAGTCCTGGCCAGGGCAAAGAGGGAGGTAAATCATAGAATCATAGAATCACCAGGTTGGAAAAGACCCACCAGATCATCGAGTCCAACCATTCCAATCAATCACTAAGCCATGTCCCTCAGCACCTCATCCACCCATCCCTTAAACCCCTCCAGGGAAGGTTACTCAACTACCTCCCTGGGCAGCCTCTAACAGTGCCCAATGACCCTTTCCGTGAAAAATTTTCTTCCTAATGTTCAGCCTAAACCACCCCTGGTGGAGCTTGAGGCCATTCCCTCTCATCCTGTCCTCTGTCACTTGGGAGAGGAGCCCAGCTCCCTCCTCTCCACAACCTCCCTTCAGGTAGTTATAGAGAGCAATGAGGTCTCCCCTCAGCCTCCTCTTCTCCAGGCTGAACACCCCCAGCTCTCTCAGCCGCTCCTCATAAGGCCTGTTCTCTAGCCCCTTCACCAGCTTCGTTGCTCTTCTCTGGACTCGCTCCAGAGCCTCAACATCCTTCTTGTGGTGAGGGGCCCAGAACTGAGCACAGGATTCAAGAAGCGGTCTCACCAGTGAAAGGACTGACCATGGTGAAATCCTTTATGGCTTCTTTATCCATCTGCCTCTCTCGCCTGCTCATTCCACCCCGATAAGCAGAGGTTCACCGCACCCTGGTGCTTATAGGCACTGGCATTCTCACTACTCTGGCCATTGGACCCAAGGAGAACCAGGGTCGCTGGCCGCTTGAGCGCAGAGATGGATTGAAATTTAGGGGCACAGAGCTGGGCAGGGTCAGCAGGATCATCAGGCCATGGGGCTACTTGGAGACTGAGCGTCCTCCACTACAATGCACACAGATCAATGTGACTTACTTGGAGCCTGAAGTATGACATAATGGCTCGACTGTTCATCCCCGGACAGGGATGAACAGCCTGTGTGACAACCTGCTCGTGCAGTGGGGAGCAGGGCAGGCTGGCACATTTGGGATGAGGCAGCTGGCTCAGTCAGCCAGGCTACAGAGGGGTAGAAGCGCCTTTCAGAGAGGTAGATATAAGGCTGTTATCTCTATGGCAACTGCTAGGGAGCTGCACCATGCTCACCAGGGGAGAAGAGAAGAAGGAGAGAGGGGAAAATAAAACCCAGAGCATGGGCAAGCTTAGCAGGGAGAAATCCACAACAAAGGGGAAAAATGGAGGTGGGAGAGGAGCAGCGCAGCCCACATCTGCTGAAGGGGAAAGCAAAGGGCTCGGGGCTGGCATCCAGGGAGGAGGCTCTTGGGCTCCCAGCACAGGGACAGCTCTGCCAGCCCCCCAGCCACATCCTGCAGCCTGGCACTGCTCTCCAGCAGGTCAGCAAAAGTTCCCCATCATTTTCTAGGGTGCACCAAAAAATGGGTGAGACTCAGATAGCCCCACAAAGGTCTTTAAGACTGAGGTGCCAGCAGTGCTGCAGCACATACATAATTTAAGGCCTGAAATATTCATTTTACTCAAACAACAGATGAATATTAAGCTCACATAAAGACTCCAAATTGATGGTGAATAAATTATATTCATTGAAACCCATCTGAAACAATGTAAAATAAATATTGAAAAACAGCAGGCCTAGGATCAAGCCAAAGCTGCACTACTTGTTTCATGTTTGTATCAGAGTCCAACAAAAAGGCAGCTTTGATTCAGAGTAGGTATGTTTGTTCAGCCTTCCTTCATCCAGGAAATTCGCTCCTTGCTTCCCATCCAGTCCTAGCACAACAAGTTGTTCCTCCCAAAATGGAAACATACTGTGCTGGCTCCAGGCCCCCAGGAGACTCCTGTCCCTACTCATCTCACCTCTGTCAGTCAGCAGTCATTCATGTACCCTAATAATTTGAAAGAGTGGAAGACAATTCCAAGGGACTTCTCTTTACAAAGATAATAGAAAGATCACGTTTAAAAATCTTACCTTTGTATGCAGTATGGCATCTCTGTCTTGCCTGAGCTCCAGTTATAGCAATAGAGTGGTTTGCACCACTGAACTCTGATTCAGAAGAAAACATGAGTGCAGAATCCTTGCCAAACAGAGGAATTAACAGCACAATTCCTACAAAGCTGAGAGGGCATTGACTTTGCACAGAAAATCACTTAGCTGCTCATGCAGACAGGACACGTTGCCAGCTTAGCAGCAGGTCAGAGACTTGCTCCAGGCTGAACAACGCACAAAACCTGGAAACTCCAGGCTGAACAATGTGCTTTCCCGCAAATCATAGAGCAAGGCTTTACCAGATTGAGGTGCACGTATACTACCCCCAACCTCCCTCCAAGATGAGGGCAAGAAAAGCTTTTTCCCAGAGGCAATGAGAAGCAGACAGGTTCACCTGACATAGGCATGGGAGACACAGTTGTCACCTTGGTGCCAGGAGAAAAGAAGGGGCCAAGGCAGTCGCATCCCTTGACAGGACCATGGGCTGGCTCATGTCCCCAGGCTGTGTTCTTGCTTCTGCAACCTCCTCAGTGTCTGCCTTTCTGCAGGGGAGAGATGCTGCCCTTTGAGGGGAGCCCAGCTTGGGCAGGATCTCCTCAGTTCCTCCAGAGGACAAGAGCAGGGAGGATGGGGAGTGGTGAATGCTGAGAAAGCCCCGATCACCAGCCCCCTCAGCACTCCTCTTTTCCTTTTGGCAAGGCAAGAATGATGAAAGCGCAGTACCACATTGACTGCTGGGGGGTAACTGTTCAATAATCTACTGTGGCTCACATTGTCATCCAATTTATCTAGGCACTACCTAATTTACTAGCAGGAGATCGGCATCACCTGTGTCCCAGGGATGATCTGTGAAAGGAACAACTGCCATATGGCTCAGCCAAAGCACGAGGGATTATAATGACAAAACATGGCCTCACAGACTGAGGTTTCTTCACCTCGGAGCTTTTTGTGTCAACTGCCCTGTTCTCTCACCTTGCTGCCAGATTTCAATCGCTGAGCAGCAGCTGCCCATTAACCCACTGGTCGCTGCCCTGTATCCATGGGTACTTCTCCTGCTCAGTGCTTGTCAAACAATGCATTTAGTCTCCATTAACTTAAGGTCTGAATCCAAGGCAAATTTGTTAAATGCCATCAAACGCTGTTGGAGTTACTCAGATTTCACTACTTTAGCCCTTCTTAGGTTGAATCTAATTAACTTTCAAATGCAGGCTCTTTTAGCTGCCCACATATATTTAAGACCACTCAACCACCAGGAAACTGAATTCAGGTTTTTTTTCCTTGGGGTACAAGCAGACAGCAAGTTACAACACAACAGCTGAGTCACGGTTGTTGTTTGTGCTGGCACTGCAGCCCTTCACAAATGTGACATCTGACATATCTGACAAGTTAACACAAATATCTGTCTGAGGTTTAAATGAAGGCTCTGCCTCACGGCTGTTGCAGGGCAGGAGCACCTGCAGCACTAGCTCTGCTCTCAGAAAAAGGAGAATTTGATCAAGTCTGCAGGATGAATAGAGAAATGGCCCCAATAAATGCCTTTGTGATGAAATTATGTGTGGTGTGTGGAGAGGATTCTCTCGTCTCTGTCAAGCAAGCCAGCTGGGGATCACTTTATCTACAATGGAACAAGCCTCTTTTCCATGAATTTAGTGCACACATGGTATCAGGCTTCAGCTCACCTTCTGTCCCCACCCCGTAAGGGGGCTACTATGATGAAGGCGGTTCTGCAGAACCTCCACAGGCTCACCTGTGGGACCTCACACATTTATCACACACAGCTATTCTTAGCCTCAGCATGGCAATGTTAAATGTTAACTGCGGCAGCTCATAATTGGCCTCACACATACACACTCAGGGGTACCCCAAAAAAGCCTTCCTAATTTTCTCAGGTGCACTGGCCCTGCCTGTGAGGACAGGCACAGCCTTCCCATCCTCTGCTCATGCTGCACAGCCTAAGGGAGCATTTTGAGCACAAGCTTGCACAGACAAGAAGGACAGAGTGGAAAAGCAAGGGCTTTGAGGCAATTATTTTCTTTCTGTTGTGCTTTTGCTGCAGCACCTGAAGTTGTTATGGCAAAGGCTTTGTTTTTCTCTTCATACAAAAAATGTTAACCCAGTGACCAGGAGCACTGCAACCCATGAAGCTAATGATAAAACAGAAGAAATGTAAAGTGCCTTTGGCTCTGCACGCCAAGCCTGATACAAGCAGAGATGGAGAAGCCCTCTGAATAGACCTGACATGCTCACGGGAAACCCTCCCGTGATCACTTTGCTCAGCGTTTGCTGATGTCCTGGGCACTGCCAGGAGCACACAGCTCAATGGGAATGTTTTCCAGCAGAGCAAGACAAGGTAGTAGACTGTGGAACAGCAGAAACAACAGGCATGAGGCTCCTTGGGGAGGCCTCTGCTCATCCTGGCCAAAATAAACAGCTGAAAAAGCTGAACCTGAACCAGCAGGGTAAGGAAAAAACCCCAAAATAACCCAACCTGCTTGCTCGGAAACCATTGCAAAACATGAACTAGAAGAAGCTGGATAAAAAACCACTAGCAGCGATGGTGTGATGCAGCCTCACAGCTCGGCACAGCATGGACGCTTCGGCTTGAGCCAAGGTGTGAATGTAGCTGGTGTAGCCCAGCTCGCAGTGCATCATTGACAATGCAGAGTCCTTTGTAATAATGTCCTACTCGTGGTGGGAGATGGAAAATGCTTTGATTGCAGGAAATTCTGGGTTTTCAGCTCTGCCCTTCAACACAAAACTCTCATTACATCAGCGGTACACAGGTAGCTTCACTGAAGCAAAAGGGGGTTGCTTGGCCCCCACAGGTTTTGCTGAATTGCAGCCTGTGCTCATGGTGTGCTGGCCAGGGTTTCCAGGTAGAACAATCTCTGGAGAAAGAAAAACATCTATGATCTCTTGCCCTGAACGGGGGGCTGTAACTGAAGCATTTTGGGCAACTCTCCTCATGAGCATCAGCAGAGGACAAGAGAAGATGTCGTTCTGGCTTTCACTGAGAGGACAGTACAGGCTCCCTTAAATCTTAGAAGAAGTTTAGGTGCTGGAAACAACTCCAAATCCTTTTCACATGGCAAGTGAAACCCCCAAACTCTCTTTTACAACCTATATTCTTTTCCTTCTTACAAGAAGATTCATTGACCTGAAAGAAGGATTACTAACTGAAAGACATTAGATTTAGGCTACCAAGCAGAAATCCTTCCTAATCTTGCCTAATCTTATGACTGCTTAAACTGCTTTCAAAAATTTGTATTCAATCAGTTACAAAACAAACTACATTCAAAAGACAGACCGATGTCATTACCTTTATCCCTCATCATATCTCTCTCATCTGTCTTTAGAAAAGCTTAACCCCCCCATAAAAGTTTTCTTTGGACTTGGTGATTCAGAGAAGATGGGGAGTTGCAAAGGAAGGCAAAGGATCCAGTGCCTTCCCAAGCAGAGGTTTTGTTCTGCCACAGACCTCAGGCCCCCATTAGCCAATCCCCTGTGCTTTCTCTCTCCATGCCGCCTCCCCTGATGGACGCAGGCAGCAGAAATATTGTGTGGTGCAATAGTGTTAAAATGATGACAGTACCAGCCCTGGGACTCTAGAAGTCCCACGGGAGCCCTTCCAGGAAAAGAGGACAAACCTCCCCACTTCTTGAATAGGCTTTACATAAAATGGTGATTTCATGGCCTATTTCCCTGCCATCTGGCACAAACCAACCATTCAGCAGGGACCTCGCAGGATCGAGGTGCCATCTCCAAGAGGAGGACATTCACTTGCCTAATTATAGCTTGAGTCCCAAGGCTGCTCCCCTTCCTCCCCACCACCTTGCATCCTTGCAGCCTCCTGCGCCCACGCACCGTCCCGCAGCGCTGAGCGGAGCGTGTGCCAGGTCCCACTCGCCCGTGCACAAGGGTTGACCCCCCGCCACAGCTGGAGGCAGAGGCACAGCCGTGCTTCACACTGAGTCCCTCTGGCAGACAGAACCACACAGGCAACGGCACTAAATCCCCGTCTGACGTCTCAGCCATTCTGGATGCCATTAGATGCAATTTTCCGTCAAGCCGCCTGTTTTAATGGGACGTGCAGTCAAACAGACTCATCCTTTCAGCTTCACTCTGCAAAGCCTTCACTCTCCAGCCGCTGCCGCTCCCATCCTGGGGAATTTCAGTGCTCTCTGTGTTTCTCTCTTGCAGGCAGGTGTGTTGCTCAGAGAAGTAACTCTTGCCAAGCTAAGTGTATAATCTAGAAAGCCACCTGTTCAGCTTTCATTCTTTGAAGTCCCTACAATCAACTTGCCTTTCCCAGGAGAAGGTGCAACTGTTCTCCGTGCAGAAGGAAATAAAGGTTTCATGATATGCTGTAAAAGCACAGCCAGTCCTAGGGAAAAAGTTAATTTGACTCCCGAAGTGGGCTGAAATCCATTAAGTGGGAGCAGCAGAGACACCACAGGACCCCCTGTGCTGGCCTCCCAACCTCCATGACACCGTCCTTGTGCTTGCTTCAGTCTCCCCAAGATTATCTTTATGTTCCCATCAGGCCAGGTTGCAATGTTAGTAACTTACGAAACAAGAGGCAACACTTTACCTTGCTGACAGGTCTCCATATCCTCCACGTGGCTCCGCTCCTGCCTGAAATATCACTCTGCTTGGGACAGGGGTGTCTGGCATTTCCTACAGGGGATTCTCTTGACTTATCACCCCATTCAAGTCTCCAGTGCCCACAGCAGTGAGCACAAGGTCTGTGGAGCTGAAATCCATCCTTGCTCCTCATCCTTTGGTTTTTACAGATGCAAGGGTCCAAACCACTTAGTATCACAAAACTGTCTTAGCAGATAACAGCAGCATCTGCCTCTATGTCTTTACAGTGTAACCTGAATGCTCACAATCCTGTCATCATTTTTCTTGGATTTTCTTAGTCAAAGAATGCAAAAAATGACGGAGGAGTTATATCACTTGGCCTTGTGCACCTTGCGACAAGCTGTCACAGCCAGCTGTCTGTTATGCAGATAAAGGCTTGGTTTCTCTTCAAGGGTATCTACTACAAACACTTGTAAGATATGGCATGAAGCAGACATTGTTAGGATAAAACTAATCCTCTTCTAAATGGCACAGCTCAAATAGGTGAGACAACAACAAGCTTGCCTACAGGAAAGATGGGGAGGGGCTCTTCATCAGGGAGTGCAGTGACAGGATGAGGGGTAACGGGCTTAAGTTCAAAGAGGGGAAATTTAGATTAGATATTAAAAAGATATTTTTTTACCGTGAATGTGGTGAGGCACTGGCACAGGTTGCCCAGAGAAGTTGTTGATGTCCTATCCCTGAAGGTGTTCAAGGCCAGGCTGGATGAGGCTTCATGCAACATGATCCACTGGAAGGTGCCTTTGCCCATGGTAGGGGGGTTGGAACTGGATGGGCTTTGAGGTCCATTCTGATCCAAGCCATTCTATGATTCTGTGATAAACTGCTGTCTAAAAATACCTATTTCAGTACTGACAACAGAGAGGGTTTAGCTGCCCAGGAAAAACTGCCTTGCATGAGGTGGCTGGCAGCCCTGTGCACCGACTTGCTGCTACAGGCAGTGACCACCATCGCTACTACCAGGAACCCACTCTGGTCTCCCCGTTGGGCTGAGAGGCTGCTAATTGTACAGTTTCTCTGAGCAGGAGACCCTTGGCCACCTCTTGGGGATCTCCCTGTGCTTGGAGGGTACCACAGAAGGATGCACCAAGCCTTTTGTAACTCCCGAGCCTCTCCAGGATACAGCTCAGAGCACCACCTGCATCCTGCTTGCTTTCTAAGAAAAGGGAGGTCTTACTGCTACTTGCTCCCTTGGGTACTAGGGACACATGAGCTGTTATTTCTTGATGGACAGCGGGGATACAGAGGCCCCAGCATATAAAGCTCTACAATAAAAACTCCTCACTAGGCCTAAGGCTCTTTCTCATGCACACTGTTACTAAACTTTATTTATTCAACTTTCACATCAAATTCATGTAAATAAAGGGAGAAACAAAACCCTGTGTCATTCTGTCTTCATTAACACTGTTGTCTGAGTCCACATTGGAGACTTTTATCTGTCCTTAATTTGATGCCTGATCATTGGATGTTAATTATGACTTTTAAGCATTAACCAGAAAAAAAAAGATCCCCTGGCAACAGCCTGTATGCACAAAGAGAGTGTGACAGACCGAGGTGTCAGGTCTAGCACAACGGGCCTCCTCAAAACCTGGGAGAGACAATGCCAGCTGAAACACAGCTGCAGGTTTATTGCAACCACCTTGCTAGTAAATATCAAGTTAGAATCAATAACAACAGCAAATATTTTCTATGGAACTGACAAACCTTGGCACAAGCAGAAACATCGCACTCAGTAGTACCATTTAAAGCCATTCATTCTCTGCATTCATTGTAGCTCCTCTAACACAACCTAGGATGGGATGACACGGCTGAAACAGAAGTCACAACATTTACAAAGCAGGAGCCACAACGAGAAATGCAAGTATCTAATGGCAAACAATTTGGATGCAAGTCTACGTGTGATTTGCTGTATTTCAGCAAAGAGGTCAACTGTGCCAATAGATGGTGCCCAGCTCACTGACAAATAGCTCATGGTAACACCTCCATCCCAGCAAGCTGCCCAGCAGACAGAGCAGCACAGATGAGATGCAAATGCCGCTCTTGGAGGGCTCTCCCTGGTCAGCCCTGCCACGATGTCCCGGGGCTGAGCTCTGCAAACGGCCTCAGCCCAATGAAAAGCTTTCCTTTGCAAACTGGGTCTGAAACATATAAGAGGAGCAGGTATGGCAATACTAGAAGTTTTCACAGCTCCTGACCCACAGATACATTTAGGGTTGCTGATTCCCCAGCCTGCTGGATCACTGGTGATTACTTACACGCACCCTGCCTCCGCTCAGACCCTAAATATTACAGCAAGCTTTCCATAAACACGGGATCAGCTTCTGCTTGCCATAAGAGACATGTGCCTCACAGCAAGTCCTAGTCAACCTCAAACACAGTCTGCAAAACTGAACCAATCTCATGGAGTTGTTGCTTTGGGTTTATTCTGATAACAGTTCTTCAGCTCTGCACTCAAACACTTCCAAAATGTTCTAACTGATCTGATAAAGGGCTACCTCACCACATCATCAGCTGCCCTTTGTTGTGCATCTCTACGCTGTCTTCTTGGTCAATATATCAAATACCCCACAACAGGTCTGTTTCCAAAACACAGAAGTCCTCAAACAACGTTCCACCCTCAGGAGATGGGACAACATCCTGCTCCTCTTGGTGAGGCCGGGATGGGCCAAGACAAGATACCGCTGAATCATAGTCCTGGCATCCACAGGTGAATTTACAGTTTGGCTTTGGTGAGAGCTGAACCTACTCACACTGCAGTTGGTCTAAAACTCCCGAAACCAGCCCCACTAAACAGTCTCTGGGTGAGCAGCCCCACAGCAAGCTGCCACCAGCCCAGGGCAGTCCCACACTTCTCAGAGAAGCTCCCTGTGGCCCCAGGCTGGTTGCCCCCTAGTCCCACATTGCACAAATAATCTCCTTCTTTCTGCTTGGAGTCCATAAAACTTAAGAGACCACCAAGGAGCACCAAGAAAAGGAGGAAACCAGATGTCCTCTGGTGCTGAGGGTGAGCCAGTGGCATGGTTCGGCTGTAGCTGTGATGCTCTGGCTTTGGGAGCAGGTCGTGCAGCAAGGCTGCTGCAAAGCAGCAGAGCACAGCTACGTCAGGGCCCATCAATCCCAAAGGCAAAGGCAGGCGCATCAACACCAGAGAGCAACGGGCTTCCCAATATCAGTGTGCTCTTCAATACTTTGTTTCTGCCTCTCCTGCACACTCTATTTCTTCATTTTCCACTTTGGAAGAGCCCAGCTATGAAACACAGCAGTGACTGATGTTTTGGCCTATTTGCTTTGCACGGGAGGGAGCAGCAGCACCGCTCACCCTCTCTCTAATGCTGCAATAGCAAAGCTGCAAAACTCCCACTGCGCCTTGCTGCCAGTACCCTCCTCCATCCATCAACATCATAAATAATCATAGTAGCACCTGCTGTCTGAGTCATAATTTGTACCTTATTTCTAATTGTATTATGTGTAGCTGGTCCACCAGAAACTATCTGAGGAAGCATACAAGTAATTCATCTGTATTCTTCCATTCTCCATCAATATGTGTTTCCAGACAAGTCAGATTAACACCGGTCTTTGTCTGCGTCTAATCTCATCTCCATCCTGTATACCCAGCATCTCAATTTAGCTGCATTTTTAGCTGCCATCTGAAATTAATGCTTCACCAGGCTTAATAAATATCTTCCCATAAACTCTTGAATATACTCCAGAGACTGAGGATGAACTACAGGCATTCAGTCAGGTTGACTTTGAAGACCCAGACTTCTGGGTGAAAAAAGATCATCCATTTTGCCTTACAAAAAATAACACCTGATACATTACAGCAAGCAGAAATACCCTCAATGCTCTTGGCGGCACATTATGTCACTGGAGCACAGCAATGCTGTGATTTTGCATGCCAGAGACAAATGAGGTGATTTAACAAGATGACGCTTAAAACTGATTGACACCTGCAATGAGAAACCATGCCGAACAGCACTGCTACCCACTGGGTCACAGCAACAAATGGCTTGCGTGCAGCATCATCAGTGCCACAGCCCCAGCTAATGCAAACCCACCCAGCATCAGGAGGGATCCGATGGTGGGAATCCTAGGTCCTAGGCTGTGGTCTCTCCCATCCCGTGAGGGTTTCTCCCACTGTCACCTTACAGCCACACTAATCAGAGATGGGATCAGTCGCCATGGCCACCACGCCCCCAGCCCTTGCTGCAGTCTGTGGAAACTTTTGCTGCTTGGAAACCAACCTCACCAGTTACCAACCTTCTCCCTGTCCAAACAGCCCCTCACCGCTACTGCAGGGAGGGGGATGGCTCCTCCTGGGGACTCTTAGCCAGCACTTACCCGCAAAGAATCCGCCAGCCCAGCACCCCTCCCCACATGTACCATGACATGCCACCTCCTACCTTTGCTCACTCACTTTTGGCTTCAAGTAGCCCACTTGCTTCCCAGCCTACTGTATTAACGTTTTAATAAATGAATGAGTCCCCACTGCACAATTCAACAGGGAAAATACTTTTAACACAACCAATAACTCAAACTTGCCTTTGAAATCACTTTGAAATCATTCATTTCTTCCAGCTCCAGAATAGGCGAGTAGGGTGATGTGAACCGTGCACAGCAAACAGCTCCCAAATGTAACACTGTCTCCTGCTCATACGCTGTCTGCCAACATTTTTTATTTCTGCACATTTTCTTGAAATTACTCCATGAATATTGTCTGCCAAAGCAATTTATTTGTAAACTGTTTCAAATAATCAAGAAGAGTAGAAAACCCTCATTTAAAGCATGACCAATGTGGCCGGGGGCACGCTCACAGAGTTCTCCCTGTTGCAGAGGAACAGTGGCTATGACAGCACTTGCATGACATTTCTAGCCTGGCCGCTCACATCTCGGCCACTGAACTCACATATTCCTCAACATTATTTTAAAGAAGTAACCCTTTTTCAGGGACATGCTGTGGAAAGCAAATGCAATCAAAAAAAAAAGCTCAGCATCAGTCTGGGCAAAGGCAACTTGAAGGGACCGTGTCAGAATAGTCTGAAAGGGCACTCAGACTTTGGGCCCAGGAAACGTAACCCAACAGTTCCCACCAGCTGCCTGGGCAAACGTAGCACCTTGTGCTTGTTGTAGCAATTTAGAGACAATTTTACAGGTACAATATTATGGAAGCCTTTGGATTTTCACGTCTGCCAGGGAGGTTAGAGGGGCTGACATGGAAGGTGTTTTGGTGCCTAATATTTGTTCCATTCTCAAGCACACATTCACTGTGCCCAGACGTTTCCAACCTTCACAACCACCTTTCCCCTGTTAAGCACTGCACTTTACAAGAGGTAAATCTCAGATTTATTGAATGCATACATCATCTACTGCTGCTGTGATACAAGACAGGGCAGCCACACTCATTCCCACAGCAGGTGATGGAGGCAAGAAGAGATTGCTCTTGCAACCCCTTCACCTTCTTCTTTTCCGAAGCTTCCTGAATTAGTCCCCTGCATGAGGCTGCTGCCTATTACTGGGACAGAGTGGGACAGAGGCCAAGGAGGCTACAACCTAAAGTTTTAGTCTGTACAGATAGATGGAAGAGATGGGTTATTATACAGGAAAGCTCACTCTGTGCATGCAATTATCTGATAAAGATCTGTTTTGGGAGATGAGTCTCAGAAGAAGAAACTCTCACCTCCTTTGCACTGAGAAGCTGCATTATCCCTTTAAGAACAGGGAATAAGATGCATGAAAAATTATAAAGAAAGCAGCAGAAAAGCACAGTGCTTTAACCCGTGCTGAGCTCAGGAGAGGGAGGGGGAAGAGGTCAGTCCTGCTGGTCCTGTCAGCACATGACACCTGGTAAAAACTATTCCTGCTGATCTAAGAATAATCAGATCGGTGAACAGCTGGACTAATTCAGCCTCTTCCTTTGCTTCATGGCTGGATTCCTTCACACACATACACTAGAAACAAAAATCCAAGTGAAACCTCTGCATTCACCTTTCTCTCATGGGGCCACGGGGCTAACATAAAAGTCGAGGTTACAATACACCCTCATGCCGCAGGGAAGATGCTGCCAGAGACTCTCTGAGCCACCCACCCCGCCTTTGCCTGGGAAATCTGCAGGAACTTAACACCTTCAAGGTGGCTGCCTGCTTCTCTGTCACTCTTGACCAATGGTGCAGTTTGATAATGGCCAGATTCAGAAGCGCGTGGACAACGTACCCCTGAGCACTGGAGGAACCAGTGCCCTCAGGAGAGGGGAGCAGGTCACAGCTCGGCTCTTTTCACACATGCTAACTCACCTGCACGGCTCACCAGCAGTGGAAAGACTGCAGACACTGGTGTTACAGGACAGCCCAAACACAGTGCCTGGATGTTCTGAGAGCGGCAGCACACTCAAAAGGGTTTCAGAAATATGTAACCTAATCTGTGCCTGGGAAGGAAAACATCACTAATATTAACGTGCAGAAGAGAGAATGACACAGGGGAAATAAATACAGTAAAGATGTAGGACTTTGTGGCAGAACTGGACAGAGAATCCAGGTAGATTCACTCTTGTACACCCTCTGGTAGACTTGCCAGTCCCTGAGAGCTTCTCTAATATCTAATTGTTAAAACACTCTGTAAACAACTGCAAATACCTGTAACCCTTCCCTGACATCACTTCCCCAGAAGTGATATAGATAATATCCACCCCCTCAGGTGGCACATCAGGCAAATTGTATCAGCACAGGGTCTGGAAAATGTTGTGCCACTGTAAGAAGCCAGGCATGTCATGAAACACTCCCCAAAAGGCCAGGCAGGCAGTCCCCCATGTGTTATTGCTGTCAGCGCTGGATATGGCTTTTCCATGTGCTTTCCTCCAAGGTTGAATTTTTACTGTGCTGACTGCCACTTTATCATCCTCATGGCAGTGACTTCAAAGGGGCCCAGAGGAAGGCGAGAGAAGCTTTTGCTACCAGCCCTCTCTTTGTGCTCCAGCTGTGGGGCTGTGGTCACCAGAGCCAGGAGCAGCCCCAGATCCCCGGGGCAACTCAAGGTGCTCGAGGTTTTCTACTCCCTGTGTTTTGGCACAGAAAGCCAAGTAGCACAATCTGGGCACAGGACACAACACGAATTCTAAGCATGGCATGAAAGGTGTGTGCACATACGCTATGGGATTTCTGACAAGCCACTGTCTTCTGGTTCTGCAAATACATACAGAGCGAGAGCTATACAGTACCATTTTCCATATGAACATAGAAAGCAAGCCCTCCTCTATGTAGTTTTACGTTCATTTGTTTGTAACATCAGAGAAGGAAGGAAGACCAGAAGATATTTTGCCAGTAGTTCCTGTACAGACATTAGGACAGCCTTTAAAGTGAGAAAATCAAGCTATTTCTAGATTTAAATGAAGCTCCAAGATGCAAAAAACTCACCCTTCCTGAAGCAACCTCTCACTTTTTAGAGAGATGCTTTCCAAAGGCTGATCCTTCATAATTGGTGGTGCTAGGTTAATAGTTTCCATCCTCTCTAACTGTAAATACTGAATGCCATGTGCTGTTTTTCATATAAATACAACCCATGATGAAATCGGGAAGGTAACCCAGGAGGGTAAAACATGAATGTATACACTTACAACACTGATCTGGGCTTGATGTCTTGCCTGAAACACAAAAGACACCACTCTCCAGACCTCAGTGAAGGCTGAATACACATTCATTAGCTAACAGACAGATAAACAGAGGATTCAGGGCTGGATCTGAGCAAGTATAGCAAGTTTGACTGAAATGTTTCCAATAATACAGTTCCTATTAGAGCAGGATCATCTCTCAAGCAACTTACCCTCCCTAATCACCTTTATCCACATCTCACTGGTTACATTCCATGTAAAATCACTTTAAAAACATAGGTCAAAGTTGTTTCATAGCTTTACTCTCTCGGTAATGTGCAACATGAACATAATAGTGTTATTAAGAAGTCAAAAATAACTTAACACAATAGCTATACAGGATTCTCCAATGGTCAAACTTTCAGCAATTACTTTTTGTTAAGTTCAGAAAATTAGCATATTTGTTAATCAAATTAATTTAAAAAGTAGCTTTTCAAAATAAAAGCAATGCTTTAAATAAATATAGTCTTTTTTTTATAACCATAAAACACTTAGTCCTGTTAAAGGTAACACAAATACTACACTCAAGCACAGTACTTAAACAATTGAAATGAATGTTGTGAGCACACATGAGCTGGACACTAGGAGGGACAACGATGCATTGCTTCATGACGTTCTCTGTCTCCTTTCTACAGCAGCACAAAGAGGCATCCAACTGTCAGAACTACCCTAAAAATATGACACATGTCAGGACATTTGTAACTGCTGCACAAAAATGCTGGTACCCTGTTTCTTCCCCAACCTATTTCTCTACACTACATCTGTAGCAGCTTTGCAGCCTTGCTTCAAATTTCTAGCACAACATGATTCTTAACTACAACAACGTAAGGCCAGATCTGGCTTGCTTCATTCAACTGACTTCAACATCCAAGCAGAGGGTGGCAAGCAAGACTTGACTTCTCACACCTCTTGGAGTAAAGCTCACAGTTTGTGAAACCTGTAAAACCTTCCTTACAATACTGGCATCACTGGGGGTTTCAGAACGGCCTGAAGCTCACCTTCAGAGTTCGGGATCACTGAAGGAAATTCACAGCTCTTCTTGTAACTATGGGGCTGACTAGCTATGTTAATTACTACACAAGTTAATGCCTATCAGCAAAGACTGTCGCTGTCCTGCAGATCTACAAGGTAGCAATAACTTACTGGAATTAAATACATCAGCTAGTTCTTAAGTTAGTACGTGCTATCTGGGTGTATCCTGAAGAGCAGTTTGCTAAAATTCAGTGAAATATACACTCTATTTTAACAATAATCTACTCAGCAATTCTGGCCATTTAACATCTAGTTTACTTGGTTTGAATTACTCATTAAAAATCCCGTTCAGGATGTGCAGCAAACCATCAGTTTTGCCCTCACAAAAATAGCTGTTGGGGACATTGGTTGTTATAGTCTGTTTTTTTAAACAGCATAACAGTAATGTAACCTGTAAGTTAAATTATAAAAGCTGGAGTGTAAAATAAAGCACAAAACTGATACAAGTACTCTCTATTTGTTTTGATCTTCAGAATGAACAGGCCTATTCAAAGATGACAAAGAAATAAATTAGCAAATGGCTAATGTAATGCATGAAAGGGCGTCTACAGGATTTGCATGTGCGCACACACACGCACACTTGCATACAGACAGCTTGGCTTCATTAGAAATCTCACTACCAGAGTTTAACTTAGATAATTGCATTAAAATACTGACATTGTGAGGATTTTAATACTATCAACACCCTGTAGAGGGCATTCCTGTGTGCATTTTTAAATGCTTTAAAAAAATAGCGTAGAGTTATTGAAATCTGTGACAACTGCAGCAGCTCTGCCTCCCTTCACAGTCTCCCATTCTCATCTCCGGTATCTTTCTCCTGTATTGCCTCCAGGCCCCGTTTTGACTTGGCGTCCACATGCCCACTTCCAGTTTTGCTCAGTCCACATGACAGGCACGCCAGCTGGATCTGCTTCATGTTCTCCAGGGCTTCGCTCTTGGCATTCTTCAGGAGATCTCCTTGGCCCTGAGGATGCAGACAGACAAGCAGGAGAGAGTCAGGGATTGCACACATCGCTCAGGACCGAAAGCGGCAACACTGGTTTCATGTCTCACCATATTGTTCAGTGCTTTGGAACAGGACCCGGGTCCTGTCTCAAATCCCCTCTGCCTTCCATGAATAACATCCCCCCAAGGGAAGGGACTGGAGCTCTGTCTGCAGCCCAGAGCCAGCTCAGTGAGAGGTCAGCAGCCAGCACAGGGTGTAGGGTGAGCAGAACAGGCACCAGACTCCCCACTACTTCCAGGGAATCCCCGGGAGGTAATTTGAGCCTGTCCTCAAGAAATCTGTGGGGGAAGGCATTTCCTCTTCCACAGTCAACAGCAGGGACCTGCCAGGGACAGGGCAGCGATGGCATATAGCATCCTCCTCCCCATGCCACTATTCCATCCTCGCACCCTGGCATCAAATCCCACATGGCAACATCTGCATTTCCCCAGGCAGGGGTCCTCTATGAGCTGTGAAACCCCAGTTACCCACCCCTTCTTGCACCCTTATTTTCTACACAGCCTGGGGCCTCCCTTCCGCAGAGGCAGGGCAAGCCACGTCTGTACGAAACACTATAACCCGTAACACTACAGTGAATCCATCTGAACCTTCAAGCAAGCAAATGGGAATGAGAGACTTCAGGAGCAAAGACCTGCTTCTGTGTGTTCTCCGTGCTTGTAAGGGTGAGGTGACTAACAGGATCTCAATCCAATTTGTAACAACCAGGAAAAACAAGTTACATGAAATTTGTATCAAAGAGCTGGTATTCGGAAATGCCAAAATGAATATTTATGCAATATTGATAACTCAAGTGCTGTGAAGAAACAAGACTCTGGTGCTAGAGGATACAAATAAATAAAAGCTAGGAAATGTATCTGATTATTAAAATTCAGTACCAGTAAGAACTCGAGTTGCTCTTCTCGTAATTTCACCTGAAGTATAGCTTCAAGTACACCACCCTTTGCAGCTGGGTATGCGTGTATTCAGAAGGAATATCTCCACTGACTGAAATGTCACATTCACATCCGTGCAACCTAACCTGACCTCCCGCAAACCACAGATGCTTTGCAGAGTCTCAGTGGAGACAACAGATATTACAGCAGGACCTGGGGCACACTGGAAGGGCAACTGACCACTGACCCTCGTTCAGATTTCAAAACAAACCAGATGTGCTGGAGGAGTCGCATAGTTCCCAGAGCTAAGAGGAAGGATTTATCCGACGTCAATGAGCACAGATTGCTTTTTGCCAGCGCCTGGCACCAGACTTGCACTGCCCGAGCCCCCATAAACAATGTTCACAACTAAGAAACAATGGTAGCTTTGGAAGTCTCACTGCACTAGTAAACACCACGTGGGAAACCACATCAGCCAGGGATGACAGCCCACGCCTGAGAACATGATTGTCTCATCTCCTGGGTGACATGAATTCCTCCTTACTGAACAATGCAAACTGCTACCCAGATGCTGGGAATCCAACTCAATGTGAGAATAACAAGAAGCACTGGGACTGCAAGAACGGCTCTGCTGTTTGGTATGAAGCTCTTGAAGAGATTTGTATCTCGGCAGCATGGCAGTTATGGGAATACACAAACAAATAGCTTGGGATCCAGTGGGCAGACATGGCTTGAAAAAATAAAACAAGAATAATTTACATAGGACATATTTCACATAGCTGTGACCTTGCTTATGGGACAGAGGTTGAACTTATGATTAAAGGCAGTAGGCAGGAATCCAGGAACCCTGGCATGCCCTGGTCTCCCTTCCTGTCTGCAAATGGCACAGGAATGATGCCAGTGCTGCTGGGACAACACACTGCAGCATCCGTAAAGATATCCAACAAAAATATCATTAATGACATGACAACGTTATCAAAAAAGGTGGTAGATTCTTAGCTACACAAATGTAGTTTTAAATAATTTGGTTTTAGGATGAAATAGATCCAGTTGCAGCAGGACTGCTGCTTTTTATCATGCATATGAGACTGGAGACACCAAAGGCTGCATCAACACGCAGACAAAATCAGACAAAACCAGTGTGATGATGTCTTGCAGCCTTAAACTCTCTAAGTAAAAACTTAGCACTATGTGTTTAAGTACAAGAACAGAATAGTCCCACAAGAAACAACTCAAAATAGACACTCCTATAGCACCAAGAACTATGCCCAAAATCTGGGAGACTCAGTGCAACAGAGAGGTAAAATGATGATGATGAAGGCTCAGTACTCTGAAACACCTGGCATCCTCTTAGTTGGGGTGTCCGGGAAAAGACTTCCAGGAGCTTGTTCCTCTGTTGTGACATGGCCAGTGTCTCCCCAGGCAGCAGGAACATTCACTCACACTATGCACAGAGAAGGATTTCCCACTACGCAGCAGCACAAGATGGATACAGCTACATAAACCGACAACACAAAGAGCTTCAGCTGAGTCCATGCCACCTTATTCATGTCCTCTTCATTCTCAGAGTGAAGGCAAAACAAGGAAATCTTTCTCAGGGTGGCCCATAAACTATGTCTTTGCCAAAGGACTCTCCAAGGCACTCATTTAAGGGAAGGTACTTGGGATTTGATACACCTCCATTTGGAGGCTGAGAGCCTGAGTCCGCCTTGCCAAGACTCATATCTGAAGTCCCCAGAAGCCAAGGGACTTAACACCCTGTGTGAGAGTGCTGAGCCATCCACTTTCCCTTATGCATGTTCTGATTTCACATTTAAGTAACCAGGCAATTCAGATTACAGGTTTCCTCTGAGGCAACATATGACACGTTTTCAGATTCCAAGAAGAAAAACACTCCTCCTGAACATACTTCCAATATTTTGAAGACATTCTTACCTTACAGAGATCTAAAAACAGAAATGGACTTATCAAGATAGTGCAATTCCATTCATGTACAGAGCAACTGATTTATGTCTTAGTTTCCTTGGTTTAGTTGTTTGGGTTTTTTTTTCTTTCATTTTTAAACAGCTGGTTCATTTGAGCAAGCTGAAGGAGCAAGAAAGATTTTGAATCATCTGTCACAAGAAAACTAAAGACAAACCAGCCCCCTCTGACAGAGCTGTCATAATTCTAGAGACACCATAAAAAAAAATAATCTGTGGGCATGCTCTGTTTGAAAAGCCATCTGCTTGCTTTGAAAAACTGGCTGTGAGCATAATCCACTTAAGAAAAATGTCAGCAAAGTGTGTCAACACCTTAACAAACTAAATACTGGATAGAAGCTGAAGTAAACTTTCAAAGTCTGATCGCATTGAAACTACCTTCATAAATCATTGTGATCATTTCTGTGCACAGAATGATCCTTCTTGTCCTTAAAAACAAAGCGTCTCTCTTCCATAAACGGATCACGACAGTCCACTTCCGCATCTATCCATCTCGCTCCCTTCTGCATCTATCCATCTCGCTCCCTTCTGCTATTGATATCAGCCTGCCTGAAAATAAATACTTGTAAGAAAGGCTAAACTCAGCATTTGTCAGGACACTAAACTAAGACAGAGGAGATTGAGTGTTCTACTTGAAAAACCGATCAAGGGAGCCATTTTTATTTAGAGTTAGGGAACATCAAATGTCAGGTTTCATACACCTAACTTCAACTAACAGTGGAGCCTCAGCACAAATTAACATTACAGTGCAATTAATGCAGCTTGTCAAGCAAGTGTTAGAATATAAGCCTTTATCTTGACAGGTTAATACTACTTAGAAAACAGCAAAAATCTGACACAGCTTTAAATATTGCTCAGTTTCAGTGACAACCCATGAAAGGCTTTGAGAAGCATAAGTAGTTCTAGACAGACACCGGCAATGGCCACAGATGGGACAAATTCTGTCCACTGATTTTTATTATTTAACATATCTGCCAAATTTAACTCTGAATTAAGTTTTTATGTGTCAAGATAACAGTTCATTATTTACAACAACAACCCAGACACTGAGGCTGGGAAAATTAGAGGAGGAGGTAAATGGCACCATTTTGTGTTCAACCCCACAATATTACTTTTTTTATGTTGCATGTGTAACTAAATATAAGTATAAGTAAAAATAGTTGTTTAGCCTAGAGAAGAGGAGGCTGAAGGGAGACCTCATTGCTCTCTACAACTACTGAAAGGAGGTTGTGGAGAGGAGGGAGCTGGCCTCTTCTCCCAAGTGACAGGGGACAGGACAAGAGGGAATGGCCTCAAGCTCCACCAGGGGAGATTTAGGCTGGACATTAGGAAAAAAATTTTCACAGAAAGAATCATTGGGCACTGGCAGAGGCTGCCCAGGTTGGTGGTTGAGTCACCTTCCCTGGAGGTGTTTAAGGGACGGGTGGATGAGGCGCTGAGGGGCATGGTTTAGTGATTGATAGGAATGGTTGGACTTGATGATCCAATAGGTCTCTTCCAACCTGGTGATTCTATGATTCTATGATACTGGGATACTCTTGTGTGGAAGTGGCAATTACCACAAGGGGTGCATTTTCAGTGTCATAGTGGGACTTTAATTGTTTAATATTAACAGGGAGACAGATGGTTATGCATTCTTGAACAGGAAATCATTAATGAAATTATTAGACTGCTATGTTAAACTTATTACAAAAAGCAGGTATTTTTCCATTCCTCCTTCAAAGTTAAATGTAGAGACCTAATGCAGGAACAATTTATATGAACTCGATTACGATATATCTACATTTCATAATGGAGTACTCCAAAAGCATAAAGAGTATTTCTGTATCAATGTAGACTTTAAAACACCACCCTTTTCATTACTGCCAAGTAGAGTTTGCAAGACCTTTGCTTTATTCTCTGTGACAGTGATCATAGTGCACAGGTTGGTATGAAAAATTACTGCACACAAAGATTATACACATCCTGTATAATCACTTCTCACATCAAAAAATAAAGGTTTGCAAAAATTAGTTACATAGGAAAAAAAGCAGGGACCAAATGTTACTCACCAATTTATTTTAAAACCTTGCATAGGAGAAATTAACTTCCTGCCAGGAAAACAAAAAGTTGTCACTTAAATGGTACTCCCTGCGTGTATTATTTAAGGTGCAGGTTTTGGGGACACCCACATCTGAACTAAATGCAAGAGCTTGTTTCAGCCTCATGAAAAGCAGCAGCAGTATTGCACTGAGTAAATCAAGCAATCCGACTGAGTCCTCACTGGGGCCTGAGTCACCTCATTTCTCAGTATTTGCTAGTAATTTCAAATGTCAAACTGAGCATCTCATTTTGGTGTGTTACTGACAGCCAGAGCCCTTCCCTCCCATTTCCCAACGCACAGTCTAGCAAAAATTTGCAAGAAGGAAACAGGGTTGAGAATCAATTATATCACACAGAGAACAGATCTGAGATGTACGAAAAAGAAAATATCCATCCAGGGAAAAGCAGTCATCATTACAAGTGTTAAATCTCTGTAAGCAAGAGCTGGAAAGAGAAACTATTGTGGAATAGATTGTCATGTGCAGCTTTGACACAAGGTTACATGATAAAAACAAGGTGAACATGAGTTTTTAGATGAGCATTAAAATTGAATCAAAGGTTGTACCAAGCAACGAGGTCAGAAGCTTTAGGGCTGATCTGTTCAATGCATTGTAGCCAGCAGCTGGGACACCCAGGACAGCAAGGATGAGGAAGAAGACAGAGAGAAGGAGAAAGAATAGTTAACAGGAACAATCTCCTAATATTTCTATATCTAACCCAGATTACTCCTCACTTTTTCCTTTCTCCTTTTATTTCACAAACCAGCCATACAGATGCTGGCACACAGTGCCTCTGCCAATACGGCATTCCCTTGAAAAACACACATGGCATTTTTTGCCTTCTCTTCCAGCTGTTGGAAAGTTGCATTTAAAATCTAAATAGCTGTGCTGGATCCCAAGATACGTGCCCTCAGCATTGCACTGGGCAAGGCTCCCCAGCTTATTATAAACCTGCCATCCCCGACTTGTATATTCCCAAACTGTGTGACACAGCCAAGGGCAGACCTTGAGGACAATGAACAAAACACTTCTGTCATAGAAAGAGAACCTCAAAAATAGTAATGCAATTAGCAAAGCAAATACTTAGAAACACTTCTGATTCTACCTGCTGACTTTGCCAGCATGAGTATTATGCCGTCTTGTGCAGCTAACACTATTTGGGAAAGAAAGTCTGTCCTAGCTATTCTCTTATAGGATTTGCTTAATTAAGTAAAGGCAAAGGACGTATTTGGCCAGCTTGCTCTCTGAAACACAGTCAAGTATCCTCTCTACTGGCCCTAGACCAAAGCCTGATGAGGAATTAATATCAAGGATTTGCTTGAATACCTAAGTGGCAAAAGCACTCGTGCAGTAGCAGTCCTTATTGATCTTCAAACAGAGCTCTTCACTGAAATCCATGGGCTCTTGCAAATCAATTCCACTGTATAGCTACTAATCTATTCCTTCAAGCAGGCATTTTACATATAAAAAGAGTGAGCTTTTATTTTCATTTTTTTTAGAAAATGCCTCTTGCTTCTCCAATCTGGGCGCTTAAATTAAATTACCTTATATCAGGCTGTCAAAAGCAATGCATGTGAACATCGACTGTGTGTAACTGTGTTGCAGCAGGAATTTGCTTTCAGAAATAATGCCATTAATTTGATGTTAGCCATGTGATGAGCAGCTCTGTGGCTCATGTGTCTCTCAGGCACTGTATCTAGCAGACAATTTGCAAGCACAGCCACAAATGTGCAGATTCTGGCTGTCAATCCCTCCTCACTAGGAGCCTGCCTTTTCTCCAGTGATAAGTTTGAAATCAAAGGGTTGGCTGGAAGCCCAGGAGCGCACAATCAATACTAAGAAAACCCCACATCATTGAGGAAATAGGGGCATTACTTATTTTTTATACACAGCAAAAACGTGTACATCCAGGCATTTATTTCTTAGTCCTCCTTTGGTCACAAAACCTGATTTCCCACATGTACCAGTATCTCCAGTAAAGTCCAGAGAGTCCCAGAAAAACCAAACAAGGGGAAGAAAAATGAGTAAAATGACTTTTTCTGAGTAAAAAGACCAGCTGCAGGAAAAGATATATTTTGCAGCTAACAAAACACCTGTGCAAAGTAATCCCTGAGCAAAACACTTGGCCAGGAATAGCTGGCACACCCCACTTCCCTGCTCCCTGGTGCCCTCCGCACTGACTCACCAGCCGTCCAGGATCCAAACCACACAGTTAACAGCAAAATCATGTCCTTTCTCGCAAGCGTTGACAGTAAAATGTCCATTAACTTTGTCAGAAGCTGGAAAGGCTTTACTTACTATCCTCAAGTTGATTCTGTTTTGACTGAATACAACAAGCATCTGTGTGGGTTTTGTGTTTGGTTCAGAGGGTTTTTTTTGGGGGGGGGAGAGTGTTACAGGAGATGTAGCACAAATACTCACTGCTCTTCTTAGACCACTGCTTACGGCAATAGCTAAAAAAAATACCTACAGCTCTGCTTAATGCTAACTTAAGTAATCTAATTAAGATGAAATTAAATTACATCAGTCAGAGCACAGCATTTCTGGACAGGTAACAGAGCATGCTCATGCAGTGCTTGCTCCTGCATACAGCTCCTCACGCTCTCCTTGTCTCTGAGTAACCACCTGGCACAAACACCAATTTCTTAACAACTATATGGTTTGCAAACCCTCCTGCTGCTGTGTCGGCTGGCAAACATCCATCCCATGTGACTGGGACACAGGAATCTGCAGAATGCACTGAGCTCCCTGTTCCTACTTGGGGACATGACATCCCTCTGGTTTGGCTGCTCTTCTCCCTTCACTCCAGGCGCTGTGGGCAATCAGCTTCTAACCTGCTCACAAGCAGCACAGACCACAAACAATTTGTACTGAAACAGAATGATTTAATCTGAGTTCAAAACCACCTAATCACACGAAAAGTTAAGTGAAAAAAGAAAACAATAACACAAAATGCTATCTAATTGCTAGGAGGAAGCAGGTTTTAGCAGATCCCTACACAAATGCTCCAATTCACCTTGACCCTGTTGCTTGGCCAGGGACCAGCCCTGTCATTCTGGTCCCCTGAGCCAACAGCAGGTTTGCTGGTGAGACTGGCTAGTGAGCTCCGTAAAGCAGAGCTGAGCCACCTTTCCTGATGATGTTGAAAGGTCAAAGCGGCTCCTGTGGGCACAGCAGCTGTGGGCCACATGCTAACAGGGCTTGTTCCCCTAGAGGAATCTCAGCCTCCCCCTCCCAGAGCAAAATGAAGCACATACAGGAGTGGGTAGGGTTATTTCAACAAGCAGCACGTTGACCCAGGAGGCAGAGAGCTACTGAAAAAAAGTGACTGGAAGGGGAGAAGAAAATTGCGAGGGGTCAGAAACAGGCATGGCTGTACATGAGAGCTCTCCCTGAAAGATGGGAATAGAGGCACAAAGTAAACCAAGTGAGCCAAGTACAAAAATAAGTGGAGCAGGATAGAGACTAGTATTCATTTACACATTCATTGCTCCAAAGTGCCAATGAGGGGAACTGAACAGGCATGATTTCCAACTCATCATGATAATGTGCCCCAGAAAATAAGAAGCTTTTCAGCAAAATTTAACTCAAATTTTAAGCCTGATTCAGAGGGCTGTAGTGATACCTCCACAGCTAATGGTTAGTATTAGACAAGATGAATGTATGTTACCCACCTTCAGACCACCAAGCCACCTTCTGAAGGACACTGTCCTTCTTTTGATGCTGCTGGCAGCCTCCAGTCTCAGCCTGTTTATCCCAGACTGCCAAATTAGGTCCCTCAGGCTGTGCTGTGCATCACTTTTGTCATGGCTTGAAAATGTAAAAAATTTTCAGGCACTTTTCAGTGCCTTCATGTGGCTCACACCCTCCCCACTCCTAGGCACGTCAGCATCGCCAGGTCACTGACACGGCAGAGCAGGAGCCCAGGCTCACACACAGTGAGAACAGGCAGAGCGCTTAACTGCAGTTATTGTCACTCCCTGCTCTGTCAATTCAGAGCAACTATAGCATATCAGTAAGGCTTCTCCTGACAATATATCATCTATTTCTGATTCATAACACAGGGTCTTCTTGAAAAAAAAAACCCTGCTATACAGGCCTTTATATATTACTACTCCTCTAAGTCTGACTGTTGCGTCCTCTTAGTCTGCTCTGTCACGTACACAGCCCATCCAACGTAGGCAATGCTATCTTTTTGGTTTTGTGATCTAAAAATAAAAAGCAGCTGCTACAGCAACATAATCTCTGTTTTTTTCTCAGCTTTTCTCTCTAAACAGAACCCAGCTGTACCTGGGGGATTGACCGGTAAGAAAGGGAAACACCATTAGCTCCTGCATCACCTTACACTATTGCACATGACTCAGGTGAAAGACATCTGCAGCTGTCAAGGACACGGCATACAAGATCACAGTCTCCCAACCTGTTGCTGATGTTGTAAAGCTTATTTCCACCAACAAGCACTTGGGCCTTTGATTTCCGTAGCTCCTGTGCAAATTTTTGGGAACATCTGCCACAGTTAGGGCTTACAGGATATATCAGGGTTACAGGGGAAGAATAATTGCAAAGCAAAGGTCTGGTGTTGAATATCTATGATGTTTGTTTAATGCATTTTGTGGCTTTCAGCTA
Source organism: Clamator glandarius (assembly GCA_033459285.1). Taxonomy (NCBI): domain Eukaryota; kingdom Metazoa; phylum Chordata; class Aves; order Cuculiformes; family Cuculidae; genus Clamator; species Clamator glandarius. The sequence continues at coordinate 1,372,003 of JAUNZM010000086.1, forward strand.
ACTGTCCAAGCCCTCTCTCCACATCCATATCACCAATAATCACTTATGTTAACACAGAAATCTGCTCTGCAGCCCTCTACTGCTGGTGGCTCCAGACTACAACAATTAATCAATAACACCACTGAATTAAATAACGTTTTACTTTTTTAACCACAGCCTCCAGAACACGTTAGCAGTGTGGCTGAACATTTACTCGCTCCAATGTCAGGAGGCAGCAATGGAAGCTGGACTGGCACAAAGAAATGGGGAAGGTCACACCAACAAACTGCTGCCTGCTGGATTCAGTGTTCAGCTCCCCTGGCTCCTCAACTCACAGAAGTGCAGAAAAAATCACCAGGGTCCTGGCTACCAATGCATTATGGACATCCCACTTGTGCAGAGAGCATTCCTATCTACAACTAGGAGCAAGTGGAGGAGGATACATTCCTACAGAGACTTGCTGGCCCCTTCTTTCAGTAAAGAATAAGGGCCAGGCGCATCTCAAAAATAAAGTGTTATCAGACTTGACTGAGGCTACTGACAATGCCAGGGAACACCCAACTGACATCTCAGCAATGACACAGGAGGAAGTTTTGATGAAGCAACTGGCTGCTTTCATCACCTCCCAAGCTCCCCCAGGGAATCAGCTTCAATTAGACACCCTGCTTCCCCAGTGTTGTAGATGCAGGCATATAATTCACATAACAAAAGGGGCAATCAACTACCCATCATTTATAAGTTCTGAGAAACTGTATGTGATCTGCTGACAGTAGCTGTAACAAGCTCAAAATATACCACAAAGGTAATTTTTAGAAGACATTAAACCTCTTGGCAGACACCAAAGTTTACATTCAAACGTAATCGTTTCAGGCTAGCACTAGTTTACAGTTCCCAGAGAACATCACAATTCAGATTTAACAATAAGCAAATGCTGGAGGAAAAAAAAAACAAACATACAATCGATTCTCTCTAAGTGTTCCCATCATGTACAAATCAGCACCCTGGTCTCTCCCTGATACGCAGCAGCCCTACACAAATTCAGAAAAAAAAAATATGGTGGGTGGGGGCTTCACGTTTGGAAGAAAACAAAGGGAGTTTTCTCTACCTGCTTCTCCTTAGCCCTGAAGCAACCACAGCTCTGCCAGATCTTTACCAGGACACAGCATATTGATTCACAACAGCATTCAACAGTTAAAAACACAAGGAAGACAAAACAACCTGGCAGGCACCATCAGTGTCATCTCTACGCTGTCTAGAAGCAGCAACGTGAGCTAGCTGGGGAGGGATGAGTTGCGCACAGCAAAAGCAAACTCTCAGTTGTAAAGTGTATTTGCTAAATGATGGAGATTAAAATACAACTGAAATTATTTAAAAATGTAGCATGTCTTTTCAATAATAAATAACCATGCAACTGAGTCTCTCTTCTCATATATTATTTAAGGAACATTAGAAATCCTCCAAGCTTCATAAAGAGATAACTGGAGTTTTCTAAGCAGACCTCTAATCCTAGAAAAAAACCCATGAATTTTGTGTCTCAGCACAGGAGAAATACTGTGCTGCTTAACTGACCACCCTAAAACACCATCAACAGTGAATGTAACATAGCAAAAGAAAAGACCACTGAGTTCTTCGGTATTGTGAATAACCATCTGGGTGAGGCACCATGGGACACTGAAAACCCAGGAAGAAAAAGGTCTCTCCAAGCCCCTCGTGCCAGGCATTGGGGCACAAGCTCAGTGCCACCCCACAGACCAGGAAAGGACCGAGAGGAAAGGATCTTACCCCTCCAGCCTTTCTGCTTGAGCTGCGCATGGCAGTGCTGGCAGCTCAGGTTGGGTTATGATGCAATCTTTAACTCCACACAGAGGCAGCTGCTCAGTTTCTTTCTCTCTTTGTTAGCAGAGCCACTGACAGATAGAAGCAAGAAATGTGTGAATTTCTGCTGAAACTCATACTTTCATTACAACCCTTTTAATTCCTCTGAATGAGGTCACGTTGTCAGATTGGCACAAACAAGATTCTCAACTTCCATGTCTTTCAGGCTGTGTTAATTAACTGCACCATCAGGTACAGCAGTCTTTGATATACGCGTCGCAGATGAAAATGTCACCATTGCAGGGGAGGGGATGGTGGTAGAAGTTACTGAAGTTCCTACGCCACTTGAAGTTTTTGCCTTCACTGTCTCCTCCTTCAAGGGATGGGAGATGACTGACAGCTTTTACACCTAAGCAATTCGCCTTTAGTGGGGGAACCCTCTACAAACACTATTCCATTCAGTAATCTTTCTGCTCCCTCCTCTTAGTACTAGCCATACTCCAGCTCAGTTCTGCTCAGGCACACACACATGCAGCAGTAGCTCCTTTTCCTCAAAAGATGAGTACCTTTCAAGGAACTTTATAATCCTACCTGCTGATTTTTCAAATAACCTCCTCATAGGTGATAATCTTGTTACTGCTTAGAGCAGCATTCAAAAAACAAACTGTCTTTGGATTCATGTATCATTCCCTAAATGTTATTAATCACTTTTCCAATTGCACAATCTTTGGACCGGATGACCCACATGTCTGAGAGAAGCTGGCCTTAACACCCAGCTGCTAAAGTCCCTGCCAGGTTGGTAAAGAAGGCAGGCGAAAGCTCAGGTAGTGGCAGGGTTCTGCCCCACCAGTAGAAGCACAGCAGAGAGCAGATCCCACAGAGCTACCCAAGGGTGAAGCTGGCACAAATGCAGAGTGATAAACTCATGCAAACCACATCAGAGACAGCTTTAGTCATGAGAAGGTTAGTCCAGACCAAGGTGGGGGAGAAGCAGGTGCCTGGGTAAGACACCGTCCCTGAAGGTGTTTAAGGTTAGGGTGGATGAGGTACTTAGGAGCATGATTTAGGGATTGGTGGGAATGGTTGGACTTGACGATCCAGTGGGTCTCTTCCAACCTGGTTATTCTGTGATTTTGTGAAGCAGGTGCCTGGGTAAGACAAAGAGTGTGGTGGTTCACCAACTGCTTTAGTGTGATTTAGATGATATGCACAATTGAGGTGACACAGAGAGAAGGGGAAGTTGAGGCTGGGGAGAAGGGACAGGAAAGACAAAGATGACAATGAGGCACAGAGGGGTATACAAGACAGGACAGCTGACCAAGTACAGGGTTTCACTGAGCAGCCAGCCTACACAAGAAGAAAGTCAGACAACTATTTTGGCAGACTAGCACTATATAACATCTTGACAAGCCTCCATTTGTGATGCTAAAATTGGTTTTCTACACACAGCATGCCCACTCTATCGACTCTGCCAGGCTCAAAGCCCACACCACTGAAGTGGCCCTGGCACAAGGTTCACCACACATGACCCCGCATGATCCTGGCCCTGACTCCCAGCAGCACCCCTGCAATGTAACACACGTGAGGTGCACACAATCAGTGGCTTGGCATCTGATTCATGTCTTCTGGCAATTTATCACATCACTCAAAATAAAAGGCACATGACAAGATTACTTGCCATCTATCTCTGGCTTGTTTTAGTCAAAGAAGGATGTTGAGGCTCTGGAGCGAGTCCAGAGAAGAACAACAAAGATGGTGAAGGGGCTGGAGAACAAGTCTTATGATGAGCAGTTGAGGGAGCTGGGGTTGTTTAGCCTTGAGAAGAGGAGGCTGTGGGGAGACCTTATTGCTCTCTACAACTACCTAAAAGGAGATTGTAGACAGGAGAGTGCTGGCCTCTTCTCCCAAGTGACAGGGGACAGGACAAGGCAGAACGGCCTCAAGCTCCATCAGAGGAGGTTCAGACTAGATAGGAGAAAGAAATCTTTCACAGAAAGTTCACAGAAAGTGTCATTGGGCTCTGGAACAAGCTGCCCAGGGAGGTGATGGAGTCACCATCCCTGGAGGTGTTTAAAAGATGGGTAGACAAGATGCTCAGAGCCATAGTTTAGTGGCAGATAGGAACGGTTGGAAGTGATGATCCAAGAGGTCTCTTCCTGGTGATTCTATGATTCTCTCTATCAATCCATCCTGGGACTCCATGTCCTAATACACTTCCTGAGAAACTCACGGTGTTAAAAAGGAGCAAGAGCTGTGAGCCCTGGAGGTCACTGCTCCCCCTTCCCCATTAACCCCTGGTGATGCCAGTATTTGCTACTTTCGTACTTGAGATTGTCTGGCTGGCCTTCATATATATTTTAAACACCTGTGAATACTTAATTTGCTCTAAATGCAAGTCATGTCTTGAAATTCTCCTTGTCCAAGAAAACAGAACTTGTCAGAAACACCATCAGGACATTAAAAGCTCAGAAGGAGCAGACAGGTACTCAGAAAGGCCATGTTGTACTTGATTGAGACTGCTCACTGCATTCTCCCTGGAGCAATGCTTAGCAGTGTGGCTGATGGCCAAGAAGGACAGGATATTCCACCTGATTAACTAGCACCACTGAGAGACTGGGATTACACTCATTTTAGCCTGATACACACTGTTGTAGTAACTTGAGAAGTTTCCATCATCAGATGCAACTGACAAAATCCACTGAGACTAAGTGTCTTTTAAAGATCTCTGTTTCCTGCCTTCCAGCTTGGGCATGAAGGCAAAAGCCACCGCTGGGAACATTACAGAGGAGAGCTCAAGGAGGCATTTATCAACCAAATCAGCAGAGAATAGCACTCTGCAATGAACAAGAAGGATCTGCCTACCTAATGGTGACATGGTTTGGTTCTGTTGGTTTACAGAATACACTGATCAAAGGTGGCTGAGTCACCAACCCTGGAGGTATTTAAAAGATAGGTAGACAAGGTGCTCAGGGACATGGTTTAGTGGCAGAAAGGAATGGTTGGACTCGATGATCCAAGAAGTCTTTTCCAACCTAGTGATTCTATGAATCACAGACCTTTTCCTCCTTATCTTGTAACTCAATATCATTCAAAGGACTCTAAATCCTCCTGTTCCAGAAAAATCTTGAAACACCTCCTTATAGACAGGAGAGTCTTGCGGCATGACCTGAGGGCTGAGAACACAGGCTTTGACCTTGAAATGAGCTCCGAAGCTGGAAGCCTCCACTGCGTTCAGAGCATGCAAAAGATCCAGGAATAGGTTGCACTCCCATGCTGCTCCTCCAGAGTCTTCAAACACTTGATAAGGAACAAACTAAACCTACTTCCTTCCTCACCTTTATCTTTACTGAAAGAATAAACTGAATCAAGCTAAGTAGGCTGGTATTTACAAGAATAAATGGATGTTGACCTTGCAGGACCCTTCTGCTTTCTCTTTAGTACTCTCTTAGAAAGCCAGCTGTTTCATGTTATTTTCTCTTTTTTGTCCTTCAGTTAACATGCAAGAGACCGACCTGATCTAGTAACTACGTGAATAATTAGAGCAGCTCTCCATTTCCCTCGTATGTTTGTAAAATCTGTCATCCTGTTGAAGACTGATTGTCTCAGCCAATCTCAGCAGTAGCTGAGCTGGTCTCAGCAGATCCTACAAAAGGTTACAAGGCACATAGTCTGGAAAGGTTTAAAAGTTAGAAACCCCACTCTGCACTGCATCAACAAAGGAAATGCAAAGAACATGAGAACCAGAAAGCAGAAAAGGCATTTAACTTCTCCAGAAAAAGAGCACTTGGGGTAACCACATTCAAAACATATTTATCTAGGAAGATCTGGAGACAAGTATATATAGAATAATACAATGAGCCTTGCATTTAAAGGCAAGCATAAAGACTACATGCCACACAAGCCACTCCTGCCTACTGCTCTTGCTGGGCTACCATGGTCACAAGATGACAGCAAATCACAAGAATTTCTTGCTAAGCCACTACGGCTTATATTTAATCTATTTTTGTAGTTTCACAAACTAAGTGCTGATGTGCTTACATCCACAGAGATATACTAGGAAAAGCAGAAACATTAGATATAAGGAATTTGGCGGGGGGCAGGGTAAAATCTAACTTATATTTACAGGGAACAAAATAGATGGTACATGCAATGCAGCAGCTTTATGGGGGCTTGTGAATTCACTGTGCTCTCTGGTAAGATCTAGATTCTGTAAACTGTCCTGCAAAACCTTTGGCAGCAATTACATCATTACCATTGGGCTTAATTATATGAAGTGTCCCTAAGATTCTGCCACACTGCTCTGTGGGGTGCCAAGGAGTGAAGCCATGGTTCTTTCCTGACTGCAGAAAAAAATGATTGATGTGAAAAGACCCAAATAAGCCTTATTTACAAGATGGTTTTAGAGTACTGTAGTGTAAAAAATACTCCCATAGTGCACTATAATAATCTGTAAATGAAGGTTGTGAATGGACCCAGTTCTTCCAAAGATCAGCAGCAACTCTGCGTGGTATCATTGTGCATAAAGTGCTTTACAATTAAAAGCACTGCCTGATATGCTGCTTCTCTTCCTAAAGAAAACCAATACCTTGTAGTCGTGCTAAATTAATCTCAGTTTAGGTGAAGCCAGATAGTTTGTATGCACAGCTTTCAGAAATCTGGCTTTTATCTCTCCAAGCAGCCTCAAAGTGCATATCTGGGGCTCTGCCACCCAAGTTAGAGGTCTGGGTGCTGCAGGTCTCCCAAACAACTGAAGGTTGATAGTCAATTTGTGATGAAGTTGTTGATGACTGTGTCAAAGAAACAGGTAATTTGTGGACATCATCCTCCTAAAGATTACAGCTTCACTGCAAAAAAAACCCACTTACACCAGAGCTAATATCACAAAGTTGTAGATTTCTCCCCCAAAGTGTGAACTGCATTACCAATTTAATAATTGCACATTTTTTGCATTCAGCAACCTCTCTCTTTATGCTTCTAATCAGCATTAATTTAAATGCAGGATAATTAGCAGATTCACTCATGGATGGCTGTTGAGAATTTAACCACTTGATGTCTGTAGCATGCACTGACAATTGAGTCCTAGTAAGGCAGAACAACATCTACGGCAGCAAAGCAGCCAGCAGATTCAAACATTTGGGTGTTCTCCCCTTCAGCATTAGACCAAAATAGTAAATGCCACTTTATCTTTGTCTTCCCATGTTCTGTCTATTAACTGTTCAGATATTTACCATCACCATTCAGATAAGTATCTAGTGGTATTGTTCCTACACATCATATGTGCAGATCCACCAAAGCACAGATAACCCAGGAAAATACGTTTGCAAACTGACATGGGATATAAATCTAAAGCACAGTCAACACACTTGAACTTTGGCTTACTTGCCAGGCTTTTAGGACTCGGGGGGATCCCAACTTCTTTGCCCAAGTAAACACGTCCCGGTAGTCCATGGCAGTTTTGCCTCAGAAGGAGAACAGTTTTGCAAGCTACAACTTTTTTCCCCAAACACCCTTAAAATCTCAGAAAACAGTCATTAATTCAGTGGTTTCCACTTACAACAGATGTTGAGAGTGCCTCAATGATGGGAAAACACACTTGGGGCAAGATCCTGTGGGAGAGGCAGATGGAACAGGCAGAAGGGTCCCAGGAGAACAGGCAAGCAGCATTGCCCCACACCGAGGAATAGGAGAAGACCCAAGATGACCCAGCATGCCGTTTGTACATAAATAAGTGTACTTGACCTGAAAGCTGTCTAGTACTCTAAGGCATCACCAAGTGCAAGCCATTATGTCCCAGCTCTCAGGAGGACTCGTTAGCTCAAAGCTAGAACTGCCCAAATGAGCCTTCTCAGTTTCTGCTTTACATGACCTAAATTTGGGTTCATAACCATTCCTGTAATTCTGCTGTGAAAATATGATTCTTCTGACTAGTGTACTTACACTGTCTCTCTCAATATTACTGACTGCGAGCCTGACAGTATTTTACATGACATGGGATCAAACAGGAAGATGTGACATTTTAAAAATACACATTTATGTCAAAGTTGACTGTCACCAAGTTATAATGTCCCTGTTCTTACTGACATTTTTATATTCTGTCAAACAGTTTGTCCTTCTAGTGGGCATTACTAATATGTAATTAAATTTATATAAACTAATGAAGCAAATGACACATTATTTTGATTCATTCTCATTAGGTACCTCTTAAAAGTACCCCAGGGCACTTTTAAACATGAAGAATGCCCACAATTATGATTTTTATAAAATATACTTTAATCTTGCAGTCTGTAACTATTTAATTATTTTGCCAGTAGCAATTTTTTATTACATCCCCTCTTTATATTCAAAGCCTACCTATTGCAATGAGTCTTTATAAAGAAATACATTAATTAAATATGCCTTTGCTTCACCAGCCTAGGAAAAGACTATTAATCACGCTGCAGGCACAAGTACAACATAATACCTGCTATTGCTCACGGCCACCTCACACAGACTACTGCTGCATGACGCAATTGCCTCCAACAACTCTGAGCATACAAAGACCCATTCACTTGCCTCATTTAGTGTAAAGCAGCTGATACATTTGTGAGATATTATGGGCTGGTTTTTGCTTATCCGACATCACTATACCAACATCTAGTGAAGTGTATTTGTGGGGACCACCTTGAAACTAGACACACAGAGAACACGAGTGGCTTGAGTAGGGCAGGGCTGTCTGCCTCTCCTCACCAAATCCTCCTCTCACTAGCACAGAGGGGAAGGCCAAACACAAGATGCAGCTGTAACCAGCAAATAGGTTTGTTACGGGCAGGGCCACTGAAATGCAGCATTCTTCAAGAAAAAAAAAGAAAAAAAAAGAAAAAGAAGAACAATGACTGAAGTTCTCATATCAGAGACATGAGGTACAACCACATTCCCAGTTGTCTGATGTCATTGCCAAGTGCGACTTCAGTCAGAATGAAAAGATATTTCATGGGCATTTATACCTGTGGGTAGCTGCCACAAACTCTGTTAGTATTTTATTATGTGAGAAAGGTAAAAAAGAAGTTGTATCTTCGAAATGAAAAATGCCAATTATTCCTTGACCTTGACTAGATGTTTGAAATGCTCTTCAACACACTGACAATATGCACTCCGAAGCAATTATTTTTCATGGAAAATGTTTCTCGGATACTCTACTTGTACCTTCATTAACCACAGGTCACCCACAGAGGTCTGAATTTCTCACTTGAGAAACATCTAAAATGAAAACTTTAGAGTAACCCTGACTATGTTTAGAGTGCCTCTGAGCACAAAGCATTTATTTTGCCTAACATAGCTAAAGGTATTCAGAAACCTTCAGCTAAAGGTTCAGAACTGCCTAGTGTTTGGGTGTCGGTTTTTTTTTGGTCATCTTTTAACTACTCACCTCAATTATACTGTGTGGAAAAGGGCAGTCCCTTCCATTGTGTTTGAACTGGTTACCTTTTCTATTTATCAGAAGTTCTATTAACTGACTAACTCAATTACTCACTCTTCCTCTCTGTCACGGTGAATCAAGATATGCAAAGAACCATGGGTGTCCCCTACATCTTTTTGAACACTTCTCTACCACCAGTGGCCCCTCTCACCCATTTTTGCCCCACAGCCTCTTCACTCCCAACTCCGTTTTCCCTTCTGTTCAAGGCATGTTAGCAATCTTACCGTCTTCACAAAGCTGAAGCATCCACCTCCTACTACTCTCGCTACTGTTGTTGTGTGCTATGTTTTTGATGAGGAACTCCAAAAATTTAGTCATCAGCTGGTTTGCCCTGGGATGCCAACAAAGGGAGAGGCACTGGGGTCACAGGGAAATGCGGTCAGACAGGGCAATCTGCTTAACGGGAGCTGGAGGGAGGGAGGGAGAGAGTAAGGGGAAACCTAAGTGTGATCTATCAGAGCAAGGTGGGAAATAAGCCTGTGAAAGGAGCTACGAGCAGAATGCTAAGATCTGAATGCTTGGCTCAGGTTCTCTCCTTGCCATCTGCTACGGCTGCACCAGATCCTCCCGTCTTTTTGCCTTTGGCTGTCCCTGGGTAACTTCACTTAGGCTCAGACAACCAGCTACTACAGCAATTTGTGGCTGGTTGGTGCCAAACCAGTAGCTAAATCCCGGTGAGTAACATGCTCACTGCACAGCACGTCACTCTGCAGCCAGGATGGAGGAATTTTCATCCCCTCCTTTATTTGGCTGCTTGGATAATGCTTCACTTCTGAAACATAACCCTGATATTTCTGCAGGGTTTACAATTCTGCAGGGTTTTTTCATTATGCTCCCTCAAGTTCCACCCATTCTCAATGAGACACTCTAACTCTTCTTTTACAAAAGAAGTGTCTGAAGCATGTTGACACCTGACAGGTCACATTCAGGGCAGGTGGGGCAGAACAGACAGCCAAAACCAGGTCCCTTGGCATACAAACCACTAGATATCTTTCTTCTTTTGTTCAGGCTTAGATAAATTCCCTTCTACAGCTTTCAAACCAGAGGTGTAGTTAGACATATTTGATAAATCTCAATAATTGAAGGCAATTTATACATCCTATTAAAACAAGATGTTGCTTCAGCACTAGTAAGACAGTACAGATGGGCTAAAAGAGCAAAGGTTTGGTTATAGATTTAATAGGAAACACAAGGTGGTGTTTTCTGTGCTTACCTTCAACACTGTGATATTCCATGCAAAACTCTCAATGGCTTTGCTTAACTTTCTTCCTTTCAAACCCTCCTTTGTCCCAAGGTTATGAAGCTCCTCATGGAATTCCATTCCTAAAAAAACAGTTTGCTGTATCACCCAGTGTATGATTGATTTCCCCTATAAAATGTTTAATGAGCATGTTCAGTCTTACAGTTGGCACTTCCAACAACCTCTGCCTGTGTTTCCCCCCTTCCCTGTTATGATCCCATCCTGGAGAGCATCTTCCACACTAAAGGGATTGTGTGCAATCTTGCAGTAGTGCTTTTCTTTGAACATAACACTCCTTTCCTGTGCTGAGGTCCCACACAGGCATTTGCCCAGTCCCTGCACAAAGAACCCTCTAGCGCTTCTGCCTGCAGTCTGCGTTGCTGACAATATTGCCACAAAAGGCAATTGCTTGTCACTCTCCTTGAATAGATGATCTTGTACCTTGGGAGGTAGCCTGACAAATGTGGAAGATACCTGTTCAGCACAGCAAATACACACTGAAATGCACAGCTCCTCATTAATCTTAATCATAGTCATACAGAAAACCTCTTGTACTTCACAATGATGAATTATGTCAGGAACGCATACTGCTAATCACAGGATTGCTATTCCTGCAGCCTGGAGAACTGAGACTTTCAACTGCAGCCCTGGGAACTGTTACATGTCATTGCCAGTCTCTGTGGCAAATGTCTGCAGATCTGTTGCTGGATACACGAATTCAGGAAATGTGGGAGCAGATTAGAACCTTACCGGGTCAAATTAGCCCACCAATTCCACAAGATTTGTACAGTGTATGCAACAATTTCTCTGAATCTGCTGTGGATTAAGAGACAAAATGGAGAGAGAGCTGCTTGTGTTCCCTTAATTTGTTCCTTACAAAGGCCAGATTTGTACTAAATCACTACAAAAAGCCTGAAGCCTATCCTGGCTGAACAAACCACCTTCCACCACCAGTTGTTTCATAGCTTTCCTTCCCCTAACGTTTTAAGGCAAATGTCATTCGCAAATTCGAGCTTCATTGAAATGACATCAAAGAAATGCCCTTTGAGAGAACATCTGCACGAAGTAGACAGAGAGGTCTGTTTAACAGGTTGCTGAAGGAATCAGTCTCCAACAGCCCAGGGCAGGCTTGTACAGGGTGTAGCTTGCCTGAAGCGCTCCTGGAAGACTAACAATAGGCTTCCTCTCCAATCACACCAACTCCAGGAACTTGATAACACTGAGGCAGTTCAACCCCACACAAGGTAAGACTTCTCTACTGTTTATCTTGCAATCCTTCGCCCGCTCACCAGTTTTGCCTGTCTAGGGTAAGCGAGCTCCTGTAGCTCTTCCTTTGGAAAACAGTCTAAATAATTGCACCCCAAATAAGACTCCCCTGCAGGCATGCCTCGTGCCAGCTGACTTACAAATCATTTCACTGCAGTAAGTGAAAGAAAACCTTCAAATGACTTGCTTTGTCCTGCAAAAAAAAAAAAATTAAGGCTAATGATGCTTAGCTCCACATGGACAGCTCTGCATCCTTTTTGTTATTTTTCCCTCTGGATCTCACCTCCCCACCTGTAATTTAGAGACGGTGGTGCCCTGAAGAGAGGAAGCCACAAACATTTGTTAGGCTGTAAGAGCACTAACAAGTCCTCCCAGCTGCTGCCAAGCAGGGCTGAGACTGTACATGAATAAACCCAACAAAAGCGACCACGTGAGACGCCATCTGGATGAGTGCACAGAGCCTTGCAGCACAGAGAACCTGGACCAAAACAGACTACAACCTGAAGCAGAGGTCTGGGAACACACGTCCAAAGGGAACAGGACTGGGGTGAGGTGAAGGACAACGTCACAGGCAATTGTGGCTCTGGCATCTCTTAATTCTGAGCGCTTCACCTTGACACATTCAAAATGTTATTTGAACAATTTGTCTGGGTAAAATTTGCAACAGACTAATAGGCATTTGAGTGTGCTGATGGATGCTCCCTCTCCTGCTCCCTTCCTCTGTCTAAATCCTATGGCTTCAGAAGAGCACTTCATATCTCTCCAGTCTTCTCCTCAATCAGAAATGATACTTTAAGCCTAACAAAGCACAACAAAGGAGCAAAGATAACAAATGCAAGAAATTAATCTTTATGGTGGGGGAAGGAAAGAGAGGGAAACTGCATAAAACTCTGGACATCAGTGTGGTGGCATGGTCCTTCATTGTGTTCTCTGCACATCTCCAGCTCTCTGCTCGCACAGACGCTAGTGCCCAGGCAAGTGTTCAGGGTTCTTCTCTCAGTGCTGAGAGCAGGGCAGGCAGAAAGTTGGCTGATGTTGTTGACAGTCTGCATAATTTAATGCAAAGTACTGGTTTAAAATTATACCAGCTAGAAAGACCCCTGGTGCTGCAGCTTCCTGTCTTGTTCCATTCCTAAACCTTCTCTGCCTGATGAAGGCTTTGGGCTGAGGTTGTTTTTGCTGATTTTGCAGACACACAGAAGCTAAGCATGACACAAGATGGGGCCTGTTTAATCCAACAAGATATGGCTGCTTGCCTTTTCTCCTTTTGCTACCACAGCACCAGCATGGCTCCAGAGCTCTGAATTTCAAAGAGCAAGGATATTAGGTTCCATTCTGCTCTTGTACCACATAAAAATGAGTTAAATGCTATTGTTGAAACAGTTTCCAAATTTCCTCTATTTAAAAAGCTGAACTGAAGGATTTTCTACAAAGCATCAGTTTCATTCATTATTTACATTGAAAAGAAGCAAATTGCTGTATAGCCTGTCTCAGTTGCCAAATCCAAAAATGCCTATTAGAAAAAATAGCCTTTATGATCATTGTGGTCCCAGACGACTATGCTCAAGAACATACATTAAATGCAGTAGGAAGTGTTTGCATTAGTGACCTTCAAGGTTTGCTACAGGTTAGGAAATGTGCAGCTGTACTGCCAAATGAACTGAAAACAGATGTATTTTCACCAGTGTAAACCCTGAACAGAAATACACTGCATGTACTTATTCAGTGTGGTTTATGATACATCAAGGTTAATTAATCAAGTTGTTGAGGATTACCACTGCCAAATGTGGACTCCCTTATCTCTCTAGCAGGGCTTATTCTTGTGTATCAGTGGATATCAGAGGAACCATGTTTCAGTTCAGATCCTAGCCCGCTATCCTGAACAAGTGATGAAAAGGGGTATGCCTGAATAAGCTGAACTGTGAATCACAGGCTGGTGATTTCCACCAACCTGAAAAAAAAGTGTGAACCTGCAGCAGAGTGGACAACACATGGGTGGCCACTTCTGAAACCACATCTTCCCTTTCTACCTGCGCACGTGAGGCAGAGCCCTAGTTCAGACAGACACGTCCTGTACACAGCAACAGTTCTGCACGACCTACTTAAAGCCTACAAGTGGCTTGCGCCCATATACCTGATGTACATAATGCAGAGCCACACAGATGTACTGTGACACAATGGAATTCTATTAGCATAAGTTTCCAAGCTCTAAACTAAGCCTAAACAGCAAAGGTGAGTAAAGATAGGCAACAGAGCTTGGTCCAATGGGTTCCAAAAACTCTTGCCTACTCTGTTTAAGGTAGAGAACGTGGTAGAGACTGGAGATCAGTAAAGGCAGCACGTCTTCTCACTCCTTCTTTTCCACCAAAAGCCTTTCTAGCTAATTTGACTAATTTAAATGCTGTAAGGCATTTGAGAGCTGTGGAGCAGATGGAGAAATAGTTTTTAAGTTGAAAGCTGAGAATTTTCGCCCAATCCCACACCTGCATTGCTACCGGAGGATGAGCCTTCAGGAAGATGGAGTCTGCCAGAGAAAGACTGGGATGCTCACCTAAATATCAGGTGAAAGATGCTCCGTTAGTCACAAATCGTAAGTAAATTCTGGCACATCACTTCTCATCTCCTATCCAGAATTGCACAATAAAGAAGGATTACCTGTTTTCTGACACTGAACAATCTTGTCATGAGTGATGTCTGCCATCTCAATGAGAACCCTGCTCTCTTGAATCATCTGTGAGGAAATAAACAGAAAAAAAACAACATTACTAGCATTTCCTGCAACATCTAATCCACAGAAAAACGCCAGGTTTAAAACTTAAAAAGAGCTTTGCTCTGCAAGCAACACTATGAAGATTGGATCATTCCTTCATATCAGGGCTTCCAGATCTGTATCAATCTCTGTGACAGTTACTGAGAAAGCATTTTGCTCCAGAAGAACAGCTGTTTTACATCAATGAGACATCATTGCAAATAATGTGAAGGAAATGGATTTGATTTCAGGAGAAAGAATACTTAGTAGATGAATACAATTCATTCTAACTGAAACTAAGTCCTTTCTTATTAGTACTTTTCTTGAAACAAAAGGAGAAATAAGTGTAGTCCTTGATATAAGTGGTTATCAAAAACGTTACCAAGTTATGAACAGCACTGATTTTAAGAGATACTTAAGCCTGTGCTGATCTTTATATACTACAGTGGCTCAGACAGCTACAGTATTTCTTGAATCTCTTTTTGTATAAATTCAGATCCAAATACAATCCCATCCCATCCTCACAACATTTCTGTTGAATTTTAAATGAAAACAAATAAACAAACCAAGCCCCAAACCAACAAAAAAGAGAAAGTTTCAACAAGCCTACTTTAAGTTTCAATAGATAGCTATATTTATGCACCTTCCTAGAGCAGCCCATTAAGAGCAAACAGATAAAGTGTTCATTATGTGACAATTTTCCTAAGCCTCCTTTCTTGTGAGTGCTACTCTCCTTTGACAGAAACAACCCTTCTAAAACCCGGCAGAAGCTCAGGCAAGCATGCAAATTGTTCCAATGCTATATTCTGCAAAACTGCAAAAAGGTGGCACATACATCTGTTACAGAAGGGAAGAACACGCTGTATAACAAACCATGCTGGAGAATAATCTCACTCTCCCGGGACTTACACTACAAACTCAAATCAAATCCAAGCAGCATGAGAGCAGTGCCAATTAGAAATGGAGCAAACTGAATATAGCCTAATGTTACATCCTGAAATTACAGAAGCTGCTGTCTGAAAGCTTTGCCAAAATGCTACAACTGCTAAAAGCCTTCCTATTTTCAAACACACTAAATAAGAAAACAAAACCAGTAGGTTTTGATTATTTTGGTTGAAGACAATGTAACTGTATTAAATTAACACTTGCAAATTAGCCATCTTATTGATTTAATTAGATACAAGAGAGAAAAGATGCTTCCTCTTGTCACACCCAATCTCCCAAATTCCGGAGAAATTCAGATGCAAATTTTGCCCCTTCATTTCTAATTAAACCTACTAAAACAGGCTTAATTTAATAAAAACAGCTACGCCTTGGCTTTGTTATAAATAAGAACATAAGAAAACCAAACTCCATTATCAGCTTCATGGGCAGAGAGGAAAAAAGTCTGATCCATCTATAGAGTGCAAAATTGGTTTTTAACAGAACATGCCCAGTGGATATGCCTGAGATTGAAATTACTGCACAAAACCATCCTTTGCCTTCCATTCTTATTACTTCCTTGTTCATGCATTATGTTGACTTTTCCCTCTTTGGCCTTTTTGCTTGTCATCTAGAAAGAAATGACAATTTCTACCCATCCTTGCTTTTCTGCTTTTCCTATCAATCACTAAACCATGCCCCTCAGCACCTCATCCCCTTGTCCCTTAAACACCTCCAGGGAAGGTGATTCAACCACCTCCCCGGGCAGCCTCTAACAGTGCCCGATGACCCTTTCCATGAAAAGTTTTCCTAATGTTCAGCCTAAGCCTCCCCTGGCAGAGCTTGAGGCCATTCCCTCTTGTCCTGTCCCCTGTCACTTGGGAGAAGGGGCCAGCTCCCTCCTCTCCACAACCTCCCCTCAGGTAGTTGTAGAGAGCAATGAGGTCTCCCCTCAGCCTCCTCTTCTCCAGGCTAAACACCCCCAGCTCTCTCAGCTGCTCCTCATAAGGCCTGTTCTCCAGCCCCTTCACCAGCTTCGTTGCTCTTCTCTGGACTCGCTCCAGAGCCTCAACATCCTTCTTGTGGTGAGGGGCCCAGAACTGAACACAGTACTCGAGGTGCGGTCTCACCAGTGCCGAGTACAGGGGGAGAATAACCTCCCTGGACCTGCTGGTCACGCCATTTCTGATACAAGTCAAGATGCCATTGGCCTTCTTGGCCACCTGGGCCACTGCTGGCTCATGTTCAGTTGCTGTCAACCAACACCCCCAGGTCCCTCTCCTCTTGGCAGCTTTCCAGCCAGACTTCTCCTAGTCTGTAGCTGCACAGGGTTGTTGTGCCTCAAGTGCAGGACTCAGCATTTGGCCTTGTTAAACCTCGTGTCATTGGTCTCAGCCCAGCAGTCCAGCCTGTTCAGATCCCTTTGGAGCTTTCTGACTCTCCAGCAGATCAATGTTTTTTATATGTACACACATATACATACATACGTATATATGGTCACAGGAAATTACCCTAGTACACACTAAAAAAGCAAGCTTGAGAATCACGCAATTTGGTAATCTAAGTGTGACCAGATCTCCCTACTACTACTGGGCACACTCCCAGGATTTTCCGGCATGCCTGTTCTAGGATTCTCAGACACAACGGCATTACATTCATTTTTAAGTGAATAGTGGCAAGAAAACGTTGATTTTTCCCTTACTGCAGAGTAGGTAGAGAAGCCCTCCACTCCTTTGATGCTGACATCAAAGTCTGAACTGCTCTCAGCTCAATAAGAATAAACAATTAAAAGTGAATCATATAGCAGAATCTAACCCATTACTGTCTTCCTGCTCAGCAGCAATCTTGACAAAAATAAATATTTTATCCCACGGCAATTTCTCAGAATGGATTCAGAGTTCCTCAGCTCAGCAGCTGGAGTGAGGGAATGCCCTTGGCACACCACCTGGCATGCATCCTCATCAGTTCCTCTAGGAAATAATGGGCTAGGTAGAAATAATACACCCTGGGCCAGCTATGATATGTGAGTCTGGCTGGTCTGTGATACCTTGCCACCTGTAATAACACAGAGTGCAGGACGTGGTATTTCTACATAACAGGCTTGAATCTACTCCCAACAAGAACTGTGTGTGCAGTTTCAGTGGGCAAGAGATCCTGCTTCCTAACACTGTGGTAAAAGATCATAACAATGGGCTAGGGCAAGGACAAAGCCTAGGTGTTCACTCTGAAGAACCAGAGATTGATTCATACAGAAAGAAAAACCTCAGGCAAGTAGCAGCTATCCAGGAATAAAATCATAGCATAGAGTGTGGGGCATTCTGTTTGGTTTGGTGTTTGTTTTGGTTTTTTAAAGCATACCACAATAGATGCTCTTGAAAAGTTTCTGCACAAATCCTGGCAACACAATAATTATAACCCTCAAAAAATAATCAATCTCATCTGAAAACCTGGGGATATTTACTAAGTAAATATTACAAAGGCCACCTAAAAAGCTAAGTTACTAGTTAATATCAACAATTTGTCTGTATTCACTTTAATATAGGTAAAAGCATGAGAGTCTCAGCTAGAAACAAGAGCCCTGCACATCCTTTCAGGCTGGACACAGGACAGCAGGCATCAGTTTTGGTAGGGTTGCTGGCTGCTGGGGAGAATGCTGGCCAGGGATGTCACATGTTGGCCACAGACACCCGCACTTGGTCCCATCCACCTGCCCCTGAGAGATTTTGCTCCTGTGGCTCTTCTTATCAACAGCTCCTGCTTACAGTCCTGGGTCATGGCATCTGGATACCCTTTTTCATCACTGTTTCTGAAATGAGTCCATAGTCTCCCAGCCTGAATGGCCTTCTGCTTTTTCAGTTCCACCACACCCAAAACCACATCTGGGGATCCCATCTACTTCTATCGGTGCCAAGAAAAGAACCAGAAACTCTAAACACAATATAGAGGGCTATGAGATTTTCTCTGGGAAGGTAACCTCATAAATCACATGATAGCTTGAAATTTTCATACCATTTTACCAGCAATGTTTCAAAATCCTCCAACCTGTCTAAAATACAAAGAATGAGCTTTCTGATGTTGGCAGCATGAATTTCCGTGCACCTTTACTCTGCTCAGACCTGCAGTGAGCAGCCCTCCTGGGCAGTTGTGTAAGTCCCAGCCAAGTGCCTGGAGCCTGTCAGGGTTGCTGTTTAGTGTCAGCTCCCACATAGCAAATCGCTTTGGTGACTGCCTCTCAAAAAGCAAGAGACATCCTGCTCCCTCAGGAAACTCTTGTTCCACCAGAGTGTTAACTCCTGAACGCTGAGCTTCAAGGGATTAACCTCCAGATGACATATACTAAAAAGCAACCTCTAAAGGATAGATGCCAGTATTTGGGTCTGCTTAGAGTCAGTGAGGAAACTTTTAGCAGCTGCTGAAGCTGGCAGGATTGCTCAGGACAACTTGTATTTCCCATATCAGAAAGACTATAAACTTTACTGAGTGGTGTGTTGAACATACCTACAGGAGAAAAAAGTAGACAAGAATTGGAGTAAAACTACATGAAACCTGATTCTAGTATAGGGACTTAAAAAGCTACCTTGCTGACCAAAAGTGCATAGCCGTTAAACAGAAGGGAATGCGGCTGAATGGGAGAAACTACCACACACCTTGACATTTGGGATCCTGCTGATTTCAGCACTGGGCTCTGCACCCCGAGGGTCGAGACCTGTGGGGTGGGCATGGGGTCCCTTCTGTGCTCGTTTAACAACTGCAGCAGCACAGAGCTCTGCAGGAACAAAGGACAGCCCCACGCCTCCCATTGGGGACCACTGCCATGTTTCCATGGGAGCAGGGACACAAAGATTTCTGCAAGTCCTGGAGGTGGTAACCCTCCTGGAGAGGCTGCAGTGCCCAGAAATGTCCTGATAACAAGGAGTGAATAAGGGGGTGTTCAGATTGATGAAAGATGGCACAAGTCCCAGAAGTACACGTCACATTCAATAAGCTAATGAGAATGAGGAACACAAAGCCTCCACTGCATAGATTAGTTTTTTTCTGCAAAATAGCTCATTTAATTTAAATATTCATATGCAATGCTGAAAGCAAGAAGCCTCAACTTGATTTATTTCAATCCACCTGAAGCATCCTGTTACAATCATGTGGGTTTCTCCCAGAAGCAAGGGAAACAAGAGCTGGCACAAACCCAGGAGCTCTCTCTCATTCGGCATATGAGAGTCAGAAAGTGGAAAAGACCATGGGCTGAAAATAAAACTGACCTGTCTCACTTATGTATATAATTGTAGCATGTAATATCAAATTCAAGATTCCATTGCTTTGCAGAAAAAACAATGCCTTACTTCATAATTAGTGACAAAGACAAATAAATTTGAAGTTAAATTTAAAATACCTTAACACTGAGGGCATCATATCACAAAAAACTTAACAGGCTTACTCTTGTCTGTACTAAAGGTAGTTAAATCATAGGATCAATGCAAAATGAATGAAAAAAAACTTATTTATTTTTAGTTTAATAAACTCCTGTGCTAGAGATGAATTTCTTCTTTTCGTTACAAATTATTCCAGAGACTGAAAAGGGGAGAGGAAATTAACAGAGCAGAGTCTCACCAAAAAAAAAGACAAAAAGAGACAGGGAAAACTCCTGGTGGCAAATTAAAGCACTGCTCCTGCTGGGAAGATAAATGATACAAAAGAGACAGTTCAAAGAATCCTCTCATAAATATTGTAATGTTTGGAACAGAAACCAACTAAATATCAAACTTAAAGCAAGCTTTCTTGTCTCCTCATGGGTGTTGTCCCTGTGCTTTTCACTGACAATGAAGAGGGTAAGAAGTACTGCATCATGCTTCAGAGAGAGCGGGGGAGAGAGGGAGAGGGAGAGAGAGAGAGAGAAGGAGAGAGGAAGAAGAGGAGAAAGAGAGACCAAAAAAACCCCACCCCTCAAATAAAACCAAAAAGGCTACAAAAATACAACCAGTTTGGAAAGCCAGATGAAGCACAAAGTGAGCTCACGCAAATTTGAACAGATTCCCTCTTTAGCACTGAGCACTTATTGCAGACATTTGGGACAAGAAGCAGCCAGGCAATCAATTGTGTGCCAGAAAGCCTTGTAAAAAAGGAGCATGTGGTGCCAGGACATGACAAGGAACACTGGCCACCAGTCTGCCTTGTCTCTGTCCCAGTATGCTCTAAGCCAAGTTTCTGTATCTGAGCCTTTCCCTACAACAGCCCAGTAAGAGGAACAGTTATCAGGGACGGTTACATCAGCTAGAAACACCTGAAATACTTTATCAACATACCCTGGAGAAAGAACTGAATAAAAGTCACCTTAAATTCCAATTTCTTTTTTTTGCCTACAAATATTTCTGGAGAAGTATGATGCCAGAGTGTTGCAGGATGTGATCTAGTGCATGAAGATCAGTTCTTTTAAAACAGGAGCACTAGAGGAACAGGGGAAGGGGTCAGCTTTCATTATGTTTATGTTAAAACCAAGTAACTGAAATACCCAACTGGAAATCCGTTCAGCAACAACAGTTCTAATCTGACCATTTTCAGGTCTTATTGTAGAAGGAACTATGGGACATGGTTATCAGAGACAGAAGCTGAGAGTGTGGTGGGTAAATAAAAGAAAGAATTATAAGAAGTGGAGAAAGAAACACGATAATTGTTTTCCCAGCCTATGTCCAATTTTGGACAGAAAACTCTCTAAACCAGATATGAATTCAAGACAATGTCCATGCACTGGACTGTGTTTGACGTCAGTGTATTATGACACTTCCTTGGCAGTGGATGCTCTGCTCTGCAATATCCCTCATCTTCAGCTGCTCAGGGAGTTGTGAAAACTATTCCTTTGGGAATGACTCTGTCCCACAGCTGAAGTAAGAATTTCAGTGGAAAAGCTCACAAAAACCTATTTAGTCATTTTGCGCTGACATAAACTGGGAAAATGGACTTTCTCCTTGGGAATAAAGATGTCATGCCTGCAGCAAGACAAAGAAACCCAAAAAGACTGAATGGGAAAGAATAGCAGGAAAGAGCAGTTCCTCTCCAGGCACATCTCACTTCTACAGTACGAGTTTGGCTGCATGGACCAATACCTGTGCTGACAAAAACACTGCCTTTAAATGCATCAACTTATGCCCCAGGAGAGTCACAGATATTGCTTCTCTTCTCAAAAATCCCCAATCCAACTCCACGTTGGCTAAGAAGTTCTTAACTCTAACTTGCCTTCTTTCAACAGCACCTACAGACAATGTCCTTCCCCACTTGTTTATTTTAAAATAATCAAGATCAGTTCCACTAAAGGGGCCTGAATACAGAGAAAAATATCAACATGAGTTTATATTACAAATAACTTCCCTGTCAAATCTTTTTCTTCCTCAAAAGACACTTGGGGAGCTTCTTTATTTTTTGAGGAAACCTTTTATATGCAAGAGCCAGGAGACTGGGTAAAAAAATGATTTGCAAATGATTCAATCATTTGATTATGAAGGTAAAATAGTGCTGAATCAATAACTGAAAAGTGCTCAAGTGTCCCTGAGTCCATGCGTGCTTGCATCAGCAAATGTATATATCATGCAGAGAAACTACAATCTGTTTCTGAACAGTTCTCAACCCAAAAAAAAAAAAAAATCCTAACTCCACAGGATAACTATTTGCAGTGAATAATTCAACCATCTGTCACACCTGGCTTAGCCCTATCCCTTCTCTTCACATTGAGTATGTCCTTTTTTAAGGTGTGATCAATGAACACTAGCATCAATTTGACAGCTTTCAAGGTGCACCACACATGCTGTCCACCTCAGCAAGCATCTTCTCATGCCTGGCCACTGATGAGAGGGTGGAGGGCGAGAGGAAGAGTCCTCCGTCACGAGAAAGGAGAGGTCTAAAGAACAGGTCTGTACGTGACATGCTACACCATCTTAGGATGTATGCGAAGGAATCAATGACAACACTACCAAAATCCATTCATCGAACTCCTTGTATGGTATCACCCAAAGCTGTAAGTTGAAATAAATCATTTTAAACTGGGTTTCTGGTAGTTAGCATATTTTTCACAGAATCACAGAATCACCAGGTTGGAAGTACTGTATTGTCAACAGCCCACCTTTTGTTCTTGTTTTCAGTAAATCCCACTCCCTGCTTTCCTCTTTAGAGACTCCCAATCAACCCAGTATCATCAATGAAGCCTCTTCCTCCATGAGACAAAGCAACAGCGGAGTTCCACTAAACCACTGTAATGTGACCATAAAAAAACAGAGCCTTGAAAAATTATTCCAGTTCCTTAAACAAAGCACATGAAATTTTATTCTAACAGGGCCTCTCTTGGAAGAAAATATTTAATGCAGAACACAATGGTAAAATTAATTGCACAGGAAAAACCCAAACAAACTGCACAAACCAGTCTTTGTCTCTGGCGCCTGCTGACAAAGGCGGAGCAGGAGGGAACAGACAGTTAATTGTTTTCCAGATCATTGTGGCAGGTCTCCGAGCATTTGCACCTCCATTTTTCTGGACTGTCAGCCCTGTCTCTGCCCCATTAAATACACGGGCAGTTTATACTTTCTTGGAGAAAAAAAAAAAAGGTATGTTCAGTTGGGGCAAAAAACCTCAACATATCAAGCTGGTTTTATCCAAGATTATTTTCAAAGCAGGCTTTTTAAAGAATGTAAAATCCATAGTGGTTTTGGAGATGGCGAGGAAGGTTTGCCCCACACTCATGCTACCTGTGCTGTGGAGCCTAGCGAGTGAGGCAGACCTACAATCTCAGCTTCCCACTATGAGATTTTGAGTCAAACATTTTTTCTATTCTACCATAAAAGGAATTAAGAAGTACAACCCATTCATACAAGAGAGAGGTCAATGTCAATAGATTTCATTTTATGCATTTAAAATCACTCTCAGGTCTATTAACCCAAAATGTGCTTTGAGGTGAAGAGGCATTTCTCAGGAATTGAAGACATGCAGCAAGCACTCTGGGTCCAGTTCCTTGAAGCCATATTTACCAACAACTTAAAAGGCTGATTTGCAACAAAACAAACAAACAGAAAAAATATCATTAAAAATAAACGCACCCGGGATTATACTAAATCACTACAAACACCATAGCAAGGAAGAGCCCTTTCTCAACACTGAAATTGTAAACAAATACCCTCCTCACACTGTATTTTCAACTACCGAGATTGAAAGAGACAGTTCATTTTTTTTAAACACAGAAAAGGCTAAATAGATTTCAATATTCTGCTACTGGCATTGCATCAAAAGGCAAATATCCAAAGCATAGCAAAAACATTTATTAAATTCTGCTTTTGCTTTCTCAGAAGCCAATAGTTTTAGCAAATTAAGTGGCAGTCCCAGACAGACAAAGTGGGTAAAATTTATTTCCAGTATCATGTTCTTACAAACCAGAACCACATCTCAAACCAACCCTTCCATAGGCATGGAAAAATTTCTTTTCTCTTTTTCAACCCTCTGATTTTAAACTCCTCGCATTGTCTCTTGACATTCAAGGTACATCTTCCTCCATCAGACATAAATGTGAGAGCAAACATTATTTAAAACAAATTTACAAGTGTTTTTGTCTGCATCTGAAAGAGCCCTTTCACCTATTTAAACGGGAAAACTGTTTCCAAAGTACAACAAGGCCTTGAAATGTCCCATGTGTACCATTCAGTATATAATTACAAAGATAAGAGGTGACACATTCATTTTGGTAAAATTCCATTAAGCAGGCCTCCAAAGACAGAAAAATTATTTATGTGGTATTTGCTCTTTCAGAGAGTCATCATACCACATAACAAATCTATCTCACAAAAGTCCAACCTAAAATATGGCAATCATCAGGACTTACAAATCCTTGTTCTGGTACTGTTAGAGCTGGTATTTTATTATCTTAACTTCATAATCTTCAAGTAATATAAACTACTTTGGAAGGAACCCAAAAGTTATGTCACAATATTTCTAGTATTTCTCTTTTAATCAGGGTCTCCATCTTCCCCTAAGCTGATTTTCTCCTGAAGAGAGTGTTGTAACAGCAAAAAAAGAAACAGAAAGTAGGCCAGCTTTTGGCACACTGAATAGTTGATCAATGATGTGATCACTTTTCCCAACGCTTCAGGGTCTCTGGGAGCAATCTGATACCCCCAAAGTTATTCACATTCTCATTCCCTAAAGACATAAGCTGCAGAAATAACTGCCACGCACTGAACACGCATCAGGATTTAGCCGGTTGTCAGTGTGGTATTTAAGACAGGGTCTGCAAAACTGTGTAACTTGCTGCATTTCATCTATAGATGGGAAGTCGGGGGCAGTTCAACATCCTGAGAAGCACAAAGTGACAGTAACTTCTGCTGCTGGAAGTCACCTACAGATGCTGCTCAGTCACCTACACAGTAGTGACATACGTCATCAGACAGGGCTGAGCTGCAGTATTCACCTGGAATGCCTTTAGTTAATCTCTCTGTTTTTCTAAGTATTTCTGTGTCATGTTGCCCCTAATTTTCCATTCAAACAGAAAAAGGACATTTTAAAACTTCCCTTCCTACTCTGCAATGCCCCTTGCAAGAGTGCCACCAACTTTCTTTGTCAAGGACACGGACACTAGTTACAGAGCTGCTGAAAGGCATTGGGAAGGGGACGGCTCAGCTTTGCCCAGGAACTCCCACACCGCAGCTCCCCATCTAATGGCCTCGTCCTCTGCTGCAAGGAGGCAAGTGAAGGGTAGCACACAAATCTTGCCACTTTTCAAGGACAACGACTAGCAGCCTCCAGTACATGCTGAATTGCTGGTATTTTTGTAAACAAAGTCCCTCCTCAAATGCCAACCTGTGCTAGCCACAACTATGTAAAAAAAACCAAAACAAAACCACATCCAACAAGCCCAGTGTGGTGATGTTGGTGATTAAAGGACAATTTTGCATAGCTTAAGTCATTTAAAGAGCCTCATTCATGTAACTGAAACATTTGAGTATATGAAAGCCAGCGAGTCCAGAGAAGAGTAAGGAAGCTGGTGAGGGGGCTGGAGAACAGACATTATGAGAAACGGCTGAGAGAGCTGGGGGTGTTTAGCCTGGAGAAGAGGAGGCTGAAGGGAGACCTTATTGCTCTCTACAACTACCTCAAAGGAGGTTGTGGAGAGGAGGGAGCTGGCCTCTTCTCCCAAGTGACAGGGGACAGGACGAGAGAGAATGGCCTCAAGCTCTGCCAGGGGAGGTTTAGGCTGAACATTAGGAAAAAAAATTTCACAGAAAGGGTCATTGGGCACTGTTAGAGGCTGCCCAGGTAGGTGGTTGAGTCACCTTCCCTGGAGGTGTTTACGGGATGGGTAGACAAGGCACTGAGGGGCACGGTTTAGTATTTGATAGGAACGGTTGGACTCGATGACCCGGTGGGTCTTTTCCAACTTGGTGATTCTATGATTCTATGAGTCTCACCTGCCACATTCAAGACAGTGAGGGAAAGCAGAGGTGGCAGTGGTTAGTGCCTACCAGGTCATATGCTGCCAGGACCTTCTTCTGCACGTCAGGCATAGCCCCCAGAGGTTCTAAGTAAGGAAAAGCATCTTTCATGCAGAGGGTAACAGAGGGTGCATTGTCGCTGTTCACAAGGCGCGAGGACAGGGTCAGGATGCACTGCTTCAGGCTTGCAATGGGTGGCAGCCCACACAACTCCTTGACAGACACCATGGCGTTCTGGGGAAAGGAAAAGAAATACTTGAGAGCAAGTTGCCATTTGCCACTCCACCCATCCTGCCTGCTTCTCTATCCTGATGCGGGACAGTGCTAACCCACTGTCCACCGTCTCCAGGTTCCCTACAGGCCCCGGGGTGACAGCACAGGCAGGAATCCCTGGCCAACCTTGTTCTTGGCTCCCCAGCCTAATGCCAGCTCCAGAGTCCTCTGTGCCTCAGGTATCCCAGCTGCCAGCCTTGCAGCTACTTTGCATTGCAAAGCCAGCCCCAACAGGGACAACCTCTGGTCCCCAACGTATTAAAGCATCA
The DNA here is from genome assembly GCA_033459285.1 of Clamator glandarius. Taxonomy (NCBI): domain Eukaryota; kingdom Metazoa; phylum Chordata; class Aves; order Cuculiformes; family Cuculidae; genus Clamator; species Clamator glandarius. The sequence continues at coordinate 1,398,425 of JAUNZM010000086.1, forward strand.
GCCTAAAATGCTATTTCTCTTCCCAACTGTTCATATTCCAATTGCTTTTGATGCTGTAAATGCCTCATTCTCCCATCATCATCATCTTCCAGTAAGAACAAGTTTGACAGACCTTGTATTTCCCATGGGAAAGGAAAGCAGGAAAAAAAACGGACTTTGTTTTCAGCCTTGCATTACCACATCATAAAGAAACTCAAACACACTTCCCTCTTCATAGATCACATGTAAGAAAATCAATACTGGATATACGGGTCAAACCAAACTAGCAGTGCCAGGATTTATTTATTTAAGTCAGCGGATACATAGCTGACATGCCCGCACCATTTAGTTTCTTGAGTCACACAACAAATGACCAAGATGCACAAAATCCAAGTAAGAGAGTATTATAAGCCCATACCTTGTAAATGTTGAAAAAAACAGTCACTAGAAAATTCTCAGCATATTAATACAGGCTTTTCTCATTAATAAAACATATGAGCATGCTATTAAATGAAATGACTGCATCTTTACCAGGCACGCCCCAGAACAAGGTCTTGTACTGAAATTTTGTTTGTAGGGCACATTCATACTGTTTCTGAGTCAGAGTATTTTCTTTTGTATAATTCACATACATAAGCCTGACCTAGACAGAAGGTGGAGTTAGCGGTTCAAACTAAATACTTTCAAGGCCTGCAGGAAAGAAAAGGCTGGGAAGTTTCCCATTCTTAAAAATATGCTTACACTATTCCTTTGGGAGTGACTTAAAACTTATGTCATTTTGCAAACTTTTCCAGCTTTTAATTTGCTTTAGACTCTGTCCAGAAGAGCGGGGTCAATGAAGTGCTACATGGTTTTCTCCTCTTTTCAAGAAAGAAAAACGTATTGTTTCTGTATCTTTACCAAGGAGATTGTTATGGCTGATTTCAACTGTTTATTAAAGAAAACTCAATGTTTAATGCTACTCAATTTTGTTTCTAGGCAGCGACTGGAGCGCTGAATTGAGCTGCCCTTTACTGAACCCAAAGAGACGTCCTCACTGGGGAGGGCAGCACCAGGCAGGCTGGTTCTCGCTTGGCCTTGCTGCCACTTCACCTTCAGTCAAACTCAAAGGTCTAACCTGAGCCGTTGTGACGGTGCCGTGCACCTGGGCCCCAACATCTCTGGCCATGGCAGGTTCAGCTGCTCTCGGAGCAGCAAGCGTGGGTGGATGTGGTGCCAGGAGACCACCTAAGCCAAGACAGAGCACCGGGGTCTGTGCCAGCATACAGCCAGCCAAGACAACACAGCTATTTAGCAGGGAAGAAACTGCAATCCAAGAGGCATTCAGTGCATATGTTGAACATCTGCAGCCCTTAGGCAAACGGTGGCAACACACACTCAGGGAAACATGCTGCTCTCCACACAGCGGGTTTCTCTGGTGCAGACAGGACCTTAATGGCACATTCACCGACTGTTTCTTATACTCACTCAGACAAAAAAAAAAATTAAGAGCATAACACTTACTCAGTTAGCATAACAAAAGCTTGCTGACATTTTCCAGGACCAGTGAGCAAATGAAGTTTTTGAGGCCTGGGGACCCTATTTTTCTGCCTTCTCAGACAAATACAACTATTGAAGCATGTGTTTGGAGAAGACATACTGTTTTTTTAAATATTTCTGCCTAATCCCACATTTTCTTATCAGCTAAGACCTGCAACCATCAGCCTTCTGATGTCCAGTTAAGGGCTGACAATGGCAGCTGTGGGTCTGAAGCTTCTCCAGCTTCCACCAGCTTCAGCAACTTTTTCCCATCTGCAGCTCACCAAAGGACATTTGCTTTGACATTCCGGACACACCAACGCACACAACTGAAGTGTCATACCTGCATATTTTCTCTCATGTCAGTGGCCTCTCGTAGTGGATGCACTGCAAGCTTAAAGATATCATCGATAATCTTGAGACCGGTGTTCCTCAGCATGGTGTACTCCCTTGCTTTCTTTCCTATCCTCACCGAGAGGCTGCGCTTCTGGGCTTTCCCACCACCACTTCGGTTGGTAATTGCAATGTGAACAAAGAGGGTAACGTGCTCCATGATATCACCAACAAAAGATCGCAGAGGTATGTGCCTGTACCCAGGCTGTAAGCACTCCAGCGGGATAGTGTACTGCCCTATGAACTCGTCCCCAATGTAGTCATCATCCAAAACAACAAAACGGATCATGGCCAGCTCTGGCAGATTGATCTGGAACTCAAAGCTTTCGTCAAAAATGGGGTTATCACTGTTTTGCTGAACTGTTTTAGTTCTTTGCTCAGTGCAGTCTGCAGGAATTCCATGTATTTCTATGCAGACATAGGGGTCTATGACATCCCCTTTTGCACATGCACCCTTGGGCTTTGGAAAGTTCTGACCACTGATTATTTTGACATGTAGGACTTGGGGAGAGACACCTGGAACAATGCCCTTGGTATTTGCACTGAAGTAAGACACTTCGTCACGCATCACTGAAGGCCTGAGGACATACCCACAACCCCCATTCTGTAGGAACCAGCCAGTGTGTAGGTCCATCATGGGTCCCGGGGTCTGATAGTTCATTGCCACTATCTGGCAACCACAATTCCAAAAATCTTGAGGATTTAAGTTACTGGAGTCTATCCTCATAGCACTCGGGTACACCCTGGACAGAAACTTTTTGTTGTAGTTGACAAAATCTTCAGGGTATTCGTTTGCAATCCGACTGGCTTCTGCCTCACTGAACGAGCACATTTCCCAATAATTCTGCACCTTCATGGATGTCTCGAAGTCTTTGTATCGGACAGACTTGCATAGGGACACCAAGTCAGACAATTCCCTGCAAAGCCAGATCAGCTTCGATTCCCTTGAAAAGTCCTCTGATAGTCTCCGGGATATTTCAGCCTCTTCATCTTCATCCGTGACTTCTCCTTCTACTATATCCTGCTCGCAGGGCAGCTTCTTCCCTTTCACAATGATCTTCATTTTCAGTTTCTCAGGTGATGGGAGGTAGACTTCCGATGATAAAGGTGCCTCTGTGTAGAGTTTGTTTCCAAAGATCCTTTTCATGTGTTGTACCATTACCTTCTGCTGTTGTACTGAGCAGTGGTTGCCTAGGCAGAGAATAAGAGGGTATTCTGAAGCAAAGAAGGCCAGTTTGTTTATTACCTCAATAACATTTCGAAAGGCAAGTGGCGATGTCATGTTGTTACGGTTACAAATAATGGGTTCATTATCTGGGCCATCACAGACATCTAGTTCAATACTCCGACAACTCATCTTTAAAGCTCTGACATAACCATTGATATCAGCTGGTCCTCTGAGCTGGTCTTCTATGAGATATGTATTGTGGGATGCGTTGATGTAGTAATGTGACAAAGGCTGTGTCATGTCTTGGACAATTTTTTTGTGCTCTGGATCAAAAATATCACATTCTGGAGACAACAAGTATTGAGTAAATCCATCAATTGCAAGAAAACCTTTCAATCGCCCTTCTTGAGAAAGCTCATACCTACGTATAATATCTAGACACATTTCTTCTGTTATGTGGGTCACTCCTTGCTCAGCCTCTAAAAACAGCATGAGGTCATTGGCATCTAGATACTCTTTGTTTTTAGATATCTGCACAAGCAAGAAATAAACCTCAGGTCTTGTGCAGAGTTCACTGAATGCTTCACAAAATTCCTCCTTTGTTACTCGTGTTGTCAGTTTCTCCTTGCTCTTCTGTATTTCTTTAAATTTTAATCTGATCTTTGATTCCTTTAAGGTAGGATTAAGTTTCTTTATTAGCTCCACAGATGTATCTTCTAACATTATGCCATTACCATCAACATCTGCTGCTTCAAATACAGTTTTCAGCCAGGCAAACCGTGGGGTATTATGGCTGCCTTCCATTAGATCCAGGGGTTGTTTGCTACGAGAAACCAAGTACCTTAATCCTGATACCCAAATATTGGCTACATCCGCTGAATTGGCAACCAAGTCAAGGGACTCATAGTTCTCTCCATGAATTATTGACAGTGCACAGTCCTCAGAAATCTGGTCTGCAAGTCCATTATTCCTAAATGTTTCTGTGTTCTTCCCTAGTCTGATTTCTTTTATAGCAGAAATATCAAGCTTAGCTTTCTCAAGGTCCTTCTTGGAAGGCTCCCAACGAAGAGCCTGCAGGTCAGGATCCAGAGTAAAAAAACGGTTATAAATACGGGAATTTGGACGAACTTTCTTCAGTTCACACCCAGCCTGCATAAAGCTGATACAGTCACTAGCACTGCTTATTTTCTTCTCTGATGGCATGCTGCTGAAGGACACTGTTTTCTTTCTTCCACATTTTTGGTTTGAAGGATCCTGTGGAATAATTACATAAAAAAAAGAATGAGTAAGTTTTCTTTGGCCAATCCACAAGTACATATAGAGAAGATATGTTTATGTAAAGATAATTCATGTTCTTCTGAACCTCAAAATACAACGTATTATCCCTTCCCACAATTCAGTTCCCTACTGAGCTATGAAATATACTGAGCTATACAGCAACTTGATTGATTGTAGCATTAGAGATACCAAGTTTTCATGAGTGACACTTGCAGCTATTACACTGCTTTCCAGATCTCAGCAATTCACCACAGCTGTGAGGCAGTGATATCCAGTTATGTCATGTACATCTTCAAAACGGAGATATATGAGAAGAGGGGCTCCAGCACCTGATTATCATCTGCATAACCAGAGGTGGGAGTGCATCTCACCAGGATTTAAGAGATATCATGAATAAAGGAAGAAGTTTGGAATGAAAAGGCATGAGGAAGGAGTCACAGCTTATGTGGGACCAGGGGAAGAAGTCTCAGAAGCAGAGGTGGGAGGAGAGACTGGGATGGATCAGCGTGCCTGTGGGGCACACGTGAGAGCCTGGTGCTCAGCAGATGCATCCTGCGTCAATTCTGCCTCTTTTCTGCAACACTTGGACACCTCAAGCAAAACTAAAACAGAACCAAACAACAGTCGTGGGTGAGTCAGACCCTTGAGATACACACCCAGGAGAGCCTGGGCCTTCTTATTTGTATGTTTTGTTGTCCTTGGCCAAAGGAAGTTGTCATTAGGCTGAGAAGTCCACCTCTGCTGCTTGCACAACTACATGGCTCTTACGGCTGCTCTCATGGGAGCCCCATGTATCCCTCTGCTTAGCCATAACTTAGTATTTTCTTGTCTCCTCGCTTGCTTTGAAAAGTAACTATACTGGTCATTTCTGTGTACCAGGACCACAAAACACTGTGGCAAAATCAACAACCTGGCAAGAAACCCAAAGCCTTTTTCTTTAGTGAAACTCCTCTTGAGAAAATACTTAGCCAGACAGGTGTGACTTTTCAGTATCTACTACCTGCTGGCTGTTGGATGTCAACTCAGCATCTGCAAAGCTTCTTTTAATTTTAGTGCACCAACTAAAATTAAATCTTTTCCCACATATCATCAATTCAAAATATTTCACAATAATTATAAATCGCAAATAATACTTTTTTTTTTCTCAGCATGATTTTCCATCTACTCTATTAGTATATAAATTACCCAATAGCTGCCAAAAATATTCTTAAAACACCATTCAAGGCTGTAATTAATAGTGAAACACTTGTTAAAATTGCTTTCCCTTCTGTTTCCTAGCCACCAGCAAAACATCCCCAATTCTCTCCCTTCTGCTGTTGAAGGTACTTTTGCTGCCTGGGTTTTGAGCAGAGGAGTTCCAAGGGGGGGAAATGGTGATGCTGCGTATAGGCACACATCCCTCTGCCATGCTGCCCACGGGCCAAACCATGAAAGGTGCACCAGGGACCAACTTCCCAACAGTCCAAGGAACCTGCTTTGATTCACCAAAATCCCTGACCCCCAAAACCTTTGCAGCCCATAACAGAATCATGGAATCACCAGGTTGGAAGAGACCCATGGGATCATCGAGTCCAACCGTTCCTATCAATCACTCAACCATGCCCCTCAGCACCTCGTCCACCCACACCTTAAACACCTCCAGGGAAGGTGAATCAACCACCTCCCCGGGCAGCCTCTAACAGTGCCCAATGACACTTTCTGTGAAAAATTTCTTCCTAATGTTCAGCCTAAACCTCCCCTGGCAGAGCTTGAGGCCATTCCCTCTCATCCTGTCCCCTGTCACTTGGGAGAAGAGCCCAGCTCCCTCCTCTCCACAACCTCCTTTCAGGTAGTTGTAGAGAGCAATGAGGTCTCCCCTCAGCCTCCTCTTCTCCAGGCTAAACAACCTCAGCTCACTCAGCCGTGCCTCATAAGGCCTCATAATACTCTTCCCTACTCCCTGCAGCTCCCATTTACGCTGTGTCATTAACCCTTCCTCAAGTCACACGTCCTTGCAAATCCTGAATGCAGCCCCAGCTCTAGCAGCAGCCTCCATCCACCCATCTCTGCCCTTCTGCTGCTTCACGCTGTCTGTGCCCAAGTAGGACCCTGTGCAGCTCTCTCAGCCACAGAGCATCAGTCTTGATACTTTTAAGAACATTTCCACTTGTTGTTTGCATGTTTGTATAGATACTTGCAGCAAAGTAGTCAGTGTAAGTGTTTCTATGAAATTGCCATTTTCATTCACTCACTTCTTTCAATATCCAAAATATTTCCAAAACCTCAGCCCCCTCATCGACTGGATTTAAAGGCATGGGATGTACTGGGAACCAAATCTAAACCTCTAAATGTCTTACCGTAAAGATTTCCCATTTAACTGACACAGCAACTTCTACTGACAAGAAGAATTACTCTAATCATTTATTGTAGTACTTATTATCAGAATTGGTCTTGAAAAAATAGGAACAAAGTCAATGAAGTGACTGCTTTGGGTCAGCTGATTTCTTAATTATAGTTTTCCGCTAAAATACTCTGCTCCTTCATTAACATACTGCGATTTAATACACAGCTATAGATGTGAAAAATCTTCCAGCTAACAGACACAACCAAATTCAGCTGATTACCCAGTGGGTTCTAGAAGAGCCTTTTCCTTCTTAGTTCTTGCAGTTTACAGGAGCAATATTTAGATTTAAGCTTTATGATTAATTAAGATTATTTCACATATATGGAAGCTCATATTAATGGCTTTTGAATCTGCAGTGATACAGTTCTTGAAGAAGAGGGGTTCCTCAGGGCCAGACCTGGAAAACTCATCAGAGCAGCATTTAGCTACAGGTCTGCCATGTAGTAGTAGACAGGTATGATCTAGCAGTAGACAAGGATGGTTGGACTTGATGATCTCAAAGGTCTCTTCCAACCTAGGGATTCTATGATTCTATTATTTGTCTCTGCTAGAGAGGTGGGAATTGTTACAAGATTGATTTTCTCCTGCAGAGAAAATAAAACCCATTTATTTTTAGTCACATGATACCTGTGCTTCTTTATGAAAATAAGCCATGGAATTATTCAGTTATTTTTCAGGTATTAAGGTGGAAAAGCCCTAACTGCTCCTCAGAGAATCAACAAAAGTTGCTTATTAACATTCAGTCTTAACCTCTCAAGGATTTGGAGGAAATTAGATTACCCTCCGTGTCTTCTTTTGCTGCTTTTATTTTTGATGGATACATCTGGTTTCGTACTTGGTGGTACATACGGAACATCAAAATTGTACAACAGCAGTTCTTCATCTCTGAGTAAGACTTCCTCATATCTTTTAATCAACCAAATAAAATTCAAGTCCAATCCACTGACTAATTTCCTAAAATTAACAAGATTTGAGTATTATCGACACTGATAGGATTATTTTAACTGGTATTAACAATCTCCCCAATCTACTGTTTAGAATACACTAACCCCTGCTTGCTAACTGAGCTTATTACTGCATCAGCTGTTCCTCTTTTGGTCTCTACAGAACAGGTATATAATTAGTCTTCCAAAGAATGAGCTGGTAATTTAGATTTAAGATGACAGTTTTCATTCCTAATTATCAAGAAGGTATTTGAATTTTTGCAGCATTAAAATAAAATGTGTTTCTCTAAGCTCAGGTGTTGTCTCCTCAGCCTGACAAGTCAGGCACCGGCTTTGCTCTGCCACATTCGCATTGCGTGAAGAAACATTTCCAGATCCTGACAGCAGTGTTTAGCCAAGCCACATAACACCAGGTCCAAGGGATCATGCTGGAGAGCAGAGAAGTGTTTTCTTCAAGAAGTGTCCGCCCTCCACTGGGCTCCATTCACATTGGAGCCTATAGAAGGTGATTTAAATACACTTTGCCTCCTTACAGATTTTACGCTAAGCTTAGCTCAACAGAGCCCACAGACTTAGATTCCTAAATTTCGTTTAGCTGTTGTCATTCTGTCTCTGCCTTAATCCAATTTCAATATACTGTTCTTCTGAGACAATACATTCAGCTAAGAATACTACTGTGCTGCACTATCTCCAGTGGCTAAATTCCTGCTCCATTTTACCTTTCACTGGAGATTAAGAGCAGGAACAAGTACAGCCACCTGGCAAACTGAAAGCTGCCAACATCTTATGCTAATAAATGGTGAACTTGCTCTCTTGTACTCCCTGCCATAACCATATACACTGCAAATTATCAAAAAACCTCTCTACATTATTCACCCACACAAGAGCACTTGTTCCCCTTCATTAACCAAAGCAATCAGAAAGCACAATGAGATGTACACGGGAATCTTGGAGGCAAAAAGTCTATCTTTCTCCAAGATGCTAAGTCTATAAAAATGATGTTACCACAGAGTAACTGGCCTAGGACTGCTCTTTATCCTCAGTCACTTGAGCTGATGACACCAAATTTACTGTGGCAACAAAAGAAGGAAAGATGATGTTTGCCCAAAAAAGACATATGAAATAGAGTGAAAACAACTGAATTGTAGATTTTCCCACCCTAAAGCCTTCTCTAACAGAGATAACAGAGCTCTATACAAAACACTGTAACCAGAAACAAACACTATCTATTTGCCTGCAATGTGCAAGTACAAAAAGAAAAAGTTTAATTATATAGGAAACCATATATGATTTCCAAGGCAAGATACTTCTTCCTAAGTGACTCAAACTTCAGTTTCTCTGGGTTCTTTGGAAAGAAACTCCCCTATAAAGTGAGCTAACTTGCTGACACCATCTTCTGCTTCTGAGCCTGCATAATATCCATTATGTAAAAATACCTCAAGACCTCAACCACAGGACCTCTTCAATATGTGCTTAGCATTCACTGTACACACAGCTGCTCTGAAATCAGTTAACACCACAGTGACATATGCAAGTGCTGGCCTGACTGCTTCCTAACATTGCAAACAACTGTTTTCTAAAGGTTGTTAAAAAGAGGATTCAGAGCTCCAGTCTAAGTATGCTCCCAAAATAGGAGAAGCTATCCTGTTGAACACATCATCCTCGTCAGAGGGACTGAATATGTAAACAGCTGGATCAGTAAACCATCAGCAGTTGTGGGAAAACTCCACCCCATCCACTCTGACCTTTGACCACTCAATCTTCTGCTGTTTAAATCAAAGAGCTAACAGAAATAAATATGTGGGATTAAAAAAATATGAATAAACATGCTCTCCACCCCATCCCACCCACTTTGTCAAAACTATAGGATGTAAATTGTTGATCTGAAGTTAAGAAACAGCATGGTAATAAGAGCTATATAGCAACCTTGCACACAGAGGTCAAGCTTATGAATTATTATTTTCCTGAAATTAAGTCACCTGAAGGCCCTCTAAAGCACTGACAGCCTTCCAGGATTCTGCTACGAGGGCTAAGAAGAGAAAAATGCACTACTTGCCCAAAGACATCAAAAGCCCTTAAACATCTGCTTCTGTGAAAGGATGGGAAATTCAGTAATGATGCCGAAAGCTAAACTTGTTAAGTGCCGTTTAGAGCCATTTCCCCCAAAACCGATCTACATTTCCACCAGCGAATATCCCTGGTGCTAAAATAGAAGCTTTATTCTGATCTTTGCTATTTCCCATGAACCTAGTACTAGGAAATCAATAAGAAACACAGCTTAGTCTGTCCTCACAAATAGATTGTGATAGTGCATCCTATAAGCTATCTACTCTGGAAACTACAGATGAACTACTTAATTGGCCAACTGATTACTTGACTATTTTTTTTCCAGGAGAAACTAATGGGGCAGGGTTTTAGGGGACGCTTCTAGAAGCCCAGCCCCTGAAAAATCTTAGGCTTTACAGTACTTCAGGTGGAAAAATGTACCTTTAAACATTAAGAAAATGAGTCAGTGAGTCACTAGCAGCACTCAAAGCACTGTGTAGCGGTTGACAAATGATGGTGTGATTTTTCTTTAATGAAGTCAGAGCCGGGAAGGTTTGTATAAACTATCCAAGAGAATACAGAAAGCCAATGTCGGTGCCAGGGCTGTGACCAGATTTCATTGGTCTGTGAGACTTAGTCCATCTGACCAGAAATGCACCTCAATGCTTGAACCCACAGTATCAGTATGTGATAAGTATGGGTAGCAATGATCACTGGAAACTGGTATTCACTACTAGGACACAAAGATTTCTTCTGTGAATCTAGCCATGTTCTGGGCATCTTCAGAGGACATCCGAGGATTGCTCCTTTTGCAGATCTTATCAGTTCTCCTCACAGCCCCTGCTATCACAAGAAATTAATGAGCTTCACTCCCTCTAATCTTTCTTGGCAAGACCTGTAGTACGCACGATGCCCACTGTGATGACTTGCAGGACAACAAAGATAAGGTTACCTACTCAAAATTCATCCATATTGACAACTCATGGCACAAAGCAGCTACCTTTGCACAGGGGCTGAACTGCCAAATAACCTCATTATTGGCACAGACAGCCACAGGGATGCTGCCAATCGCACTTGGGCTAATCCCACAGCTCAACAGACTGTAACAGCAGATGTTAATGCTGTGGGATCAAGCTCGGTAACCTCCTCAAAGCAAAATTCCTTGTAATTCAGGGATTTGAGCACAAGTAGAACAGACTGGATCCAAAGTTTAACACATGTGCTCTTAAAAGGTGAGACAGACAACGGAATCAACAGAAAATGTAAGTAAACCAAAAATACAACATGGGGCAGATATATGGGAAATGGCTTCAGATGGCAGTGTCCAATAATTTTCCAAATACCCAAACAGCCACGCCAGTATGCCTGAAAATTCAGCTAGTTATCATTAACTAGCAGTTTAACCTGAGCTCAGGCTCCACACAGAAGCCTCAGCACAGTCATCATTCATGAAAAAGCAGTGACTAAGGGATTTCAAATGCAGGCAAAAGGGAAGCATCCTGGAGAACAGTAACATCACTATTTACAGGGGACTTTTCTGAACTCCACAGGATTACTCAGACATCAGGTACGATAATGAGTCTGTCACTAAGACCTATAGCAATGACTTTGCCATGAGCTCATCAAAAGGGGGAGAAATGCCACCCCTCAAAACGGGCACCCAGAGGGCAGGAAAAAAGAGTGAAGGCAACAGCTTAACTATTCTGGGACACTGAAGAGTCCCAGCTGGAGAAATTCAACAGGAGGCAGGATTATAACAGCTTGTCTGCTTTCTCTTTCCCTCCATTACTAAAAATCTCTTTCCAATGCTGGATTGTAGGCTGGCGTGAGATAGAGAAGCACATCTGGAGGAAATCTATGAGAAAAACACCTGAATTAAAATTATTTGCTATTTGAGGAATACTCTGTTGTGTGTTTGCTTGTCTTATCATCTTTTCTTAGTTAAATCACTAGCATTGCCCTATTTATTCAATTTTACCTCAAAGAAAATTTACATTTGCTGTTTAAATGACAAAAGAGAGCAAAAGAAAAAAGCAGTAGCACGTAAAGACTCCATCTGGAAACACGTTTTGGAAATGAAATCCACACAATGCAAGAAGAATCTATTTTCTGGCATAGTATGACACTGAAGTTACTAGTTCAACTTATTTTTATAATTAGGGCCATTAAGCCAAAGGCAAGAAGTTTCCAGGGGCACAAGAACATAACCACCATTCAATGCCTGTAATGAGGTTGCCATTTCATGGGTCTTTCTGCTATAATTGTTCCTGAAATTTTCTCTTTACACTTCAATATCCAACTGGTTTCCAGAAGGGCATCCCTTAAATAAAAGTAGCAAGTATCTATCTCTTTATGCATTAAGGAACAATATAAAATGAGAAATTAATTTCTGTATGACACTTAAATACATAGACATGATGCCTCTGTATAATCCTGCGGAAGATCCCATCTGATGCAAAAGATTTTCCATAGATCCCCTTCATTCTCTCCGTGGAACAAAACCTTCACTTATGACATCCCATGTTTCAGATCTACTTCAGCTGGGAGGAGTTTTTTAATTTGTACAGAACTAACATGGCCCACTAAATATAATGTCTCCAACCACTCCCACTTCCAACCACTGTGTTATTTTTAAGTAGTTGGGTTGCTCACAGGCTGAAATTTTTATGAATCTCTGAGGGCACCTTGGACATGGATTGAATTTATCCCCGTGCTCTAAGGGAATACAAACCTGAGAAAGACAGAAAGACACTTTCTGTCTTCAAGCAGAAGCAGTAGCAGCAAGCCTTGGGAAAAAGAGCTGCAGCATTTACAGGACAGCTCCATTGTACAAACCCTCATTATTTTACAGATTCTCCTTTAGATGCATCTGAGGCAAAAATTAAAAAGGATGTCTACCTAAAGCAGATCACCCTCTAGCAATCTACCTTACAGAGCTCATCCCTCATGCAAAGCAGACCACAGCTCCTATCAGCCCCCATCTGCTGATAAGTGAGCCCTACTGAGCAGTCTGTACTAAATTCCAATAGACCGAGTATTGTCTCTCACAAGGGAGGAAAGATGAGTAACCAGACCAGAGGATCTTACTAAGTACCCATTTTGAGTATTTGAACTGATCACTCTTACTAGGTGGCACAACAAAAGAGAGTCTCTCCGTGCCTTAAAACCAATCTGGAGACAAGCCAGCACCAAGAGCAACCAGCGGAGTTCAAGCAACATAAACATCCCCATTTATAACTACTTAATAATTCTGGATTGATGTCAAGTTTACAGAAGTGACTGCAGTGATGTTGCTTTACAGATGGGAAGCCATGCTCCTGGCCACTCCTGAGGCCACCTCATTTAACAAGGCGCACCAGAGAGGGAGCCCTGCTTTGAGGTGTATTTGTACAACTGAGTAAGGGGACATTCCATAAAGCTTAGTGATACTTATTCTGGTGACAGATTTGTGGAGCCACATCACAAGGAACTTGAATCTCATTCATTATTGCACCCGGGTAATCTAAACGAGCAGGTGGATTATTCTTCTGCAGGCATAGTAAACACCGTATTTCAAAATACACAGCTCTTGTATTTAAAAACTACACAGCTACTCTTCCTACAGACATGGAGCCAAAGCATTTTGAGTGCACAGGTCACGTAACCAGTCTAAACCTGCAGCAGAAGCAATGAAGAAGATCCAAGATCAAGAGCACGGAAGTACCAAAGATCTGATATGTTAGCATCTTCCAAACAGCTCTGAGCACTGCGACCTGGACTCTAAAATACTATTATCAAACACTGCAGGCTCACTGAGAGTTACAGCATTACCCTGACATAAGGGCTGCCATGGCCACAGGCAACAGGAAAACAAGCACTGCAATATCTGCATATCTCAGCACAGCATTTATGTTCATCTCTTTTGCTAGTAAGAGACATGACAGCTTTGTAGAGAACATAGAAGACACTGACACAATGTCCTTCCAAACCAGAGACCAGAGTAACCTCCCGCTGCCCGTAGCAAAAACAAGATTTAGAAGCTTCTCCGTACGCTAGTACAGAGATGGGTAAGATCTCACCTACACCTGACAGCTAACGTGGAGATACCTGATCTAGCTTCAGAGTCCTCACCCTTGGTCCTGCCAGCAGGGAAGCCACAGCATGATGCTGTGACCACCCTCCTCACAGTGTCCAAGTCCCAGTGTGATTGCAGAAGCTGCACTCCTGGGAAGTTAGAAACATATACAGAATAAACCATGGCACTAAGCACAGCGAACCACAGGACTCGGGAGTGTGGTGGCAGTCAAACCCAAAAGAATTGATAGACCTTGAAGCTCTTAATACTATAGAAGACAGGCTTTTTATTTCCACATCACCTAGATGCCTGGGTACATCATGCACAGCATCTTCTGATGCAAAAGCCAAATGTGAACACAACACACTATGCATACATGTTCCTTCGGGATTTTACCTGCACTGATTTTCTGTATTCCTGCATCCTTTGAAACAACACATGCTTTAAATATTTTGAAGAGATTAGTTACTTGGACATGGACATCAAATCAGCGCAAGACTTTTCTCTGCATTTTTTGTTCTCAGGGATAAAAAAAACAACCACTCCATTGCATCTGTGGGAAGCCCTCCTTAAAATGTGACAGAAGAGGATGACATGTAGGTAATCCATCTAAACTTTCTTCAGTTGATGCTTGGAAAACACTACCTGAGTCAGACAAGACAGAAAGAAGTTTAAAATGGTTAAAAATGTCTCTTAAATAGGTAAGAAAAACAGCTGCAAGAAAGCAATATATTACGAAGTAAAAATAAGAGAAGTTGTTGGTGTGGATTATAAAGTAAAATAAGGAAAATGAGGAAACTACTAAGGAAGAAAACAGAGGAGGAAACTGCAACCAGAGGAGATGATAAAAGCAGGAGAAGGGGCTGGTGGCATGTGGCAATGATAGCAGAGAAGGTCCGGACAGTTCTTTTGAAAATATTAGGAAGAGGCAGAATCCCACCAGCAGTCCATCACTGAGTGGAAACATTGGTAGTGTTAACAGTACAAAAGACTATTCACAAAATTACAGTAATAGAACTCCAGTAGCAACTCAGGAGGAAAAGCCAAATGAGTTTAAAAAGACCTGGCTAAGAAAAATCTTGCCCCAAGGGTACTCCCCTTCATTACATCTCTAAATGCTGGATTTGCAGCGTATCTGAGAGTAGGCATTTTTCACTGTCAAAATAATCGAAGAGCCAAAAAAATATTAGATTAAGAAAGAATAAAAAGATGACTAGCATTAACTATTTGCAACATAATGGAAAACAGAGCTTGTGAGACCAACCTGACAACTCTTTTATGAGATTAAAAGTTTGTTTGACAGATGGGATAAAGTCACTCTAATACACTTAGAATCTGTAATATATTATGGCTTCTGCAATGCATTTGACTTGGTACTGAATGACATTTTCATTAAGAAGATATAGCAATAAAAATAAACTGAGAAGACACTAAATGGATCAAACAGAAAATAAACGATGTGTCTCAAACGCAACAGTAAATGTGAAATACTCATCATGTTGATATGCTTCAAACGGGAATCTGCTGGGACCCGTTCTTAGCCCAATGCTACTTAGCATTTTTAGAATGACCTGGAAGGAAGCATAAAATCAATATACATATAGTCCAGAGAGGACAGAAAGCCAAGATTTGAACAGCTATGACAAACAAAGAAAATGGCTCAGTGATCAAAAGTCAAAAGACTGCTTGACAACCAATGCATAAGAAAAAGCATGTTGTAATAAGGACCCAAATGTGAGGGCATCAATCTAGAAACACAAAGGGCAGGCCTTATTTACATGACTGCGATCCAGGAAACAATGACTTTGGGAAAAAAAAACTCCCCTTGTCCATGACAGATGATCGGCAGAGAATATAACGAGAAGATTGCAATGTTATACTTGGTTGCATAAATATAATACCTGCTAGGGATAGAAATGTTCTAGCATTTTCTTATTATGATACTTTCAGTTTAGAAACTACCTTGATAACTAGAGAGATTTCATAAAAGTCACAGTAATCAGGTAGACTTTGGAAAAGCCGTTTGAGTAAGAGCTTCCAGATTCTTTTAGTTCAGTATAAATATTGTCCAGTCACGAGAGATTGCTTAAGTCTAAATTAATGTAAGGAATAACTTTAAAGGATACTTCTAATGTACTAAAATAAAGGCAGATCTGGGCACTTCTAGTCAGACTATAATGGTTCTAACTCAGTAGTTTAATTAAATAGTGAATCAATGTATTTTAAGTCCTTCAAATTAAGCTTCCTTATTGACACCGTAGAAACTCAGATGTTGATTGGCACTGTCAGAGATTATAGATGATTACATAAAGATCAGTACCATCATTTCAATACCCAGAAGAGGACACGTTTAACGGAAAACTAAAGAGTGAAAAAAAGCACAAACCCAAAACTCAACAAAAACAAAATACCCTAAACCCCTCACTGAGGATAGCTGATTAAGATCAAAACTTTCACGGAGAGGGTGGTTAGGCATTGGAATGGTCTGCCAAGGGAGGTGGTTGAGTCGCCGTCCTTGGAGGTGTTTAAGGTTAGGGTAGATGAGGTGCTTAGGAGCGTGATTTAGGGATTGGTGGGAATGGTTGGACTCGACGATCCAGTGGGTCTCTTCCAACCTGGTTATTCTGTGATTCTGTGAACTTTCAAGGATAGCAGGAGAGTCACCATCACTAAAAAGGCATTTATCAGCTTCCAAAAGGATGTCACATGAGATCATATGTGATTTCATTTAAGTCCTATACAATGGAGAGCAAACCAGATTCCAGTGGTACCTTCCAGCCTAGTTATTAGCTCAAAAATTCAACGCTGTATTTTTCCAGAGAAAATTGTTGAACGTGACTATGCTGTCTAGCATCATGGCACTGGGGATTATGAGGCACAGGGGGTCCAAAATAGGATGACCAATTTAATTTCATTCCAAATCTTACAACAGTCCTCCAGGAATAAAATGTGTAATCCAATAAGCCACCCAAATCTCCACAGTCTAATCACATTATTTTAAGCCCTTCTTAATCAACTTAAATTATTTCTTCATTAATCACATTTGTGCTATTCAGATCAACCCCAATCCTTAAACTCAGCAGTGAATTTTCAAAAATCAGTAGAATAAGGTAATTAAACTGTTTTAGTGGTAATATTTTTTAAAATTCTGATTGTCATTCATGATTGAATCATTCAATAGTTCAAAACAGAATACATAAAGTCAAATATGAATTATGTGGAAAACCTTACAGCATTTGTAATGCACTGGGGGATGAAGTTCTGCCTTGATTGTGCTGTCTAAAGGCCTCAGCTTTTTTGAGAGAGAAAAGCAACTTTCAGCACACCCCACAAATGCATTAGCTCCTCTGAAGAAATTGTTTATCAATTTAGCAAAGCATCCTTGAAGTGTAGGAGTTTGTGCAGCTGGTGTACAGACTCTCCATGGGAACCCACGAGACAGATCCCTGTGGCAGCTCCAGTGCTCCACAGCTTGCCAAGCGTGGGTGGGTGTGTGGTTCACCTCTCCACCCACGTGGCATGCCCGTGGACATGGGTAGTCCTATTTGTGCTTTATTTATTCTCTATTATCCCAAACTTAATCACAAAACTAGGTTTAGTGAAGACTTCCTGATCGTTCCTCTACAAAGCACAAATACGAGTGTCGAGGCATGTCTGTATGTACACGCACACTCAGAAATTTCTGCAAGATTTTGGTCCCATCTACAGTTTTTAGCTTTACAACTATGTGCACAGCACAAGCAATATATAGAATCATAAGGTTGGAAAAGACCCACTGGATCATCGAGTCCAACCGTTCCTATCAAACACTAAACCATGCCCCTCAGCACCTCATCTACCCATCCCTTAAACACCTCCAGGGAAGGTGAATCAACCACCACCCTGGGCAGCCTGTTCCAGTGCCCAATGATCCTTTCTGTGAAAAATTTTTTCCTAATGTTCAGCCTAAACCCCCCCTGGCGGAGCTTGAGGCCATTCCCTCTTGTCCTGTCCCCTGTCACTTGGCAGAAGAGGCCAGCACCCTCCTCTCCACAACCTCCCTTCAGGTAGTTGTAGAGAGCAATGAGGTCTCCCCTCAGCCTGCTCTTCTCCAGGATAAACACCCCCAGCTCTCCCAGTTGCTCCTCATAAGATTTGTTCTTCAGCCCCTTCACCAGCTTCGTTGCTCTTCTCTGGACTCGCTCCAGAGCCTCAACATCCTTCTTGTGGTGAGGGACCCAGAACTGAGCACAGGATTCAAGGTGCGGTCTCACCAGTGCCGATTACAGAGGGAGAATAACCTCCCTGGACCTGCTGGTCACGCCGTTTCTGATACAAGCCAAGATGCTATTGGCCTTCTTGGCCACCTGGGCCGCTGCTGGCTCATGTTCAGCCGGCTGCACAAGCAATACATGCACCTTCAGCATCCTTAGGCTTGAAAGGCTAGGCTGTATGTATAAATGATGCCCACTGATATAAGAGCAGACATGAAACATTTCAAGCCATGAAATATGCTACACCGATAAAGGATTTGACAGAGCTAAATCCCACCTATAAGTGAAACAATTATTTCAGTGGTCTACAGAGCAACAGCATAACAAATTAAACATCTCCCTTTAAAAGTAAGAACACAGATTTCCTCATTAATGGAAAGGAAATAAGTACTCAAGAGACAGCTGTGGTAGCCTCATTAAATCATATTACGCCAATCTAATAAGTAGGCACATTCCAAATTTTCATCAAGGCAGACAGTGAATGTTTGCATCACTCACCAAAATCAGGAGTAAACTGTGCAGGTTACAAGCACTTTGATAAGCCTTCACAGCAAAGTGCAGCATCATAAATATCCAATTTATTTAAAGAATAACTGATTTGCTATGGTGATTTGCTACAATTTTTATCACATTTCTTCAAAACTATCCACTTTTAAAGGCAGGGATCTCCTACTTCCCAGAGCTCAAGTCCTAGGGAGAGAAAAAATTACTTGTTTTTTTTTAAAAAATAAATACAGGGCCATAATTGTAATGTGACTTTATTCTGGTCGTGTATTTTGTTAAACAATTATAAATCCTTTTTTTCATGAGTAAATTTGCTGAATGCCTGAGTATTATGGTCCCTCGGGTTTCACACAGCACAGGCATTTTTACAGTTTAAGTATACTACAACGTGGCATAATTGCTTCCATCCAGCTAACATTTAAACATTATGAAATAGTAGCAATAGGGGTATTTTAAAAAATAATAATCTAATCACAGTACAATTATACCAAAACTTCAACATAACTTAGTACTTTATGAGATTAAAATAACACCTCAAATCTCCAATATTTGTGTACACTTACAACATTTAGAAAATGCTGAACGAGAAGAAAAATGTGTTTTCCCAGAAAAGTGGGAACCCTTTGGCTTCTAGTTCTGCTCACAGCATCGGGAAGATATCTTAGGAAATACCATATGCTCTGGATTTGGACTCATGACTTCCATAAGATTCAAAAATGTTTCTAAAGCACAAAACTCAGTCCCTTCAGAGACAGGTCAGTGTCTGCCACCGCCTTCATCCTTCCCCACACCTGGAGGTGATACGCACAGGAGAAAAGGGGTGTCTAGCGGCAGCGATGGGAGCAGCTGGACCAGTGGTTTTGGGAAGCTTTTTGTTCTGAGAAGCCCCAGTTTTGTATCTGCCTTCTTGAGGATAGAAAGCCACAAGCCCCACTACCAAACCACAAGCTTCCCTTATCGTCTTACACAGTTGTCATTAACACCAGCAGCCACGCTCCCCAGAGCGACTCAAGAAGTTCCTAAAAGACATCTGCTGAATATTGGCAATGATTCATTTTTCAGGCATGCACAAGTGGTGGCAGGAGCATGGCATAAGGGGGGTAAGGCTCAAAAGCTGGGACAAAACAGGCGACTTCAATCATGCTGCAGAGAATTAAGCAAAAGCCAAGCCTACCAAGCAAATGCTTTCTAAATTACTCCAAAGTCACAAGGATGGAAGCTACTTAGAAGAAACATAAAAATCACAGAGGAACGGCATTCATTGGAAAATGCTGCTAACCACCAGGAACCACTTTTCCTCAGACAAAAACCAGCTCAGAACTCACAGTCCATTCAATGGGCCCTTTGAAATCCACTATGATTTGCAACAACTGTGTGATTTAGCAGTTGCTCATTTTAAGCTTTTATCTTATGAACGCTTACACACGCATTTAGTCCCAACAGTCACACTGTTTGTTAATATCCCATTCAGCAAAAAAAAAGAGGTGTGCCTGTGCAATTCCTCACCCAGCACCTCCTCAAGTCCTTTATAAACACCAGTGCTTTGTTTTTTCAAGACGTTTAGAGCTAATCACTCCCAGGACGAAAACACAGATTCTAAGTATATTGGTGTGGTTTTTACAACAGTGGGTATGGTGAAAAGACAAATTTTCAGGAAAACACTTTTTCTTGCTCTAAAAGAATTATCTTCATCTTCTTCCTTGTTATATTTTTATCAGATCCTTTATGGGTCAGGGGACATGCACTTGTTCTCACATTGCACTGCTCCAAATCCAGCATAATTGGGAGAAGCCAAATTTTGAGCTACATTTTTACAGATGACTCTCATTTTTTTCTAGCTGGTGGCCAAAGTAAAATCATATCACTGTAAATATGCCATTTAGCTATTTCTTTTACAGGTCTGTCTTTTAATAGAAGACTAAAAACACCAATAATTACAGTATTGTATAGTTTTCAGAAAATTATAGAATTCATTTGTTTTGCCCGTCAGCTTTCAATTTCAAAGCTCTTCACAAAATTTCCAGTCTTTATGCAATGAAGGACAGACATATTTTATATCTGTTTAATTATAACAATGAAGACTTTTGTAATGCATTTAAAAGAACTACAGTATAATCAGGGCTGTATCCAGAGAACTGCTTTGTGGTACCCAGGAGAATTTGTCTGTCTTAATTAAGTCTCCTCTTCCAGAGGCAGAACATAGCGACTCTTTTATCTGAACTACCTTATGTAATTACACAACAGCTCTACTTATTGCTTATGGCATATATTGTTTTTCAGCGCAGTTACCAACACTATCATCATGCTTCTTAAAGCAAAAATACCAAAAAAATAGGGAACAGTCTGCATAATGTCTTTTTATATAGTGAAGGGGATGCACATGCTTCAGTCTTGTAGTTCAGCAAGGGTGGCAGCAGTAAAATACGAATGCCCTAATGGTGTTATTAGTCTGAATCAGACCTAATTCTCTTAGTTCATACAAAGCAATTGTTCTTTACTTACCTGGATGTAATGAAAGCAGATTCTAGTCCACAGGAGTAATGTATGAGGTTCATGGAAATCCCACTTTTAATTATACTATATTTTCTGGCTATGTTCTTATATTTGGAGTCAGGAACACAGCATCAACCACTGTAGCAGCACCAGATAATTTATAGGTAGGTTTAAGAAATATTAAAGCTATTCAAACTATCATAGACAGTAAACTTCATAGCTCATTAATTTCAGTGGGTTTTGTCTCCACTGTTTTCTGATTTTGAATGAATATTGAAGCTTATGAAAACATTTTTATCCTTTTGCCTATACATGTACAAAATTAATTATAGATTTTTTTCCAGACAATGTTTTCAGCTAGGATCATTATTAACTGAGAGAAGAAAAATAATCAGCTCCTTGTATGCAGTAAAGTGGCAAATATTTTTTAACTACATCCTCTGGAAAATAAAACATTCCTAGCCCATTTTCAAAAGCAAATTAAATTATCTGTCAATGACTCCTTCAGCTACTAGGTAAATTGAGGCATATCAGATACTCTATAATTGCTGAATGTTCTCCATTGATCAAAGCACACTGCTGCTGCTCGGCAAACTGAAATGGCATTACTGCCCTTATGAAAAATGAATACTTCAGCCTGCAACCATTTGCTGCTATCCGAAAATGCAAACACCGGTGTAAGTGCTCCAAGTGAGGTACAGTCATTCAGTGAGTGCTGTGCACGATCATGCTGAAATGGAGAGATTTTGGTTAGCTGTTTCTGTGCTGCGAGACTGGCATGACCCAACCTCAATCATTGCTTCCTTCTAAACCCTTACGGACAACATAATTTTCTCCAATCGATAACAACATGCCCCTGAATAAACTCACATGCAACATTAGAAGAATGTATGAAACTACAAAACTCACACCATCCAGAAATTAGCCAGACTATTAAATTATAAAAAAATAAATTTGGAAGAGGTCTAAGTACATCCTTTGATTCCAGGGTCAAAGTGACTATTCGAAGTGGAAGAAGGAAAGTGTCTAAACCTGTGGAGCACTGATGGGTAGAGCATTTTTAGACTATTAGCTGAGCTGGGCTGTTATCTTCCAGGCTTTACTGCTTTCTTTAAGTGACACACTCTCATTCTGGATACCTTAATGCTAAACTTGGAGAGTTTTCTTTTTCTCTGCTGCCTGAAACACAAGGCTTGAAATCGAATTTTGAAATCCAAGTAGGAGAACATATAGAACTGGGTATGAAGCAGGTTTTCCTTGCATCCCATTTCCAAAAAGTTCAAGCACAGATATCACATACCATTGTATGTAGGGACAGACGTTTGTATGTATCAAACACTGAAGGAACGGATGGGACTCCAGACTAACATTCATTAAGAAGAAGTTCAGTTACTTGGCTTTGCGTGAAGCATAGAGCTGATGATACATCCTCAGCTCTTGCTGAGTCAATGAAGTGTTTAAAAACAGATCTACTGTATTCAGTGAAACTTAGAAGACAGTATAGTGCTTTGCTGATTTCAGAGATTTACCCACAGTCATGCAGGAAGCAGAGGGCAGAGGAGCCATGAATGCTGCTGATAATGCTGTTTTACTGAGCCACAAAACCACCCCTTTATTTTCAGAGACTGCTGCAACTGTGTATCAAGCCTACATGTTTCATGAATCATATCTTCATGGTAGGATTACAGCAGCACGTAATAAAAATAAGTCAAACAGTTGTCTTAGGAAAACAAGGCACTTGTTTGCAAATGCAGAAAAGACACTGCATACCATTCCTGCAAGCTTTTTCAACTAGACTGCTTAAGATACCTTCAGAAAAAGAGGTTACGTATCTGAAGATAATCCTTTTCATTTCCTCCCATAAACATGATCTCAGAGCAGGCAGGAGAAATGGAAATGAAACCTGTTAAACCTAAACCATATCCTTTGACCATGAGTTCGACAATAATTAAGGAAGACATAAAACAGTCCAGTCTGGATTATATCAAATGTTGGGTTTGCATTTAAAAGTTTCAGTGTAAGTAGCTTCTTTTTTTAATCGAGTGCTCTTGTTCATGCAATACCAGAAAAGATACACAGACACGCTCCGTTACCTTTGCCATTTCCTCCAGCAGCAGTGGCACAACAAGTGTTTATTTCAGCAGGGTTGTGCAGAGCTGGTTCAACACAAAAGCAAAACTAGATTTGCAAGCAGTCCTCACTAAGAAAATTATAAGCTGCTTATAATTTAACCAGAATTTTCAGAGGCAGAAAATGTCTCTGAGACTACAAGATGCAGGTGTTTATGCTTCAGGGAAGAACAGGACTAAAAGCTTACAAGATTTTTCACTTGTTTTCCTACCTGTGCACTGTTCCCCTAACCAGAGATACAGACAATGCTTGGCAAATCAATGTATTTTGAATACACATCCTGGACATGTTTATACTCCATTTGTGAATAACACAAGGAATTCACAGTAAGGGTGCATGAAGTCCCAGGACTTGAGACAGAACATATGGGTGTAAGCACACAGGCACAAGCAAAGATGTGCAGCTGTGCAACCACAAACTGACACGCACCTAAGAGAGCCGTGAGGGGATTTCACAACCTTTTTAAGTGCATTCTGTAAAATTATAAACAACTTGGTACATTCTGAGCCATTTTCTCCCACACAAATATCTCCTTGAAGCCCAGAGAGCAATCATGTCTTGCCAGGATGATTATGCAGCACCTAGAAGGGGAGAGAGAAGCTGAATGAGAGAGGAAGAACTCCAGCAGAGAGAAACTGCAGAAAAACAGCACAGAAATTCTCTCCTTGTAATCACCTTGGTAGAATAATGGCAAAATTATACAAAAGTAGCAACCAGAGCCCCTTTCAAACATACATTGCTACTGCCTGGATTAATCACACAGAGCTGTTTTTGAAACCAACACATTACTTCAGTCTCCATGTATAAATTCAATTTGCTCTCATTTTTCACGCCAAATTATGTCAGATTTTAATTAAAATCTTTTAACTGAAAATTAAAATGTCAGTGGTGATGCACAGATACTGCTGAACAGATTTATCTTCTCCTCAACATAAACAAAAAAAAAAGGGGGGAAAATACCTAAAAGTGAGATTTTCAAGAGACACTCTTCTCAACCAGCAGTAGGGACCGAGCACCACCGAGTTAAGTCCCAGGGTCGTATTTTCTTTCTAAACATAACTCTTGCTGCCAGTTATATGCTTGTAGGATCAGGGACTACAGTAACTCTGTTATTCAAATAGCAGAGAAATGAAAAAGCAAACAGCTCTTAAATGCAGTATATCAGTACAATGAATGCCTAATGTATGATATAGGAAACTCCAAACATCAGACAAGACAGCCTCTGAGCTAAACCACAGCCCTGAACTTCAGCACCGATGCACATCATCTCACGCAGACGCACACACAGGTGCACGCTCATCTGCTCAGCTTCCCCCTAGCAGTCCTGCCCTTGGCGGGACTCAAATGCCATGGCTGAAAACCACCTTCTACCTCTCAAAAAACATTTGTCGGTGAGTTTCACTAGGAAAAGAGATGTCAGAAAAGCCATGCAGTGCAACACCTGTTGTTTAATGAAGCCTAACTCCACTTCTTCTGACTGCTAATTGTTGCAAAGGAGCTAACATGGTCTGACATACCAGCACTCATTTACCAACAATTTCCAAGGGTCATTCCTCATGGTCCCTTTTGACCCTGCTACTGCCATCAAACTCGTAACTAATCCATAGACTGTTCAATCTACACCCAAGCTCCACGGGATCGCTGGCATGAGGTGATACCTGCAGCTCTTCTCTCCAAGGCTTCCGTTTCTGATGGTTCCAGTTCTGTTTGGTTCAATGGAGGCAGTTATAAGCTTTGTTTGTCCACCTCAAACCAGCCACCGGTTTCAGCCCAGATTTCTAAGATCGCACATGGTTTGGCTGGGCCCATCATCATACACAACCAGGCCTTACTGATGCTGCTGGCCATTTGCAGAAACACAATCTCCGATTCCACAAATAAAGCCCACGCCATGGCTTAACTTCATCTTCTGGCTACAAATTAAATCAAGGAGACAGTAAAATGTTGCATATTGCTATGTACTCTTACAGTGACTAACTCTTACAGGCCCTTCAGCAGACTGGGAACATAAACAAAAATCAAAGCATGAGTCATAGAGAGCAAGTGAAGGGAATAAAATAAAAAAGGAAAACCAATACTGATACATGAAGAAAGCGAGGAAATTATAAACATGAGAAAGTCCTAAACATTGGCCCCTGTGGAAGTGGCTTTCAAGCATGAGCAGTACACTGCAGAGAAGGACAACCTAAAGAGCTTCTGACACCCTGCTCAGTTCAACTTTGCCTCCTCATTAAAAGAGCACCTGAAAAAGAAAACCTCCATTCTCCAGGGAGCACACTTACTTCTGAATAAATATCGCCAAGAGTTGCATTACTTTGTCAATAATAGGAGGGTAGTTCAGTCACTAGAGCTAGTTTGGGGTTGCTACCGCTTCAAGGATGACCTGCTGCTCAAGTTGCTAATGGTTTGAGCCTAATTTTCTGATAATTTGTTTCTTCTCAGCGCCTGCATGCATTGTGCTTTCCTCATTCTGGAGTTATCTAACATCATGTACTTGTCAGGTGCTGGGAAAAGAGAATTATTTTTCTGCAGCATTAAAAAGGATGAAAAAAAATAAAATGGCTATTAACTGATGGGCAGCTCCGGCCCTGCTGTTCGTACAGGATATACAGGACACAGCAGCTCCACAGAGATGAATTACATTACATATTCGCACATGGCAATTTGTGCTGTACAGGAAATACTCTTCTCCTTAACAAAGCCTTGCTGTTAAAAGGGATCAGCCAGAGAAAAAGAAGAAGAAGAGGAAAAAGAAGAAGAGGAAAAAGAAGAAGAAGAAAAAGAAGAAGAAGACCCCAAACTACATGTCAGAAAGGAAGAAAAGCCAGCCTGATCTTTTCAGCTGTCTGCAGAGCACGGCATGTCCCCACAAAATCCTCCAGCTGGTGCACCACAGTGTGCACCACACAGCTGTACACAACAAAGACGAGGGATGCACAAGGACCATCAGCAGTTCAGGCCCTTGAGACCAAAGGCCACCACTCCGGTGGTGGCCGAGGCACATGGCCCCAGCAGGCTCCCAAAGGCAGAAGTCTGCCAAGGGCAGTCAGGCAGCACAGGGTGGAAAACTGGTTGGCTGGCCGGGCCCAGAGAGTGGTGCTTAATGGTGTTAAATGCAGCTGGAGGCCAGTGACAAGTGGTGTTCCCAGGGCTCAGTGCTGGGTCCAGCCCTGTTCAATGTCTTTACCAATGACCTGGATGAAGGCATCGAGTCCTCCCTTAGCAAGTTTGCAGATGACACTAAGTTGAGTGGAAGTGTGGATCTGCTGGAGGGTAGGGAGGCTCTGCAAAGGGATCCGAACAGGCTGGAGCACTGGGCAGAGTCCAATGGCATGAGCTTTAACAAGGCCAAATGGCGGGTCCTGCAGTTGGGGCACAATAACCCTGTGCAGATACAGACTAGGAGAAGTCTGGCTGGAAAGCTGCCTGGAGGAGAGGGACCTGGGGTTGTTGGTTGACAGCGACTGAACATGAGCCAGCAGTGTGCCAGGTGGCCAAGAAGGCCAATGGCATCTTGGCTTGTATCAGAAACAGCGTGACCAGCAGGTCCAGGGACGTTATTCTCCCTCTGTACTCAGCACTGGTGAGACCGCACCTCGAATCCTGTGTTCAGTTCTGGGCCCCTCACCACAAGAAGGATGTTGAGGCTCTGGAGCGAGTCCAGAGAAGAGCAACAAAGCTGGTGAAGGGGCTGGAGAACAGGCCGTATGAGGAGCGGCTGAGAGAGCTGGGGGTATTTAGCCTGGAGAAGAGGAGGCTGAGAGGAGACCTCATTGCTCTCTACAACTACCTGAGGGGAGGTTGTAGAGAGGAAGGAGCTGGCCTCTTCTCCCAAGTGACAGGGGACAGGACAAGTGGGAATGGCCTCAAGCTCTCAATTTTTATAGGAAAAAAATTTTCACGGAAAGGGTCATCGGGCACTGGAAGGCCACTGGAAGAAGCCCAAGGAGGTGGTTGAATCACCTTCCCTGGAGGTGTTTAAGGGATGGGTAGATGAGGTGCTGAGGGGCATGGTTTAGTGTTTGATAGGAATGGTTGGACTCGATAATCCGGTGGGTCTTTTCCAACCTGGTGATTCTATGATTCAACATGCCACCACTTCCCCAGCAATGGCTCTGCCCTAACCTGTCAATGAACCCAAGAATTTTGTGCACGACTATTTCCGAGGGTTGTTTCTCCTACTGCTCAGCCCTTCCAGGACCCAGTGCAAAGTGTCAGCTGGCCAGGGGGAGCCTGGTAGCCAGCATCAAGGCAACAGGCACAGTCTGGCTGGGCTGTGTGGAACAGCAAATGGCTGAGACACCCAAGACACCTTGCACTCAGGCATGTACACAGTGATTCACAGCATCCATTTCAGTTGCTAGAACTATTTAATAAACCACTAGTAGACTTCAGACGTGAGATTTCACAGGGATGTTTAGACTGAGAGCACATACAGTGACAAACTTCTGGCTTTGAAAAAGACTGTTAAAACCTATCTTTGGTCGTTTACACATCCTCTCTTTTAGTGTGAGACCTGCCATCTGCCTACTGTGATTTGCCAGTCATGCTGCCGTATCACCAGCCACCGTGCTACTATAATACAGATGAAAACTTCTCTTGGTGTTTTCACCCACACGTTGCTTTTGGACTGTTGTCTGAGGAGAAGCTAGTGGCTTAGGGTCAGAGGCAGAAGGCAAGAAGACTTGGTCATTTATATCCTGGGCACTGGCATACTGGTAGCCTCTTCTTCTCTATAGCAGCAAGGAGCACCACCAGCCCCAAAGTCCAAGCAGGAAATCTCAGTGAGCTAATACCCCACTACTGGCACTGCAGGTGGAGTGCCTGGCACCAACCCCCCATCACAATTGCATCCACCCCTGCATCTCCTCCACCCTTCTTTTTGGACACTAAGGAAGTCCCCTGAGAGCTAATAAAAATGTCAGCCCTCCCACAGACCCCTCGTCTGACCTCAGACGGTCAGATTCTCCATCCTTGCATCAGTTCATCATCTGCAAGATCAAAATCCTTCATGCGATTTTCACCCCTGTCTCACCCTACAGAAGCCGAGGTGGAGGAGAACTACACGAAACATCAGCCACTGTGTGCTCAAACAGGGGACTAATCCACCTGGCAGGTAAAAAGTTCATGTCCCCTGCTCTTTCCTCACCTGCCTGAACCCAAATATGTACAAGCAGACTGTTTAAAAATAAAGGTAATTGGAATTAAATAGTCCTAACACATTCCAGGAACATTCCTGAAAACCAAGCATTTGGATTCATTTTCTTCAAAAGCCTCTAAGCAAATGCCCAGGTCTGCTGTAACACCGCTGTTTCCACCTCACCTTAGTAATTCAGTTCCCACTGTGAGGAGCTATTTATCTCATTCCCTTTGCAACATAAAAGCCATTTCTTCAGTCAAACCTCTACATTACAGATGGTTATTTTCTCCTTTATCATAAGGCTGCTAATAGTCTATTTCACAGGGAGGTAAAGCACACAGCTGAATGATGAAGGTGGCTGCAGTGAAGCAGTCCTGCTCACGCAAGTAACCTCTCCCAGGATTTTAAGCTGTTTGCAAAGGCCTGACTCCAGTGCTATGCTGGCTGTACATTACTGTGATTACACTGACTAGGTTACTCTGATTTACTGGAGAGAGAGGCAGGAAATTGGCCCAGCAATGATGTACTAATGTATACTCCTCTCCAGAAGCTCAGTGCCTCTAAATACGAAAACGTTAAAACCATGCTCTTGATAAGCATGACAAACCACGTAAAGTCATTGCAATTTTATTAGAGGAAATATTTTCAAATGCATGGATTAAATTAGGAATAATGATTCGGACCTGAAGATATAAACCTCTAATCTCATCAGCACTAATGACGTCTTGAAATAGAAGGGAGGAAATCAGCATTTTCAGGGCCAAGACAATCCACATGTTAAACAACTTCAGCTACCTGTGATTTTCCCATGTTTAAAAGTACTTAGTTCTTGAGCTCCAACAAACATTGAGACACTTAGTGTAATCAAAAAGTAGCCTATATAAAAGCAGCAAGTGTTATTCTGTTTATGTTCGCAATGAAGCATGTGGAAAAATGAATGTGTTCAACCTGTAGTTGTCTTCCCAATGCAAATCACTTCCACTGTGCACCTCCCAATGTATAAGTTGCATGCAAACATCTCGCAGACTACCTGCTAACACCAAACAAAGAACATGCAGCGAGGACCTAGTCGTAAGGTGGTATTTACCTTCCTACACCCCTGTAACACCACCACTCTTCTCTCACAAGAAGTCCCACTCCTCCTCAATACAGACATCAATTTCCCTCCACAGCTCAAATGATAGGAGGAAGGCAATGGAAGGCATAGACCTTTCACTGCAGGAGCCTAAGGATCAATCCAATTGCTCCTTACCTCCCTAATGCTGACTGACAAAGAAAAAGCTTCATCGCTGAGTGGGCTTAACCTGTAACCTGGATTTTGAGGGGCTATTGTCAAGAATAGGGAAACTTGAGCTTGGTAAACAACAAGGAAATATGCAAAGATGACTGTGTGTCTTCTTAAAAGTTCTTCTACATCCTGGTGGTGGCCAGGGCTTGTTCTTGCCCCTGCCACAGTTAAGACAGTCTCAGGGACCAGTGCTATTTAAACATATTTCCAAACATCTGTGCACACTCAGCAGACCAGGTGGAAAGTGGAGCATGGTCCTCACATCCTGCATCCCAGCCCTGAAGGACTGGCACATGGCTGCCACCTTCTCCCTACAAAACCCAAGAAATCTCTTCACACTGAAGGTAAGTACTCATGGAAACAACTAAAATTAAATTGTTGGTGCAACAGCATATACCCAGTCTGGAAGAATTGTTAAGAAAGGTTGTATCTTTAAATTTAACATTACCACAGAAAAATAAAATGGCAAATCATGCACCACTGTTGAAAACCAGCAGAATTAGCCAAGTGCTTTCCCCCACCTTCCCTCTTTTATGAACTTTGTAGATTTATGTACTTCTGTTTCTACAAGGACAACATAGAATAACGCATGATTCATTCATTTGTTCATTAAATTTCACCAGCGTAGTTTCATTTGTTAGCTAAGTAGGAAACCCATATTGACAATATACAGCTGTACATTAACCCTATTTCTGTCTGTCTCACCATGACAAACCTCAAATTCAAGAAATATGCCTCACAGAGAGCAACGTAGCTCATCTCCCCTCAAGACCCAAAACACACGCAACAACACCCCCCCCCCCTCAATCAGAGTACCAGAGTACCCTGTATATGAAAAATTGAGTTTCAGAGCTTCAGCTTTGACTTTCTGGGACACGTGAGAAGCCAGGAGCTTGCTGGCTACAGAGACCTTGCTGTATGCTAGAAGCTAGAAAAAAGCTCTTCAGTGCACCCCCATAATTTCCAGGAAAAAAATACAGAAATAACCTCATATCCAGGAACAAGAGAGAAATACTCACTTTGCACATTTAATGCAAATTTGACCTGAAAGTCCAGACAACTAATTACTTGAAGTAGATTACTGTTATAGGATTTAATTTTTTTTTCCCTTAAATTGTAATTCCAGGTTCAACATATGAGTTTGGTTTCTTTTTCTTCCATTTCCTTTATGACAGGAATAAATTTTCTATTATTAGTCTATATCTGTCATTAAATTTGTAGTTTGTACAAACACTAATGGGTATTTTTTGCCTTATTAAGCTCTTCTGTTGCAATAACTGGGGACTACATTTTATACTGCATTACACATTCAAAATATTTAGAATAAAAAAAAAAGAGAACACTGGCTACTCACATACATTAAATACCTGGTAGTAAAGTGAAAATAATACATGCAGTAGCGTAGCTCCACAACATTATGATAATTGAGTCTGTCCTCCACCTCTTAGGCCACTGAGTTTTAGCCTTTTTCAATATTCTTGAGTTATCTTTTTTTCATTGTAAATAAAGAGATTTCATTTCCAAGCTCTTCCCATCTTTATTTTTTCCCTTAAATTCACCTCTGAGAGACTTAATGAGGACAGAAAATTGATCAGTGAGTATATTTTATGTCGTACTTGAAAGCCCATAATGTTTCTCACAAGTCCTCTTTGTTGGTAAGATATTTCTAGCAATTCCTCTCATCTATAAAACTATTAAGACAAAAGACAGAAGAAGGAGACACGGCAGCCCAGGACCTGGGCACAAGCCTGTGCCACTCAATTCCTTCAAGAAGATTCATTTCAGGTCTACAGGTGCAGGATTGGGTGACCCACTGTACCATAAAGCTGCCGCTGCTAGAAACCATGACCAATCCGTTGCACCTCCAGAGATCACAGCTGGGCAGCTGTTGTCTCACAGGCACTTTTAACCACAGTGAGTGCTCACGTGGTACACGGTGTGATGGTAATCAACAGATCACCACCAGAACGGTCTGCAATCACACATGAGTTTGCAAGGGCAGCTTCCATGATACACAGGTACACATTATCTTGGCTGTTAACATATGGCAATAAGGAAAATCCACCTGCCAAAGTAACTCGCAGGCCAGTTGTACCAGCACATGAACATCGTCTTTGTATTGTACGTGTCAAGCTGATGCAAATCCCATCTTTATGTTACTGAGGACACAAGGGATTTAGGGGCAGAGGGGAAGAATTCTGTTTCTAACGAACACTTTACTGCTACAAAAATTGACAGTAATGAAAGTTAGCTACTAAACCTTCATTGATTTCAGTGTGCGAATTCATTGCTCTATGCAGAAAGGGGAGGGGAAAGACGTCAGAAATTGCATACGCCATCCCCGAGCCCAGGGCAAACGGCAGGTGCTGAACGCTAACCTCCCAGACAGTGTGTTGGTGCAAAAGCTGACAACGTCACAGAGGTCTCTCATGTGAGTGCACAGCACAGCACATCGTCATGAGGATCCACAGGCAAACTTTTGACATGACAATATGCGATGACTTGGTCAGCACAGATGTCCTTTTAAGATGTCAAGACTACATCCCTCCAGCTGCGTACTGCCAGCTCTCCCCAGTGGCAGCCTGGTAGGTTTTAGAACTAAACCAAGAGATGTTGTTTACTCAAGTCATGAACCTCCAGTGGCCCAAGCAACTGACCTGTGCTGAAATGGGGTTCGCTTGGAGAAGCATGACACTCAATCTTCTTCTGTCTTGGTTTTATTAAATTAAAAACAAACCCACAGAATAATGGTGGTTCAAAACCAAATCTTTGTCCATCTAGGGACCATTATTTTCACATGGGGGTTTTGTCTCCTAGAACTGTCCAGTTAAACATGAATTTATAGCTTTGTCTTCAGAAACGTAACAATAACCTCAGAGTAACAAGACATCAGTATGGGAGAAAAGCTTTTGGCAGAACATATTGGGGTGCAAGCTAGCTAACAAGCAACTGCAGAAGTAGTAAGGAAACAAAAACAGCTAGTTATCCTTAAAGACACCAAAACAATATGCTTAAAACTTTATTTTCTATTGCTTACTGCTACAATTTATGTGAAGGCAGATTCCAGATGTCATAAGAGGGAGTTGGATAGCACTGGGTAGGTACTGAATAAATAACAAAAGGCAGTAGTTGCTCCAAAGGCTGACTGTTAATATTCATAGAATCATTCCCATTTCAGAGTGGGGGCAGATCTTACTTAGAACAGAATTTTTCATGGCACTCAGAATATATAGTGGCTCATCAGCTAGGCTATTAACACAGAATAACTGTGTTAATAATAAATAAAAATAAATACTCTGTCAGTAATAAATACAAATTACTCAGAGCAGTAACAGTAAACTACATAGTTTGAGATGAAGCCTAATAACAGCCATGGCTTTCTAGTCCATAGCGCTACCTGCAGTGTTGGTTGAATGGGGCAGAAGGTTTAAGACACTTCCCGGATCAGCCAGGAGTCATTTTTAAACTGAACTGCAAAAGAGTTTGTGAAAAATGAAAGTATATTTAATTGCAAAATGGACTCGCGACTTCAGGCACCATTCATCTGTATTCTCACGAGCAACAAAAATGGAAAGTGAGTGGGAAGCTGTTTAAAGTGCCTTTAAGCTTCCCACTGCTGTACTCTAAACAAAAGGTTCAAGGTTTCTTCGGGAAGAGTAACAAAGACACCAGGACTTCACAAAGGGTGCGTGTCCTCCGTTTTCCCACGAACTCCTCTCTGCTCTCAGTGTGGCGGCTGTGGGAGCGAGGTGGCCTGTGCCTGGGGCTGCTGGGGCTGCAGCTGGGACCCTCTCACTGCAGGCAGCTCGACTGAGTAGGAGTGTGTTTCACGTAACTGTTCACCACAGGCGCGCTACATGCTGTTTGTGCTGAACTTAACGTTTGTACTAAACTGTTCAAGATCTCCTTTTAAACTGATTACCACATGCAAATTTTTATATTCATTTGCCAGACACTAAAAACAAGGGTTTACACCATGAATTCAGCTACGATCAGCCTGTAAGTGATAGTCCATTATGTCGTTGTAACCTTTTCACAGAATCACAGAATGACTAGGTTGGAAGAGACCCACTGGATCATCGAGTCCAACCATTCCCACCAGTCCCTAAATCATGCTCCTAAGCACCTCATCTACCCTAACCTTAAACACCTCCAAGGACGGTGACTCAACCACCTCCCTTGGCAGACTGTTCCAATGCCTAACCACCCTCTCCGTGAAGAACTTTTTCCTAATCTCAAGCCTAAATCTCCCCTGGCGGAGCTTGAGGCCATTCCCTCTCGTCCTGTCCCCTGTCACTTGGGAGAAGAGCCCAGCTCCCTCCTCTCCACAACCTCCCTTCAGGTAGTTGTAGAGAGTAATAAGGTCTCCTCTCAGCCTCCTCTTCTCCAGGCTGAACAGCCCCAGCTCTCTCAGCCGCTCCTCATAAGATTTGTTCTCCAGCCCCTTCACCAGCTTTGTTGCTCTTCTCTGGACTC
The DNA here is from genome assembly GCA_033459285.1 of Clamator glandarius. Classification (NCBI taxonomy): domain Eukaryota; kingdom Metazoa; phylum Chordata; class Aves; order Cuculiformes; family Cuculidae; genus Clamator; species Clamator glandarius. The sequence goes on from JAUNZM010000086.1 coordinate 1,432,472, forward strand.
ACTCCAGAGCCTCAACATCCTTCTTGTGGTGAGGGGCCCAGAAATGAACACAGTTCTCGAGGTGCGGTCTCACCAGTGCCGAGTACAGGGGGAGAATAACCTCCCTGGACCTGCTGGCCACACCGTTCCTGATACAAGCCAAGATGCCATTGGCCTTTTTGGCCACCTGGGCCACTGCTGGCTCATGTTCAGTCGGTTGTCAACCAGCACCCCCAGGTCCTTCTCCTCCTGGCAGCTTTCCAGCCAGATTTCTCCTGGTCTGTACCTCTGCTTAGGGTTGTTGTGCCCCAAGTGCAGGACCCGGCATTTGGCCTTGTTAAACCTCATGCCGTTGGTCTCTGCCCAGCAGTCCAGCCTGTTCAGGTCCCTTTGCAGCCTCCCGACCCTCCAGCAGATCGACACTTCCACCCAGCTTAGTATCATCTGCAAACTTGCTAAGGGAGCACTCGATGCCTTCATCCAGGTCGTTGATAAAGACATTAAACAGGACTGGACCCAGGACTGAGCCCTGGGGAACCCCACTTGTCACCGGCCTCCAGCTGGATTTAACTCCATTTCCCACCACCCTCTGGGCCCGGTCATTCAACCAGTTTTTCACCCAGGAGAGTGTGCGCCCGTCCAGGCCAGGGGCTGACAGTTTCTGAAGCAGAATGCTATGAGAAACTGTATCAAAGGCTTTACTGAAGTCCAGGAAGATACATCCACAGCCTTTCCCTCGTCCAAGAGTTTAGTCACTTGGTCATAGAAGGTGATCAGATTACTCTGGCAAGACCTGCCTTTCATGAACCCGTGTTGACTGGGCCTGATCACCCGATCATGCACACACTATAACACGGATTAAAATTTTGTCTCTTCAGCAAGCTGAGTGTGCCCACAGTCAGTTCCTCGGGCAGACAGAACACCTTCACTCACCACACATACCATCCATGGCAGTCAAATGGCACAGCTTAGACACGCGCTCTAAGTGGTCACAGTCAAGGATAAAGCAAATATTTTAACAAAGGACATACAAGCCTCTTCAGCTGAAATAGAGCACACACCTTGAAGAGACAAGGGAAGGAGCAGGAAACCTATAAATCCAGGGAGGACCTCACCAACTGGCCGTGTGACAGCAGAAACACCCCTGCCAGACCAATGGGAAGTCCTAGCCCAAGGGCTGCAGCTCAGAAGTGATCAAGGAGCAATTGCAGGCAGACTGAAGGAGATGAAAGGTAGACAAGGATGCACCATCCCCTCCATATGGGATTAAACGCAGCCCATGTGCAAAGCAGAGTTTCAGCAGGCGCATTGCCAGGGTGCTGTGAGGGGAAGGCAGTGCTTGGCCCACAGAAGAGCCTGGAGGATTGCACCTTCAGGAAAAAATGGGCATCGCTCCCACTCATCTGCCATTGATCGCACAGGGCCTTCAACGACCAGAAGGAGAAACAGGAGTCTGGTCCCGTCACTGCTGCACTCCAGTAACAGCTGCTGCTGAGTTTCCCTGGGGCCACATCCAGCTGCACACACCAAGACCCCCTGCTCGTGGGGAGATTTGCCAAAGGGAAGGCAGCTGGCAAAAGCCAGTAAATCCTTCAGCTCAAGCTAGCAGAGATCCTGCTGGGCCCCTGCCAGCTCTGATGGTGGGTCACATAAAGGGTTCTGCGCTCCAGGTAGCTCATAAAAAGAGATTAAAGCAACACAGTCAATGAGACAGTTTCCTTCTATTTGCCCACTCAGGCAGAACAATTTCCTCTCCAGATTAATTTCTGCCTTCCTCCACTCAGTGCAGGTGGCTGTAAATTGGCCCTGATCAGGAGGCATCAGGATGCCCAGGTGGGAGGCACGGGAGAGCCACAGCCAGAACAGAGGGGCACAACCAGGGAGGCCCCTTATCCCCCGTTCCGTACTCATCCTCCTGCCACCAGACCATTCCTATGGGATGAGAGTGCTTCCTGCTGCAGCAGGGACACAGTCTCATAGGTTGCAACAAAAATGTAAATGAGTGATTATAAATATAATTTAAAATGCCTTAAGTTGTCACACAATTAAACCATCACTTCCATGGCATTTAAAGTCCATTCCAGGCTGACTGCAGAGGTCTGTCGAATTGGGAGATTTTCTCTGTTCCTTGAATATGTAGCTTTGACTGATGAGGGAGCGTGAGGCAGGCATTAGTGATTTGCCTTGTTAAGCTCAGTCAATAATGCAACAAGGAAGTAGAAGACACAGCTGAGATGTGAGAACAACAAATGGACATTCTGCCAAGATAATACTGCTTTCCTCCAAGGAAATGGCCTAGCCAAGCTCCTGGGATGGCCATCTATCATGTCAGCATTCTCACCTTCCCCAAGAAGGGCAAAGCTAGCTCCCCAAGGCTCAATATCCCTTAAGCCTCTCCACCAGAAGGGATAAAATAAAAAAAAAAAAAAGTGACAGAGCCACGCTGTATTATCAGCCATGCAATTACTAGACGAACATTGAGTCCATATTGGCTATGCTTTTCCCTAAAATTTGCATAGCACCACTCAGCTAAAGTCTACATCAACAAAAAGCACTCAGCCGCCTGGGAAAGGGAATCCACTGACAAAGCCTCAAGTATGGAACTACACAAAAGTTTTTTTTGAAAGAAGGAGGTCTTCAAAGGAACATAGGAACATACACACCTATTGTGCTGTGTCGCGCTTCATATTAGGTACCTAATTACAGCAGATTAGAAACACAAACACCCGCGTTCACCAACTACTTAATGAATCAAGATTTTGCAGATATCAGTTGATATTTCTAGGGAAATGCAGTGTAATCATAAAACATACTGTGTTACAGGATTCTCTTCAAAAGCATTCAGTTTGTTTTTCCAAACTCAATAACTGACAGGTTAATCCCCCTAATGCTCTGAAAATATTTGCTGTATAGTCCCCAAGAATTCCTGCTCCCTGTGTGTTGGGGCAAAAGCTGACAAAGTCACAGAGGTCCCTCGTGTGAGTGCACAGTCTGAGGTCTCTGCTACTGCACCAACAGTCTCAAGACAACAGTAAGATAATCTACATTCTCCTATGCACAGCATCTCTATTGCAACCGCTGCTTACTGTACCCCTGAGTGGTGCCTCAATGTATTTGCACCTGGGTTTGCATTTACTGTAAATCCTTTACAGATTGTAATTCTGAATTCTGTTCCCTGTAGAGAAACTTTCATCTCTCAATCTGATGCAAGCTCCTACCACATGCCAGTTAAGTACAACATCTATGCCCTGAGGTCAAATTATTAAAACTTATTTTAAGATCGTGCACAACTGAAAGCATCAGCTCACAGCAGGAGCCTATGTGAACAATTAAAAACACAACAGAGGTGCCTTTCTCAGCTGTCAAGTGGCCATTCATGTTTTATTTAGGTCATTAAGCATATTGCTGCTGGTTTGAAACAAAGATCAGCACAGTTTGCTGACAAACATGCTTCTATAAAAAGTAACTCCTGTTGAAATGCGCAGGTGTGACACAATAGATGTGGCCTCACCCCACAATAACAACAGGCTGGTTTACTCTAACCTCTGCCTAACCTCTCACTACTGCCATGCACTTCACCTTCAGCTGCACCTTCTGGGAAAAGCTACAGTGTTATTAATAGACATACTATACTTAATATACTTCAGATTCATTGAAAACACCCTTAGCAACTCCTGTTATCTTTCAGCACTCAAGTGCTGAGAAAGCCAAAAGCAGAGACTTTCCCTCAAGCTGCCTTTGCCTCAGGTTGCTCCTACCCGGAGCTGCTGCGATGCTCCCACTACCACGAAACATACCATGACAACTGACAAGAAGGTCACTCTAATTAGCACATGACATCAAGATGGTTTCAGAAATGGAGAAGTCTTCCTCTCTCATTTTGTTTCACAGCCTGTTCCCAAGCCTCTACTTGTATATATTCACACCACCACATCAAATTTAATAGGAGTAGAAAGAGATTGCTCATCTGCAGGCAACACAACATTTTTCTCTAAAATGTGGAAAGTTGCTAAGTAAAATGTCACTAGAGAAGGAATTCCAAGCGACTTTAGATTATTTAAGTGTCTGAACAAAGTCTTTGCATACAACTTGAAATGAAAGCTTCCTTTCATTTAAAAAGTGCACATAATTCTGAAAGTTTGTAGTTAAAATTGCATTGAGAAAATGCTCTAAGCTGTTGCAAATTTCCATAGTTCTGCTGATTTCAACAGACCAGCATACAACAAAAAATACTTTTAAATGGAAAAAAAGGCAAAAAAAATATATATATTTATTCAGATGCTTCATTTCAAAGCTTGGGAGAGAATTACCTTTCTTGTACCTAAGTCTCAGGAACTTTGCTAAAAAAAACCCAAGATGTGAGGGCAGCAGTAGCCTCAGAAAGCCCAGGACAGTCAATATTCAGCATAATTATAAAACTCACCACTCATCATCTTCTAACAAGTAATTCCTGCCAGGTGACTTACTATAACAATGTTTTTAAAAGCTTGTACAAATTTGTTTTCTCATCTGGAAACATTCAAGGGAAGGGACACTCAATAAATATCTCAACTACACATCCTTTTCTGGATACTCTGCTAAAGAGAGAATTCCTACCAGTTACAGAAACATCAACTCCAGTCTCTCAAAGCTCTTCATATCAGCCGGGTTTTGTACTTCTCATCAGCAGAGAGGGAATAGGAGACGCAGGAAAATTGTATCAAGCAAAATGGGAAGTTTTCTTTACCACAAACTAGTTTCTGTCACGGGCTGTTTGAAAAGAAAAAGCTACAAAGTGGAAGGATTTCATGGAAAGAGGAGGACAGGGGACAGGACGAGAGGGAATGGCCTCAAGCTCCGCCAGGGGAGATTTAGGCTTGAGATTAGGAAAAAGTTCTTCACGGAGAGGGTGGTTAGGCATTGGAACGGTCTGCCAAGGGAGGTGGTTGAGTCGCCGTCCCTGGAGGTGTTTAAGGTTAGGGTAGATGAGGTGTTTAGGAGCATGATTTAGGGACTGGTGGGAATGGTTGGACTCGACGATCCAGTGGGTCTCTTCCAACCTGGTTATTCTGTGATTCTGTGAAAACCAAGGAGCCAACATCAAAGCCGAGCCTGCTACCTCAAGCTTCCCCCATCTTGGGCTGGGGAAAGGGAAGCCTGAGGGCACTCTGTGAACTTATGCTCACGGCAGAAGCACTGACCAACACGTTTCTCCTATAGCCAGCACGACATCTGCCAGCGGATGGAAGCCACCAGTACTCCACAAGTGACCCCGTAGCTTCTCCCAGGATGTTCCCCATCCTGCCAAAGGGTCTGCTTTGGTTACCACTGATGCAAGCCGCTTTTTTTATACAGACACTCTGAGACGCATCTCACTCTCCAGCTGTGGTCCCCTTAGCTTGAAATAGAGCCAGCACCTTAAGAGCTCACAGGGCGCTTCTGCAAACTCCACTTTTGGAGAGAAACAGTTGCCACAATCTATCAAGGCAGTTTTTTCTATGCAAGGCACGGCCAGCACCACAGAGAGCTTGTTGCTTACCTTACTCTAGTTACTCTTTTGCCAAAAGGTCTGGGCATGCGAAGTGCAGGCTGACTGCCTCCACCCCACCGCATTTCCTTGGAAAGGGCTGTTACAGCCTTGTGAGAAGAAGGGTGGCCCCATCAAGTCCTGGCCACTCACACATAGGCTAAGAGGAGGACGCAAAATTGACATCTGCTCCCAATCACTTCAACATAGGGACACTGAGTTTTGAGGCATAAACTTTACCAGTAATGGTTTCCTGGGAATTTGGGGGTTTCCTGGCTTGTTTTTTTGCAATTGCAGGCACTGTAGGTCCAACTTCCCTCAAAAACCATTCTCAAAAGAACACATCTATGCAAGCTGAAACACAGCAATTTCTACTACTGTTAGGCTACTCAAGTGACTGCATGTTACAGATGGGTCATCCTGAACTCTGCAAGCCAAAAATACACTTCCAGTACTTTCAGATATTCAGAAAAGGTCATCCGCAGTTCTGTAAACAGAGCCTACCTCCAGCACCAAGGGTCTAAAGTCACAAAGTGAGCTGGAATACGCATCTCTTAGCTACAAATCCCTTAGTAATCTCAAAAACAGGAAATGAAACAAAAGCCCACAAATAAATTGTATTCCAGTCACTGGTCAAAACACTGGACATTTCTTCCCAGAACCTCTGACCTTTACTCAATATCTCATGGAAATAAAGATTCAAGGGATTTGAGCTTAGGATCATGCTTTTCCTCTCCTATGCATAAGTTCAGCCCTTGCGTGAAAGAAACCTTCTCAGGAGACAAAAAGAGAAGAAACTATGGTTTCCTCCACAACTCAGTTTGCTCAAGTTACTCCTCCAGCTGCCTGGAAGGTGGTTCCTTCTCCCACTCTCTCTCATATGGCAAGTGCAACATCTCAGCCTTGGGGGCTTCCACCTGGGCAGGTGGCTGCTGTTTCCCTTCCCCTCATGATGCTACCATGGCGGGATGAAGGCAAAGGTCACTTAGATATCTCAATCTTCTGCTACATTCCTGTCCCACTACTCCATACCCGTTTGGCACACACCAAAGAGACAAATTGAATCAGGGCTTTCTCCTTCCAAGCAGTGTAAAGCTTTCAGAATTATCTTACCTATGTCTTGTTGATACCTATACTGCAAGATGTCATTGTACTGCCCTTAAATTATCTGTTCATAGGATCATTTTCCAGATGTTCAGCAATTAAAACAAACTTGCTACTCTAGCCTCCTTCTCAAAGTAGGAGAAGTATTAAAGTGTTAATAAACAGCAAACTTCAGGACCTGAAAATTATTTTTTCTTGGGGGGGAGGGGGAGATCAATTAAATGTAGTTGGGGCTTTTTCCTCCCTACTGCTATGGCTTACTCTCCTTCTATTTTTATTTTTACAGGAAATGACAATAACCCAGTGTTCTGTCTGTGATAGAACTGTTTCCCTGTGTGCTGTTAATGCTGTTGGTTCCTCATTTTCACTGCAAGCACCCTTAAGGATGCATATGCAGAAGGGAGAGAAAAAAGCTTTTCTTTATGCTAGAGGGGTTGGCATCCATTCTTCATGCCAACACTTGCCCAGCACTACACTTCACAGATTATCTATCTTGCTCTTTTATTCTTTCTCACCACTGTTGACTCTGAGCCACATTCACCTACTTAAATTCTGCCTGAGTTCAAGTTGTGAGGCATTAAAATGTTCTTAATTTCCAAGAAAAGGAAGATCTAGAAAGACTGTTCTCACTTTTCCAAAGCATACCCACACACAGAGCTTCCCCTGGTTAGCACATCATTAGGATTTCTTTCCAAGAATTTCATTACTTGCAAATAGATTATTTCCAGGGAAATGTTCTTGGTGTGAAATCTTGCACAGAGGTGTTGATTAGTTAAATGCCGCTCATTTTGCATAGTTGTTTGTTTTTTTTTTTTTTTTTCCCTAGTTTGGACCTGTAATAACTTCCAGAGAGGTTAACAAATACATGAGAAAAGTTCGTGTACAATGAGCCAAGTGTTTGCTACCAAGCACAGGCGAACAGTCAGAAGCACAAGCCATCACAAAGGGCTTTGACACCTAGCAATGCACAGAATAAACACAAGAAGAGAGCAGCTCCTGACATGTGCCATGGGTGTCTTCAGGATCACCAGTATCCAGCCAGCCTTAGGCTCAGATATGCTGCTGGAAGCACCATGGTCCCTACCAGGCCTGGGATGGATGGGACCTCCTGGACAGCTGCAACTTGTATCCTGAGAAGATGAGGATGAAAATGGTCTGTTATTGGGCTTCTTCTAAAACAGATTAACCCATACACAGGAAAAGGAAGACCAGAAAAAGCCTGTTCTCCCATGCTCACTCATGTGACCTTCTGAGAGGAAATTAACTTCTTGACCCCTTCCCTTAAGAAATAGGAAGGAACAAAACCCATATTTCATTTAGCAGGGAACACCACAGTTCTGACCACAAATACTTGTTTAACTCTGTTTAACTTTGTTTCTAGACAGCTTATATGCAGGTAAAGTAGGTAGTTCATAACACAGAATATTGTAGCTTTGGGGAGAAAGAAAAAGCCAACAGGTTTGTTTTGGTTTCACATAAATGTGGAAAAATAGTTAAGATTTTCACATTTGGAAAGTCAAAGCCATACATCTTAGTCCATGTTATGTGGCCATGTTGAAATCACAGTCTGCACCTGGAGCTGCAAATATTCAAAGCCCTAAGAAATCAGGTCGCTTATTCTCAGAGCCAGATTTTCACATTTTCATGTGCTAAATCCTCTTTTTAAGTGTTTTACAAAAGTTGTGCAACACTCAAGAATTTGTTTTAAAAAGCTGTTTCAGCCAAGATGAAATTTTACTTCAGACTACACTTACACACATAAGACTACAGAAGATTTAAAATATGTCCACTCCATGGCCAATCTGTCCAGGAGCATTAAGTTATTATATTCTGGCATAAAATATTTCTTCTAATTTACAAGCCTTACTTGAGGTAGCATGGCGATTGATGCCTGAGTAAAGAATTCTTCCAAAATTCATTTCAGGTTAAGTATCTGATTTTCAAGATACGTAAAAAAGAATTTAAAGAAATTAGTATTCTAGTTGTAACATGAAGCTGACATTTCTGAAATGCCAGCAGACCAGTTTCTATTTTTTCCTGGAGGAAAAGCTGCCAATATTTCTTTGCTTCTTTCATTATTCCTAAGTTTTCTCTGTCATCGTCTTGAAATAGTGGGAGTCATCTCTCACAGTACAGAAACCCCCAAAGCCTCTCTGATAACCAAAACTTATTGCTAGATAGCAGAAGCCACAAAAACTGTTCTCCCTCTGTTAGGTTGAAAGCAGAAAATAAATATCTTTAAATACAGCAAAAATCTAGAGATTTTTAAGTGGTTTGAGGCTCTAGAAAAACTCCTGAATCGCACCTCTGGGAATAGCCACGAAACACCCTAGTTCATACATTAAGTAAGTGACTCTGAAAATGGAACTTAACTTAGAAATCCTTTGAAGATGAATGGCTCCTGTGCTTTGTAATCACAGTTAGCAGCAGCAAGACCCCCTGAAATAAACCTGGTCACAGAGACAGTCACAGTTTAGTGCATAGGGACACACCAGACTAATATTTCTTGCTCCATACTCACTACTCTCCCAGCTTATTGTATGCTTTAAGCTCATCATATAACAAACACCTCTTTTCCTCCACATAGCTACCTACACAAACTGTCACCTATCAGGACCTCACAGAGGCCTTAACTACAGGAGTTTTAATACCTGTTGCTAAAGGAGTGATACATAAGGCAAAAAAAGGAAGGTTAATGTTGCCGCTTTCATTTGCCCCCTGCACACCACTAGAAAGGTATCATGCCCCAGCGTTCTCTCCACTCTTAGGTCGTTTCTCTCGTATCTCCCCTCACTCTCCCTCCCTCCCTGGAAGTCTTTTAAGCCCTTTTTAATAACTCATCAAAGCCATGCATCTGCCTACTAATCAACACAGCACATTCCCTATTCATGTTAAGGAGGCTTCTTTGGGTATAACCCTCCCAACAGCAACCTGCAGAGCTGGTTCTTATTTGAATAGCGTGAAGATAATTAAAATTTGCAGTCCTAATGAGCCACTGAAGATGACTGTCCAGCCTCTGCTTAGGCTGCTGCTGAAAAGAAACCAAAGCCCATGTCAATCAAGAGGAAAAATTTATAACATATTTTTACAACAAGGCACTCTATAGCATCACCTGGTAAACAAAAATGGTCCATTAAAGAGCTACCAGTAAGCAATTCTGCAATTGACAGGTACCAAATTCTTTCTTCTGGCCTAAATAAAAAAGATTTTTTTACTATGTCAACAAGGCAAATAAGCTGGAAATGTACCAACTACCTGAATCTATAGAGCTCAGGTTGGCTCCAGTCACCCTCTGCAACCACAGCAAAGGCAGAAAGGGTGACAAAAAGCTAAGATTGGACATGAAGTACTGAAACATGACTCACAAATCACATGCCTGATTATGGCATAAATTTCTGTTAGTACTGAGGTGCAGCACTGATCTCATTGAAACCAGTGGAAGATTTGCAGTGGATTCCAGGACATCTAGGAGGTGTCTTTTAACAGGACCTGTGAGGCAGCAAGCAGCACTAACTCTGTTTCTGATGTGGTCTCTTGAATTGGTGAAATCTCATCATCTGCATCTCTTCTAAAAGCCTCTGTTTTCAGTTGTAAAGTATCACTGAGCCTTTATTACTGCGGCATAATAAGGCTCCTGTTCACTGACAACTAGCTCCCTCCCCTAAAACCACCACAAAACCTCAGAATAAATAGTGACAGTATTAATTACACTTGAAGGCCCATCACACCATCAGGTGCTTGAGCAATCCTGGTTAAACCATCCCCTAGTCACAGCGAACAAGTGACAACAGAAAGGACAGCCACATTTTCTTAAGGTGTTGTATTCCATGTTTCACAAATACAGTGACAGACCTTTTAAAATGTATTCCATTAAAATAAACATGAAGTGAATATACATTACCAATTCTGCATATGTTGTACAGGAAAATGCTTAGCAATATGAAAGTACCAAGGTTATCTTAGAGGTACTTAGCAGCCATCCCTGCAATGGATATAAACCTAATAATAATAATGTTCCTATTACTCTTCAGCAAAATTGAAGCCATGCACTCTCTCTTTCTCATCCTGAATGCAGAAAAAGAAAAGGTGTAAAATGGCAATAAAGTCACTCTTCTCCTCTTTGCTGGTCTCTCTCCTCTTTGCTTTGCTCCTCCTCCACTGTCAGCAACCTTAATTTTCATCTGATACACATGAAAAATCAAAGACGTCAGACCTAGAAAGGACAAAATCTCTTCCCTAATCAACCTGCGATGCACTGACGTCAATGGCTCTGCACTGAAAGCAAGCCTTACCCAGGCAGAGGAGCGGTGCTGGTTCAGCAATCAAGTTTCAAATGTCATTTTGGGCAAACGGCTGCTGACCTTGGTCTCAGCAGCGACAAGCACAAAGGCCACTCTCAGCCCACGTGGCCAGGCAAGCATCACTCAGGGACACACTAGCCAGAGGGATGCAAATCGTGGGGGACTGCACCCCTCTGCTCTCCCTGCTCTTCCTGGTGCAGCAGCAGCAAACTTGCCACATTAAGGTTAAGCACTGCTGCATAGACAACACAGTTTGCAATCAAGTTCTCTGTGATACAGAAATCCCCTTCCTGATGGCAGGAGTGGCACAGGGATCCGCTCTTGCTCTACTGAATGACAATGCTGCAGAGAGACAGTATCACTGAGGCAGTGGATGAACAGAAGAGGTACTGCAGAGGCAGGACAGAAAGAACTTGCACATATCTTCACAAACCAGGACAAGTTTGATGCTCTGCCAAAATGCAAGGGAAGCCCTCAGTGGAGTGCAGAGGGTCAATATGATCTATCTTTTGAGTTAACCCAGGTGGCAAGCAATAAGGGCAATCTGTTCATCTCCTGCAGAAATTAAGTGGAATTGCTATATGCAAAAGCATTTGAGTTAGCTTAAGAGTAACTGAATTAAGCTGGCTGATTAAGAACGAGTTGCATTAGGTGCTGAGGTGTTTAAACAAAGATTAAGAAAGAGCATCTGTGTTTCATTTGGGAGAACCAAAATAATTAGACATCACTAGTCCCATCACATGGTGCAGCACAGAGAACAGTACTGGAATATCAGACCACAAATGGAGACTGTCCTAGGACTAACCTGTACAAAACATCAGAAAGTTACTTTCCAGTCAACACAATGAATCTTAGATTTTTCAGAAAAAAAACCAAAACAAAACAAAATAAACAAAAAAAAAACCCCAAAAAGAATACAGGTTAAGAGATACTCCATACAGGTCCAAGAAATTCATCTTCAGGACACCTTCTTGAGTGTTTTTCCCGACACACTGAGGGAAGTTAAGAACACAGGGCCTCAATAGGTTCCCTTGGATCATGAAATCCTATTGTCTGCTACAGCACATAAGCACATCAGGTATCTAACCCTACACCTCCAGCATCCAACATCCACCGCAGGAGCAGCCACATCCTGGAGCAGTGGGAGGGAGGCAGCAAGGGATGAAGGAGCAGCAGTGAGAGAAGAGAAGGCAGAACTAGAAGAAAGGAAGGAGAATCACAACAACGCCAGAGGACAAAGCCGGCTACCAAGGGGCTGCAGTGAAAGGAGAGTGAGCAAGGAGAAAGGACAACCAATCACTAATTGGGTTGAAATACACAATAATCTTGCCGTTACCAAAAATAACACCACAGGTGAAGGGACAACACTGTGGAGGTCTTTCCCTTAGCTCCTTCTGAGGCTATCACCTGGGGAATCCTGACACCTCCCTCTGGCTCAGAAGCATTGAAAACACCAAGGGGCTGGAAAACAGCAATTTATTCTTCAGAAAAATTTCAAAATGTATGGGATTTCCAATAATTTGTCCCTCAAAAATTTCTCAGTTGGTTCCAACTCCACCAAAGACTGAATATGGAAAGGAAGGAATATGTTTTGAAAAAGAAATATTGAAACAAGGAAATCTGTCATTAAATTTACTTCATATCAAAAGGAGCTTAATCTGTGAAAACAACAGCAGGAGGAGGTGTTCCCTATGACCCGAGGCACATCCCCAAAAGATCTCTCCCACAGGCATGGGGAAGCAAGAACATTTTTTCAGTCTGGCAGCAGAGCACCTGCCAAGTCTGTTCTAATATTGTAATCACTCTTGTTAACCACAAATCCCCACAACATCTCTTAGCTACATAACATTTTTTTAAGAAGCTTTAGGAATAAAGACCTTTTCCATTTGCTCTACATAGCATTTTAGTTCAACTGATGAGTCTGGTATTGTAATTCCCACACTCTTTAATGCAGGCTACATTCAAACCCAAAACCTGCTCTAGAAGCCATGGTTGCTGTATATCTAGGACCTGGCTTTACCACAAGAATGCTGAAAATAGGAATAAATTTAAACCTTTCTGTGTTCATTAAAACACTTAATAAAATACTCACTGCCTAGAGCAGTAAAGGGTAACTTGCTATTGCTGATGGAAGATTGCAGAGCTCATTTGTAAGTATGATAAATGCTGTTTCAGCTACTCTGGTCCTGAATCAAAGAGCCAGCATGTTGTTCATTCACAAAGAAAAGCGATAGAATTTGTGCAGTCTGCAAGTGCCTAAACATTGTATTCACTTCCCACCCCACAAAGTGCAAAGCACAGAACAGGATCCTTTTCACATTGAGGTCAGGACAGCTTTTGACTCAAATAGAGGCAAATTAAGCCTCACTGCCTCTAAGATGGTTGATCACTTTAAGAGTACCTGTTGTGTATAAGCTTTAGCTTGTATCCAGCTTTTTAGGAGCAAAATTAAAGCAAACTGGACTGAAAAAACCCACAAGTGAAGCTCTATGCTGTACAATAGCTGCATGTCTCTTCAGAAAGGAAATAGGTGCCACAGCTATTCATTCACTCACTCAGGCTTACACCCTGGCACCATTTTTATTCTCTCAACTGTTTGAGTCAACAAAACCTCAAAGAGGCAACATGAAAGTCATGCAGATTTCAACCACGGTTATTTCTGGAACTGCCAAAACCGGAAGGGAATAGCCTCTCCCACACGTTGTTAAATAGCTTAGAAACAAAACACAGGAGTGTTTTCTCACTGTCTTGCATCACTGAACAAACAGTAACACTTTCATCGCAAAACACATGATCCTACAAGCAACTATTCAGTCAGCAGGGCAATGGGAGGAAATTATCACTATGTTGCTCCTTACTCTGTCAGTGGAGCCTGTAGCCTCAGGTTTGGGCTCCACCACACCAGTACCCCAGGAACAGACACACCACATACACTTGACACGATGCCAGCGTCTACGCTTAGAGAAATCATTTAGTATTGCATGATGGCTCTTTGTCATCTATACATGCCAATATATCTATTGTCATTACTGCCATTCAGACCACTACAGGCAGTAACTGGAACCACTGAGTCCTAACTAGGACTTTGATCTGCTATTCCTTTTGAACAGGAACTTTTGTAGCAAAACTCATTATACCTAGTATGGTACAAACTGGTAGGTGACAGCAGAGCAAGCTCTGAAGGATGTCCATATGAACCTGAACTGAGATAAAGACATGTATTTCACCACACTAAGTTTAATACATTGCCTTTCCCCTATTAAATTCAGCAAGGGCAAGGCATTTTCCCATACTCATAGCAGCAGAGTTAAATTATGCATTCAGAGTTAATTATCTGATATGCTGTTTAAACCCTGCCATTATACATGTCAAATAAGGAGAATGCAAAATGTAGTTCCCAGGAAAATAAGACAAATACAGTGTGAGCATGAAAAACACAAATCTCCCTTTTACAGACTGGAATGCCTGAGACATCAGCTGTCCACCTCCAGCATCTGGACAAAGCTCTAGTGAATTACAAGGATGATCCAATGCTGATGATTTTGGTCTCCCAGCTGTGGCTGAGGTATGTTGGCAGATGTGGGTGTCTGTCCTCTTCCAATTTCAGGTGCTTTCTTAACACAAGCATGCTAATGAACCATCATCTTGCAAGGTAGCGTGGCAGGCAGTTGTTTGGGTTTTTTCTCCTCTGGTTTTCCTCATTATGCACATTTTTGGTAGTAAAAGAACTGCAAATTTTGAAAGCCACAGAAGCCAGACAGCCACGGACTTGGAGAAGGACTTAATTTGGCACATACCAGGAACAACCAGCAGTGACCAATTCGGTTCCCAGTTGCCCTCCCACTGCCCTGGGGTAGCAGAAGCATCCCCACAACCTCTGGAGATGGTGCAGGCAGCTCGGCTGGCGGCCGGCCAGCAGCCACCTCCCTTCTTCCGCAAAAGGCTGGCAGAGCTGCAGAAAGCTTCGCTGGAGGGAGCAGGCAAGGAGGAAAAGTGTTCTCTCCAAGCACAAATACAGCTGCAAAAATGCTGCTTTTGTTTCAGGCAGGAGTGTGAAATCCAACTGATCCTCCACATCCTGCCACTGTTTCTGGTAACCAAGGCCAGAAATCCTGAAGAAAGAGCGATTATTTCATGACCTAGAAAAGTTTGTCAATAAATGATGGCAAAACCACGCTTCATCCGCACATACCAGTCACAACTAGTAAGGGGTAAATGAAAACAAGGAAATTCAGGAAAGTCCCCATGACCAGGAAGGGATGCGGAAGCATGGGACCACTCCACAATCCTTACTGGGGAATCCACTTCCCCAGGAAAATAAATTCCAGGCAGATGAAATCAAGGCAGCTCCTGCTGACAGCTGCTTCTGTCAAGCTCCACGGTGCTCCATTACAAGCCTTCCCAGTCAGCTTGCAGCCAGCACCTCTCCTACTCTTACAGAAGCAAAGGCAGGCAGATCCCATGGCACAGCAAGCCTCCCAACAGCTCAGCTTGCACCCTCCCAACAGCTCAGCCGAGCTTTCAGGTCTCTGCAAGTCTTCCTGGCATTTTCTACATGCACCCAGGTGCATCCTCCTGACTCAGTCAGCACAATCCTCCAGCCACAGCCACAGGCAGCGTCCTAGTGGCCCACCAACCCTGCTGCAGGCTTCTTCAAAATGCTTCCCTGGAGGTTCACACAACTTTAATGAAGCCATTGCACTTCCCTTTATTTACACCAGGACTGACACCAGCCTAAAAATGGAGGCAAGCTTCAGGACAACAATAAATACCAGTGTCCTTCACAGAGATAAGGTTGAACTCCAAAACTCATTTTCATCCAAGATAATGGCAGTGATTAATAACAGTCCAAAAGGATGCTGTACCTCCAAAAAGGCACCTTTGTATGGCATAAAAAGGACTTGAAAATGTCTGCTTCTTTGTAACAGTGAATACATACTTCATTAAAAAGCTGCCCAACCAGCAGGACACCAGAACCATTTGCTCTGTCCTGGTTTGTGCTGTGGGTCCAAATGGCTACAGACAGTGCAATTATGGATGATCCACAATGTAACAGGCTCTGTACAGAGGTAAAACTGACAAGCAGCAAAAGTAGCCAAGTTCCATTAATCACTGACAAAGCATCTTGATCCTAAACGCTTCACATTTAAGCTTTCCTGAGCTTTTCACTTTGCAGTTTATTCTAAATAAAGCTTGGCTCCACAACCTCAGTAAACCCCTACACAAAGCCACATTTTTCAAACTGTCATCCCTAGCAGCCTTGCACTCTCTTGATCATCCACAAATATTCCTCTGTATTTACATTATGTAAGTTAAGAACATTTTTAATTATTCTTCCAGCCCAAAAAATGAGCACTCACACCAAGACAGATGCTGGCATGGTCTATCTGCGGCAGGCAGATGCTACCATGCTCAGTAGAAGAGGGAGCTCTTTTTATTTTTAGCACGTGGATGGGCAAAGCTTTGCAGAACAAGCAGACATTGGAGACATTTTTGCTTTTTTTTTTTTTTTTTTTTTGCTGTTCTCTGTCCCTTGCTCCCTGGGGGAACAGCACAGCCTCCATTCACAGCAAGGAGATCACCTGGAGAGATGTAACACCAAAGGACATCTGCCGTTTGACGATCCCGGAATTCATATGAGAAGTACACACTCCTTATTATAGCTGGAAAGTTGGCCAAACCATACAAGTTGTACACTTCAGTGTACTGGAAAGCAGTATTTTTAAAAGACGGTAGGCTCCTATGCTTATATTAAAAGGTTAGTTATCCTGCAGGTCAACTGCAATTACCTTATGACTCACCTTCCAGTGGTGGTATGAATTTTGAACAATTACATATTTTAACTAAGTAAGAAGATAAGAAACCTTTGGTTTTCCATAGAGCACTATCATCTCAACAAAGGCTTGAGCGGTTTATCTATCTTCCTTTGCCTCCTCATCACATCATTTGTACCACCCTTTTCCTTAGATCTTAGACACATTAGAAAATAATCACCAGCAAGCACCTAATTCTCTTCTTTTTTCTACCTACTGCATTCAGTACTCCTCTGCCTTTCCCACACCCACTGGCCCACAGTTACACAGCCTAGCTCTCCCACATTTCCACAGAAGTGACAACAGCTTAGCACACAAAATATCTCACAGGCCCTTTTTCAACCTTGACTCATGAATGCTCAGCCCATTGCCCTCACCTACTCGAGTTTTCATGTCTGCAAAATGATTGGCAATGGTGCATGTGCTAGAGTACTGCACAGGAGAACATTTCACAGAATCACAGAATAACCAGGTTGGAAGAGACCCACTGGATCGTCGAGTCCAACCATTCCCACCAATCCCTAAATCATGCTCCTAAGCACCTCATCTACCCTAACCTTAAACACCTCCAGGGACGGTGACTCAACCACCTCCCTTGGCAGACTGTTCCAATGCCTAACCACCCTCTCCATGAAGAACTTTTTCCTAATCTCAAGCCTAAATCTCCCCTGGTGGAGCTTGAGGCCATTCCCTCTCGTCCTGTCCCCTGTCACTTGGGAGAAGAGGCCAGCTCCCTCCTCTCCACAACCTCCCTTCAGGTAGTTGTAGAGAGCAATGAGGTCTCCCCTCAGCCTCCTCTTCTCCAGGCTGAACAACCCCAGCTCTCTCAGCCGCTCCTCATAAGATTTGTTCTCCAGCCCCTTCACCAGCTTTGTTGCTCTTCTCTGGACTCGCTCCAGAGCCACAACATCCTTCTTGTGGTGAGGGGCCCAGAACTGAACACAGTACTCGAGGTGCAGTCTCACCAGTGCCGAGTACGATCCTCGACGATCCAGTGGGTCTCTTCCAACCTGGTCATTCTGTGATTCTGTGTGATTCTGTGTGAGTACAGGGGGAGAATAACCTCCCTGGACCTGCTGGTCACGCCGTTCCTGATACAAGCCAAGATGCCATTGGCCTTTTTGGCCACCTGGGCCACTGCTGGCTCATGTTCAGTCAGTTGTCAACCAGCACCCCCAGGTCCTTCTCCTCCTGGCAGCTTTCCAGCCAAGTTTCTCCTAGTTTGTACCTCTGCTTAGGGTTGTTGTGCCCCAAGTGCAGTACCCGGCATTTGGCCTTGTTAAACCTCATGCCGTTGGTCTCTGCCCAGCAGTCCAGCCTGTTCAGGTCCCTTTGCAGAGCCTCCCGACCCTCCAGCAGATCAACACTTCCTCCCAGCTTGATGTCATCTGCAAACTTGCTAAGGGAGGACTCAATGCCTTCATTGAGTTCACAGGGTTTTAAGTTGCCACCGCCGTGAGAAGGGAGCTGGAAAGACCCATGGATGTGCTACAAACACCGTGCAGCCCAGATCCCTGAAGCAGATGCAGGATGTATTCAGCAGATGCTCTTTAAGGGATATAAGGATGCCCAACTGATTATGTAACAAAACCCCCTGGAACTACAGCACTGCTCTGTCAGCTGAGACTGTTCCTTCAAAAGCTACTTGGGTTCCCTGTGATCATGCCATCCCTCAGCTCCACATGCAAGTGTTTCTGTAGCACTGTTGTTGAATTAAGTGGCAGAGCCCAAGAGTAGACAAATACAGCAGATAACTGAGTTGACAGGTAAAGGTGGAACTACAGCCCAAGTGTATCTCTGTTCATTGGAAGCGCCTGCACCATTCATGACAAGAACACATAGCAAAAATAGTCCCTGACAGGAAAAGCTTCCTTAGATTAGGCCAGGTTCTTCCTCTGATCTGCAAAATGGAGTTAAACTAGAGATCGACTTACTATTATCATCAAATTATCATCATTTTTAGCTACATTTCTGCTTAGCCTCTTCCCAAGACTTCAGCTCCCTGGCAGAGGAGAAAGCCACGAGAGCTAGGAGAACATGACACACTTGATGACACATCTGTCTGTCTGTTTTCCTGGTGAGACAGGTTTAAGTGCTGGTGGTAATCTCAAAAAAATTACTAGGGACTTAGCATAGGGCAGTGCAAAAGAAAAGACACATTTGTGTGCCAGTGTTCAGAGGCTGATAGGATGCTGAAAGCTATTACAATTTTCTTACAATTTGAATGGACGCCTCAGCTGCGCAAATTCAAAATCAGCAGACTGCAGTAACTATAGATAAGAAAGTCAACATACTTTGGTTTCCAAGTAAGCTTTAAATCAGTAAAGGACTTATGCACTCAGCACCTTGCAATTCAGTGGGTTACTTGTTCTCCTATAAAAGTTAGACTTCCCCAGAAACTGTTTCTAACTTCAAGGGTGAAGGAGGAACAAATCTCCTGTTTGATCAGCTTCATAGAAACCTAATACTTCTTGGTAATGCCAGGGAAAGATTCCCCAATAAAGACACCAAAATAGGCAACAAAACTTGCCTCTTGATGACTTCTTCTCATCCTCTGGTGCAGACATCACCATCTTAGCCAAACAGCCTATTGCAAAGCATGTATTAAGTACACAGGGACTTAGGTTGTTCTAGTTCAGAGTGGTTTGTGTACTCAGCCCAGAATCACCAAAGCACAAAAACCTCTTAAATTAATCCTTGTCTTTCTAAGTCTTCTTCCAGGAAAAAAAAAAAAAAAATCAACATAACGCCTTTTAATTGCTCTCAGAACAAGCACTGTCCAATGGCCCTTTGCTAAAACTCCAACTGCAGACCACAGACACTTTACGTCAGTGACAACTGAACCAGTCTGTTGGGCTCTAAAGAGACACTTCATATACTAAACATCTATGCATTCACAATGCTAAGTATTTATCCAGGCTGGAGCTTCAATGCGTGTGGTAACAAGCTGTAAAAACATGTCAGCAGAATTTGAGCTGAAGTTGCCAAGTGTCAAAATAGGATAGCATTTAAACATTTGCAAATTCTACTTATGATCGACCAGCACAAGGCAAATATATCACCATTAGCATTTCAAAAATAGTTTCTGAATGAAAGGAAGCTTTAAAAATAACTTTGCTTTCTCCTGGCATCCCTATGCTAATAGATTCCACTTTTAATTTCAAAACTCTCTTGTATGCAGGCACAAGGCGTCCCTATCTCCTTATGCAATTTAACTTTCTCTGACAAAGCAAATCAGACTGTGATCCACCTTTCTCCTCCCCAACAAACCTGGGAGGTTTTGTACCTAGCTTGGTGTCTCATACCACCACAGATCTCCATATTCCACACACAGCTCCAAGAAAGCTCTTCCAAGTAAACTACATTTCACTACATTCAAGTAAATCACATTGCCGAGAAACATGATTAACTTCTCCTATAGATAAACCAACCAAGGCAGAGAGAAATTAATTCATTTATCCAGTGTCATCAGATTAACACTTGTACCATCATCAGTACTACAGCAGACAGTAAAGTATTAAAGCCAGAGGAATCAACATAAGGTAGGAAAAAAAACCACCAAGATCCCTACTGAAAAAAAAAAAAGTGGAATTACATACTAAATCACAGTACCATGAAATATACTGCAGAGGTGATGAACTCTAGTTACACAGGCCCTTCTTGTCCACAAGATGCTTTGCTGTGCAGCACCATCACCTTCCCAGATCATTGATGCATGTGTTACAATATACACTGAGCTCTTTCATCTGTCTTTCAGTACATTGTTTCTTTCTTTTTCCTCTCATTATCTTCTGAGGTATCCAACTGGGCCTGTAGATTGTAAACACTGATAACTATTTCAAGAATTATCAATCCAGAACTCTCACTAGCCAACACAGAGAAAGCACTGCTAAAATAGATAAAGATGGTTCATTTCATTTCCATTAGCTGAAAGGACACAACAAACAGCTAAGAAGATCTAAAATTACACACGTAATGTGTAGCAACACTAAATCTTAGTATAGCACCAAAGCAAAAACCCTGAACATGCAAGAAATCTGTAAGTAAGGTGGTCCAGAAAGCAAATTATTAACCTGACTTTTAAACTGTTTGGCCCAGTACAGCTTCAGTGGTAAATATACTCTGTCACTGTTTTCATTCAGGATTTCTACAGGCTTCATCACTCATTTTCCCTAATATCTACATGCTATAGTACAGAAGATTCCATCTTATTTCATGGTCTTAATTTCCAGCTCAAAACAGAAGCACTGTAGTGGGGAACAGACTACAAGCTGTCAAAGTATTTTTGGAGCTGGTCTGTGCAAGGATTTCTATGCAAGACAAGTCACTTGGTGTGGTGGTGCTAACAGCAGTGCCACGAGGAACCAGTTAGACCATGAGGAACCAGTTAGAACTCCTTCAGTATTTCTGCCCCTGGTCACACAATGACAGGCCAAGAGCTATAACAGTGCTTAGCACCTCCAGGCTATTCTGCAAGCTTCAGGCAGCTCCAGGACTGAATTCACACCCAAAAGATGCATACCTCAAGCTTGATCTTAAATCCATCAGGCTGCAGTGTCAGACAGAATAAAAGAAAGTATTTTTCCCCCACCATCTCAGGAAGGTGAGGAGACTAGCAGAAAAGGAAGGAGATTCTATCGTAGAATAAGAATTAAGATGTACCCTGGTGCAAGACAAAGCTCTTCAATGCTACTAATTCCCAGTTAGCATTAAAAACCATTCTGCCTATTTTTAGCTTTAAGACACCTCATAACAAAATATTTATGCACATGCTTACACATTTTAAGAAGCAGGGCCAAATTAATATAAATTGATTAAGTTCCTTAACTTCAAAAGCGATGGGCAAGTTTGGGCTTTTACTTTAGGATACTTTTCCCTGTCACACCCTGAAGGGGCCTGATTTTCGTCAAATCCCAGTCACCCTCTCTCTGGGAGACCCCTTCCTGCTTCATCTCCAAATAGCCAGAACTGCAGGTCACACTGGAGAGCACTGGGTGCACTATTCTGACCACCACATGCATCGGATGCTCATCTTCAAACCCCAACCAACCGGTTCTCTTCTCAATTGCGTGTTTCTGAGCACAGAACCTGCTCTGCTGTACATACAAGTCTGCCTGGTGCTCCAGGGGACAGCACCCAGAGAGCTCTCATCCTCTTTTTGCCACAGAACTGACACTAAATCCTCATAGAATCATAGAATCACCAGGTTGGAAGAGACCCACTGGATCATCGAGTCCAACTACTCCTATCAATCACTAAACCATGCCCCTCAGCACCTCATCCCCTCGTCCCTTAAACACCTCCAAGGAAGGTGATTCAACCACCTCCCCGGGCAGCCTGTTCCAGTGCCCAATGACCCTTTCTGTGAAGACTTTTTTTCCTAATGTTCAGCCTGAACCTCCCCTGGTGGAGCTTGAGGCCATTCCCTCTCATCCTGTGCCCTGTCACTTGGGAGAAGAGGCCAGCTCCCTCCTCTCCACAACCTCCCTTCAGGTAGTTATAGAGAGCAATGAGGTCTCCCCTCAGCCTCCTCTTCTCCAAGCTGAACACCCCCAGCTCTCTCAGCCGCTCCTCATAAGGCCTGTTCTCCAGCCCCTTCACCAGCTTCGTTGCTCTTCTCTGGACTCGCTCCAGAGCCTCAACATCCTTCTTGTGGTGAGGGGCCCAGAACTGAACACAGGATTCGAGGTGCGGTCTCACCAGTGCCGAGTACAGAGGGAGAATAACCTCCCTGGACCTGCTGGTCACACCGTTTCTGATACAAGCCAAGATGCCATTGGCCTTCTTGGCCACCTGGGCCACTGCTGGCTCATGTTCAGCAGATGTCGACAACACCCCCAGGTCCCTCTCCTCCAGGCAGCTTTCCAGCCAGACTTCTCCTAGTCTGTATCTGCATAGGGTTGTTGTGCCCCAAGTGCAGGACCCGCCGTTTGGCCTTGTTAAACCTCATGCCGTTGGTCTCAGCCCGGTGATCGAGCCTGTTCAGATCCCTTTGGAGCCTCCCTGCCCTTCAGCAGATCAACACTTCCACCCAGCTTAGTGTCATCTGCAAACAAACAGTATTCATAAGAGGACAGTCGTTCTCCAGGTTGCAGCCTTTCATGGCACACACCCACTAAGAAAACTATGCCCTGACACACAGCATCTCCAGGTGTCAGAGCCCAAAGAGCGCTCACCCTGCCAAGAGCATATGCTTCAATTCTCACTACTGCTAAAGGAAATTGCTGCATAGATTTGAAACCCTGAGGTTTTATACAGCACCATCTGCCTACAACACCCCATCTCCAAAAGCAGTGCTAAGAAAGAAAAAGAAATGTAAGGAGGAAGACATGAATTTTAGTCAAATCACGTGAGCAGGCAGCACAGGCACAGAGAGATAAGGAAAGCTTATATTTTGTGTACTCTGGGGATACCTCTGGGCAGGGGCACCATTAAAGCAGTGCTGGCTGGAGTTACAGTATGCAGCTTCAAATAAGTAGCATAGCTTGTATCAGTTCAGGTAATGAAGAAACCTATGCCGGTAACAAGACATTTTTTTTTCCCTTTGAAAGTGTAGCTCCATTCTAGCTAAACCCGTTTCGGTTTTTTTCTTTGTTTGGTTTTTTTTTGTTTTGGTTTGGTTTTTTCACAGTTTTGCCAGTCAAAAACATGTCAAAAACAAAAAGAAAATAATCATATTCACAACCAACAGCTGCAATACAGCAAATTCAATACAGCAAGGTTTTGTACATCATCATCTGATATAACCAGACTCATATGATCCAAATCTTGTAAGAAATCCACCAACACATACTGTCAGTTTTCTATCTCACTCATAACCCAGGACAGCATCAATTAATTTCAGAGGCCTGAATGTTCTTTAGTTTAGAACTTCCCCAGGCTTCAGAGGCTCTGAAATGCTGGCAGGAAGAAGGGGAATGCTTTTTTCTCCCCAGGCTCTGAGCAGCCAGTGGTGCCTTGCAGGAGTGGTCACACTGCAGGGGCAGAAGGTGCAATTCTCTAGGTGGCTTAAACTCGATTGAAGGTCAACTTCCTCCAATATGAGTCATTCTTGTGCTCACATCTCTCCAGCCCCAAAGCAAGCATTGCCACATACTCTCTTCTATCAGCAGTACAATCCTACAGCAACACAGTAAAGCAGGAAACTGACCCAGGTGAAAGCTCTTCTTCAGCAGCTTAGCATGTGCTAAAATACATTTATCATTATTGATGGTGCAAACTTGTGTGCAACAGTCAGTAACATCCACAAAGCGGTACCAGGGGACAGTTTACCCCGCAAAAACAACAGACCTTCTTTAGGAGTTGAAAAAATTGTTTATCTGTATGGAATTTATCTTCCTCCTTATTAATACTCACAAAACACAACACCAATATTTATCAACAGATTATACTGCAGTCGTTCCCTAAAGCTGTCAGAAATTTAGTCATGCTGTACATGGTTTATATATTTACAAATATTGTTAGAAAGAGTTAAACAGAAATATTAAATCACTACCCTCAACCACACCCCTGCATAGACCAGGGAAGAAGGCAGTAAGAACAGAGAGGATTTCTATGGAAAATCGCATCCATGAAGGAAGAAGTTACTCTGAATTAAATGTGACACCAATCTCTTTCCTCCTTTCTCTTGCCCAAGAATTGGCAATGTCAGTTGGGTCTCCTACCATGCACCCACCAGACACGCAGCCAGCTCAAGAGAAGCCCTGGAGGTTGCAATGCTGAGCCCTGCCAGCCTGGCAGTGTTTGGAAAAACCTGCTGTCCTTAGCTACAAGTCCTGGGCACCGTGTCTGGAGCACCAGCCAAAATAGGAGGCTGTAATCTTGGTTGGTGTCTTATATGTCTTACAGCCTCTACCCTTCCCCACCACCACAGCCTCTCCTCTGGATGGGTGTCCAGCACAGCTCACCACCCCTGAGCCCCCCAGCCAACCCACCAAACAGAGCACAAGCATGAGGCAAAGGGAGCTCCTTGGACAGCCCTGCTGTTCCCCAGCCCTCCTCGCAAAGGGTGGACACGCTGTGCTGACAGAGACAGCCCTGTGCAACAGATGAGATTCAACGTGAGGATTACAGCTCTGCTTTCACGTCTGGCCTTTAAAGGTCCCCAGACAACACCCATACCGGTGGCTGAACTGAGCTTCACAGACATAACCTCTGAATGCATTTTATGGGCATAATTCCCAGGGTCTTTGAAAACAATGTGTTCTGTTAAAATAGCATCTGGATGAAATAGGCTCTTTAACCTCCCAACAAAGCCCTGTTTGATGTGCCAAATTCCAGAAAGCACAGCTCAATACGATTTTATCTGTGCATTGTCAGGCCCCTTGTGCTTTTGTTGAAAAACTCATACAGCTCTGCAACAGAGGAGGAAATATTCCTCTCTAATAAAGTATGCGGTCAGAAGAAAAGAGTCGGTATGAAAAAAAGAACCATCATACTAAGCTTTTCCGGTGTCATGCTTTCTGCTTTCTTCCATCAATGAACTAAATGCACATCTCCTAGACTAAAGGTCTTTTTTCAGGCCACCTGTAGTGACCAAAACATTTGTACTAATCCAGTCGATAAGGCAAAAAACAGAAAGTGTTTTGTTCCGATCCATTCCATTCAACCTCCAATGTCTACGCATCACCTATTTGGTTTAGGTAATTAGTCACGACAATCATCTTTCTGACATCAGTGGGAGGACTCGCAAGACAGAAGGACATTTCCTTTCACCTGAGGGCAGGATATGCTCATGCCTTGGGACAAATTTCAGTTTTCCTGCCCGTGTTGGCATGCACAAGCAAATAAGAGTATGTCCTTCTTCAACAGCAGTGCACAGCCAGGAGGGAAAAGTCAATACCAAAGAAAAAGAAGTCCTACCCAAGCTTCTCAAGTGCTCAGAAATCTCTGCATGATCACAACGCAATGGTTAAAGCATGTTAAACAAAAGGTCCGTCTACCTCCTATGCTTTCTTTGATAGCTGCTAACATAAGAGACTTACAGGAAAGCTTTAGATGGCGGCCAGTGACACTCTCCCAGTAGAGGTTCTCTAGATGACATCTAGAGATCCATGGCTGAGATATTTCCCAGGCCAGCAATGGCATTTTTGTGTTTAATAGCTCCCAATCAATTTTTATATCATTATTTTGGTTTTCTGGAACCAGCTCTGCTTTTGACATTTCTATCAAAATATTTTGTATTTAAGCTTAATTACTTCCTGTATGAAACCTTGTTCTGAACCTGCCACCTGACAGTTTTATCTGAGATACCTTAGCTTTATTATAAGCAAAAATAAGTGGTTGTTTCCAACGTAATTAATCGATGATGATGACAATTTTGTAGAACTCTGCACCTTCTTTCTGTACTCTCTTTTCTGGAATTATGAACCTTTACCTAGGAAGACGGCACTTATTTAGAAGTCAGCTCATACCTGGGACTGCTCCTGTCACCCAGCACTGTTTTCTTCCAGTACCACTAGTGCTCGTCCAGCCTGGCTGAGGTGAGGTGACCTGATATGGTCATAGATGGAGTTACTCCCTGGGAAGATTTTAAAGGACAACAAGAGCTAACAACTCACCTCACTTCTTTCAAAGCAATATTCAGCAAATGCCTTGTGGCCATTACTAATAGTTGAAGGCCACATTCTTTCCCAATTCAAAGTTCTAGCTCAATTATTAAAATGACACCCGGGACAGCCTGGCTTGTTCTGTTTAATGATTTCTTAGAAGGGTATTGACTTAACTTTCATTCCTGCAGACAGTGTTCAGAGTCAGAGCATCATCTCAATACTTTGGTGCCCAATGTGCTTGTCATGACAGGGCAGAATTACTACTTTTTTCTTCAGTCGCTCTCCCTTCTCCCCTACAAAATTTTGCTGTCAGCGCTGAGCCCAGGAATGAAAGATTTAATTTGCCAGGCAGACACACAGAGTTGCAACTGCATCCACGGGACCCATCCAGCATGCTGGGCTCTGCTCTCTCTTAAACAGACTTTCTGCGACTGAAAGCCCATCGCTGTCCTTGGCATCATATAGCGGCCAAGCCAGGAGGGTAAAGCCTGTCCAACATCTCCCCGTTGCCCTGGCACATGTGGCTGCTCTGGAAATGAAATATATGAGCATTATGCTCCAGAGCAGCAAAATGGAATTCCCTTGTATGAGAAGTGAGAGGAAATAGGGGAATAGAAGTGTTTAATTGAAGCTGGCACAAAGGATGCTGCCCTTTTAAGAAGCTAAGTACTGCTAGCAGGGCTTCAGAAATGGCCATTGAAACCAAAATTGTTTTCTAAACACCTTCCCCAGAGTCTGTGCACAGAGAATCTTCTCAACCTATAGAAGTTGAGCCTGTTGAGCTAAAGAACAATGTATTTTGCACTCCCTCCCAGTTAGTTTATTCACAAAACACACACCTCTTGGTCAGCATGCCTTTGAAGCCATGGTGGGGGGGTGAAGCAATCCTGTCCCCATCACCCATGAGCTTCTGCACACACTGAGACCATGTTGCCTCTGTTGCTGTGGTTTTTGAAATTCAGTTGCTGCTCTGAGGATGGGGTAAAATTGAAACACTTGCCCATTAAAATTGACTTGCATAGTTCTCTATTATTGCATTTCCACATGGTATAGACATGATTCCTTTTCTACCTCAGCATCTCTCTCCCTGCATTTCAGTTTGCTCTTCTGGCTTTACTTGCTGGATTGCTCGGAGCAGATTTTTTGTAATAGCTCAAACTAGACTGAAAACCTGTTTGGTGAATATTAATGTATAAAAATTACAGAATTTCCTACCTTATTTGTGTAAATAGGGTTCTTTGTTCCTTGTTATATTACCTCACTTTTGGCTGAATGAAAACAAATGTGATTTACATCATTCTGTAATCTGACATCCTCACTACTTGCTTGCACTTCCATGTACAAACTCCACCAACAAAACCTTACTTGCACTAACAACAATAGGTACAGGAAGACAGAAATGGGTCTCATTGTTCATATGTACTAATATTCGTATTAACCAATTCATTTCAAAATCTCAGGTTTAAAATTCACTTTGCAAGTTAGTTCAATACAAGAAGAGTTTTCTGAGTTTTGCTTTTAATCAAAAAGACACATATTACTAGTCCAAATGATTTAGAGAAACACAAGCATATTACATAAGTGCTGGGGGTTTTTACCATGAAAGCACATAACTCCATCAAAACGGAAAACAAACTGACAAATCTACCAGTGCAAATCTACCAGTGGTTAAACCATATTAAGTAGGAATTATACTTTTAGCCTTTAATACTTTGGAGTATTAAATGAATACAGAGTCCCAAGCAGGCTGTGCCCTGTCAGTCTGTGGCTAACATCAAACCAACCTGACCTACTAACTAGGGTTACCCTTTGGGGCCCTGTATAAACACCAGAAGGGCTTGAATGTTCCACAGCACTTTGGAATTTCTCCAGTTTCGCAAGATTTGTTACAACTCAACGTTATTGTTCCGGAGCTTGCTGCAGCCAGCTTCTCGGGTTCTCCTGGCCATTACTTCTCAGCGCTGGAAGCCTTCAAAACACCTGAGCAGATGGACACTCCCTCAACACCTCCGCTTCCACACAAAATCACCTTTCTTCTCCCTGCACACCACT
This sequence comes from Clamator glandarius, assembly GCA_033459285.1. Lineage (NCBI taxonomy): Eukaryota > Metazoa > Chordata > Aves > Cuculiformes > Cuculidae > Clamator > Clamator glandarius. The sequence continues at coordinate 1,460,778 of JAUNZM010000086.1, forward strand.
GCACGACAGGAGACGTCCTGCCCTTGGCTCAAGTGCCCAAGATAAATAACCCCTGAGAATCTCTGCTGCTTCTGTAGCATTGTTTATACTTACACTAATCATCTCCCCTTACACATTAATTAGCTCTCTGGAAAGTGCCATTTAGCCTGTTCTCTCCTATAGCCTGAGTCACCCATAACAAATCCTCATCTCCATCTTGTTTTCACTTAAATATACAGCATTTAAAATAGTTTTAAATATGTAATTTTAATAAATACTACCTCACAGATACAGCTACTGGGGTACTGGCACATTATCTTCTTGCGTAGGCACTTAAACCTGTGAGTGTATATATAGTCCTGTGCATATAGAAACAGGTAATTGTGGCTTCTCACATATGGATAAGAGAGATTAACCCAACGCCCCTTAAATAAGAGACTACTTTGAAGTACCTCATAAACATACTTAATATGATGCATTTTGCATCCTGACTGCAGCTTCCAGAAACTACCAGAATATAAACAAATTACAGAGATAATGTTTCCAGAAATAATTGCGAGACTCGTTTTCTGTTTTACACAGCACCAGTATTTTAATTCAATGACTTTGCATCCAATTTTTCCAAAATATGACATTTAATTAACATGGCTTCCTCTTGCTATCACATCAGAAAGCTGTTCTCTGCACAAGATAGCTTTAATCTCCAAGCATGCATGCATGTGTATACACACGGATCCTACGGTAGAATTTGCATACATTAACAGGTAACTTGATAAAGGACTTTAAGCCACCACACTGCTTTCATTACAAGAGTTGCCCTTTTGCCTGGTCTATTTGTGATGGCTCGCTGGGCAAGAGCTGACCCAGCACAGGGCTGGGGAATGATCTGCTCCAGGGACGGGGAACCTTGCCCAGTTAAGCAGGAGCTGCCTGCTCAACTGTTTTGAGGCAACCATGCCTCCTCCCCTGGGAATGGCTGCACTAGCTACTGCTATGTATACTCATATTTTTGACTGATGCCTTTAGTAATCATTTGTTGTCTAGAAATAATTTAAAGGCATCTAGAAGAGGCAACAGACGCCCTTCTGTTAGTTTTATGGAGGCAAAGGAATAAATATAGTAAATAATGTATCATATTTCAGACCCATCTTTTGCATTATATAAACAACAAGACTCCTTCCTTGTTCCAGAAAACTTCAGTCTGTCTTCCACACTCCAAAATAGCAAGGAGCATACAATTAAATTTGAAGAGTTGCAGCACAAACTTTCTAAACCTTTGCTCTCACCTATAAACTTAAGGATATTTGTATCCCTCATTTCCAAGATGGCAAGTAGCCTGTACCTACTTCTGGCATTAGCTAAATCTGTGTCCTCTGCTACTTCTCATTTTCCACGTTCATCTACTGTTTTCCCCTCTTTTCACTTGGAGGAGCAGACTCAAATTACCTGACGTGCTGGAGTAAAGCTGAAAAACCATTTGTATTTAATAAGGAAAGCTGTGCCCATTTTATTTATTTAGGCAGTTTCTCTGAACGCAGTGATCATATTTGCATTAGTGCTCCTCATCTGCACTAGCTGGACGCTACAGAAAAAACCTCATAAATAATTGATATGTCATGAAAAACATACACTGTGAGAGCTATTCTGCTCCTCAAGACCTTTCTTCTGTTTCCGTTCTCTTCTTCATTACCAAGAATGTTTGTAGACAATAGGATCATTGCTTCTTAAGTGAAAATCTGCTATTAAAAGCTAATTCCCAAGCGAGCCAAACCTTGCTTGCCTTGGTCACACAAATAGTTTTATTGACTTCAAGAGGGCTATTTGCGCGAAGCAGACAGGATTTGACCTCTGCCAATAACTGTGCAATGTCCCTGCAGTCTGCTCTTGATACTTCGGTGATCTCACGCACCAAAGTTTAAAAGTACTAGTAGCTAAAATAGAAAGACACCAAAGAAAAGTTCCTGCTATTGTATGCAAATCTAAAGACAGTCAGACGAGAACAGCACATAATAAAACACAAGACCAATTTGTTTCTATAACATTTCAGTGTCTGGTTTGCATCAAAAAAATTCTCCCTACAGTGTTTTTCTTCCCAGTGCTTAAAATAGGAGAATACTACAAACTCAATCCTCTTGTATGGGTTTTCCAAATCCAGTTTGGGGCTAGTAAACAACTGTCAGCACTGGGCTGAGCTGGCACAAAGCATGTAAAAAGCCCAATCGCATCAGCTGGCATGGCTGCTGTCTCTTAAAGGTGTGTTACAAAAATCAGATTTTACACTAAACCTTCACGCCGTTGTCTCACACAGGTGCACAACTTCGAATGTAAAAGTAACACCCGGCAAACGACTTAGTTCAAAACTACATATACGAAACATCTCCTTTCTACTGCCAACTCACGCTGCCACAATAGACATGCTTGGGTAATATTCTTATTGCTTCCTTTACAACTGGCAAGTGATAAATCTAATGCTTACAAAGAGATTATGACACCGTAGGTAGCGCTGAACTTCTCCATTCAGCCATAAACCACAGCAGTCCTGCGCTGACAACTCAGCTGTAATGCCACATCCTCTCAGAGCTGGACACCCTCTCTATGTATATTTTAGTCCAGGCCTGCTTTTTTGTTTAAGCAAATACTGGAAAACAGCCCACTGCTGCACAGATGGGTACATAAAACACGCGTACTCCACCTCTTAAAGCGCTGTCCTTGCGTGCCTGATTCATTCAGAAATTATCCGAGGATTCAAATGTGCTCCAGTCATAACAAGAGCTGGCTAATTCCTCAGAAAGCGACAGCAAATCCACTAAGCAGCACCGTCTCTCTGCTCAGCCTTCCTGTGACAGAGTGAATTTGCTGCAAATCCTTCCAAGATTGTCCACCACACATTGGCTAATAAGGACAGTGCTGTTAAAACAAAAAATGTCACCTGTAAAATATGACAACAGCTGTGACGGTACACAAAAAAGACTTTAATTTATCCAGGCTTTTAAACAGTTTGACATTTTATCTTAACTACAGAATCTAACATTTACACTAGAGGCTTTTTTTTCTGGTAGTAAGAGCACTTGAAATTCAATTTATGAACTGTGTCAGAAAGAGCTATTTAGTGCACATGCTTTATCTCAGGACCTTTATTCAGTTGCATTCTTCAGGAAGACACCGTAACACAGATTTTACCTACCGTTATAGAGTAGGTAAAATTACACTGGGAATGCATAATTACTCCAGGAACTAGGAAGGCCCTTTCACTCCTAGGAAGGGATACCTGAAGTGTAAAATCATTGCCATATCTGGGCTGGGCTATAGAAGGGCTAACAAGCATCACATAGCTCCAGTGTCCAGGTTCAGCGGGAGCTGTACTAAATTCCCTGGATAAGGGGGGCACTGGTGGTCTCCAGCTTTCTGCAAGCAGGCAGCCTCTGTGCATGCCCTGCCCGCAGCCTGATGCCATAGGGAGCAACAGAGGCACCTAATGAAAGGAGGATAACTAGCAAGGGAACGGGAGGCAGGCTGAGATGAAGGCATCAGTATGTTTGCAGGAATCTCAATTATCTCACAGAGTGAGTTGTCTACATTCATCTCTCTCAGCTCCTTTTAAGGTATTCTACTGCTCAACTGGTACCAAAACCAGAAAACTAAATGGAAGTAACTGGAACACAAGAGATGATGCAACTAGTGGGAAATTACCAACTCCCTGACTTGAATTCCCTGTATATCAGAAGGATTACTGATAATCCTCCTGAAGTCTAAAAGAACTGATAAACATTTGGCTTAGAAAATACATACTTCCTTGGAAAAAAAACCCAACTATTTATCACTTTCTCATTATCCATCCACCTTCCCTTTTTCCATGTTACTAAGACAAGGAGGAAACATAGCTGGCTGACAATTCATTTGCTTAAATTTATCAATTTCTCATATGAAGCTACATTCCCCAAACTGTGATGTCATTTATTTCCATAGTAACTGTATAACATGAGAGAACAATACCTAAGGAGCTGGAGGAAAACATTTAAGGAACAAAAATATGAGATATTCCTGTAAATCTGTGTGTACCAGAAAAGGGCTTTTAGAAGATGTCTGAAAGCTGGCTCTGACTGGTCTTAAAAAAGACTAAGCAGTGACAATATTATTAAGCATTTTTCATTGACAATGGTCAAATCAAATTCAGCTGTGCAAAGCCTACTCCTCCACTCAGAGAAGCAGCCGAAAGACACAGCTTTTCACCAGTGCACTTCAACAGTCCCCCGTCCTGACCAAAAAAAAAGCAGCACTCACCATGTCACCAATGAACTCAGGGTGCTTAGCAGCTTTTTAGGAGCAAAATTTACCCTTCCAGATCAATACTTAAAACCTAAGTCATCCCATTAGTGCCAGCCATCCCCGTCCTCTGTGGGATGAACTTGTGCAGCAGTTGGCTCCAGCCACACACCAGGCTCTGAAGTTTCTCATGCTGCAGAACAGATGACATGGAAACAATCCAGGAACAGAATTATTTGATTGCATGAATTACTAATTACACTCATTACTTCTCTCAGAAGGTAATTTTTACATAAAGTACCAGAGGTTCAGATCATCAAATCCTCCGTGGCTCAATAAAGTCCTAGACGTGGTATCAGTTCCTCTTCAGCAGTCACAGCTGAATCTGATTCCCCAACCCCCCAGCTGGCTCATTTCTTTTTCTTCTCAGAAGGCAAAGCAGCCTCACAGCCACAAGAAAAGGACCCTGCTAGAGCCCTGCTTCACCACATACTAAAGCAGGCTGGTGTCGAGGAGAGGGACGCATCAGCACTTGGGGGCAGACGAGCAGTCTGAGTCACCCCTGAAGCACTCCCCCCTGAATCACTGCTTTTTAATGCTCATATGAGTTAGCAGCCTATACAGGGAAAACAGACACAAAGGTGCTCAGAGATTATCAGCAGCTGACAGCAGTTGCAGAATGCAGAGCCTTCTTAGCATCACGAGTTTGGGTACAGACCTTCTTCCTTCCAGTTTTCCCATGGTTATTAGCAAAATTTATTATACCCATACAGATGACCTGATGCAATCAGCTCTTCCTACCATCAGTAAATATTATGTAACTCACTCTACTTCCATCACAGTAAAATACTCTATAACCTATACTGATCAAGTATTCCAGGTTGATTTCTGCTTTGTATAAAAAGTGAAAATGTAAAGTAAGCCACTTTATATGGCAAATAAAGACAAAAGAAAAGGTAAAAAATAATGGCTGTTCCGTGTTTTTTCTTCTGTGAAAGTCAAGAGAGAGACACCTTAAGTAAGGTTCAGCAAATGAATCTCTCATACAATGAAGGCTGTAGATGGTACATGGTTGCCTATTCAGCAGGCTGCTAAATCCATTGCCATGAATTCCTGATCTAGTTAATCTTAGCAAAGCATAAACTAAGGCTTTTGCTTTGAAAAACTTCCAATTACAAGAAGCTCATCTTCTCTTTTCCTATTAGCAAAGCATATAAACTGAGAAGGGATGCTTTGGGTAAATTAAAGACTTAAATTATTCATTAGCTTGACAAATTAATCTGCAGTTCTGTAGAGGTAATATATTCTTTAAAGTAGCCTCAGAACTCATGGAGATATAGCCCAACAAACGACAGTGTAGATACATTTTTCTGTTTTCCTATTACCACCACATTAACTTTCTTTTGACATGCAAGTAATTTCCCACCAAGGTAACACAGTGCGAGTACAGATTATTGATGCCAATAACCAATATTTTCCATTTTTACCTTTCAGAAGCTTCCCGCTGCTTTGCAAATCCATTGCCCATTCATCCTCAGTTCTCTCCAGCATTTGCAACCTGTTGCCAACCATGATTTGATTTATGCTGCCAGTAATGCCCCTTCTTATGCCCTTCAGTCTGTGCTTGAACATAAACTATACTGACAGCTAAAGAGACTTGACTGACAGCTCCCCATGTCTCCCTGTCTGAGTTTAGCCTGTAAATGTGGGGTATACTCTCATGAAGGCACATAGATGAGCAGCTGACATCACTAAAGGTGCCTCGGCAGCCTGCAGCCTCCCTGAAATACCTGCATATATTCCCACATACTCACATGCTCCCCAAAGATAACATGACTATTATTTGGCTGACAATCTCCACATGGTTGTACTGAAGAACACATAATAAATTTAAATGGATGAGTAACTAGCCATACCATAAAATGCTGTTCTTCCTACAGAAGGATATATAATTCTCCAATTAAACCCTTGGACCCATTTAATGAGTTAACTAATATTTTTCTACACAAACTCCTTCTTTTGTATTCACACTGTACCAGACATCCTGCACGCTGAGGTGATCAGCCTGTCCTGTATTGCCCTACTGCTATTATACGGCTACTGCTAGAAGGTCCCTCTCTCAACAGAGGAAAGGACGAGATCTTCAAAACACTGAGACCCTGCAGAGGGTATGCGAGGTGTAAAGTTTGTTGAGAAAGCTTTAAGAAACAGGTACCCCAAGAAGTGACTGTTCAGCTGAAAGCAGAGTTGAAGAGAAAGTGCGTATTCCCGTTTAGAAGAGCTGTTATGGAAAGACACCCAGGCCTGTTCCTCCCATACCTGCAGACAAGATATTGCAGAAATCCACACCAGACAGCCAGGGCAGATGAAATGAGGGGAACATCATCTCAGCTTCCAGAGGAGACCAAGCGTCTAGACATGATGCCTGGGGACCAATGCAGAGGCTCGACCCTGGCTTGCAGGGCCACTCTGGGGCTGGTCAAGAAAGCGTTAAGGGGCAAAGAGGTCCCCTCCATGAGGGACACATCTGCAATGGGATCACTGAACATGTCTGCAGAGATAATGTTCAGATGCACCAGAAGACCATGATTTTCCAAATGAGAAACCCACACCTAAACAAGGACTTATTTATCTGGCCAGAGTTCCCAACTCAGTTCCCATTAGTCCTCTTGACTTGAAGCTTCATCCTGCAAAATCCTCACTACTCTGGCAGTCACCCAGCAAAGATCCTACCTCTGGGCTCAAACACTGCACTCCCTCCCTGATCACAACAGAGCGACAGGAGTGCCTGCCCACCCCTCACTTGTCACCTGCTCCACCTGGCCTTTGAGACCCACGAGGTGAAAAATCTTGGTCCATCTTAACAAATCATTACTTAACATATTATTTTATAGGAAAGATGAAATTAATTTCAACTAATTCTTACTTATAATTCAATTCAAATTGAATTAGATGTGATTAATCTGGAATGTAATAACATGCTACCTTTTCCCAGCTCCTAACTCTCTACTACATACATGGCAAATATCAAAAAGAAACGGAACCACATTCTGACCCCAACTGACACTAGTATACATCACTATAAAGTGCCGCACTGTAATACAGTCCATCCAGGTGTTCCAAAAGCATAATAAATTTTGCAGTCTCTAAGATCATGCCAATCCTACCTAGAATGGGAAAGTGAAACACTTCAGAAGTATTTTCAGTTCCCCATTTAAATTTAACATGTGGAAAATAATTTTTATGTGTGCGATTAGCTACAATGCTAAGAATATTTTCCTACTGTGTTCACTGAGCAACAGCAAGAGCACAGCCAAAACAAGAGAAGAAACAAAGCAAATTGAAGTAAGCCCATTTATGTCTAGTTCAGTTCCTTCATTTTTTTTTGTGGACCACATTATGATGGACAGCTACCAGCCTATTGAAATCAAATCAGTTTCTTTCAAAGAGTATTTGTATTTTGTAAACCAATTAAACCACATGAACAGTGCAAGCATGAATAGGCTTTTGTTCTATTCAAATTAAGACATTTTGGATTTGTGAAGATGCAAATAGATATGACAAAAAAGGTAACAAGGATACAATAGAAAATTATGGAGCAGGGAGAAATTTAATTACATGCCTGTTTGATTGAAAGTTCAAGGTTCTTTTTATATTGCTTCAAATTAAAAAAATCATAGATCCCTTCCCTCTGTTTTCCAAATATGTTCAGGAAAATATGTTGGTTGAATTTGTCCTTCCGTGGCTTTTTATTTCAGTTCTATGCTATTTAGTTCCTTTTATTCCTATGAAGATGCAAGACCAGTTCCAAGCATTGAACTAATTCTCTTTCTTTTAATGAAGACTGGATCAAAATCTCCAGTCCTCCTGCAAAAGAAAAATCCTACAGAATTCAACAGTGCAGCATCACCCTTATAAAACAAACATTTAAAGAAAATCTAAGCCAGCCAGCAGAGCTCTACAACACTGTAGTTGATGGTTGAAAAAGTAATACATTCCATCAAATACTGAAAGTTTCAAAAGCAGTTTTTAGACCACTGTTACACTCCCATAAGTGAAACCCTTCCACTAGATTTAAAATAGAAACTCTACCAACATAAGCAATGGGTTCTGCTCACAGCCTCGCTGCAGTGTGACCCTGTGGTGTTGTCCTCCTTCATCCCTACCACCACCTCCTCCCCCACAGAGCCATGCCCACTAATTCCCTTTCACTTGAATTCACTGAGATTTTTTGCTATATTATACAAAAAAAAGATACTGAGAGGCCAATTTACAAAAACACATGCAATGCCTTCCTCATTTCAGAAATCATATTCACAGAATCACAGAATCACAGAATAACCAGATTGGAAGAGACCCACCGGATCATCAAGTCCAACCATTCCTATCAACGACTAAACCATGCCCCATAGCACCTCATCCACCCATCCCTTAAACACCTCCAGGGAAGGTGATTCAACCACCTCCCCGGGCAGCCTGTTCCAGCACCCAATGACCCTTTCTGTGAAAAATTTTTTCCTAATGTCCAGCCTAAATTTCCCCTGGCGGAGCTTGAGGCCATTCCCTCTCGTCCTGTCCCCTGTCACTTGGGAGAAGAGGCCAGCTCCCTCCTCTCCACAACCTCCCCTCAGGTAGTTGTAGAGAGCAATGAGGTCTCCCCTCAGCCTCCTCTTCTCCAGGCTAAACACCCCCAGCTCTCTCAGCCGCTCCTCATAAGGCCTGTTCTCCAGCCCCTTCACCAGCTTCGTTGCTCTTCTCTGGACTCGCTCCAGAGCCTCAACATCCTTCTCGTGGTGAAGGGCCCAGAAATGAACACAGGATTCGAGGTGCGGTCTCACCAGTGCCGAGTACAGAGGGAGCATAACCTCCCTGGACCTGCTGGTCACACCGTTTCTGATACAAGCCAAGATGCCATTGGCCTTCTTGGCCACCTGGGCCACTGCTGGCTCGTGTTCAGTTGCTGTCAACCAACACCCCCAGGTCCTTCTCCTCCAGGCAGCTTTCTAGACAGACTTCTCCCAGTTTGTAGCTGCACAGGGTTGTGCCCCAAGTGCAGGACCCAGCACTTGGCTTTGTTAAACCTCATGCCATTGGACTCTGCCCAGCAGTCCAGCCTGTTCAGATCCCTTTGCAGAGCCTCCCGACCCTCCAGCAGATCGACACTTCCACCCAGCTTAGTGTCATCCTGTCTAGAAGGACTTTCAAAGTGTTTGTGCTGCTACAGTGGAAAACAGTTATTTTTAAGACTGTGTGGATGCCGTGCAGGTATGTTCAACTTTTCCTTAGCCACTCACATAAGTTGTAAGAACTGAATCATTCCAAGGTATATGTATTACAACCTACACCTGATTTCCAAATCCACAGACAGAAAACACAAGAGATTAAAATTCCTCCATATTAAACAAAGGCATTAATTTTATCCAGTAACATATTTCCTCCATCTGCCTGCCAAAGTAAGTTTCCCAGAAAAGGTCAAATGGCAATTCAGCCAAGTTCATATATCCATCATGGCCTTGATCAAAAATAAGACTGTATTTAGCCAAGTGCAAGCTGCCAGTAAATTCCCCTTTTGTACTCATCAGCAACCAACATATGAAAAGAGGTAATAAAGTACCACTGATAAAGTGGTACTAAAAAGTAGTTCTGTAGAATGAAACATACTGTAAAACACCTTCTGTCTTTCACCTAATCTTGGTTTTCCTGAAAAAACACAGTTTCATACTGTTCCAACTTTACCAGAAACTACAAAGCCCCATAGTCCCTCTAGCCTTACGCCCCTCTTCCTACAGGCTACCATCATCTCCCTCCTCATCCTACCCTCAGAAAGAGGGGATAATTCAGGATGAGGAGAGTGGTCCAGATACACAGAGTTTGGCTGTTTGAGTCTTGAATGAGGACTTCACTCATCTAGTTCCAGTTATGTTCCCATGAAAACCAATAGAAGTTTTGTCAGTTTTACTGGAAGCCACACAATGTGCATGACACTGCTGGGGGAACAAGATACTTATGGAAAAAAGCACTGAACCCCGTCTTCATCAACTTGTAGGGGAGAACTCTCTACAATAAGATGTATGTGGTCATTGCTGAGCACAACAGAGCAAGTGAGAATAAGCATGAGGAAGATGACTCCAAGCAATAACCTATAGTTGAAAACCTGCCCCTTTCCTTCAGCAAACTAGAGCTTAGCCCTCAGGAACGTTTACTCTTTTCATTCTGCCATTCTTTTTATAGCAACCCATTGGCCTCTGCAGTCCCATTTGTTTAGGCAATCTGCCTGATGACCTAAAGGGATTTGCAGAAATGGTAGCTCTATCTAGAAAGGTAGACAGCAAAAATATACAGTTTGTGTTGTGCAAGAAGCAAAGAAATATAGGCCCTATCCAGCCCCTTATGTTTTCCCACCTCCTGTCTGTTCTGGGGCACAAGCCAAAGAAGTGAACAGTGCATGGAGCCAAGTATCTCTTGTTAATCAACTCCCCTAAAACGGGACACAGGAATACAGGCTGCTATTACTGGAAGGATAGGTCTTCACACATTTTTTTATCCCTTCATTGTGACAGAAAGAAACTGTTGGTGCAAATAATGACTCACAACAAGGAAAGTAGCCCAACTGCAAAAGTTACTGTATAGAGCAAGAACAACTTAAAGCACATTGCGGCTTTCTCCACAAGACCAGCTCCATGGTTGCTCCTGGCTGTGGAGGCCCTGGCAGCACAAGCTGAGTGCCACCCTTCGGAGAAACTCACCCATAGTTAACAAGACCAGCTTTAACATGGGCATTGACTCACCAGAGCCAGCCTCTGCCTCCTGCTATACTGAGGGCACAGGTCAGCAAGGCCTGGCTAACCCCCCGTTACTGCTGAAAATAGCAATGTCAGCTGAAAATTAGAAGAAAATAAAAGGCATGGGGATTGATGACATCAAACTGGTCCCAATGAGACCTCTGCAAAGGTTGCAGCAGGTGACCTGTCTGTCTGTACAGTGCATTTTAATCCAGCTGGCAATGAGGACACAGCCCTGGTATGCTACCATGTAATTTCTACAGAGATGGTTTCCAGCAAGAAGCTGCTTTTTAAATAAATTAAACCAAAGGAAAAGTCAGAGTGCTGGGAAGCTGTCTAGCCCACTGGCTTGCACAATGCAGCAGCCTTGTAATAGCTTTTTCAGGGTAATAAATGTGCTGCAAATAATACCAATGAACCTTTGAGTATATTAAAGCACATCTGGAGTGAATTGAAGGTGGCAGCACCCATACACAAGGAAAGGTTCTAGGTTTAGACAACCTTCTTTAAAATTTAAAAAACAGCTGAGCATTTGACCCAGCCAGCACAAAGAAAACTAAATCCATCATCTCAGGCTTCACAACAGATGCTTGTGGGGTAGAACAACTGCAGTTCATAGTTTTCCTTTTGAATTTCCACAGGATAAAACAGAACAAATAATTATAATGGGATAAATTCAAGGCTGTGATGAGGTGTCATGCCAGAAAAACTGCTGCTGGCTATGGAGACTATTCAGAAACTACAGTACGCAGTTCTCCATTACAGAGCCTGTGGATGGCAGCTGACTGTTCAGAACAAGAGGTTGTACTTTCAAGCATGAGACACTAAGGGTCCTTGAAATAAGCTCCTTTGATTCCCTCAGTCCACCCAAGCTACATTTGCATTATTCTTGCTTATCCCAGCAGAAAAAAAATCATATGGCAAAGTAGAAGGCATGGGGCTACCATCAACACTTCCATGACAGGATTCCAACCAAAAGCTCAGCCTGGTCATCTTCCAACAGGCACCAATGCTGACAAAGTAAAATTGCCAGTTAAAAAAACCAAAATTAAATTATGTCCTTCATGAGGAACCATTTAAAATGTATATTTTTCTAAGGGTTTTGTGTTAGTTGTTGCTTTGATATAAAAAGACACATAAGGAAGACAGGCCACTGGATAGTGTGTCCATGCACTGGGAATATAGCTTTGTTACCAGCCTATTTCCTCTCTTACAGCCAGGCAACAAAGTTATTACTCGTCATACACAATAATGTGTTGCTGTTCAAATTACAAACATTCAGAGTGGCATAAAAATCATTATTTTACACTTCGGTTACTTGATGGCATGCAAACACTGTTAAATCATGTACACATTGATTAACATACATGCCCAATTTAGGGGATCATTTAAACAGTTTCCTGCTTGCATAAGTGAAAGAAAACCTGAATGCAGGAACTGCATAGAGGTAATTTATAATTCTATCTCAAAAGGGCTAATCCTAACATAATTTGCTCCTCCTTTATTCAGCTTTGGTGTTTCTAGCCTTTGAGCCACAAAACATCTGACAGACCATTTCAGGGGCAAGGATCTATGGAAGCCTGATGTCTCTCTACTTCATGAGTTCGCAACAGGTTACTAACGAAGTAAATCTGCTGTAGGAAGCTCACCACCACTATCCACACCTGCCTCTCCATTGGAGAGCTGTTACAGGTGTGCAAACTGAACAGGATTGAAAACCTGTTTCATGTTTTACTGTGTCTGGATGAAATCACCCAGCGCTAAAGCAACATAATCATGCCAAATGCAGTCACCCATACTATCTGGGAAAAGGTAGATCCTGTAGCATAAAAGAGAAACAGGAAGGGAAAAATCCTTCATTACAGTTACATCAACAGATTTTTCACAGAAAGGGTCATTGGGCACTGTTAGAGGCTGCCCAGGGAGGTGGTTGAGTCATCTTCCCTGGAGGTGTTTAAGGGACGGGTGGACGAGGTGCTGAGGGGCATAGTCTAGTGTTTGATAGAAATGGTTGGACTCAATGATCCACTGGGTCTCTTCCAACCTGGTTATTCTATGATTCTATGATTCTGCACAAAGAACAGATATTACTATCTTCCATGCAACTTCCTATTTACAAGCAGTGCTCTGTCCTTTATTCCTTCCTACATTTCCCTATAGAAATTTCCAAGTATTTCTCCAACACCCACAGCATGAAAACTTGCCTCTATTAATGCCAGTGGGAAATCTGCCATTGACTCCAATGGTATTGTTATTTCATCGTGTTTTGGGAAAGAACTTCCCCTGAGTGCTGCAGCACTTGGTCCAGGAAGAACTAGCACTCTCTTGCCCGGAGCACAACTCCTCTCCTTGCCTAAATTCTATAATAACTCAGAAACAATAAGACCTTTTTTTCCCCCCTTACTAACTCTAGCCATGATAGATGGTCTGTGGAAGATGAACATTACCTCTGCAAAATGGTCTCTGGAGTAACTGCAGAATTTAATGCCTTTACATTCTCCAAACAGGCTGTGTGCGCAGGCAGTGCTGCCTGCCCAGAAGCTGACAACTATTTTTTTAATATCACTGGTATTGTAATTCTGTGAATATAAATTCCAGTTCTCTTCACTCTTCCCAGTTAAAACTTTCTCTTTGGCTAAAGGAGTAGATCATCCAAAAGGGCAGTTCTAATCAAGAGGCTTATTAATAATGACAACCCTAATAACACAGTCACTTCCACACAGTTTTCATCTCAGTGACTTCACACATTCACTCAATAAACATTCTTACACCTAGGTAGTCAGTAAAATATTAATTACCTCCTCTACTTCATTTTGTCTTTTATAAGTGAAATTGCATGACTTGCCTGCAACAAAGCAGAGTCCAGAACTAACCTTTCAAATTGCTCAGGACCTTTAGAATTTGTAGCCACACACACACACAGAGCTGCTTTCCTCATTTAAGCCATCTCTTGATTTACTTTAAGACAAGACTTTTATTTAAGTAAAATATAATTCAGGAACATCTACAATAAGTACTTCCATGAGTAATGACATACCTGAAGAAATTTTACAAAGCAATTGCAGCCTGGTATTTGCAACGTCATAAGGGAACTTCTGTCCTTCAAATGGTTTACTTGTTCACAGTTTGCTAAATTTATTAGGAAATCATTAATCACTTTTAGCTGTCAAATTCAAACAGACAATTAAAGTCGGATGTTCTACACGAGCTCCAATAGACAGCTCAAACTTACCACTTGTACAGAATGATGGAAACTTTCATTAATACAACAAAGACCTTTCCAAGCTGAGTATGACAAGTAATTCTTATACCTCTGACTTTTTATAGCCATTCCCATTTTTAAGCAGATACTAGTATCTTTCTACGGCTTACAACACGCTTGCCTTTTAAGCATCTAGATATGACAGTCAGGTATGCCAATATACCGCCTTACCTCTGCTAAGCAGAGATTACTTTGACATCATACATTTCAAAATATACAGCCCTCACTAAAAACATAAATAAAATATGCACATGCAGAAGGAGAGCAGAATGTCTCCAGAAAGACATCATACCCTACCATCTTTATAAGACAAACTCACAAATATAACACTTAAGCCACCTTGCAAAGGACTAGCAATAGAGAGCTACTGCATAGAAGTAAGTGTCAACTTGCATCACATTGCATTTCAACATCACCCCAAAATGCTAGGCTGGTTTGAAAGGAAGAGAAATGCTATTACACACTTTACAGAATGAAACGACCTTCCAAAGCTTGCTTTTCAAAAGCTCTGTCTGCCAAGCTCTGTTGTAGAGACTAACGATGAGCATTTAGTGCTTCTCTGGAATTAATGGGTGGGCTTGGCAGAAGGTGTTGCAGAAACCCTGGGTACTGAGTGCAGAGATGAATACCTAACACCTTCCACCAGAGAAAGCTGAAGCCCCTTTGAGAAAGCACCTACTTGTAACTGTCTTTCCTCCATAACCCACACTAACCTGCAAGAGCTGTTGAATGAACAGTAGATGCGCTTCAGTGGATGACAGAGGAGTGTGAAGGGTCCTGTGACTCACTTTGTCTAGCCTGGTTTCCAGTGATGAAACCCAGGGTACCATTAGAAATAAGTTCTGCCTTGCTTGTGTCCAGAGCAGACAGTTTTTTGGTTCCTTCATTTCTCAAAAGACAAAAATAGAGATATGTTGACCAAATATATATTGAAAGAAGATTTGCATTCCAGAGAATAAATTCAATTTGTTTTTCAGTGGAAGATGCAAAGCAATCCAACTAATCTCTCTGTAGTCATGATCCAATTTGCTATGCTGACACACAAACACACCCATCTTCCCTCCTTTGCTGTTGCTCTACAAACCAAGCTGAATATACAAAAGAGCTCATACACCTCAACAAAAAACATCAGCACTAACTGGGCACTCTGCATGTACACACAAACTTTCAATTCTGCAGCTGGAATCAACCAGAAAGTCTAAAGCTTCGCACATTTTGTGAGAATGAGAAGTTGTGATAATTTTCCTGCATTTGCAGCCAGCACTTGTATGTCCCTTATCAATGAAGGTGTCAAAAGGCATGGCTCAGTGCCAGAGGAAAAACTGTCATCATCCTTAGCAGTTATCAGATTCAGCCCATAAATTCTATTACATTATTAAAAACGGGGGTCCAAGGGCTCTATAGGGACCAAGCCCATCTTTTTCTACACTATGCTACATATCACGCTCTAAGTTAGGAATGCCAAAAGGCCATTTTACGTGTTTACATTATAAAGCAAACCAAGGTCTTGAATCTTACAAAATTAGGTGGTACGAGACAAAGAAAACTATCTTTCTCTAGCTAGCTCAAGATGAGAAATAAGTTGTCCTTCCCTGCAAAAAAACAACATAAGAAACCATAGGCAGGGGCATGGACAGGTTTCATTATGGCTTAGCTTAAAATATGGTTTCCTATCAACTGTGGGTTTAGAACCAGCTTATTGAGCACCCTGAGGGAATGCAGGTATTGCAGCAGAGTTTAACGCTGCAGCAGAGGCTTCCCAAAAATAGGGAAGAAGACTAGAGCTCCCAGCTCATCAGCTTAGTAACAAACTTCTGAAACACTTGCCAAAACTTTACATGTTTCTAGAACTCTAAGTTTAATTCATTCTGCCAAGTGACAGGGGACAGGACAAGAGGGAATGGCCTCAAGCTCCGCCAGGGGAGGTTCAGGCTCAACATAAGGAAAAAATTCTTCACTGAAAGGGTCATTAGGCAGTGGAACGGTCTGCCCAGAGAGGTGGTTGACTCGCCTTCCCTGGATGTGTTTAAGGTGCAGGTGGATGAGGTACTGAAGGGCATGGTTTAGAGATTGGTGGGAATGGTTGGACTTGATGATCAGGTGGGTCTCTTCCAACCTGGTGATTCTATGATTCTAAATCGATGTGAATTTTTCAGAACAACTAGAAAAGGAGATTAGTTAGCACTGAAGGAGACATTATACATATATATACATGTGAAAGCATAGAGTAAACTCTCTTTTCATCTTCCAAAATCCTTCAATACAAGAAAGTCAGTGCCTTGAATGTCAATGCTGCTCACAAGCTCTCTAGAACTAAGACACCACATAAACACAAATATCATAACGACATAAAAGAGAGCACAAATTATTGTGCAATAATGCTGCAAAAATCTGCTACATTAAAAAAACTACATTAGGAATACTTTCAGTACTGGCCTAAAAGCAGTCCATAGTATTTCACTTCAACACATTAATTAAGGCTCTAAGACTTTTTTAGGCACTCATAAAAGCAAAATTAATGGATATCGCTGAAACAATAAGCATGATTTGATCTTTACAATAATAACTAAAAAGCCTGGTAAAGCATAGGAACAAGCAGCAATAACTCTGGGAAGTAGAAAGCATCAGGTTTCCTGCTACACTCAATTAAATTGTTAATCATGTCAAGTACTCACTTTTCAATCTCTTTAAACCAATACAGCCGTATGATAAGTAATAAATTTGTTTTTATGAGAAAGCTTCTGATGTATTTTTGCTTGCCAGGAATGAAAACTGTTTATGAAAAGTAATTTACAGCAGAAGTTTACATGAATTACAGAGCTTCCTGGGTATCAAACTGTATGAACAAGAGTTCAGAACAGACACAAACATAAATATGCTAAGGTTGAATATATTTCTAGGGCCTTCAATCTACAGCCTATATCTACAATACAGTTTCTACTGTTTCATCGTAGTTTATATCTTTTCAGTTTTTCCAAGACTGGCAAAATCCTGTTCATAATGTGCAATGAACACTATGCAAATGGTATGTTTTAAAAATTAGGACTTCATTATGGAATCCACTACCTTTCTGTTAAACAGGTGAAACAAAATCTGCAACTAAATTAATCATAACCTCCGTGCCTTTCAAAACAAAAGCATTTTTCCTAATCCTGCAGCCCCACAGGATTCAGCAAGAACATGAGGTCTTCCACCTCTCTTTTCCTACACTTTAATGCCATCCCAGTGAGACCTGCATCACGCTTAATCCCAAAACCACCGCCTCCTCAGGACCTTGTGACCCACCAGTCTTTTCACACAAACAATCCTCTCCTAATCCTGAGCCTAAGGCTAACCCCTGCTGCCTTTGCACACTGCACAACTCACATCCAGTATCAGGTCTAAGCAAAAGCAAATTCACCACTGCCAGCAGCTCCCCCAGAACTGGCCTTGCAGACCATGAAAGTTTCTCCGAAAACACAAACTCCACCTCACTTCCTTTACCAGACCTTTTCTCTTACTGGAATATAAATCCTACCCCTAACAATACCTAAATCACCAATACCTTTGAAAATTAAACGCAAGGTATTTGTGTTTGATGTCACCAGTATTCACATAAACAATATGATCCATGCAGGATTCAAAGTTATATTGGACAGTTTATTCCCTTTATACCCCAGAAAATCACAGTCACAAAGCTGAATTTTGTCTGCAATAAGAAAATAACTGCCATTCATGTATAATTTTGACAATAACGGCTGTTAGCCATCCCCAAACTTAACCTAGCATATTAGGTAAGACCAAGACAGAAACAGGACAATTCCCTCACCCAAAATCGTACAAAAAAAAATCTAGCACTAAACACAATCAATTTATTATTACCTGCAATACAAAATAAAAAAACAACCTTATTTGAACATGCCAAAGCCAATCCATACCACAGCTCTGGGATTTGTTACATCTACAACTGCTCTTTTTACTAAGCCCTAACACTAACAATAATGCCAAATCACTAATCGTGGCTAAATTCACTAACGAAATTTAACACAATTCTTCTTCCTAATATCCAGGATAGAAAGGCTTTAAAGAGGGATCTGGACAGGTTGGATCAATGGGCTGAGACTAATTGTATGAAATTCAACAAGGCCAAGTGTTCAGTCCTGCACTGGGGAAACAAAACCCCTATGCAGTGCTAGAGGCTTGGAGAAGAGTGGCTGAAAAGCTGCCTGGAAGAGAAGGACCTGGGGGTGTTTGTTGACAGGTGACTGAACATGAGCCAGCAGTGGCTCAGGGGGCCAAGAAAGCCAATAGGATCCTGTCTTGTATCAGAAATGGTGTGACCAGCAAGTCCGGGGCACTGATTTTCTCCCTGTACTCAGCACCAGTGAGGATGCACCTGGAATCCTGTGCTCAGTTTGGGGCCCTTCAGTACAAAAACATCATTGAGGTGCTGAGGCGTGTCCCAAGGAGGGCAACAAAGCTGGTGAAGGGGCTGGACCACGAGTCTTATGAGGAGCAACTGAGGAAACTGGGATTGTTTAGCCTAGAAAAAAAGAGGTTGAGGGGAGACCTCATTGCTCTCTACAACTGCCTGAAAGGACGTTGTGGTGAGATGGAGATCAGTCTCTTCCCCCAAGTAACAAGGGATACGATGCGAGGAAATGGCCTCAAGTTGTGCCAGGGGACAGTTTAAACTAGATACTAGGAAATATTACTTCAGTGAAAGGGTTGTCAGGCATTGGAACAGCCTGCCCAGGGAAGTGGGTAAGCCGCTGTCCCTGGAGGAATTTAAAAGATGTGTAGATGTGGTGTTTAGGGACATGCTTTAGTGGCTTGGCAGTGCTAGTTTTACAGTTGGATTTGGTGACCTTAAAGGTCTTTTCCAACAAAAATTATTCTATGATTCCCAATTCAACCTTTATCCTAAAGCTGAGGAATGTGGAAGACTTAGCAAAAAAACCACAAAGCTTCACTCCTGTGTGTTCAGAACTTAACCTTACCAATACTTAACTCCAGCCTTAAGGTACTCACATCACCAGCAGCTACGCTGAAGATAACCTGGCACATTCATGCCCAGCACTAACCCTCATCCCACCCTGGTGGTTCCTTGAAGACATAGGAAGAGGGACCTTTGCGCTTTACTCATCCGTCCCTCACTAGCCCTGTCTCAATGCCCACACTACAACAAACCTGAATGCCCTGTAGACCCTCCTGTCAAAACTACCTCTCCTGCCACACTAACTGCTCCTGGAGGGGATTCAGCAAGAAATCAATTGTTCTCTTCTCAAGGGGAGAAAAGGTGGCAGCGCTGACTTCAACCCAGAAGGAAAAAGGAGGCAAGAGAAAGAAAACACGGAGATTTTGATGAATTTGTCATTACTTCTGACCTAAAGCAGGAAGGAACTCTCAGAGCCTGCCATGTTGACTGTTTAGAAGCTATGGTAAGTCTCCACGCGTTTCCACATGCTCCCAGACCTTCGGCAGGATGATTAATAGCCCACTCTCATAGCTCTGTATGAATGGGAAGATAACAACAGTGACAGATCACTGTGGCTGAGTCTCTCCTAGTTGCCCCCAGCCTCGGAAAGCTATAGATGTTGCAATTTCTTTAAGCCTCTGGTTGGAACCCGCAATTAAAGTTTCACACAAGTAACTCTCAGCAGAGCAAAGTATTGATGAGGGTGAGAGAGCAAGAAGAATGGCAATCACCAACTAAGTCATAAACATTTCATGAAAAAGTAAAAAAACCAACATCTTCTTTTAAATTCTTTTTTTAAACCTCTGCCCTTTCAGTAAGTCCTGGCAGCCTATCACTTCTTCCTGGCACATCCCCTTATAATCCTCAAAAGCTCTGAACTCTACTAAATCTAAATTCCTAGAGGCATTCTGATAGCTAATAAAGACAGTTCATTCATGCTATCCTTGAGAAAATCAAGGCTTGCTTTCAGGTGTCTTCCCTGCTCTGAAATCCTCAGACATTCAATTTACACACCTAATTAGCATCTCTGCACTTGTGCTGCACTGTTTACAAGAAACACTCCTCTTTGCAGTTATGCATTTATATTTCCTCCACTTCTGAGTATACATTGTGCATTTTAATTCTTGAATCTGTTTCATTTGCTGGTTTGGGTGCAAGACACGCACATCAACACTTTGAAGAGCCAACCTACCACCTTCTTATCTGGTTTTGTTCAGTTGTATTTATGATCCAGCTCTTGAAATTTCTTTCCAAAAAAGCTTTTCTTAAATACCTGAAACCCACCATAGCCTCCCCTGTGCAACTGTGAAAAGTCTTAGATTTAGATTTAGAAATTACCTTGGAAGCTCATGCAAACTTGACAGGTAACATGACGAATGGAGGGCAGGACAGCTGACATCTGAGAGCTCTAACAAAAGAACGATATTTCAAATGAGCATTTGTACCTGTTTTCTATCCTTTCTATTTGGGCATGGATTTAGAGCTTCTGTCTACCTGCAGCTCTGCTCAGCCTCCAGTGCCCTCTCTCTCACATGCAGGTTCAGGCATGCAAGGGAAATGCTGACTTGCAGATGGGGAATGGGGCAGACACCAGCAAAGGTGCTGGAAGAAGCAAAGATACCACACAAGTAATGCAGCAACGTATTGCAAGAGGCAATTAAAAGTATCATTAATGCACTCTCCTAGATAAATATTAGTTGGCTATTTGTGTCCATAATGTTTCAGCAAAAGTTGTCGGGGAAACACAAATAGCCTAGATGCTGTGTGATGTGGCTGATGAACCTGGACTGGAAAAGCTCATATGGTAAAATCATCAGAGCATGAGTGGCAAACTAAGAAGTAACCCTGTCCTTTTTATATCCTAAGCTTGATACCTAACAATTTAATTTTACTTTTCTTAATTTGCTTTCCTTTTGCATCTTCCTCACATGACAGGTTCTTACTTGGATGCATCTGCACACCAAGCCAATACTGTGGCATGCCAAGGAATCACAGAATCAGAGAATCATAGAATCATAGAATAACCAGGTTGGAAGAGACCCACTGGATCGTCAAGTCCAACCATTCCCACCAATCTCTAAACCATGCCCCTAAGTACCTCATCCACCCTCACCTTAAACACCTCCAGGGAAGACGAGTCAATCATCTCCCTGGGCAGACTGTTCCAATGCCTAACAACCCTTTCCATGAATATTTTTTCCTTATCTCAAGCCTGAATCTCCCCTGGCGGAGCTTGAGGCCGTTCCCTCTTGTCCTGTCCCCTGTCACTTGGCAGAAGAGTCCAGCTCCCTCCTCTCCACAACCTCCCTTCAGGTAGTTGTAGAAAGTAATAAGGTCTCCCCTCAGCCTCCTCTTCTCCAGGCTGTATTAAAAAAAAAAAAACATTCTCCATTTTCCAATAAGCAAAGCCACACTGTATTGTTATTTTGCCCTGGAGGGCAAGGTGAGTGTTGCGACAGCAAGGCTGAGCTCCATCAGAAATGAACAGCCTCTAAATTCCTTGGTGATCCAGCCAAAGTCATGGAGCTGTTTAATAAATAGTAAAATAGAACACAAAACATGCACTGAATACTGTGTAATCACTGAAGGAGTGATTCCCACAGAAGGAGGAGGCTTTCTGGCATTTCCCTCACCTGGGAACACGAGCTCTAGTGAAGGTTGTTGTGACGATGATGTGACACAGCACACAGGCAAGGAACGGGTCAGACTCAACATGCAACCAGCCCAGACACCAGACAGTCAGCAGCACACAGCCCAGGCTGAATATAGACTGAATCCTTCTCTAGTGCACACCTTTGGTTTTTAGAAATCCAGGGTTAGAGGCTCCCCCACAGACTGGGAAAAAATGCATCCTTGCAGAGACTTAGAAATGTTGCATGTGGGGCCCTGTTATCAATGCTCTTTTTCCTCCAGCAATCAACAAAATAGGTTCCTCGCAAGTAGTAGCACTTCACAGACAAATGAAAGGCACGATCTCTGCCCCAAGCAGTTTACAGTGGAATGAGAAAACATGGTAAAAGGCAAGGAAGTGATATGCATAATGTCAGGAGGATGCCAGCTTTCATGGTCCAAGCATCCTGCTATTTTCATCTTTTAAAACACTGGTACAACCCTTTAGGACCGTGCCTGCCCTATTATCCCTAACATGCCAGCATGGCAAGCCTAACTTTCGCATGAATGATCCCTTTCTCTAAATCCCTCTTTTCCTTTGCTTGCAATGCTGTTGTTTCTGTAAGATCTCATTACATATTAATAACCACTCGCCCATTCATTCTAATTCCAGATGGGAAATACCAGCTACGCAGGCGCTGACAGAATGAAATTTTATTCATGGGTCTTAACATTTCAGTCTTGTTTCCAGCTTCACCATGGTTTTCGAAACAAGGAAAAGAAACAGCCTGGCACTCAGCCATGCTAACAATCTACTTGACTTTTTCCAGGACTACAATCTAATTCTATGCCTGCTTAGATTAACCAAGAGTTTGACTCTTCACTTGTCACCTCATCCTTCTGCCAGACACATCATCCAACCAGCAATCCCTTCATTTCTTTTCATCTCCTCCTGTTTCAAGCAGGAGAGCTATTCAAAACCAATGCAGCGGGTTTAATCACGATGCAGCCTCCTGTGATTAGCAGCCATGAAGCTCAGAATATCGATGATAAGCATATTAACCACCATGTGAAAATTTAATCATTTCACAGTCTTCCGCACTGGAGCTCTGGTTGGCGTCTCTCCCTAAAACATAATGGGCACATAGACTGTAGCTTTACAGCCCTGTTCACTTCAGCTGCTTACACGAAATACAGACAGACATTCCTGCAATTGTACATGGTATCTTATTCTTCCTATTTCCCTGTCACCATCCTGAATCATGACCCTGGTAGTCACTCAGTGAAAACAAACAGTATTTAGAGTTCACACTCTTTGACCTAAGCATTTCATTACCTGGTTGTAGAGCCTCGTACTCGCCAATTTCTTTTCTCTTTCTACTGTTCTCTCTCTGGAAATGGATCAATAATATATTTTCAACAACATGAAAGGCAAGTCTGTGGAAAAACAAATATCCATCTCCATACCACAAAGCAATTATGTCAATTTAGCATTTCAGGTCCGCAGGCAAGTTTCCTATCTGATAATAACAAAAGCTAATTACTAGCCAAGGTTTTAGCATAATCACACCTCAGCT
This sequence comes from Clamator glandarius, assembly GCA_033459285.1. Taxonomy (NCBI): domain Eukaryota; kingdom Metazoa; phylum Chordata; class Aves; order Cuculiformes; family Cuculidae; genus Clamator; species Clamator glandarius. The sequence continues at coordinate 1,484,208 of JAUNZM010000086.1, forward strand.
GTACAAAACTATCATTTTGAACAAAGATCCTCTATTAAAACAAACAATCTCTTTAAACTTCAAGAAAGTACTTACTGGCAGTACAGAGTTATTTATGTAGCGAATCACATCTTCAGTATCGTTTTTAAACTGTATATTGCTGTGGTTTTAAACAGCAGAAGGTGTACATGTAAATGGACCACATCTATCAGTTTGCAAGATGCTCACTTGTGGAAACACACGTAATAAAGAGAAGATTCAGTTATGGATAGAAATATTTTAAATATATAATTCATTTGTATTAGCATCTCTTAAAATTAAAGCCTGAATAGAACATACTTTCTTGTCTATATTTGTAAGTAAAGGCCAGAACATCCTTTACAACTATTTTCCATCCTTCAGTGGCCTGCAGGGTTTATTTTATTATTCATTATTAAGTTGACCACAAAAGCCACTTTCATTCTTACGGGTACTAAACGCACACAATGCTTTTCCAGAGCTAGAGCTGTTCACTCACCTCTAGCACACTCCACCTTCAGTCCCACTAAAGATACCATTCACTCCCCACTTCTTACAGGGCTGACCAATTTCTTTGACTCAATATCCAAAGACGCTGATCCACTTGCAAATCTGTAGGACTAACACCATTCCATCTGGTTGTCACCAAGCATTTAAAACCTCCCTTTCTGTGTTCAAAGCACTTGATTAACTTCTCACACATAGCACATGACACGACCTGCTCTGTTGATTTTTCCAGAAGTCTTTTCAGTCTCCCCACTCCAAACCAGGCTGCTTTTCAGCAGTAAGGAGGTAAAAATTGTTTTCACCATTGTTTTCACCATTGTTTTCACCATTGTTTTCAGTTTCCTTTGTGTATACATCTGTGTTGAACTAGAATAGTATGAGAGAATACAGCAGACACTATGCAGAAACCAAATTGCCTACATGCTCCTATACACATAGAGCAACTTGACAATAACCAAACGCATCTCTAGAGGATATCAGTATTTACAATTCTAAGGAAATTTTTTTTTTATATTTAGATTATGCTTTGATGCTTCAGTTCATGAAGATGCCCAGAAAGACAGGACTGCAATGTCTTCTTTAAGTTAGGTAATTTCACTTACAGTAACTTTCATTGTCAAACATCACTTTGCAATAAAACTATAAATAATTCTCAAACTGAAAAATACACATAGTAGGCTACAAAGAAAGGACACGTGATCAAGAAAGTTCTCCTTGACTAGAAGCATAAAAATCCCATTTCTTAATTACCTATGCACGGGAAGCTTCCTTTAGCAAGCCCGCATTTTTAATTTATTTCTGCAGAATTTAAATTTTCTCTACAAAACATGAGTTAATAACCTTGGCAGGTAAAAGACAGGCAATTTCCAAATGTTAACGAATGCTACAATTCTTCCAGAGGCTGCTGGTATCTCTGGTCCCTCCAGTCCTGCCTGTCACCTTGTCAATAGACTAAAACTGGGATGTCTCCAATTCAGATTCAGCAACACTTGGAGGCAGGGGGCAGGAAGAGGGGTGGGGGACCAGTGGACATGACACACAGTAATAAACAAAAAACACATCAACTTGTGTCCTGTGAAAGCACCAAGCAGACAGTGAGGACAGAGTATGGGAACATTGCAAAAGAGAAAGTAGGAAAAGCAGAAGAGTCGCACCTTTTCCCAAAATCCAGGCCTCTAAATCAGCTCCCAGTCCAACTGGCACTGCTGTCAGGAGGGAGAGAAGGAAAGGACCTCTGCCTTGCCCCCAGCTCTCTAGCAACATATTCCCAACCCCTACACTTTTCCAGCAAGAGTATTTACATTAGCTGTACAATAAGCTATAAATAACCTAAGTACAGAATAAATTACTATAGATGGAGTCTCCAATGCCAATGTGTGAGAACACAGAAAAGACAGATTATTTCAACCTACTTTCTAGTAGCTGAAGGAGGAAGTTAAAATGCCTAATTTGTAACCCCAGGGAAGCTACACTTTCCTAACAGATGCCATTCCTCCCCGTAGCTGCAACTCCTCAACATCTCATTCACTGACAGGGAATGCATCACCCATAATAACACCAAGACTATTGACTAGCTCCTTATATTTAAAGGTTCAGAGCCCATCTCTAGTGTTCTGCATGCAAACATACTGCTTTCAGCTATGTTCTCAGCCAAAATATCTTTGCACACATAAGCAGTGATTGAATTTTAAATGGAGCTGTAAGGCACTGGAAATGAAGATACCCTTTCACTCTCCCTGCAATAGCTAAGCAGTCGACACTAATGCGAAGAAGGAAGTGAAAAATCAAAGTGCAATAGCCTATGTTGATTTGAGGTGAGCTCTTTAACCTCTTTGTGACCAGCCTGTTCCTCTTGACATTTAGCAGACAGCCAAATCTTCTAATGGAGAATTAGTAGAGAACTGTTTGTCAGCGGGTATTGACCACCAGGGTTTCAGGTACATTGACTTTCATCACTTGCTCACAAGACAGACAGGCAGGGTTTATAGCCACGAGTACTTCATATCATCTGTAATAAGTAACAGGAAGAGGCAATTTGTATCAGCTAGTCTCAACAGCAGCTTCAAGATTTCTTTTTTCAATACTATTTTCCACTCCATCAACATTTGCTTTTGTCCCCCAATACATTATGCTTTTTAGAAACTAAATTTCAGCCATTTACAAGCCTCTACTAAAAATCCACTTTAAGACTAATCCACTTTATCTACTAAAAAAAAATAGTCCAGCTTTAGTGACGTGTGCTCAGTCTTCTGTATACTCATGACAACTTAAAAAAATTGAACTATTTAATACTTAGATCCATTGAGACTTGTACACAAATCCATCAGAAAGCATCATCCCTATTTTCCATCATCTTTATGCTAGGCCATCTGTGCACCCACAGCACAGCTAGAGAAAAAAACAGAAAGGAGATGCTCTAACATTAAAGGAAAACAGTTATTTGAGAGAAGAGCTGGTGGTAGCATCTTCAGCAGACAACACTTTTAAATTGAAGGAGAAAGAGCCTGGTTTTAAACCCTTTAATTCTGTTTCCTAGTCTTATTAGCAAAACCTCAGTTCTTGCTGCTCACGTTAAAACACAAGGCGGGTTGGGGGAGTATCATCCCTACTCCAAATGGCAGTTTTGGCATCTCATATTTAGCCATATACTCCAAGTGATTTCTTGAATGAAATCAAAGTCCTGCAGTGAGAGCAGGTAACCCAACAGTCCTCGTATACCCAATGGCAGCAACACCTCCACATAAACACCACCAAGCAGAGAGAAATCCAGCTTCAGTGTTCATAAAATTGCCAGGTTTTTCAAGATGTACTAGGACTAGTCAAGGCCTAAAACACAGAATCATAGAATCACCAGGTTGGAAGAGACCCACCGGGTCATCAAGTCCAACCATTCCTATCAAACACTAAACCATGTCCCTCAGCACCTCATCCACCCACACCTTAAACACCTCCAGGGAAGGTGAATCAACCACCTCCCCGGGCAGCCTCTAACAGTGCCCAATGACACTTTTCGTGAAAAATTTTTTCCTAATGTCCAGCCTAAACCTCCCCTGGCAGAGCTTGAGGCCATTCCCTCTCATCCTGTCCCCTGTCACTTGGGAGAAGAGGCCAGCTCCCTCCTCTCCACAACCTCCTTTCAGGTAGTTGTAGAGAGCAATGAGGTCTCCCCTCAGCCTCCTCTTCTCCAGGCTAAACACGCCCAGCTCTCTCAGCCGCTCCTCATAAGGCCTGTTCTCTAGCCCTTTCACCAGCTTCGTTGCTCTTCTCTGGACTCGATCCAGAGCCTCAACATCCTTCTTGTGGTGAGGGGCAACAGAAAGGTTTTACTCACTAGGGCAATTTAATGATGCCTATCCTGCCATCTAGATTGAGATTGATGAATATATTTGCACTGCTAATTTATTACTTTTTCTTCTACCTTAAACTTCCTACTTCTCTCATTTGAAAGATGTATCGACCTACCCAAAAGCCAGCACATTTAAGAAGAATTTTTCTAGTAGGTCTGCCAATCTTAGAGAATTATGAATAGAGGAAGCTTAATCAGGCATTTTATGTTTAAGTAACACTTTTTCCCCCATTACAACATAATTTTTTTCCGAAACAATGTTTAGTCCCATTCCAGAGGGTTTGTTTTCCCTGAAACCAGCTTTTGAAAACTATCACTTTTTAATCACCCATATACTCTCCGTTTTTTCCCCCTTTCATTTGAAACAACAGTTCATTTTTCATATATTTTCATAAATTGCCTCAAGAACTGCATCACAGTGGAGATGACCTCAACGAGCCATGCCCATTTGCAGCTGCTCCCTCAAAGGAGCACAGAGCCACACAACACCTTTTCTCAACACAGAGGGTTGTCGTCTACACAGCACAAGATTTCTCCACACAACTCACCACTGTCTGTCAGCTCCCATTACTCCTCAGTCTCAGCTGAAAACACAGTAAATTAATGACCATCTTTTGTCTCTCTGTAAATACTAAATCCAGTTGTCAAGAGACAGCACAAAGCATTAGGCTTTAAAATGGTTAGTGAGTCATTTCTGCAAAAGCAGTTTGGGTCCCTCCTCCTCAAATAAGTTCTTCTGGGTAATTCTATTTCAGAAGGAAACTAACATCTTTTAAAATCCTAGCAAACGCAATACAGGAAATAGCCTGGTTGCACCACTACAGAATCAGCACAAGGCAGGCTTTTTTTCCCTAGATCCACAACCCTCCCTTCAAGGATTAAGATGGGCATTAATGTGTCCCTTACTCATTAGCCATCCCCTACTCATTAACCATCCCTCCAGCACTCTCTCGCTTCAGCTCCTCAGCCCGACTGCTAGAGAGGGAGAAGCATTTAAGGAGCCCAGACTCCCAGATCTACCTGTTATCCAGAGAGGGATGGGGTGGAGATGAAGCAAGATCCATTCAGCCTCTAGCCTTGGCTGACAAAAGCACTTTAAGCCGCTACTTCCACTTGCAAGCAAAACTGACTCTTCTTCCAGACAGCAGTCTTGCAGGAATATGAATTTTTACTACAGAAGCAGTGAGCACTTTTTCCATATAAAATAAAGCAACCTTATTATAAACCTTACAAAATATTCCAAGTTTCCACATTGTGTCACATTTGTGAAAGCTTCCACTGAACAGATCTTCATTATTTAAAGTCACAGAAAACTTGGAAATGGTTTTACATTATTCAAAAGACAGAAATAAGGAAGTTTCTTCAGTGTGTAATTAAAGTCTAATTTTTTTCCACTACTGTCATCATATTAAGCTGCAAGTTTTATTGGAGTTAGCTTCTACCTTATTGGCCTATTTCAGCTGTTTTGGGCATAAGAAATATAGATTTCAATTTCCTCACTGCCCAGTCTAACATGCCCTGAATCTTGCCCTACTAATATGAGGTAATGGATGGACAAGCCGGAGCATGTATTAGAATGGACATGAGGTGACAGAAAGTCTGCTTGTCAGTCTTTGTAATGGTTTTGCTATAGTAACTGCTAATTTCCATGTGGTCTCTTTTTTTCCACAGTAGGAGACAGGCACCACCACAGCTGAAAAACAGCCATAAGTTCTCCACAAGCTCTGGTGTGTTCCAGCCCAAAACAAGGTCAAACTGAGGTATGAACCAAGAGAGAAGTCAGATCTGTCGTCTGTACTCACTGACTCTTCAGCCTTTGTTTGCTGCTGTGATTTGTTTTCTCCCTCACTGCTTGTCAGCTCAAAAAGGCATCTTGAGCTTCACGCCATATGCAGATTACGAGCAATTATTATGGGACCTGTATTTGATACGGCTCGCGCTACCTAGAGTAAGATGAATGTCTGAAGGATCCCTCAAGGTGAACCTAGTCCTCCCACTAATGTGATAAATGAATCCCGTAAATGAAGGTCAGAATGGCAAACATTTTTGTCTGTCAGAAGCTCTGATGCCAAAGTATTCTCTGGAGCTCCCTGCTCAATTTTTAAAACAAACCTCAAACTTTAAAAACTACTTTTCAAGTTATATGCCATATTGCAACAGAAATGCGCTAGACAGTTCTACATTTCAACCCTAAATTAAAGCGGTTAGTTTTTAAGACCCTTACACTATGCAACAGCATGCAAAGAGTCCAGACTCTTGCTCCCAGGAAGGCAGGGCTGGTGCTCTCCAGAGCGAGAGGCTGACAGCGTTTCTTCCCAGCCTGCTGCTTGCAGCCACCATTGCAGGATCCTCTCCCAGCAACTCTTCAGCAGTTAAAGCACTTCTCAGGTTCATACAAGCTGTTCCATGCTCCTGCCTAGATACGGCTGGAAATCTACTGTATCTATAACACATCCACTACTGAGCAGCAAATTTCAAATAATCTGAAACGAACCTCTTTTTACTGAATGCTTGCTTGGCAGAATCACTCAGATTTTAATGGATAAAGTCTTTCAGTCCTTGATGACCAAATGCTGAACAGTCTGGTTCTTGGGCTATAGAAAATACAGAGTGTTCAAAATTTTAATCTCTTGATTTTTGGGGGAAGTTAAACAAAAAAAGCATTCCCCATATTTCATCACAGACAGGAACTTTCTCCCAGGAACAACTACTCAGGCAGATGTTCACCCAGAGGCTGCCAAACTTCTCCTGCACCCCATGCCCTGGGCACTTCTGCAGCTCCTTAGTTTTATGGAGACAGTGGTTCTACTAAGTCAAAACCAGACGTCTACTGAGTTTGAAAAGCTTTATTGGAAAGATTTGTTTGCTTTTTTTTCATCATATTGTTTTTACAGTCTCATTGTATCTTCTGCCTAATTAATCTTCTCATTTACAGTGTCCTATTATCCCAAACTCTTTCAGTAAATATCCACCTGCCAGACCTAAGAGGGCTTCACATGGGAAGACTGGAACATTTAGTGACTACACTATAATTACTCTCTAAAGTTGAATGGGTTTTCTAATTCAAGCTCACCAGCCATGATCAGCCTCTGCAGAAATAGTCTGCTTTCAGTGTCTGGGTTACACTTCTCAGAACCACTCATGAGAAATATATAAAGAAAAAAAATTATAACGTATAAACAACGTGCAACCTTATGCACTTTTGAGTCTAAATAACAATTAACTTAAGGCATTCCAAAAACAAGCCCTCTCCTCTGTAACATAAGAAGGAAAAAGGAATAGTAGAGACTTAGGCTTTGGTCCATATTATTTTTCAAACTGCTTTTCAAAACAAGTCAACCACGTGGATGTAATTTATAAAATCTCGAGTCATATTCTCACACACTACTCAGCATGACCTACCATAACAAGTGAAAATCACTTTCAAGCAAACATGAATTAGTTCTTTTGTTCTGAAAAGTGAGAGACAAGAAATAGGCTACTCTTAAAACAACATTATCCAAATATCCTCTTGACTGAGATAAGCTATTCCCACACCTTATCATTGCCTTGCAAACTAATTATGAAATAATTTCAATTCAAGTCTAAATGCTGCAGGAACAGTAAATGGTAAATAAAATCATCATATCTAAATAAATACATTAAATACTTACACTGTGCAATTATTTCAGCAATTGTACACTAAACACTGAGCAAACATATGTGCTTTTACATAACCTGCCAACCCAGGAGGACCTAAAGTCTCAAATAAGGAACAAAGACAACTGAAATCTGAAAATATAAATTTGAAACAGCATCAGAGGGAAACAGACTCAGGTTTGACTTTCAAGAATGCAGTTGTCCACTCAAGTTGGTACTACATTCACTCCATAGTCTGCTAGAATACACCAACTGGGTCCTTAAGAGCAGCAACATTCCCACGAATGAGCGTTCCTAAAACAACTGTGTCCAATTCCACAACAGTCTCTCCATGCACAAACACCAAATTCCAAAGACATAAGCAGCTAACCAGTCAGCAGTATCTGTAGGTTTACTGCACAAATAAAATGTTTACGACCATCAACCTGGTTCTATAACTCTTCCACAGAATTTCATTGATATCCTCTACTGCACCAATACTGCATTGGGCTGCCTGAATACTTCTTTTCCCTTACTTCTGTTAGTGGCAAGAAGGAGGTTCATACATGTCCCAATTAAGATGAGTTTCAAACATGAAAAAGAGAATCTTATTTTCTGATCAAAGAAAACAAGCCTCCGTGTCCTCGTCAGCTGTAAAACTGGCTGGACTATCTCAGTCCTGAGGTAGCTGGAAGGTAAAAACACAGGGTGAAAATGGTTTCCCTCTACAAGGTCCAAGGGACAGAAATACAGCCCAGCTGTATCAGCTCCTATGAGGAGACATCTGAGGCACGGCAGTATTTTTGTACACTAGGAGCAAAATAATTATGATACACCAGACTTTGGAGGGTACTCTCTCCTGACATGGTAAACATGGCCTTTTTAAACAGTCTGAGGTTATCCACTCCATTTTACTACTAGCATTGGATTGCTCTTGACAGGTATTTTTCCAATACTTCATCTTAGTCTCAGATGGCCCTTGATGCAATGTGATTACTTTGCTTGGGAGATAATCCCCAAATGGAAGGGATCTCAGTATTTAAGAAGAAATTAAGCCTCATGAAGAAACCATAAAAGAAATCCAACCTGGCTTTCTGCTTTTTTTTTTAATTTCACCTTTCAGTGACCTTTAAGTCTTGGTCAGAGCCCCTTGTAAGTATAAACTGATTGTACCCGATGCTTTCATGATAAAGCTTCTAATCCATTAGAAAGACATCTGCAACCACAAAACTCAATTTACGTATGACCTTTTAAGCCATCCGATCAAAATTATTCCAAATCACTTTGGTTAATGTCAGGTCTGACCTGCAAGACGAAGGAAGCTCATTAAGTGACATACTGAACTGTACATGTTGGTATTTCTCTCTGAAGAGTATATTTCTCAGAGGTTCCTCTTCCATTCCCATGTGAATCATACTCTATATTATACATTTTATCTGCAGCTGCCATCTGCTTTCAAATGGTGGCATCAGGAGAGACAGTCAAAGATACAGTCATAGATGCATTAAAACATCCCCCTAAGTCAATCTGTAGGAAGATGTAATTCCTCCACGATAACTAGCACTTTGTGGCTTATTGTGGAAAAGTGAGAAAAATAATGTAAAGGCAGGGTATTTCAAACTGAGTGCAACATTAGAAACACAGAAAGAATTCATTAGACCTGTTTGTTGCCATCACTGTAAAATGACATACCTTACTTAGCATCTTTATTAACTTACCTTTACAACAAATATATCAGAAGGATCAATTATCTAAGTGTTTCTAAATCCATCTTCTTGAAAGATGTAACTGTTTTTCTAAAAGCTATAGCTCACAACTTAACTGATTTGTACTTCAGCTGAGAGCCCAAAGTGAGCTTCCTGTATTCAGTCCAGTTACATAACTGCCTAAAATGTCATTAGCAAGTTAAGTGTTTATAGGGGCCATAGGATTCATAACGCAAACACGATCTGCTCCAAGAGTTGGTCACTGTATAGCCTGGAAAGAAAGTTATTTTCATTCTGCTTCATTTGCTAAGAAGAGCTCTTCTGCTTGGCTAAACTCTGAACAGATGCAATTTAACTGTCCGGCCAGTTTCTTATCTCACTCAGCCACAACCAAGGGACTTTAAAATTTCCCAAAGTGAAAAAAGAGCAGTAAATTAACTACTGTGAGGGACAGCAAAATATCTTCCCAATCAACGTAAGGATTAAGAAATTCCCAAGGGAAGGTTTTGCTTCTGAAAAAATCCACAGTTGGGTTGGAAGCCTCGAAGGAAGCCAAGACTCCCCAGACCCAGGTCATCTTCTGCAACACAACACTTGGATAAAAATAAAGAACATAAAATCCCTCACCAGGAAGCCCTGAATATGCTGCAAGGAGAGAGGAGCCCATGAAGCTAACTCAAATAGGCAGAAAGGTAGATTACAGAATTATTGGGTAGCCTTTTTAATTTCTATTTATCCCTGTCTCTGTGCTGTCCCCTTTAAACTTCAAAAACTAAGTATCTATCTTTCCTTCTAGCTACTTTGAGGTAGGGTTGATTTCTGCTTACTGGCAAAGCCTTCTGGGCAAGACTGCCATTAAAACCCAGGCTGAAATAGCCTCTCAGTGCCTGGGGCTACCATGCTGCTCGCTAAAGCGCTGCACACATCCTCAGCTAAGCTGCACTCAGCAGCATGGGGCACACCAGTTCCTCTTCAACACTGAAAAGGTGAGCTGTGTTGGCTGGGCGTGTTCCTGGGTGACAGCACAGGAGCAAGGGGAGTGCTTGTCCCCTGAGCAGCCAGGCAGTTTGTAACAAGCAAACTGGAACGGGAGCTGAAAAATTTCAGCCAGGCAGTTTGTAACAAGCAAACTGGTCATGGAGCTGAAAAATTTCTAACCTGTACAGCAAGAGCATCAGAGGAAAAGCCTAGACTGAACACCACACAAAAATGCTTTATTTGGAGAGCCTGCCACAGCTGTAATGACACACTGCAATCACACATAGCTGCTGATAAAGTCCACTTGACAGCCAAGAATCTTGCAAAGTAATAGCAAACTACAAAGTTAGCTAGCTGGAGTGGAATTTGCACACTCCTGCTAAACACAAATGGAGTTTGCACTGTATTTGCAGTTTTAGAATCTTAGAATCACCAGGTTGGAAGAGACCCACCGGATCATCGAGTCCAACCATTCCTATCAATCACTAAACCATGCCCCTCAGCACCTCATCCACCTGTGCCTTAAACACCTCCAGGGAAGGTGACTCAACCACCTCCCTGGGCAGCCTGTTCCAGTGCCCAGTTACCCTTTCTGTGAAATTTTATTAGTGATGTCCAGCCTAAACCACCCTTGGTGGAGCTTGAGGCCATTCCCTCTTTTTCTGTCCCCTGTCATTCTGGGAGAAGAGGCCAGCTCCCTCCACTCCGCAACCTCCTTTCAGGTAGTTGTAGAGAGCAATGAGGTCTCTCCTCAGCCTCTTCTTCTCCAGGCCAGTATTTTTATATAATACAGCACTTCCTTGTAGCTTGTTGTTTAAAAAAAAAGCATTATAAACACAAACTATTTATATCTCGTTCTGAGGTAGGAATATAGCAGGGCTGAAGCCTGCCAACAGGTTAGGTGTCATTTGGATAAAGCACAAGAGGACACTTTCAAGGTTGCCCAGTACTTGTGGCATCCCTTTCCTGCAGCTCTGCCGTAACAGTCTTACTGCCATTTATGACTACCTCTGCCTATTTTCAGGCTACAAGGTCACTCAAAGTATTTGCCTATAAAGCAAGATGCCACCATGTCCCTTCCCTTCCCGGGCTCGCTTGTCCACAGTCCCTCGATATCCAAGGATGACTTTTCTGTGGCTGAGGATGTAAAGAGACATCCAGGTCCAGTGCCGCCCTCCCTAAGCTCAGCATGACAAGAGTGTAAGGCTGCTTATCCTTTGCTGCTTCTTAATCAACAGCTTCTCCTGACTGTTTCTCTGTCTCATACTGCTCTGTGCAGCTATGTCCCATTTCCTTTGGTCACACAAGAAGACAATCTGTCTCAAAAGCCAGAGCCATGAGCTTGCAGATGAACCACCGCGAAACACAACTATAAAACTAAAGGTCACTTGCTCCCCTGTGTTCGCAGGCAGCTGAGACTACACTCTGGGAAACAAAAGCCAGGAAAAAATTGGTATTTCCAAGTGACTGTCACTACACAAGGGTTCAGATTAACGATAACCAACACCTAATAGAGCCACGTGACATGAAGATAGGAAGAGAAGAGGATGAGGGACATGTAAAAGTCAGAAAAAGAGAGGAAGAAACTTGAAGGACAGAGGATAGCAGGTGCATTTGCTTCATTAGCAATGGACAGTCTAATAACAGCCCTTCAAAATGGGAATGATCCCTCTCCAACCTGTCTAGGAAGCACCTCCCCTTTCACTGCAGCATTCACAGTACTCATTTCTTTTATCTAATTACCACCAACAGGCATCTGCTGCTGTTTGCATCCTTGCTCTAATGAGCAAAAGCAGCAGCCAGATCTCTGGCTAGAGCCGGGAAGGATGAACATGACCGCAGAGATTATTTTTCCTGAAGTTAATCAGAAGCACCTGCTCCTCAAGGAGATCCATAACTGTCTCAAATTTGGGGAAGGGTGGGTAGGTGTGTATGTGTGTGCATGGAAGAAATTAAAGTAAGAAGAATTAAAAGGAGGGAGTGAAAGTGCAATATCTGTAGGTACATCCAATGCTAAACCCAACTGCGCAGGTGGAAGGAGGTATCTTGGTAGGGAGCAAAAGTAACTGCTACCTTTTCTAAGACTGCCAAATTCAAGCAGGAGTAAATTCATGCACAACACAATCTGAAGTTGTCTTTTCTAGTACACCACAAGGGAGCTGTATCCTATTTCCGCTGTAAACATGGGACACAGTGCTCCAATTAAAGGTGTCTCTAGCTCATAATATAACTTGTAAGTGACATTTCTGGTTTACCGGCTTTAATGAAGTCTATTTAAGAAATCCTTACAATGCACAAGGTGCTCTGGGAATAATCTCTCTCAGATAGAACAGAAACAAAGAAAAGCAAAGCAAAGATGGTTAGAGTCACTCATTCAAAAAATTAGGTTTTTACCTTCTTTGCAAAGGCAGGACTGGGAAAAAAATGTTAGCATGCCTTTTAAAAAAATGTAGCAACTACCCTGTAATTTTGTTCAAAATGTACATTGGCACATGTATTAAGGTTACTTACCTTGCAGGGAAAACAGAGCACTCTAACAAATAAATGCTTAGGAAAAGCTATTACTGACACCGATGAAACAGCACAAATGGTGAATTCAGTTCCAGTGCATTTGATAAAATGCTGCACAGAGTTAATAGATGGAATTATTCTTTTTCCATTTCATGTCATTTAGACCATCAGCCTCAGATGACAGATGGAAAACATTTGCCTCAAAAGACAATCACTTGTAATACCTGGAGTAGGAAAACACAAACTGAGGGTTTAGGATGGAAAAGAAGCATGGGATTTTCTATTTTATTTTATTAAAATCATAAACCTGAATAACCTGAGGTATTTCCTCCATATTTTGAGTCCCTCCTATAGCCTTGCCTTAGCAGGAGTTTGAGTCGTTCAGCTACCTTGGGTAGACTTATTTCCATGCTTATGGGAATTCTCAGTTTCCCTCTCAATATTATAAACATTTTCAGTGTAGTACTTACTAAGGCCATCATCATTACTTTCTTTGATCAGGAGCTCTACAGAACTAAGCATGATGACAAGTACCAATCTGACATGCTTTGCCTGTATTTATTCCCTTCTTCTAATCACATAATCTAGTGGGACTGGGATCTACCAACTACACCAAGGCAAAGCCCATGTAGCACCCAGGCAGACACCAGGGTTTAAAAATCTGTGGCTATAAAACAGAAAGAATTACAGGGCTCTAACAACAGAAGCATCACTACAAAACCTGTGGGTGACAAGTACCCAAATACCAAAGGAGAGCTCTGGACGCTCCACAGTATGATTTCCACAAACACTTTTCTCTAATACAGTTCAAGATAGTTAGCAAACACACTGCAACAGCACCTGCACTGTGGGTATGATCCAGTTCCGTGAACAATTATGTATATTCACAACTTCACTACAGGAGTAAAGATGCAGTGTATTTCCAGCATCAGCACATTGGCTGGCAAAACTATCCTTCATCAGTAGTTTAAGGCAACTTCCTTCTTCTCAGCAACAACTACAACGTAAAAGCAGCTGAAATGCCTCCCTCTGCCATACAGCAGAATGAGGGCTGCTGAGTTCTGAGCTGCTAGTTTGGGGTTTTTTTAAACTTTGATGACTGCTTTTCCTGATAACAGACTTCCCTTTCCTGCCTCAAGTCACATTTACTCCCTTAAAAAAAAAAAAAAGAAAAAAAGTCTTTTTTTCATTGCCATATCTAAAAAGCTAGCTTAAATACATTTTATACCTTGACTTGAATGTTTGCATACTGCTCCTCTAAAAATGCTCTCAAACTGCATGAATGGTCATAAAAATAAAAGCTGTTGAAACACGATGAAACTGTTCTAAGTGACAATCTGAAAAAATACAGTGAGATTATCCTGCTTGGGCTGAACCACTCTATTTCCTAAAGCAGATCATGGACAGGAGACAGATTCTTTCTTGCGAGAAAGCAACTGTGGGGACGGGGGGAAGTGCAGATTATCTGTCCTTCTCTATTCCCAAATGAGTGTGCTGAGCAAGAGCTGTCTCTGGGAGGTGAAATGCAGCAGTGGCACTCTCCCAGCAGAAAGAACAGTGGGCAGCCACTGGTGCAAACATTTGGCTTTGGGCTGCTGAACAGAAGCCCACACCACTGCAAACTTCAAACTTGAAAGAACAACACAAATATGTTGAGAAGGAAATCCACTACACTACCGAAACTATGAATGAAGCACAGATATTTGCCATTCTATGATGACCTGCTTCAAAAACTTAACTAAAATTTGGGGTACCACTGCAGCAGAACACTTTTCTGCACAGAAATGCTAGTAGAAGGCCAGCACTACTCCAGCCTCCTGCTGCTAAGTGCCTGATCCTTGGAAATGCATGTACATGGGCTGCTTAACATTGGAGAGTAAATTTACTCACATAGTAAGGTGTTAATTAGAGGGCTGGGCTCACTAAAATAATCATTCCCTAAACATGCATTCTCTGCTTCCCAATGGCAACAGTTGTGATTGCTGAATATAAGAAATATGCACAATTACAGCTGGATTTCAGCCATGCCCTTAGGATGTATTCTTCTCTGTGAAGGACAGGTCTGCTAATTAGAATTGCTATCGCTCTAAAATAACAGAAGTCTTTCAAGCAGAAGCTTCTGATGGTTTTAACTACTTCATGTTTTCATTTTTATTTTAATGCCTGTTTCGCACTAACCACGTAGGTTTTTGGATGCAAAACCAGTAGTATCCGCTTATTTTTGCTATATTTAGCATAGCTGAGGCCCTTCCCTCAAAGACAGCTGCACACTGTAGACCAGACATTTCTCCAAAAGAAATAAGATCCATTATGAAAATAAAAACTTTGGTAATGTTCTTTACTTAGTTTGCAAATCGATCAGTATCTGAACTTTAAAGACCTTACCCATAAAGTTCCTCAGACATATCAACTTACTTAAGAATGCTAAGGTTTGACTGGTATTCACCAACCATAGTACCAAAGAGTTACCTCTGTTAGCCTAGTTTTAGGGCAACAGTAAACTGTTCCATTCCTGATATTCTGATTCTATGACCTAGATGCTGTCACTGAAAAAAACCCCCACCACAATACTTTCTATTAAAAAAAAATACGGTATTTTTAATAGAGTCAGTAGAAATTTTTCCTAATTTTAAAGCCGTACTTCCTTGCTAACCTTGGGAAAAGTGTCTGCCTTATAGCAGGGTAAGCCAGAGTCCTGCAGGCAATCTGACAGAGATACTGGCTTGTCTTTCCTCTAGCACACCAAACTCCTATGGATATCCCTTCCATGACCATTTCCAGGGCCTTTTCAGCACTACTGCCTTCCAAGCATCATCTTCTTTCATGAAATATCTGTGTTTTGAATTATTTCCCCCAAAATGTGCCAGCTTATATTTTTTCACTTTTAATCACATATAATTTCTTGAATGAATTTTAAGCTTTCTTAGAAACTTGTCCCATTGACACTATTTCTGTGACTTGCCAAGCGGGGTGAGCAACTTGCACTGCTGAGTTTAACCGCCTCTGCAGCTCACCTCAACCTTCCTAGATTAACAGTGTTAAACTGCACATGGCATTTCATAAAATCACTATCAGTCCAGATCCAGACTTTGCACACAACACTTGCCTCGTTGGTCTAGAAAGGAGGATCCTGAGCCTGTATGTCTCACAAGCTCAGTACAGAATTAGCTTCTCTTTTCTTCAACCATGTCCTTATACAAACGCTGATCCCTGGATACTCTTCCCAGTCCTGTACATCGCTCTTCCCCTCTTCTTCCCCCTGAGCTGCCACTCAGCCCTGTTCATCCCACAGCTCAGGGTAGCACATACCAACACAGAAGTTAACCAGGAGGCACTGTCAAGAAGCTTCTGCAAGGCTATCCCTTCGTTACAACACAGTTTCCTCCTTTCCTACATAGAGTAAGCACATTACTGCCTACTTGTGTAATTTGATCCAAAGTTTTGATCAAATCTGCCGTGCAGAATTTGTCCTTTATAAACTGATGTTGTTTATTGCTCCTTGATCTTCTCCAGACTTCCCCTCCCAACTCAGAGCCAAGAAACTGTCTCATGGCTACAGAGCTATACATTATTTCATGGCTCTGAGGACTGTTGATTTTAGTTCCTCCCCTCCCACCAAGACACTCCTTTCTGAGCACCTCTTCCTTCTTTTCATCCAGTTCTCATCTGGCTCTGTATATTAAATGTGGTTTAATGCTCATTTCTAAGATGTGGCTGCATAAAGGCAAATTATTTTTTTCCGCGTTTTTGAAAGGAGAGGTTCTCCAGTCTGCTAATGTTATTGAGTTATAGATCATTTGTGGATCTGTTAATTCATGCATTGAAGGGACAAAACTGCCTCTTGGCCCGTGTCAAGCATGGGGAAATCCAGGTTACTCCTAACTCATTCGAGCACTGCTAAGCCATGACCAGGCTGTGCCCTGGTCCCAGGACTGCCCTTCATTGTGGGAGCTAATGATTTTTCTATAGGTAGCCCAAATTCAGTTAGTGGCCAGTCACAAGTGGTGTTCCCCGTGGCTCAGGGTTGGGGTCAGACTTGTTTAATGTCTTTATCAAAGACCTGGACAAGGGGATCAAGTTCTCCCTCAGTAAATTTGCAGACAACAGCAAAAGGGGCAGAAGTGTCAATCTGCTGGAGGGCAGGAAGGCTCTGCAGAGGGATCTAGACAGGCTGGATCATTGTGCTGAGTATGAAATTCAACAAGACTAAGTGTTCAGTCCTGCACTTGGGACACAAAAACCCCATGCAGTGCTACAGACTTGGGGAAGAGTGGCTGGAAAGCTGCCTGGAAGAGAAGGACCTGGGGGTGTTTGTTGACTGAACATGAGCCAGCAGTGGCTCAGGGGGCCAAGAAAGCCAATAGGATCCTGTCTTGTATCAGAAATTTTGTGGCCAGCAAGTCCAGACATAAGGAGGAACTTCTTTACAATGAGAGTGGTGAGGCACTGGCTTATGAGGAGCAGCTGAGGAAATCAGGATTGTTTAGCCTAGAAAAAAGGAGGTTGAGGGGAGACCTCATTGCTCTCTACAACTGCCTGAAAGGACGTTGTGGTGAGGTGGAGATCAGTCTCTTCTCCCAAGTAACAAGGGATACGATGCGAGGAAATGGCCTCAAGTTGTGCCAGGGGACAGTTTAAACTAGATACTAGGAAATATTACTTCAGTGAAAGGGTTGTCAGGCATTGGAACAGCCTGCCCAGGGAAGTGGGTGAGCCGCTGTCCCTGGAGGAATTTAAAAGATGTGTAGATGTGGTGTTTAGGGACATGCTTTAGTGGCTTGGCAGTGCTAGTTTTACAGTTGGATTTGGTGACCTTAAAGGTCTTTTCCAACAAAAATTATTCTATGATTCCCAATTCAACCTTTATCCTAAAGCTGAGGAATGTGGAAGACTTAGCAAAAAAACCACAAAGCTTCACTCCTGTTTGTTCAGAACTTAACCTTACCAATACTTAACTCCAGCCTTAAGGTACTCACATCACCAGCAGCTACGCTGAAGATAACCTGGCACATTCATGCCCAGCACTAACCCTCATCCCACCCTGGTGGTTCCTTGAAGACATAGGAAGAGGGACCTTTGCGCTTTACTCATCCGTCCCTCACTAGCCCTGCCTCAATGCCCACACTACAACAAACCTGAATGCCCTGTAGACCCTCCTGTCAAAACTACCTCTCCTGCCACACTAACTGCTCCTGGAGGGGATTCAGCAAGAAATCAATTGTTCTCTTCTCAAGGGGAGAAAAGGTGGCAGCGCTGACTTCCACCCAGAAGGAAAAAAAGGATGCCAGAGAGAAAACAGAGACTTTGATGAATCTGAAAAATGAAATTCAACACGGCCAAGTGTTCAGTCATGCACTCAGGACACAAAAACCCCATGCAATGCTACAGGCTTGGGGAAGAGTTGCTGGAAAGCTGCCTGGAAGAGCAGGAACAGGGGTGTTTGTTGACAGCAACTGAACATGAGCCAGGAGTGGCCCAGGTGGCCGAGAAGGCCAACGGCATCCTGTTTTCTATCAGAAACGGTGCGGCCAGCAAGACCAGAGAAGTGATCGTCCCTTTGTACTTGGCAGTAGTGATGCTGCACCTTGAATCTCATGTTCAGTTTTGGGCCCTCAGTACGAAAAGGCCGTTGAACTGCTGGTGTTTGCCCAGAGGAGGGCAACAAAGCCAGTGAACGGTCTGGAGCACAAGTCTCAAGAGAAGCACCTTGGGAAACTGGGGTTGTTTAGCCTGGAGAAGAGTAGACTGAGGGGAGACCTTATTGCTCGGACATCGCAGCAAGCTCCCCAGGGAAGTGGTGGAGTCTCCACCCCAGAAGTATTCAAAAAACATGTAGCTACGGATCTTTAGGACATGGTTTAGTAGACATGTTGGTATTGAGTTGATGGTTGGACTTGATGATCTTAGAGGTCTTTTCCCACTTCAATGATTCTATGATTCTACGAAATTCCCACAGCGTAGCTGATGAAATAGCCCAGACCCTTCTTCCTTAATAGCATGCATTGTTTTAAAACTGTTTCCTATGCTGTTGGCAAAGGGGACTTTGTGGTATAGACAGAGTTTTCCTAGAGCTTTTCTCTGAGATCGGTTCACAGTGTAATTTGAAGATAGTGATAACTTTTACTATTTTCCCCTGCACTGGGGGTTTGTGCAATTGTTTTTTTTAAAGTTGGTTAAAACTTACTTTGTGTGTGGCAAAGGCTGTTAAATTGTAAACTTTTACACTCTATAAAGTCTGTTCTCACAAAGCACATAAATCTTGCTGATTACAAGTGTTATGGTTCACATATTTAAAGGAAAAGCAACTTTGTTCAGAGTTAAAAGTGCTCTTTAAAAAGTACACTAAGCCAACAGAGAGATTAGAACCCCTGCAAAGGACAATTCCAGGAGTAATGTCACAAAATACACAACTTCAGTACTAAATAAGTATGTCTCTATCTAAGCATCAGGTTAATTTGACAGATCTATGTCACATTTTTGGTTTTCCTGATTAATAAGGTCATGAAAGACTATTCGATGCCAGTAATGCTTTCTGTGAACCACAGGGAGCACCACTCTGTTCTTTCCTTGCCAGTCATGGCTCTGCTGAAAACAAGAACCATTTGCATGTGTCTGCATTCAGCTCCGAATATTTCCTCTTGTCAAGATTCATTTATCAGTTTAAGCAAACGATAACGTAATTTCAAACAACTTTTCCACCTAGTAGCTAGTTATTTCAACAAATAGCTGGCCTATTTTCCATGGTTATCTGGTAACACTTTGAGACCAAAATTAGTATAGGCTATGTATTTATTTACTTTTTTTTTTTTTCACAAAATAGTCATCTTTAGGGAGCTCTATTTTGTTTCTGAGTAGATTATTGGCCACATACTCAAGTGCAGAAAGTTGGCATATCCCCAGTAAAAACCAATGCAGCTATACAGCTTTACTCCAGCTCAAATTCCCACATCAGCTGTGCTATATATTTTGTTAGTGTGTACTGCTTTGGATTAACCACACCAAATCAGGATGAAGAAATGTGTTAGCACTATTGAAAATAATCACTGCTTGAACATATCCCCAATCCTCTTACATAGCTCTACTGATCATATAGCTTTCTCAAAGTTAACTCACAGCATCTGTTTACGGTCATTTTCTTCTAAGAAGGTATGAAAACTACATTTGGTGGCTTACACTGTAAAGTAGATCACATGAAATGTTCCATTTCCATATTGATACAGTTAGTTGTTCCATCTTTTTCCTGGAATATTAACTTTCAATCCACACTTATCTGAATCACAAGATTCAGTCTAACAATTTATACATGCTGTCAGCAGTCATTTGGAAAGGAATTACTTCACCAAAGCCAGTATAACTACTAATGATCTTATGACTAGTTGCTCTCTTCAGATGCTCAGTAAACCATCCATAAATTCATTCCACCTACTATCTGTTTATCCCATCAGGCAAGCTTACTGACAGGGAGAAGAATGGCTTTTAAAAGGAGAGAATCGAACCCAGCACATACACCTTTGCCTCAAGGGATAAATGCAACAATTGAGGTAAGCCCCAAAACAGGCTTTGAATCCAATGGTTGTTATAAATGCCTGTACCAATATCAAACATTGCTCCACATGAAACGTCCATATGCAAAGTGGCTTAACTGATTAGATTTTTTCCATTTTTTTTTTCAAACTTAACTATTTCCCTGCTTTTCTGCCTTTAAGCCACTCCTTGCCCTGTGCAAGCTCTTTTTTCCTTTTCCTTGGCTCAGAAAAGCTGGCAGCAGCTCAGTTCCTCCAGAGCAGGGAACCAGAAGCCACCTGCAATTACAAGCTGCCAAGTGCAGCTACTCCACAGCTCCTACCAGACTGAGTGCATGAAACCAATTAACAACAATCTGCTCTTTCCTGATCCATTTAAACACTTTGTGAGCTCCTTTAAAGTTGCCCACAAGCTCTGCTAGAGGATACAGCCCGCTTTGACAAATGCAAGCCTGAGGCAATATTTCTGTCTGTTCACAAAACAAGCAGAAGCACACAGCACTGCAAGGCAGCAAAGCCCACTCTTCAGCCATCTCTTCCTTACAGATTCTGCCCTTCTGTCTAGCTCCAGAAGCACTCGGTGCAGATGCTCATCCAAACACAAGCTGACATATAATCCAAATTCATCTTAATAGAAGCACACAGGTTCTAGTAGGAAACAGACGCTCTAGAACAAGTTTAGTGCGTTGTTTGCAGTTGAGCTGGTTGAAGAAGAGGAAGATGGAAATCTCTTCTCCACTCCAAAATGAATCCCGTGGCATTCATGTTTGCTTTAAATAGATTTAAGCCTAATCTTGTATACCCTCTTCTCAGTAGGGCTACAACCATCACTTTTCCAACTACTCTATACTCCTGCAGGCTGCTTGAGTTTAGCAGCTATCAAAAGCCCCCTTAATCTTTTTATTTGCTTGGATTCCATATCCTTTTGCATAGGGAGAACACCTTAGGAGACAGTGGGAAAACCAACCCTTACCACAGAGTGGTGATTTTGTTCTTTCTAATACTGCTTTCTCTCTCCTCAGCATGCCATGGACATCTTGGGCTTCAGCAATGATGAGAAATACGGCTCCTATAAAATAGTGGGCGCTATCATGCACTTCGGCAACATGAATATAAAAATTATAAAATTTTTATAATTTTTCTTATATTTTTGTGTTCATTTTTTGATAATTCAAAGGAAAGTTCTGTGGGGTTGGTTTTCCATTTGTGTTGGGTTTTTTTAACTAATCAATGCTTTTGCTCCAAGAATTAGTCACAATGGACTGCTCATTTTTTGGCACATCTTCCAAGTATTTTACAGCACATCCCCAGTGGCAGTATGCAAGCATTTCATTAGTCTCAACTGTTCCACTTGGCAAATAAGATGCATTATAAAATGATGTCAT
This sequence comes from Clamator glandarius, assembly GCA_033459285.1. Lineage (NCBI taxonomy): Eukaryota > Metazoa > Chordata > Aves > Cuculiformes > Cuculidae > Clamator > Clamator glandarius. The sequence continues at coordinate 1,505,779 of JAUNZM010000086.1, forward strand.
CTCTTGGAAAAATATAGAAATCAGACAAGGTGACAGTTTCTGGGGTACAAGAACCTCAAAATCACAGCCACTCGGAATTCAGAAACTCCTATTTCTATACCTGCTTCCTCTCTTTTTCACCAATAACTGCAATAAAATAATGTGGCTTATGAAACACACATACCAAGCTACAAAGCTGCTCCCACCACCACTCCACTACCCCCCAAAAAAGGGAACATTTTGGATCCATTTTTAGGGAACTATTTGGACTACCAAAGGTGAACTTGTGTCCAGGTCAGTACACACAAGGCAAAGCAATGATGTACAGTATGCACCTCCATGCTCTTCACTGTTGCAGTATGACATGAGATGCATGCCATGAGTCACCACACTGTAACAAAGCATAATTTGTCATCACCTTGCCACCTGACAATCCTACTGAGTGGTTTTTACTCAAGAAAATAAAGACTTAATTAGATCTTCCAGGTAGTCTTTCACTGAGGACACATATCCTGTTCTTGCCATAAAGTCACCCTGGCTCCTGAAAAGCCAGATGTTTCCAGAGCAAACAAAAATTTGCATGGAAATTTTGATGACAGAAAGAGCTGTTTCTTGAGCAGGGGGTCATCCTCTCCCCCATCTCCCACCACTCTGTTTGCCAGGTGGTATTCTCTCTTCAGGGGCCAGGGGAAAGAGGCAAACCTTTCCAATTTCAACATTTGCAGTTCCAGTTTCCTAGATTGCCTCTATTACCTTGACAAGTTTCCTTTCTGAGAGGTCATGCAGATAAAACAGCCAGTGCACTCAACTGCAACTTGTGAGGAAACTTAACTCTACCTCTAGTACAGCCTCAAAATGTCAGTTATCTTCATTCTGCTCAACTTCCCCTCTCTGCAAAACAGAACAAGATCCCCAGACAACTGTAAAATGCTTTAAAGAAAGTTACAAAGATATTATTTCTTAATAACAGTAGTAGGATATAGACTGGACCACACAGCCAAATGATAACTAATCAGTTAATATAAATAATATGAAAATCAAAACAGATTCTACCAATAAGTGGCAGCAGTGGAAGATGTTTGTGTGTAACCTTTCCTTTCCTGCTTCTTTACAAAGAGGGTCACCTGCCTGTTACCCTGTGACAGATATTACAAAACGTAATCCATGTGCCACTCAGAAAATTTCTGATCACGTAAACAGCCTCAGTGAACATGGTCCCCTCATGCTCAGCTAATTCTTCTGTAGCTTTCCGTAACTTATTAGATCCTCACCACAGTCACCATAGACATATGTGCACAGTATTTCAGCATGCCAGCCTGATGTCCTCTTACTCCGATGCTGCTGTTTCGTGCCTCCGGATGCCACATGTATCTGGTAGGACTTAGAGAGCCAGTCTGACAGCAGAAGGCTGCATTTTGAACAGACGAACTACAGTTCTTGGGTGCTCCAAGTTATGAACTGATATGTGGAAAACTTAATTTTATCCATGTCCAGTTATCTTAAAAGCACCTGCCACATTCAAGCAACTGCTGACAAGCAAGAGAGGGGAATAGATGCGTCGGTCTATTATCTGTAGACATAGATTAAACCAGAAACAGTAGAGCCTCCAGTGCGTAAACCCCAAAAGAAGCCAGTACTATCGCTAGTGTTGCAAAAAAGGTTGCTGTGAGCAATTGGATCTTTTCCCAACTCCAAAGCAGCTGGCACTGCAGTCTGAAGATCACATTGCTTCAGTCAGCATCGGGGCTTGTCATTAGCTGTTAGTGAACCAGAGTGGACAGGGCAATCTTTACAGGAGGTGTGGAAAAAAGAAAGGGCCACATAAGCGGGGAAGAACCTCTCACCCACAGTTCAGCCTTTTCAACACAGTCTGGCAGGATGTGGCAAAAAGAGGATGAGGAAAAATCCTGTTGTCAGGGGAACGGTCACAAACTGACACCGTAGTTTCTGATACAGCAGAGCAAGTGATTTCATGACCAAGAAGCAATAAGAACAGTGCATCATACCCAGTGGAGCAAAGATTGCTGACAAAAGCTAGGTACATCATTTTTTTCTGACAGATACCTACAAAAGTCTCTATAAACCCCTATCAGAATGAAATACACCATAAACAAGAAATCACATTTTTAAACATTGTCACTGAAATTAAATCTCATATATTGAGTGGATAAATAATCATTCAAGGAGTCTACAAGTTAAAATTTTAGGTTAAAGGCAAAGCAACCAAAATAAATGCCCCATTTTTGTAGCTAGAAGAAACTATTGTGTTTTTTTTCAATGGTTGCATTCCATTTTTAACACAAGTTAGACTTGAAGAACTGATCCTGAAAGCACTTAAAAATACTACTGACCTAATAGTTGTACTTTTCTTCTAAGGCAAGTTCTGCAAGCACTCGCCTAAGTATTCCATTGCGGTTTCATGCATAAATCAAAATCACTGTGAGCATAGTTAAAAAAAAATAATCAACAAGTATCTACAAGGACCATAAATCAGAAAGTTAACAAAAATGTAAATAGTTCAGTTTATTTTCACATGCAGCTTAAAATACTCTCAATATGAATACAAAACTATTTTAAAAAAGAGACTATAAAAAGTCAAGAGAAGATGTATAAGTTATTTATGGAAGTGCAAAAGCAGTTTTACTATTTTCCCCTTTTTTTTTATAACAGCACTAGATGCTTATATACTATGCAATAGTGTCTATTACACCACACAAGCCACTGCCAAATCTGCTACAGGGATGCATTCAGCACACATATGCTGACCTGGATTTTCTTCTTCAAATTTTACCATTTTGCCTTCAGGCCACTGAAATTCAAATATTGCTCAGAAGAAAACACTACTCAGGTAAGCATCTTCCCCTGTGTTTAATAAATGCTCAAAGGAAAGCCAAGTAAGCTCTTGAGCAGGAATAGCCAAGTACTTTTACGTGCTTGATGAACCCCAGCAAGTACCATGACTTTGTGCTGACAGGAGGAATTTCAGTGTTATTGCATCAATCCCTGCTTCCCTAGTTTAGGGGCACTCACAGAGTAACTTTACACAGGATAGACTCAAGACGCACAGTCCCCGCAGCGTAGGGCTCAGTTCATGCTACTGCTTCAAGCTGGCTCTCATGGTATCCACATCTCTGTGCTGGGCCTCCCAAAGAGGCCACGGCCAGCTGGGATGCTGGCAGAGCCCTCTCCTTGCAGTAAGAGGGGGCAACTATCAGAAACGGGAGCAAGAGGTCGATACAGAGTAAGGCAGAAATAGGGAAAGAAGACAAGCTCAATATACTTCTCAGAGACCTCATTCCTCACGGCTTTCTGCTCTAGGTTTCATCTGAAGGGAGTCAGCAGGCATTTCTGTGCAGCCACAGCTTTGATAAGCTCTCACAGTCTGGTAGCTTCAATAAAGCAGCGGCAAAAAGAGTAAGCTTGCTTTTATTATGGCCCTATATGCCTTGCCACAAATAACTGCTTAGAAAGAATAAGGAGACAAACAAAGAATAAGGAGACAAAAACGGCGACAAATCTGGTGAAGGGGCTGGAGAACAGGCCTTATGAGGAACAGCTGAGAGAGCTGGGGGTGTTTAGCCTGGAGAAGAGGAGGCTGAGGGGAGACCTCATTGCTCTCTACAACTACCTGAAAGGAGGTTGTGGAGAGGAGGGAGCTGGCCTCTTCTCCCAAGTGACAGGACGAGAGGGAATGGCCTCAAGCTCCACCAGGGGAGGCTTAGGCTGAACATTAGGAAAGAATTTTTGACGGAAAGGGTCATTGGGCGCTGGCAGAGGCTGCTCAGGGGGGTGGTTGAGTCACCTTCCCTGGAGGGGTTTAAGGGACAGGTGCTGAGGGGCATGGTCTAGTGTTTGATAGGAATGGTTGGACTCGATGATCCAGTGGGTCTCTTCCAAACTGGTGATTCTATGATTCTAATTCAAACTATATTTGTCAGATAAACTTTGTAGAATACATTTGGTGATCACATCAGCCTTGCTATTGTATTTATTAATTTGCTTTTCAATCCAGCAAGCAATAGTACTGACAGCAGGTCTCTTAGTCATTAACGGAGTCTAATTGTTCTTTTTACTACTCATCCCCCAGAGGGCCCAGTGAAAACAATGGAGCATTAGAGAGAGGAAGGCTTGCTAACCCTACCAAATCCAGGGAATGCTGGAGATCCAGGCTTGATCTCTGGGCCAGGCTAGCAGCTCACAAGGCTTTTCAGGCATCCATACATCTCACACCTGGCACAGCAAGGAGGAAACACCTTCACTCAACCCTCTGCAGCTCCTCTGCACTCACCATGAGACAATGCTAGGGGCTGTGGGGACAGTGACCACAGGAGGACTTGAACACAACAGCAACTGCTTAGCTTGCACAAACTTCCACAAACAGAACTACCTGGATGTAGTAATTAAATGTTTAAAATTAGCTGAAAACGTGCAGAAAAAGACTTTTCAATAATCAGGTCTGCATAGCTGGGAGCTTATGGGCGAAATCCTATGAACAAAAGAGTTGTAAACATACCTAAGGCTTCTTAAACTGAATGAGCTGTTTGCACTACAGGCAGCATCACAGCAGCTCTGTACTTCAGCATGAAATTCATTCAATATATAATGGTTGTAAGTAATTCTTTAACTTTCTGAAAACCACAATTATACCATATTTTTTTTCTTGAAAAAGTTCAAGAAAGCTAAAACAAGCACCATCACTTTCTAGTAGACACCTTTGTGTACCTGCTGTACCCCACCTCTGTTGGGCTACCCAGAGGATGGGGTGGAGAGAAAAACAGTATTTTCCCTAAAATCTGCTCCCTTACTTTATATTTTGAAGAGAAGACACTCCCTTTAAAATTCCACTTTTTGCCCAAGCATCCTAGAAGCTTTCTCCTTTCCAATGAAAAACTGTAAGCCAATTCACCTATAACCCTGGATTTCCATGGACTCATCTCCAATGGATCTAAGCATTACCTCCTTCCTTTTGGTAGGCCTCCATTTTTCACTCAGTCACATCTTAGAATGAAAACAGCATTGATCATGTCCAGTTAGTGGCATTAGTCCCCATGACTATCTCCTATTGTTCACAAAATCACTTGGAAAGCATCAAAGTCATCTCCTCTCACACACTGCTTTTCAGCAATGCTGCCTGGATGCTTTAGATCTCTAAACATAAAAAATGATCAGACAAGTTCATGGAAGTACTGCCTATTAAAAAAATATCAAATAAGATGGGGAAGACAAAAATTATTAATTTACAGAATCGCAATGCTGCAAAAAGACAGACTCACGTTCTATCTTACATTTTTTTTAACCCATAAGAGTTACTGCTCTTCCCCATTCCCACTATCTTCTGGGTAGTGCGTCTTTGTTTTCACACTGCTTGAGCTGCCACATGAAAGGATTGCAACATCAGCAAAACAGAAATCTTCTAGCACCATTTCTAACCTATGTGACAAATGTGCTGTATCTGTCTAGGATTTTCTACAATAGAGTCAGGAACAGTATTAAATTGGAGGGTGAAAAGAGGCTCTTTTTTGACACCAAAAAAAAGTGTTTATGTTAAAGTAAACACAGATTTGAGTGAGTTAAAATGTGGAATTGTAGCCTAATTTCAAGCCTCAGTGCTGTTATTTTATTTTATTGGCATACCCTAACACTTTGAAGCCTGTCAGAGCAAATTGAAATAGAAACTATCAAGTACTTCCCCAAACCTGTGCAGCTAGGAAAAAAATTGTTTCATTGCCATGCATTACTCTCTTTCACACTAATCTGGGGACTGAAAAAACAGCTAGCATATCATCTTCTGCACTGAAATGAATGCAGAGCCTCCATCAGCTTTGCCTCAGCTGGATTTCCCTCTGCCTAAGAGAGCAAGGAGCATCCAGAGGTGCAGTAGCCATGGCCTGGCTAGCTTGTAGTTGGAAGCCAGGCTAGAAAAACTATTAAGCCTCTTGCTACAAAGCTGAGATTTCTCCAAGACAGAGGATTCAATTTTAAGGATGGCATTAACAAAGTAACATCTCCCCATAGCATTGCCTTGGATAAAAAAGGCCTTCTGTTTGCTGAATTACAGTGAGCCAAGGGAGTAAAGTCTCCTATGCAGTTTCCAGGCAGGGTAACTACTTAGCGCTCATCCTTTATATGATTGAAGTAATGTTTACTTTTGAAACAATAGTCTTATATTTCATAGCCACCTTGTGGAAGGAGCTATTTGACTACCTTCTAAGCTCTAAAGCCTGGAACAGCATTACTACCCTCTGTGTAGCCTCCTTCTCAAGGCTTAACCAAAGAAAAGCATCTCTGTGAGCCATCCCAGAGACACACATTTCAGTCGCTCAGGTCTTTTTAAAGGCTCATCAATTTATTACACCTTATTACATTTTCCAGCAGTCAGTAACTGAAGCGACGGCTCACAGTTAATTATATGTTCACCTAGAAAGAAACACTTAACTTTCATTTAATAAGGCATCACTATTCGTTTCCCAGTAGCCTGATAATGATAATTTGAATATTATGCTTCAAAAAAAAGTGATCTTGCTCATAAGAGAAGAGCTGCCTTTATAAAAAAATTCTGGCAAATTCTCTCTTTTAAAGATACACAAAGGAAATCATATGCACCCCTATGAAATTCTGCAACAACTAGAAAATTTTATTCCTCCAGGAAGGGAGGCAGGGGGCAGAAGAATCACTCGTGAAGTTACACAGCCACCATTTATGCTTGACATTTCCAAAAAAAACACAAATAAATGAGGTAACTCCTGCCTTCAGGCCACTGAGCTCTGACTTGATACCTCTAATCAAAACAAACCTACATCATCAGAAACATCTCAACAATAAGCATAATTTGAATTGTTCAAATTCAAAACGCGAACTAACAAATTCCTTTTATTAAAAAAATACCAATAAATGCTAATAAATTACCCTCTCCAACGTGGCACTGCCAGCAAGAGATTTGATGTGATTGTTAATGCTAACAGCTTTAGCTGAAGGATGGAAAGGGCTAATCCTTCAGCAAGCCTTGGAGTTGTTCTGGCTGCTTCCATCAGCTCCAGAGCATTTAGTGGCATTTAGCCACAGTGAGCAGCCCTGGCAGCGTGCAAAGTACTTGGATCCTGCAAATGCCATGGCAAACTTGTACAAATTAGAGAGCCTTTTCTTCAGACATCTGGGGGGCTCTCTACCCTCATATGAAAGGATCTGGATTGTGGTTCCCCCTATGCAAATACAGAACGGTGGGTGGGCTACACTCCATATGGCCTCCCTCAATATTCCATGTTTGCAGAAATCCCCAATCCAGCAGATTCCTTCAGCATACACATAATTTTAAAACACTCTACAACTGTTTTTAAACTGTGCACATGCTTAGTTTATTGGATCAAAGCATGACTATCTATGCCTATGCCTCTACACAGATGGAATGTTTTCTGAGGGATTTGCTTTGGGCAAAATTCCTAAGCTTTTACATTGAAGCTTTTTTTCCTGCACTGTCCAATAATAGTAAAAGCAACCATAAAATAGAGTACATAAACCATTTTTTTCCTCATTCCCCTCAATCACCTTGCAAATCCAAAAATGGCCTGAACACAGTCTGTTCCGACAGGCATAAGGTTTTTCTCATTGCAAATATTTGTTTAGGCAGACAATCCAGATTTGGTATGATTTTGATGTGATACAACCCTGTTCACTTTGCTCTCTGCCAACATTATCTTCCTTTGCTATTTTGCAAAGAAAGCATTTAAATGAAAAGCACACTAATCTTCTTATGCTCTGAAATACATCTGTTACAAATACCTAAACTTTCTGGAACATGCTCTCTCCAAATACACATTTCACACACTCCAACATCCCTAAATTTCTCCTTGGCAATCTGCAGCAAACCAAATTGAACAAAGCTGATCCTAACATGGGAAATTATATTTAAAAAAAATATTCAAAAACTTGAGTTTATTCTCAGCAGTTTCACCAGTTCGAACTTTTTTACACCCACTAAACAAGTTAGAGCTCGCCAAATAGCAACACTCATTTGGAAGTCTCAGCAGAGTCTTTCAGGGTTAAACAACATCCTGAGGTCATGTAACTGCTCCATTTGTGAGGAACATGAAAGAAATGTATGAACAAACAGGAGGAGTACCTCCTGCACAGCATATATATGCTACTGCTCTTCAAAATACAAAAAGTAGAGGGGAGAAAAAACCCAACCCAGTGATAATTAGTAACATAAACTCTTTTAACCATTAATGATACATCATTTTTCAAGATAAATGATACACAGCTCTACAAGCTCCCTGTTGTTGAATCTCTACATACACTATCATGACTACAATTATTTCAAAATAAGCAAAGAAAAGTGAAGAAGTGTCAGCAAGTTAAGAAAAGGCCAATCCAGTTCTCTTATATGCATAAAGGACAAGTAATACTGCAGTGAATTTTGCGGACTACCAGATCCACAAGTCATTCTACAGCCAAGACTCATGTTGTTTTATAAGCCATGAGGACTTGATCCAACCTAACCCAGAACTGCTGTCTCGCTTTGGGATCACTATATGGTGGCAGCAAATACCACATTCTTATAATTTTGCCAGTCTTTTCAGAAAGATACTAAGGTTTTTGAGACTTAGAGCAGCTGTGTCCCACTGCCCTCAAGGTATGTTTCCTCCTCTCTTACCCTGTCACTCACTGTACTCACCAGAGACACAGAAAACATCCATGGATTACCCAGAGATGGCTTCCTACAAAACATCCTCTGTATCCAAACCACACATGACTGTCCCCAGGGGCTGATGCCATTTAAAACAATGCCGCATTCTCAGGGCAGCCCCATTTTTACAGTCAGAAAGAGGGGACATTGTAGGTTGCGGCATTCCCTGGGAAGCCTTTACAGGAAGCTGGGTGGTGAGAGACTATCAGTTTTAAAGATCCTGTTCACTCTGTCCCCAGATTAATGCCTAAAGCAGTGTTTCCCTAGAACATACCTGCAGGGGTAATGCTACTCCAGTTTGCACAAGGCCAGGTTTCCACAAGCCCAGAAGAAGCAGTGCCTCTTTCACAGCCTCAGCACAGGGACAGATCATTGATTAGTCAGTAACTCTGTTCCTCCTTCCACCCAATCAAGGACCCAGGCAAGGCCAGTTAGTGGCGGATTGTGCTACTTTTAGTTGAACTAGTAAATACATTGCATTAAGTCTTATTTCTATGTGGCTGACAGTATACAATCATAGAATAGCTTGGGTTGGAAGAGACCTTAAAGATCATCCAGTTCCAACCCCCCTGCCATGGGCAGGGACACCTCCCACCAGACCAGGCTGCCCAAGCCCCATCCAACCTGGCCTTGAACATCTCCAGGGATGGGGCAGCCACAGCTTCCCTGGGAAACCTCGGTCAGGGCCTCACCACCCTCAGAATGAAGAAATTCCTCCTTATGTCTAATCTAAATCTGTTTCTCACCAGTTTATGCCCAGAGTCCTTAGTCCTATCACCACAAGCCTTTGTGAACAGTCCCTCCCCAGCTTCTTGCAGGTCCCCTTGAGGTACTGGAAGGTCGTTATAAGGTCTCCTCAGAGCCTTCTCTTCTCCAGGCTGAACAACTCCAACTCCCTCAGCCTGTCCTCAAATGGAAGGTGCTCCAGCCCTCAGATCACCCTTGGAGCCCTATCTTCTGGACCCATTCCAACAGTTCAATATCCTTCTTACCATGAGGATTCCAGAACTGGACGCAGGACTCCAGATGGTGTCTCACAAGAGAGGAATAGAGGGACAAAGTCACCTCCTTCAACCTGCTGGCCGTGCTCCTTTTGATGCAGCCCAGGATATGCTTGGCCTTCTGGGCTGCGAGCGCACGTTGTCGGCTCATGTCGAGCTTCTCATCAATCAGCACCCCTCAGTCCTTTTCTGTAAAGCCACCCTCAATTATATCATCTCCCATCCTCTATTGAAATATGAGATTGCCACAACCCAGGTGCAGGACCTTGTATGTGGCCCTGTTGAACCTCATGAAGTTTGCACAGACCCGCTTCTCCAGCCTGCCCAGGTTCCTCTAGATGACATTCCATCCTTCCAGTGTGGCAACTGCACTACTCAGCTTGGTGTCATCTGCAAACTTGCTGAAGGTGCCCTCAATCTCGCTGTCTATATCACTGATGAAGATATTAAACAGCACTGGTCCCGGTATGGACCCCAGGCTGTGCAGCTGAAGATGAGTTTTCAGATTCATACAGTGTTTCTTTGTTTTTCCAAAATGCTTCTTGTTTTTCTGTTTCCCTTTATTCTTTAGTGATGCCAACAGTGCAGGGGCCGTGGCAGACAAACAGACAGTTGTTGCAGTTTGCTCCAAAAATGGACAGGCTTTGACTCAACCTTAACTTGCACTGTAGCTAAGTCCAGGGTCAGCGCCTTTGGTGGAAAACACACTTGAAGCCCTGCTTTCAGCAGCTCCATTTCAGTCTCAGACTGCAGCTGTCCTAAACTATAGTCTTGGATCACAAAGGAGCTCATTGTCTTGACCTGGACTGCAGGTGAGAAGTGAATTCTGAGGTTGGCAAATCCTTCTGGGAAACAAAACAGGGATCATAGGAGTCTACAGGTAAGGCAGCATTACTCAATCCCTGTTCAGTGTTACCAGAACAAAGATTATTTTTGTATCTCTTTACAATCAAATAATAACTAAGAGCAGGGTGGCACCAACCATGCATACAGTAAAACACCACAGGGTATCTGAAGATCAAGGAGAAGATCTGGCTTCCCCCTTTGCCTGCTGAAGCTGTGTGTGTCTTTGCCATGTGGGTACAATGTTTGAGACTATTCCAGCCCTGTGCCTTGCAGAAAGGTGGTTGGACATGGCTGTAACCCAGATGGATTAAAGACAGGCATCTGCAGGCAGTCTCATGAGACAGCTGCCTGCCAGCTGGGTGGGCACAAGCAGAACTCTGCAGGGCGCAACATAAGGAACCCTTGACTCTAAACTAGACAGGCATCAGTGCAGCCAGCATACAGCTCTGGAGCTGCCAGAAAAGCTTGTTTGCTCTGGAGTTGCATATTTTCTCTTTGTTTTATTAGGAAAGAAGTAAAAACCTTACTAGGGGCAAACTTTATGCAAAATGGGAAAAACCTTTTGGACTGCCTCTAGACTCTGTCCCCACAGCAGGAAGAGTTGTAACATCAAGACTGCTTACATTGCTAATTTCAGTTAAGATTTACTGCAATGCAATAGTTTTTAAAAGCAGATTTAAATCACTGTGCTATTTTATCACGTCTGCTTCTTTCCTTAATTACTTTGCTAAGGAAAAGCCATTTAGTCTGTGGAAGCACAGCTCATTTCAGTAATGAAATTGCAGCTCTGCACATTTAATCTAGCTCTGTCCATTTTCCATCTTGTAAAAAAAAAAAAAAAAACAAAAACAAGAGAAACCAAAAAAAAAAACCAAACAAAAAAACCACCAAGTAACATTTTCTATAGTACCACAGGACTTCTCTGCAAATATCTCCGTGCAGAAGAGAAAAAAAAAGTCTATAGTCCATTTCCTGCATTTCCCAGTTTATACTCATCCCCTCCACATGATTCCACACTATATTTGGTATTTTATCGTGTTTCCCCTTGCCTAATTCTAAGCTAAACCATTTTTAAATGGTGGAATTACACTCATTTCACTCTTTAGCAGCTGAGCTTTTCAACTTGTTAAACCTAAAGATTGTCCACACTCTTGCTTCACAGGGGCCCTGCCCCTACAGTCTGACCTGTTTAGGCAGAGCCTTGCAGACCCCTCCAGACCCAGGTCCACAGAGTTCCATTGTACCAAAGAGCCCAAAGAATCTGCTCCCACACACCCAACAGCAATGCTGTACTCCCTCCCTTGTTATTACTCTCAAAGGGATGGAGATTTATAGCTTCCCATAGCCTACACTTTGCCAAACTTAATCTGTACTTGCTGCTTTCTTCAGACTCCCCTCTGGTGTTTTAGTTATTTATTGCTTTCTTATCTAAATTCCTCCCAGTTAATCTATGTCATTCTGACATGAAAAAGAGCATGGAAATGAAACCTCATGTTAAATGCAGGCACCACAGCTTTACAAAGCAGGTCTACGACCTACAAGCAAAGTTTCTTTTAACTTTCACCTAAGCCTCCTTTGCCATTATCGCTTGCCAAGTGTCTTCCCCCAGTTAAAGGTCTGCTTTAGTTCATTTTTACCCATTACGCTTGTTTACATGTGGAGCTGAATGTCAGTGTTTGTTATCCATGTTTCTCATGTTTCAAGCTGACATATTTTGCTCTTTTGTCCATCTTTAAGTGCACTTGCAATTCCTGTCAGTATGCTATAGTCCACAAATAGTCCCATTTCTGATGCACCAGCCTGGAAGACAGTTCTCCATGCAACTTTGTAGGAAACATCAGCCAGACTGAGGACCTGAAGAGAAGGTACAAACGGCTTCCTGCCACTCTAGATGCCCAAGTTTCCTTCCAACAGAAATTGAGCATCACACGCAGAGGCTAGCAACCATTCTCAACTTAGACATTTCTCTTGCTGTCCCCACCAGCAGGTCACCTACACTCCAGACTGCGTGACTTTTGCAGAAGTCCTGTGCAGCGATAGCACCTCCTCAAACAATTTGGATTCCCCTGCCCTCCCCAAGAGGCGCTTGTATTACTAGCGTAAGCTCTGACGAAGCATATGCAGATGAATTCTTCACGATGGTTTTACCTTGAAAACATTAAAACCTCCACAGTAATTTTGCTCTGCTTTTCCAGACTTCCTTATTTACCAGTGTTGTGAATCTCAGCCACATCAGCAGCACTTATTACCCTGGGTAGTTCTGCCAACACAAGCGAGCGCCAGGGAGAATATGGTGCCTTGGTTTCAACGCTGCTCTGGATATATCTGTGTTTGCTCAGACCTTCAAGGAGAGCACCCACACCTGCAAAGACACAGGACTAAGGTCTCCAGAGCCTGTATTCAGTGTCTCCTGCTGAACATTACCTTGTGTCTGCCTCCATCACTATTGCTCAATTCTGTTAGCATGGAGAGAAATCCCGATCAAACTCTTACATACTCTAAATAATTAGAACTCCAGTGGACCCAACAGCTGAAGATCTACCCCTCAAACTAGTAATAGTTTTGTAAGAAAATTTATCAGTCTGGTCCAGCAGCACATGCACCTGAGACTTCATGTGAAGCTGAGTGCTGTTAGTAGCCACGCCTTTTGTCTTATATCCATAAATGCTTAGCAATCCATGCACTACACAATACAACCTGCATCATCTTTTCTCCCTCTTTTCTACAGTCACCTATTACTGCAGTAGTTGAATATCTCATTGTAAAAATCAATGCTAGGAAAGTCCCTGATGCATTAGTGGAAGCCTCTGGCTCTTTTTTTTTCTTTGAGAATAATTACTTACAAATGTAGGATGCAAAGCATTTATGTTTTAATAATAGCAGTTTCTCATATCTTGGCTACGTTTTATGTCTCCATTTTTTTTTGTTTCTCATCTCCACAACATGCTTTATTAATAAATTTAATGGCAATACTGTGATTTTAATTTCAGTTGGAATATTTCCAAGCCACTAAATCTACTCTGGAGACCTACTGATTTATGGCCATCTTTTAATAAGTTCTTGCTATTGGTTTTATTAAAGCACCTCTGGGTGCTATTGCAGTGGAGCTATTTGCAATTGCAAATGAACAATGAGGCAGATTTTCTAAGGAAAAGAAATCCAGAGGGCTGTGGAAAATACACACAAGTGAAATGGCTTTACCTGCATGATTGCATATAAATCAGTGAAATGCCAAATTGCTACATATTGTGTTTAAACTAGCCTACAACAGCTCTTAAGAAGATATGTGGCAGTTTGATTGCTTCCACAGACAAATCTGGACAAACCTATGTCAGAGATGCATTATTCAGAAGATGTACAGCAGTATTATAATACAGGACTCCTTTAGCCCTGAAGATATTTCTAAACAAAAAAGCATTTTAATACAGCTTGTGAAATTAAACCAGCAGTGCCAGGAAAAGAGGCAGACCTTCAAAAAGCCAAAGGCTAGTATACTAACAAAGAGACAGTTGGTACTGGGTTGGTGTGAAGTACACTCCGAGTGCTGGCCACAAATTTACAGCTGCCTTGGCAACAACACAGAGGAAGCTATTAAGTAGTCAAAATTGGATCCTTCCCATCCTAGCACCTTATGTCAAACCACAAGGAAAAGATAATAAAAGAAAGAGGAAATAAACCTAGAAAAAAATTAGCAAAGAAAAACCACATCATGGACTGATCAGGCCTATTGTGCACTCCAGGGCTTTGGCTTTTGCCTTCTTTTTGTCATTATTAATTCCTCTGCTGACGCATTGCTGCATATTATGTTATAATTGAGATTTTAGAATGAAAGACAAACTGTTGGTATAACCAAGTAAACACTGAACTGGAGCGTCCTAGTTTACTTTATTTTGAAACTGCAAATTCAAGACGACCAAACCAGCGAGACAATGAACAAGTCAGACAAATAAGCAGAGAGTAAAAGCTGCAGGCTGTACTAGGAACTAAACATCTACATTAATTAATTATGATTCTTCTCGAAAAAGGCTCTGCTCTTCCCCACAAAAAAAAAAAAAGACAAAACTGCTGGTCACCTATAGATGCCTTTGGCTCTTTACAGTGCAGGGAAGGTACTGAGGGAAATTCAACTTCATCCCAGAATTCAATAAGATTATTTAGGATGAACACAAGATATTTCAAAAACTTAAAGTAGGATCCCTGACAACCAACCTGTTTCTCAAGATCACTGCAGACTTCAGAGCTCCTGAGTGTTCCTGCCTGCCCACGTGAAGAACCAAGTATCCCTCAACCATAACGAGCTACATCAGGTTCTGCCCTGGGAGGATCCAGGCAGAACTCAACACAGCCACTTTCTGATTTCGATTCCCCTGCTGCTTCCTGGTATGAATAAAGGTAGTTTGTGAATAATTATGGCTTCTAGCTAAACTTGGATCTCAAAAAACACAGAATCTAGGTGGGGGAAATCCATCAAGAATAAAAGTTCAGGCCTCTTCTCAGCACTCACTGTAGCATTTGAACCACCTCTCATGTTCTGCAGGGAAGCAAAGGCAGTGCCAGCAGCTACAACCCCACCCAAAATCCCATCGTTCCTTGCCTGTGGAACAAGTCAATGTTTGACAAAGGTGTTCAAAAACATCCTAAATGCTAAATTAAGTAGCACAAATTAAGTCTAAATAGGAGCTATCACATTGCTTAGCGCATAAACCAGATAGGAGGCTGAGAGGGAGTAGAAAAAGCACATCATTAGAAACAAAAATGCTGAGTCAGATAGATATTTTATTCCAGTGAAGCAAAACCTGAGTGCATTTTGGCATGTGCTCCACTCAGCCCTTCGGCAAGAGAAATAGATTTATTCAGATGGCAAGTAGCAGGGAGTGCAGAGAAATGGCATACCCACTCCTCTCCCACAGACACACGTCTCATTGAAGCAGAAAAGGGAAAGCACCAGGCAAAACAGCTGCATATGAACAGTAGTTTTCAAACTTTTTTTAATGTCTAGACTCCTGTGCTTTTTCTAGTGGCAGTGTGAAGTGTTCTGAAGTATATTTAAGTCTGATGAAGAAATATGCATTTCCTTTCAACCGATCCCTTAGAAGTAGTCCATGGACTGGGTGTCTGTGGTCCACATCCTACCCTGGCCACAAGTGGGTCTTCAGTCTAAAACTCATTCACCTAAGGCAGCAAAGAATAAATGCAGGGAGAAGGAGGCAACAAGAAGGTGGTCTGTCCCTCACCCCAAATTTGTTCTGCCCTCTGGGAAAGCTGAAGGTAGCTCTTGGCCTGCTACTTTCCCTCCAGCTCCCTGCTCAGCTCAGCTCTGGTCACAGCCAGCCCCTCAGCCACCCTGCATCCTACAGGGCTGCTGCCATCACAACTTGCAGCCCAGGCTACTCTGGAGGTGGTGAACCCAGGAACACTTGCTTCTTAAATAGCTTGCCCTAAATGGATCCTGCTTTGACTGTTTCTTCACTTAAAGACGTTAACAGTGTTTTTAAACAGTCAAACTCAACAAGCAATCCCTCCCCACAGCAGTTTCAGGCCATTCACTCCTGATTTCCACCAGCCCCTACTCTAGCTCTTCTTGCCACAGCAAGCAGGATAATCAAGGCTTAGAGCAAAATAAAATAACACAGCTGAGTGATAAAAAGAGAAGTTTTAAAGGTCTGTTTCCATCTCCACCTAAGGAATGTGTGGTCTATTCACTCTGGGACAACATTGAGAAATCTTTGTAGATCTCGAGTTCTATAGACCAGGGAGTACCGCACCGCAGACTCGACCCACTGGGACTCCTCCAGATTCAGAGCATCTCACCATGCATGTCAAATGCTACAGTAACACTCCATTTCCTTATTTAAAAGGAATAGCTTCAGTAGATGCAGAGCATTACATAAGACTTCAAATTTTATTATGGCTCTCATAGAAAGGCTTTGGATAATTGCTGCCTACTAATCTCTCTAATCTTTAATTTTCATTTCATAGAAGATTGACTGTTTCATGGTTACTGGTAGAGGCGGAAGGCAGATGAATGGGAACAGGGAGTAACTCAAAAATCAAACTCAAAAGGGGATACACCACCAAATCCTACTCTTTCCTAATAGCATCATGGAAGTATTTAAATAGGAACAGTGCTTCCCCTACAGAAAGAGCAAACAATGTTATTATCTCATGAGAAAATAAAGTGAAAGAATATAAGATTAACTTAAGAAACCCTTTTAAAGATGGGAATGGTTATGTCTTCCTTTGACCTCAGTGCTTTGAGCTAAAGCCAGATGAAGTCACAGGAAGACTTCCTTGAAGGCAGATTACACCAAACAGTTCCATTCTTGCAGATTGAAAGATACTCAGACTATATACTCATTTCATGCTAGTCTTTATCACACACAGACTGGGTGACTGAGGAGCCCCACAGAAGTACAATGTATGCACAGGACTCCTTGTTGATCTGTCTTACCATCAGCAGCATCTCCTAGAAGTCAAACTGGCTGCTCTCTATCACAACCACCATACAGCACGCCCTCTGAACACATGCCAGACCCCAAGTCCATTTGTTACATATGTCTTAAGAACAAGACATGGCTTAACACTTAGTTTGTCACAGACTAAGTATGATTTTTTTGAATGATCTTAAGGTAGTTTTGCTCTCTATAAAATACTTGTTAGCTCCATTTAGAAGATCACACAATTGAAGCACAACACTGATACTAGTTAACATGAACAAAGTCTATCTGACATGAGCATCTGAAGTCTGTGCAGTATCACATAAGCCTAACTATGCAATTTCATCCTAAGGAAAGACAGTTTTGCAGTAAAATGTTGTGTCTCTAATTCTCCAGCTCACAGTGTTGGTTACATTAAGCTGTGGAGAGATAAAAATGCAACAGCACAGCCAGAAGCAGCAGCATCTTTACCAAAAACTCACTCCCAAGCACCCTTGAAAACACAAAATTTTGGTGCTTTTTCCCTGCTTTCAGGTTCTCCAGGTTCTGACTGCAACAAATCACTTTTGGGGACTGAATCCTTCGCTCTACTCTATTCAACTCCAGGCACTGAGCTGAATTTGGGCATACACTTATAAACAATGCAATCTGGATACACAAGATGTTCCAGAGATGTAAAGCCAGAATGAGACGTGCAGATTTCACCTTCCTCTCCCAGACTAGATAGACACTAGGTTATAGCTCATTTTTTTTTAGCAAATTCATTCATGCCTGTGAAAGACTTAAGATACAGAGCACTCTACAGCCTGAGCATAATTGTGATCACAAGAGAGTAAACAATCTTTACATCTTGATTTATGATAAAAAGGACTCAAATCCTTCTTACTGCATATGATTTCTATTCATCAAGCTCCAAGAAGCAAACAGTCTAATTACCTTTTATTTTTAATGCAAAACAAAAGCTATGTTTATTTTGGAGTGCTCCTGCGCCTATTGGTTTTCGTAACGCTAGCTTCACTTTGAGTCAACTGTCATTTCTAGAAAACAGGTATAAAGGCAATGTTCCAGCAAGGTTCTGAAAAATAGACATCATTTCCTCTATTGCTCGTAGGAGAGAAGCCCAAACAAGCCCTTATACCCAGTGGGAATCCTGGTCTGACAAGCAGGGATAAGTATAAAAATCATGCAGTGCCTGAGGTTATAAACACAGCGTGCAAGTGCAGCTTGCAGAGCTTCAGATACACAGGACACTGACCATTATCATTGTGTTTTATTTTCCCCTTATGCCATCTGTGAAGCAAGATAAAAGAGTACCAGGCAAAAAGAGGTGTGATGTCTTCAAGGACAGGTTAAATCCAACTGTGCCATGAAAACGGTGTTTTCACAAATATATTTTTAGTATAATCCCAAGGATATAATTTTATCTTGCTCCCACACAGTGCCTTCTTAATCAAGTCCTGCAGTCTATGTTATAATTCAGGGCAAACAGCCCCCACTGCTGCGTTCTGCTGTTGCATAGAAAAGCCAGTACTATTTACTGGCTTTTAAGTACCACATATAACATGAACTGCATTACTTGCATGAAAAAATGTTACCAAAAATATTCTTAGACCATTTCACTTTTATTCCAAATAGGAGAGAAATCACTTCAAAGAACTATAAATTGGGAATAGGAGTACCAGACCAAAACACAGCATGCGATGACTTAAAATAGTCTGGTTTTAATTATAAAAAATGGTGTAACCCTTAAACTGATAAATTTGAAAGTGTGACCTACATGTAATCCCTACAGCAATATTTGCCTGAGTCCACCGCCAGTCCAAAGTGCTTCCAAGTAGAATGAAGGGCACTGTATATTTTTATCTATCAGTATTCCTTCAAATCAGTAGTGTGGGTGACAGCGGGAGTGTCTCCCTAAACATCCCTATCCGACTGTGTTCGATGGAAGCTCCACTTCCTTCTCTGAGACAGGCTGGTTTCTACAAATACATTTAGTGTTCAGATTGAAACAATAACTAGAGTTCACTATGGTGGTCTGGTTTCTAGAACTGTTTATAAAATTGGGTCTTTGTGCTAAACTATTTGTGTAAATCCTTTTACATTTCAAATATTTAAGAGTTACGGTGAAGTTTGGCTTATGGTGGATCCAGGGAACAAATAACTAACAGGGGGCATGACTAACAACTTCCCCTTGATGCTCCTTTTTAAGTATACATGGGGAATGTGGGTATTTCCATAGCTCTCCTCTACTACTGTGGGAAAGCTCCTGCCATAGACAAAACAAATACAAATCATAATATTGTACAATGAGGTACTGTAATGTACAATCTTAAGGTTAAAACCTTGGAGAAGGAATAGAACGTAAGCTGAGAATTCACTGTTACAAGTGACAGCTACAGGGCCAAAATTCTCTTGAAAACAACTAAAGCTCATTATCTTATCACCTGAGTAAGTTCCACTGCTACAGAAGAGAACCCATGGGATCACAGCACTTTTACTGCTGATTAAAGGTTAAACAGTGTTCCCCCTTCAAACATGAAATATAAAGCAATTAATAATTGCATGCATGGGAAAATAAATGACTGGTACATCCAGAGATCAAAGACGAAAGCAACAGCAAAGTGACTTCAAAGTGTTTTCTAACTGTTTAAGTTCTTTCCAAGGACATTTCCTTTCTCTTCAAACTCCTGTTTAAGTGTGTGCCAAATGGTCTGGCAGAAACTTCATCACCAAACATGGAAAAACCACTTGATGCAGGTCTCTGTATACACAAGTGAGTGCACACACATTTCCGAGACGTTTCTCAGACTGATCTATCAGGACCCCTGTCAGTATGTCTTGTACCTTCACCTAAAGGTGTATCTCATGGGACCAGACAGCTATAGCCGCAAAAGCAACCCTGTCATCCTGCAAAGTAGATTTGATTGCCTTGATGGCCACGTACCTCCTTTCAAATAGGTAGAGGAATTCTCAGCAAAAAGTCATGTATTGTTTAAGACTTATCAAAGAGACACTGATGAGTTACCTTCCTAAACAAAAGTATTAGTAATCTACTGGGTTTGAGAAATACAGAAACATTGAAACAGCAAAATCATCCAGGGGCTTACTGATCTTCAATATATTTTTTTCTCCAAAGTAGAGTTTGCTTCTACCGTCAGTGGATAAATCTCCACCAAGGCCAAGGCAATCCCTCAGTTTTCTCTAGAACACGCATGCACCTCAGCAAATCTGCTCTGTCAAACTTGTTCTCAAAGTGCATACACACCACGAGGACAAATGCCAATCCCTTTGCCAAGTCTGGAGTTCCACTGACAGCCTGAGCCCTATCCCAGCATTAACTGCCCTTCTGGGAGAAATCCACACATGGCAGCAGCCCAGGCCATTGCTGTATGTTGAATAATCAGGCTTTGAAACAGGCTGGGTGAGGCCGCTGACTGAGCCTAGCACTGCTAGGCACTTGGACAGCTTCTGTCGGCTCTGCACCAGAAGATAGAGGCCCCTTCAGCTCATCAGTGTGGCAATAAATTAAAAAGCCAGTGAACACTTATTCGATGTCTGTGAAAAGTCAATAAACCTTCCATTGCAAAATCAGCAGTAGGTAAACTCCTTTGATCTCAACACTGTCATTTTTCAGCTCTACAATAAGAAAAGCCATAGCTTTTCTACTTAGCAGGTCTTTTGATATGTGTAAATCCCTACCTCTTGGTTCTCAGTTATTTTAACAAACACGTGCCATTTTAAATCAGACGAGCCTACAAACTCATGCCTCAACCCACTTCTTTTTCTGCTCTAATCTGATTTGCAAGATACACAAGATATTAAGATTAACATTTTCATTCCACGTTGAAGATATGGATCATCTTACTAACTGTTTTCCTCATCTCTGGTCTACACCCACAAACAGCAGTAGTCTCCACAAAGATTTCAAAACGTTTTGGCGTTTTTGTTGGGGGAGGAGTAGGAGAAGTTGGGTTTTATTCGTTTTAAGAGCTGAGTGCATGTTTTAGAGTACTTTCTTGCCTACTTCCTCCAAAAGTAGAGAAAGAAAGATGAAGAAAACACTTTCTATCATCATCTGGTCCTTCATACTTTCTAAGATTAATTTAAATATAATTATAATTAATTTTTTTAATTGAAAGTATTGCTTTGGGGATCTCAATTTTAAGGCATTTGTCCTTTTAATATGGCAAATCCTGGAGTATCCAATTTTAACAAGAAGCACAATGGCATGGACCCATTAACATACATAGCATCGCATCCCTAAAGCATGCATGAATGGAAACCAGTATGTGTTGTATTGCTTGTAAAATCCAAAGAACAATTAATCCATTATTACATTTCAGACTGATAGTGAATTGGCAAAAGATACTACTGGACTAGCAACCCAGCATTACTTTAACTAGGTTTTATTTTGAAGGGGCTAACTTGTAACAAAAAGTTTAACGTATGCTAAAATAGCCTTCCAAACTGCGTTCAAATTAGAACTTTTAACCTCAAGATAAGAGGCTCACTTCTGAGCCACACTGTTCCTAGGGTTTTCCACTTGTAAATAATTCAGTCATATGTATCTTAAGTGGATCATGAAAAGGACAATAAATATAAATGCCATTTAACAGTGTAATTAAATCAGAACAAGCCGTTGTCCTTATTTTTATATCTTGCCCAAACAGGGAGTTACCCACCTGTTGTCATCTCCTGTCCATGACACAACAAAATAGAAGGAAACTATCGGCTACATTTAGCACTTGCAGGAAGTCCGACAAGGATAAGAGTATTTTGTCTCGCTCTCAAATTCATGGTATCATATTAACACTGGAATACCAATATTACAAAAAGAAAGGGTAGTTAACAACTCACAGATTCAAGGGCATATGATCAAACTTAGCACTATAGTTTAGCAATGTTTACCTCCAAACAGCTTCTACGTTGATTTTCATGTGAAGATGATGTTCTGAGAGAAGTCCTCTAAATAGCTCAATTCATATACATGTGAATCCAGATTGCAGTGGAGGTAGAAGGGGAGCAAAACCAGAAAACAACCCAATATGCTAGGCAAAAATTTATCAAGTTCAGCATTCTTTCAAAGCATTTGATGAATAAATCCTGGAGTATAGCCTGCTCACATTGCTACAAAGATGCTTTTTATAACAAACAGTCAAGGAGCAAACTATGCATTGCTGGGATTTCTGATCCTGCAGTAACTGTTGCTCTTCAGTGTTTTCAAAGTTCATTACCACTAACAGCTAGGATATGCACAGGGTACCAGCCAACTGCTTCACAGATCAGAGGAATGGGCAAGAAGCTTTTTTTTTTCCTCAAAATACAATTCATCTAATTCTAAAACTCTTCTTTTTCTACTAAAAAAAAATATACTTCACAAAATCAGAATAGTTGGGGTGGAAGGGACCTTAAAGATCATCCAGTTCAACCCTCTGCCCTGGGCAGGGACACCTCCCACCAGACCAGGCTGCCCAAGCCCCATCCAACCTGGCCTTGAGCACCTCCAGGGATGGGGCAGCCACAGCTTCCCTGGGAAACCTGGACCAGGGCCTCACCATCCTGAGAATGAAGAAATTCCTCCTTATGTCTAATCTAAATCTGTCTCTCGCCAGTTTATGCCCAGAGTCCCTAGTCCTATCACCACAAGCCTTTGTGAACAGTCCCTCCCCAGCTTCTTGCAGGTCCCCTTGAGGTACTGGAAGGTCGTTATAAGGTCTCCTCAGAGCCTTCTCTTCTCCAGGCTGAACAACCCCAACTCTCTCAGCCTGTCCTTGAATGGGAGGTACTCCAGTCCTCAGATTATCCTTGTAGGCCTCTCCTCTGGACCTGTTCCAACAGCTCCATATCCTTCTTATCTTGAGGATACCAGAACTGGACGCAATACTCCAGGTGAGGTTTCACAGGAGAGGAATAGAGGGGCAGGATCCCCTCCCTCACCCTGCTGGCTACGCTCCTTTTGACACAGCCCAGAATATGGTTTGGCCTTCTGGGCTGTGAGCGCACATTGCCAGCTTATGCTGAGCTTCTCATCAACCAGCACCCTCAAGTCCTTCTATGCAGGGCTACTCTCCATCACATCATCCCCCATCCTGCATTGAAACCAAGGATTGCCCCAGCCCAAGTGTGGGACCTTATAACCCAGGTGTAGGTAAATTAAGTAAGGAGCTTTCAGGACTAACATAGTAGCTGCCTTCAATGGTGATATAAATGCTTTGCTTTTAATTAAAATTCCACAGTGAGTTTCCCATCATCACATTTTTTAGCTTATTAGAGGAATCTCTCCAGAGTTTTAAAGAAAATCAACTTTTCCAGATGCTATATGTCAGAAGCCAAAAGGAGTTATAAATTCACAATCTAAAAAGCAGTCTTTGTAGAATACCCCTCCAGGCATTCCCATTATACTAGAAGTGTCCTGGGATACCTGGAAGGATATTTCTTGTAGAGTGAACTGCAGCTGTTGACTTTCCTGTGCATTCTCACAAGATTAGGCTATTTTAGTTGTGACTTGGAATAAGATATTTTATTAAGTGTCTTAGGCCTGAAGTATGAGCACAGCAAGAGGTTCAAGTTCAGAGAAGAAAAAAAAAAAAAAAAAAAAAACGAAAAACAAAAAACAGTCCACAAAATCTATGCAACTAAAGCCCAACAAGAAATGAGTAACTTCTCAGTCAAACTTATCTCCTGGTTGGGCCAGTTTCACTTGCCCTGTACAGTGAACAGACTAGTCATATGAAATCAAGTGTAAACCACTGTATCTATAACAACAGGACCAACTGCAACTTGCATTAGGTGGAAGTTATAATACAAGCTGGTACTGGCAGCTTCGAGCATGCAGGTTCAGCTGAAGTGGCCCCAGTCTACATCCTTGCTTCAAGTACCAGCTTTGTCTCTTCTCTTTGACTAGAAGCTCTTAGGAGTAAAGATAATTCTCTGCTATATCTGGGTACCAGGTTTAAAGTGATGTTGAGGCCTTGGGGCTACAATTAAAATGACAAATCAAAAATAGTTACCCAGGAATGCTGCAGGAACACGTTTTTAAATTCTGATTTTCAGGGCTTTTTTTGTTTTGTGGCTTTTTTTAAAAGGAAATGTAGTAACATGTGCCTTAAAAAAGCAGTCATATAAAAAACAGCTTTAAACAGTTTTAACCTTCAGTAATCTAGAACTTGATTAAAATCTTCTCATGAAGATAAAAGTCTGGTTTTTGCTAGACGTCTCATCTGTGTAAGTTCCCCGCCAAGAAAAATGCTTATGATATTGCATATCAACAACTTCATCTACTTTCTCTTCCTGCTGTCAGAAAAAAAAACATATTAATTTACAGAGATTAGCATCATTACTATGACAACAAACCTATGACCTGGAGTAATACCATAAAATAATGTGGCAAGAAAAAGCAACAAAGGAAATGAAGAATGAAGGACAATTCTAGAAGCATTCCACTCTCTAGAAATAGTCCTTTTTCAGGAAACTCGGTTCAGGAAATCAGTAGGTCCACTTAACAAGGAAACAAAGATGAAATTACTTCATTAAAATTTATAGGCAGACTCCACGTGCAGACCAAGATTTCACCCCAGCGCAGGCTCGCAAGTCACAGCGGTGCAAACCAAATTTCCTCCAGGGCACCTCTGATTCTGCTGGAACAGGGTGAGAAGTCACCAAAGGAAGCTCTCATTGGAGCTGCTTTACTTTGCTGCTCAGAACAAGGGGCCTGTCAGGTACAACAGAACGATAGTCAAACATCCTTTTCCTCTAAAATGGGGAAGCGCAACTTCAAGCTATCTCCCTGGAGCTTACAAGTATCAACATTTCTGGAATGCTGTGGGTACTGAAAATACAGTAAGAATGTTAAAAACTATTATTCTGCCCTTAGTGTTCTTCCATGTTTTCATCTTTTCTTATGGCCCAAGACATTATGCTTGAACGAATCACGTACTGGGATTATTTTGCACACAAGAATGACTAAGAACCCACAAGCAACTCAGCTTAACATTTCTTAAATACTCTTAGGTCCTTTTTCAGCAGCTCATTAGTGTTATCAACCATCTGACTCATTCTTAAGCGTACAAAAAAAATAGTATTGCTCACTACGTAGCCTACCTTATAATGAGAACTGTTAACAGTAACACAAATGCCAGCAGTTTTGACTGCAGCATCCAATACAGTCCAAAAGCAACAGGCTAGAACACAACTTGCCTTCAAAGCAGTCAAGGAATCAAAAGGTCACCTCTGAGTCATTTTTGTCCCTCAGTTAAGACATTTTTGTGCACGCTACAGTAAAACAAAGTCTGTACTTCACACATGGGTGTTTTCAAACTCAAGGCAACGAGGCCTTGAAGACATTTGACAAATTTAGAAAGAAACCAAGCTGCATTCCCTTTTCATTCAGAAATGGGCTTTGACTCCATTTATGTAAATGTAGAAAAGAATTTGGCCCTACTTTACATACTCTAAACCCCAATTAACTTAACTTTCAACCCTCTTAACTTTACATAACTTAAAACCTTTTCATATCTTTTTCATACTTTTCTCTAAATGGCAGATAGAAACATTTCCTAAGGCTATCCAAATGTAGTAAAGCATCTTTATCATCTTGAGCAATTCCACTTATTAAGTGCTAAACCAATGTCAAATTAATATTTATGAAAGAATTGAATTTCCATGAGTATTTCACAGTTGACACTATAAATGTCATTCCCACTCCATATTTCTAACTCTTTAGTCTCAGCTACTTTGTGAATGACAATCAGTTCACTGCTGTTCAATGACAACTGTGTCGTGTGTACTACAAGTGAGGAAATGTGACAGGGATTAAAAGATTTTAATATTATCAGAAAGCTTGATGCTAAAGTCTTGTTTTTAATTCACTGAATTCATATATGAAATGCACAGCCAGTAGCAGACAGTTAGTATTTGTCAATAAGATGAGACCAGACTATTTTTCAGCTTTTGGTTTTTTTCTCATTTTGTCAGGACTGGTCCTTTAGGATAACTAACACAACAGGTATTTACAGGTAAATATCGCCAAACACTTTGTCTGCAAAAAAACAAACATTTTTTAGAATTTTTGGGGCTTATTTTGTTCAGGTTCGGCAAAGTATTACCAAAAAAAAAAAAAAATAACACCCCACTCTCAAGAGTTTGTTCTAGCAGTTCCAGAATAAACTATATTGACATTTCCACACATCAGATTCCCAACCCTTATAATAAACACCTGCTCACCCTCAAATTAATGTTAGATTTGTAAACCAATGTTCCCTTCTACCAAAAGACCCTGGCCCTGCCTCTCCATGGAGGCCCCACCTTGTCCTGTTAGCACTTCTCTCATCCTCCACATGAGAAATCATGGCAATCTGCATTTAAATTCCTGCTCTGAACCAGAAAAAAATGATGGTGGCCACTCAGCGCCTGCTGTTTGAGCACTGGGAGCTGGCTTCACAGCCCTTCCAACAGGAATGAAAACTCCGCACAAAGCCTTCAGTTCATGCTAACACAGACCTACTGCAAAGCAGAAAACACAGTTCCTGGCCATGTTTTGAGAACTTCACTTTCCCTTTGAAAAGGAAATCAACACATTTTTGCAAATGTCAACACAATCAGCTTTTGATACATCAGAAACACTATATTTGATCCAAAATAAAAAATTCAGTTTCCCTTCATTTTGGTAAGAAACCATCTTTGAATACTAATCAGACCAGCCAAACCTCACTTTTTTCTTTTCCCCATCCACCCAGTTTGACCAACAACTGGAAGTATCAGGCATTTGCATAAAACAGATGCTTTCTGATCAAAAATTTACCTGAATTTACTAGAAAAGGCCAGGATGTAGTTCCTGTTGTGCTTCCTGTGCATTAGCCCATGCTGAGCCTAAATGCTTTCCCTGGAAGCTGTTCCAGATGTAAAGACTACATCTGAGCAATTTAGAAAAAAAAAAGCCAACTGTCTCTTCCACTGGCACTGCTACAATGGAGCATCCAGCTTCCAATGTGGGGTAACTGCCTGGCTGCCTTACAAAGCTGGGAAGAATAATTACAACCGAGTAAGGGCAGTCTCTGTACCCATGACAGCCTCAAACTCTTCATAATAATCAAGTCTCAGAGAATGTTAAGCTCTTGCTTAAGCTCTTAAACCTAAATCACAAAAAGGCGATCTCTGTCTAGTTTTCAGAGTGCCTGTAATATAAACCCTGTCACTCCCAGCTAAACCAGGCAGACGTGTCTGGAGACACTGTTTTTGTCTAGGATAAGAGTGTGTATTGAAAAGCTAACAAAATATACAAACACAATTTTGTCTTCACCATGACACCTCCTTCTCTTGCACAGAGTTGTGCTTCTTGGGTACGTTCATTTAAGCAAAACTCATGGTGCCCTGGACAGCAATCCAATTTCAATTATTGGAATGTCAGCTTATGTGTTGCACAATAAAGAATAATTCTTGCATGAATAATCTTTACCTTAATAAAATAAAGACTCTAAGAGCAGCGAATCTACAGTTTAAGTTACATGAAAGAAAATAAGGTGCAGTTCCATGGGTCACAAAGCACAAATCACAGTTTGTCTGTCTTTCATCACTACAGATCAGCAAAACACTTGGGAGTGTTTGACTTAAAAGCAGTTTTCCTTCTTACTGAACTGTTTCATGCTCATTTTCATTGAGCTACAATAAGGATGAGAAACACATTAATACGAAATTAAGTTCACTTACAAATATTAGGAGAGACAATACAAAAATCTCAGGTTGTCTTTCAGGTCTATTTATCTACCTTTAATTTTGTGAAAGTGTTTATGGCAATTTCTCAGAGTTACGTTGATCTTGCAAGCAAACAATGCTGCCTACTTAGAAAAACATCTCTGACTAAAGCAGCATTTACTTGGTATTTAACAGGAAGCAACCAATTTTCTCCTCAGCCAGTAAATGGTTCTACAGCCATTAACTTCTTCTATAAATATACATTTATGTTGCTATTAATCATTAAATACAGCTTATAACACAATCAAACACTAATCATTAATGACATTAATTGCCAGTTTGTCAAAGCCTTAGTTGTCTCTTAAGAGAGCAAAAGCCTGATTTATCGTAGGCTCTAGACATCGATTCCCTGGATGATGACTACAAAGTTATCCTGTTATACTAGTGAGAGCATTATCAAGGTCTTCACTGATAACTGGCTTCTCTGAAGATTATAAACCAAATGCATCTTACATTTTTTTCCCCAAAAGGAAAATTTATTAGCAAGAGTGATGTGTGTTCATTCATGCTCTCCCTTACAACAAGACAACTTGCCTCTGGATTTCCATTTTGCAAGACTTCTAGTACTTAAAAGGAACATGAGGTCAAAATTTGTAAACCAGCAAATCCAAGTTATTCGTCCTTTCCTTCTCCCCCTACACATTAAATCTCCAAGAGCCCTCACTCCTGTAGCCATCTTCCACATCAGCTCCTTCTCTCCTGACAGTCTGTGTTGCCACATACCTTTCTGTAATCTACCTCCTCTCTAGAGTCTCTTCTTTTCTTTGGACACCGGCAGCTAAAGTTATTTTCTAGGATATTTGTGTTTTTACCTTAGTAGTCAGATCTCTCTCCAAAGCTCTTCTATCACTTTTACTCCATATCACCAGCAGTTTTCCCCTTCCAGCACCCAGCTGAGCATCTCCTTATTTCAGATGACAGGACACCTACAGGAAGACAATGAGCTCTCCACCTTCACTGAAAGCTGTGTGCGCCTCTCTGATGGGGCTTCTCAGCACAGTCAAACAAACACTTGATCAGTTTGCCTCTATTACCCTGCTTTTCCCACCCCCTCTCACCTCTTCCCTTCTTCTTCTTGCCCCTTCTTCTGAGAAATAAAACCAGTAAGAAATAAAAATGGAACAGGCTGCCCAGGGAGGTGGTTGAGTCACCTTCCCTGGAGGTGTTTAAGGCACGGGTGGACGAGGTGCTGAGGGGCATGGTTTAGTGTTTGATAGGAATGGTTGGACTCAATGATCTTGTGGGTCTCTTCCAACCTGGTTATTCTATTATTCTATGAAACATAAGGGTACTTCAAACGGTGAGGACAGTTTCCCTCTGCCCACAGAGCATGCCTGGGTGGATGACAGCAGCACAGCAAAACACACTGTCTCTCCTCATTGCTCTCCTACACTGGAAATAAAACACAGCACCAGGAGCCTCAGGAACTCCAAGCTTCTGCACTACAGTGTATCTTTTGTGAGTTCAGTACTTGAGAGGGAAGCAGTGTAAAAACAAGGCAGGAAAACCATTCCAGCAAGCTACAGGCATTAATCAAAGTGAGCAACTACACTGCAATCACTTACCTGTGTGCAACATCTTCAAACCCTAACAGCAACGAATGCTAACAAATGGTGTGATTACATGCTTTTGGTTGACTTGATTGGGAGCACAATACATGAAGAAAATTTGAGGTACGTTATTTCATACTAAAAAAATTCTGAACAGAGCAGCCTGCAGCTCTACTGCATAAACAGTAATGCTGGGAGAGAAAATTTATCACGAATACTTCTATCTTCATTTAAAAAAAACCAGAACAATTAGAAGGACTACAGCCAATTGGTATAACAGAACAACGTCCTCCTCATTTATCAACAGAGAATATTTAAAAAAAACAAATCTAACCTGAGCTGCAGTGAAAACCAAGGGTCTCCATTCACAGAGGACTCCTATTTAAATTAGGAAACCAGTCAGAACAGCTAGTGACTTGAATACCAATACCGGGGATGTGAAGGAGGTAGGAGATGCAGTGATCTTGGCCTACTGCAAAGATCTCTGAGTACTATTATCAACATCATCATAAGTAATAAAAAGGTAAAGCTGGGAAATGGGAAAAAGTCATCTTCTTAAAGATTACTTTCTCCTTTTTATACAGCAAAATATCAGATGAGTTCTAAAGAAGTATTTCCCCCTCACACACAGTTACCCATCATGCTTCAATTTAAAAAGCATCAATATTCAGAGTAGAAAAGCTAAAGTTCAAACAAGAGATTAAGTCCCATTCTCATGGGGTTTAACACTAGGGAAATATTAAAAGGCTTGTCTTGAATAAGAATATCCTTCAGACCAGTACTTAACTGCTTTCTTGAACTGGAGCCATGAGGAAGCTGTAACGCTGAGGATCAGATGAGTGAGGACTTAAGAAAAAACAATTGTAAATTACTATTCAGATCAGTGGCTGTAGGAGTGTAATAGTGTATTTTGTTTCATTTGAGTACATACATCTGAAATTAGTGTCTTTTGTGATCACCAAGAGGAGGTGTATTAATTCAAATGAGAGACTTGACTCAGTGAAGTGTTTTAATCCTGCTTTTTAAGAGAAGATAAGCCATGCAGCGAGTGATGGCAAGCAGCACCTTGAAGAAAGGCACCAAACCGGGCTTCTCAAATGTTTGAAAGCAAGAAGTCTTTGACTTCACAAGCAACACTCCTACAAGAGGTTCAATACCTTATAAATTCAGTGATTCACCAAGAGGTCTCCTAATTGTAAAGGCAGAGAAATTCATCAGCTTCTCAGACAGCTCCTCAGGTAGAGAAGGTGGTGTCACCTCCCATGAGCATCCTTAGAAAGACCAATGAAATGCAACCCTTGGCAACACCGCAGCAGCCTTCAAGCTCCCAGCTCACTGTGTGTCAAAAGCAAACAGACTTAACAGAGGCAATTCAGACCCAGTAATTTCCCTATTTTCCTCACAACTAAATCTTCTAGTCCTCTCAAACACCTCTTTTTCAACCACTTTCAATCAACCTACTTTTTCCTAAGTTGTGCTTCACAGAACTTAAGTACAGCTCTCTGGTAAGGTTTCATCAGTACTACCAGAGCTACACTTGAACCTTAGGTATACAACTCCTGCTAATACCCAGAGCAAAATTTACCTTCTTTTAAGCCCCAGTAGCACTGCACAGTTGACTCATTCATGATTTCATAAAATCCCTGGATACTGTTGTTCAATATACCTGTCCAGCCAGGGAGCCCACACTTGGCATTCACACACTTTGGTTTTCTTTCCTTGGGTTTCCTTGCCAAGGTCAGTATGGCTTTTGCAACACTGAATAGAAACACCACCTGCAGAGCACAAAAAGCTTATGAGGAACGGCTGAGTGAGCTGAGGTTGTTTAGCCTGGAGAAGAGAAGGCTGAGAGGAAACCTCATTGCTCTCTATAACTACCTAAAAGGAGGCTGTGGAGAGGAGGGAGCTGGCCCCTTCTCCCAGGTGACAGGGGACAGGACGAGAGGGAATGGCCTCAAGCTCCACCAGGGGAGGTTTAGGCTGAACATTAGGAAAAACTTTTTCACAGAAAGGGTCATTGGGCACTGGAACAGCCTGCCCAGGGAGGGGGTTGAGTCACCTTCCCTGGAGGTGTTTAAGGCACGGGTGGACGAGGTGCTGAGGAGCACGGTTTAGTGTTTGATAGGAATGGTTGGACTTGATGATCCAGTGGGTCTCTTCCAACCTGGTGATTCTATGATTCTTTGAAATGTCAATCAGTCATACTTTAACACACCTGTATCTCACCCTCTCACAGCACAGGACTTCGGAAATATTTTTTTGTATTAAAGAACCATGTATTTTCAGCAAATACTGTATTTTGTTGATTTAGAAATCTATAGGTAGGCGATTCATGTCTTTCTTACTTTCTGCTGCATGAAATATCAATAGTTAGCTCATGACTGTGTCCCAGTAAGTTTTCCTCTATACACCAATTTCAGCATCCTCTACTTAAAATTTTCACAAAGGTACCTGAGCAGGAATGGGCAGAAAAACAGAACAAATATAGTATGTGCTTTACAATTTAACCTGTTGGAAAATCTATTTTAATTCACCTGCTTGGTAAAAAAATGTTCGAAATTCCCAGCAGGAGAGCCATCTTCCAATCTCGGATGAGGCTGACTGCAGTCAAAGCCATCAATCTACCCAACTACCAGAAGGGCAAAGCCAGTTCTCACCAGCAGCAGCGTTTGCCATTGTACATGCTGCCTATGCTGTTGTCTCAGACCATGCTGAACACCACAGAAACACAACCCTCCACCAGGAACTGTCTCTCTGATGCTACCCATACCGTGCTGCTTTTTCGTCTTCAGATCCACTGTGAAATAGCTTTGGAGTCCAAAACAAGATAATTCTTCAGGAGTCCGTTGGGTCCTGCCTTGCCACTGACATCAAAACAAGATATCAAGTTCACATTTGGTTTAATCTATCTCTTCTCAAACAGCAGATAAACCACAGCAGAGTACAGTGAAAAAACACCACTCCCTTTCCCACTGCTTCATCTCAGAGGAATGTGTTTTTACTTTAGATTCTCTTTTCTTTGAATTTTATACTTTTTCTTGACATTTGTGGTCTTGTCAGTTTATTTCTTTTTCGGTATTCATTGCTTAAAAAGGAATAGAAAGAACAAAAGTTTTAGTTACCAAAACTGGCACCAAATAAACAGATAAGTACACATCCAACACAGTTTCATAGGTGGAAGCACTGTGAAATCTTGACAAGATACAAATCTAGGATACGAGCAAGGAAATCAATGGAACAAAACACATATGCTTAATTTCTTCTGCCATGCAAACAGCCTCCCTTACCTGCCCAATCTACCTGAAATATTAACATATTAATGCATACAAAAAATCATTCTTTATGCCACTGCCATATACATCTCTCAATTTACTCACAAGGACACAGTCATACCATATCCACTGGCCTTCACAGCACAGTTCACTGAGGGCAACTATGATTTATGTTTCTGCATTGGACGGATATTGCACTGCGTTCATAACCAGGTGAACTAGATCGCTGGTCATGGCTCTCCTTACACTAAGCCCTGAACATTCTTCTCGCCTCAAAAGAAAGCTAACTGGTCCCTGCTTAACTGCTTTAAATCCATAGGTAAACATCCCTTTTCACACAGTCACAGTCACAAAAGCTGGACCCAGACACTCTGCCTCACTCCCACTGAGACCTTATAGCCTTTAAAAAACCCAACAAAACAAAACAATAATCTTCGTAAGAAAAGAAAAAGTCAAAAGTAATAATTACCATCTTACTTTAAGTCCCAGGAAAACAATGTAAAAATACTAAGATTGGTTGACTGAACTTAAAAAAGCTACTATGAGACCACGTGGAACAAGATGGTAATACTATTTCACCCGCAATGCGGTTCAGAGAGACACCGGGCTATGTGGTGCCATCCTGTATCCTACTCCAGGGCACTGGGATGTGCAAAAAGTGCCTTGGGCACCCACTCCCACACCAAGGGCTAGCCAGCCAGCCTTGGTTGGTGCCATTCAGAGGAAGGAAAAGCAAGAAGCATCCTAATGACAGCTCTTAGACTTCGTTGCTGTGAGGATTGTCTTTCTGGCCTGGGTTGGTATGGAGGTGGCAGCAACCATCTCCCTCCACAGCCACAAGTGTGTGTGCAGAACATCATTAGCTCAGTGAGGACACCAGCAGCAGAGAAAGAGCAAACATCTTCCCGGCAAAACAAAGACCTTGGGGACTATTGATGGGACTGACTACTGTCAGGCTCCTTAACACTCTCCATTACACAACTTTAAATTAAATGTCATCTTTCTCCAGCTGAATTTCAAATTGGACAGATCTGCAATTTTCAAGAATGGCATTACAGGGAGGAAAAAAATCCCAGCCCTTCTTCATTGTCTTCATATGTCAGAAAAATGTGATGACCCTTTCTTCAATCCCTTCCTGAAGGTGTTATACTAAGGAGTCTGCAAAATAAAAGCCTTTAAAATCAGGCATTCCAAGTAACACTTTTCACCATGTTTGAGTTACTCTGTCTATAAAATTAAAGATATGCCCTCAGTCTGCAGGTGAGGAAGGCGAAGTAATTATTGCCTGAGCCACACTAGGCTATTATACTAATGAGAACCAAAGGAAAGCTCCTGAGTTAGTTAATAATCCTATCCTGAAAGCATCACTTCAACAGTATGTAGTAAATATAGCCTGGGGTACACGCACGACAATGACAAAAACAAAATACTGAAGAGGTGATCATTAGGTAGAATCCCTTGTGTGTGCTGGATAAATAGGAGTCTCGGAGAAAAAACTATGTGGCCAGCATGACCATAAAGGAGAGCACTGAAATGTACACACATGTTAAGCCATAGTATGACTATCTGGGCAATCTTAAATCTGGCATTTTCTCCCTTTGAGAACTGACTTCACCACCTCACTGATGGTCCTTCAGCACAGGGAAAGCCGGAAAAAAGAAAAAACACATCCATCTTCAATTCTTCAGGAGAGTTTTAAAGAAATAAAAACCACACATGGCAAGATGTTCCATGACCAAGCCATTCACAAGCAACCAGGACCAATGATCATTCTTGCTCCGCACCTGCAGACCAGCCCTGGAGGACCCTGCTCAGCAAGGCACCCCCAAAGCAGGCTAAGGAGTGGACCTGCTCACAGGGTGAGTGAAGCTGCAGCACTTCTTTCCTGGCTCTCACCGAAGAGAGGTGGAAACAGAAAGGGGAGAAACATCCAGCATCTTCTTCCAGTTCATAAGGGAGGGAGAAGAGATGGAGAGAGTGCATTGTGTGGAGAGCTGTAAAGAAAGACGCAAAACAGTTCAGGCATAAGCTTCCAGCATTGCAAGACAGTGCTCCCAGCACAGCTCCAGGTAAAGAGCAAAATGCCTTGATGCTATATGCTCCACTACATCCCTCAAATACTGCTTTTCTTTAATTAAAGAGGAATGATGGAATACAATCAACAAGCCAAACCTGTTCTGCAAGACTTAACAGCATACAATACAGAATGGAGTATTTTTTTTTTCCAGTGGATTAACCTTCACCCTCTGAAGAGAGGTCAGACAAAGCTTAGGCAATAAATGAAATTAACTTAAGTATCTGGTAATCCTGACCACGCAAAAGCAAGCCCTAAGCAGTAATATTAACTTTACTTCTAGCTTTCCCAAAACAGTGCTTTTAATTCCTCTCTTTAAAAGCTTAAAAGAAAGTTATTTCAAATGCATGTAAATGCAAAGACCCCACATCTACCTATTCCCTCCTAAGAATAAAAAATATTTAAATATAGCTTCCCATAGCTTATATTAATTATCAGTTAAGATACATATATATCTATATGATATTCTTAGATATACTATATCTGAGCCTGATTCACCTCAGCCATATAAAGCCACTACACAATCATGTTCATGAAACATCTGAAGAAAAGTGTTCCACACCTTATAAGAGAAATTTAAGGTAAAGTACCTTGGAAGAAAGAATTCGTTGGATGAGTATTGAATTACAAGAAGATTTTTTGATTGATTTAAGTGGACTTAGAATTCAGTATTTACTAGCTGTGTTCTTAGAAACCAGCAGTGAACAAACAACAAATGTGTTTTGATTTCGAGTACTCTGATTTTCAGTTTACGGTTCAGCTCTATTGCTCTGTTCCCCCACAAGTACTTCCAACCAATTTTACACCTGAACTTGCCAACAGTCAGTGCTTTCCCACTTGGAGGATTTCATCCAAAGTCTTTCAGCAAGTTAAATATTCGAAATCCTTTAGGGAGAAGGAGGGGAAGCAGAAGTCATTAGGAAGCATGCATTATCCAAACAGTCCCGCCAATCTTAAGAGGCAAACAAAGCAACCATAAACGGATTCTTAATTTTCCATTCATGCCCCTCACCACCAAGAACAATTTACAGAGTAAAGCAGGTTTGAATATCATCCTTTGCGCGTATGAGATGAAGTCACAAGGACTGCTGACATGACAGTGCCATGCTATTTCTTTCTTATCCATAGCTGTTAATGAAACAAGAAATGCTTACAACTCCTATTTCCTTTACCCAAAATAAAAAGGAAGAAAAAAAAAAACAACAAGCAAAAGGGGTTTTTGACCTTCACAGTTCAAGTTAGATTGGAGAAAGAAGTAGCACCTGGTAAGGTACACAGTAACTACTTTGTTCCTCAGGAATATATGTGACAGCTGCAAATGCTGCTTCTTCAGAAGAGAGTTTCTTCCAGACATTTTCAGTAAACGACTATGACCAGACAGTTTAGCACAGTGGGCCCATCAGTACCATGCCACGGATCTTCATTTTGCAGTGCTTCTGCATAGCCAAATGCCGTGACGCTTCTGCCATCAGCCCACGTAGGCAGTTTCCTTCCTAAGGTTAATCTCTGTGCTAGAGCCTGGGGTACATCATCAGGTGGCAGAAACACAGAAAAAGCTACAATCTCACCACTGCCTGGCTTTCCAAGTCCCTGTGGCTCCAAGGTACTTACACAAATATCATTTGGTCAATGCATCTTTGCTGCCAAATGACCCGAGGAGGATGACAGCAGTCTTGGGGAAGGACTGATGATCACTCGCTTTTGCTGCTCTCAAGGAAGGAAGCAAAATTAGGACTGAAAGGGAACAGAACTGATTTAACAGAGCTGGAAAGGCTTCCTATGGATCTTTGACCAGGTTTAACCATGGTCTTACCGCAGTTAATTCTGAGTCAAGCCACAAAAAAATATTATGGGTGGTTATTGCACTCAGGTTTGGAGCCAGTCCTAAACCACCACACTTTAATATACGTGCTTCCTTCACTAGGCTGCAAACAAACAGAATTCTAATCCTCCAGCCTCTGTAGCTGAGAAGTATCCAAAAATCAAACCACAGCAGGTGAGCTGCTCTGGCAGGAGGCTCTCACCAGGTCCAGAAAGCTGGCAGAGAATGAACTGGGGAGAGAAACACATTTATTTACACAGAGCTCTGGTGGCCTGTCCACAACTCTGCATTGCTGTGAGGATGGAGCAAAGCTCCCTCCCTCCCTTCAGCAGGACGAAGGGTCTTTTTCCACACTGGAAAGGGAAAACACCAAAAGAAATACGAAAAGTCTCTGAGGTATGGCTACACTACATTTTAGATCCCTGGTCTATGCCTAGCCTGCTAACCACATCCAAATCCTTATGGAGACAGGGGAAGAGTCTTCCTATGAGAAAATGGTGATTCAGGTAGGAAGAGCTGAACTCCACTGTTCACAGGGGAAGGCAGTTTCTCTTCCTGAGTAAATACCCCCAGGCCACGCTGCATCCTATAGACCTTATAACATGCCAGGTGGAGGCTGGAGAAGCAATAAAATAAGAGACAGGATGCCAGTTCAGCACTGACAGGAGACAACGCTGCATTAGTTTTAAACTCCTGCTCTTTCGCAAAACTCATTGACATTACTGCAGGTTTTCTTCCAATATTACCATCAAAGAATAATGAGGCAGGCGGAATTCTTAAATTTTCAGTTTGTTTACATTCTGCATTTGACAACAGTTTGTTCATAGCCAGAACTACTCCCCAGAGGAGCATTAATCCATTTCCTTTGCTGTATATGGATTTTTCACACAACTTGTAAGTAGAAAGCATATTTTCAAATGAGATAAAATGATTGCAAGAAAACCCACAGAAATCAGAGAATAACTTATGTGTTTTATTAATTTTTTTTGCCTAGTACGAGGAAACAAGCCCCTGACAATACACTGCTACATATCAATTTGCTTCTATCCCAGCACTTCTAAAGGATAAGAAAGTAGTAAGACAGACTAAGAATAATAAAAAGTAAACAGGTCTCAAAGGCTTTTTTCCTCCATCAGGGACACTCAGAAAGGACTTGACTAAACAGCTTTCTTGCCTATGTGTGCAATACAAGCAATTCCACAGAATGAACATTATCAAAAAAAAAAAAAAGCTTTATGCCCTGTATAACAGATTTTTATTTAAATTCTACAGCGATGGTGTAGAAGCATGTAGCAGACCATCTGATATCTGAACCAAAGAAGTTAGCTACCTTTCCCCTTACACACAAGAAAATAAAGTTCTCTTCATTTAGATTTCTGGGATTCACCATCCACTCCTTCTCTCCTCCTTCGGCAGACAGACTCAAGGTACATGCAGGAGTTAACAGTTCCATGATAATGAAAATTTATTCCTTATACATCACAAAACAGACTACTGCAGCCACCACATGAATT
This sequence comes from Clamator glandarius, assembly GCA_033459285.1. Lineage (NCBI taxonomy): Eukaryota > Metazoa > Chordata > Aves > Cuculiformes > Cuculidae > Clamator > Clamator glandarius. The sequence continues at coordinate 1,543,706 of JAUNZM010000086.1, forward strand.
TCCCCATGAGTGAGATAGTCAGTCTGAAGACACAGGGGGCGTAGGTGTGGAGGTGGGAGCACGACTAGGTTTTAAAAGAAAGAGCAGCAGAAAAGTGGAATTTTTTTTTGTCCTCCTACAAGGAAAGAAAGGACCAGGGGAAAGGGGCAAGTCCTGATAAGGCAACACTGTGATATCCTACTACTCTTGCTGTCCTCAAGGCTTTCAGGGTGGACAGAGCTACCACCTGCAAAAAGGGAATCTCTCAGTGCTCCCAGCTGCCTTGCAAGGTGCAGCACAGGGGCAGGATTTATGCTGAGGCACTGCCACAGCAGCCACTTTGACATAGCCAGCTGCTCGGTCTCAGCGTTAGCAAGACAGCCCAAGATTGACACAACTGACCACACAAAATCCTACTGTGTCTCAGCAGAGGAGGTGGAGGCATGTATCTCCTCAGAGGTCTTGCAGTAAGAAGAGTAAATAAGATTACACTTTTGATGTGTAAGTACTCATAGTCACAGTAAGCTCACCCAGTAGCTCAAATTCAGACCTTGGTGACTGCCCAGGACCCAGGGACCAAGTCCCAAACCAGAAAAGTACACGCCTGATTAACCTTTCCTCACTGACCTTAAGTGTAGAGTAAAGCTCTCGGTATTTTGACTTTGCTGGTGTTGCTTCTTTTCAAGGCACTACTGCACAACAGCCATACCCTGCAAAGCACAAGTCCCAAAGGTACCCTTAACTTTGTATGCATGGCTTGTCTAAGATCTCCTCAAGCGATACTGCACTCCAGGATAGTTTTGTCTTCTACGTTTGCAGCCTAATAACAGTCTAATTAGCTGCATTAAGCCAAAGAGAGCAAGTGAATGTATTAATAAACACCATTTTGAAACAGAACTTTGCATAACTCAGGCTTCTTAATAAAACTTCTATGTAACTGAAGAAGAAATAGCTACATTACACTCAAATGACTAAGTTTGAAATATGAGCTGTTCAGCAGCGCTCTAGCAAAATTACCTCGGAATTTTATTACTCGCAAAATGTGCACTTCAGGTTTTTTAAAATAGCTGTGAGTATTAGAAAGTATTTATGCTGAAAAATAAAAATAGCTTCTTGCAAATAATTATACACACGAGATAAAGCACTACCATAAACATCACTGGAATATTTTTCTTTATGTATTATGCTATACTAGTTTCTCTTAGCTCTGCCCATCTTTAAAACCCTTTAAACACAAACACAAGCTGTCTGTACACCAGCAAAGCAGCATGGCCCAACTGGAATAGTTGTGCAGAGCAAAACAGCTGGCATGGAGGGACCCCAGCCCACATACACACGACGAGGGCTTTGCTGGGAGTAGCTCCAACTCAGCCCCAAGCTGGACATTCAATAGGGAGCTGAGCATCCTCAGGCCCCCCTGCCCCCCTCAGAGACTGGCCGTGCTCCCCGAGACCACTAAGAGGCAAGGCCCAAGGCTCAGTAAAAGGAAAGAGTCTTGGGGGCTTGATGTAAGAGCGTACTCGCTCTCACCCTGACCTGAAATGCTAATATGGATACACCCAGAGAAAGCTGCTAATTGTATCTTCATCAATGATGGGCAGTGAGATTAAGTGCACCCGCAACAAGTTCACAGATGACACCAAGCTGAGTGGTGCCATTGCCACACCAGAAGGACAGAACATCATCTAGAAGGACCTGGACAAGCTGGAGAAGGGGGTCTGTGTGAACCCCATGAGGTTCAACAAAGCCAAGGGCAAGGTCCTAGACCCATGTAAAGACAATCAACAGTTCCAATGCAAGCTGGGGGATGATGTGATTGAGAGCAGCCCTCCAGAGAAGGACTTGGGAGGTGCTGGTTGATGAGAAGCTCAACATCAGCTGGCAATGTGTGCTTGCAGCCCAGAAGGCCAACCGTATCCTGGGCTGCATCAAAAGAAGTGTGGCCAGCAGGGCGAGGGAGGCAATTCTGCCCCTCTACGCCACTCTCGTGAGACCCCACCTGGAGTCCTGTGTCCAGTTCTGGTATCCTTAACATAAGAAGGATATGGAGCTGTTGGAACAGGTCCAGAGGAGAGAGGGCTACAAGAATGATCTGAGGGCTGGAGCACCTCCCATTCAAGGACAGGCTGAGAGAGTTGGGCTTGTTCAGCCTGGAGACGGCTCCAAGGAGACCTTATAACAACCTTCCAGTACCTGAAGGGGGCCTATAGGAAAGCTGGGGAGGGACTGTTTACAACAGCTTGTAGTGACAGGACTAGGGGCAATGGAGAGGGACAAATTTAGACTAGAGGTAAGGAAGAATTACTTCACTATAAGAGTGGAGAGGCACTGGTCCAGGCTGCCCAGGGAATCTGTGGCTGCCCCATCCCTGGAGGTGTTCAAGGCCAGGTTGGATGGAGCTTGAGCAGCCTGGTCTGATGGGAGATGTCCCTGCTCATGACAGGGGGGTTGGAGCTGGATGACCTTTAAGGTCTCTTCCAGTCCAAACTATTCTATGATTCTGTTTCCTGAAAGCACAACAAAGCAAGCACAAGATTTATCTATGTGAAGAAATATTGACTAGCTGGGGTGGGACACACACCCCAAAGTATTAGGGCTTTAAGAAGGGGTAAAGTTAAATGCAATCTCCCTTATTTTTTAATCCAATTGCTTAATTTTGTAAGAAGATACACTGTCTCCACATTACTTAGCTGTGCTATAGAATCTAAAAATTCTGTAGAACTTCACAGTACCTCTATTTCACATAAACAATATGAGCTTATGAAAATACACTACCCTTGGGGTCTGCTGAGTGGGAAGTGACAAGGCACTATATAGAAGTCTTAGTTTGCTCCCATTAAAAAGAAAAAGCTCTAGCCTTATGAGAAAGACAGCTCCATTTATAAGGTGACATTCTCTGTCCTGAACCTAGAACTCTGAGCCTCATCCCGATTCCCACTACACTGACACCAGAGCCACTAGCTTATCTCGATGGTGCTACCTTTGATGGCCTACAGCCATTGGACCCAGTAAACCAAAGCTTCTTGGTGACAGACCCATGGTTCCCACAAAAGGTCTGGAAGACCAAGATAACTTTACAAGCTCAACAGCATGTTTGCTTTGCATTTTTCACACTTCAAAGTTTTGTCCAGTTTGCCACCTATAGAACAGGAATCAAATAAAGTCACATGTGCGCAAAGTTACTACCCTGCTCATCCCTAAAACTTCAATAGAAAACAGAATTTGTCAGAGGCAGTAGGATCAAACAGAGCCATAAATACTCCCCAAAAACTGAGATAATGGAGGGCCTTTTTGCAGTTGGGTTTAGGTGCTTTTTATTGCATACTCTTTTCATCAAATAAAAACTTTTATAATGTTAATGCAAATACATTACTCATTAAAGTGAGAATCCAAGGGTATCAGCCTGACCTACACACGCTATGAGCAAAATGAAAGAGAAAACTAACGGCTGCTGCCTTTGAGACTGTCACAAAGATTTTTTCAGCAGATTAGATTGCTGTTAGGTAAATGCTGACTAAATACAGAGAACTGAGGAAATGGTTTTAGCCCTCTTTGAATTGTATGTTCAGAAGTCATGCACATGGAAAGCCAAACCAATGAGATCATCTATTGCTAATTTTACTCATTAGCAAAAGCTTGCCTTTTTTTCAGTTGCTTATACACTCGTCAGCTTTCAACTCTTTGAGTTAATATTTTCCATATCAGGTGCCTGCCTTAAAATAAGAAGAAAAATGAAAAGTATCAAAATAATTCGGCAGTTTCAAGAGCAAAGCCAAGAAAAAAAAGAAAAGTTGCTTTGCCAACATTTGAAGAGAGGTCAGTAGAATCTTCAAAAATAGAATCGCACACAGGGGCCTATACTTTGAGCTCCTGACTTTGCCACCTTACTCAAAATGCATTTCAAAGAGCTTCTCATGCGTAACTATAGCATGGGGAGTCATCTATCAGTTAAGCTCACCTCAACTTGTAGTTTAAGCACAACAAGCACACGCTGCTGTTCCTGTATGTTGCTTTTTCCCATGCAGAAGTGAATAGGAGGGACAATCACTTGTAGAAAGCTTTTAAGAACCAGGCCTTACAGCATTTGTCTCTTCAAGAAGGAAATCCTGGCAGCGCAGGAGCAAGCTGTCCCCATGTGTGAGAAAATGAGCTGGCAGGGGAAAAAAAACCAGCTTGATTGAGAAGGGAGATCTGGGTGGACATCAAAAAGAAGAGGAATGTCTATGAACTTCGGAAGAAGGGACAGGCATCTTGAGAAGACTACAGGGAGGAAGTGAGACCATGAACAGGAAAAAACAGGAGGACTAAAGCTCAACTAGAGCTTAGACTGGACAATTCGGTGAAAGATAATGAAAAAATGTTTCCATAAATACATCAACAATAAAAGGAGGACCAGGGAGAATATTCAGTCTTTATTGGATGCAAAGGGAACAACTGTGACAAAGGATGAGGACAAGGCTGAGGTATTTAATGCCTTCTTTGCCTCAGACTTTAACAGTAAGCAAAGTTATTCCCTCTGTGTACACACCCAGGAGTTAGAGGAGCAGAACAAAGCTCCAAAGTCAGTGGTGGGAAAAGTCATGGAACAGGTGATCTGCAGTGCTATCATGAAGCACATGCAAGAGAAGAGGGTGATCAGGCCCAGTCAACACGGGTTCACAAAAGGCAGGTCCTGCCAAACGAACCTGATCACTTTCAATGACAAAGTGACCGGCTTACTGGATGTGGATGTGGTCTTTCTGGATGTATCTTCTTGGACTTCACTAAACCTTTGACACAGTTTCTCACAGCATTCTGCTATGGAAACTGTCGGCCTCTGGCCTGGAGAGGAGCACACTCTCCCCGGGTGGAAAACTGGCTGGATGGCCGGGCCCCGAGAGTGGTGGGAAATGGTGTTAAATCCAGCTGGAGGCCAGTTACAAGTGGGGTTCCCCAGGGCTCAGTCCTGGGTCCAGCCCTGTTCAATGTCTTTATCAACGACCTGGATGAAGGCATCGAGTGCTCCCTTAGCAAGTTTGTGGATGACACTAAGCTGGGTGGAAGTGTGGATCTGCTGGAGGGTCGGGAGGCTCTGCAAAGGGATCTGAACAGGCTGGACCACTGGGCAGAGCCCAATGGCATGAGGTGTAACAAGGCCAAATGCCGGGTCCTGCACTTGGGGCACAACAACCCTGTGCAGCTACAGACTAGGAGAGGTCTGTCTAGAAAGCTGCCTGGAGGAGAAGGACCTGGGGGTGTTGGTTGACAGTGACTGAACGTGAGCCAGCAGTGGCCCAGGTGGCCAAGAAGGCCAATGGCATCTTGGCTTGTATCAGAAACGGTGTGACCAGCAGGTCCAGGGAGGTTATTCTCCCTCTGTACTCAGCACTGGTGAGATTGCACCTCGAATCCTGTGTTCATTTCTGGGCCCCTCACCACAAGAAGGATGTTGAGGCTCTGGAGCGAGTCCAGAGAAGAGCAACAAAGCCGGTGAAGGGGCTGGAGAACAGGCCTTATGAGGAACAGCTGAGAGAGCTGGGGGTGTTTAGCCTGGAGAAGAGGAGGCTGAGGGGAGACCTCATTGCTCTCTACAACTACCTGAAGGGATGCTTTAGAGAGGAGGGAGCTGACCTCTTCTCCCAAGTGACAGGGGACAGGACAAGAGGGAATGGCCTCAAGCTGCGCCAGGGGAGGTTCAGGCTGGATATCAGAAAAGATTTTTTCCACAGAAAGGGTAATCGGACACTGGAACAAGCTGCCCAGGGAGGTGGTTGAGTCACCATCCCTAGAGGTGTAAACGGGTAGAGGAGTGTAGACAAGGTGCTCAGCGACATGGTTTAGTCGTTGATAGGAATGGTTGGACTTGATGATCCAAGAGGTCTTTTCCAACTTGGTGTTTCTATGATACTTTTCTTTCTGGATTCTGTTTCTGTTGTGAAAGAATTCATTACACACAGAGCCAAAAGCTAAAGAACTCCTTAGTCATACGATGTTACACAGCTGCTACCTACCCACCACCAAAAATTGCAAAGCAGAGATTTCACCTCTGATGTCTGCCCTTCCCTGCAGTCTTCCATGATCATCAACAAGAAACAATACTCCTGCCAAGCATGAAAAGCAATGCAAGGGACAAGGGAGTAAAGAATCAGGTCCCCTAATCTTTGTGCTGTAGCAAATCCAGCAGAAGCTGAGTGTGTCAAGAAACAGAATGAGTAAGCAATTAGTGGGTGGTTCAATATGTTCGTTTTCCTCCACTATTTCCATTTCAAGTGTCAGCTTCCCAAAATGTATTTAATTTGTACTATAAATTTTGATTCTAAAACTCTTGCCATGCTGTTCAACAAAACAGTCTGCACGTACACACGTAAAAAGAAATATTGCACAAAACCCTAACGACAGCAAGTGCTCTTGGACGGAATCTGTTGCAGCCCCATTTGCTTCCAGGTCTGAAATAAAGCAGCAAAAGTTTTTTTGGCTGGATGGATCTAATGACAAATGAGCAGCAATCTCCCTACCATTTTTCCCCAACTACGCTATCTGCACCAACCTTTCATCCAACAACAGCAGCAGACTGCCGACAGTGTTATCAAAGAGGTTTGTGTGGGCTCTTAATCATGGTTTTAGCCTGTATTATAATAATATCCTTCTGACTCCTCATTAAAGCCCAGCATTATGTTGGAATAGCCACATTCCAATACTCTTGTTATTTAATCTTTGGTTTCTCCTGTAAATGCATCTGAATTAATGAAAATGCTTTTCTGGAGATAGCTTTAATTGCAACATGCAGAACTCAAAGAAGGGCTCCTTGTTGTAATGGCCAGATGAAAATGACCTCCTATAGCCCCAAAAGGAATGAGAGCATCCGTAGAAGCTCTCTCCTCTCTGTGCCCTGCCACAGCAAAGTCTCACCAGCCCTGCTGCTGGCTACACTACCAATATGCATCAACTAGTTTAATCAAACAAAAAAGGAGTCAAGAGTGGGAAAGCGTCTGCACTCCGGTGAGTAGGAAAAAAAGCAAAGAGGAGGGCAGATCATGGCATATGGTACCCAGCATGGCATATGGTACCTTGGCCAGCAGAGCCTCTGCACACATCACACGTACTTCTGCGCATTTCTCACAAGGCCAGACAGCACTGCAGTCAGTCCTTTCCGCAGTCAAGGGTGCCTGCTGCAATCTGGTCCTACAGCTGCAAACCATAAATATCTGCGCACCCACTGTGGTGGAATCTCTGTAAAAATCCAATATGTTAGGCATTTTCTTCAACCAAAGCTTGAAGAGGCTCAGGCTGGCATGGCGGCCCCCAAACTCTTCCTTACATCTAACAGGAGATAAAAATACAGTTTCCCAATGCTTCAGGATGAAGCACTGAGCAGATTGTCCATGGCTGTGCACCACTTTCACTGACTGATCCAGGAGAGCAAAGCACCCTCAGAGCCTGTAACTTTGAACTGGTCACTATGCCCACAATAGCAAAAAGCATCTCTAAAATCAGACAAGGGAAATAAAACCTTTCCAATAGGAAATTAATAACACTAAACAAAGGGGTTGTGACTGCTGTAATTAATGCCATGAAAAAGCAGGCCGTTGTAAGTAGGAACCTTAACTAATGATAAAGCAACATTTAGTAAAAGGTAGGAAAACTTAATGATGCAAGCTCAGAACACACACCTACAGTGATAGTAAAGAAGGATAAAAATCCCTAATGATGTATTACACATCCATCAAAACCCATTACTCACTCTAGCTGAGCGGGAGAGTAGAATTTTGCAAGCTTGTCATAGAGTAGGATTTACTGTGTCAGCTCTAATTTTAATTGTCCCTTTGCTCTGGAAATGTGATTTAAATGGCAAACAAATATTAAATAATGGATTTAAGACTTAAAGCTGTTATAATTGTGAAAACTGTAAAACTCCTTATATTTATGTTGTTAAAAGCAGAGTCTCTCTTTGCACTAACCCAAGTCCTGCTGCAGAAGTTAATTATTTGAAAACATGCATGCAGCAGGTAGACAAAGCCTGGAATCATTACTTACTATCAAAACTGTGGTCACTCCTACAGATTTTATTCCCTGTCAAGAATCTGTGTACACAGAACATCTTCCCCCCCTGTATTAGGAGAGCTGCAGGCTCACCTCCTGAGCTGCAAAGTCCAGCCAAAAAAAAAGAGGGAAGAGTTGACACAGAAACTCCATGAGCAAAGCCAGAGATTTTTCTCAAATTCAGACATGGCTCTTCAAATTCCACTGACTTTTCTCTTTTGGAGCATTACAGGCAGAGCTAGAGGGTAACAGAAAGAAAAACCAACATTTTTCCCCACTGGAGCATGACATAGCATATTCTCCTGCCTACCCATCAGGCGATAAGGATGATTTGCTTCCCTGCTAATAAGGCTGGAGCACAGCTGGAGGAACAGAACTACCGGGATTAACTGGGTGTTCCATAATTAAGAGTTTTAGGGGCATCTCTCTTTAGTTTCACAACATACATAAAACCTTGAGCTCTCCTGAGAGCTACTGGCAGTTTCTAGCTGGTCTTCCCTGCCCACACTACATTAAGTTTTCTACTGAACCTCAAGTCTTGCATACAAACCAGTTTATTTTTACAGTGCCCACAAGAGGAGAGAAATTAAAAATCCTATTTGCCAGCAGCTACTACTAAACTCTAGTAAATGATGCCATTATTATAATTTTCATCAATATTGATTATTCTTATAGAATAGTTTGGGTTGGAAAGGACCTTGAAGAACATCCAGCTCCAACCCCCCTGCCAGGGGCAGGGACACCTCCCACCAGACTAGGCTGCTCCAAGCCCCATCCAGCTTGGCCCTGAACACCTCCAGGGATGGGGCAGCCACAGCTTGCCTGGTAAACCTGTTCCAGTGCCTCACCATCCTCAGAGTGAAGAAATTCCTCCTCATGTCTAGTCTAAATCTTCCCCTCTTCAGTTTATGCCCATTGTCTCTAGTCCTATCACCACAAGCCTTTGTGAACAGCCCCTCTCCAGCTTTCCTGTAGCCCCTTCAGGTACTGGAAGGTCGCTATAATGTCTCCTCGGAGCCTTCTCCTCTCCAGGCAGAACAAGCCAAACTCTCTCAGCCTGTCAAAGTGACATCCTTACCAGCAGTGCCTCTGCCATGGTGCTTTACCACTCAGGTTTCAACATCCATGTAAGTTGGTGATCTCAGCAGGCTGAAACATGCACCCAGATGCAACTTCTATATGATGGACCCCCCCAACAGAAGACCGAAAACCACTCCACTTTGTGCAAACTGAATTTTACTGCCTAGTACTCCATTTTTTAATGAGCTGCAGAACTGCTTCTCTTGCAATACTTTACCCTTTTTATCCCATTTGTATGAAAATTGGACAAATACATATAAGTGCAATTGGTATGGAGAAGAGCCAAACAGTTCAGTCCTCGAATAGATTTTGCTGTTATTCAACTTCTAACCTGCTGCTTATTCCTAAAAGCCATGCCACTTCTTAACAAAATCAAGTTACTGCCCACACAGCCAAAAAATTACACTCCCTTTACCACAACCCCTGAATTTTTCAAATGCAATACTAAGCTATGAGCTGAAAAGCTGTCTGCAGGCTTGAGAGCGTGCAGCGAAACAGATTAAGAAGAGGGGGGTTGTTTTGGTTTGGTTTTAAAAAAAAAGAGCAAATAACTTTACATAAGCCTAAATTGCCTTACCAAGCCTATTCCACACTTCAAACTGCTAACACTTAGTGAAAAACAGCTAAGATTGAAACTATAGTGTTTTGGTTTGGGTTTTGGTTGATTTCAGGGGTTTTTTTGTAAAGAAAAAGTTATTTCTCTTGCCTGTTGCAAAGCCTCATGAAAAGTTTAAGGATAACACACCCTCTTGCAGAAGTGGCACCCCAAATGACGCTGAACATCTTTTGCTGGTATTTTTGCTCAGTAGAAGAGCAAGAGCCCAAGGACACCTCGGAAGCTGGGCCAGAAGTACTTCTTCAGTCTGTAAATCCAGAGTGTCAATAATTTCTGTAGTGCTGATCAAGTTCGTACTCTTCAAACTCATTAATTTAGTCTCATAGTGAGCCATTTGACTTTAGGTGTGTAAAGAAACAGATGATCACATGGGCTCACCATGCAGAGGCTCCAAGCAAAGTCCCAACCAAAGTGATATCAAAGATACTTTCAGACCATACAACATTTCACATTTCTCTTTTCTGCTAAATCACTTGTTTGTGTTGCTATTACAAAAGGGCTAAACAAATGCAGCTGCTTGGTTTTAGATCTAAATATATTGTTTTTAAAATGAATGTTTGTATAAGGCAGATCAATCTTACTGCCTTTCTTTACTTATTGCACATCTCAAACCGTTGTCACACATACAGAACAGGTTCACTGCTGAATGCGTGCTACATGTAGCTAAATTCACACAATGTTTTTATCCTGAGAGCATTAACTCGCTCAAATCAAATCAGTTTTGACTGGAGCACAGAACGTACTTCTTATCTCTAGAAAAAACACAAGTCTAGCCAAAAATGTGCAAGAACAAGATTATAAAGTGGCATGAAAGCATGTATGTTTTCATTCTTTACATGGCATTTTCTGCATCTATTTATCCACATACAGTCAACTTTTTTTGACCAATCAAAACCACTGCCAAGTCAGGAAATGAGTTTCACAAAGATTGGTCTAAGTAGGATCATAAAATCATTGAGCTTGAAAAGACCTTTAAGATCATAGAGTCCGACCACAATAATAAATTGGAATTACAATATAAATGATTATGCTTGTTTTAAAAAAAAATCATCATTCCCACTATGACAAATAGAAAATAAGTTGTCCCATCTCTGCTACTTCCCCGTTCAGAGGTACAAACTAGGAGAAACCTGGCTGGAAAGCTGCCAGGAGGAGAAGGACCTGGGGGTGTTGGTTGACAGCGACTGAACATGAGCCAGCAGTGTGCCCAGGTGGCCAAAAAGGCCAATGGCATCTTGGCTTGTATCAGGAACGGCGTGACCAGCAGGTCCAGGGAGGTTATTCTCCCCCTGTACTCGGCACTGGTGAGACCGCTCCTCGAGTACTGTGTTCAGTTCTGGGCCCCTCACCACAAGAAGGATGTTGAGGCTCTGGAGCGAGTCCAGAGAAGAGCAACAAAGCTGGTGAAGGGGCTGGAGAACAGGCCTTGTGAGGAGCGGCTGAGAGAGCTGGGAGTGTTTAGCCTGGAGAAGAGGAGGCTGAGGGGAGACCTTATTACTCTCTACAAGTACCTGAAAGGAGGTTGTGGAGAGGAGGGAGCTGGCCTCTTCTCCCAAGTGACAGGGGACAGGACGAGAGGGAATGGCCTCAAGCTCCGCCAGGGGAGATTTAGGCTTGAGATTAGGAAAAAGTTCTTCACGGAGAGGGTGGTTAGGCATTGGAACAGTCTGCCAAGGGAGGTGGTTGAGTCACTGTCCCGGGAGGTGTTTAAGGTTAGGGTAGATGAGGTGCTTAGGAGCATGATTTAGGGATTGGTGGGAATGGTTGGACTCGATGATCCAGTGGGTCTCTTCCAACCTGGTTATTCTGTGATTCTGTGAAAGGAGCTACACACAACAGCGAGTCCTTTTACTTCCTGTTTATAGACACAAAATCTTTAGATCATAGGGAACCCTCCTATGGGTCAGCAACCAAACTGCTTCACTGAATCCATAGTGTTTGTACATCAGAGCTGACTTTACTAGCTTCAAGCACAAGTAAGTGACACAAGATTTTAGAAACATGACATAGCTAAACGAGAATCTTTTAACAATAACCACCATGACACTAGAGCCAGAGGCTTATCTAACACTTCTAATCCAACCTTAAAATTGATCACAGGACATTTTAAGTGTAAGCAACATAAAGATGACATTAAGTGCCCATGTGGGCAAGCTTTTTCAACAACCTGTCTCACTCTTTTTTTAAAAGAGATCTCCATTAATAGTTATGAAGCCCCATCCACAAGTTTGCAGTGGATAAAGGAAGGCAGTATTTGGTTCAGTCTGTTGTAGTTCCACTATCACAAATTCAGTGGGAGGTTGTCTGGTTGTCACTGAGGGCAAAGAATAGACCTACATATACAAAAAATGGTGCTTTAGAAGTACATCACCATGATTAGAATGGATAATCCAAGAGATAAGCCTCTCTATCAAAGTACTCTAGCCCTTATTGTATCACTCCATAGCAGAACATCCTAAGCTTCTGTTTACATTATATGAATTGCTTGGGAAGGAACAAAAATATTTATGAGCTACTTTTGTATTTACAGACTAATACACCTCTGTGTCTCAGTGACAATGCTTTCTCCTTTGTGTATCCCTGATGTACAGCTGTGACAAATTCTGTATCTATGTGGTACCAGCATTTTTCGGCAGAGAAGTATAATTTGGGAGAATTGCTATCACCTACTTTTCATAATATTGTTGCCTCCCCTAGGGAGATTTATCTAGTCCAAATTTGTACTCCAAATTCCCTTTTATATAAACTTATATTATAGCAATGCAATCGAATACCCCAGCTTAACTTCTTTTGCAAGGCTAGACACTGCTACTACAGTAGATCTTGTGATCCTGTCAAAGCAGTGATGTCTTTGCTACATTATACTATTTGGTTTCACACATTCTTAAAACTCCTAGTGTTACTGTTACTGAGAGTGTGATGAGGAGACTTAAAAGTCAATCAGAAGTATATTACAATGAGAGGATCCAGCAGTACCCTCTGCAGCTAGCTATCATGAGGTTGCTTCTACACGGTAGCGGTTATTCTTCACTGACACCAGAAAAACCCACCCTTTAAACCCAATCTCTAATTCATCTTGATCAAAATACATAAACATTTTGTTAAAGCATTCTCATGAGGCCTATCTAATCATTTAAACATCTTTATTGAATTAATGGCCCAAAACCAAGGTTTTGCTAAATGAGAGTATTTTAATACAAACAGCATCCATGCAAAACCTGAAGGATTTCATCCGCAACCAAGCCTGCAGTTATCTCTACTTCCTACTTTCACAACAGAATTGACAAAATGAAGACAGGAAGAGGCATTAATAATTTATCTGTCTGCTTGAGACCTCTCTAGATCTTGGAAGAATCACTCAGACAGTATCTGGAGGAAGGTTCCACCCAGCACAAGAAAAGCCAGCCTCTTCAACTCCCTAACAACAGAGTTAAAGAAAAGAAAGACATCAGTTTCCACTGATATTTACAAGATAAACTGTGCAATAAAACATTTTCTTCATTATTTCAGTTAATTGGATTTTTAAAATATCTTAATATGACATAATAAGCTTAAATACATCTTAGCCTAATTGCAACTATCTAAAAGAACTACTAATTGCATGGAAAGTGACTTTGACACAATTGTTTCTATTTGACAGGAGAAGAATTGCCAGTAAACTAACCCAAGGGAGAGTGGTCTTCCAAATCATCACACTCATAAATTAATGGTCACACCAGCCAGGAAAACAGTGCATTGCTTTACAAAACTGCTTTACAGTAGAAAGTATATTTGACATCCTAAATCTTTGTAGCTTCCAGAGGGAAGAGGAAAGCGTGCCAGCTTCCTTTATTTGGGATTGGAAGATAGTCATAAGTGTTCTGCATTAATATGTTGCTTAAGAAAAAGGCAATAAAAATATTTACAGATTCAACTGTTACAAGGCTTGGATCATCAGAGAACAGCTACCATAAAACAAGGCATCTGGAAGAACAGTAAGCAAAAGGACACCTCAGTACATAAACTCTGTGGCGAGGCCAACCACAGCAATTCTGTAGTGAGAAGAGAATCAAGGCAATTGGGACAGTCATTATAAGCCACTGCAAAATAAATTAGCATGAGAAAGATAAGAAATGACACTTCTGAATAAACATCCTCTGAAGATTAGAGGTGGAAGTCACTAAAGTCGTTTGGAACAAAAAGCTTTGAGGAATGAACACAAGTGAGTGTCCTATATGCTTTGGCCCATGTCCCCACAGCTTACAGTAACATCCTCTGTGTCCTCCTTCGCCTACAAGTCCCTACCCCTGAGGGCCTGAAGTTGCACCTCAAATACCCTCAAATCCCTGCCACATCCCCTCGTGTGCAGCAGGGCTGATCATCCCGCTGCGGAAGGGAGAGCCCCAACATACAGGTCCCTCGACAGCCTCCCCACCCCAGTGGGCAGTCGCAGAGACTCTGCCAGATGTTACAAACTCCACAACATCTGCATCTGCCAGCATCAGCAGTGAGTTCAAAAGGATGGTCACAAACAGCATTAGTAACTGGACCTTGGCAAGAAAATCCTGCTTACAATATTATGCAACATGCATCTTGCACAGCTTTTCCTCACACAATTCAAGTACGGTAATTGGAAATAAGAAAATACACTTCCAAAAATGCAAGCCTCCAGAAAACATCCTCTTGATTACCTGAATTGCTCTAACCGCCGCTTAAAAAATAAATTAAAAAAAACCCAAATCAAACGATAACCAGAATTTGCAGATAAGACTTGAGAATTTCTTGGCCTTAAGATAACATGCTGGTGGCAAAAATTAGTAATAGGAAGTTCAGTATGAATAACTTCTCTTCATAAGAAATGCTACAGTTACAGCTCTGTCACACTAGTTACAGTAGCAGTTAAAACTTTTTTTATATGCTCTAAGCTCATATCAACTCCATTTGCTTCTTCAAAGGAAAAAATAACTGAGACATTTAATTCAATTTTTAATACTTACAGGTCACTGCTGGAATAGATTTGTGGAGGTATTTTGGGGAGGGGTATGTTTTAGCCAATATTTCTTCACCTTTTTTTTCTAAAAAAAAAAGCTTTTACATGCAAAAAAACCTCAGCATAATGAGCATCAGGAAGAAATTAGAGGTTCAATTGCAGAATTTTCAGCTCTCACTATTACTCATGCTAAACTATAGCCTCCAGACCTAGATTTTAATTTATGTAGGAAAAAAAGAACACGTTGCAAATGCATATAGGCTTAAATATCTCTGCCTGCTGGCCTTCTGCATATGTACAGAGGATGACTTGCTACTGAAGCATCACCTGAAATAAATCTGTAAAGCAAGGTGATGAATATAAAGAATAAGCTTGTTAGAGTAAAACTGTCTCGGTGTTTGGTTCTACAGACCCTGGTCAACACACTTCTATTGAGCCGTGCTCCAAACAAGTCCAGAGGTGAGAAAATAAAGTAAGATAAATACATTGTGTGTGACACATCACTCCCCCTTTTGTACATCTCAGCAGCTCCAGGCAGGGTAGCCAGACTGCACACTTCTCCCATATGTGCTGTGATAAAGGGAAAACACAGCACTGAATTCTCCTTCCCTCCCGGAGGCCCAGGCAGAGCCTGGCTCACTGCAGCGTTCAACCACAACCCTGCAATTAGTTACGTGTAGACTTAACTTGACATTATTAAGGGTCTTGCTGACAGGTGGCAGGAAAATGATGGGCTTGTAGGATCACAGCACTAATGATGCTGAAGAAAACAGAATTGAGAAAGAATACAGTTTATAGTTAATTCGTTCACCGAGTAGTTTATGCTATAAAAGTGTCACTTCTACACTTAAAACCCACTGAAACCTGGACTACACTAATCTGGAGTCCTTCCAGTGATTTTCATACACCTTGTAATTACACCTTATAATGAGATTATTTTTCAATGACGTCTTATTTAGATGTGATAACCTACTAAAATAAAGGCTTCCAGTAGATCAGATCCTCTCATCAATAAAAATTTGGAAGAATATAGTGTTATTCTTGTTTGTTAGCAATGCAGAAACTATATATTCAGGCAATATATAAATTTATAACTTATAAGTAACATGCAGCATTCAGAAAAATCATCATTCTCTTAATGGTGTCTTGGTGTCTCTTTTCGGAGGAGAAGTTTTCACCTAAAAGTCTCAAGCATTAAGACAGTAATCCACTTTGTCTATAGAAACACAAAATAATTTGCAAAAGCAGCAGGAACAGCTATTTCATAGACAGCAGATTTCCATTCCCATGGTTATAACCTTATAAAACAAGATATATTTTAAAATAAAACAGAACTACATAGATTTTAAGAAAAATAATTTGCTGACTTTTGGTAACAGTAGCCTCTAAGGAACTATATTTTTACTTGGCTGCAGAACCAATCATTCCAAAATCCCTTTCAATTTGTATCAAAAGTAAACCCCTCAGGAAAGTGTATTTCCCCTGCTAAAAAATGCAGACTGAGATTTTTCTTAATCACTTGTCAAAGACTTTAATAAAATTACTCATTATATCATTTAATCACTGCAGCTCTTGCCATTGTTTTCTATAAAACTGATTAGCATAATACTTCTGTATCCTTCACTTATTTTCCTCATCCATTGAAGTACGGATAATTTAAATCTGAATATTTTCAACCCACTATTTTTCTTTATAGTAAGAAATTATAATTTATAGAATTCATAAAATATAAAAACTTGGAAGCTTCTTTCCATTATCATGGAGTATTAACAGTGCTGGTAAATTCCAAAGGGAACGTAGGAAGACAACAGAATTCATCTTTGATACCACGCTACAGTGTGGAGCAGGAAAGAATGAAATAATGGGTGGTTCTGACTCCCTGCACTGCAGCAGGTCTCGATCTCAGGAACCGGCAGTCAGGAGTATCTGTGAAACATCTTCACCCAAGGAAAGGATGGAACCAAAGGGAGGTTTTCAAGACACTTGCAGAAGCCCTCTTCCTCAGAAAGAGAAAGATTTTACATTGGCATCATGATCCTTCAAAAAACAATAATTAATTAAAAAAAAGAAAACCGAATGTAAAAGCAGGAGGTGAGTATCCTTTGAAAGCAACAAACAGAATAGTTCAGACCTGAGAAACAGAAATAAAACCATAGGACCAGAAGAGGACTGGTTCCCCGAGTGAAGGATTCCCAAAAAGCCAAGAGATCAAGTTTCTCACAAGGCCTCTGTCAAGAATTATTTATGAGCTGCCTAGATTGTCACACTGCCACACTGTAAACAGCAGCTCCAGGAAGGCAGCAGAAGTCCAAAGGGAAGGTATCCAACCTAGTGAAAGCATACGGATTCCAACAGAGCTGACCAAATCCCAAGGTGAAATTACTTCAGCTTTGCCAAAAGGAAAAACAGTATTTCCAGTAACTGACTTCAGTAAGATGCTAGAGAACAATGAAAATAAGAAAGTGCAATTAATCCACTGAAAAAGCAAAATTCTGGGGATAAAGGGATTCCATCACTCTGGAAAATTAAGAAACCTAAATAGCTTCAGGACACAGTTCAGCAAACATGAATACTGAATACTAACTAGGATCAGTATCCAAGACTCTTGATTTTTCATTTTTGCTGGGAGAGTAACAATCACCATCCATATATTTCCACCCTTACGCATAAAAAGGAAAAATAATTTGCAGAAAGATAATAAGATATAAATACACTAAGATTTAAAACCAGTTGTTGCTAGAAGGGTAACTAACCAACCTGTCACACAAGCAATATACCCTATAGTTATGACAAAGGTGTTAACAAATTTCAGTAAAAGCTATTCCAAAGGGAGCGATGCTTTTCCTCCGCAGTCCTGCAGACTGGACAGTCGTGGCCAGCAGGGAGACTGACTGCCTATACAGGCTGGGGCTGCAGCCAAGCAGCCCAGCCCAAAAAACATTGCACCCTCTCTGACCTCACTGAGCAAACACAGGAGAGAAAAATTTGACATCCTCAAAGCTGAATGGCAAGAAAAAAGAATCTCATTTCTGTTCTAATACAGTGGTTTAAAAGTCTCATCCTTCTGCAGAGTGAAGCTCCTTCATCACAAAGACTCCTTTCTCATGCGATAAAGGATCTTTTTGCCATCTTTTCTGTGCTTTCTCACTTCTTTCTTCAACCTTCTATTTTTAAACAGTGTTGTAGACTTACTTCTTTTGGGGAAGAAGCATATTTAAAAAAAAAAATCCCTGAACTTTTATTGCGCTGCACAGTGTCCTCGTAAGTGTTAAGATTAGAGACCGTCTGTCTTCCTCTCACCATACAAATGCATACAAAGTATTTTATCTTCTTTGTCCAACAGCCTGTGTTCCTTCCTAAGAAGACAAAGCATGGGGTTTTCGTCTCTGAAACTGTTACATATTTGAACTAAAGACTCACCACTACATTATTATGGCAACAAGAATACTATAAATTTATAGCTTTAAACAGTACTGTGGAGCTGAAAGAAAAACACAGTACATGATCCAAAGTTAGTTTTCATGCAGAAACTATCATCCTGTATTCTGGAGTCTCGGGATGCTGGTAAAACCTACTACAGAAAGAATAATCACAGCTCCACACATTTGTTGACTAGTTTTTAAAAGCATAATTAAATAAAATACACTATACACTAATACCCAACAAGTCTGTTGATAACCTATATTGTTGCTCTTACTAGCCCAGTGTTGGTGCCACAGTGAATTGCTCCCACAAGTTTTTGCAAACCCCAATACTGTAACAGTAGTGGCAAGGTAATGTCCAGCAGAACCCCAAAAGCACCGAAAGAATTGGAGCAATACTTAGCTTTGAACAATCAGGTTCAGCACAGAAATAAGACTTACCAGCTAAATGTATGAAGACAAAACATGTTACTGAGAGTTGAACCCCAACTAGCAGAGAGCAGCAGTAACAGTAAACTAAAAACTTTTTCTGACGGTCAGACAGGATTTAATCCAGACTTATTTTGAGTTGTTTTTACATCTTTAGTCAATTTGTCTTCCACTTCCCAAGTATTTCCCAGTGTAGACAAGGCCACAGATCAAAATCAAGAGCAGACTCTGAGCTGACAGTCACAAGGTTATGGTGGACAAGTGAAAAACAACTCTAAAATCTGTATGTCCAATTCAAAATTCAAAGCCAGATCAACACCACTGTGGCTTGACCAGCTATTTGAAAAACAGTGAACATTCCCAATGGTTTCAAAGCAGCACAAATTTCACTCCAACGTACAGGGCAAAAAAAATTACGATCAGGACAAAATATTGCAGATGTATAATTTTTAACTTGACAATGTAATTAATGATATCCACCATTAACTGACAACCACTTTCTTTGCAATAAAATAAAATGTTCTGGTTCTAAGTAGCAAGGTAAGATTGAAAAAATGGTAAAGCAGCTATTTAAAATGGCTGGCAGACTCTGGCAAAGGTTAGAATTACATAGTCAAGGCCTCATTAGGTCACACTGCAAGCTTTCTCCACTGCTCCCCTGCTCCACACATCCAGACTATTCCCCTGAGCTGGCAGACAGTGATGCCAGTCTTCTCTGTTTCTGACTTGTAAGACACTGGCTTCACAGAACAGACAAAGTATGGCTAAACAGGATGAAGCTTTCACACGCAAATCACCACTGCTTACAGAAAAATATTTACATGAGAAATATTATTCAAAAATTTGAACTGGATTCCTGACATGTGCCCCTTCCCTGTGCGTCAACATGAGGGAAGGATTTTGTAGGTCCATCACAACCTCTGTAATCCAATAGATGCTCAAATACCAAACTGTATCTCCCAGTGTTCGGGCAATAACACTCTTCTGGCCAAATCATAGAATCATAGAATCATAGAATCACCAGGTTGTAAGAGACCCACCGGATCATCGAGTCCAATCATTCCTATCAATCACTAAAAAATAATCCTAAAAAAAATATCACTAAAAAAGTCCTTTCCCTACAAGCACACTATTGCATAACAAGCAGGAGAAGGCAATTATTTCCTAGGTTGTTCTCCTCCAACTCTTTGAATGCTTCTGTGTGCAGTTAAACTTCTCTTCTTGCTTTTCACACCTGCTAGAACAAAGTACAGTGGTGTCCTCAGGGAAGAAGGCACTCAGATCTGTAAAATCAAATACAAAGCCACCATCCTAAAGAATCAATTAAGCAGCCAGGCATAGCCAGCTGGAAGTGACATGCTGGGAGAGACGGGGTAAAATTCTCATGTAGTTTACAAACTATAAAACTAAAACTAATCTAGAGCAGTCAACAGCAAAGGGAGCATTCATCATCATCACTGGAAACACCACGAAGCTTATCTTAGAAGTTAAACAACCGCTTAAGAAGAGCAGCAATTCTCCCTAGCGGATTGCCTAGGTTATTTTACTGCTATCAATCACTAGATCATCACAGAAAGAAAGAAAACTTGGCATTCTTTGGCTGTTCGTGGCTCATCAGACATCATTAGAAGTTCATTTAGTAGCTCTGTAAGGCGTCCAGCTATTGCAGGTCCTTCCAGGAGGATGCTTAATACCTTCCCGTTATCTGGACTCTTAAATGCTCATGAAGTTAGCTTCTCCAGCCTCTTCTAGAAGGGATTTACAATTATAACTGCAGTTGAACTGGCACTACGAATGCAAATGAGCGTGACAGGTGCCTCAAATACTTCCTTGACCTAGTATACTCTTATGCAGCAACCAAAACATGCAATAGAGAGACAGTGGAAAAACATTTAAAAAAAACCCCACAACCTCAGAAGAAGCAAAAAAACCCCACAGTATTTTCAAAAATGTGGAAGAGACAGGAAACCTTTAAGTTGTACAACAGAGCAAAATCTGGTGTACAGATTAATGAGAAGCCAAGATCCCTAGCTGGATAGTAACTGGTGATACCAAGTATCAACATGCATTGTTATTTCGTAGAAAAGATGTATGAACACTATTATTCTCTTTCCTATTCTTACTTCCAGATTTGCGTTCATCCATTAATTACTTTATTGGAGCACGATAAACCCAAAGCAGTAATGCAATGTTATACCCAAGCACTGCCCACGGATTCAGACACCAACCCATAACTGGAGATGCTCAAAGTTCAGCTTATGAAGACAACATTCACTTCTGATCCCAAGGATTTTGCCAAAGGCTCCTGAATAGTCTTTTCTACCTAATGCAGTATGGACCAAATCTGCCTTTGATGCAACAGGCCTAAATAAGAATAAATGAAGTCAGTAACATTGCTGTGCGAGCAGTTCTGTTGGCACGAGGGAATGTCCTGTATTGCAGTTAGCCACAGCAGCACAAGACAGTCTGCACCTCTTTTCTTCTGCAGAGAAAATGCAAAGAGCAGCTTATCACAGAAATCACCAGCTCAGGCTAAAGGTAAGTGCACCAGTTTTCCAGCAAATCCATCACCCTATGGATGCAACGTTTGCTCTTTTGCATTTTTTTTTTTTTGATCACCACTTTCCAAAAAAATGGTGCTTGGCCTCTGTCCACACAGAAACTTATTTTAATTAATAACTAATGCAAATGAGTATACAGACAACCTCATACCAGCTTTAGTCGTAGCTAACTCCTGATGACCGTCAGTTTAAAACTGACACTTATCTATACAAATTTTTTTTTTAAATCCCTCTGAATAAATCACTGTAACTTGTATTTACAGTACACCAAAAGAGCAGAAAACACCACTGCCATTTCCTACTGCTAAAATTGATAACTAATAAGAACTCTAGTCAATTTAACGTGTTCTGTGAATCTCTACTACCATGCAAAGTATATGCAACACATAAATAGGTAGATGGGTAAACAGAGCAAGTGAAACTATGTTCTCTAGAACATACAGATATCCAGTCATGTAAACACTTCAGTGTTTTCCTTGGATGATATTTGGAGAACTGTGCAATATGCGCTCCTGGCTGCAATATGCCACAGCACAAGATAGAGACATTCTGTGATCCCCGAGTAGGTGTAAAGATAGGTAAACAAAGTAAATGGCATTTCAAAAGAAATAAAAAGCTCTGGATCGTGCCACATAATACCACGTATATGGTTCATCTCAGCAGGGTCATGTCTTTTGCCTCACAACTGTTCAAACAGGACAGAAAATGCTGCAATCATTTCATGTTAGAAAGCCAAAATTTCCTCCGCTCACCCAGTGAATGGAACACTGTGCCCACACTGTTCCTTTCAAATCCTCAGATTTCTAAAAGCGAAGCCAAATGCACTTGCATTTGGAGGATATAGCTCAGTTTAATAAGCTGAGAGCTGAGTATCTTTGGAGAAGATAAAAGCTGGTCTGAAGGAAATATGCCATTACCTCTTTGCAGAGAGATATGTGGAAGCCAGACATCAGCTATAAGGCAGCTTTCTCTAAAAAGCTAGAAAAATGAATGGTCCTCTCCTACTTGGAAGGCAAGGTACTGCTATAGGATCCAAGTGTACTCTTTAACCTGAGGGGTTTTACTTCATAGAATTAAAATTCTTGATTCTTTGAAAAGCTGCAGCAAAATGGGACCATCCATCCAGCATGAGCACGCATCTAAACACAAGTCTGGGCATTTGCCCTCAGAAAGACAAACTTATTAGGGAAAGGGCAGTCCTCTGACTCTCCAATAGCCTCAAGACCTCATCATACAAGCTTGTCTGTCAGCATTTTACAGCGTATCAGACATTATTGCAGTGAAAGATACTTAATAGTCCTACATATATTAAATCAAATGAGGATATTGACATCGTTCACAGTTTCATTAAGCTAATCTTTTTTCCTATCACTTAAGCTTTACCTACTCCCCTCATCCATACCCTCCCAGCAAGGCTACTGAGCCTAGGCAAGGCATGCTGCTTAGCACAGTCACGTTTCACTCTTCCAAGTCAAAAAACCTACTTATCCTCCACCTCCAGGGCTGCAACCCAGCTTCTTCTGCAGAAAGACACCACAGTCTTTGGACTAATCTACTAATCGATGCTCAAGGCAAGAATAGAACTTAAGTAAATATAATGGTTAAAAAGAAATTGCAAGTCTTGAAAGTCGAGAGGTCTGCTGCAGGGAACTCTGTTGTGGTGACCAAGGGTACCAGGAGAATGTTCTGAAGTCTATGAACAGGCTCCAATTTGATCTCAATGACATTTGGATCAGTCCCTTAAAATGAATCACTTCTAAGCACTATTCCTGTCCATCAATTCATGTATCTCACCACTGTGTATTAAGGTGCCTCCTCTCTCTCTCTCCTCCATAAAGATGTAGCAAACAAAGTACTGAATATGGACAGAATTGTTAATATGCATTCAGCACACAGACCCCACAGCAGAGCTGCCAAGCAAATAACTCACAGTAAATGCATTTGTTTATTAAGTCATCTCTATTTTTCTTTCCTCAGCTCCAATAGCAACTTACTCTTTGTGTTTCTAATAATGGCAACTGTAATCTGGAAACAATCCCCTAAAATTCATTTGACAAGAGTAATGTTGTTTGGGTTTAAAGGAATACAATTATGCCAAACAAACCTCACCTAGCTCAAAGTAGGATCGTCATAACAAAATTAACAATATTTTGTCTATAAGAGCCTGAAAAAGAAAATTCTGAAGTAAAATAACAAGGTTTAGTGATTGGGTATTTGTGTTCAGCCCAATTCTTCCTCCATTGATGGCAATGGGAAAATTGCCACTGATTTCAGGGACTGCAGAAACTATGTTTATACTCAAAATCTGCATTGCTTTAGGGAGCAACTGCCACTGTGAATCATAACACTCTGAGAAAGAAATTCACAAACTATATATATTATGACTTGCATTTCCAAATCATACACAAGTACAACCAGTTTTTTTATAACACTAGAAGAGGAGACTTCCTATGGGATAAATCCATACATATTTCCCAGAACAAATCTGTATTTGCCCCAGCACCAGGACTGGGGTGTTACCCACAGAGTGAAGCTGGCCCCAGCACACCTCCCATACAGCGTTCCTGCTCGAGGCTGCACAGCCTTCAGGCAGTCTCTGGAACTGGGCTCCATCTAATACAGAACAAAAAGCATTTGTAGGTGGTCTTTTTTCAAACATTTAAAGAATTCCAACACCTATTTTTTAGCCAGTGCTCACAGAATTTTTTATTACAGTAGTTATATCAAGTAGCCTGGAGGTGTTATACTCTAATGGAACATAATTCTTTTATTAAACTATTATATTTGTTTAATTTATTCAATAAACTCCTACATAATCACATTTGGAAAAAAAACCCAGATCTTACGATTCATTCACAGTGCTCTCTCCTGATAGCTCTGGCTTGAAGAGATGAACAGTCACTTTAGCTGAGCAAATTGCAACTTCCAATCGGATATTTATGAAAACTGTTAAAAAAAAAAATTAAAAGGGAAAAAAAATCAAATTGCATGGCTCTTCCAAGCAAAAATAGGGCTTATAAAAAGATTTAATGCAAGAATCCAGAACTCCTCTACATTTACAATGACAGTTGCCTATACTGTGTTTTGCGAGTGTCTTAAGATAAATTCCTATGTTAAGAAAAACACAATGCTTTTTATCCTTCTGTGTAACAGTAGGCTAAAACTGACAGAACCCATCAAGAATAAACCACTGTGATTTCACTTACAGTGCTAAAACTTGCCTAGATGCCATAGGGGGTGTGGAAATCTTAACAGGAGATGCCCAAATGGCTTTGGAATTGTCCCAGAATGGAAGGAGAGATTCAGTCAGGAAGAGAGGGATACAAGGAATTAGATTCAACCACTGAGCTGGCAAGAGGGGGATCAAGGTAGCCTTTGCTCATGCCCCTCTTGTTCCCTCCACCAGAGATGCCACACGTGTAGCCTCCCCCAAACTCTACCCCAAAACCCCACATCATTCAGCCACCACTCCTTTTACATACCCACACCCCCCTAG
Source organism: Clamator glandarius (assembly GCA_033459285.1). Classification (NCBI taxonomy): domain Eukaryota; kingdom Metazoa; phylum Chordata; class Aves; order Cuculiformes; family Cuculidae; genus Clamator; species Clamator glandarius. Next base: position 1,568,277 of record JAUNZM010000086.1, read on the forward strand.
TTCTGTACACGCCCAAGACATCACTATCCCAGAGCAATTCAGCTCAGACAAATGTATTTTCATGCTCTGTATGACTTTTTCTGGGGGCAAGCTCAGCGCTGGGTGTGCAAAAGGGATCCCCGTGGCACTGCTCCAAGGTCTTACTTCAGTCCTAGCCACTACCCTCCACCTCATCCCTACCCTGCTTGAGTACCTTTGGCCGATCCAACTCCACTGCCCAACCTCCCAGCCAGGCTCCCAGTTTTATCCCAGCCTTGTCTGCTCCCCATGACAGTCTCACCTCCCAGCAGCATTTGGATTGCGTATAATCCAATTTTCTGAATTTCACTTGAGCTTCTAGATGTGCTCTTACACTGCTCTGCCCCATGGCTTTCCCAGCTACTTGAACACTAGTATCTGATCCCTAATAGGGGCATTATACTTCTTATTACCATTTACTTCCTACCTTTTTCTTGCAAACACAACATAACTAACATTCTCAAGCAGTCACTACAACACACATACTCTTCAAAATCACAGAACCACAGAATAACCAGGTTGGAAGAGACCCACCGGATCATCAAGTCCAACCATTCCTATCAATCACTAGACCATGCCCCTCAGCACCTCGTCCACCCGTGACTTAAACACCTACAGGGAAGGTGAATCAACCACCTCCCTGGGCACCCTGTTCCACTGTCCAATGACCCTTTCTATGAAAATTTTTTTCCTAATGTCCAGCCTAAATCTTCCCTGCAGGAGCTTGAGGCCATTCCCTCTCATCCTGTCCCCTGTCACTTGGAAGAAGAGGTCAGCTCCCTCCTCTCTAAAGTTTCCCCTCAGGTAGTTGTAGAGAGCAATGAGGTCTCCCCTCAGCCTCCTCTTCTCCAGGCTAAACACCCCCAGCTCTCTCAGCTGCTCCTCATAAGATTTGTTCTCCAGCCCCTTCACCAGCTTTGTTGCTCTTCTCTGGACTCGCTCCAGAGCCTCAACATCCTTCTTGTGGTGAGGGGCCCAGAACTGAACACAGGATTCGAGGAGCGGTCTCACCAGCGCCGAGTACAGAGGGAGAATAACCTCCCTGGACCTGCTGGTCACGCTGTTTCTGATATACAAGCCAGGATGCCATTGGCCTTCTTGGCCACCTGGGCATTCTACTTGGCAGTAGAATCCAATGTAATCAAAGTTGTTAAATTCCTGGGGTCTTTTTCATCAATATCTCTGCAGAAGGTTTTCTTTGGCTGGTTGTTCTTTTGTATCTAGTTTGTTTCTGAAAAAAACAGCTACACTTTCTAAAAGATGCATCAACACAAAACAGAGAAAGGTGCACCAGCACACACAAAAGCAAGATGGATATAACCACATTTGCCTAAGCAGCAAACCTCTCTCAAACAACAAATGCACCCTGCATTTTATTTAAGCGACTCCTTTTTTGTTGTTTTTTTTTCCCCCCAAAACTATCCGAAATAGCTAAAGACAATAAAACCTTTTTGCATCTAACAATCAAAACAGATTAGCAATCCATCAAAATTGTCTAATGAATTAAAAACATGCTCTACCTACCTATAATACAATGCAGGTACTTAGATCCAAATTACAGTGGGAGGATCATTGCTCAACACAATTTGACAGACTTTGCATCTTTAAAATAATAAGCCATGAACACTATACTTCATCTGATTCTAGACTTATTGAAAGGTATGTAATTAGGTAGCCAGCTTCATGCTAAGCAGAAATGAAACACATTCTTATTGCCCATTCAGAAGTTGTATTCACATTACCAAAACCCACTTCCAGCAAAGAATGATGATTTTGGAGTCCTATTTATCCACTACTCTGCTTCTTCTGTAGTCATACACACCCATGCAAATCAACACATCACAATTTCGCAGTTATTAAACTACTTTCCACTTTATATAGATTTCTGAACAAGATACTGGGTAGCAAAGGTGTGCTCCTTCTGTCCCCTGAAAAAGTACCAAAGCAGCATGACAGAGGTAACCAGGAGGGCTAAGATCTATCAGTAATAAGCATGAATACAGTGAATTCTTTCTTTAGCACTTTGGTGACTTTGATGCACCCTTAAATTGGCATGTTACATGAACCTTACCCGATGCATGCTGCCCAACATAATCTCAAGGCTAATTTTGTTGGCTTTGGAAGAGGAATATTTTATCTCAGTTTGATTCCAATTAATTATTCAAATTAGGGTCTGCACAGTCTTAATGGATGGAGACTTACAATTTAACAATACACATGTTAGCAATGAACTAAATTAAGTCATCACAATAATCTCAGTAATTTGAACATGTTTCAGGAAGAGTCTCAATAATAATTGAAGCTGCGAATTCCTGACATAAGATTTCCTCAGAAGACAGTATTTGACATAAGCAGGCTTCAAAACCAAAAATGTTTATGATACAGAAATATTTAAGAACAAGTCTTTGACAGTAAATACACTTCTACAACAGTACATACAAAGATATCAGTCTTCAGAATCTTTTAGTATTTGGTATGGGCATTTAGCCTTTTGCAGAACTTATATTTTTTTATTAAACAAGGCTGAGTAGTTCCTAAACTGCCACATATGCAAAAACCTTCACGTTACATTGGCTAAAAGAAAAAAGTAAGCTAGAATACATGAATAAAAAGCTATATTAATCACCATTCTCCATTCCTTAGAAAAACCACCAAGGTATTACCAAAAATCATAATTTCCAGGTGCATACTGGAAAGAAAAAAAATGCGCTGATTAGGTTTACAAGAATGATTGCTAAATGTTTCACCACTGAGGACATATTATGGGTTCTAAAGTTAAGTGCCTGCATTTCCACTTCTACTGTAGGGAAGAACAGAAAAACAAATATACGATTAACTCAAATGAAATATTTTTGTTACAGATGGGAGTTGATCACAGTGGAACTATAAAATAAATAAAATAATATCATAAGAAATGGGATTTACATCTCTGCACAGATATGAAAACTTACGTTCATTAACAGCTGCTTAATCTATTTGGAAAACAGTAGAGAGCATTGCTCCACTGCTGCTCTACCCACCAGCACTGTTACTCCCACAGAACTTTATTTTTAATCATCATTTGTGTGCTTCTGCACAATTGTCTTTGTGCACCCAACACACTTTAAAAACAAATCAATCAGCATCACCAACTTTCTCTTTTATTCCTGACCATAAAAGCTTCTACCTCGTACCTAGAAAACCTATCAAATGACTGCCTGACAAGCCCTGCCAGAACTTGTGTTTTTAGAACACTGGACTTCCTGGTATTTATTCTACAGAAAGGATATCACCCTACCAGTCTGAAGAATTACCATTAGGTAATTTCAGTGGAAGACATTTAAAGTCTTGACAATTACAATCCTGTATGGAAAAATACCAAAAACACAATGCTATAACCCATCTCTACCCACATGTTTAATGAGATCACCGGTCATGCGTTACGTTCTCTGCTACATGGAACTGACTGACAAGAAATCTACCCCCGAGTTAACAGGCAGCATAACAGACAAATCTGCTATAAAGAAGCAGTTTGCCCTGGATGTCGGTTGTTCGGGTTTGGGGTTTTTTAGGAAGTACTAACTGAAGTTTACACAAGTCTGTTGAAATGCTCCCATTGGTTTTTTTTAAGAAATTTTTAACCAGGCCCCAAGATCTCCTTGAGCAGAAGTTAACTTCAAAGAATTTTTTTTTCTTGAGTGCAGAGATGGCTGGAAATCAGAATTATTGTACTTTGTGGCAAATCCATCTGAACTACAAAGTCTAAACCAAACATGAAATATGCCAAGAAACCTAATAGAAAGAAACATTCATCTGTTATTCACAGATTGACTTGGGCATAATGCACACTTACTGCTGAGCATTTTTATGTAAGTGACTCAGGGCCCAAACAACAGAAAAACCTCTCCAAGAAACTTTTCTGGCAAAATTTAGATCCCTGAAGACATTAGAAGCTAGGTTCGCATTCAGGACAGCTTCATGGGACCCATATGCCCAAATCCTGCAACCGTATCCCATTTTATACTCTTAGGTCTTCAGTGGATTGTGGTCTGCATTGCTACAGCTAATTATTGATAGCTTGACACAAAAAAAAAAGCTGCAAGACCTAAATCCTTCTCATTACAGTGCTATCATCTTAGGCACAGCCTTACTAGACTTGCCAACGTTGCTTTAGTTTTCATTGAGGGGGGAGGTGGTAAAGTTTTTACTGGTGGAGGTTAAAGGCCATTCTGAAATGTTTTGTCCTCCATGAGAAAGGATCCCAGTGATAAATGCAACAGTCCCACAGCAAAACTGTCCATCTTCAGTGATATTAACTACTGGATATAATGTAATTTGACAAAAGCAGGTCTACAACCAGTACAGGTTCTGTTCAAACCTGTCTTAAGTAGATGCTTATGAAAATAAGTGGTGTATGGAATACAGGTGCAGTGGTACGAAAACATTCAAACAACAGACAGCTATGCCACAGCAATCCAAAAAAAAAAAAAACACTCCGAAATGATTCTTTTCCAAATTAATTCTAAGCAACTAATTAACAAAGAAGATACTTTTCATTCCTAAGAAGTTTTTACATTAATAAAAATGGGAAATTGTCTTCTGTGCCTCTTCATAGTGCATTTCAGTTTTTCTTAACAACTAGATACTGGCTTAGAGAACCGTCAGTTTAGGCTGGTATCCCAGCTACAGGAATACATGCATGGGAAAACACATAAGCAGCAGGAAAGTACAAGCAACCAATCCTCAGCTGTAGCTTTCTGGTGTTCAACAGCCTGTAGTTTAGGGACATTCTAAGCCAGATGCTTTTGGTGCATTGTGAAGCTCTTCTCTGTCAATCTGTCATTTTGAACCCGTTTGAACCCATTTACATTTCTGACTGCCACAGCTTTCTGTGGCTGTTAAACACATGATTTCATCATACGTTGCGTCAGAAAATACTTGGCATTTCTTTTAAACCTGCTGCTATATAACTATGAATGAGTTTCCCTTGCTTCACGTTCTTTAAGCCCTCTGTTCCTGTCTCCAGTGTTTGGGAATTCACATGTATTAAAGTATCACCCACCAGTTACCTTTTTCCAGACCAACGTGATGAATTTCTCATTTTGTGGCAGTCGTTCCATGGCAAGGCATGTCATTCTTGCCTTTCCCTACAGCATTTTAGGCTCTACTGTATTTTTTAATGTAATCTGTTCCTAAATATTTTACTTTTTTTATAGGGTACTTATGAATATGTCAAAGAATGCAGTTGTGTCAAAATCATCATTGGGCTATCACCTAACTAATCAACTTTGATGAATCTTACATAGTCACAGCTTTATTAAGTAGCCAGTATCTAAATGTAAGCTTACACAGCAAAAAGCTAAGTAAGAGTTAATGGAGAATCATTACAGTCCTGAAAAGCTCTGCTGTCTTCTGATGAAGTCTTAGTCATGTTACACAGACAGATGTAACGTGTATTTAAAACACAAATTCTGTCACCACACTTCAGAGCACAAGCTGAAAGAAATGTAAGTCTCATTCTTTTTTGTTGTAGTTTTGGGGGGTTTTTAAAACTAAAAACGTCACTAGGATAAATACAACTTCTTGAAACAAGACAGCTGGCCATCTTGATACACTTCCAGGAATGAATCCGATTGCAAAACCCTAAGCCTTGTAGCTCTTAGACTAGAAGCACATGGCAAGCAAGGACAACTCAACTGGCTGTGCATGAAACAGAAGCAATCAGTGTTTGGAACAATTTCAGTGCAAGGTCTGTGACTGAAGTTAAAGTCTGACTCCGCAATCCCTACTTCAAGTTCACTTCACGGGCACAGCCCGCTATTGCTAACACAATAAAGAGCTGCCTTATCTGCTATGGTATCTTGAGGCAGAGATACAGGAAGAAAAAAAAAACAAACACATGGTCCCAAAAGTTTGTACTGCCTGCAAACAAACAAAAAACAAAAAAAAAAAAAGAGAGAGAGAAACCGGGTAAGAACCAACAGGGACCTGTTTCAGTAGAAAGTAAAATATTTCAGCAGGCATGAGGTAACAAATAACACAGCCTTCCAACATCTCTACCAAAACGCTTGTAGGTGACAAGGTCAGAAGGAACATGCCAGAAGGAAAACAGCTTCAGCCAACTCTGCTTCAAGCCCCACAAAGGAAAGGTGGCAAAACCTTACATGTAAAGAAAGAAAAAAACGCAGTTGTCTGAGCACTATCTTCCCTCTCCTGACCTAAAAATGCTTTAAATTAACTTTTTGCTTGCAAACAGTTGTCCCTGGATTACTTACAAGAAAAAAGACACCCCACAATTAAAACATTTGGCAAATAATTTAGCCAATGCATGGCCCATCTTCAGGCTTCTCTAAAACTGGGCCATGTTCAGTGCTCTCTTGCCCTTCCTCTAATTTTGTCTTGCAACTATTTTACTCTGATGACTTCAGGCTCCTCATAGCAATAATCTTTTCTTGCACCTGTTGTGTAGTGAGACTCTTCCTAACAAACGTAGAAAAAGCAACTAATGCACATGCGTTACAAAAATTTTCTAAGCACAAAAGCAGTTAGAACTCTCTCTCATTAATCCTATTTCAAAATTTACCACAGTCAACAAAGCTGCAAACATTAGCAAAGCAAAACGGGAATAAAAATATTCCAGCTACATTTTGTTCTTTTTATATAAATGCGTTCTCTTGTTTGAGGCCAACTACAGAGCATATGAATGCACTGAAGATTATCTAGAAGGGTTTATATTTTATTTGCAGTATATGCCAAACGTAATTTGCTGCAGGAAAGGCTTTTAAAGCGAAGTTTATACTTCATAGTTATACTGCACATATCGAAACACTCCAATATAAGCAAGTTTGACTTCCACAGGAATTGTGCTCTCAGATGCTAACCTTGAAACTTACAGAGTTCTAAAAGACAACTATGAAAAAAACCACTGTTAAAAGTATACCTTGATCATCTAAATCTATAGAATTTCAACAGTTTGCTTAATTCAACAGCACTATTCACACTTAAAGGCCATCATCTTTAAATAATCAGGAGAGAAATGGGAAAACAGGGCAAGAGCATTCACAGAATAAGAGTATTCCCTTACTGTACAATTTCCTTTGCTTTCTTAAACCCCCTTTTTCAGCTGGTAAGATCAACTTAAAGCAATCAAATACTTTTCTCACTACAAATAAAGTCCATACATTCATATAAATCTAGAGTAAAATAAATACAATAAAAACATTGTAAAACCCATTCGCCTGCAAGATGTACAATGCTTAAACAGAACTCCAGCACACTTAAGTCCTGAAAAAAAACCCCAAACCAAACACTAAACAGGTGAAGTAAGATAGGAGGTTTTATATCAACTCCATCTAATTTTGCATTCCACACCTAATAAACATTTTCTACGACATCAGAACTTCCCAAAAGATGCAGACAAGTAAATTATTTAATTCCTATCCTCACTTATAAATATTTCACATTTGCTAGTGCAATGCCCAAGGAAAACTGATTCAAAACATTTTTATACAGCACTGAGACAACCTCCTGGGAAAATAAATGTAACACTCTGCATGGGGTTCCAACAGTGTGTGCACAGCCTGCAAATCCCCAAGCTCACATACTCGCTGTCAGACACAACCATGTGATCTAATTTAATTCATCATCTTAACAACTAAATTTAAAACTAATTATTACACTTTTCATTCCATAGAAGACCATTCTGGATCCTTTATTAGTTTCCAGACTGATCTATGTGTAAGCATCCTTTATTCTAAAGGCAATGCTGTCCTAGAAATCAAATTTTCCCCTCAGATAGTATTCATTCAAACTTCATCAGCCCATCCTACTTAACCCTTCTTTGCAGGTGCTCCAGTTTGAAGGCACCACTTCTAAGTACAGGGAACCAAGCTGACTCGGTATTTCCACTTCCTCAGATAACACCACTAACACTTTATCACCATCAGAAATCTCTCTGCTGATAAACTCCATCCCAGGATCTACCTCGAGATAGTTCCTCCAGTTGGAGGGCAAATTCTTACCACTGTTAGTAACACTGCTAAACACCAACCTCTAGTGAAAACGCTACCTGGTCATTAAAACCTGCTTACCATTTGCAACATGAAAATACATCACAGAATCATAGAATAACCAGGCTGGAAGAGACCCACTGGCTCATCGAGTCCAATCACTCCTATCAAACACTAAACCATGTCCCTCAGCACCTCACCCACCACACACAACCAGTGCAGTCTGCAGAAACAATAGCAGGTTCTTGAATTTATATCCAAGATAGTGTATTTTCAATTTTTTGAAGCCTTCACAAAATTCCAAGAGAAAATACCATTTCCATATCAGAATGCTTACAGAACACTGGTCCTGGTTTAGTAAAGCATTCATGTAATGTCTGATCGGAAACATTCCCATCACATTCAGTGGGTGCCTTCAGAAGGTTAAAGTCACACTTGAAACGCTTCACTGGATTTAATGGGTTAATATTTCAAGGTGGAACTTACAAAACATATTCAAGGTTCACTTGAGTGCCTCATCTCTGAACGTTAAAGGTTTAAAAGGAAAATGGAAATATGTATTTTATAAATTCCTCCTTTGAATGGATACACTAAGCACTGAGCGTGTGTTCTTGGCTTCTTGCCTTAAGCTAGAGCCGAGCCCAGCGCCTTCTCACACCCCCAGGAATCGAGTCTCACCTCCCGCTGCCTTCCAAGCGCAAATCGCTACACGAGGCTCACGCGTGACCAGATGCTCGAGCGACTTCGCCCAGGAGACTTCATTCATCTTCTCCCAGAGAGCAGCGATTAGCCTGCCTACCTGCCCGGAGATGCCAATTAACGCAAAACTGCATCGTTTATCCTTAGAAACTGCCCCGCGGGGGGAGGGACGGACAGCCAGGCACAATCACAAAGCCGTTTTTCTCACCAGGTTACAACAAAGACGGAGGCTTTTAGGCTCACGCTCGACCCGTTAGTTTCACAACAAGGGTGTGAAACACCCGGTGCCGCTCCGGAGCGACCCGTCTCCAGACACGCCTTCTGTTCATCTGAGAAACCGCATACTCGAGAGCAAAGAAAACCATCGCTTTAGCCCGCCTCCGGGTGCTTCGTAAACGTTAAATAAGAAGGGAGACATACAGAGGAAGAAAGAAAAAAACTTTTGGACTCGCGGGGAAGCTGCCCCGCCGCCAAATTCCCACGGGGGGAACCCGGACGCCGCATCCCCCGCGCGTACCTTGATGATGCTGCTCCTGCGCGGGGCGGCGCGGGCCGCTTCCAGCAAGCAGCCCTCGGGCTCGGGGGCCGCCCCGGGGAAGCGCTCGGCGGCCCCGACGGCGGCGACGCCGCTGCGGCGCTCCCGGCCCCGGCCCGCCGGCTCGGGCTCGTCCTCGGCGCGGGGAGCGGCGCGTCCCGCAGCCTCCGCCATCGCCCCGCAGCCGCGGCGCTGCGCTCACCGCGCGGAGGGAGCCACCGCGCAGCCCCCCGGGGCCATGGCCGGTCCCGCCGAGACGGGAGAGCGCGGAGCGGGGCCGAGCGGCGGGAGGAGCGGGGCCACGACTCCGAGCGGCGGGCGAGGAAGAGCGGGGCTGTGGGTCCGAGCGCCGGGAGGAGCCGGGCAGAGGTCGGAGCAGCGGGAGAAACGGGGGCTGCGGGTCCGAGCTCCGGGCTAGGAGGCGCGGGAGGAGCCGGGCTGCGGGCGCTGTCGGGCGGCGAGCAGAAGCCGGGCAGGGGTCGGTCCGGCGGCAGGAGGCGGCGCGGCGGCCGCACGAGCTCTGACGGGCGGCGCTGACGGGCGGCGGCCGCGGCCAATCGGCGGGGAGGGGGCCCCGCGGCGGCCAATGGGCCCGGGGGGGGCCGGGCCGAGGCTGCGAGGGCGGGGAGGGAGGGTCACCCCGAGCCCAAAACGCTGCCCGGTGAACTCGCCGAGGCGAGTTTTGGAGTTTGAGAAAGGGAGAGTTCTTTATCGGGCCCCAACGATCGTGTGCGGGCAGAGAGGGGCTGGGACAGGGCGGATTTCACAGAATCATGGAATAGTTCGGGTTGGAAGGGACCCCAAAGCCGATCCAGCTCCAACCCCCCTGCCCTGGGCAGGGACACCTCCCACCAGCCCAGGCTGCCCAAGCCCCGTCCAACCTGGCCTTGAGCACCTCCAGGGATGGGGCAGCCACAGCTTCCCTGGGCAGCCTGTGCCAGTGCCTCACCACTCTCATAGGGAAGAAATTCTTCCTTATCTCTAGCCTAAATCTGCCCCTCTCCAGTTTATACCCATTGCCCCTAGTCCTGGCACCACAAGCCTTTGGCAACAGTCCCTCCCCAGCTTCCTTGTAGCCCCCTCAGGTACTGGAAGGTCACTTTCCCACAGGAGAAAGTAACAGTTCTGTTACTTTCCAAGGACGAATTTTAATGTTACTGTGAACTTCACAGCAGTCGAGCTGGCTCCAGCTCCGTCTGACCTTGCATTTGAGACAGAGAAGGGCGGCGAGCAGAGGCGAGCAGAGAAGACACAGCAGCCCAGTACAGAGCAAACTGAACTCCAGGCGTTCTCATCTCTTAAAGGAATCATAGACTCATCGAATCACCAGTTTGGAAGAGACCCACCGGCTCATTGAGTCCAACCATTCCTATCAATCACTAGACCATGCCCCTCAGCACCTCATCCACCCGTCCCTTAAACATCGCCAGGGAAGGTGAATCAACCCCCTCCCTGGGAACCAAGGGGGTAAGAGGCTCGGACCCCTCGCCCGCTCTGTCCCCCGCGGGGCCGCCGGCGCCGCCGTCCCAGAGGCAACACCGCCCCCTGGCGGCGAACGGCGGCGCTTCCCCGCCCCGGAGCCCCCGCTGGGACCGAAATCGCCGGCAAATAAACCCTCTCAGACTGATTTTGGAGCTTTAGAAAGCGAGCGGCCTGTACCAGCCCGGGCAACGCGAGGGAGCGACCCCATCGACCGTCTGCAGCCAGACAGGGGCTGGGACACAATGGATTTTCCCACTTACAGGCATATAAACTTTCCCAGAAATCTTATGTGTGTTCTATTCCGTTCCAAGAACTCATTTTAATGTTATTATGAACTTCATAACAGTCAAATCTCTGCTAATTTGGAGAGCTGGCTCCAGCGCTGCTCGACCTTGTGTTTGAGACAGAGAGAGGCTGTGAGCAGAGGTGACACCGCAGACACATCTGTGTTCAGTTCTGGGCCCCTCACCACAAGAAGGATGTTGAGGCTCTGGAGCGAGTCCAGAGAAGAGCAACGAAGCTGGTGAAGGGGCTGGAGAACAGGCCTTATGAGGAGTGGCTGAGAGAGCTGGGGGTGTTTAGCCTGGAGAAGAGGAGGCTGAGAGGAGACCTCATTGCTCTCTACAACTACCTGAAAGGAGGTTGTGGAGAGGAGGGAGCTGGCCTCTTCTCCCAAGTGACAGGGGATAGGATGAGAGGGAATGGCCTCAAGCTCTGCCAGGGGAGGGTCAGGCTGAACATCAGAAAAAAATGTCACGGAAAGGGTCATTGGGCACTGGAACAGGCTGCCCAGGGAGGTGGTTGAGTCACCATCCCTGGAGGTATTTAAAACATGGGTGGACGAGGTGCTGAGGGACGTGGTTTAGAGGTTGATAGGAATGGTTGAACTCGATGATCCTAGAGGCCTTTTCCAACCTAATGATTCTATGATGGCAGGCAGGAAACTGGCACTGTGGCCTTAGTTAACCCAAGGACCACTCAATTGGGAAGAAACCCTATTACGAGGGCTGTAGGTTCGCCTGCCCAGCTGAAGTGCATTTACACCAATGCACGCAGCATGGGAAATGAGAAGGAGGAGTTGGAAGCTGTGGTAGGGCAAGGAGACTATGACGTTGTTGCCATTGCGGAGACGTGGTGGGATGACTCATACAACGGGAGTGTACCCATGGTGGGGTATAAACTCTTCCGGAAGGACAGGAAGGGCAGAAGAGGAGGCGGGGTAGCCCTCTATGTTAGAGAGGGCTTTGATACCCTCGAACTGGACTACGGTCAGGAAGGGACTGAGTGCCTGTGGGTAAAAATCAGAGGAGCGCACAGGCAGGCAGATATTGTGATGGGAGTCTGCTATAGACCACTCAGTCAAGAAGAAGCAGCTGATGAGCTCTTCTACAAACAACTGGGAGTAGTCTCAAGATCGCTACCTCTAGTCCTCGTGGGAGACTTCAGTTTCCCGGATATCGGCTGGGAGTATAATACAGCAGCAAGGAAGCAGTCCCGGAGGTTCCTGGAGTGTGTGGAAGACAACTTCCTCACACAGCTGGTGAGCGAACCGACAAGGGACGGTGCCCTCCTGGACCTGCTGTTTGTGAACAGAGAAGGACTGGTGGGGGATGTGAAGGTTGGAGGACGCTTGGGGCAAAGTGATCATGAGATGATAGAGTTCTCAGTGCTGGGTGAGATGAAGAAGGAGGTTAGCAGAACAGTCGCGCTCAACTTTCAGAGAGCAGACTTTGGACTGTTCAGAAGGCTGGTCGGAAATGTCCCATGGGAGGCACTCCTTAAGGGCAAGGGAGTCCATGAGGGCTGGGCGCTCTTCAAAATCAACTCCTAGCAGCTCAGGAGAAAGCCGTCCCGATGTTTCAGAAAAGTAGCCAGCGGGGCAAGAAACCAGCGTGGTTGAGTTGGGAGGTCCTGAGAGACCTAAGAAGAGGAAGGTCTATGAGCTTTGGAGGAAGGGGCAGGCATCCTGGGTGGACTATAGGGAGGAAGCGAGAATGTGCAGGGAAAAAATCAGGAGGGCTAAGGCCCAACTAGAAATCAGATTGGCCAAGTCTGTGAAAGACGATAAAAAATCTTTCTACAAATACATCAACAGTAAAAGGAGGACTAGGGAGAATCTCCAGTTCCTACAAGATGCAGAAGGAACAACAGTAACAGGGGATGAAGACAAGGCTGAAGTACTCAATGCCTACTTTGCTTCAGTCTTTAATAGTAAGGAAAGTTGTTCCCTCTGCGCACAACCCCAGGGGCTGGAGGAGCAGAATGAGGTTCTCATGATCCAAGAGGAGGTGGTTAGAGACTTGCTTGCCCAGCTAGATGCCCACAAGTCTATGGGGCCGGATGGAGTCCACCTAAGAGTTTTGAGGGAACTGGCGGATGTGCTGGGCAAACCCCTTTCCATCATCTTTGAGCGGTCGTGGACGACTGGGGAGGTACCACTGGACTCGAGGCTGGCTGATGTTGTGCCTGTCTATAAGAAGGGGCACAAGGTGGATCTGGGCAACTACAGGCCTGTCAGTCTGACCTCAGTACCAGGGAAAGTCATGGAGCAGGTGATCCTGAGTGCTATCACAAAGCACTTGCAAGAGAACCGGGTGATCAGGCCCAGTCAACATGGGTTCACGAAAGGCAGGTCTTGCCAAACTAACCTGATTGCCTTCTGTGACTGAGTGACTAGACTCTTGGATGAGGGAAAGGCTGTGGATGTAGTCTTCTTGTACTTTAGTAAAGTCTTTGATACAGTTTCTCGTAGCATTCTGCTTTGGAAACTGCCTCTGGACTGGACAAGCACACACTCTCCTGGGTGGAAAACTGGTTGGATGGCTGGGCCCAGACAGTGGTGGGAAATGGAGTTTACTCCAGCTAGAAGCGAGTTACAAGTGGGATTCCCCAGGGCTCAGTGCTGGGTCCAGCCCTGACTTAACTGTTCATCTGTTCCCAACATTAAATTAGATGTTAGTACACACACCGCATTCTACACAGCAGCTCATAGAGGTTTGCTTAGGGGCGCAGCAAGCCTGCCCAGCCCTACTCCTCCCATTTTTCATCTTTCTATATAATCTCTTGCCCATCTGTTTTGCTTGCCATCCACTCTCCTCCAGCTTGGAGGCCAGTGACAAGTGATGTCCCCAGGGCTCAGTGCTGGGTTCAGCCCTGTTCAATGTCTTTATCAATGACCTGGATGAAGGCATCGAGTGCACCCTTAGCAAGTTTGCAGACAACACTAAGCTGGGTGGAAGTGTCAATCTGCTGGAGGGTAGGGAGGCTCTGGAAAGAGATCTGAACAGGCTGGACCACTGGGCTGAGTCCAATGGCATGAGGTTTAACAAGGCCAAATGCCAGATCCTGCACTTGGGGCACAACAACCCTAAGCAGAGCTACAGACTGGGAGAAGTCTGGCTGGAAACCTGCCTGAAGGAGAAGGACCTGGGGGTGTTGGTTGATAGTGACTGAACATGAGCCAGCAGTGGCCCAGGTGGCCAAGAAGGCCAATGGCATCTTGGCTTGTATCAGAAATGGTGTGACCAGCAGGTCCAGGGAGGTTATTCTCCCTCTATAATCAGCACTGGTGAGACTGCCCCTCAGTATCTCATCCACCCACACCTTAAACACCTCCAGGGAAGGCGAGTCAACCACCTCCCTGGGCAGCCTGTTCCAGTGCTCGATGACCCTTTCCATGAAAATTTCTTTCCTGATGTCCAGCCTGACCCTCCCCTGGCAGAGCTTGAGGCCATTCCCTCTTGTCCTGTCCCCTGTCACTTGGGAGAAGAGGCCAGCTCCCTCCTCTCCACAACCTCCTTTCAGGCAGTTGTAGAGAGCAATGAGGTCTCCCCTCAGCCTCCTCTTCTCCAGGCTAAACAACCCCAGCTCTCTCAGTTGCTCCTTGTAAGACTTGTTCTCCCACCCCTTCACCAGCTTCGTTGCTCTCCTCTGGACTTGCTCCAGAGCCTCAACATCCTTCTTGTGGTGAGGAGCCCAGAACTGAACAGAGGATTTGGGGAGCAGTCTCACCAGTGCCCTGCACAGGGGCAGAGTCACCCCTCTGGACCTGCTGGTCACACTGTTCCTGATACAAGCCAAGGTGCCTTTGGCCTTCTTGTCCACCTGGGCCACTGCTGGCTCATGTTCTGTCACTGCCAACCAACACCCCCAGGTCCCTCTCCTCCTGGCAGCTTTCTAGACAGGCTTCTCCCAGTCTGTAGCACTGCATAGGGTTGTTGTGCCCCAAGTGCAGGACCCGGCATTTGGCCTTGTTAAACCTCATGCCACTGGTCTCAGCCCAGCAGTCCAGCCTGTTCAGATGCCTTTGCAGAGCCTCCCGACCCTCCAGCAGATCGACACTTCCACGTGGCTTAGTATCGTCCACAAACTTGCTAAGGGTGCACTCAATGTCTTCATCCAGGTCATTGATAAAGACATTGGACAGGGCTGGATTCAGCACCGAGCCCTGGGGACACCACTTGTCACTGGCCTCCAAGCTGGAGGAGAGTGGATGGCAAGCAAGACAGATGAGCAAGAGATTATATAGAAAGATGAAAAATGGGAGGAGTAGGGCTGGGCAGGCTTGCTGTGCCCCTAAGCAAACCTCTATGAGCTGCTGTGTAGAATGCAGTGTGTGTACTAACATCTAATTTAATGTTGGGAACAGATGAACAGTTAAGTCTTCTCCTGTGATATTTGAAGAATAGAACAATGGAAAGGAATTGAGGATTGTAGAAGACCAGCATCTGGCCAGTACTTTAGGAGAGAAAAAAGATGGGAGGTCAAGATAACCCTTATTTCAAACTTTCTATGGGACCCTCAAAGGAAGCCAAATGCCAACGAAATAGGGCAGGAGGCTCTGCAGACATCAGATTCAAAGGAGCATATGTGAGGGAAAGGACACCTATTATAATTGTACTGGGAAATGTGACTAATAAGCATGATTTTTGTGAGAAATATAATACATATGTATAAATTCAGTGTATAAGTAACTGCTACTCACCACCATCAGCACACACACTAGACGGATAAATTCCCCCACCTATCCAGTAACAAATTAAAATAATGCCTTGCTTTTTAAGACCACACTGGTGTTAAGGAGTTTCTTTTCCCAATTTTGGTGACAAGGTGATAGTCACTGGAGAGGTAAGACTGTTAACAATTACAGCTGTCAGCTTTAAAGCAAATAAAACTCCGTGAAACATTTAATTTTTCTCTGTTTTCTGAAGTGATTTCCTAATGAACGTGTTGGGCATCTGTTGGCAGCCAATGATTAAGCAGGAAAGAGTAAGAGGTAACTTCCTTACCGCAACCAGTCATTAGCTACTAACAAATGCCGATCTACAGGACATAACTACTACTTAATTGATGTGAAATTAATATCTATGAGCAATTTACAACATTTATAATTCTATATTTTAGAAGAACACTTCTGTCAATGGTTACTGAGAGATCTATCATGTTCAACAAAAAGAAATGTTAATTGAGGGACATATCTAAATACAAATGAACATTTTGGCTTGAGCTTCCATCTAAATTTAAAGTAAAAAATATATCACAATGCATGTATAGATATGTGTATGTATAATGCATGGGGTTTTGTTCTGTGAGAAAGGCCACAAAATAAGTAACCCTAGAAGAAGATTCAAAATGTTCACATTGAAAAAACATTTATCTTAAAAATCACAGAAGAGAAAAGGGAGTAAGGGAGTGGAGGACTTAACCTCCACCTGCATTATACAAGAGAGAGATTAATTAATTGTAACAAAAAGAAAAAAAAAAGAACTAATAAAAGCTTATGGTTATGATACAATATGTGAAATATTTCAAAGTAGGATATTTTGATTTAAGCTGAAGTACAGTTAAGTTTCATCTAAGCAGTTCTAAGCAGTTGTGGTTTTTGAAAGTTAGACTGAATGTCGCTCTGATAGCGTGTTTTTTTTAAAATGTTGTTTTTCAGACACTGTTCATTCTTTCAAATTGATAACATCTTACATGAAATATGGTATGTGCTGTATGAAGTATGATATGGTATGATATGGTTTGATAGTTTTAATATCTAATTTTTTTTTTAAGTTGACAAAAGGAAGCTTCATGCTAAAAATTTTTGCTTGCATAGAAAGCAAAAAAATATCAACATTACTTGGTGATAAGTCTATTTAACAGGCTTCTATATTCAATTTTGAGGTGCTTTGATGCTTTACAGAGACACTGCAGTGTTTTCTATGATTACTTGAGAAGAGATAGGGACAGATTTTTAAGAAGAGTCAAGGAATTCACTCAAGATAAGAAAGGCAAGATGATAGATAAAAAAAAAATCTGTGTTTTTCTGAACACAAGTCAGTAAACATTTATTTTAATGTGTTCTTTTGTACACTCAATTTAGTCCATTCTCCAGGCACACAATTGTTTCTTACTGGATGTATTTTGTATTACAAAGCAACTGAAAATACAATCATCTTGGAGGTGTGCTGGGGTATAGTTGCACAAGCCAGTAGTCTGCACCTAGATGGTGCATTTTAGGAAGCTCTTAAAATTAAGTGTTCTTCTGAGAGCTGAAAGTCGTGCTCTTGTACCAATTGACCATGGATGACGACGAGTGAAAACTGGTATCTTTTCCTGTCTCAGGAACATCTAATTTGCTCTTTGGGAAAGAGCAATGGGAAATAAGTTGTAATTTCTTCAAGTATGCATTCACATTGACAGCAAACCATAATTCAGTTGAGAATTGGTGAGACTTATGCAAAGCTACTGATGAGAAAATGTATTGCTAGGTAATTCTTAAAGCAGTAATTTCTTTAAATCTCAGTGGTTATTGTGTCTGTGCTGTTATATCCTGAATATGCTCTCTATAACTACCTGAAAGGAGGTCGTAGAGAGGAGGGAGCTGGCCTCTTCTCCCAAGTGACAGAGGACAGGACAATAGGAAATGGCCTCAAGCTCCGCCAGGGGAGGTTTAGGCTGGACATAACTAATAAAATTTCACAGATAGGGTCTGGAACAGGCTGCCCAGGGAGGTGGATGAGTCACCTTCCCTGGATGTGTTTAAGGGACAGGTGGACGGGGTGCTGAGGGGCATAGTTTAGCATTTGATAGGAATGGTTGGACTCGATGATCCAGTGGGTCTCTTTCAACCTGGTTATTCTATGATTCTATGATTCTCTATTACAAAACGAAAAAGCATATTAATCTTATAATTTATTTATACAAAGATGTACTTATTGCTAACCTTCGTTCAGGTTTTGGCAAGACAACCCCAACTCATATTTTTCCTATAAAAAATTATTATTACATTTTTAGGCTGGGGAAAAAAAAGGCAAATTTGAGTCTGCATAAAGTCAAAAGATGTTCAAAATATCACAGTCCTCAAAACATACTGTATATGCATTCAGTTTTCGTTAAATTTTAAAAAATATTTACACTACTCAATTCAATGACTCCTATTTTTTTTGTTGATTCTTGTTTTGTCTTGCCTCCTACTTTGTTGAAAAAGTCTCGTTAAACTTATTTTACAAGTAGCATAAATGTTGCATCTTCTCTGACTTAGCAAGAAGTACTTTTGTGGTATGTCTCTATCTTAATGATGTTATTGTTCCAGCTGAAGTCACTAATGAATTCTTTTCACTGTCTGATAGTACTTTCAGTCTAATCCAGTGTATTTAATAATTAGAATCCTGCAGTCACGGAAGAATCCTGCCAATTCTTAGCTTCAAGGAATAACCCTTTATTTTACCAGCATTGTTTGCCGAAACAGATATGCCAATTAAGTATGAGAAAGGGTAAAATCAGGGCCTCAATTAGGTCATGTTTAATCCTATTTTACAGCCACTGCTTACTACATAGACACAATCCAGGTCCTTGGAGTGGAATGTGTTGATTTCTATAAGGTCATCAGTGCATATGACAGGATCACCAGCACTACAAAGAGCCACACGATAGCTAGCAAACACCAAAATTAAGATTAGTGGTCTCAGTGCAGTTTAGTAGCCTCTGGTGTGAATATGGCAATCATATAAAATGCGGTAGGACTGCAGCTCTTCTTACTCCATGGGGTAATCCCTGTGAATGAGACTGCTTATTCATTTGTGCAACTAGTGAAGCTTTCTCGAGTTCACCTGGTTCACTTGCTAGCTGCCTGTGTTTGGGGGAGGGAAGAAAAGGTTTGTTGTGTACATTATAATAGAAATTGTCTTGAGGATTTGGAGGAGTCCTAAAGACCAATTCTTATTCTAGTGTAATGATACTTAATGATCATGCCTCTTTTTTTAAGGCAGGTGGTAATTCTACTTAATGAGAACATTTACCAGTGACTGTCTTTTTCACAGAGCTCTTTTTAACTCCTCTGATCATTGCTTTTAGTGTTGCTTTGGCTGTGACACATGCATAGAAATCTAATTGTAGTTGCTGCTATCTTTAAGACTATGTGAACTGACTTGTTAATAACTATGAACAGCACAATCCAATATGTGCATGCCAATTCCCCTTTCTTTGGCAATTACCTATCAACAGGTACAATTTCATGCCAGTGTATTATGGCACAGCCTTTCACTTCCTTGCCAACTCAATGGATATATTTAGCATTAGGAATATACATGGAACCACAGTTCCCATGCACTTAACATGAACTTTTTGGGGAACATGTGGATTATCATGAACTGTGCAGCTGCTGAGGAAGCAGTATTAGAGCTTAATGACATGTAATAGCCAGGAAATCCTGTTATTGAAGATAGAAAGCCTTCTGATAATATATCAATTAAAAATCTACCATTATGGGCTGACAAGAGAGGAATAGAGGGGTAGAATCCCCTCCCTCGCCCTGCTGCCCACGCTTCTTCAGATGCAGCCCAGGACACGGTTGGCCTTCTGGGCTGTGAGCGCACATTGCCAGCTTATGTTGAGTTTCTCATCAATCAGCATGCCCAAGTCCTTCTCCGCAAAGCTGCTCTGAATCACATCATCCCCCATCCTGTATTGAAATTGGGGATTGCCCTGACCCAGGTGCAAGACCTTGCACTTGGCCCTGTTGAACCTCACGAGGTTCTCACACACCCACTTCTCCAGCCTATCCAGGTCCCTCTGGATGACAGCTTGGTGTCATCTGCAAACCTGCAGAGGGTGCACTCGATCTCACTGTCTATATCTCCGATGAAGGTATTAAATAGCACCAGTCCCAGTACGGACCCCTGAAGGCAGCCATCTTATTTGAATCTGAAAAACCGCAAGTATAGAGTAAACTATCATATGCAGAAAAAAGAAACAATAAAAAATGTAATAAGCACCAATAAAATGTCTTGGCTCTTTTACTGTATTTATGTGTGCCGTTCTACTTCAGTTACTGAAGTCACAAGAGAGAAAATCTCCTGGCCTTTTGGACTACTGGATCTGAAACACAATAAAGAAAACTACAATGTGACACTCAAAAATTTCTACACATATGTGGGACGGATTAGCACCACCCTACCTACAGTGAGATTCTTCTATACTTCTTTTTTTTTTTTAATTTGGAATCAATACGTAAACATATAACGATATTTGAAAAATCAACTTGTAAAAGGTAGGATTAGAACCCAGAGCCATTTTCTTGGCTGGCAATCAAAAGAATTGGGAATGGGAAAACCTATTTACCTTATAAGAACCCTTTAACATCATGGCAGCATATGGTTGTTCTTAAATTGCGCTTACATTCATGTAGGTTTACACTTCCAAAGAAAGCAAAGCCTGTTATTTTATCATTCTTGCAAGTATTTTTCCCCACCTGTGTTTCATAATACATGTCATTTTTTAATAGTCTTCTCTACCCCTTTCTTTCTTTCTGCAGAATTTTATATCAGTTTGGTGAAACATGTAAAATCTAATATTATGACAACTGCAAAAGATTATTAAAACCCCCAAATTCATCAGACTCAGGACAAGCATTCAATTTTTGTTCAACTGAGGGAAACACAGTAGAGAAAAAATTACAGGAAAAAACAGTCAAGGCTGTCACACTAAATTAAAGTAAATGAGGAGTCTGATAATTTCCTCTTCATTTACCTAACTGGAGATCTATTAATATTTCCACACATATCTATAGTGTTTTGTTGGAAGACTGTGCTTTTATAATACATAAAGGAATCAAATTTGTCAGTAGACCTATTCAGTATTTCCTATTAATAACCATATTATCAGATTTAACAAAGGATTGTAATATAATCTTCCATTTGCTATGGAAATTTATTAAAGTACTGACAAGCTTTACAGTTTTACTCAGATGCTACTACATTTTTAAAATACTTTTCCAGAGCTGGCATTTTTAACATTATCTTTCATATTTTCTTTGTGACAAGTTCCATCAGCCATGGAATTTTCATGCAGCAGTTTCCAGTAAGTCTTTCCCCCTTGAGGACATGTAAAATAAAATGTGCACAAATGCCTTTATAAATAAAGCATATATACTCTGAACTCTGAAGTGAGACAGAAAGTGAGCCAGTTCTATATAGTGACTTAGTTCCAATAACCTATGTCATGCTGACCACCACTTTTTTAGAAAAAAAAAAAAAAGGTATTTTTAAACTAAGCAATAAAATCTAATTATGTCTTCAAATTTGGAAGAGACCACTCATTGCCCTGTTATATTTTGATCTAGAAAACATCCACAATAGTGTTAATATTCTGCAAGGACAGACTGAATGAGGATGCTTTTGTTATGTAGTAGCAATCTACTGCCCTGGGAAAATAGTATCAGGAGAGTACTTCAGTGTATTAACCATCAAAGCCTCCTGTTCCTTTGTGTCATCCCTTGCTAAGGATGAGGAAAATGTGATACAGGAAGCAAACAAACAACTTGGGAGTAGAGCAGTTCAGCTCGATGCAGCCACAGTATGAGAACCTCACTCCCTTTCCCCAGTACCCAGCCCTCAGTACTCCCAAGAGTCCAATCCAAGAGAACCCCCAAGCACCCCGCAGTGCTCTAACAGACCCCAGAGCTACCCAGTACCTCCCCAGGGAATACACTTCCCCCTTAAGCCCCCATTTACTCTTCCAGTGCCCCCAGTACCTCTGAGAGCCCTCCCAATCCTATTCCAAAGTACCAGAGTGCCCAGTACTCTGCCAGAGCCCCCCAGTACCCACTCTGTGATGACCCCAGGGGTTAAAGGGACAGTGGATACCAGTGCAGTCATTGGGAGGAGGAAAGGGGGACAGAGACAAGAGGAAGCCAGCAAGAGTTGTTAGGGCAACCAGAAACAAAGCAGGAGACGGAGGGCAGAGAGAATGGTGGAAACTGGGATGAGGTGAGGAGTCACAGCTCATCTAGAAGGGAGACGTGCCCAACTAACCCGAGAAAGGGAACAGTGTGGGAAAAGGGCCTGTAAGATGGAAATGTATCAGAGAAATAAATACATCCATTTGAACAAATGGAAAACTTCCCAGAAATGAGTAATTTACTTCTGCATTTTCCACATGGCACCGATCATAACTTTTTTACTCTGTGGCACGTCTTAGTGACCACCATAATATGCTTCTAAGCACTGTAAACTTTCTGAGGATGTCTCCTCAAAGTCCTTGAATACATAAGAGCTCTTGGCTTTTTGATTATCTTGGTCAAGGCTGAAGGTGTAGAGAATCCATGCAAAAGCTCATAAGGGAAATCACTGTGTACATCTTAATAAATTACAGATTTCTTTTTTTAATACAGTTCTTGTCTACGTAACAGAGACAGAAGTCAATCTTTTAGTAACATCTTGAGAGACTTTTTTATTAAATTGAGAACAGGAAGCAAGTAATCTTTCATCAGGTACAGCCTGGCTCTCCCTGTCTGACAACAATAAATTAATGCTCGTATTTCCATGAAAGGATGTTAAGACACTGTAAGAAAGCTAGCATTATTACCTACAGATAACTAATAGAACCAAAAAGGTAGCATGTCTTTACCCAAGGTCAGGGAATCAATCAACGAAATAGCAGTCTGTTGCCAGGCCCGTGTATTGGTCATAAAATCATCCTGGTCATTTTGCTGCCTTGAGAATTCTTCTCCTCCTTCCTCCCTATTCTATTTTCCTCTTTTACTTTTTTTCACTTTATCGTTCCTCACTTAACCTCTGACTTTCTCTGAGGCTATAAAAAAAGGACAAAAGGCAGGAACCTACAAGAACCAGAACAGTCAGACTCTTGTCATTGTCCAGCACTGCCTTTTAATTTGTGGCAGAGAACAGTAGGAGAGATCATTTCACGCTGCGTATACTGCTGATCTGAAGAGTCAGGAAAAACAGATGCACTCCTGACTTCCTTAGAGAGTAACTTCCTCAGCCAGGATATTATTTCCTTAATGAAACAGCCACACAGTGCTAGGGCAGCCCAGCAACTTTTGATGTAATATTTAATTCCTGTATTCATGCCAACATTTATTGGCAGCTCTGCTAGTAATCTTGTTAAATTTATATGTATTGGATTTTCAGGTTTTCCATTTTAAAATTATCAGAAGAAAAAATAGCTCAGTCTTCCTCATTTATTTGCAATGTCCCAGATTCGTTTTTTTAACTTGAAGAGGAGGTGTAACATATAAGATCCAACAGTTAAAACTATGCAAAATACACTTTCGTGTCTCTGAATGTTTCTGTATTCTTTCATCTGTTCTAACTTTGGATTCCCCAAATTAAGATACAAAGCACATGAAAGGCTTGGCCTGTTCTACCTTTGACATCATTAAAATGTAGGGCTGTTCTTAGGACAAGCTTTGTTGCTGTCTGATAAATATTCATAAAAGTCAACAAATGCAATTCAGCAGAGTTCTGTAATCTCACAAAATAACTATTTCTAAAAGGCTCTGCTGAAATTGCCTTCACTTTTACACAGTTTTCTGAGACAGCCAAAAGAGCCACTATTAAGAATTAAGCATCATATCAGTTTATAGCTCAGGCACGGAATTATTAGAAAATCTCCTTTAGTTGTTTTTTTTATCTCCTGTAGTAACAATAATGTTGCTGAAGATGGGAGATGTTGAAGCAACACCAGAAAAGTAAAGAGCAGTGTAGTGTCCTATAAGGATTCCAGGTGCGTGTTCTACGTATGCTCAGTGAGAGTTAAACAATGTGACATGTATGTGAAGTGCCATTGGAATTGTTGGATTGGTTTCTTTTGCACAAAGCAAACTTAAGCAAGACACAAAGATCCAAATTCAACTAAAATATATTTCATTGTAGACATTACCAAGATAATCTTCCTTGAAGTTTTTATTTTAAGGCACTCAGGAAAGTAAAAAAGAAAAGCAGACAACATTAAACAGACACTATAGCGATCCCAACATTGTATCTTCGGGTTGAGCTGCTGTGCCCTGGCTTGGGGATGCTCCATCGCTTTGAAAAGCAGCGTTCCCACCCGGGTGGTTCTCCCAGCACGCATTTCATAGAATCACCAGGCTGGAAAGGACCCACTGGATCATCGATCCAACCATTTATCTGCATCCTCGCTCTTGCAATCACCAAATAAAGCTTTTTTTGTCAGGTTGTACCTTGTTACTATGTTGATTATGAACTTAACATGTGACTTGCTCCTTTTTTCTAGGCCTGTTTAGTGGCAGAGCTATTTTCAAGGCAGATGCTTTTGCGAACAGGGTGAAATTGTGGAGCAGGGGAACAGCTTGTAGTGCTGTTCATTGAATGACCACACAAGTACACCTGACACAAGCATGACTCTTGGTGTATCTCATCCAGAGCAGCAAGGGCTGGAAAAGAAAAACAGAGCTGGAGTATTTTGAGAAGTAGATCTGAAGGTGAGAGATATTTTCTAGTCTTCTCAGCCAGTGGACCCCAAATTGCATCTCCTAAAGTTATCTCATGGCTCAGGGCAGCCTCCCTGAACAAGAGAGAGTGGTGAGACCACTCCTTGAATTCTGTGTTCAGTTCTGGGCCCCTCACCACAAGAAGGATGTTGAGGCTCTGGAGTGTGTCCAGAGAAGAACAACGAAGCTGGTGAAGGGGTGGGAGAACAAGTCCTACAAGGAACAGCTGAGAGAGCTGGGGTTGTTTAACCTGGAGAAGAGGAGGCTGAGGGGAGACCTCATTGCTCTCTACAACTACCTGAAGGGAGGTTGTGGAGAGGAGGGAGCTGGCCTCTTCTCCTAAGTGACAGGGGACAGGACGAGAGGGAATGGCCTCAAGTTCCACCAGGGGAGGTTTAGGCTGGACATTACTAATAAAATTTCACAGAAAGGGTAACTAGGCACTGGAACAGGCTGCCCAGGGAGGTGGTTGAGTCACCTTCCCTGCAGGTGTTTAAGGGACGAGTGGATGAGGTGGTGAGGGACATGGTTTGTGATTGATACAAATGGTTGGACTCAATGATCCGGTGGGTCTTTTCCAACCTGGTGATTCTAGGATTCTTTTGGAACCTCTAGAATTCTCTTTGGAGTGCAGCCACGAGAGTCTCTCCCAAACACTGAGGTTCCAGGAGCCCCGTGGGGGTTCAGCAGCCCGCTGGGGCGCTGAGACGGTAGGGGCTGAGAAGCCCTTTGTGGGGGATGCTGAGATGGGCCTGGGTACTCAGCAGCCCTCGGCGCGCTGGAGGCGAAGCGGGCTGAGGGGGGGAAGCCGGTGAGACGGGGCGGGGCCGCGGGGCGCGTGCCGGTGGCGTGCGGGGCGCCCGGGCGGCGGTTGCGGCGGCGCAGCGCGTGCGCGGGGCGCCATTTCGTGTGAGGCGCCGCGGGGAGGGGGGCGTGTGTGTGTGTGTGTGTGTGAAGAGCCACCGAGTGCGCTAAAGAGCCGATAAAAATAACGGCGAATACACGTTTCCGTAGTGTTTGGCCGAAAAAAAAACCAAAACAAAACAAAAACCCTGATAAAGTGAGTTTAAAAACCTGTAGTGAGATGCGTGGTTAGGTGAGGCTCGTCCTGTTCGCCTATAGGTCTGTGTTAACTGCTTCTTTAAGCTTTTTTTCAGCTGGCATTGAGTGGGAATGATGCTGGGATGGTTATCAGGATAAGGATTTTAATGTTTTAAATCTCATTGGCGTTTACAGTTTGGGGAGTTGCCAAGAAGAGAGACGAAGCTGGTGAGGGGGCTGGAGAACAAGTCTTAAGAGGAGTGGCTGAGAGAGCTGGGGGTGTTTGGCCTGGAGAAGAGGAGGCTGAGGGGAGACCTCATTGCTCTCTACAACTACCTGAGGGGAAGCTTTAGAGAGGAGGGAGCTGACCTCTTCTTCCAAGTGACAGGAGACAGGACGAGAGGGAATGGCCTCAAGCTGCGCCAGGGAAGGTTTAGGTTGGACATTGGGAAAAAGTGTTTCACAGAAAGGGTCATTGGGCACTGGCAGAGGCTGCCCAGGGAGGTGGTTGATTCACCTTCCCTGGAGATGTTTAAGGCACAGGTGGATGAGGCGCTAAAGGACATAGTTTAGTGTTTGATAGGAATGGTTGGACTCGATGATCTGGTGTTTTTTTCCCAACCTGATGATTCTGTGATTACTACCTCATTTCTTTCATTTGGGGTTTTGTTGGTTGTTCTGTTTTTTTTAATAAGACAACTGTTCAAACTTCTGGGGAGAACATGGAATCTGAGATCCTGGAGGTGAGGAATATATTTTGGCTGCGACATCAACTGTTAGTTATTACTTCATAGTAAAATTCAGATATTTTAGGGCTGTACACAGCTGTACAACTGGAATATTGTGTTTGGTGTGAGAGATGAAGTACCCTGTTTTCGTAGAATTGTACAATCACCGGGTTGGAAAAGACCTCTGTGATTGAGTACAACCATTTCCATCTGTCACTAAACCATATACTTAAGTACCTCATCTGCCTGTCTTTTAAATACCTACAGGGATGGTGACTCAGCTACCTCCTTCGAAACTTCTCGGCAGAAAGCTTCCTTCCTTCTAAAGCCTTGGGGACAGTAGGCATTCCGATTGTTCTTGGCCTGCAAGCACTGGGGATTTTTTTCAGGTAAGGTACTACTCTAAGGTAGCATTACCAATAGGAGGAATGCATACTTTCTCCCGAGTAGATAAACACCTGGGTATTCCCTCGGCCCCAAATTTTTTGATGAATTTGCAGCTATCATCTCATGGTTGGAGTTGGCTACATAAAGCAGTATTAGCTGGTTCTGAAATGAAATGCAAGTCTGTGTGATTTCACAAGTCACAGGTGTAAGTGTGGTGGACACTAAAATACCAGGCAGATGGCTATATAATGGCTTCTGCGAAGTTCCTACCATACTACATTCCTTTCTTAGAATCTGGCTCTTTTGCAGAGGGAATTCCTGTTAGGATTGCTGTAGGCCAACAGCGTTATGCTGAAGGAGACTTCAGGTGCTGTTTTCAACAATTGTAATGAGCTTGTTTATTTTATATAGTGAAATTATGGGTGCTCCGTGCTTGAAAAATCAAGCAGAATCTGTTGCAAAGAACAGGGTTTTGTAGATGTGTTTGAGCACATAGGCTGAGTTGAAAAGGTCCTTTCTGTATAGGCTTACACTAAGGGGCTTCTAATGGGTGAAAATTAAGCTCTGAAACAGGCTTCATAGTTTGGGGTTTATGCAGCAGGGTGCTGTGCAATCAGAAAAACTTAAGATTAGGGAATTAGGCTCTAAAAGTCTACTTTCAAAAGGTGTTAAAATACAGTTAAAACTTCAGACCATTGTGAATACACTAAGTTACTGAACTGCTTAAAACTAGGCTTATACTTAAAGCTGTGTTCCGAATAAAAGTACGTGGTTAGCATTCAGTCAGTGTGTCTCCCAAAAATTCTTCATGTATTTTCTGTTGAGAATTTTTTATTTAATAGTTTATAACATGTAAGATACTGAAAATGTTTTCCTTTAATCAGCAGATGACAAGTGAAATGCAAAGAGACTCTTTATCTTCGTCTCCCACCAGTATGTCACCTGTGTCATTCATTAATCTGACCAGTTCTCCCAGACTTGGAACA
Source organism: Clamator glandarius (assembly GCA_033459285.1). Classification (NCBI taxonomy): domain Eukaryota; kingdom Metazoa; phylum Chordata; class Aves; order Cuculiformes; family Cuculidae; genus Clamator; species Clamator glandarius. The sequence goes on from JAUNZM010000086.1 coordinate 1,595,879, forward strand.
GTTACTCCAAATAGCATATTTGTTGGAGGAATTGATTTTAAGGTATTTTTTTTCCTATTTTTACAACTAAATTATAATTTATAACCCTATGGAAATCGATAGGGAAAAAATGTGAGACATAATCATATGTGTGTTCGTTTTGGTGGCAAGTGCCCTTCACTATAGTGCTTAAATCAGCAGGAGAGAATAAAGCTTTAAGTCTTGATTTATGTAACTGTAGTATGAGGTTGACCCTGTGTACACCTTACTGCTAGAAGCTTTTGACATACTGATTCTTCAGCTTTATCTCTTTTTGGAGAAGGTGGCTTTTGTCCTCAGCTGAGCACATGGTACAAAAGTTTGACAAGTTTTCTTGTTATGCATGACGCTGTAACTTAATAAGCTGTAACCATGATGTTATGGATTTCCCACAGAGCACGTGTCAGTGGCTTCAGTGCTTATGTTCCAGTTCATACAAAGAAGCGTCTATCCCTCACTGTAGTCATTTTCTTAAAAGCAAGCGTTTGTTTTAAAACTAATATTAAAGCTTCTCTGGGCAGTTTGCAGTACTGGTTTCATTCTTACAGCTATTGCAAGGGCATAAGCATTCTAAATACCACAGATGGCAAATAGTGAATGTGGAGCCATTTTTGCATTGTGCATTTGTTTTCAACATTTGTGATAACTTATTCACAAGATCTTTATATTACTTCCAGTTTTTCTTTCTCACCAATTTAGATCAGTTACTTACCTAACTTTCGCAAAACATTCTTGGTTTGCTTAACTGTTTCTTTGTTCCGCCACCAGTATGTTCTCTCCCTTAATTCTCCTAGGGTGAGGGCCCCAAGAGTGCTGACTCAGATGAAGAATGAGGGTTCACTCAGACTATTTTGTATAGTAAATAAAAAAAAAATCCAGGATCTTCTGTCTCATTTGGCTGAGATGATTCAAATAGAGACATTCATAGTTCAGGAGATGCTCTAAGAGGTCTTTGCTATGTTTGGGCTATAGCAAAGAGAGACAATGGCTTTTTTGCATTATTAGAGCTGTAGAAAGACCTGTCTCGCTCTGTTCTTTGTTCACTGCAGTTTCAAAGGTTAAAACACTTCTGCATAACATGACAATTAACAACATTGGTATATTTACTGTTCATTCTGAAGGATCTATTGACTTGTTGGTTCAGCTGCTGATAGGTCATAATCTTCTATGAATCTTAATTTCAACAACGGAGGACTTGTGTTTGTATCTGTAAGCTTATGGAGGGATTTTGTTGGAAGAGGATGTAGAAGGGATGAAACTGCTGTAGACCTGTTAGCTACTCCTCATGCTTTCAGAGCAACTGAGTGTTTTTAATGTTTCAGTGCCTCAATATTTGGATTAGTGAGAGTTAGCAGTTGTCCACCAGCACTCTGCTGGACTTAGCAGTTGTAACAGGCAAGCTGCATTATTTCTTTTTGCAAAATGTATATTGAGGGTAGAATTTTCAAAATTAGTATTCCAGTTAGGGAAATTAGATTAGGGTTTGTTTCTTTCAAGTTCTTTTTGCTTCTCAAACTTGGATGAAGCAGATAAACCTTGGATGTGCAGAAGAGGATTTACTAAATTGTATGCATACACTTAAACAATAAGTCATTCATTTAGAGGTACAATTGTATTTATGATATACTTCCTTAAAGTACCAAGAAGTATAGATGAATGTGGAAATTGCTTGAAGCATGTAGTAATCCATGCATATAAGCATACTTCTTCCGGCATTAGGTATAGTATTAACTAAGGACCATGTAGAACGCAACTTTAAAATTTGAAGTGTGGTGTTTCGGGCAACATATATGATATACGCTTACATTGTAAAAGAAAACTAATTCACATAAGGTAGACCAATGTTCACATAGCTTAGGTGTGCCTTTACGGGAGGAACTTGTTTATTTCACGTGTACTCCATAAAGGAACAATTTCCTCCAAGTGAATTTAGGACATTTTCTTTCTTAGTTTATAACGAGGAATTCCTGTGGTGTGTCTGTACAGATTTGCAGTCTTACATTAAATATACTTTGGAAAGAGGGATTGTGGTGTATTTGATGAATTTGACTATAAAGAAAGTTGCAGTCATTTAGTGGGAATTTTTTTTTCATGTGACCTATGCATATCCTTTATGGAAGCCAGTGTACTTTGCTGTTTTGAAGTTTGAGAACATTGCAGTGATGTTTCCCATTGTAAGCAAATGCTCAAGTAATTTACAAACTAAAATTCAGGTGTAGTAAACCTACTTCAGCGGTCATACCTGTAAGTTATTACATAAATCCTCAAAAAGAGGAGTTTTAGTATCTTAGTGGCTTTCTAGCATTTTAATAGAATAATAATAATTTTATTTTATATAATAATAATAATTTTATTATTATTGCCGAATATGAAAATACTGTAATTAAATAGCTCTCCCTTCCTATCTAGGGTTATAATTAGTTTGTAGCGAACTATCCAAAGTATATCATAAAAGTCTTATGGTAAATATTCATTGAGTATCTATGCAAACCAACTTTTCTTTTTTTTTTTTTCCTCCTGGTCTTGATTTACTCTAATAGACTGATGAAAATGAACTGCGGGATTTTTTTGCTCAATATGGCAGTGTGAAAGATGTGAAGATTGTGAGTGACAGAACTGGAGTATCAAAGGGGTTGGTATACTAGAATAAGCATGTTATAGAAATTGAAAATACAATATAAAGTGAAGTGACTATAGTAAATTTGATTGTGATTTTCATAGCTTGGAATGTTATGTCCTTGAGATTTTTAGTTACTCCATGTAGGCAAAAATCTGTTCTTTCCCTTTAACACTACTTATAAATGTAATTTGGATAACTAAAGCTCCGTGGTCATGTTATTATGAGATGAAGCTGTGTGCAGTGAAGATTAAATCAATTCAGTTTTTTAATGACAATAGTAATTTCAGTAGATAATCCTAAAAAGGTGATATAGTTACATACACATTTCTGCTACTGAAAGCCAGTTTGGAAAGGAGCCTGAGAATGGAGGAAGGGGTGAGATACACCTGATTGTGCTGGACTGCATGTCAGTTGCTGGGATGTTGTGCGAAGATTTTTGGAACAAGAACATGGGGTATAAATGTGGAAATGAGTTGTGGTTTCAGAAAAGGAGATGAAGACTGGAAGTCAACAGAAAGAAATGCCTAAAAGCAAATCTGGAGAAGGTTTAAGTCTAGGTAGTGAAGTTATTGATAGAGCCTGAAGGATAAAAGCAATGTGTGTGAGAATTTGTGCCTTCAAAGTTCACTTTAGTCATCATAAGTTGTCTTCTGAGCAGTAAGCCTGCAGTGTTGGAATCTCATACTTCTAATGCTATTAGTACTTAGCGTATGTCAGAAAACTGCACAATGACCAGCAGATCTTAACATAACCTGCCTGACTTGTTAGATTTAGTCCTGGTCCCAGATCTATCTCCAAGTCTCTTGCCCTTTTACTAAGTTCCAAGAAATAGCCAAGACTTGCACTATATGTGTCCCTATAATGCAATAACCCACGAATATCTGGTTACTGTGCAGCTGTGATTGCCAAGGTATGTCTGTCACTAAATATGTTGGAAAATAATTACTTTTAATGGTATTTAGATTTCACTAAAAGTTCAAGACCAGGCTTCGTTCTTTCTCATTGACAAGTGATTTAAGAAATTTACAAGTTTGTGTTATTCATTATGTCTATTAGTTTATTGTCCAGATAGCACATAGGCAGACTTCTAATTCTAGGTAAAGTACTAAGCTAGGAATATAGTTTCTGTGTTCTTTGGACTTTAAATGCTGCCAAGTTTGTTTAGAGAATGCAATACAGGAAAAGCCCACAGATTTAAAAATGTAGTTGGTCAGAGACTTGACTGGACCTCTGTACTAAAAGAAGTGAGGAAGTATGCAGAGTGTGATAGGCTGTATTGTAAAACTCTGTCTGCTGGCTAGAATGACAGAGGCCACCTTGGTATCTTCTGAATTTTAACCATGAGAAATGAGCCATAAATCTAAGCATTACATGTACAAAACTTAGAAAGATTTCAAAAAGATTTGTAGAAAGTCGAAGCTCACATAAGTATGTGTTGTGACTTTAATTACAATATGTAATACTTAGTTTTGCGCAGGCAGTGCTACATTCAGTGGCCTTGATTTCTCAGGTAGTAACTTCAGGGGTGTGGTACAGCAGGAGTTCTGTGTAGAAAGCATGTTTGATTTTTTGCAGCAGTTCAAAGATGTATGCTAAAAGAGACATAATGTGTCCAAAAGTATAGGAATACCTAATCTTTGGCCACCATAGAACTCATTTAGTGCTAGTCATGTCAAGAATTACGAGAATAATTTACAGATAAATGCTATTTTTGCATCACTGCACTTCCCGAGAACTCGGTTTATATCCTGGATAGGGCCAGTTTAGTGTGAAGCATTCACGTTTGTTGTGAAGTAGGTGGGAATGATGAAGTACAGGATAAAAAAACAGCATTGCAAGTGTCTCATCTTGAGCAGCTGTATAGAATCATAGAATTACCAGGTTGCAAAAGACTTCTTGGATCATCAAGTCCAACCATTCCTCTCTGCCACTAAACTATGGCCCTGAGCACCTTGTCTTCCTGTCTTTTCAAATACCACCAGGGTGGTGACGCCTCCCTGGGCAGCTTGTTCTGGTGCCCGATGACCCTTTCTGTGAAAAACTTTTTTCTGATATCCAGTCTGAACCTGCCCTGGCACAGCTTGGAGGGAGGTTGACAGGAATGTCCTGTCCCCTGTCACTTGGGAGAAGAGGCCAGCACCCTTCTCTCTACAGCTTCCCATCAGGTAGTTATAGAGAGCGATAAGGTCTCCCCTCAGCCTCCTTTTCTCCAGGCTAAACAACCTCAGTCCCCTGAGCTGCTCCTCATAAGACTTGTTCTCCAGCCCCTTCACCAGCTTTGTTGATCTTATGTAACAAGTGACAGCTTCAGATCAAAATCTTTATTTAACTGAAGAACTAAAGATACACACCGAGTAACAGAGTTTTGCGTAGCTTTTTACGTGGGCTTCTCATTCACTGCATAGAAACAGTTAATATACAACCACATTTAACAGTGTATTATGAAGAAGACTATAACAAGGATGTTAAATCAAGATTACAGTTGTTACTGCAGTCTTTATTTCTACAATTGTCAGTTAGTTTATTTTTTAATGTCACTTGTACTATGTATGAAGTAATGTGCAGTGTTTGTAAATATTAACCTCAAAGCCTTAGCTTCTGTAATTTTTATTAAGGTATGGCTTCATTACTTTTGAAACCCATGAAGATGCACAGAAGATTTTACAAGAGGTAAGTGATAGTCCCCATTACAATTATCTCTTAAAAGAAATACTTCATCTCATACTAGACACTGAATAGCCCCAGTTGCCTGGTCCTCTTCTATTTGCCAGCTTGCCTTTGAAGATGTGTTAAGTTTGATCTGCGTAGTCAAGAAGATGGCATAGAGAGATTTAAGATAAAATTTATACTGAGACTTTCTGGAACTAGGGAAGGGAGTTGCCAGTTTGTAGCAGAACTCCTGACTTTGATGTATAGTCCTTACTGTCTTAGTCTGTATGTGGTCTATTATACATCTAGAGCTATGAAGCTCTTTTCCTTTGCAGTTGCTTTCTTTTGCTTTATTAAAATCCACTGCTTTAAAGACTTTGTGGGGAGCTGGGAAAGACAACTACTGCCATTTATTCTGACATGTTTTAGTATCACAGCTGACAGAATTATTTTCACGAATAATTAGATTCACTTGAACTTAAACAATGAGATTCATTTTATGCCATTGTAACTGTTGATTCTCCTCTTAGCTACGTTACTGTCTTTATATTCCTACTTGTAGAACCCCCCCTTGAGACATGGCTAGCTCTTCAGCTCGATGTTGGCTCTTAACTTTGTTTTAGTGTTTGTTTTTTATTTTTCAGTGTGTGCTCCGTGTTCTAGTTGGAATGTGATCTGTTAGTTGGGATCCATTCATACATGTGAATTTATCTGGGGGGCGGGGAGAGGGGGAAACTCAGAAAATAAGATATCCAAGGCTTGCAAATACCCTTCTCTGCAGTATGAAGCCCGTTGAAATACTGAGCCTTTATTGAAAATCCATGGGTCAAAATTGAAATAAGCTGGGAAGTTTTAAAAGAACTCTTCAGAATTAAAAAAAAATACAGTTATAGGGAGCCTAAAGAGTACACAGTTAGGAACTTAGTGAGTCAGCTACTTCTCTTCCCTTGTTTTATTTTATCACTGGTTTATTTTCATGAATTGTAAGAATATGAGTGGTATTCTTGTATGTGTGATATTCCTGTCATTCTATGCACAGATTTTTTTTGCATCCTGCATTTCTATCATGAGTAATGTCTCCATAAGTTTCTTCTTCTGTGTTGCAGCCTTTATAAGTACTACATTGCATTAGTATTGAGGACAGACTTGAGGAGTTTGACCAAGATCCTCTTCTTAGTTGTTTGTTGTTACTACCAATGCTACCTCTTCCTGTCTTTCTGAAATAATTTTTTATTCACCACAGCTTTTCTTCTTAGTTTTCACTTTCTGTAGCTTCATGTGTAATTTTTCATACAGTGCTTTATTAAATGCTTTGAGGAAGCCCAGATTAGATAGTTCTCCTAACTGTGAAGGTTGTGTAGAAAAGGCAAATTCTGATGGATCACTTCCCAATGCCATGTATTTCATTGAAGAATCATCTTTCTGTTGTCTGTGTTGGAATGCTGTTTGACTTAAATGTGCCTAGGACTTGCTCTGTGTTTGTTAGACTAGATAGGCATATTTGCCATAATTATTTGTTTATGAAGTTCCAGATGTAACAAAATAATTAAGCCTCTTCCTAACTTTAAATCTGATAGATGGGACTTTGCAGTATGTACAGTTCTTCAAGACTTTACTCAATTGGATTAAAATTAAGAAAATGTACTGATTTCCTAACTGTTGTCCTTCTGTTGAATGTGACTTAGAATTGTATTTCTTTCTATCTTCTTCAAGAGGTATCTTTCCCTTTCAGGAGAAATTAACATTTCTGAAAATGAAAACTTTGTGGTGTAAGGTACTGCTATTTAGTGTGCATTCTTTCTTAGGGAAACAGACCTTCAGAACCCTTTCTGGTTTCACAGAGCAGCATTAGAGACATGCTGGAAACTAAAACAGTTGATTTACCCTACTCCTATCCATTATATTAAGAAGTAGTGAGTTCAGTGCTTATTTTAAAACAAAGGCAATGTTTTCATTTACCAGATGGACACTATTCTCACTTTATGTTGTAAGCAAAATAGCTGGAAGACAATGTAGCTTTACTTGTCTGTACTTAGCACAAAATCACAGAATCACTAGGTTGGAAACGACACGCTGGATCATGAAGTCCAACCATTCCTATCAATCACTAAACCGTGCCTCTCCCCACCTCATCCACCCATGTTTTAAACACCTCCAGGGAAGATGACTCAACCACCTCCCTGGGCAGCCTCTGCCAGTGCCCAATGACCCTTTCTGTGAAAAATTTTTTCTGATGTCCAGCCTGAACCTCCCCTGGCGAAGTTTGAGGCCATTCCCTCTTGTCCTGTCCCCTGTCACTTGGGAGAAGAGGCCAGTTCCCTCCTCTCTACAACCTCCTTTCAGGTAGTTGTAGAGAGTGATAAGGTCTTCCCTCAGCCTCCTCTTCTCAAGAATAAACACCCCCAGCTCTCTCAGCCGCTCCTTGTAGGACTTGTTCTCCCACCCCTTCATCAGCTTTGTTGCTCTTCTCTGGACTCGCTCCAGAACCTCAACATCCTTCTTGTGGTGAGGGGCCCAGAACTGAACACAGTATTCAAGGTGCGGTCTCACCAGTGCCGAGTACAGAGGGAGAATAACCTCCCTGGATGTGCTGGTCACGCCGTTTCTGATACAAGCCAAGATGCCATTGGCCTTCTTGGCCACCTGGGCCACTGCTGGCTCACATTCAGTCGCTGTCAACCAACACCCCCAGATCCTACTCCTCCTGGCAGCTTTCCAGCCAGACTTCTCCTAGTCTGTAGCTCTGCTTAAGGTTGTTGTGCCCCAAGTGCAGGACCCAGCATTTGGCCGTGTTAAACCTCATGCCAGTGGTCTCAGCCCAGTGGTCCAGCCTGTTCAGATCCCTTTGCAGAGCCTGACCCTCCAGCAGATCGATTAAAAAAAATTTATCTGCAATGATTTTGCCTTACTAGGGTGTCTGTTTGTGTGCTATTATGTTTGATTTGCCTGTGTGTAAGGAACTTTTGAGGCAGTCCTGAGTGAATAGGGAGATTTTACACATTAAGGCTTTATAATCTGGCCATTTTCATAGACTTACTTGTTCCTGTCACTTTTTTTTAAATTATGTCACGAACATGAAAAAAGTCTTTGTATTTGGAATTGCCCATTAGTGTACCCGTGTGCTTTTATAAAAACATTAAATACCCAAGAATGGTAAAACTAGAATTTGCTGACAACTACAGGTATCAGATTAAGTCAAGAGGCTCTGTGAGGAGCAAGTAATACTTGAAATTACTTATGATTAATTTTGTGTATGTGAAGTTTAAGGTCAGGATAGAAAATAATTCAGTTTAGCTTTTCCTTTTTTGAGATGCATTGTAAAAAATGTTCTACTTTCCCCTCACTAGAGGGTAGGCTAAAACCCACTAAATGTCTTGCCTGCTTCTGATTTTTGTTTCTCGGATGTCTAGATATGTGTAGGTGATATACTTACTGAATGTCTTTTTCTTTAATTCTAGACTAAAAAACTTAATTATAAGAATAAGAAATTGAATATTGCTCCAGCAGTTAGAAAACAGCGAATACGGAGTTCTCGTATGTATTTTTATTTATGTTTGTATATCTGTCATTATGAATGTGAGTTTTTAAGATGTGCCTCATCACAGGTTGCATTAATGCTCTGTGTGGGATATGCTCAGAACGGTTTGCAGAGGAAGTAAATACATGGCAGTGGAAAAGTACAAATAAGCAGATTATCTTAGGTTCTTTTATCTCTTTTAGTATGTTACTTACTTTCTTGGAAAAGATTACTTAGGAAAAAACTGAATGGAAGTTTCTCTTAGTTGCCAGGTAGAACCTCAAATCACTTACAGTCCTCTCGGAGTTTACAGGAGAAAGCAATCTGTACTGGATGGCTGCGTTGTTACCAATTTATTTATTTGTATTGGCACAATTGATCAGGACTGTGCACCTTGCTTTCTTGAGTAGAAACCATAAGGAATGGGTGTTCATGGTCACCGTTCAGTTCTGAAGAGTTCTTTGCTGTAAGATGCTGGAATAGGTGCTGTATGTTCCTTCTTTGCAAAGAGCTCTTTAGACTGAACATTTACATAGCAAAAATATTGATAAGTTGTTTTATTTTGTCATGACTTCTATATCTTGAGCAAGTGTGCTGTAACCATGTTCTTTTGGAGGGGATGGAAGACAGGTTTTCATCTAAAGATGATGCCCTTCCCTTCTGCCAGCTGCTGGTTTATTTCTGTAATATGGTACTGAAAATGTAGGATATAAATCACCAACTTTTAAGACAAGATCTGTTGGGTTTTGCTGTAGCAGAGTGTATTGTTTTGTTTTGTTATTCCTCAGTAAGGCCTATGTGTTAGATGTAAAATACATTACTTTGATAGGTGCAGCAGGAGATGAAGTGTACTTTTGTAAGTGTCCTTCAGTATTTGTTCTATGGTACCTTTTGCAAGTGTAGGGAAAAAAAAACCCAAAACAAGTAACCAGAAGAACCACAAACCCAACTTATACTCATCTTCCATTTGGGAGATACGGATTTTTACTTTAATTCTAAAGCTTTCCTTAGTTGTTACTGTCATGTGATTGACAATAAGTACATGTTCAGTAACACTGGTGCAGACATACTTTCTGCAGACAAGGAATTCCCCTCTCTTCCTCCCTCGTGCATAGGTTTGCTGTTCTCCCTTGTAAGTTTAAAGGATAGTGTTTGCCCAGGGAAAATGGAAAACATTGTTCCAACTGTATAGTTTCTTTGCTTTAGCAAGAATATATATGGTGTGGTCTTTGCACAGACATCACCAAAGATTTGTAAGGTTCGTTTGTTTGTGTTGCTGCTTTTCCCCTTTAACTGAGACTTTCTCAGTTGCACTGCCTGACTTGTGCTGTTTCCTTCTGCTGACTCTTGTGCTGAGTGTGCGTATTGGTAGAAGGGGGGACTATCTTTTTAATTCTGTGACTTGGAGTAGCAGAGGGGAAAAAACCCTCAAGCATTTTTTGGAGAAAGCTTCTGTGCCCTTTTGAGATCTGTTTGTAGACCTGTGACTCTGCAGCTTCATCCTTAGTTCTAGGATCTGTGATGCAAGATCATAGTGACATCTAGGGACATACGTTAAAATTGGATCCTAGGATATCTGCTCCCGTGCTCAGCCTACCAACCTTAGTCAAAACGTTGTCCTGCTGCAGCTCGTCTTGAGATTCATGAGACTCTAAATCCTAGACTCACAGTATCACTATGTGGCTGTGGTTCTGTTATACTTAGCAGAACTGAAAAGATAGCCCATTTATTGCTGTTTTCTCCAGCCCTCCTAGAATCTTGTGCCTGTCTTCCTTACTGTTAAGTGAAACCATTTTTAGCTTTTCTGTCACCATAGGACCTCTTACGCTAAAAGCTTTGAATATACTGGGAGGACAGCTCAGTTTGCTTTTCCCCAGCACCCAGTATTGTGAAAATGAACATTCTGAAAGCTGAAAAGTAGAAACCAAACCTGAATAGCTGGAAGAAGAATGCCAAATTGTTGTGGGTAGAAGAATTTCAGATTGTTTTATTTTTCTGTCAGTGATTTTGCTGGTTTGGAGAATATTTCCTCTTTCTTTGCAGGAGACCAATTAATGTTGTACAATATACTTGCTAGTTAGTGGACAGGTTTGCCATGGGATAGTGTCGGTCTCATTTGAGATATGAGTAACTATTATTATAGATTGCTTATGGGAGCTAAAGTATCCCTTAATTTTTCTAAGGTTCATTTAACACTGTCACAACAACCCAAGAGCGTGACCTATCTACAGAGAGTATTTTAGTTTTATTGTATCCAAGTTTGCTCAGGCTTCTCCACAGTTAGTCAAACTCTTGATAAAAGCTCTCAAATCATTGTGGGACCCTTCTTGGTCCTCCGCTTAGTCTAGTAATCTCTTCAGTGTTGTGTCTGTCCATAAAATGGCAATTCCTTGTGGCACTTAGGTTTGCGAGAGAGGTGAAAAACTAAAACTTGCTTAGTGATATTCTTTATATTGTTCTTCCTGAGTTTTTTCCGTGCTATGTTACTCCTCAATGTGATTCCAAGTATTCGATTTCAGTTACAGTATTAAAATTCCCTTTTTGATATAGACTTCTTTTTATATTTGGAACTGAAACTTGTCTTCATGTTTGACATGAAGTTTTAAAGAAACATCAAGTCCTGTCCCTTCCCTCTGCCCTAACAAATGCAAACAGAAATAGAACCTAGGTGATCTCAAAGGCAGCATTTGTAAAAGATAAACAGCCTTGCATAGGGATAGATATTCCTTTCTTTGAATAAAGCTTGTTGTTATTCCCTGTTTGGGGGCTGTGTAGATGGAATTCTGCTTTGGGATCAGACCATGCTCATTTACAGCCTTCACCACAGCAGCAGCATTGATGAGAAGTGTTTCTGTTGCTCTTGTCCACCAGTTTTTACATTTGTCAGGCCATGTGCAATCAGAAACACAGTCCTTCTGCGCTGAGAAACCTGACTGCACCTTGTAATGAAATCATTCTGTTGTTTTTAGTGGTTGGATCCCATTTCAGCTAAATGTGAATATGTGGAAGTGAATCTCCTACAATATGAAGTTTCCTTTGGACATTTGAAGATTAAAAAATATATATATTTGCTGGTAATTGGAGTTACATTTTTTTGAGTAGTTCATATGCATGTCATCTTCTGCACCACTTCCCATCTGTCTCTGGAGACATCCCGTAACCATCTGCTTTCATGATTTTGTGTTTGAGAGGGAACAGAGATGGCAGTAGGCACACTGCCCCGTGTTCTTTCCTTTTAGTATTTTGCTTCTCTGAAGGTCAGAAACAATCTCTTTTTTTAATGACCTCCATGTACAAAAGGATAAAATTTACCAGTAACATTAACTCCAGGTTCTTCTCTAATACCAGGAGCTGGTACAATGTACTTAACTACTTCAAGTGGACATCCTTATATTTATCATAATGGAGTGGCTTATTTTCATACATCTGAAGCAGCTTCTGTTCCACAGCCATGGACAGTAAGTAATTTATTTTTTATGCTTTTATACAGAGCAGGATGAGTGCAGTGTTTTCAAGTCCCCCCTGATTCCAGTTTCTTCTGCTGTGCCTCATATTTTGATGTTTAAATGACTTCCTTGTATCTGTTTATTTTGTGTGTTTTAAATATTACTTAAGTTTATTGTTACTTTGATTTGACATGACCTATTGGACAGAGTAGTTAAGAATTGGTGTGTGCCCTGTCCCAGGAGAGGTTTTGTTTTACTAAGGAGTTACAGGTGTTTATAACCCTCGATTGGCTGTTTATTCCTTCATGAGTAAAAGGTTCTTTGCTGTAAGTCGTTATGCTGAGGATAAAAAGAGAACGTAATACCAGATCATCAAACAAATGTGAAATGGGTTATTTTTGTAGTCATCCACACACTTTTCAACAATACTGCTTGCTTTACGAGGAAGGTATTCAATAAATTAATTATTTGCCTTTAGTAGGCTTGGGGTGTTTGGACGGAATTTCTTGGGACGTACAGGAAAGTTGGTGATTCCTTTAAGGTTTTTTGGAAGACTGATAGGGTCTGCATAAGGTGATGGGGCTGACATAGAGTATGCCACCTTACTGATAACTCTAAAAGCAGCATTCACAGGGGCTCTACCTACCCATCTCTATATATGAGTGGAAAATCCTTTGCATATTGGAGAAAAAAGTGAATGGAAGAATTACTTGTAGGTAAAATGAAACTTTCCCAAAACAGAGAGGAAGTCAGTAATAGATTTTATTGTTTGTTTTGGCACTGTACAATGTTGTTCTTGGTATTTAACCTGTTTTAATCACTTCTCTTAACTGCTAAGGTGTTTGCTTTTTTTGAAGAGGCACAACATAGTGCCTCTTGGCTTTACAGGATGAGCACAAACACTTGTTCACATATTTTAAAAACGTTTTTGAAGTTCATGTTCTGTAGTTGCAGAGAACTTGCTCAAATTCTACTTGCTGGAGGGGAAAAAAAGGATGAATATTTTTTTGCCTTCTAGTACTGAACCTTAGTTCTGGTGCCCTGGCTAAGATCCACTTTGTTTCAAATAGCACTCAGTCTTTCTGATTACAAGGAGTGCTGCCTTTTTTGTTTTCAGTTATTTACATACTTCTAGTTTTAAGGAAAAAAAAATGAAAATTTGATGTTACAGAAAGCATTCATCAACCGAAAATTCAAAAGTCATGCTTTTTGGTGTGTAGTCTGCATGTATTGCAGTACCTATAGGATCTTTTTTCCTTTTTCCATTCTGCGTTTTCATATAGTGTAGAGTGAATTGAAGTAGTTTTAGAGTTGTTTGTAAATATTTACAGGAATGAGGGAATTTTTATGACATCATGTTTGCACAAACTAGCTTTAATTAATCAGTACTAGAGTTTCACTGTGCTGTGTTCTCTACCATGGCTGTATATTTCTGACTCTCTCTCTTTCACTGATGTTTCTGACCCTCAGCTAGGCACCCACAAAAGCCAAGCGAGTCTCTGGCTGATTTAGTTCCCCACACAGGCTCACTGCATAATCGGATGAATGCTGGGGTTGGTATGAGGAAGGAAGTTTGAAAAGGGGAGATTGGTTTGAGGCTGTGGAGAGGGTAGGAATACATCAGTGACAACTTAGGTTGCCGAAAGTGTTTACGAAAATGTCAGGATAGTGGATGGCCTTAGCATATCTAGATGGTGATGGCCTTCTGCTTTCTGGAAATAACTAAATATACTAGAGATATTTTTTTTCATCTCTAATGTATGCCCTTAGAAGCAGTAGTTTTGAAGAATCCTGAGTGCAAGTTAAATTTGGTAAATCAATTTTCAAAAGGGAGGGGAGGTAGTTCAGCATTATAGCAGTTCAGAGCTTTTCTTAATAGCAGTGACAATTTAGGAAATTGCTTATATTAAGACTTGTAATTTTTTTCTTTTTAAGTGCCATGCTGTTTCCAGTTCACCTGTGATTGTAGCTCAACCGGTTTATCAGTCGCCTACGTACCATTATCAGGTATCTATAAAGGGTTTCAGACTATTAGTATTCCTTCCAGCCATGCAGTTTTATTTGCTACACTGTCTCAGGTCTGTTTGTCCTTAGAAAATAAAAAGGCTGTTAAAAATAGCCATATAAAAAAGATTTTAATTTGACTGAAGGCTGTTCCACTAGAAGACAATTTATTCTGCCTTTATGCCTACGTGGCAATGTAATAAACTAAAATTTTCTTTGGTATTGCTTGACAGCTGGCTTAGTTACCATCCTTAGCTTATCTCAGCCAACCGCTGCTCAAAGCAGGGCTGATTAAATCGCATTCTCAAGAAACTTGTCTAGTTGAATTTTAAGTGTCTCCAGCAGTGGAGATTCTACAGTCTTTCTGGATAACCTCTTCTAATATTGAACCCTTCTCATAGTGAAAGACTTTTTTTTTTTTTTTCTTCTCTTAAGTAATTACAGTTGTCAGTGCTTGAGTGTGTGTCCACTGATTCTTGTACCCTGAACACCTCTGAGAACTGTGCTCAGTCATGTTTATGCCCCACCTATCCCTTTTACTGGTGATTGTAGCCAGCAGTAATTATCCCCTCCCAGCTTTGTCCTTCTCGAGGCTTAACAAACCAAATTCTCTGAGCATCCTGATATGTCTGATCTCCTATTCCCTAACTATTTTGGGGGCTGGCTGTTGGATTTATACAGTATGACCGTGTTTTTAATGTGTATTGGAAAGTTAGCTGCATTTTATATCTTCTGTTTACTTAATTAGGCATGCTGCTTAAAATCGTAAAAACTGAAGCATCTATGAAATGCCCAAGTCAGAGGCTGAGTGGAAGTAGACAAAACTATGTTCCTGAGTTATTCGAGGGCTTATGAAAATTTTATTTCTTGTTTTTAATTAAGAATTTATTATAAATTTGAGTTTACTTTTATTCTGCTATGTTGATGCATACATTCTTAATAATGTAGTTGACAGTGTCTTTATTTTAATCTAGGCACCAACACAGTGTCTTCCAACTCAGTTGCAGTGGTCTGTTCCACAGGTAAACATAGTTCATAGTTGCAGCGTTTTATCATTGGTTTCCATCTAATTTGAAGTAATGGTGTGTTTGTGTAACAGTGAGATCTCCCACTATTCTCAGCACTGACATTAGTATTTATTATCATATTTTAGCAATGCATTTACAACACATGCTGACACAACAAAGGCATAAAATAGCATTTATTGAAACATCAAATTCAAATCTCATGTAAAGGGTCTTCCTCTCCCTTCTCGTATTAGATTACCTAGTAAGTTTTCAGAAGTAGGTAAAAACTGCCATATTTTGTGTGACAGAAGAAATTAGTACTAACCAGCTCATTAACTGATAGTAAGTGTGATATTTAATTGGAGTGTTGCAGAGGCATGTAGGCACACAAGTAGGGTGAGATTAAACCCAGACCCTTGAGGCTGGAGGAAGAAATTGAGATTGTACTTGGTAATTTTGGAGGGGAGGCTTAATCAGTTTTGTGATTTCTGTAGCAAAGATCAGTGTGGAAAACTTACCATTCAAGGAAGTTAAGAGTTTGAAGCTAAAAGGAGGACCAAGTCCCTTACACTTCAGTGGCCACAATGTGTCCTTATTATGTTCATAGCATCCAGCCTTGTCCAGTTGTGTTCAGTTCCACTCTTATTAGTGGATGTCAGTCTGCTGCCTTGAAATCTGGGTGCTGAATTATAAAAATATTTTGGCTTTAGTTCAAAACAAAAATACTTTTTTTTTTTTAATGTAAGTCTTTTACAAGAGAAAATTAACTGTAGTATGTTTTTATGATCTCGAGAGTTAAATGTCGAATTTGTTACAAGTTTAGGATTTATTCATACAATAGTTAGGGTTGGAAGGGACCTTAAAGATCATCTAGTTCCAACCCCCCTGCCATGGGCAGGGAATCCCACTACATCAGGTTACCAAAGGCCCCATCCAGCCTCCAGGAGTGGGGCATCCGCAGCTTCCCTTGGCAGTTTGTTTCAGTGTCTCACCACTGTCATGGTGAAGTTCTTCCTAATGTCTACTCTAAATCTGCCTTTCACCAGCTTATATCCATTCCCCCTTGTCCTGTCACCACAAGCTTTTATGAACAGTCCCTCTCCACCTTTCCTGTAGGCACATCTCTCTAACAATGAGATTCTTGTAGGCTGTTTCTCTAACGGTGCTCTCCAAAATGTAATTGAAAATCTGAAAGGTATGTAAAACTGATTAAAGGATCTTGGGGTTTTTACCCTTCCACTTATCTTTCTATCTTCTTTTCCCTCACTTAGTTTCTTGAGGTTATCAGAGATTAATTTGATTCTTAAAGCTTTGGCTTTGTTTATATGTAACAAAGACTGTAAAATAAGCTTTGATATTTATAGTGCATAAGTCCCTATAGTTTTGGAAAATAATGTATTTTATTTCAGCCTCCTCCTTCCTCTTCATCTTCATTCTTGTATCTGCAACCATCTGAAGTTGTTTATCAGCCAGTAGGGATTACTCAGGAAGGTGCATGTGTATCTCCTCTCCTAGTGGAAGCTGGAGTTCCCGAGGTATTTTTGTAGTAAAATTTTACTTAGAATTGAAACATTTATCTGCAATTGAAAAACTGTCTTTTAGTTTAAGCACAGACAGTTCAGAGCACTTAAGTCTGTTCCCTCTATTTACCCCCACACCCATGCTGCTACTGTTAAATCATGTCAGTTGTTCTAGCGTACCTCTTCCAGTTTTCTGGGAAGGTGCTTTGATTCTGAAATAAATAAATAAATAAAACGGAGTCAGACTTCAAAACTCTTGATTAATGTAGCCATAACAGTTTCCTGAAGTAATTATTTTTCTATGTGAATAGAAGCTGATTTCTGAATACTCTGAAGATCAGAATGAACTGAGAGAAATTGGATGACTAAAAAATATTTTTAGCGTTTACAATTTTTTTCTTGCTTCTATATCAATAGCATTTCTAATGTTTCCTAAGAGATTCTTAATGTACAGTAAGGCCACTTCTTTATTTACTGTCATTTTTAGTATCCGGTTTTTACTGGTTACAGAAAAGCTTACTATAAAATTGGAAATGTGTTGTGTTTAATTGGTACTCTTTCTCTTTGAAAATTATTCCTCATTAATGGGGATGCCAAAATAAACAGTAAATTAGGGTAGTAATCAAATATTTTAATAGAAGTTGAAGAGTATTTTATTGCTACAAGAGAAGTTCCAAAACTGGTATTTCAGACATCATAAGTGGGAAATCCTGATGTACCTAAGTAATTTCCCTGCATATGTCTTAAAAAATACCAGACTTTGTATGTTGGGGTGTTCTGTTTTTTTAAAGTGCATAAGTTTCAGTATTTACTGTATAGTCATCGATCTTAATATCAGTGTTTTACCTTTGCACTTCATAAATCAAATATCAGCTTTTACAGAGAAAGTTGAAATCTATAAGCACAAATAAAAAAGGGGAAAAAATAGTTAATTGTTATTTGGGTATAACATGCTCTCAGTTCATGGGTGTGTGATTTGTTGATGTTAAAGGAATCAGTATATGGAAATTCAGAAAATTCTGTAAAATTCAAATAAAAGCATGTGTATTATTTGCATGTAAATAACTTAAGTGTAGTAGTGCTGGGAATTTATGCTTCCCCACTGTTCCAAATGGAGCTGAGTGAAACGGGCTTGTAGTAGAGAAGTGTGCTGCTTCTGTTGAGGAAAGTGCTTTTTGACACTACTGAAGTACATTAACTGAATTTACTTGACTTGAATACAGTGTGGAAACATAGTCTTAATATTGATTTTTTTGTTTTAAAAAGTCAGTTTCTTAGATAAACCTGAAACTTCAAATTAATGGCTAAGGAATAAATGTATGTAAATGGTTTGCAAAAACCTAAAACTGTGAAACAAGCTTTTTTGCTCATTTTTTCTGTTTGCATTTTTATCAGCTGTATTCTGATCATGGAGTTCAAGCACCACATCATCAGCTTTATGCCCAGAGTGCCATAGCTGTGCAGGCACCTGTGAGTATCAAACGAAGATAGCTAACGTTAGTATGGTAAGCTTACTGCCTTTCTTGAAGAAGGACAGTAAGAATAGGAGTGGGGGATAAAGGGTTTAGCTAATGATTTAATAAATAATGGAAACAAACTTTGCAGAGAAACAGATTTTTCTTCACTTGAGGTTTTGTTACAGAGGACACTAGGCTTTACTTATTCTTTTGCAACTATTTGGGGTAACCAAAAATAAACATGGCAAATTATTTTAAAACTTGAGATACAGTGAAAACTGCAAGTGAAAAATATATTTTGACAGAAAACGGCGAACCTTTTTCAGTTCTTTAAAATCATGGTCGTAAATCCTTGTCTCTGCACCTTGAAGTTGAGTTCATTACATGCAGTGTTAAATGAGCACTGCAAGCTGTGTTGAGATGAGGGGGTTTGGAACATGGAGCAATGAAAAATTGTCCTGGCTGGCCACATGTGGGTGTCTTTCTGTGCAGTTCTGATTTTGAATGGCCATTCTGAAATGAGATTTTTTTTTCCATGTCACCTGACACGAGTTGCTGAATTCTTTCTGTGTCCCAGTTTAAGGTCCCATTGGCTAAACTAACACAGTTATTAACGTATGAAATTGTCTAAACTAGACTTGGCCTAGATTTCCCTGATAACAAAGGACTAAAGGTATCATTAATTTTAGTTGATGTTACAGCACTTACTCATCTCTGAAATATGTTTACTCAACTGCAAAAAACAGACTAAGCATGAGTGAATCAAAGGTATATTTTGAATTTCTTTCTTCCAGTTGTTGCATAACAATATCTATTGAATCCTTCCAGTAGAGGGGGCTGTAACATTAGTGCTGTCCTGGAATACAGTGCAAGAACTCAATTAAAGAAAAAGATAGCTGAATATGAATTTGAGAATACTAATCTTGAGTGATTTATATTTTTAAAAAAATACTTAAAAGAGAGTGTAACACAGTGATCATAATACCCAGTTTATATTCCATTTTCTAACAATGTATAAAAGCACTTAAACCCATGGCAATACTAGTGCCTACGTATTACTGTATTGAATAGAGAAACAAGCTTTTTTTACCTTCAAACTTGATGTTTATTATCTTTCCAAAGCTATACGAACACGATAGTGTTAAGTAAGTTACAAGGTATATATAGAGCATGATAACTCTTCCTCTTCTACAGTAATTTCCACAGTACTGTGTTTCACCTTAAAACAAAGTAGTTTACTCTGTGATAAATGATAATGTGTTAATTTACAGTAGAATATTTGCATGCAAGGTAAAACCACGTTTGGTTATTGTGGCACAGGAAATGAGCTGTAAATTCAGACTCTTATCTCCTGATACAGAAAGCTTTAGAAGTTATTTCAGACACAGCCTAAGCTGGTATAACCCAGCAATTAATTTGATTTTCCATGCCACCTATTTCCTGTGCTGGTACAGGTTTTTGTGAGAGTATGGTAAACCAGGTCATGGAGCTGATGTAGTTAAAGGTGAAGCCAAACTCCCACTGCCCAAAAAGAGCTAATTTAAATTTGGATCAGTTCCTCAGACCAGTTTGTTGAGCAACCACACAAACTCTTGTACCTATACAAGAAATTTAGGATAGGATAGAGAAAGTAAGACTTGTATTAGCAGTGCAGATTCCAGCTTGATGAAACTGAGTGTGAAGTTGGCTATCCTATCCACTGTATTTCTTGGTCATTTCTACCCAGTTTCTTGGCAGTCTTCTGCTACTGAAACTTTGCCTGTTCAGGTCTCTGTTCAGATTCAGAGATATAGTTAAACCTTTACAGAGTCTTGCTGAATTCTGATCACTTAATTCATCACAAGTTGATGTCAAATAGATTTTGATAGTTTTTATTTTTTTAGTTGGCTTTGCTTAATAGTAAGTAGTATTTCTGGAATAGAATTCTTCCTTTTTCACATTTCACCTTACCTTTTCACACAACTCAGTTTTGAATGTTCCATGTGTCATGAATGTGATCAGCTCATATTCCCTGTCACTGGCTGAGCACTCAGCAGTGATTGAAAGGAAGAACAAATGTTGACAGCAGACAGCTATGTATTAATAAGCAAGTGGCTGTGTCATTACCACCTGCTCCCCATCTGCATAAAATACTGCCTACTGGCTGTAGTCTTGTTAAAATAAACCAAGAAATGTATAGCTGCTGCTTGAAAATTGACAAGTAGTAGCTGTGTAGGAGACAGCAGATGCGTAAAATAAAGACTTTACCTTGAAGGTAATTTGCTAATTGCTTCCAGTATGCTAGGAATTGCATTAGGAGTAAACATAGTTTATGCTAGGAGCTTTAAGCCACGTGGTGGCAGTAGGATCGGTACAGACAATATCCAGTTTGGGGGTTTTTTTTGACAGCTGCAGGCTTCTTACGGCTGTCAAATGCAGCTCAAAACAGAGCATGCATTGCAGTTGTCTTAATGAAGTCACAAGGGTGAGCAAACAAAATGTGTGAAAATGTTTATTGAAGAAAATCAGTGTTTACATTGTTGTGGATGTGTAAAAAGAGAACTTGGTTGATTCATCATGTAAGCCATTTAGTAATTAAGAAAAAAAACTTCAGTTCTGGCAGTTCCCTAATGTATTTTTTCGCTCTCTCTATTCTGCCACTTTAAGAGCATTTTCATGTAACTTTTAGTATGTAATTGGTAACAGCATTAAACAAAAATGAGAAGAAAACATTCCCTAATTCCCAACTATAATTTATTTTTTAGATACAAATTTGGTATTTAAGATCAGATTTGAATCAAAAATACGAATCCTTTCCCCACAATCATGTGTTTGCTAATGATCCTTTGTATGTACTTGAAGTTGTTTTGGGGGAATTTATAGCATGTTTTGCTCATGAGTATGTGGAAGTGATTTCATCTTATATATTATATATTCAAGTTATGATTTCACTTATAAAATGTGAAGTGATTTCACCTATACAAATGGATAAGGCTGACATTCATTGTCAAAGGTTGCTAAGTTACACCTGAATTTTAGGAACTGTGAATTTTTTTCTCTGCTGCATCTAGTGCAGTTTTCAGATCTTAAGTTGTCTTCTAATACAGAGATCAATGTTTGAGTGGTCCTAGAGAACAGGTATGAGGTTGTGTTTGGTTAGCAAGATCTGTGTGAGCTACACTAACAGCAGAAAATAGAGGGAAGATTCATGTTCCTCTGTTTTCAGACCTGGAAGAAATACCCATTAGATTTTTGTTTTACTGGATAGTTATTTTGAGTTCTGAGGCACTGACGTGATAAAAGTTTATTGGATATTGTGTGTATGAGGGAGACCTGTGAAGCCCTGGGAGCTGAGAAGCAGAGCTGCAGCCTATATAAACTGAATATTAAGTTGTAAAAGGTTCTGGCACATGAAGGGAGATGGGCTTTGGTTTGTTTCATGGTTTTGGGTTTTTTTCTGCTGCTCTTTATTATTTTTCCTGCTGCATTGTACCTGTCAGGGGAGGGCATGGTTCTAATGTCAGCGGTCTTTGCTACCCCATGATCTATATCCAGCAATTTATTTTGGTCAGCATTTAAAAGTATGGGATCATAGTATCTCTTCCTATAGGAGATTTTTTAGGTCCCTGGGGGAGGAGAGAAGGTGGTCTCTTACTTGAGCTTGGATGTTTAGCTTCGAGAACAGGAAGAGAGGAAATTGGTCTTGCATTATCTAAACTCTTCGCTGCTGCCCTCACAATAGACTAGTTCTAGCTCTCAAAGTCGTGACAATCATCCTTAATCCAATTCTTAGAACCTAAATGTGCTATACACTGGACTGGAGCGCAGAGCTCTAGTACTGCTTTTAACCTTACTCTTTTCTTTAGAAGATATTCTGGAAAGGGACAGAAGAGTACAAAGGTACTAATGATTTTCACGATTTTTTTCTGGAAACCAGATCAACTGAATTTTCGGACAAGAACCAAGGTAGAAATGATAGAATGTGTCCTGGGTTTCACATTTGTTTACATGTTTGGGTTTTGTCACTACTTTGTTCTCAATTCCTCACAATCTTTCTTGATAGCTTTAAAAATGAATTGTCGGCTTACTATACGATGCTCTCTAAAAATGTCGAAGATTCTTTGCCTCAGCAGCATATTGACAGTAACTATATTGCCTCTGACTGAAAAGGCAGAGGAGGGTCTTCCTTTGTCAGCACAGAGTTTAGAGTATTAATTTGTAATATAGTTCATGTGTACTTGCATTCAGATCATAACAGTGCACCGTGGCCTTCAGTAGTGAATGTTTCATAGAAATGCAACTGAAATTGGAGCACTTAACAGTTACAAGGTAAAAAGTGTGTTCTGTGTATACAATAAATGTGTGTTTATACATGTTTGTGTATATAGATATGCATGTACATATACATAAATTGTGGGGTTTGTAAGGGGAAGTCTTGGTGAAAGTTTGGGAAAAGTTTCGTATTTATACTAGTATTGTGTGCCATTTGTATGATATTCCATCTGGAACAAAAAATGAAACCTTGGATCCAATTTTCTGTTTAGATAATTGGATATTTATTTATACATGGAGTGAAATTGAGAGAGAATAAAACTTTTGTTTAAAGTTACCTTAGTCTCAGAAACGTGAATCTAAACTTATAGTTGTCATTATTAATTTATTATTAATGTTCATTGATTAATGAAGCTTGTCATGAGCTATAACAAGTTCTATTTGCTATAAAGGGTTATTTTCACTCCACCAGTAATATATTTGTTATTTTTATATTAACACAGAATGGTACAGATGGCATGTTTTTTTTTCCTTGTGTTGTTTCCTTCTGTGCTCTCTTCACAATCTCCGCTGTTTCTGCTCTAATAGCTTGTTCTCATTACAGCTTTGTGATTTTTTTGTTTGTTTGCTTTCTGATCTGTATGTTTTCTTTCTCTTAACAGACACTCTGGAGTATTCACTACTAAGGAATTTGGGGAGCTCTACTCTGCCTGTACTGATTTTTCTTGTCCAGGCCTTCTCATGTGGCTGAGTTTCATTGTCAACATACCAGCTAGCAGCTGCCTGTTGTGGAATTTGGGGTCAGTTGTTTCATTGCAGTACTTGCTATTTACAAATTGAGGAATAATAAAACATACTGAGATAGAATTTAGTAAAATCTGCAATACTAGTTAGCTGCTACCTGCATGCTTGTAAGTTTCCTAATAATTCTCATATGCAAATCAAATTATATAACCCATGTCATTGATCCTGGGATAGTCACTTCGATATCAATTCCATCATTATTTTCTTCCTATTCAACCTTTCTTCCTAGTTCAACTTCCTAGTTTGGTGTGTTTGGATTATTTTCCCTCAACAGGGAGGAAAAATTTCAGCACTGCTCTGTGTGCATTTTTTGTTTCTGAAACTGTTTAAATTCCTTTATTGGAATTTAAAATTGGAATCAGCTTTCTCATAGTTTCTCCCTACTTTGTGTGATTTAGTGGTTTGTATTCACGGAGTTACACTCCCGTAGGTGCTTAACCATACTTCCTATTTTGAAAAAGGTGTGGTTTTAATGGTTACACAACCTTAAAAATTGGTAATTTAACATGACTAGGGAAAGCTATAATTTCCCCTTGCTAAAATTTGTATAAATTTCTTTTTTTTGATAGCCTTTAAACAGTGGTCTGTAGCAGGGGCTTGCTGTTTGTTAAAGCGTGATGTCTTGTCTGTGTCTGTGTAATTTATCCTCAGGCTTTTAAAAAAATACTAGACATTTACTAGTGTGGAACTAAGTGTAGTTGTTTACTCTTCTGTTGGGACCAGCCAGTAGAGAGGGGAAAATGTTTCTGTCCTCGATATTCTAACGAGAGTCAAAACTAAATAGAACTAGACAGGGACTGGAGTCCTCTAAGGCTGATATAATGAAAGCTAAAGTGGATGGAGAGACTGGCACTAGATGGCCACGAAACCTAGAGATTTAAGAAGGCAATGAACAACATGCTGGAAATCTGGTAGGTGATAGAGAGAAACTGAAATCTTGATATTAAAGAGCCAGAAGAGAGGCTATAAATATGTGGGTTTAACGAAACAAAAGAAAACCCATTGGAGTGCTGATAAGGCCTGAACTAAGAAGATGAGGTTAGAAAACAAAGATAGGAGTTTGTTATATGCCATAATAGCAACAGGAAGAAAGGACTCAAGTTGATTAAGAGAATAAAACAGATGGGAGTTCTGCAAATGGGATACAGAGCAGCTGAGATGCAAAGGGAGACTACAAGAAACCTTGATCTTGGGAAGAATAAACAGGACAGTACTAGTATTCTAAAAACTGTTCTTGCCAGCACTTAAAGTGGAGCCCTGTTGCCTGGATTTTGCCATCCTTTGGTTGGCAGCGAGTAGCGTCCACTGCCAAATTACTTGATCACAGTCCATTGCCCGTTCATTAGTTTACAGATAGGACAACTATCAGATATTCAGCTCAATTTTTGTACATCTGAGTTGAAGCTACAGAGAAAATAATGTAAGAATATTATGAATTCCCATAGTAAAACATTAATCTATATTAGAGAATGCAAAAAAAGGTTAAATGGCACTGTAGCTTACTATAAAGAAATATAAAAATAAACTTTCCCTATCTAATTAGAAAGAAGATACAATTAATAACCTGACAGATTTTGCTAAGCTGTGTGGTCAGTGAATGACAGCTGATATTTTTTTCATTACATTTAATTCTGCACTCACTTTAAGATTCCATACTTGTAAAGGAAGTTATTTCTTGCCACTGACTTCATCTCTGTACGTAATGGAAGTCTGATTTTCTTTTTTGAATTCAGTCTGTCTAGCTGATGCAGTATCAAAATGAACTGTAACTTTTCACTGAAGCATTATTAATGTAGTAAATAGGACGTGGTTTAAATGGAGGAAACAACACAGCATTTTTCCTTCTCTTTAGGAATCGAGGTCATATTCTGTGGGAAGAAATTTTTCACAACAGTTGTCTGAGTGTGAAACTTTGACATACATGGAGTCTCCATTTTCTTCATAGGAAATACTACAAAATGGAAACATATTGTTTGAATTCTAGTAGAGTTGTTCCACTTCTAATTAATTTTTTTGCAGCCACTATTGTGTGCTTTTATCAAGTGTTTTACTTGCGTCCCTTTTATTGCTTGGGAATAATAATATTTAAAAATAAAATTTAGACTGCTAGTTTAATTGCTTTTCCTCATGTGAGGCTGGCATTTCCTTGCATATGGTAAGCAATAGATTTGATTTTATGCTATGTTTTTAGCTACAGAAAAATGCCAGAATTAGCTTCTTACCGTTAAAAGAGCATTGAAGAGTTCTTGCTGCTTTCATCTTTCCTGTTGTCTGAACTTGGGAACTCCTCAGCAGTATCTCAGTCCCTGTGCAGTGTTTGTCACATTCACATATTAGCAAACTCTTATCAGTTTCCTGGCTTCCATCCCCAAAAATTTAGAGACCCTACTGGTATCTTTTGTTTTCTGCCGAGCATACTGTGACAGTATTTCTGGCAACTGTTGTCTTTCATGTTATGTTTATATGTCAAACTGTTAGTTCTAATGTTCTCTGTTACATAACACTGGATAAAAACCTGTAGACAGGCAGAAAAGTTACTGAAGTTATCACTCTCCTGTGTTTTTATTTGCTTTAAGTAGGATTCTCTAGTTCATTATCAGTTTTGTTTCCCAGTACTTGTAATCTTAAGCACTGGAAATTCATTCATCATCCGTGAAAAACTCTTTGCGTTTTTAGTTGTCAATTCTTTGTATTCTGAATAGCTAATGCTAAGTCAATGCGTAAACTGTGTTCCACTAGCAACTAAGTAAAAAGTAGCTGAACACATGGCTCCCTTTAAATATTTTTGTGTAACATAATTCTGAAATGTGAGAAATTGTATGCTTGTAAAACAGTTTGGTTTTTTTTAATATAAAAATTGCAGTGAAATAGGTTGGTTCCTTTGTAATGTTGAAGTATTATGGTAATTTCAAGTCACCTGGTCTGCAGTCTTGATAAATGATAGTGTGGATGTGCACAGATAAAAGCTTAATAAATTTGTAGATGTCATTTTAGAGAACTGTTAGCAATTTTATGAATTTGAAAGCTCTTTCTGTTGAAACTACTTATAATACAGTGATTAAAAAAAACAAGTTTCTGTAGTTTATAACTTGTAGTAAACTTGTGGGTTGGCAACACAGTTTTAACTCCAGTTGATCCTTATCTACTGTTTGTAACTTTTAATTAATTGTATTGAGTTGTTTAAATATGGGTTTAGAAAAATTGAATTGTTGAACTTGCATCATTAAACTGTGCTTTCATTAAAACAAACTACTGTTGTCTTCTCTGCTAATTACTCTTAGAACGTGAAGTTAAATATTGCAGAAAAGCTGGCTCTTCTGCTCAAGGAAACATTTTTAACAAGACTGTTCTGTACTTTCACAAAATTAGGGAAAACAAATGTAGGTGAAGAAGAAAAACTTAAGTTGCTGAACAAAGGAGCCTTCATATGGAATGCTGCTTAAAATCTAAGTAAATAATGGGCAAAACAATCAAACACTTCTACCATGGCAGTGTCTTGTTCTGGTTCAAGTAATGGTTTTTGGAGATGAGGATATGAAAAGCATTTGACAATTGATTTGCAGAATTATTCTGATGGAAGTTTTTTTTTTGCTTTTTCTGTCATCCTGCCCCGAGCGAAGGAAGTCTGTCTAAAAAGTTCAGAGGGAAACTGAAGTCCAAAAATCTTGCAGTTTGAGATTATTAATATTTAGAGGGGTTAATGTGTTGGTGTTGAGTCCTGTAGCTGTTCAGATAGCCTTACCTTCTGGAGAAATCTGACTAATTTAGCTTGTGTCTGTAATGTTGCCCCCTTGTATCTTACTAATGTCTGTTCTCAGTTTAAAAACTGACTGATCCATAGCCAGTATTTTTATTTTTCAGGTGATGCTCTCCTATGCCATTGTAAGCTGCAAACATGAGTGGTTATGACCCCAAGTGGGAAACATGTTTGGTCCAAGTATTGCTGTATTTTTGAAAGTTTCTCACAGCATTCTGCTACGGAAACTGTCGGCCTCTGGCCTGGATGGGTGCACACTCTCCTGGTGAAAAACTGGTTGGCTGGCCGGGCCCAGAGAGTGGTGGGAAATGGAGTTAAATCCAGCTGGAGGCCAGTGACAAGTGGGGTTCCCCAGGGCTCAGTGCTGGGTCCAGTCCTGCTTAATGTCTTTATCAATGACCTGGATGAAGGCATCGAGTGCTCCCTTAGCAAGTTTGCAGATGACACCAAGCTGGGTGGAAGTGTGGATCTGCTGGAGGGTCGGGAGGCTCTGCCAAGGGATCTGAACAGGCTGGACCACTGGGCAGAGACCAACAGCATGAGGTTTAACAAGGCCAAATGCCGGGTCCTGCACTTGGGGCACAACAACCCTGTGCAGCTACAAACTAGGAGAGGTCTGGCTGGAAAGCTGCCTGGAGGAGAGGTACCTGGGGGTGTTGGTTGACAACCGACTGAACATGAGCCAGCAATGTGCCCAGGTGGCCAAGAAGGCCTATGGCATCTTGGCTTGTATCAGAAACGGTGTGGCCAGCAGGTCCAGAGGGGTGATTCTGCCCCTGTACTCGGCATTGGTGAGACCGCACCTCGAATCCTGTGTTCAGTTCTGGGCCCCTCACCACAAGAAGGATGTTGAGGCTCTGGAGCGAGTCCAGAGAACAGCAACGAAGCTGGTGAAGGTGCGGGAGAACAAGTCCTATGAGGAGCAGCTGAGAGAGCTTCTCTGGGGTTATTTATTCTCCAGAATAAATAACCCCAGAGGGGAGACCTTATTGCTCTCTACAGCTACCTGAAAGGAGGCTGTGGAGAGGAGGGACCTGTCCTCTCCTTCCAGGTGACAGGGGACAGGACAAGAGGGAATGGCCTCAAGCTCCACCAGGGGAGGGTCAGGCTGGAGATCAGGAAAATATTTTTCACAGAAAGTGTCATTGGGCACTGGAACAAGCTACCCAGGGAGGTGGTTGAGTCACCATCCCTGGAGGTATTTAAAAGATGGGTGGATGAGGTGCTCAGGGACATGGTTTACTGGAAGATAGGAATGGTTGGATGTGTTAATCCAAGAGGTCTTTTCCAACCTGGTTATTCTATGATTGATTAGTTCCTCTGACAAAGTCAAAATATAAAATAAGAGTTATCCCTTCCATTTCTTGAGTCAGATCTAGTCCCAGTGAAACCTTTATAAATATCAATATTGTATTCTTTAGGTAATTGGCACTGGTTTAAGTATTTGTCTTTCTGATGTTCACCCCATGGATTTTTAAAGGCTATATACCTTGTAAAAGGTAAGCTCATCAGTTAGTGTTTTGAGCAAATAACCTTCTTACAGATGTATTGCCAGTGATCTTTATTTGTCCCAATGGTGGCCGAACAGGTTGGAAAGTGTGAGATGTATTCCTTGAAGAAGCTTCAGCCACTTCAAAGTCATGTAACTGAGCAGGAGTCATTTGTCTTGATCGTGATACTGCTTAAAAATTTTATAGCCCTTCTTACAAAGTCCTTTGTCTATATCTGAAAAGGTAAAATGTTTCTTCTTTTGAAGATTACTGATGCTAATGCAGCATTAAAATATTATGGTTCATTTTAATGTACTGGCCCATACCCTAATCAGAAAGAGAAATGTCTTTAAGGAAGCATTTGTCATGGATCCTGGTATAGCTGACTGCATTGCATATTTAATTCGCACTACAATGAATGAGTCATTCTTGTGGGGTGCTGTGACTACCACACCTCAGTGAATTACAGTGTAGTTTTAGAGATCTGTTCTTCTCTGATACCGATTCCCAGAGCATTTGCTTGTCTCTTGGGTCACTGGAAATTGATTGTTTTGTAGTTCATATCCATTTTGCAATAGGATACTATAGCTGTTCAGGTAGTTCCTTAGGCAGCTTTTGAATCCAGAAATCTTGTGTTCCTCTTCCTTTCCTGAGTCACTGAGGTGCCTTAATGCACTTTCGCACTCTTGCGAGAGATACTGGTACATCTTGGTGCTTTTTTTGCTTTTTCTTTGTTCTGACATGTGGGATCTTTGGTTTCAGTGGTTCAGGCCTAGTGACTTTTGAGGCAGCTGTTGACTGACTTCCAGCTTGGAAGCTTGTGACTACTTAACTTATCTGTGATTACCCAAGTAAGGACCATTGTTTTTATCCATAATGGTGTTCCTGTGTTGGTGTCATAAGAGTTTGTTTACACTAAGGAAAATATCTCTCTTGGTGAGAGGCTTGAAATATGGTTTAAGCCGTACCATGATGAGTTCAAAATACAATGTTCTGGCCTCTGAAACTCAAAATGTAGCTATCTGTAGTAAAAAATAAACAAACAAGCCACCAGCTGGCAACTGGACTAGTTCTCCGAGAAGTTTTTACTTGCAGCTATCTTCATTGTGTCATGGCTTTATACAAGCACTTACAGTGGGTCTTAAGACTGTGTGAAATGAAACAGCAGACTTCTTGTACTTGAGTGGACAGTTCACATTTATGTCTGGCATAGCAATCATTTGGGGGTGACCTTTACTGAAAAAAAAGCTTATTTGAGCAATTCCTGTGTAAGCTGACATGCAGGAAGCTGAAGAACTCCATCTACTCAGTATTGTTTTCCTAGGTTTTATTGAAGAAGACAACACCAAGAGATTTCCTCTTGGTTTCAGCACTTGGAAGCTTTTTTTAAAGACTGTAGGATTGAAGTAATTGTTACATAGGCTCTGCATTCAGTGATTTTTAAACTTTTCTGAAGTTAAGTAACTTTAATGTGGATTTCAGAGGAGATGTAGTCTACAGACTTCTGATTTCTGGTAAGCTACTTAATAAAAGTTACATAACTTGTAGATCACTTTCTGTAGAACAGAAAGAAACCTCCAAGTGGTTAATGCCTAACTTGCAATGACTGATTATAGAAAATTCCCCCATTTTCTATACGATTAATAGTTTTCAGCGGGAGGGAAAAAGTAAAGAGTTTTTTAGTTTCAAATATGACGTTCCTTTAATCCAAAAATGGCATTAGAAATCTTCTCTAGATGACTTAATTTCTCTAGATACTGCCTGAAAATAAAAAGGCAGATTTTCTAACTGCCCATCCTGGCAGTAACAGAGCCGTAGAAAATTGATTGCTCATTTTTATCCTCGTGCCTTATTTTGGTCTTCATCAGGTGCAATACAGTTGCAAGTGACTTGCAGGAGTTCATCTAAGAGTAATTAGAACATTTAAAATTACCCTAAATTTTTAGGACTTAAATATGCTTAGTCAATGGTGTTGAAGGTCTCTGGCTGTGCCAGCTGAGGTCAGCCTGGCAGAGAAGAGGATTTCATTTGTTTGATACATAAAAAATGAGGAACAAAGTCTTGTAGCTATATTCATACGTAGGATTGAGTCTTCCTGATTTGAAATGAGTACTTTAGAGTCACTTCCCAGTCAAAACCAATTATGTAAGTTGATTTTAGCAACGGAGATGCTAATTGTAATCATATTTCATTTTTTTGACCATAGATTTCTTTACGATATATTACTACATTATTACAATATATTACGCTATGTTTGTGGGTTTTTTTCCTCTAGAAGAGAGTTCCTATGCAAAGGAAATAGGAATCAAACTTTAAAATCTAAAATAAGGACTAAACTGCTTTTCTACCCTTTGCAATGCCAGAAGCAATTTCCTCTTGAAGCTGACTTCCTTTCTGGAAATGATTTTCGTCTCCAACCATGTTGAGGCTCTTTTCTCATTCTTTCATTCTGACTTGCTGTTTTCCTCCTCTGACTTGCTACTTCAGTTGAGTAGAACTTCTGGAGGTAAGTACTCACAGACAAATTTCTCTCCAACTTTCTTTTTTCAGTCCTTCTACCCCCTCCTCCCCCCTGAGTCAGCCCAGAAGGACAAACAAAGCACTATTGGTGTCCTCTGCAAGAGAGCACTGATAGGGGGCTGGCTGTAAATTGACGTGGCATGGAAAATCTCTGCTAGTTTGTAGCAGCTCTGACACTGCTGCTAAATCAAGCCCGCTGTTACCAAGTTTTTAGCTTGAAATCATCAGAGGCTTACTTCTTTCTATATGAAAAAATGAATGGAAAGTACCTTCACTTTTTGATTTGGGAACCAGACTTTTTCTCTGTTTGGATTTATGGCTGATAGAAAACAAAATCAAAGGGAAATTATCTGGTTATTTTTTTCCTTGTAGAGAGGAGAGACAGATCTTATTGCTCCCCCCACCTTTTCCTGCGATCTAATCATTTGCAGATCTTGCCATGGGGTGCGGACTGAGAAAGCTGGAAGACCCAGATGATAGCAGCCCTGGAAAAATCTTTTCTACATTGAAGAGACCACAAGTTGAAACAAAGACGGATTCTGCTTATGAATACGTATTGCTGGATTTTACTTTAGAAGGTATCTTTTATGTGATTTCTTTACTGTTCTGAGAAAGCAAGGAATAGAGTTTAACTTAGTTCTATCTTGTTTGACCAACAGTGAAACTTCTGTACTTTAATCAAAGCTAGCTGAAACGCAAGGCTTTTATTTTGAAACACAAATCATGACGAAGATCCTCACTTAGATAAAATTACAATGGAAACTACTTTAGTAGTTTCAACAACCAAACGCCCCAAATAACACAACTGTCCTTGTTAAGAAAGCTGGCAAAAAAACTGTTAGAGATATTCCTAGTTTCCTGTGAGTCAGATACTACCATCCGTGCTCACTGTGAGTAATGGTTGTCTGAATTCAGTGTGATGGTTCAGAAAATGCCGTATGCCTGAGCATTAGTTGAATAACCATGTTTTTAACTGCACTCAGCTTCCGAAAACAGGCTGTCATTGTCTGTTTCTTTATGCAGAAGTATGTTCCGTATTTGTATACCAAGAGTAGCTTCCCCTCTTATGCCCACCCCAGTCTGCCACCTGAGGTAGATATTTTATTAAAAGTCTTACAGTTCCCTTTTACTATTTTTTTTCCAAATGCTTTACTTGTAGTTGTTGAACAGCCTTTTGAAATCGTGACCAGAATGAAACAGAATTTGTATGCATAGCCAGAGGCAGACAGTGCTCTGTGGGATATTTCCTTCCCGAGGGTGTCCGGTCTCTAACAGAGCAACTCCCTGTTCCACAAAGTTGAAAACATAAACAAGCCCAGATGGCTGCCCTCCGAGCAGACAGCTCAGATTTGCAGTCACTTTGTAGTAACTTGCATTTTGTAACAACCCAGTCTACAGGAAAATCTTAGTAACAAGAATTTGAAGTAAATCCAATTGCCAGAGGGTCTGATAAAGAGAGAAGTTGTAAGTAAACATCTTGTTTCTTATTCAGGAACTTTTTCACAAACAATACTTGGCCTCTGCTCAGTTTTAAGTCTAAATTAAAGGAAAAACCACATGATACTAATATAAGCCACATTCTAAGTTATAGTACTTGACATCCAACTGTATCTGTTGGCTTTTTCATTTATTTAAACACACAGAGAGTTTTTCATTGGCTTGTTCTTTTCAAAGGAACAAAACTGTGAATAAGTAGTGGGGGCAATATACTTGGAAATAAAGCCAGGCTGCCTAATGTATACATGAATGACCTATTAATTTACTGATAACAAAGGATTGTAAAACCTCTTTTGAGACTGAAGAGCATTTAGTGTTCTTTAATAGTCTGGATAGTTTTGCTGTGTTTGAGGTAACAGGTTTCTGGAAGCATGTAAAGGACTTGTTGTAAAGGTGATTCTGACTTCTAATAAAAAGCACATGAAACAAGTGCAAATCTCTTAAATTGGTAATCTGTCAGCTGCCTGACTTTTAGGTCTGTAACTGTAAGCAGTTGGATTTGCAAACAAGTATTCTTCTTTCCAGTGGCTTTACCTGTGTTTATGTTTGTACTTAAAATATTTTTTGGTTGTTTGAGGTCTCTACTATTTAGAGTTAAGGTCATGAATACAGTAAAAAACTAGTTTATATGCTGTCCTTCTTGGAGGCATTTGTGATTTTTGGTTACTTATGAAACATAGAAACTGGCTTTGGGGAATTTTGGGCTTTTAGGGTTTTTCCCTCTTTTACTCCAGTTTGCTTGCATACTCATTGCTACTTGAATATCCTTTGGCCAAATGAAACCTAAGTGAGAGCCTTTTATCACTTTGGACCAAAGTTAGTTTTCACTCTGCTGTCGAGTTGTTATGTTTTCATGGCTCTGTCTGCTGATTTCCACAGCAAGATCTTCCCCAACATCTGAGATTTCTGGTTGCCTGAGTGACGTGTTACCACTGGATCTGACACCAAGTAAAACAGGAAAATCTGCACGTAGTAACCTCTGTAAGATCTTACAGTAAGCTCTGTCCTGCATTAAGATAGAAACAAGGCAAGCATGAATGTGTTATTTCAGTTCAATATGCCTTATTCTCTGCTTCATCAGACTTACACTGTGTGAAGTCAAAATGGGGCTGATAGGGAGACTTTCTGAAGTCCGTGAACTTCTCCCAAGCCATGACGCAAATGAGGTCAACCATGCTGTAGTCTGAATGTACTGGCTGGAGTCCCTGTGCGTCTTAACTCATTATCAGCCGAGTACTGTACCCTGCTTTCTTCCTTCCTGGTCCCCAGAATACCCTGCAGAATATCCCCACTGCAAGCATTAGCCTTGAGTTCCCTGGTGGTTCTTCTGCATCAGGAGAATCCCAAGCAAGAAAATTACAGCCAGGGTTTTTTTTTTTGTTCATTGGTATAGTACAAAGGAGATAGAGCAGTAGACTCTGAACTGTAATTTTAAATACCTGCCAAGGATTGTAAATTCTGCAGCCTCAATCATGAGGCATATCTCAGTTACAAAAACAGCTGTTAGTTTTTCAGGTCAATTTAACCATAAAGTAGGGGTAGTTTAAATATTCCTACTCAAGCAGAATGCTTATGGCTTTTCCACAATTCCCCTGTGAGGGAAAAGAAAGAATATTGATGCAAGAGTGTTTCACATCAGCCAACAAAGGTGACAGGCTGTGAAGTTCGTGTCACTCAGAATAACTGTATGCATATGGATGAAGTAGATGTTTTGTTGTCATCTTCAATATCATGCATCTGAAGCTTACTCTGCAGTGAGGAAGCTGGCTGTAGTTCTTGGCAGAAGTTTTTTGGTTACCTGTTGACAAGCACATCAGGAAGTTTTCTTAAGGTAAAATGATTAAGGCGTTTCCAAAATCAGTGAAGTGATGATTATATTTCATGCATTTCTGCTTTTTTGGCTTGTGGGCTGTAGAGCACTTATTTCTGCAATACACATTTAATGTCTCTTGGATTTACTGTGTGTGGAATTATGGGATGGAGGCATTACTAAGTAGGGCAAAATATCATCAGCCTATGAAAGAGAAGGCTGATGTATTGTCTGCTTCATTAAAGAAAACGAAACCACAAAAAAAACCCCAACATCTCACCTCCCCACCACCACCACCACCAAAAGAACCCAAACAAAACCCACCAAGGTAGCCCAAGGAAATGCAACAGATGAGTCCTATGAGTGGGAATGGCAGAGCTGATGTTAATAGGTTGAGTTTGCTAGTTATCAGCAATAAGCTGTCAATATGTTAGTGGTGCTTTTTGGTAGTGTGCGTCTCACTCAGTTCTGTTATTTTTGGTATTTTTTTCTAGGCCGTTAAGGCTCTTACAGTAGGAAGCAAAGTAGGCCTCCATTCCTTTTTCTTGTTAGTAAAAACTGGTATTCAAAAGCATTTAAATTGAATAGTGTAAACATGGATTAGTTTGGGTTTTTTTAGAAAAAGCCCTCCATAATATACGTAGATAAGTATTATCACCTTTTAAAGGTGGGAAAATAGCATAGAGAGTGAAGTTCTGCAGAACATATTGCTCATGAACCAGAAGAATTCTATTTCAGTTTATTAGAATAAAAGATTTGGGCAAACAGAAGATTCGCATATCTGATTTATGATACTTAAATGCGTAGGACGAGAAGACTTTGACTTGCTGTCTCTTTGATAGAAGTCCTTAAATCCCTTGCTGTTGCTCATCTGCAATATAGGGCTGGTAGGTAAGGAGATGAAAGAATGTGAAATTCACTCTAGGGAATACAGTGATGAGACTTATTGCATTTACCTGTTCTTTTTCCTTTCATATCTTTTTATTGTAGAATTAGGAGAATTTGTGTATTTAATTGCCTGGAGTGTATTTTATGGTTTGGAAGAGAACATTTAAGGCAGCATATTAAATGTTTGTATCTCTAACAAAAAAAAAATAGGTGTTATGAGTCACTCACTTCCAGCTGACGCATCCTTTCATGCAGTTGAACATTGATCTTATTGCACTGTAAGTCTTGTGAAGAGAGGGACTTGTCATAATACAGAAAACAGTCTCTTGCAGCAAAGGTCACTGATAAAGACCATCAGATCCCAAGCCAAACTGTCTTGTCATGGTAGTTCATATGTGCAAAGGATGATAATTTTGATGGTAAGCAAATATATGCTGGCAAAATTACTTTTCATTTACTGTCTGTATGAGTATTGATGTCCTGCTTTGGAGGCTCTGAGAGCTTCTGTAGTTCCAGTCGGAGTTGAGTGGAACAGAAAACACTGACCATCAGACTGTGGCAGACTGATAATCTCTTACTAGTGAGGAATTTTCCTTTTCTCTGTGCAAAAGCTGTGGATCAAACCATTGAAAAGAATGCACTCAAGAGAGTTTTCCCTAGTTTCTGGCAGTGGTTATGTAGTGCCTACCTGTTGTTTGTTGATCAGTAATGCTTACACACACTCGGAGGGATTCTCATTAAAAACTGGTGACACCACATAGCTTACATATGTGACCCTACTTAGATCTACTGGAAAAAGGAGTTCAGACTGTGTTAAAAATTCAATCTGTAATCTGTAGATCACTTCTAAAGGGTCAAAAAATATATTTAAGAAAAACATTCTGCTAGGCTTAAGTTCATTCTACAAGAATTTACCTATGATCTAGGGTTGAAGGACACTGCTTCAGTATGTTTAAAGCTTTGGTTAGATTGAATAGTTGCTTTGTTCACTTCTGACCTATTGTACAATTAGATGTTGATGCAGCTTTGAAATTGGCTTGGCAAAGTTAGGTCCAACAGAAAGTGTTCCCAAATAGATTAAAAAAAGATCATATTAACTTGTAAAAAGATGTACTTCAACTAGTTGAACCAGCTGTGAGTCTACATTTTCTTGTATAAATATAACTAGCTTTTTAGTAAATGCCTTGGCATGGATCTTGTTTTATATAAAAGCAATTCACCCAAAAGTATGTGGATGTACACAGTATATAATGTCATTCTCTTCTGTTTTCAATGCTCTTAGCTTCCTCAAATCCAGAAGTTATCAAGATCAGTTCTGTGTTGGATATAGCATCTAAGGTGGAAGACTATTACAGCAAAGGATATGTTGTAGGAGCTGTTCATCCCATTATCCTGCCAATTGGACGCAGAAGGAGTTTCCCTGCAAGTCACATATACCGAGTGGTACTTTCACGATTAAAATTAAGGTAACAGTGAAGTACTTTGAATATACTGCTCCATTATGTAAGCCGTTTGTAAATGGATTGCTCAATGTGCATAATTATCAACTTGAAATGAGCCTCTCGGAGGGAAATAACTGCAAGTAACTTAGCGTTAAATAAAAAGGCATTACTACGCACACAACAAGCTAACATTTACTTTGCCTTAGTATATGTCCAGACAGAACTCTAAAGTTGCTTATGATCATTTGTGGTAAGATAAGCTGTTATAATTTACCCTTTTATCCTGAATACATTTTTAGAATAAATTATTATCAGTCTTGGATCCAGCAGTACATACAAGGTTAAACAAAACACCAATAATAAGCTGCTTTAAATTCTATGGTGGGAGAGATTTTATTCTTTCTCCAGACGTCTGTGTTTTCACTCTTACCATAAGGGCATTGTTTAGGGAAAATTACCTATAAATTACGAATTATGTAGTTTATCAGAGGTAAATAGTTGATTTTTCCTTCTTGATAAAAAAGGAAATAACTGTTCTGTGATTGGAGAGATACAAAAGCTTGGGTTTGACACTGAGTGGGAAGAGTCAAGAGTTTGTTCCAGCTCCATAGTCTTGTTTATTACACCTTTTTTCACTGTATTGTAATTATAAAGAAAATGTACAAAGGCATTTTATCATTAGTGACCTTGAATGCAAAGAAGATACCCTTTTGTTCTTGAGTAACTAGAAAAGTGAAATGCTTATTGTATTAAGGGCTGTCATGCTTCCCCCTTCCATCCTGAGTCCTAGTGCAATGCACAAAGGTTCTTTCATTTTCCTTGAGAAGACTGGAAGGGCAGGGGTCAGAAGGTGCCCCTTGCCACTCCAGCAATGCTTCTGTAAAATGTGGATCATTTGAGGGAGTTTCTGAGATGCTTGGCTTAAACCACCATTGTCCATGGTGTTTGCTACCTTCATAAATTCACCTGCAAACAAGGTGAATGTTGTTCATGTGGACAAAGGCTTGAGGAAGAAGAGCAGAATGTTTCCTCTCTACAGCTGAGGCTTCTAGGAGCTGATGATCAGCACACTACTCTCACAACTGACCTTTAGGCCCTTGAATAGATGAACCCACAGCCCACACGTGAAACTGTTCGGTATAGGATCCCAGTCCCTGATGCCATACGTTACCTATGCTGGTTTTCCCATAGACAAATGCACCTTCTCAGACTGCTGTCTGTAAAGGAGTCTTAGATGTTTGAGTGTTTCTCATTGATGCTTCAGTCTAAAGCAAAAGCTTGTGTGAAGGAAATGTCAAGGAAAATCCCATTATATTATTGATATCCATCATATATCGTTGTCTGAGTAATGGCCAGATTGGCTTTAGATAAAATGTGATTAATGCTATTCTTTAATTTCAAATTGAAATTAAAGCTCCTTGGATTCTCAAAACTGAGTGATTTAAATATTACCAAAGTCATTGCTACTGCATTGTATTTCTAATGTTTGCCTCCACTGCATTTCATACAATAGCTGCAACCCTGCTTTAGTTAGACCGCAAAGACCGAACAGCAGCACGTTAACAGTGTAAAAGTATAGTTTCTGTTTATAGTGTATCTTCTTCAGAACTGCATCTGTGTATTTTTGGCGTTATAGGAGATTTTTTGATTAACTCGTTAGAAAAGCAGGTCTGTTTGTCTATGAAACTTGTTTTCCAAAAGATATCTATTAAGTCTTCAGGTGATATTCATGTTAAATGTTGATATTCTTACCTTGACATTGTAATACATCATACATGCCCCTTTGTGTAAGGAACAGAACAGAAGACCAGGAAACATTGAGTTCTAAATAACAGTACGAAGAAGCACTGCCAGGATTTCATTCATAACTACTCCAGAAAAGAATTCTATATGCGAGTATTTGCCCAAGTTAGTAGCAAACTCCTGACAAAGACTGCTTTCTTTCTCTGTTTCAGCCAGAAACATGCAGCACCCCGGGGACAAAGGCACCCCAGACTGGTGATTGAGGAATGTCCGTTAATGTATGAAACACTGACAAATGAGGTGGTGAAAGAACTGTTAGAAAAGGTAATGAGGATTTTTCAACCATACATGAGTTTTATTTCTACCAGGCATGTAACTTATATACAGTGGCTGATGGGTTTTTTAGTTTTGAGCTTTAACCTTGGCTTATTTTATAGAAACTACAAAGTCTTTTCTTGCTGCAGGAGTTAAGTTTTTTTCACTAATCACTTTTTCTAGTTTAGGATTTAGTACCGCGCCCTGTAGAGCTTTGGGAGACTGGCTACTTACACCACCAAAATCAGGATCAGGCCCAAACTCTCAGTCAGTCTTTGAAATGCTTGTGTGATAGCTTTTTCTGGAATTAAAATTTAAAAAAAAAAAAACAATATGGAGTTTTATGTTGTTCCAGGTTAAGTAAGGTATTCCCAGTCATGTGAGTAAATTCCATTTCTAAGTTTTTTTTCATTAACAGAACTTAAATATACAATAATTATTTTAAATATGTACTTGGCACAGTTTTTGGAAATATTATGTAGTTAAAGAAAACTAAACTTCCCCTGCAATGGCAGCTCTAGTTCTACATCTTTTTGTGTTTCACTTCCTCTTCAAAACTGAAGACTTACTGAAACAGGAAACTATTGTTATTACAAGAGTTAAGAGTGAGATTTTCTACAATACTTGCGAAGGAAGGAGTAGAGGAGGAAGCACACTGGAGATCTTTAATGATGTTTGAATTATTGCAGAGTTGTTTTAAAATTTCTAAATGTTTTGTTTTGAAATTGCCAGGTGTTTCAAGTTTAAATTGAGATTCCATTATGTGTTTACACTGTAATACAAGCGTATTGCCGGTTTGGTTGTATAGCAGAACAGAGAAACAGTTAAAGGAAAAATACACTTGAAGATAGCAGCATTCAGTCTTGCAAGCGAAACTCGAACAGAAGTACTATATGAAAATAATTGGATTTTAAAATACTCAGTGTTTTAAAAAGCCTGAGCCAGTAATCTGGTGTAAAATCACCTTAAAAAAAAAAAAATCAAAAAAAAAAACAAACCGTTACCTTCTACAGCATGCTGGTTTTCGCTTTTAAAAATTATTTTTGTTGTCTTAGAAGCAGCAGCAATCTGTAATCACTGTGGTATCATATCATGGCTGTACATACGTAGTGGTGGTAGATAGTAACACTTTAGTCCATGGTAATACTAAAAAGGACTTGTAGTACCACCAGCTATTTGAGTATTATTCACGCTTTTCATTACTCGTTTGTGAGTTAAATAAGTAAAAATCCTTCTCTCTGTCCCTGCTAATCCAGTACTTCCCAGGCAATTTATTCTTACAGGGCTGAGGTTTCTGTGTTTTCCTGGGGAGACTGCATTGCTAAGGGAAGCTTCTAGCACAAGATGACAGTGGGATCACCTTCCTAAATGACAGCACTCCTTATCCAATAAAAAACACCTCCCTCCAAGAACAGGCACATCCGACAAGTGGCGTACATTCTGCAGCTGTGTTTTGGAACATCAGTGCAGAGAAAAAGACCCACCAGTGGCTCAAAGCTGTGTTAAGAGGGTTTTAATTTGCTTCTAACTCCCTCCTTTCTCTGCTCCCTCACCATGCTTAGTAACAGTGAAGCCAAGCAGACTTTAAGGGAACCAGGGAATAATGATTCATGACACATGACAAATATTGAGGTTTCTGTAGTATTACGGGTTACTAATTTTAGTATGACTGGTGTCACATGTTGAGAGAAACAATACCGCTTATCACATGGCTGTAGTGCTTATCACTATGGCACTGGATCTGTTCTAAATGAAGGATTCTGTGTACACTAAATGTAGCAGTGTTGGCCACCTTTCTTGGCTTGGCTCCAAAAACATGCTGGAAGACTTCCATTTACTTTGAAATATGGGCAGTGCACAAAGACAAGCCACCCTTGTGTAGTACGGTGTTGTGTATTTGTCCTTGAAAATCAGCATTTTAGTTAAACAGAATGTAGACATAGAAAATCCTAGTTGTGTGCAATTCTAAAATCACTTTGCAGATTATTTTCTATTGTAAATACAGGTCAATGAAGCTGCTAAAAGAGGAAAGAAGTTTGTGGGATTTTTAATGCAACACTTCCCTCCACCTAAATCCTGTAATGGAGCAAGCACAGATGGAAGTGCAGAGCTGGAGTCAACGCTGGGCAGAAGAAATAGGGAACACAGAAGAAAAAATTCTGACGAAAACTATAAAAACTGGAATGAAGGAACATTGAGTGGTCACTCTTCTGAGAGTGGGATAGAAGAGGAAATGCAAGGAGAAAGCAGTCTGTTACAGGATGCAGATTTCCAGTTTGGAAAAGAAGTCAGCCCTGTTAAACCAGGAAAAGGAGATGGTAATAAATGCTTGTTTATTGCAGAAATGAGGATTTTCATTGAGCTGTTTTTAAAAAGGTGTTGGGGAGAAAAAAAGCCCAAGTGAACAGTATTTTCTATTGTATCAAATACTGGCTTTGGAAGATGCATCTACCTTAACTGCATACAGATTTCTAAAGAAATTGTCAGTTGAGGGAAAGAAAAAATATTTACCTTCTGCTTTATGTATGTGTGAACTGTGGTAATACATTATAACTATATTATTAAAATATTTTACATTTCATACAGAATATTATAAATATACTACCAAAACTGTAATTTGTAGCTTAAAGAAAAAATAGTTTTAAAATCCCCAAAAATAAGCCACCATGTAATTCTAATTTCAAATGTGGTGCAGAGAGCTTTCTTGCTTTTGATGTGTATAACAAACATCAGTAAAATTTTTTCTTTTAGAAGGATGCAATTGTTTTAAAACCTTTACCTGAATGCATAT
The DNA here is from genome assembly GCA_033459285.1 of Clamator glandarius. NCBI lineage: Eukaryota > Metazoa > Chordata > Aves > Cuculiformes > Cuculidae > Clamator > Clamator glandarius. The sequence goes on from JAUNZM010000086.1 coordinate 1,637,425, forward strand.
AGCTTTCACTTAATATGGAATCATAAACATGCAACAAGTTTCCAAGGATCTGTTATGATTCCAGTTCTGCCTGTTTCAAAATGATCACAAAGAGCCCGTTCGGCTAGAGCTATAATTTTACGTGCTTCTAGTAAGTTCACATAATGTACAGCAAACAAATCCATTCATAATGGATTCTTTCTGGTTAATGTGCCTTCAAGAAGCATCCTGAAAGAGATCACTCAAATTAATGCACTGACCATGAAATTAAAAGGGATAATTGTTACAAAATGAATTTAAACTAAAGAAAAGTAAGCATTAAAAAGTTGTATAGAAAGGAAAATGCTGGTGTTGTGGTAGAAAATCTAGTTGTAGAAGAATCTGAAATATTTAGTGTAGTCTATGCGAGAGACTGCCTGAAACGGCGGCTTTGGATACTGAAGCACTAAGGCCTCCGGGTTTGCTGGGAAGAAAAGGTATAAAGGAAGTAATAGTCTAAAGCACCAGAACTAAAGCCAGATGGTATTGTGCAGAAAGCAGGCAGGCAGCATTTTGACGTAATAGGTTCTTTCCTGATGTGCCAACTGTGTTTTAATTGCTCTCAAAAGCAATCTCTTCACTTTCCTGTGAAGAGTTAAGCACCCTCCTCTGAGCACTGAGATAATCAATGTCCCTCTTATTTTAACACTTGAATTAAAGCAGTTCTTGTACTATGTGCTGAAACAGCGTGATCTGTTAAAGCTTACCTCTTCCCTTATAGCTTGAAATGGTAGGTTTGCTGTATGTAGCAGAATAGAAATCCTGTAAGCAAGAAGCAGGAAACTCTTGGTTGTGTTAAAGGAGCTTGATTTGTGCAGACTGCTCTGTCCATTTAGATCAGCAACCAGTGCATCCCCTGTGTGCAGTGTTCTCAGGAAATGCTTCAAAAAGCTTTGGTGAGAACATGTCAGGCTTTTCTGTACTACCAAAAATATTCAGAGAATGGAGTTCATAAGACAAAACTTATGAAAAAATACAGCATTTACAAAGATGGTTATGTCACCACCACTTCAAAAATACTGATGTGAGCTTTCAAAGGAAGCCTTGCATGCATGTACTCCTGCTTCAGCATGCTGGTTCTATTTAGGTGTCTTCAAAAGATGCAAAACTCTGTCAAAGTTCTAGGTTTGGGGGTCATAACATATGAATTTTGACTATTTTTGTAAATACAATGCTTGCAGAGGCAATTCCCAATACACATGAGCAGTTGAATAGTTGTATTAGGAAACTTGGTTACTTTTCTCTGAAGAGTAACTATAAAAATGATCTCACTCGAGTAATGTGGGAAAGAAAATCAAGATTTGTCAGGATAAATGCATTTATTCTAATACAGCCACCTATGGAGGTGATAAAGTAAAACTGTGTAGGAAGGAATCATCTCTTCCTGAGAGAGTTCAGGATTTTGTCCTGAAGTTACCTTATTCCAGGCCCTGGTGTAATTTGCAGTGGGTGTGGTAATGCTTCTCAAAACAGAAGGGTTCTCCTAGAGAGGGATTCAGACTGCTTACAGTCCAAATCCTACTCTGGAAGTCTCCGTCTATTTCTAGAGCCAGGAGAAACTAGCATCTAAAGTGGGGTCATCTGACCCAAGTTCCTTTGTTTTGGCAATGAATACTTCTGCTTTCTAAAAGTTTGTTTGTGTTGATTTAGGCAGCTCAGATGTTAAAGTGTTAAACAATCTCAGAGCAGCTTTTGGCAACTGCTTTGTGTTATTTCTCCACAGCAGTGACATACGTGTCAGTGTATCTGTAGAATGCATGTATATAGCCAAGGCTTCATGTAGCCTCACCAGTGATTTCCCAAACTGCTGTGGATTTATTGATTTTGATTTTTGTCTGGCTCTGGTTTTTGTAACAGCACGTTATTAACATCTAGATAATAAAAAGCATTTGAGGATATGCTGGTTTTGTCAGCTTAACTCAAATGCTCATCAGTTATTGAGGGAGAAAGCCCAGTAGGCAACTAATTATACTGGTACTTAAGTTGTATTCAGAAAATCATGGGTAAAAATCAATACCATACAAGGCATTCCTAGCACTTAAAAATTGTGAAAATTGTCTTTACTCTTCAGTAATGGAACTTCTGACTGCAAATATCTGAAATTACTATAAGTAGCAGAAGTGAAGCCTGTTTCACTTTGTTTTTTCTCTTAGCTGTAGTGTATTTTGTCTATGTGAAACTCACCTACATAAAAGGTCCAGTGATGACCTCATTATAATGGGTTCAACTTTTTTTCTCACATCCCAGAGCAATCCCCCCTCCCACCTAATCCTTACTATTTAGGGTTCAAGCTGAGTACAGCCACATCAGGAAACAATTCTTAAAACTGTTGCTTAGAATTACAAAACCATGTTGAAGTAAGAGATAAATAACAGTTGGGGTTTTTTAATGTTGGAGCACTGTCTTCCAGAGGTTCATTCTTCTTTTCTGTTTCTTTTCTTAGACAAGTTATATACAGTCTTCAATGTTTTTGATGATGATTCTACCTGCTGGACCTATCATGAAGGTGTTTTGTCTATGAAAGTTACAAGAAAGGGGCCTGTTATCAGTACACTGGAAGCAGACTGGCTAGAATTAACCACATTTTATTATAAACAAGGATTGTCCTTAATTGATTCTTTTGTACACTGGGAAACTTCTAAAGGTGAGTACTGTCCCAGAATATCATGAGGTGTTTACTTCTTTATGTAGAACTACATACTTTGCAAAAAGTATATGTTTTCCTTCTTGATGTGAAGGGCAGTATATAAACAAGTTCAGATATTCATCATAAACTTATAGAATCTGATAACTTAAAAGGAAATATGTTTTCTGGGCAGTTATAGCTCTGAATAATTGAAGTTTTTGCTTTGTTTTATTAACGTGATATCCAAAGCAAGGAAGTAGTGTGGCTTTACTATGAAATAAACCCTTTGCACTAGTTCTTTTCTCTTTGCTTTTTTTAAAGGAAAAGATAAGGGGGTATGGGGAAACATTGGGTGTATGTTTCCATACTGTTTGTGTTCTGCTGCTCACTGTAGATGCCGTGCTGCACTCAGAGTACTTCTAATAAGGCTTTACTGTGCCATTAAACCCAAGTCAGACCATCTGTGCTTCCTAGTTTCTCCAGCTCTTGGCAGGGCTTAAATTCTTTCCAAAACAACAATTTGCCTTAAAATTTGTCTACCAATTCTGAAGTTCCAGGATGTTTCTGGAGGTTGTTCTTGTCAACTGTGGACATATACAGCAAGTAGAGAAATCTGTTCTTGTCCTCAACTGTAGGCAGATCTTTCAGGATCTTTTGATATAGCTGGACAAGAGGCCTTCCCTGGTTCCTCCTTGTTCATGTGCTCTTCTGCAGGAAACTACCAGCTCAGTTAACTCTGAAATGGTGACAATAAGAGCATCAGGATTTTCAATAAGGCAACAGGATTTTCAAATTTTCTTCATTCTGCCAGTTGCAGTTGGATCTTGGTTGTTCTAGGTAGGTCCTGCTAGTCTTTGTGAGTTCCTAGCCTTCTTCCTCCTGATGAACAAACACAAACCCCGTGTCAGGAGTGTCACTCTTGGTCCAGGCCCATTGCTACACACTCACTGGAGTCCAAAATCCTGCTCTGTGGCAGAACAGAGAGACAGTGCCGTACCACTGCTGACAACAGAAGAAGTTCTCTATTGGCTAAGGTATGTTGAACTCTAAAAGTCTGTTGCTGAGGTTTAACAAGGAAAAGTGCAGACTCCTGTACTTGGGGCACAAAAACCCTGTGCAGAGCTACAGGTGCGGGGAAGAATGGTTTGAAAGCTTCCTGGCAGGGTAAGACCTGGGGGTGTTGGTTGACAGCGACTGAACATGAGTCAACAGTGTGCTCAGGTGGCCAAGAAGGCCAATGGCATCTTGGCCTGTATCAGAAACGGCGTGACCAGCAGGACGGAGAAGTGATTCTGCCCCTGTACTCAGCACTGGTGAGACCGCTCCTTGAATCCTGTGTTCAGTTCTGGGCCCCTCACCACAAGAAAGACATAGAGCGAGTCCAGAGAAGGACAAGGAATCTGGTGAAGGGGCTGGAGAACAGGCCTTATGAGGAGCAGCTGAGAGAGCTGGGGGTGTTTAGCCTGGAGAAGAGGAGGCCAAGGGGAGATGTTATTGCTCTCTACAACTACCTGAAAGAAGGTTGCAGAGAGGTTGGTGTTGGTCTCTTCTCCCAAGTGACAGGGGACAGGACGAGGGGGAGTGGCCTCAAGCTGTGTCAGGCGAAGTTTAGATTGATCATTAGGAAAAATTTCTTCACAGAAAAGGTTATCAAGCTTTGGCAGAGGCTGCCCAGGGAGGTGGTTGAGTCACCATCCCAGGAGGTGTTTAAAAAGCAGGTAGATGAGGTGCTTGGGGACATGATTTAGTAGTGAACAGCTACAGTTGGAGTTGATCTCTAAGGTCTTTAATAACCTAATGTTTCTATGATTCTGTATGTAATTAAGAGATTCATTGCCACTTGAACTGAATTTGTCTGAAAACCAGGCATGGAAAGTGTTTCAGAAAATTGTATGCAGCTACTGTTGTGCAATTACTTGAAAATAATTTGGAGAAAATGGTAGTACTCCAGTGCTAGGGGAATAAACCAAGAGAGTCTGACATAGGTAGCTGTTTCAGAACTTATTAATTACTGTAATAAATGTTGTTTGATAGAGAATTTAGAATTTATACTTCACTAATCTGATATTTTGTCTATGGTTGTGTCTATTCATGTCTTGTTTGTACTGAATTCTCAGTTGTTGGAATTGCTTTTGGCAGTTCACTGTTAGCAAGGAACATGCAGGGCTGCAGTGGGGAAAAGCATTTTTAAAAGTCTAGAAAGTTTTCAGAGACCTTAAGTTATATTTGCAATACTCAAGCTGATTATGAAGTGCAGTAGTTTGCTTAATAATGTATTGAAGTGATTTTCATAAGTAATTTTACATCTGTTTCTTAAATGAATTATGCAAGGAGGGTAGAATTGCTGAGGGGCTTGATTACTGCATGCTTTTTTTAATACTTCTTTTTCTGGTGTTCTCATTTAAAGTAATATACATTCAGCATCCCCCTTGTAAGGCTTAGATTAGTGAAGGGCTTAAATTTTTTTGTTTTTTTCAAAAAAACAGTTTAAAACAAAATCTGTGGATGTTAGATGATGTAAGTTCTTCAAAAATAAAACCATGAAAATAGTGAAAACTCTTCAGTTTTTGGTTGTTCTCTGTAGTTTAGTTTTGTGTGTGAATCACTGCATTTCTGTAGCTCTGCAAATAGAGTTAATTTAATGATTATCAGGGGAATGCAAGCACATCAACACCACTATATTTACCTCATTGAAATTTGCAGTTAGTCCTTCTTAAATTGTGTATTTTGTGCACATAAGCCATGTAATAGTACAATTTGTATTGGCCATCTTTGCTCTTAAATTATAATTCCTATCTGTTGAAGTCAGTAGAAGAGCAAAGTTTCCTTTGGGGGAGGAGAGGTGAGAAATCAGACTCCTAGTTTTCAATGCAAATTTTTTAGAGCGGGAAAATAACTCTCTGGAGATACTTTACAATTCACAGAGAGCTGCTTTTGGCAGCTGTTGAAATTAATCTTTGCAGCTGTCGTCCAACAACAGCTTTGCAATCTTCCCATTCCCCTGTAGCTGTGTGCTCCTCTCTGTGGATAACTGTCCCATCTTTGGTACATAGGTTATCACTTATTTAAGGGTTTCATGCATGCTCTTTTGCAGCAGCTGGTGCTTCTGCTTCAGTGCACTTGACTGGTGTGTGTTTCAGTTAGTCATGGGTGGGATGCAGCTGAATTAAACTGGAGATATTCACAGCTCACAATGTGGATGGAATTCTGGAGCTGATCAAGTGTCTGTAACTGCAAGAAGAAATTAATTTAGCTACTGAGTTCTTAAGCTGAAATGTTTATTCTCAAAGTGAATGCTGAAGTGATTTAAAACCAGATAAAATTTTGGCATCCAACAGGGGGAAACCTAAAGTATTTAAGCGCTTGCATTCACAACTAGAATCACTTGTATGTCTGCTTGTGTAACTAATTGTCATCATCACCTCATGTCTGTTTGTTTGCATTTAGATTATGAGGTGTCTTCATCAGTAGTTGTCCTTTTGTACAGCTTTAGTGAAACCAGCAAATTGTAGCTATTTTAATAAAAATAAAAATGTGGGGCACAAGTTGGGCAGCTGCAGAAATCCTCCCCTGGTGTGGACTCTCCATGTGTTCTGTAGAGTCAGCAGAATTCTTTTGCTGCAAGGTTCAAAATAAAACTTCCTTGTAGCATAAATCAGGTTTTATGTAAAGAATTTTAAAAAATAAAAATAATTAAAAAACAATATCAGTTCTTAATGCCAGAACAGGATGCAGTCATAGAAACAATCCAGGTAGGTTCTCTTTTAGCAGCAATTTGGATCATTGTAATGTTTCCTCCATTTGTACTTTCCTTGGTGCCTTTCGTGATCATAGAAGTACCTAAAATCTGTATAAGTGCTGTTGCAATATTTTTAGGTTTTTATGGTTTGTTACCTGTCATGCAGCACTTCTCTCATTTTGTTTTATTTTAATTTATTTGAGTACTGATATTAACAAAGATAAGCTATTGTAATTGATGGAACGGGCAAATGAACCACTGAGCTTTTTCAACAAAGGTGATTTTTGGCTTAATACACTTCATGAATTATCAGTTTGTCTCAAAATACCAGTGAGTGGTGTTATCTTGTGTGAACAGCTGCTTAAAATTACAGAATTGTTCTATCATGTTTGAAAAATGATGGAAAAAGTGTCCTAACATGTTGTAGCTGGACTGCTCTTTTTAAGAAACTGCCTAAATACTGAGAAAGATCAAAGTCCATGAAGTTGAGAGGGAGTATTTATGAATTATTAGGAGCTGTGTAGATATTCATGTTTATGTAGTCTAAAAATAAAGTAACATGCCCAATATCTCTGCTAATATGTGAAAGAGATATGTAACATGCAAATATCTAAATCAATCTAAATTAAATCATAAATCAAACTACATAAATGTGCTATGTAATATGTAGTGAAATAGTATTAGCATGGTTGGTGGTTTATGGTACATTAACAAGCGTGCTCAAAAAAATGGGATTTACTGGTTTACAGAACAAATTTTGCTAATCTGTTCAATTTTAAAACCAGACCAGTTGCGTTCCTTAAACTTAAAGAAAAAAAGCCAGCAAATAAAGGAAACTTATCTGCCTTCCTGGAAGCTGTGGCAAAAACAATCTTCTCTTTACATCTTTTTGTGCAATACAGTAGAGAATTTAAATCTAATATTCTGAGGATTACATAATTTTACTGTTCAAATTCAGTTTAAGATGGTCAACTCTTGAGGTGCATCTGCACAAAAGGCTTCCCGGTGGCTCTTAGGAGAAGCAAGACCATAAATGAACCAATGTTTGATGCAGAGCTTTAGTTTGGACCAACTGGATACTGTCAGGCTTCAACAAGGGAGTCAGGGAGTTGTGTTCTGAAACTTCCTTCCCATCAGGAATCTTCCTACAATTACTTCTGTTTCAGGTTTTTCCTGTGGCCATTTATATACTTATTTAAGTAACAGTAGCTGGGCTTTGCACTTCATGATTCATTGATCTTTATCCTCACTACACCAAAAGCCACACTTATTACCGGGCATACAATCTTGAAATGGAATAAAGAGGGTTTGTGCCCATCTGCTGCAGGGGTTATGTTGAGTACAGGAAACCGGAATCCAGACTGGAGGATGGAAACGGCCAATACTTTTGAGAAAATGAAGCAGTTCATAGTTCAATATAGAAAAAAGGGGGTTGAATAATAAGTTGGCTTGCATGCTTTAAGTTGTAGCAAGACACAGAAATAACCACAAATTTGACTTTCTTTGCTGTCTGATGTCATTTTTATTTTAGAGGACTGTTCAATGAGAAAAAACAAAACCATGCATACTTCTCAGTAAGGTACCAACCTAAAACCTTATATTTAAGTTTATATTTGTCTTTATGTTCACAGGGGACTATTTGCCTAAATCTTTAGAAGGATTATTTATCTATGAAGCAGAAGGTGCTGGGGTTCCAGGTTCTAACAGGAAAGGAAATGATGCAATAGTGGTTGAACAATGGACAGTCATTGAGGTAAAGTGATGATTGTTTAGCAACGGGCTTCCTACTTATGGTTTTCTTTGTTTTTTCCTTAGAATGCTTGTGCTAGTGTTTGATAAATATTCAGGATGGTTTCTTGAAACCACCTGCATAAGCTAAACTAAAGCCTCGAATCATAAAAATGAAGTAAGGCCTATGGCTGTTGAAAGAAAGAAATACAGTGCAGGGAACCTGGCCTGATGTTTACATATGTTCATACCAACAAATACAACCACCAAGGAAAATGTTTGGGTTTTTTTTAAAACTGTATGCATTTCGGATCAACTTAGGCATAATTTCAGCCAGTGCAACTCCACTGACAATGTATTGAAGTATTTTTGAATTAAAATGGGAAGAAAATAACAAAAACAAGCTAGAGAACAAGAAAAAAATTGAATATGCTTTTCAGATGTATATTCTTAGTAATATTTTACTGCTAAATATGAAAGACTTAATATTTCCTAATAAATTAAGAAGCACTACTGTAGTGTGGTATGGCAATAGAATTATTTAATATTCTTTAATCTTTTAATATTAAGAGATTATTGGTATGAATGAGAGCCATCTGAAAGTAATTGTTCTTAGAGGATGCCAAGGGCTTACTTTTGAAATATTTATTAGTGAATACAATGTGCAAAGAAACAGCATAAAACTAAGACCTTGTAGTTTTAAAAACAAACAAAAAACAACCAACCACCAAACTTAAGTCTATGTCCAGGCGAGATGCTTGCTGTTTAGACGTGCAATGAAAACCTAAATACATCAATTATGTCACCTAGTCTGGTGTTTTAAAAGTTTTAGGCATTAATTTAGCAACATGATGAGTTTAATAAGCGAGATGGTGCTTTGAACATCTGGTTGAATCGGGCCTTAGACCTCGAGTTAGTGGGCTCCTTTTCCTTACCCTTCCGTAGTCTTGAACTTTTCCCATTGTTTTCTATTTGAAATACTGAGTCTTCTCTAAACGACACAGTTCTGTGTTAGCTCAAAGGATTATCTTGTTATTGTAATTTGTGTAGAAATGTGAATAAAACCTGTACAGAGTCTCTTTACTACTTTTTATAATTATTAATGTAGGGATGTGAAATTAAAACAGATTACGGACCTTTGTTGCACACACTGGCTGAGTTTGGATGGCTCCTGACCTGTGTCCTGCCTACACCTATTGTACGACATGACAGGTACCCAAACAATAGATTACAGCATTTTTGGTATGTATGTATCTGAAATATCAAGTTGATTGCATCTGTAAGTAAATGTAAAAGGGAGAATAAGGCCAATAATGTTAAATGTATATGGAACTTGAGATATAAGTAGCATTATGATGGAATCTTTTTACCACACTGTTTTAGGACCGCTGACTTGAGTGAGTTGCAAACTAGACCAGTAATCCTAAACTTAAAATATATTGTTTATAGCTAATCATTAAAGATTTTACTTAAGCAACTTTTTATTGCATGCTCAGTCCCCGGCAGTGGGGCAGCAGTGCTGTTACTTACATGTATCAAGTATTAACTGGTGTTAAGACATTGGTGACTGACTGGGTTAGACTAAGTCATTGTCACAAGACAAATCTTAGAGCTTGAGAATAAGCCTTTGGGATCTACATCTACTTCTTAAAGGGCATGAGTGGAGAATAGGGGAGAGATTTTAGTAGTTTATGGTGTGAGAGAGGGGATTCAGCCTCAAACCTCTTCTATCCCACAGGCAGTGTAATTCTACCCATCCCTCTAGGGTTTGGACAGCAGGAATGAGGTTGTCTTGAGCAGCTGTCGGTCAACCACTCTGAGTATCAGGTCGTGCTTGCAGCAGGCAAAATGGTGCTGTTTTGTACCTCATAGATGGCAGAGCAAAGGTAGGGCCATTTAAAAGAAGCCAAGTGCTATAAGAAAGAAAATAGAGGAAAAGCGCTGTAGGACGTGTTAACAGATTCGTTAGGCTGGGACCTGCTCCTTGAACTAATAAGGAGGTAATATGCCAGCAAGATATTGATGGTGCGCTAGATGTCTCAAGTAGCGTTGCTTCCTGGGTGTGAAACAACCAGCCCAGAAATGGCTGCGGTCATGCAAAAGGGGGTTGTAGCATTGACAAATAGGAAGTTGTATTCATTTTGTTTTCACACAGGAATAGCTCAGACTGAAGGGTTGGGTAGGTGTCTGCATTAAATGTCTAATACTTGTTCTGGTGTGGCATGTTTGATACTTTTGGAAGAAATAAGATAAATCATGTTTTGTGTGCTGGTCATGTAGCTAATATAGAGCTATTCAATTTTCTTTTTTAAAGAAAGTAAAAAGGAAAAAAATCCCTTGAATGAGAATTCCTGATTAAGAATTAAGAATTCTTAACAGCTCAAAAAAATAATGGTAAATACTGTTGATTAAAAAGGAGAAGAAATTCCGGGATAATTACGGGAGGAGAAATTCCTGGATGGTTACTATGCATCCCATATGAAAGATGCCATTACTGTGGTGGTGGATTATCTTAGGAATGCAATTTAAATGTCTCAGTGAAGGACGACACTTCATGCTGCTGAACAGCTGTCTTTTCCCAGGCTTGAAACTTTGACCTTAAAAACCAGCCTGAATATTAACAGGGTTCAAAAACACTGAACAAACAATATCAGCAACATTTTTGGATTCATGTTTTCATATTTATTTTAAAAAAAACCAATGTGGACAAAGCATATTTTAAAAAAAAATTCTCTTTAAGGGTAAAATGTGATAACAGGTCAGCCTGCTCCCCATTTTTATTGCCTGTTGTATGCTGCTCTAGTCTAGTCTGTTTTCCTCTCCTTCTAAATGACTGCAAAACTTCCTCTTGTCTTGGATCTTCTGTGGTCTGTTCCTGCCCATCATTCCCACTGTTTGCCTGCAGATGCAGAGTGTGACCAACAGGCTGACAGTTTCTGGGGTGTGACAGGGCTGTCACATACCCGTGTGATCTTTTTTTGGGTTTGCATGGTCAGGATTTGAAATGGTTTAAAAACCACTAGGCTGTACTGTCTGTTCCTGCGTGGTTTTATTGTTTCAAGTTTTTATTTTCTACAGGTGTTGCTCTCCATAAAAGAAAATGTCCTGTTGCGTGGATTATCGTGCCACGTGACAGCTGAATGTCATGGATCACTGCCTGCTTCAGACAGGGGCAGCAGCAAGTCTGCAGGCTTATTTAGTCCTTTTAACTCCTGCCACAAAGACTAAGTCATGTTGGATGCAGAAAACATTTCCTTGAGCAATGTTATCCGTGCTGTTATAAATAGAGCAATGGTAGATGTCCTGTACTTCAAACATGCAGAGTTGCTTTTTTGTGCAACATTATTTTGAAAAGTAAGCACTGTTCCCCTCAGTTCCCACGGTTCCACACAAGTTCCCCGCATAGAATAGGTTGGGTTGGAAGGGACCATAAAGATCATCCAGTTCCAACCCCCCCCATGCCGTGGGCAGGGACACCTCCCACCAGCCCAGGCTGCCCAAGGCCCCATCCAGCCTGGCCTTGAGCACCTCCAGGGCTGGGGCAGCCACAGCTTCCCTGGGAAACCTGGGCCAGGGCCTCACCACCCAGATCTTGAAGTTCCTCCTTATGTCTAGTCCAAATCTGCCCTCCTCCAGTTTATACCCATTGCCCCTCATCCTATCACTACAAGCCTTTGTGAACAGTCCTTCCCCAGCTTTCTTGTAGCCCCTTCAGGTGTTGGAAGGTCACTATAAGGTCTTCTCAAAGCCTTCTCTTCTCCAGGCTGAACAAACCAACTCTCTCAGCCTGTCTTTGTCTGCCAGGGATTCTCTTCTTCCAGGACTGAATATAAGTGTGATAGTGATGCAGTGTTTGCTGTATGCATCCCCATCTCGGGTGTTTGTCAGCAGTCACTTAAAGAATTGGTTTTAACCAAAAAGAGAATATAAGAAAGATCTATAAATAATATTATTGGTCCAAAGTGCCTCCAGCACTATATACAAGTCTTACTAAGTAACTGTTTTCAAGACAAGAATTTGACAGTAATTAAGCCAAGTTCAGAAGCTATAGAGCAAAGATAAAATTAATAGTCCTTTTAGGAGTTAAATCTATTAATTGGAGGAAAAATATGTTAGTAACTGCTAACTTAGTGCAGTTACTCACATGATGTCATCATGAGTTTGTAAAATTTTTGTGGTCTAAAAATAGAATTCTTTCTTAGGGTGTTGGTTCTGGGTGTTTGTTTTTTCCATTAAACAAATCCTTTAACAAGGAGATTTGTCCTGAGCTGGTGTCAGTCTCATAACTAAAAGCCCAGATGCTGTGAGGTTCCAAAGGAGTACAGAACTTCCTTTTAGGAAATGAAAAAAAAGTTGAAAGAATTTTATTGTGGTCCTTTTGTTAATTTTTCAGAACACTTTGTCTAACTGTTGTATATAAAATATTAATGCATAAAAAGTAGACCTGTAAAAATCAGTGCCATTTTTGGCACGCATTAACATGTTGCTTATTGGTTGTTTGGGGGAACTTATTAAATATATGCATGTAATAAGAGGATAAATTCACTGCCCAGCAGCATAAGCAGGCAAGCAAATCACCAGTGTTTTAACAATGGAGTCTCTGTTGCTCTTCATCCCTCTTAAAAGAAGAGACAGGAAAAAGGCTTCAGCGGCCTTACTCGGTGCTGACCTTTATTTCCCCTCACTGATTACTGCAATCCCTGGGAACAGGCGAGAGAGGCTCTACAAGTGCCGGAAAGCAGGCTGGCAAATACAGTGCAAACCCACCAACTTTGTGGTTATTAATTTATCAGGACAAACTACTTAATCCCAGTTTTCAAAATGCTCTGACATAGGAGGCAAAGATAGAATGTGGAAAAGTGAGGGGAGCAATGGAGCGCTTATTCTAAGTGCTTTTCCTCATTTAAATTCTATGGAAATTCTTCTGTCATTGAGTTCTTTGTGAATTAAGCTCATAGCTGCTTCGTCGTGTGCGGCATTTTAATAAGGTCAGACTCCGAAAATGGGTAATTTACTTATTGTCTACCCACCATCATGTCCTTTCTCTGTTCTAGTAGAATTTGTACAAGCTGCAGCTTGGTGTTTGGGTTTTTCTCTTTTCACTGGAGGAATGCAGACACTGTTACAAAATAAGCCATGGCCGCCTCCTGATGCCAGAGACTGCACTGGGCTTCTTGTTTAAGAGATTTCCCCATTGATATCATCAAGATAGACATAACTGAGGCAGGGAGAGATACCTAGCCAAATGGACAAAGGTTGCAGGATTGCCCATTTCCTTGTTGTAACATAAAATCATAACACATTTTATTTTAATGGATGCAAATAGTGAGGTAAGGAAGGAGACTCTTGGAGCAAGGAAACCTTGTTAACTTAAGGAAACAGAGTTTGTTCTCCTGACTCGTTTTCCACTCAAGCTTGTGTTTAAGCTAGGTCCCAATTCTTATCCTAGGAAGACATGCAAAGGTTCAGCCAGACTGAAAGGAAGATTGAGAGGGGCCAAACACTGTCACAAAGTAATTGTCACTGACTACTGGTCAGGTGTAGCTGAGTATGCTGGGAGTAGAATCATAAAATCATGGAATAACTTAGGGTGGAAGACACCTTAAAGATCATCCAGTTCCAACCTGCCAATAGTGCTGGTCTGTATTTTCTCACAGCTTACTTCCAGGAGCTCTGCTTGGGCAGGCTGTTAAAAAGCAATTCCTGATGTCATAGTTGCTGGTTTAATCCCTGATTTTTCTTGGAGAAAGTTCCTAATATTCAATATTAATTAAATCTATCAGTCCTAACCCTGGCATAAAAGATGAATCCATTATCTCAACTTCATGTGTGTGGCTAGGACAGTGGCATTCCCATACTGAAGTACAAGGTTACATTGTTTTATTACTTCTTTCCATAGTGTTGTGCATAATATTACTGGTTTATGATTGATAAAATAGAATCGTCTTTTAGTTAGCAAGAATGTTACTTCTCAAGTTTAATACCACAAAATACTGAGATTTTTGTTGAAGCTGTGAATCTATCAAATCTTTGGATCTATTGAGATGGGTCTGATTTGTTGTGGTCTTGATAGGCAGTAATATGTTGCCGTATATTTGACAGTGAATATTAGATGAAGGAAAGATTGTTTGAGGCTAACTTCAGACACATAGGTACAGACTTGGATTAAAAGTAGGAGCTTTGGTGCTTAAACTTTCAAGAGAATCCATGTTAAATAACTCTAAACATAGTCATACAAATTTTTGTTCCATACCTGTTTTCATGTACAATACCTTAACCCAGCTCTGTGCTTCTGGGTTTTTTAAATGTGATTACAAAAGTGGTTAGGCATTAATAGAGCAGTTAATGCTTGGCAGACTATTCTCGCTTGTGGAATAACCAACACACAGCTTATGGTTGACCCTGTAGTTATGAACGTGTTACAGTGACTGTTATTGCCTTTAAAATATTGAAGTAATTTTCTTTGTGTTCTAGTGAAGGAAATCTGGCCACGAAGCAAGTTGTTTTTCTTCAGAGACCTGTTATGTGGAATTCTGCTGTCCAGACACCTGAGGTAAGCAACGTGTTTATAGTATTAATATAAAAAAATTAGTACTTCACATAATGGTTAAGTACAGAAACAAACTAGGTTTCAAATAACAGGGAAAAAAAAGGTGGCAGAAGAGGATTTCACTTCAAAGAGGTTTGAATTTGTGGAGGGTTTTTGCAGCTGAACTTGCATGTTGGTTTGTTGTTTGTTTGGGTTTTTTTGATGTATACTTCTTAAATTAAGCCACAGAGAAAAGCATAACCATGCTGAAAACCTGTTTTGCACTAAGAAATTAATGTGTCTCAGGTGGATGAGGTTGGCTATGCTGTAAGTATTTCTTTAAACGTTTAATATTGTGATTCAATTCTTGGATCTGTTGCACATGAACAAGACAACGTTTTATGTTGACTTCCAAATCATCTGCTTTCACACTGGTAGAATACAAGCACCGGGCTGTGCGAGGGGTGCTGTAATCTGGAGGTTGACAGGGTGAATAGGTGTTAGCTGCTGCTGCATGCACGTGTGACAGAAGTAGAGGTCTTTAAATAGCTGCAGCTAAATCTCAGCTCCTTGTCCTGTTTGAGTGAGGCTCCCATAATAGTAGTTGTATAAAAGCGCCTTAAGGGTTAAGTGACTGGCAGTCACTGTGTTCTGCTCAGAGTCAGATTCACAGCAGTTTTGTACCTGTATGCTGCCACAGTAAAGCCTGCTGTGGCCAGAGACGGATGGACTGGTGGGCTCTTCTTTGCCAAGTCTTCCAGCGTCCCATGATAGATTTTTAAATCTTATCTGTTTTTCAATGGCCATTCAACCTTTCTGTACTCAGCATGACTTTCCTGGGATAGCCTCAAGCAGCTGTGAAGGCTATGGATACTTTCACCCATGTCCAGCACCAGAGTAGTAACTTTGTGAATTCTGTCCTTTGTTGTGTGACGTACTGCTGCACAGCAGTGACACCTGGCCTCTTCTTTCTCCATCTGTGTGAATAGTTCATTGAGTCTCTAAATTCCTTGCATTTGTATTTGACCTTTCTCTGTCATTTTTACGTTCTAACCAGACTATTACAATCATCTGTGTTTTCCTTTGCTTAGTATTTCTAAAATATGCTCTCTATCTTTTTATTCCTGTCCAGGCCTTTTCTTACCCCCAGGCTAACTTCCTTCTCACTGTGTCCCCTGGTAATGACTGCTTCCATGCTTTAAAGGACTGCATACAGCATGCACAGTTCAAGTCCTGCTTTATTTTTTGTCTCTGCCACCACCTCAATTCCCAGATAGTTCTTGTGCACTATCTATAACTTGTTTCCTCACTTAGAAAATTTGACCTCCTTTTTCTCTGCAGTTTTCTGTGTAGTCTCCCTTGCCAATGTCTTAATCTCCTTTGATTCATACCCTGTTTTAAATTCTGCAAGTTCCTCATCCAGTTTTTTTTCCTTTAATTCCCTGCTGTGTACCAAGCATCTTCAGCTTCTGACACCCACTCTCTTGCCTGACTTTTGCAGTCTTTACATTCTTTCCTTCTACAATTCTGAAAGTATGTTTTGGAGTACAATTTTACCAGTATTTTAAATATAATAAACCTTTTTATGTCAGTCATTATCAAATAAAATCATAGTTTCCTGATGTTTCCGTGCTTTTTTAATACTCTGTATAAGGGCATGGTATACTGGTAGGAATATTCTTTCTTTGGCGTGGCCTGTTTTTTGTAGCTACAGGCATCTCTTGAAAGGCAGCATAACTATGAGACAAGTTAGAATGGCTAAAACTGGATTCTGCCAAGAGACTTAATACAAACCAGTTCTGTAAAAAACATCCAATCTGATGAAATTATGAATCACTGAGACGTGGCTTACATTAAAAATAGGAAGCATTATGCTTACATTTTAAATTTTGCCGCCCACTTATGGAGTGGTCAGCAGCTGAATGACCTTTAAATTCTTTGGTTTATACAAATAATGTGGGTAAGGTGTTTTGTAGCCATTGTTTTACTTTGTTGTAATAGGAAACATTTGACTTAAGCATTAACGTACTGCAGGTAAACAAGAAATAGCTGATTTATTGTCATTTACATCAACATTCCAGTGTTTAAAATCTGACTAAACTTAGTATCTCAATGTGCTCCTTAAATACCAGTAGAAGTTTTACTTTTCCACTAGGAAATTTCAGTGTGGTGAGGTCATTTTAGTGTGGAATAAATAGGTAGTTCAGGCTGAAGCTGAAACATTGAGCAGAGTAATGTTTTCCTTCTGTTTTTCCAGTTATGTTGTTTTTCCCTAAGTTTTAATCTTTTTACTTCAGTGTATTTTTACCAAATTGTCTGAATGGGTGAACAGTATATTACCTTCATTGGTAGAAGGTAATTAATTCATTAGGTAGTTAATTCATTAGAGTTGAAGTTCATAATTTTTTATTAATACCTAATGGGCATAAAAAGACACACTAGCTTTACACTGAGTAGCTGGACTTCATGTGCAAAACAAGCTACTGAAATCTGAAGGCATTAATTTTTGCTGTAGAAATTTTAATAAATATGTTTATTTAAAACATCCCCTGGACAGGGACAACAGAGCAGTAAAATTCTACCAAACACTTGCAGATATTTCAGTAAAAATGTTTCATTCCTGTCACTCTCTACTGTTGGGCAAAACATTTCATTTTGATTTGTACTGCATATCTTTTCATTGCAGTTCAAATTACATGAAAGCTGTTCAAAAAAACTTCATGTTCACAATTTAGTGTGAATCATAGAATCGTTTGGGTTGAAAGGGACCTTAAAGATCATCCAACTCCAACCCCCCTGCCATGGGCGCGGACACCTCCCACCAGACCAAACTGCCCAAAGCCCCATCCAGCCTGGCCTTGAACACCTCCAGGGACAGGGCAGCCACAGCCTCCCTGGGCAACCTGGGCCAGGGCCTCACCACCCTCAGCGTGAAGAAATTCCTCCTTATGTCCAGTCTTATTCTGTCCTTCTCCAGTTTATACCCATTGCCCCTCATCCCCTCACTACGAGCCTTTGTGAACAGTCCCTCCCCAGCTTTCTTGTAGCCCCTTTCAGGTACTGGAAGGTTGTAAGATCTCCTCAGAGCATTCTCTTCTCCAGGCTGAAGAAGCCTAGCTCTCTCAGCCTGTAGATTTCGAAAACATTTTGACTTAAAAAAAAATTAAAATCACAGCTTATGTCCACTTCAGTGTATCCTTAGCCTGTTGACAACTCTGGTACCACAAGAAGAATGCTGCCTGTGAAAGAGTTAAAATGCAGAACAGCAAGGCTCTTTCCATACTGGATCTTAATAAGAAAGTAGCCTCATCCAGGCGTTTGCAAATGCTTAGCTATCCAGAGCCTGATCACATCACTTCCCAGCTCCGCACAGCACAGTGGGTTCTGGCCATGGCAGCAGCTTTGTCCCACAGGCAGCCCCAGCTGCTGGCCCTCTGACTTGCTATGGGGGACAATGGCAGCATTGGGTATGAGGGTTTGCTTTGATTGCTCAGTTTTTCTGGGGGGAATGAAGTTAACATTGCAATATCTAAAGGAAGCTTTGCTTAGCAAGAATTGAGCAGGGGAGTATTACCTGGTCTCTTGTTCCCACAGAGTCTCTTTTCTGAGGAGGAATGCCCTCACAGCTCATCTCTCTGCCTTCTCCAGGGTTCATGGGATAGTGCATTACGACTTGGCTTATGATTTATGTAGTGGTTCAAAGGCATCTGGGATTAGAAGGGCTGCGCTGTCTCAGTGGGTTCTTTATCACCATTTGCGTTTCTAAGAAAATAGTTCAGAGCAGGCGATCTGGATTGAACCACACAGCGCTTGAGGGTTTGCTTTGTTCTCTCTCTTTGTTTTTTTCCCCTAGGCAGACTTCTCCATACTCTAACAGGGGCATCCAGGCAAAGCCTATTTCCTGCTGTTCCTCCTGAGGCAACACCATTTCCCCTTAGTCTAATTTCCCAATATCTCCTCTAACAGTTTCTCTAAATACATTTCCCTTAGCCACAAGGGCCACTGGTTTCACCATTTTGAAAGAGTTTGAGGGAAAAAAAAACAACTAGTAATATACAGAAGGGGGCACAGAACTTGCCAGAGCGCGGCGGAAGCAGTTGTGTGGTGGTTTTGTTTTCAAATTGTTAGGATTTTTTGCAAATCCCCCTGCGGGGATTGCTCATGGCCTTTGCCCAGCAAAAGGCAGTTCTGTGCTGAGGCTGGATTCCTTTTTAGCTGGATGTCCTCCTCCCATGGACAGTGCTGTCCCCTGGCAAAGCACCTCCTGGTTTAGCAGTGTGTGGGCTGACAGCAAGGCTCCAGACAGAGAGCCAGGGCACTTCTGCCTCTGCCCTCGCTCTTTTGCTGTGACTCAAGGCGCTGACACTGCCTCTGGAGGTGCTGCACTATCACAGCTGAGTATGTCGGGTAACTGCTGATGCTAGAATAAAATATGCCTTTTATTTATTTGTAATGCCCTAGAGGACCCTTAGCACAGTCTATGAGTTCTGGTTGCATAAGTCACAGTCTGCTTGCATTTTCTTTGGCATTGGCAGCAATTGCTTCAACAAGAAGTGTGTCAGGAGATCCCAGCGCTAATGTCAGGCTGTGTTTATACCAAGTTCTTCATGTGCGAGGTCTCTTTGGAGCCCCTCTCAGATGGCTGTACAGGACAGCTGCTGGATTCCAGCTGTGTAGATGCCAGTTCTCAAGCAACTTGCCATTATCTGAGGAAGCCTCTGAAGGTCTTTATGGGCAGAACTGGAAAGACGGAAAAGCGGAGCATTCCCATCAGGAGGTGGATCAGTGGGAAATCTTCACTCCTATTAAGTCCTATTAAGTGGTTTTCTTAGCCTTCATATGTGCTTTCTTCCATCTTGACTACGTTTTATATCTCTTTTGTCTCTCTTGAAATTTATTTATTGAGAACAAAGATGTATGTGTTGGACTCTTTTCTCCAGGGCTCATCTTTTAAACCAGAGTGGTGAATGCTGCCTTATATTAAAAAGCAGCTCACGTTAAATCCATGCATGACTCATTGCAAAGGATCTGGCTTTTTTCTCCCCAATAAGCTAACATTCAAACATCATCTTGTATTTCAGAAGAAATCCTTAAGACAAGTTCTAGGGGAGGAAAAAGGCAAAGTCTCAAGCAGAAGTGTTGGATTAGACACAGCTACTTCTCGCCCCGTAGAAGCTGGACAACCACCTGATGAGTTTCACTTGTCTCCTCCTAAACAATGTTGGATCAAGGAGGGATCCTCCCAGTACAGAGGCTTTTCAGGATTCAGCAGCAGTGATGGGGTATTAAGGGAACTGGATGATGGACAGTTTGACCAGGAAGATGGAGTCACTCAGGTCACATGTATGTGATAAAGTAAGTAACTGCATCACGTGGACATGTACATAATTCACAGAAACATTTAAAAATACAACCCATCCTACTTCAAATGCCTCGGTATAATCCTATGACTTCTCAAACTCACGTTGTACTTTTGTCTCTTTGTTGTGTCAGTCCTACTGTAGTAATAACACTACTGCAAAATAATTTGGTTTTCTGTCTCTTTAATAGAATACTGCTGACTTTTTAATGCTTTTGACAGGCAAGGAAGCAAATGCTGCAAAACAGTGACAGTTTGAATTGTGTAAGAGGGAAAGGAATGAGGATGTTTAGTATTTTCCACAAGCTGGAAGAGTGTTTATTTTTTTTTAAAAAAGGAGTTGTAAATATTGGTGGGGCAAAAATAAGAAAAATGAACTGGCTGTTAACTTGTTAATGTAATTTTCATTTCGCTTGCCTTGCATAAATTCAAAAGTCTAGAGAAATGTACTTATTACAACACAGTGTTAGTAATTTAAGCTGTGCTCACACTTGGTATGTACAGAAAAACTCTGGAGACTGGAGGCAGACACTTGCTCGTGTAATGTAACTTCACTGGTGCAGGTTTTACCAGGGTTCCTTGCACGTCTAAGCCCGAAGCTCTCCAAGCACATAGCTTGTAGAATGAGGCATTCATCATTTACTCTGGAGTGGAAATTAAGAACCACTCTGCCTCTGAAAGGTAACCTGCGGTCTGTGAAAAAGTAGTTTGAGAAACATGCCAAGAAGCAAGGTGCACAATGATGCCGATAATGTATAGGAGGAGGAAGTAGGCTCCACTTAATAGGCAATATTAGATGATAGACTGTATACAAATATGCTGATGTGTATATAAAAAACTTCTCAGCTAAATGTATCTCACACTTGGTAAATTGTATTCAACTGCATCAAATGCCAGAAAGAACACTCAGCGGGAAGGATGAGCTGCTGTTCTTCTACCCTCACCGTGGGGTGGAGCTGCTTGCCCTAAGGGAGGTTAACTAAGGCTGGTCTCTGGGGGGTAGGCAGAAATGGGAATTATTTTCATGCTGCTGTCTTGAAATTACAGGGAAGCTGAATAAAAATGCACCTCCAGAAGGTAAAGGTGATTATAACTAAAAATTGCAATTTGAGTTATAGAAGCTAAAGCTATAACTGCTTGTCACACTTGAGCTAACGGAAAATAATTTGGACAAAATGAGAAATCAGAACAGAGATGAGCAAGTCTATTTACAACGCTTCTCTGAACGCTTGCAGCATAGCGGACTCATCACCAAGGGATTTTGTTACCTGTCTGCGTGTGTCATGCTGCAAACAGGGAGAGAAGTGCTGCGAATGCCTTCAACTCTTCGCCACCTGCTGCCCGGGGCGGGTATCCCACCGGGTGTCCTGGGCGCCTCCTGCCCACACTGCTGGATGCTGGCACTTAAACACTGAGGGTGAATTAATGCAGTGACAGAAACACCGATAACTGACTCCAAACAAGCGTCCTGGGAGATGACTGGGACGGTGGAAGTCAGACTGCGATCTCTGTGGCGGGGACTCGTGCAGAAGGAACGCTGGCAGAAGCTGTTTATTTCAATAAGCAATGAGTACATGAAAAAAATGTTACGCTCGCTATCACAAGCAAAAGTGCTATTTCAATTTATTGTTACAGGGGGTGGGGCAAAGGGACGATGACCCTTTCTACTTGCACGATGGTCACAGTGGGAGCTTGAAATTAGAATAATATTGCTCTGGAGCTGCTTCCCAATTTTCTTACAAAATTATTGTGGGCTGACTTGTTTATTTTTACACTTTGGAAGAGCAACTCTAGCAACTGTTTGTGGCAGGTTTGGTTTTGTCTCCAAAAAAATCCACAGTGCTGGAGTTGGAGACAGTACTTCAACTTGTTTTTTCCTATTGCACACTGTCAAAAAGGGCAGCTTCTGTTTTCTTACTAGAATTTCTTAGGAAAAATGCTGGCAGCCTGGCAAAATAGCTTTGAATCACGACTGTTTTAGAGCCAGACGCATGCCAGTGGGCAGCAGGAGTGTCACACACAGTGGGCACAGTAAGAAACCCATCCCTGCCAAGGCCTCTCTCCTTGCTCTCCCCCCGGCATCCCAGGGTGGCAGATGTGGGGCACAAACCTGGTGTTCCCTGGGAGCAGGATCAACCTGCTCCCGGAGAGGGTGTTCCCACTGATGGGAGCTGTGGTCGTGGTCCCAGGGCCGCAGGGATCTCCTCCCTGGTACTGCGAAGAGTATTTTTTCACAAGTAACTCAGAACATTTGTGTATGTGTGTGTGTAATAATTAAGTCCTGGTGGTTCTGCATTTGTAGAAGTAGAAAAAATAGGTCAAAAAAAAATAGGAATTCTTAATATTCCAATTAAAGTTTTTAAAGTATATCAAAGAAATGACTGACCTTTTACAAAGCAGTGTCCCTGCTTAAGATGGTTAACAGCAGTGAATTCTAAAATAAAACTGAACTACCAGTATTTAAATTACAATGTATAAAGCAATAAACTGAGTGCTGGTCCTCTTTCTAGAATGCATTCATTGGATAAAAAGAATCCTTTATCTTTTCATATGAGCTGTTGAGAATGCAGAGAATTCAAATCAATTGGTATCTTTGAAAAAGAATTTTTCCTCTCCTGATTGATTAATGGAATGTACACAGCGGAGATTCTCTTCCGGAACAAAGGTAGGAATTGAGGATGCTCTGGATATCTACAGATACGCTCTAGAATATCCCACTTTGAGCCAGAAATTTTCTTATTTCATTTTAATAAGGCCACATTGCTTTTCCGTAGCCCTCGGTTTTAACTGTGCTGTACTCCTTGCTCTTGAATATCACAGGTGCTGCAAACCTCTCTGAATTTCTTTCTAGTCTTTTAATTCAGTGCAAATGTAGTAAATTGATTCCTCTGAACCCACTCAGCAATTCTTGTGTAGTTAAGGACACTGGATGTTGATGCCTTGTCTCACAGAATGTTAAGTTGCCCCTGCTGTAGAAATGGCAATCCAGGGTGTTTTGCAAGCTCTCTATTGTGCTTTACCTCACGGGGCTATGTTTAGGCTCTGTATTGGGAGAAAAATAAACCAAATACAAATCTTTACGTGGAAAAAAATCCAACCTGACAGGAGCCAAGATCAAGATCTAGACAGGGAGCGGCACGGATTGGCTACCAAAGGAATAAATTCCACAGCTTTCTTTTCTGATATGAGAACTCAAGGGAATCACAGATGTGGTTAAGTAGCAGGTTTGATACATCACACTATCTGTCCAGCTCACCGTAGGACACTGTGTATAAAATACATGGATTTAAAAAGGTGACCTGAGAAGTTTCTGAAAGGAAAAATCTTCCCTATTCTCTCTGACAGTCACTGAGCCAGAGCCTCGCAGCCCTTTTGCCTGCGTGCTTACCCCACTCCTTCAGCTGCTGTAAGCACCAACCTGTTCTCCCTGGCGGACACGCTGGGTTTTCCTGCTGCAAGGCTTTCTTTCCAAAATCAGGGAGAGCAAGTTGCTTGCTCAGCCTGTGTGAAGACTGTGCAAGAATGATCCCACTTGTGCACAAGGTGCAGAACACAGACTGAACCAGGCACCTTCCTAGGGCGGGGAGGCCAGAACAGAAATAACTGGAACAGGTTCTAAAACAGATGGTGGAAAACCTTGTGTTTGTTTCTGTGTAGTTACAACTCTGAAAGCCAACCTGGAAAAGTGAGAAGGGGAGGGTACATTTGAGGTAGAGGGGATTGTAATTAAGCTATTTGTTTCATCACCTTGTCTCAAACTAGACCATTAAGGCAAGTTGTTATTGGTGAATGTGACCAGCACTATCTGATAATTAAATCTGTAAATCAGGAGAACTGTCAGAGTAACTGTGGCAAGAGGAGCGGCTGAGAGAGCTGGGGGCGTTTAGCCTGGAGAAGAGGCTGAGGGGAGACCTCATTGCTCTATAACTACCTGAAAGGAGGTTGTAGAGAGGAGGGAGCTGGGCTCTTCTCCCAAGTGACAGGGGACAGGACGAGAGGGAATGGCCTCAAGCTCCACCAGGGGAGGTTCAGGCTGGACATCAGGAAAAAAATTTTCACAGAAAGGGTCATTGGGCACTGGAACAGGCTGTCCAGGGAGGTGGTTGATTCACCTTCCCTGGAGGTGTTTCAGGGATGGGTGGATGAGCTGCTGAGGGACATAGTTTAGTGTTTGATAGGAATGGTTGGACTCGATGATCCAGAGGGTCTTTTGCAACCTGGTGATTCTATGATTCTTTTCTATGCTTCTTAGAGAGAAAGAGATACCCAAGTTTTCATTTTACCAACATGTATGTTACATGCTTATCTCTTTATTGAAAGAATTTCAAATTAAGCTTAGAGCATAGATGCCTTCGCTGAAAAAAGAAGTGCATACGCTCACTTATTCAATAACAGGGCTTCAGTTAGGAGCCTGCATGTCTGAAATGCAACAGAAAAGTCCCTTACCCGTCTGTGACCACAGAAATGCCCTGCAACTATCACAAAGGACAAATATAGAAGGCAACCAGTGCTGTTTATGAACCTCTGCAAAAACCTCTTTATATTTTCTGATTCTCAAGCTGTCTGGAAACGCTGCTGTGGTGTTTACAAGCAGAGACAGTGTGTCCACTGTAAAAGGATTCTGCGCCTTGCTCGCTATTGCAGTTGACCAGGTCTGTAAATAAACTGTTGTGACAATTAACTGCTGCTTCGCTTCTGCATTTCTGCCCTGTAACATACTGGCTCGTTTTTGTAAAGCCAAGATCTCGTCTCTATGTCTGACAAGACGCTTCTAACCATTAAAAGCGCCTAGCAAATCATCTACCAGTTTCTTTATTATGGTTGTGTCACATGGACATTAAATGGATTAGATCCACATATGCCTTGCCTCAACCTGCAATTACTTCCCTGCAGTCTGTCTGTTCCCCCATACAGCTCACAAGCCAAAGCCTGTTAGGCTTGCAGGCAGCTACTAAAAACTGATCAGGGTTTCTTTGTTCTTAGGGTTCCATTTAGAGAACAGTGTTAGCTGGAATTTATATTTTTCAAAGTCAACTTCCTGGACCAGAACTGAAACAACTGGGATGATACAGAGTATGTTGCTGACCTCAGGTAAGGGTGACTTGTAAGAGACAAAGTGGGTTACAGGAACTGATCTGGTGTCATGTTCTGATCCAATCAAACAGATAAACTTTGACAACATCAGAACAATTAAAATCTTAAAAAAGACAGCAGCAAAATTGCTGCGGCAGACTTGTTGCAAGACACACTCAGACAAACATCAGAAAAACTTCAGTGTCTAAAGAAAAAGTCACTGGAGAGTTACACTTGGCTTACACTATGGCCCTTGTATCTGTGACTTGTGGTCATAATGTGCTTCTTTAGGTATCTGAAAGGTTCTCTTCTGGATCTCCCTTTTTTTTAACTGTAGAACTGAACTTTTCTGATTGGAGATTTATAAATTTGAGGTCTGACTGCAAGATGCTGATGCCTGTTTTTCTGCTTTTGGAAAAAGAAATAAAACATCATTTCAGCACATCTTGTACCAGCAAGGGGAGAGCACACAACTTTCTCTTGGAAGCACTTGGATGCTTGGATTCTTGGAGCCCGTGAAAAATGAGAATCACTTACCAAAGCATAGTGGTATGGATAAAGAAAGTTTAATTTTATCCTTCTTTTTTTTTCCTTTACAATATAATTCAAAGACAGTCTTGATTTCCCTGTTATGTAGAGTCTAAATTAAACCTGTTAATATTTATTAGACAAATCAATGGTTTGCTTAGGCTAACTGGTTGTATGGGCCCATTCAGGCACGTGTGTACACAGTACTCATGTAAACAATAGCAAGGGAAAATACAAGCAGTGTTTCACTCAGGCCTTCTCTAAAATCAGCTCAGTACAGCAAGTCACCTTTACAGTGCAAATCTGAATGAGAATAAACTGATTGAAACTTCCCCAGTTTTGTTTTGAAGTGAAACTCTTAAAGCCTAAAAGGAAGAAAAGAGGTTTAATATTTCAATGCAGTCCTGAGCACCACGTCATTTTCTTCAGTTTCATAGAGGAAATGTGGCTGGCAACACCAGTTCCACGTTTCTGTTACCACGGCCGGGCTGGGGCACAGTGACTGTCCCCAGCACCACTCTGCCACCTCTGGAATTCAGTCCTTCCCGTGGTATCAAGGAATCTGTTGCCATCCCATAACCTCATCTGTACAAGGCAAGTTACAGCTCTGTGAAGAGACAGTAACCAACGCGACTTTCATCTGGACAACATCTCAGGCAATGACCCTGCGGGGAGTCAAATACAGCGATTGGCAGGAGCCCAGCAGAGCTGTGGAGGAATTCCAGGTCAGGCTGTTTTCTCATGGGTCAAATTCCCTTTACATCCAGGTGGTACATGTGCTTGAGGTGTGCTTGACTCGTATAAAGAAACAGAATTTAAGGCATGTTTAGAGTATTATGAAAAGAGACTTATTAAAAATAGGTGGATTCCCTTCTTTCCCAGTAAGTATAATGTAGAAAACAAAGTGTAGGTTACAGAAACTCACTGAGAAGCCCCTTCTGACCTGCTTACAGAAATGAAGAGGGTCCCGGCAACCCCGGAGAGAAACAACCAGCTACCTTCTTAAACAGCCGAGCAAAATTCATTTAACACAGGAACACTGCTAATGCTTTTACACCCTGCATCACGTATGCTTAGCAGGACATCTGCTATATTCATCTCTAAAACATTTAAATCTATCATTCTAGATGTAACACAATTAAGCAGCACTCATGGAACTTGTCGGTTATTGCAAATCTGCAAACACTACTTGAAATATATATTTCATAGGGCACAGAAACGTGAATCCGAGTCTGTCAAAGGTTAGAATTCAGGTGAAGGAAGGAAAAGAAATCAATGCATGTTGAAAATAGGATTAACTCTTGCACAGAATCAGACTAAATATTTCAAGTCCTTAGACTGTTTTTTACTAGGAATGCAAGCAAAGACCATGCTAGCCCGTTACTTAGTGTGACAGGAATACCCGTGTGAGGTAAGCAGTTGCCATACAGCTGCACAGGGAGAAGCCACTGACTCTTCTGCAAGTTACTCTCCAGGACGGCTGCAGGCAGGACAGTGTCTGCCCTGACAGGACAGACCCCGGCCCCTGCTGGGCACAAACCTCCACTGTTAACGAAAAGACAAGTTCAGAAAGTATGTTAGATGTATATCAAGATGATCAATATCGTAGTGAAGTTATCCTTGTGGTATTACTATACTAGAGCTCCTATTAGTG
The DNA here is from genome assembly GCA_033459285.1 of Clamator glandarius. NCBI lineage: Eukaryota > Metazoa > Chordata > Aves > Cuculiformes > Cuculidae > Clamator > Clamator glandarius. Next base: position 1,664,679 of record JAUNZM010000086.1, read on the forward strand.
TCTAGATGTACACACACAGGAATATGCACATCCAAGAGTAAATCTCCAAATCCATCTTAAAAAAATAAAAGCTAAATTAGGAATAAGCTACATGGCAAGACGCTTCCTGCAGAATTATATATTTAAGGTGATAATGTTTGAACTAGGAGTGACTACAGCTACTGCATTAAGAATGGCTTGCTGTGAAATCTTAATCTCGCTCTTCCCCACTCAATCAGACACAGCTTCAGGATTGTGATTCAATGATTGTTTAGCAGCATTTTAGAGAACTGTAAATTCTTTTATTAACAGGCATTATAAACAGATACTACTACTTTTATTTAAAAACCATGAGTGCCACATCGATGAATATACAGCTCATGAATAACTTAAAAGTATTTCCCATATTAAAAGGCAATGCACACAGCATACAAAAGGTGTATACTAAACAAAGCTAGGAGGGTATGTGATTGAAGTGTCTAAAATTATATATACAGTACATAATGTTTTGTTTATACTCAGTACAGGCTTCTGTACTGCCATTTCCATCACGCCTCGCTCTCCCCTGACACTGAATTTTGCACTTCTTCTTCCAAAATCGGTACAATCAGGTTGTCCTTGGACATCAGATTATACTTCATCACAAACTTAGTGAACCGGTGACACAAGAAAGTTTCATTCTGAAGATAAAAAAAGGGGAAAAGAAACAATATATACCAAAGGAATATTTTAAACAATTAGGGAGAACATAGTAGAAATACCTGCTTGTATGTAATTGCCTCATTGGATTTACAAGTCTCAGAAAGAAGCAGTAATGCTTAAATTTATATTATTTCTTTTAAATCTCTCCTTTTCTGCTGGTTTATAGTTACTGCAATTAACCCTGCTGAAGTTCAGGCTTAAGTCACACCTCAACAGGCTCAGGCTCCACTCCCAACAGAACCTTTTAAGGTATCGTGAAACCCCTCCAACACACACTAATCGTGCGGAATGGGGCACGACCCTTCCACAGCTGCTCCGGTGACCGTCCCTAGAATTTGGCAAAGGTTTCTTTTTTCACCCAGCCACACCCTTTATCTCCTTTCTAGCTATTGACATTGAAAAAGTAGAAATGAAAAAAAAAAAAAAAAAAAAGAAACCGCTGGAGGGTCACAAGCTGCCACCGGTTACTCTGTTTATTTTCATTTTTCAATTGTAATTCCTTAACTGTTGCATAACAAATAGGAACCTACACACACATGCAGTACTAACTACATCAAGTGCTTGAACACATTCAAGAATCTTTAAAACAAGATAAATTTGAGTTGTTTGTGTAAAACCTCTCAAATTCTGACCTTTTATCCAAATGAAAGGTAAACATAAACGTGCAAACTAATTACATAAGTTAATTTTCATTAACATATATGTACAACTGTATAATAGTATTTCAGTTCCTATAAAACTGTAATCTACTGTAATTAATGCTACACTTGAATGAAGATGGGCTGGCAGAACTAAAAGAAAACATGTAATACAATTATGCTACAGCTATAACTTCAGTAAATACCCTTCTTATAAGATGCAATTTGAAACTACTTACTTCATATTCATCAAATATTTGCCGGTGATGAAAATAAGCATGTGAAAATATTCTGTAAATCCTTCGGCACACTGATCCTAATTTGGCTACCGAGGATTCCTTTATGCTAACCCTGTAAGCACCAGGAGAAAGGTTGTAAAACAGGTCTACTGAAATGACTACTGAGATACATGATCTTGACATGAGTTCTGACTGTTAAACTATACTATATATAACTGCACATGAAATTTAGACTTCAGTATTGCAGGGACCTCTGTCTGCAATCGCTTATTTTTGGAAGAAAAATGTCGGTGCACACTCCACATTAAAAATTTGTACTCTGACTGTAGTTAAACATCATCCATTATTTGGGTAGGGGCTGGATTTCTGGTTTCCAGCATTGATGGGCAAAGAGAAAAAGCCTTCCACTTGTACTTCCTTGCTAATAATGGATTCTTGGATAAGCACAATTTTCACTTCTCCCGTTAGGTGTCCCTGACCCAGCATATGGGCTGCCCATTCAGTACACTCAGTCTCCATCTTCTGAGGTCACTGGTGTCCCACAGCAGATTAGAGTTGGCTTCTGGAGGCTTTCAGTGCCGTAGCATTTCAGTCCTTTGAGTCACTGCAACTGTCTAAAGGCCACCCTGTATTCGGGCTGCCACTACTCCATGGGAAGCCCCGTAACATCAAGTATTACTAAAACAGTTTCCATCTAAAAATCACCTGTTACCTCCAGTAAACGGCCAATGATTTGACTAGACAGGAATTCTTTCTTGGCTTAAACGTGACACTGGCTCTACCAAGTGACACATGCTGCAAGACTTCCAGTATCTTCAGGAGCAAGTCCATGAAAAACGTCACACCTTTCAATGTACCTTGTAAGTGTTTCGGTGCCACCTACTCCCTCCCTCCCTCTCTCCCTCCTCCAAAGAGAAAGTTTTTTTACCTGCTAGGGAAATATTTATTGCTATTCAGAAGACACGCAGCTCCATCAAGTGTGTGTCTGGTGTAGTCTATAGCAGGACACTACAAGAACAGACAGTGAGTGAGCACATATACGAGTGGATGCATGACATTGTCATATAACTTGTTTAAAGATAAACATTTATATTATACTTCCTGAAGCTTTTAACTTCATTGCTCATTTTTATTCCCAGAAGTTTAACGTGACTTCTCTGAAAGTCTATGTAAGTTTCCTCCTTAAGTGAACCATTTCTTTTGACGCAAAAGTACTGAATCTTATTCATCTTTGTAAGTAAAGCTGTGTAATAAGAATATGAACTGGAAGTACACTGAAAGGAAAGACAATGGCTAACTCATAGTTCATTTGTTTCCCACACAGCCAAGTTGCCAGACTTTCTTTGCCAGACTAAATTAACAATTTATCAAGAAAAACCCTCAACCAAAACAAAAAAAAACCATCCCAGACCTGCACCTAAGTATCAATGCTTTTTACCTTGGCAAAGAGAAACAGAACTGTCAGTGTAGCTACATGTAAAACAAGCCAAACCCTGGCTCTGCAATCAAGTACACATAGAGGAGGGGGAAGAAAGTATAGATGAACCAAGACAGGCTGAGAGAGCTGAAATGTCTGCCTGAATTGCCACTCCTCATTTCCAGAAAGACAACTTCTTAATCACGCGTTCCTGAGAGCAGCTCAAAGTTGCATCACCCACTATGACCATTAGCTGGTAGCTGTTATCAGCATGGAAAACAGTAGATGAATGATGTGTTCAGAGATAAAAAGCAGCCTGAAGGTCTCCAGCCTAGCTGAGTAAAACAGACTAACCGCATGGCAGTGTGCTGGGTGGCGACAAGGGTTAAAGGAAGGAGTGGGAAAGCAGTTGGCCTCCAGAGGTAAAGCAGAGCATCTCAGGAAACCAAAAAAACAAAACAAAGCTTTATAGGATAAAAACAATAAGGTTAACAAGAACCAATACCTTAGTCTAGAAGGTGAAAAACAAAGATAAATGAGACAGACTGCACTACTGCCATAAGCAATAGCAACAGAGAAAGAGCTTTTGAAGGCAAAAATAAAAAAAAAATGTATCAAGTAGTTCAATAGAAGATGTGAGCAACATTTAAATAACTGGACACTCAGAGAGACCAGCTCTCGCCATGTGGATAATAAACTCGACATACAATGTTGTTATGACTCAACTACCTTTCAGGAGTAACTTCCCTGAGAGCGTGCCTATGCGGCCACTTTCAGAGTGTCAGATATGCCCAGTGCTACAGATCAAGGCCAAAGCTTGAAGAGGACAGTCTTTTCTCAGCACGTACTCCTCTTTCAGTTAAACAAAGACCTTTTGAGTTTCAGGCTGTCTCAACACAAATTAAGACATAAAAGAGGGGAATGTGCGAGGTCTCTCATATTGTAGTAAAAAGCAGCTCCTTCCTACCTCATCCCATTCTTCTGTAAGCCACTACAGACTAGGAAAGAAGGAAACCTCAAGCAATATTCTTAGCCCATGTTAAGTGCTCAGTTTGACCAAGAAGCCAGCTACAATGGTCTCCCCATGAACATGTGAACTGTGAAAGAAAATCCCACATCAACGGGCTCAGTTTTCCAAAATATATCCATACCTCTTTGGGAGTTTTATGAGCTGCACAAAGGAAAATCCATTGTTCGGTCGCTGTCATCTGAGTACATGTGTCCGGGTGACATTCACTCTGGTAAAGGAATTGTTCAGTTATGAAAACCACACCAAGTAAAAAAAGAGCTGATCTTTTCAAATCTTTAAAACCCTAAAAAGCTCTTAACTCAAGCCACTGCTTAACTCTATGTGTATAAATTTAGAAGCAAGCTCTGCAAACGCTGCGTCTTACAACATAAAACAAGTCCCTTCCCTGATACAATATAAAAATATCCAGGAAAGAATTACCTGAAGCTTGACAGCCAATCCATTGAGCTCAAGGCAGAACTGCCTAAAGAAAGAAAGAGTTGGACACAGCAGCATCAAAATCAACAATTTGTTTTCCCACTGGAAACATCTGATACAAAACAAGGTTATACACTCAGGTCTCCATCACAGATCTCTTAACATTTTTTGAAATGGTTCTGGTAAAGCAGAAAAAACCACATCAGAACATGAACAAAAATCCCTCTTAAAGAATACTACCAAATAATTCCAGCTGATGTCACACCTAAATGGCAATAGGCTAGGAATTAACACACTGTAAAAAGATCACAAGTGAAGAGAAACAGAATTCACAGCAGCGTATTTTTTTTTACTCAGCAAAGCAATTATATTTTAATTCTTACCTGACAGTAGAGGCTGAGCTTAACAAATAATTTAGTGAAGGATTTAACATATCAATTTTGTTATGGAGAATTTCACAAATACACATTAAAAGAAAAAAAAAAAACTACTTCAAGAAAATTAATTTCTTCAGAGTCTAAGTTTTAAATTCATTCAGCTGGCTCATTCCATCCTTCCAAGATATAATTACTCCCTATCAGCTATAGTCCCACCACAGATCGCTACCAGACTGAGACTTCTAGAAATACTGTGTTCACTAGAACGAACCTGAAAGTGCATTCTTTATCTTAAAGAGAATCCAGCCCTCCATCCTACAACAGAAATCTGAATAAAGTTTCTAAAAGTGACAAATGTTCAGTGTCGAGTTATGGGGTGTAACCTACACCACAAACGAAAAACAGTTTCAGGCAAAAGCTACCCAGGCTGAACATGTTTTTATGATGCATAAAACCAACTTAGAGAAGAACAACAGGTTCTGAGTTTCCTTTACAACTAGAAAAAGAACTGTAAGATGAAGGGACTCTTGCTTTCCCAGCTAAAGCCTGTTTTCCTGCAAGTTCCAGAAAAAGCACTGGGAGCACCTGGAGGGAGGGAAATCATATTCCCAGTTAGTGAACTAAAGAGTTGGTGATACCAGGAGAAAGGGCTGTGGAAATTGACAACTGTTTTCATATTCAAAACAGGCCAATATAACTTTTGCAATGAGATACAAACATTCTTTTAAAAAACATCAATAACGTGCGATCAGAGCACATCACAAACCTTCAGAAAGAAAAAGGAATTCAGAAAATAATTAACACTAAAGCATAGAAGTATATAATAGCAGAAATACTGAGTTTCATTTCAGTTACTTTTGATTTGTCCTATTCAAACACACTTGCTGCCACTATCAATGAAGAGAACTTGGAATCGGGACACTGTGCTGAGAGAAGATGAATTCATACCTTAAATGTTCATACTTCCATACACCTTCATCCTGGCCTTCAGGAGGCTCAAGGATCTTATCAATGTTGGAACAGTCTGCCCTTATGTTTTGCTGAATATACTAGGAAGAGAAAGAAAAAATATATCTAGATCTTGAGGTAATTATAGTAAGACAATGAAGTTAGGCTATTACATCTTTGAGGGATTTACTTCTCTTTACCCAAGAAGTGACTGATGGACTGAAAAGTTAAAGAGTCGATAAAAGGCAGGGTAAAAAAAACTGTTCTAAAAAATGCCAGATCTGAAAAATTACCCAAAAAGGTAAAAGAATAAGTAAATTTTACAGCTTTTTAACAATATTCTTCTCAAAACAAAAGAACCTGCAAGAACTCCCACCATTTTCTTAAATCCAATTTGTTTAAAGCAGATGTGGGAATTCTAGTTATTTCTGCATACACAATTAACAATTACTTTTCTTTTAATGTTTAGGGTGTTTAAAAATTCACTCCTGTGCAGCAACATCCTAAGCAGGTAAATAGCACGCTGTGTTCCCTGGATTTTTATCTAAATATAAAACTGAAGTGATTTACAACATTTCACCTAAGTAAGAGTACCTGCTGAACCGCTAAGGTACTGTCCATTTCTTCAAAGGATTCATCAGGCCAATTGTAGAAATCCTGTTAAAACAAGTTTAAACCAATTTAACAATAAAATTGCACAACTGACAACAAGCTTGAACATGCAAGGAAATCGATGTAGAGGTAGTTTGTACAGTTCCAGGAGGCTACTCCTTAACAGAAGCAGCACGCAATCTTGGCCAAAACAGGTTGGAATGCGATTTATGCTCCTTATGTCAGAGAAGTAGAACATCTTGAAATGAATTTCCACGTGACAGCGTACTGTGAACATTGACTCTCGCCCACACCTTGCTGCAACACCTAAATAGCTTGTATTTTTGAAATAGAATATCTGCATACAGTGCCCATTTTACATGTTAGGTTGTGTAAGAATGGAGAAGAGGAGGGATCTGTAGAGAGTAACACTGTATCATAGAATCATACAATCACCAGGTTGGAAGAGACCCACCAGATCATCGAGTCCAACCATTCCCATCAAACACTAAACCATGTCCTTCAGTGCCTCATCCACCCATCCCTTAAACACCTCCAGGGAAGGGAACGTGACTCAACCACCTCCTTGGGCAGCCTCTGCCAGGGCCCAATGACCCTTTCCGTGAAATATTTTTTCCTAATGTCCAGCCTAAATCTCCCCTGGCGGAGCTTGAGGCCGTTTCCTCTCGTCCTGTCCCCTGTCACTTGGGTTAAGAGGCCAGCACCCTCCTCTCCACAACCTCCTTTCAGGTAGTTGTAGAGAGCGATGAGGTCTCCCCTCAGCCTCCTCTTCTCCAGGCTAAACACCCCCAGCTCTCTCAGCCGCTCCTCATAAGGCCTGTAATGATTATTAAACTAAAAATCCCAGTATATTCATTCTAGTAATAACACACCACTAGAAACATCTCTAAACCGAGATAATATAATGCAGTGCTGCCTTAACTTGGTGCTGCATCCTCTCGGTATGGTCAGCATGCAGCATAACTGAATGGTTATCAGCTCTGCTAACTCCAGGTGTTCGGTATTGTTAAGGATAAAACGCTCCTCAAGTTTCACCTCAGATCCAGCTGAGCTGCAGTGTTCCGCAGCAACCCTCATCTCAAACAAATCCATAACTCAACTATGAGGGTCCCAGACACAGATGTTTTCTTACTTTGCACTTTTTACAACTAAAATTTAGTGCTACTCCCTCTTATTATGCAGAGATATTGCACATCATCCTCCCATAGCCACCCTAGCAATGCCTCAATGGAAATATGCCAACTGTAAAGCTTAGCAATCTGTTCCTGAGAGAATACAGGCTTCTCAGGAGAAAGAAGTGAATATCCAGAGTTGGAATCATAGAATCATTAGGTTGGAAAAGACCTCCAGGATCGAGTCCAACCACTCCTATCAATCACTAAACCATGTCCCTCAACACCTCATCCACCTCTCCTTTAAACACCTCTAGGGAAGGTGACTCAACCACCTCCCTGGGCAGCCTCTGCCAGTGCCCAATGACTCTTTCCATGAAAAAATTTTCCCTAATGTCCAGCCTAAACCACCCCTGGCAGAGCTTGAGGCCATTCCCTCTCATCCTGTCCCCTGTCACTTGGTAGAAGAGCACCCTCCTCTCCACAACCTCCTTTAAGTTAGTTGTAGAGAGCAATGAGGAATATCACCAAGTAATTGTATTTACATGCTGAATAGCAACCTATACCACACGGTCATCTGAAATTAAAATTTAAATACAGCCACAAAATAAACTGTATGATTACATCACTATAGAGAATCATAGAATGGTTCGGGTTGGACAGGACCTCAAAGATCATCCAGTTCCACCCCTCTTGCCATAGGCACTGACACCTCCCACTGGATCATGGTGCTCAAAGCTTCATCCAACCTGACCTTGGATGGGACAGCCACAACTTCTCTGGGCAACCTTGGCTAGTGCCTCAGCACTCTCACAATAAAAAAAACTCTTCCCAACACCTGATCTCAGCCTCCTCTCTTTCAGCTTAAAACCATTATCCCTCGTCCTATCACTGCACTCCCTCCAAAACTCTTCAATGTACATTATTATAGTATACCTTATCATATTTGACCATCTCTAGATCTATGTCCAGCTTATTCTTTTCCAGAACATCCCAAATGTACCAAAGAGAAGGCACACTTTCTGTTTCCTTTATGAATTAAACATGTATGGAATGAACTGATGCACAGGGCTATGTAATCATTTTATCTGTGCATCTTATGACAAGGAGGAGGAGGAAATGCCTTCTCCTACCACACTGCGCCGTTTCTGACCACAAGCTCTCCTTGCGGAAGCAGAGTGAAAAGGTCTGGGATGAAGGCTTCACGGGAGATTACATCGCTGAGGCGATCTCAACATCGCTTACATGTTTGAGCTCTACCTTTCTAAGACAACCTTGAAAGTCCAGAACTGAATCCCTCTTGCTTTGATGGGGAGCAGCAAATTGACAGCCGGCGGGTCCCCTTCCCAGAGGGACACAGGTTGCATAAGGGCGGCAGGTTTCTCCCCCAGGAGGGGCAGCCCTGGAATTGCCACCTGATGACGTAGAACCCCAACAGGTGCCACTCCCCACAGCCCCACCACAACTGTGCCTGTCAGATGGGGCAGCCAGGATGTTAACACCAACACTTGGACGTGTGTTCTTGGTTTAAATAGTCTCCAAGAAAGGCCAGCAACAAATGGTACCTTTGCCATCTGCAACTTCAAGTGATTGTGTCTTGAGCTTGGCCTTGGAACGCAACCAACAAAACATGATGCAAGCTTATGTGCCTCATTCTGAAAGTACTTCCGTACGGGCCTTAGTGTCTCTCCTTTGCCGGAAGGAAAAGTCAGCACTCAGTTCCACACGAAAATAATTGAGGTATAAAGAAGCAATGGGATCCACTAGATATTGCACAACGCATTACTGACAGAACTAGACTAAAGCCCAGGATTTCTAGCTTCGGCTTCTGTGCTCTGTGTGTTTGAAACACTTCTTAATTCCTCTAGAGCACCTTTGATGATGTTATTTTGATAAACCATATTTTCTTTTAAAATGATGACATTTTCTTTTACTTATTTCAGCGACCCAGGCCTTTTTGTTTTATTGCTGTGATTTGCCTGCTACAGTTGTGGATCTTATGCAGGCAAACTCAGTGATGACTTTATGAAGGTATCACAGAATTGTTCAGTTGGAAAAGGTCAGTGAGTCCAACAGCACCTGTCCACTACTAACCCATCCCTGAGCACTTCAGCCACCCAAACCCCTCCAGGGACGGCGACTCCACTCTGGGCAGCCGTTTCAGCGCCCGAAAACCCCTTCGGTGAATGAATTTTTCCAACATGGACCTGCCCTAGTGCAACTTGAGGCCGCCCCCTCTCCTTGGAGAAGAGCCCGGCCCGGGAGCCATAGACAGCGATGGGGTCTCCCCTCAGCCTCCTCTCCCCCAGGTCGCACCCGCCCGGGCCCCTCAGCGGCCCCTCACAGCCCCTGCTCTCCAGCCCCAGCTCCTCCATGTCCTTCTTGTCCCGCGGGGCCCAAAACTGCGCACCAACGCCCGAACGCGCCGGCCCAGGGACCCGAGAGCCCCGCTCCCCCCGGGCCCCGCCCACACCGGCCCCGTCCCACTCCCCCCGGCCCCGTCGCGGCCCCACCTGGGCCTTGGTGCCCGGGCGGTTCCGCCTCAGCACAGCCGTGCCCTCCGCCATGACCATAGCGCCCCCGGGACCCGGATGTGGCGGCGGCAACGGGCGGGGCCGCGCCTGCGCACAGCGGGCGGCGGGGGGGGACAGGCCAAGGGGGAGAACAGCCGCGAGGGGGCAGAGGGAACAGCCCGGGGGGGGACAGTCGCGAGGGGGGAACAGCCGCGCGCGAGGTTTCTCGCGAGAGGCAGCGGGACTTCCCGTGTCTTCCCCTCTCGTTCTCAGGCCTTTCTTCCCCCTCTCTGCTCTCTCCATCCCCCTCCACGCTTTCCCCCCAGTTCTCCTTCTTCCTTTCCTTTCTGCCTCCCTTTCCCCTATCCCTCCTTTTTCCACCCTCTTTCCCTCCTTTTTCCACCCTCTTTCCCTCCTTTTTCCACCCTCTTTCTTTCCTTTTTCCACCCTCTTTCCCTCCTTTTCCCACCCTCTTTCCCTCCTTTTCCCCCTCCTCTCTTTTTTCCCTCCTTTCCCCTTCCCTCCTTTTCCCCCTCCTCTCTTTTTTCCCTCCTTTCCCCCTTTCCCTCCTTCCCCCCTTTCCCTCCTTGCCCCCTTTCCCTCCTTGCCCCCCTTCCCCTTTCCCCCTTTCCCTCCTTTTTCCACCTTCTTTCCCTCCTTTTTCCACCTTCTTTCCCTCCTTTTTCCCCCTTTGCCCCTCCTTTTTCCCCCCTTGCCCCTCCTTTTTCCCCCCTTGCCCCTCCTTTTTCCCCCCTTTGCCCCTCCTTTTTCCCCCCTTGCCCCTCCTTTTTCCCCCCTTTCCCCACCTTTTTCCCCCCTTTCCCCTCCTTTTTCCCCTCCCTTTCCCTCCCACTCCCTCTCTCCCCTTCTCCCCTCCCCTCTGTTCCTTTCATTCCCATCGGCACTGCTGCTTCCCCTGCCCCAGGGCACAGCATGGAGCTTTGCTGTGGCACGGATGCCCATGCAGGATGGCACCCCAGGAGCCACAGGGCAACCCAGAGTCACTGTGGTGGGCAGAGCTGCTGGTCTGGTGGGACGAAGTCTGCAGAGGTCATGGTGCCAAAGGGTGTAGGGGAAATGTGTTCTTCAGGTTCCATCCCATTTCATCAACCTCCGTCCCATCAGTGCCTGCAGCCCCACAGGGTCAGCCCTCGCCTGCCCTGTGCAAGTCATAGACTCATAGAATAGTTTGGGTTGGAAGGGACCTTAAAGATCATCCCGCTGTGTAGTGATTAAGGCACAGACCCCGTCGATGAGGCAACAAGTGAGATTAATGTTATTAAGCGAGTGCAAACCTGATACAGTGCTCCTGTGTCCAGTAACAGCTATCTCAGTGAACTTCCACCTGCAAGAATCCCGCAGTACAAGGATGGAGTGCAACCCCTCTATTTTCCACAGATGTGCTCCTTATCTTCATGTTTTCCACCTAGTGCATTCCTTTCCTATAAACCCACGGGTCTTATTGATTCCAAGGTCTCAACAATCTAGCAAGCATGAGAACATCGGCTGTTTATTCTGTGCTTGCTGCTAACATTGCCGGGACACCAAAGCATCGGCCACTTGCCCCAGCATACACACAATATTGGAATATTTATGCCTACACAGCTCCATCCCCCTGCCCTGGGCAGGGACACCTCCCACCAGACCAGGCTGTCCAAGGCCCCATCCAACCTGGCCTTGAGCATCTCCAGGGATGGGGCAGCCACAGCTTCTCTGGGCAACCTGGGCCAGGGCCTCACCACCCAGATCTTGAAGTTCCTCCTTATGTCTAGTCCAAACCTGCCCTTCTCCAGTTTATACCCATTGCTCCTAGTCCTGTCACCACAAGCCTTTGTGAACAGTCCCTCCCCAGCTTTCTTGGAGCCCCTTTCAGGTAGTGGGAAGTCGCTATAAGATCTCAGAGCCTTCTCCAGGCTGAACAAGCCCAACTCTCTCAGCCTGTCCTCATGTGAGAGGTGCTCCAGCCCTCAGATCATCCTTGTAGCCTCCTCTAGACCCGTTCCAACAGCTCCAGATCCTTTTTATGATGGGGATTCTAGAACTGGACATAGTTCTCCAGATGAAGTCTCACAAGAGAGGAATAGAGGGACAGAGACAGAATCACCTCCCTCGCCCTGCTGGCCACGCTTCTTCTGATGCAGCCCAGGATACATTTGGCCTTCTGGGCTGCGAGTGCACATCGACAGCTCATGCTGAGCTTCTCCTCCACCAGCACCCCCAAGTCCTTCTCTATCAAAATGTTGTTGTTAATGGTAAGAATAATTAACACCCACCCACTCCCTCAACAGGACTTTGGGGCTGATACCTCAAACAAAGCAGGTTCAAAGCCTTTCTAGGTGTTAAAGGAGGGATTCACTGACTAGTGAGTTTGTAGTGCAGAGGTCAGAGACTGCTGGGCTGACAGTACAGAATTACCTTAGGTTTCAAGATTTACAGAGTCAGGAGTTACATTTGTTGGTGCTGTTTGTGGAGAAAACTTTACAAACACACTGTTAGCCTATAGCTGGCTGATAAGTGGGTCCCTGTTCTAGCAAACAGATATTTTGGAAGACTAGAGTGGCTTATATCATTTCTGTAAGATAAGCAGGAAGAAAATTATCTGCAAGCTGCTCTGTTTCAAAAGAATAAACGGTAGAAGTACAGAATAGGTGAGTAAGGGTGAATTGCTTCTGTCTGCGAGCAAGAATGAGAGAGCAAAAGAGATGAGATACCTGGGCAGTGTGCGAGCAAATGAGAAATAGGTAACAGGGCCATCTCCTGCCCCAGTGCGTGCCCCCAGCTACCTGACCCCCATCTACACTGACCAGGCAGCTCCCTTAATGTTACACTGCAACGCAGAGATGCCATTCCTATCTGCAGAGGCCCGGGTTCAGTTTGCATTAGTTACTCTTTTACTCCTGGTCCACATTCCTGCCCTAGAGATGTCAACTCTTTGAGGGGCACGGTGAAACTCGGCACTTCTAGCAGTTTCTGAACGACACCGTGAAAAGGTTAATAACTTTAGGAGAAACTGCTGCATTAGAATGGAGGGTACAAATCTCCTATTACTTCATTAAATCAGCTGTAATCCAACATTAATTTTTTAAAAGATTGATATTATAATTAGCCAGTCCCAAAGCAAAAGCTATTCTGGCTATTTAAGTCCTTCAAATGCAGCAGCTTGTTTGGTTGGTTTTTTTCCCCTTTTTCTATCATCATATTCAAGGTTTAACTGATATCTAAAGCACAAAAGAACTGAGGATCTGACGTTTCCATTTGTCCCTGACTTTTATTTCATGGATATCTTGCTTCTAAAACACAAATAATTCTGTCTGTGATGAAATACCTCTCAGGGGAGTATGTATCTCTTAGTTCAATTTGCAACTGGCTCGTGGGGTTGCAGAAAAAGGGAAGAAATCTGCGGTGTTTCTTGATGAAGGTGTTGAAGTCTGTGGGTCTCTTGGATTGTACCTCAATAGTTAACCCCTTATTCCTTGAGGTTGCTCATTCTTTTTGCTTTATTTGATTTCAAGTTTGTTTTAAACAAGCTCTGAACAACAATAATTTCACTTCTTGATTTTCACTTGGTCCTCAGTGTTTCATGACCTTCAAGAGTGGAAAGTGGACTATTTGTCTGAAACCTTATTGACTATTCCTGTGCTGTTGGGGACCTGGCCTCCTTTGTTCCCTACTCGTGTGTAACAGTTTCACCTTTTTCTTACTATGGCAGGATATCATAACCAGGATGATAAAGGTTTTCTGAAAACAGTATAGCTGCCGCCCACTGAGGCTGTTCCCAAGTGTTAAGAAGGAAAGCAGGAAAAATAGATGGAACCCATCACATTTCCTTGTGATTCAGGCAACCTGAGGAAAGGCTGAGGACTGCATCCTCCGCAAAAAAAGCAGTTATATATTTGTTATATACATGTTATATACTTGCCAAAATCAAAACTTTAAAATACTTTAGTAAACAGTGGGAGAAAGCAGTCTACATTCCTCCAGGAACAGCACAGAATTCACCATTGTGATTAATTCCATCCTCCTCTATAGCATCTGAGGGTTATAGGATTTGGCATGAAGTCATGGGCTAAAAAACAGCAACAGCAGATGGATCACCTTGGCTGCGTAGTGGTCACCTTGTCCTTGCTTGCAGTGATAACCTCACAGTGGAAGAATAAAATGTTCTCTAACTACCGATCCATCAGATGCTCAATTGTGTCCTCCATATGAGTAAGTCCAGGAATGTTTTTTTTGACCCCACACCCATAAATTACTTACTTCCAGGAAAGCTGTCAGCAAAATGTGACTTCAGTTTTTAACCATTTATGTAAACACTGTTAGGTACAGCCATGCTGAATATTTTATTAAGTAAGCATGTCCTCAAGCTGCTGAAACTCTGCTGGGGCTGAATGTAGGATCAGGGGGGAAACAGCACTGCAGTGCGGGTTCAGCGTCATCCTGCTGGGGAGAGGGATGGGACGGTGGTGTTGCCTCAGCTGGGGAGCACAGACAGCTCATGGGGCGAAGGCAACCAGTGCAAATAGGGAGGGATACGTGCTGCCTCTGGGTCACCTGCCCTCCGACCACGCCCCACAGAGTGCAGCGAGTCCTCAAAAACAGGAGCTGCAAACATTGTCACATAGAATCAGAATCATAGAATAACTAGGTTGGAAGAGACCCACTGGATCATTGAGTCCAACCATTCCTATCAAACACTAAACTGTGTCCCTCAGCACCTCATCAACCCATCCCTTAAAGCCCTCCAGGGGAGGTGACTCAACCCCCTCCCTGAGCAGCCTGTTCTAGAGCCCAATGACCCCTTCCACGAAAAATTTTTTCCTAATGTTCAGCCTGAACCTCCCCTGGCAGAGCTTGAGGCCATTCCCTCTCATCCTATCCCTTGTCACTTGGGAGAAGAGGCCAGCTCCCTCCTCTCCACAACCTCCTTTCAGATAGTTGTAGAGAGCAACGAGGTCTCCCCTCAGCCTCCTTTTCTTCAGGCTACACAACCCTAATTCCCTCAGCTGCTCCTCGTAAGACTTCTTCTCCAGCTGTGAGTGGGGGTCCCCATGTAATTAATTTCTCATTAATTTCTCTTGGAAGAAATGCTGAAATGATAGGCCTAAACATTTCTCCACTGGGAGTTGATTCCTTCTGTATTTTTTCCTGTCTGAAATGGGGTTCCATAAGCAGTTTGTAAATATGGTGAGTATCTTCCTCTGTGCAGTGTGTGACAACACCAGAATACCTAACTTATCATGCAAGTCCCACTTGCTCTCCTTGAAGATAAAGCTTCTCAATAAGTTTGGGTCTCATGACACAATCGATTGTCTTTCAAGATACCTATAGTGTGAAAATCTCAAGTTTCAGCTGCGAAGTTCACTGCTGTTAACTGCTGAAGTACAACTGCAGTAGGGAAGATTTCAGGAAGCAGGGGTTTTGTACTAAAACATGTGTCTTTTTTATAGCATCTTCCCTGTTAGTTCAGAGGGAGTGAAACCACCTGAATGGTGTAACTTGTGCCTGGTTTGCCTACAGCTCCAAAGAAAGAAGGTGGTCACCAGCCAATAAGCAGCATCCCACAACTGTGGGGAGCAAAAGATATTACGGTTGTCAACTGCAGCTCCAAACAGAGCAGCTCTATGATAACTGGCATCTAGGAGAAAAAAAGTGGTTCTAGCTCACCATGGTGTTGAAGTTTAGCTGCAAGGAGGGGGGACTCAAAAACCCTTGCAGAAAACATGCTGTGTTTCAGAGTAGGCCAAAACTGACGTTCCCCACAGCAGCTACTGAGGTTCTGGAATATATTCATTAATCCTTTCTTGTCATCTCCAGAAGAAAATAAGACTCATGGCATATCTAGCAATGCTGACTTTGAACAGCTCGAATGTAATGAGAGAGAAGTACCACTTAACCACTGCAATTAACATTTCAGTAGAGGCAGCAGTCACTCTGTTTATTTCATGTTAAGACTACAGCAGAGCATTTTAAAGCAGTCTGCGTTCTCAGGCTGCCCCAGCCCAACAGATGCACACCAAGCCCAAAGGCATCTTTGGGAACACACTATCAACTACGGATTTGTGTACTTCTGCATCAGTCACCTTGAATCTCCAAGACCAGACAGGGTGGTTAGAAATAAGCAAAACTGTTGCTTCAGCATTATGAAGTAACTGTAGCTATTTAAGAATGTTGCATTAAGGACAAAGGAAATAAATAAAATTTGTCACGCAGCTCTCAACTAACTTACGGGAAAGCTGCAGATCTGGCCTGCAATGACACAGTAATCAGTAAAGAAATTTCTTTTGAGATCAGCATCAGCCCCAGTTCTGCCTGATCAGCTTGTGGAGGGAAGTTATTTGTTCTCTAGTGGCAGTATCAATGAAAGATAAGCAAGAAAAAAACATCATAATTCTTATGTCTCATCTATGAGCTGGATGATTTTGCTTTAGCCCAGGTAGGACTAGTACCCAGCTGCCTGCAGTGGGACAGGCTGTTTCCAGCGCAGGGGCGGTCTGCGCATTGCTCTCCCAGTGTACCACTCTCAGCTATTGCCAGGACACACAAGGAGTTAACAAAACACGTTATCTTAAGATAAAGTTCCATGTGCAAGAGAGATAGCTGAAGGACCCCTTCATCCCTGCATCTGTGCAATAACCACTTTAAACTCTCCCAACTTCATGCAGGTTTAGGGATGATTACGTGTTACTAGAATCAAGTTGTTATTTCAGCAACATGAGTTCATTACACAATTGAAACTCAGTTTGAGTGAGAAACAGCACAAACTGAGACAGAAGCTAAACAGTTTTAGAAGTTTATTGTAAAGACCTTCACAATCTCAGTACAGAGATAATGATATAAAATGATCCTGTTTTGAATAATTAAGGCTGGTTGGTGGTCATCTGAGTTTCACTGCTCAACGGAACTCAAGCAAGAGCCACGGATTTCTGGCTATACATATTTTTATTTGTGTTCCACCATTACAGCGAGATCATGTCATTTCAGAGACTCAGTACCTGCTTGTTATAAAATAAAGGACATTATTTACATGATGAAAAAAAAAACTTCAGTGTTTTAGTGGAATGGATGACTGATACTGCAACAAGTTTAGTCCACGTATTTCCCAAGGATGTCACCGTCTCTAAACAAGTAGTAGTCCTGCAAAGAAAAGAAACATTAGTGCCTGTGGTATCGATTGTTTTGCAAATACTGTCTGATACTGAAGTCAAGGCTACCACAGGCACAAAGTACAAAGCTGGAAGTGACTGAATCTTCACTAGCTCTGCCTCTTGCAGAACTATTTTTCTGTTGCTCTTGGAATAGCTACCAAGTTACACTGCTGAAAGACAATACTGTAAGCTTTCCCTGCCCAGATACCCCTGATAATTTCAAAGCCTTCCCTCTACCATATGTCTGGCAGAGGGAGCTACTTTGTCCACCCAGCAAAGGTCAGGCCACAGATACCCGTAGTTACTTCCTTTTAAGCAGGAGTGAAAGCAGCAAATACTCCCAGTACCAGCAGCTGGCTAGATTCAGCTGCTGCCACTGAGATACCAACTTGAATGCCGCTAACCCTAAGGAGTAACTATTTTTTATCACTGGCAGTATGACATTTTGGGAACCAGCTTAATTTGCAGTCATAAAATTGGGAAACCTACCTTATCTTCTATTACAATCTTGGTACCACCGTATTCTGGTAGCAAAACCTTTTCACCAACTTTTACACTCACTGGCTGAATCTCGCCATTCTGAAAGAGAAAAAAAAATCCTTAGTTTCCCACAATATAGACAGATGTAGTAGAATTTCTCCAAACTACAATGATCCGTCCATATATAAAGCATTTAGGAAATCACAACTCTGTATTTTCACTGAACAGTGGATCTAGAATATACAGGTTTGTTAGGAAGAAAAGGACACCAGTCAATTTTCAAGTGCTGGAGTCCTGCGATGTTTACGCAGCAGAACTGCAGAGATTTTCTCAATATAATTAATTTTTATGTAGTTTTGAGTGTCAACACAATTGTGAGGTCTTCTCTTGACATACCAAGTAGGACTTCACCTAAAGAATAAAATACTCAGAACACCTGAGAAATTAAGAGTCATACCATGAAACCCAATGAAAAGAGAAAGTCCATTTCTATATTCTATAACCAATGCTAATTTCTCCAAGTGTCACTTAAAAATACCTTCCCATCTTGGTTACTTCGATCAGCTAGTCACTGTCGCCAGCAAG
Organism: Clamator glandarius; assembly: GCA_033459285.1. NCBI lineage: Eukaryota > Metazoa > Chordata > Aves > Cuculiformes > Cuculidae > Clamator > Clamator glandarius. The sequence goes on from JAUNZM010000086.1 coordinate 1,682,873, forward strand.
CCACTTATTTAGAAACAAATGATGAAGTTTATTTTTGTATTATAAGTAAAAAATAAGCATGTTATTCCAATACTACCACTGTTTCACAATACAAAGCTTTGAAAAGCAGATACCCATGCAAACCAGCATGATATATAAGGATGGACTCATGGTAAAGAAAAACTCTGAGTAAACAGATCCAAGTTGAAATTTAACCGAAACGCACATCGCTACTGCTTAAAGCTGCCTATAAGTAGTAATAAAACCCACTGATTTCTAAAGGGCAAGCATTTTCCATTTTACAGATGATGAAAAGAATGCTGTAATTCAAGGTCAGTGCCAGTCAGGAGAACTTGAGCTTTATGCCTCCTCATTTAAGTTGTACTTCCACCCTCAGTTGTTGCCATCACCCATTTCTGTGAGCCACCACTAGCTTCACACTGCAGCCACCCCTTCCTTACGATAACTTCCCAGCTACCACCACACCATTACCAACTCTACCCAGATGTGATGCTTCAGGATATTTACCTTCCCTTTAGCTCCGGATCCAACTGCTACAACTGTCGCTTGTAGAACTTTGCCTTGAGCTTTTTCTGGAATCATGATGCCTCCTTTGGTTACTGTCTCAGCCGCACAGCGTTCAACCAGAACCCGATCGAAGAGGGGAAGAAACTTCCTAAATGCTTTTCCTGCCTGTGGAAGTAAGCGCACATTGTAATAAGAGGAATGTTATAACATATAAAATTGCAATGAAAAGAGTTAACGAAAATTGTAGGGATTTCTCTTTTGAGACAAACAAATAGTTTAGGAAAACCATGGAACATTTATTTTTAACAGTAGCAAACACGCAGCACCTTTGATTGCATCAGAAGTTGCCAAAGACCCAATGGAGGCTAAAGAGTCCTCCAGAGGGGGGATCACCAGCAGATCAGCTGCCTCCTCTGGCTGAAAAGCTCCTCAAGCTTTTAACCCCTAACCCTCTGTGACTGCAGCGTGGCGAGCATAACTACCGCTGATGTGAACTACACTTATTCAGCTCCCAACCAGATATGGTGATGATTAATGACCTCTTGGGGCATTTGCATTTTTATTCGTGTAGTGGAATGTTTCAGCATAAAGAAGTAAAGCCAGGCCAGGTATCCCAAATCAGTGTCTTCAGGTACTTTCAAGCATTCACCTGGTGATCTACAGCCTCTGAAGGGCGACAGCCTGAAGTGACGGTGCCCAGACAGACCACAACTTTACTAGAAACTTCGGGTTTAAACCCTTAAAAACAGGAGGACTGGTTAAACTTTTAAACCCCAACCATTTCAATATCTGCCTCTACTTAAGGGCTAGGGAGTTTTCCCGTTGGGTTTTTTTTGCGGTTTGGGTTTTTATTGTGCAACTACCTACTCCTACTGGCTGCATCTCGAATCCCCAAGTCTATCTACCCAGATCTAACCATCTACCCAGATCTAACCACCTACCCAGATCTAACCACCTACCCAGATCTAACCACCTACCCAGATCTACCTACCTGCCGGGTAGCAGATAAAGGCAAGGGCTCAATCCCAGTGAGCAAGGATCAGGAAGGCCTTTGATTAGCTCGAGAAGGAAAAACCAGGGCGCCCGGCCAAGGCACATGGAGACAGCGACCCGGAGCCCCCCGCTCGTGGAAACGACCAGAAAGGAGAACCGGGCCCGAGCGCGGCCCCCCCAGACGCTCGCCCCGGGGCTCACGGGCTTAAAACGGGGAGAAAACACCCGCAAGGGCAAAGCGAGAACAAAAGGCGCCCCGGGAAAGACGCGTGCGCCCCCGTCGCGGCCACAGGGATGAAAATGTGACCTCGGGGGTGCCCCTACCCAGGGCCGGGGGGCTGCAACGGGATGATCTTTAAGGTTCCTTCCAACCCTCATTATTCTACGACCTAGAGGGACGCGTCCCAGGGCAGGGCAGGGGGTGGGAACGGGATGATCCTTAAGGTCCCTTCACAGCGCGAACTACCCCGCGATTCTATGACCCGGGGGAGCCGCGGGGTCACTCACCATCGCTGCCTCCTGCGCTCCCGCCACCGAGTGACCGCGCGGCGCACGAGCGGAAGGTCACAGCCCCGCCCCCCCCCCCCCCACGCCGCCGCCGCTCAACTTTGACCCCGGCGAGCGCGGTCGCTCCAGAAGGTTCTGGAAGCGGCGGCCCCGGAACCTGAATGCGCGGCGCCGGGGGCTCCTCCGCATGCGCGGGGCGCGGCCGCGCTCCCTGCGCCCGGGGCGGGGCGGCGGGGCCCATGCTGGTTCCGGGGCCCGGAATCGGGGGGGAGAGGTGGGAGGCGGGGCCGGGGCGGGCAGTCCCGCCGCCTTCCAGCCGCTGTGAGCACACCGGCCCGCCCAGCTCCGCCACCGGACGGCGGAGGCGCCCGCTGACCCCTCCCTCGCACCGCGCCGTGCCCGCAGGTGAGCGCGGCCGCCGCTACCTCCGAGAGGCCCGGCCCGGGGACGGGGGCCGCCCGCGGGGGTGACGGGGATGGGGGGGGAGCCGCACGCGGGGCCCGGGAGGGCAGGGGCCGCCGCTCACCGCGTGGTGCGCGCGGGGCACGCGACACGTGGCCTCCCGTTCGCTTCCCACGGCCCCCATTCACCCCCCCGCGTGGCGCGCGAGGCCTCCCCATTCACTCCGTGGCGCGCGCGGGCTCCCTCTTCGTTCACCCCGTGCCGCGCGCTAGTCCCCCTCCCGCAGCCCCCCCCCATTCGCTTCCCGCGGCCCCCATTGACCCCGTGCCGCGCGCGCTCGGCCCCCATTCACCCCTGCGGCGCGCGAGGCCCCCGCGCCCCCGTCCGGCTCCGCTCCCGGCTGTGACCTTGCCGCACCGGCGAGGGGACGCGTGGCCGCCGGGCCCGAGCCCTCGCGGGGAGCGCTTAAACCAGACGAGGGGCTAGGGGGCTTAGTCTGGAGAAAAAGGGGTTGCAGGGAGAGGCTGCAGGGCCGGAGGGGGGGTTGGTTTCTTCGTCCATAGAATCACAGAATCACCAGGCTGGAAGAGACCCACCGGATCATCGAGTCCAACCATTCCTATCAAACGCTAAACTGTGTCCCTCAGCACCTCGTTCACCCGTCCCTTAAACACCTCCAGGGAAGGTGACTCAACCCCCTCCCTGGGCAGCCTGTTCCAGTGCCCAATGACTCTTTCTGTGAAAAATCTTTTTGCTCATGTTCAGCCTGAACCTCCCCTGGCGGAGCCTGAGGCCTTTCCCTCTCGTCCTGTCCAAGCGGTAGGATGAGAGGGAAAGGCCTCCGGTTGCCCCGGGGGAGGTTCAGGCTGGATATCGGGAAGAATTTCATCACCCAAAGGGCTTTGGAGCGCTGAAGGGGCTGCCCGGGGAGGCGGAGTCCCCAGCCCTGGGGGTGTTTAATAGGCGGGTGGGCGAGGGCTCAGGATCCGCTTTCATAGCGGGTGGGGGCGGTGATCTCAAGGTCTTTCCCAAGCGAGTGATCCCGCGATCGTGTGTCTCCGTTTCCTGGGAGTTCCCGGTCACTTGCTTTCCCTCCTCAGCCCCTTCTCTCTCCGTTATCGTGGCAGAGGCCGTGACTCTCCTCTGGGGTGTGTTCTCTTCCAGCCATGCTCCGTTTGCCTGCGCTGCTCCGCCAGGCCCGGCCCGTGTCCCGGGCGCTCGCCCCACACCTCACCCGAGCCTACGCCAAAGATGTGAAGTTTGGAGCAGACGCCCGAGCCCTCATGCTGCAAGGAGTCGATCTGCTCGCAGACGCTGTAGCTGTCACCATGGGGCCAAAGGTAGCCAAGGCTTTGCCTTTCTTTTACGTTAATGCTTTGCCCTGGTTGAAAACACTGGTAGAATCTGGTTTTGGCTCGGCAGAGCTGTGTGATCGCTGTCTGCAGAGCTGCTGTGAGCAGCCACGTTAGAATCATGGAATAATTGGGGTTGGAAGGGACCTTAAAGATCATCTAGTTCCAGCCACCCTACCGCAGGCCGGGCCATCCACTAGATCAGGCTGCCCAAGGCCCCATCCAGCCTGCGCTTGTTCTCCTTTTCCTCGCCCCAACCGTGACAGTGGTGCACGTGCTTTTTGTAGTAACAAAGTAAATGATTAGGGTGGCTGAAAGATGTGATATCTTCCAACGGTTTGAAGGCTAAAGGTTGTGTGTGATAAGTTACTGCGGCCCGGTTGATGGCCCATAACAGCACAGTAGACAGTTTAACTATCTGTATGGTGACCTGGGTTAATTAGTACGTGCTTTTCTTTTTAACAAGTTACAGGCTTTTTTATCACTTCCTAGTATTGAAGGCGAAAGAAACACTGAATGCTGAGTTTTGGGTTGGGTGATACATGTTACCAGCTTAAGGGAAATTCCGGGGCAGTGGCACTTGTTTGTATTGCTTAAAGGACATAATAGAGGGCATGATTCTAGGCCCTTTGGAAAAATAGCTGCTGTATTCTGCATAGTCTTGTAAAATGCAGTAAGGCTTGAAATGAGTCTTTTCTAAAGGATAAGATGCGGACTTTCTTTAGGCTCATAAGAGTAGCTGATACGTGTAACAACAGCATGTGCACAGTACTTCTCAAGGCTTCTTGGCCTTTGCAAAATTCATTCGTGTGTTTCTTGTATGGCTTTGGTGCTCTCTTAGCTTTCTTCAAAGGCAAAAATGCCATAAGCTGAGCAGATGAAGGTTAAGGAACAGTGATATCTGCAAGCTGTGGCTGTTTTCTGTAAAAGAACAAAGTTTAAGCATAGCCAGTTAATTTAACTCTTGCTTTTTCTTGCATCAGACTGCTTTGTAAATGCCTAAGCATAGTTCTAACAGGCTGGTTAAAGGGCAGTTCCTGATGCAACTTGCTGTAACCTTGTGGGGTTTTTGTTCCAGCCTTCTCACTTTATCTGCTATTCTATGTATAAGTGTCGAAACACTGGGACTGGCCTGTAATGCCTCATTCTGCTTCCAGTGTTTTTAAGAAATATCACTCCGGTGAGGAAACTTCCCCCTGGCACTGATCTGTCTTTAAAGAAAGGTGGTTTGCAGTCTCATGCAATCTTCTGATGTAGCTGCTGGCAAGCTGATTACTTTGCCAGAGCTGGTTTATGTGGGTGCTTGGATTCTCAGCGTGCTGGGCCTGCAGAATGCACGTGCGCTTACTGGTGGTGTCGCCTTGTTCAGAAACGCAGGCAGGAAGGAAGTACTTGAGTGCGAGACCTTTAAGGTCATAGGGTAGAAGTAGATTTCCTTGTGCCGTTCTCCTCATAGCTAACAAACGTACATTTGTTATAACACTGTGCCAAAATATAGACTGAAATTAAACGAAACAGGGAGAAACTACATGAAAAACTTGGTAGGAACAGGATTCTGCAGAGAGAGTTTTCTTACTCTTGAACTTCTAGATTTGGAAGTAGCAGAAAGAGGTGAGATTATGCATTGTTTTGGCATAATTGTTTTATAGCACAGAGCTACAATTATGTAAGCTGTCTCACAAGTTTTAACATCAGTAACTGAAGCTTCATGTTCCTTTTGTAGCTTCTAGGGTGGGTTGTACTTGAGGAACGCTGTGGCCTCGTGCCTGGCAGGGATCCAGCATTGGTTAAATCATTGCGGCAGACGTGAGCGGGGAGCACAGTGCAGCACAGCGGCAGCAGGGCTGCATGGCTGGGCTAGAGTCCGGCTCGCCTGGCACGTGATCCACACCTCTGGCTGGAGCTGAAGCTGAGCTGGATCCGACTGCTTGAATGAGGGGGCTTGGGCAGAGTCTGCTGCGAGCAGCAGCAAGGATGTGAGGCAGCTGCTCTCCCTTCCCCTGGCAGGTTGGCTGGAGAGTTTTCTGGGCAGCTGTGGGCCAGAGGTGGCTTTTTGCATTTCTGCTGCCTCCAGCTTAAATGGGAACACGGTTGATGGGAGCAGCTATTCAGGCTATTGAACTCATTTGGGAACAAGCAATCCTCCTGTGCTGGTGCATCTGTCCTGCATTCCCTGTACCGTCTGCAGTTTCCTGTATTAACTGTGTCTGTTGCATAGAATCATCTGGCTTTTTAGTTGAATGCAAGTGCCAGCCAAGAGGGGAAAAGAGGCAAAGTTTCAGAGATTGTTGCAATACATGAACATAATTTTATTAGGTATTCTCAGTTTTCTTTGATAATCACTAATAAAGTTTGCACATGTCTGCTTTTTCTTTCCCAGAACATGCAACAAATGGAGTTTTGCATTACTGGTTTGCAGTCACAAACTTTTTTGATTGTGATTTGATGGAAATTTTGCAAAGCTGGTTCAGTATGTTGCTATATTTTAGTTATGGAGCAAAATACCAGCCCTAGAGGAAATCTCTGCAATTATTTTTCTCTCTAAGGCCAGTCTTACTTGTGTTGCAGACTTCTGAATCTGTCATGTTGAGCACCACAACTGGGGAATGAAGCCCTGTTCTGTGAAAATAAAAAAACCCTTTGAGCCATTTTTTTAGTTTTGCAGAGCTTTGGTAATGGGTGTGCTTGAAAAAAGTTCCAGCACAAGCTCTGTTCAGCTGTGGGCGTTTGGAAGGACTTTCGTCTTTAGTTGAACTTTAACAGTAACGTGCTGTGGATTATGTGGCTTTGATTTAATATCTCTTCTTTGTCACCCTAGGGAAGAACAGTTATTATTGAGCAAAGCTGGGGAAGTCCCAAAGTGACAAAAGATGGTGTGACTGTTGCAAAGGCAATTGACTTAAAAGACAAATACAAAAACATTGGAGCCAGATTGGTTCAAGATGTTGCCAACAACACAAATGAAGAAGCAGGAGATGGTACCACTACTGCAACGGTGCTTGCACGTGCTATTGCCAAGGAAGGCTTTGAGAAGATCAGCAAAGGAGCGAATCCAGTAGAAATCAGGAGGGGTAACTTTTCTCCTTTGTTTTTAATGTTTAATTGCTGGGTTTTTACTTTTTGTATCCCAGATTTGACTGGTTGCCTGAATAAGTTAGCTGCGTTTTTGAAGAACCAGTTAAAGCTTTATATGAAGGGCAGTGTTTAGAGAACCTACTTGCGTATGTTGCTTACTCTGAGCAATTCTTCATATTACTAATTGTTTCACTATTTTACATGCAACTAACTGTTTGATATGTCACAAGTACACTCCAGGTAAAGCCATTCCTATATTTTATTAGTTTCTGATAAGTGTATAAACTTACTGTTGTCATGTAAATAAATTTTCTGTAAATTCTGATCATGCTGGAAAGTATGTTGCACTAACTGCACAAACTGATCACAGGGTGGTCAAACAAAAACATTCAACTAGAACTGCTGGTGACTTGTTTCTGAATGTGTAAACTTGATACATTTTTGCACATTCACTTTGGTTTGAAAGTTTTTTTTTATATTATATACCTTGTTTTGTTCACTCACAAGTATCCCATTCATCTTTAGGGGTGATGCTTGCAGTTGATGCTATCATAGCGGAACTGAAGAAGCTGTCTAAACCTGTTACAACTCCAGAAGAAATTGCACAGGTAAAAAAATGAAAATCCAACTTAGGTAGCGGTTCTTCAGAAGAAGGCTTGGGAGATCAGATTCAGTGGAGCTGGGCTGTGGGTATGCGATGCCTGAGTATTTTTCTGGGATTCATAGTGTGTGTAATTAGAATCATAGAATCACCAGGTTGGAAAAGACCCACCGGATCATGGAGTCCAACCATTCCTATCAAACACTAAATCATGTCCCTCAGCGCCTTGTCCACCCGTACCTTAAACATCTCCAGGGAAGGTGACCCAACCACCATTGAATGATCTTCATGGCAAGACTTGAATTTTCTTGAGTTATTTGAAATTCCCAGTATTCTGCCATTAATTAGGCTATCAGAAGCTAGTTCAGAAGTAGGCGATTTTCTCATTGTCAAATTTCATTCCAAAATGTGGTCTTAAATCAAATTTGTGTACTTGGGAAGAACTGAGGAAAGCAAAGCTGTGTTTGTGGATGGAGGTGATGGCAGCCTTCTGGGCGTGGTGGGTCTGCTGTGGGTGTTTTGAGTTGTGATGGGTGCCCAGCTGGCTCTTGGGCACCAGCTTGGCCTTCCTGGCTCGTTTCTCCCTGCAGCCACAGATCGTGGTGGGCTGCGTGTGCTGCACGAGCCCAGAGCGCAGGGTCTGGCCTGTGCTTGAGCTGCCCAAGAGCTGTTAGAGTGGAGTTGCTGGATCCTGGCATGGGTGCCCTGCCTGGTCAGGAAATGTGAGAATTGCGAGGGGTTGTTCTGATTTTCGTTACAGCGAGGGAACAAATCACTCCGTTTAATCTCATTGCACAATGCTTTACTGTTTCAGGTTGCCACAATATCAGCAAACGGAGATAAGGAAATTGGTGAAATAATCTCTGGTGCAATGAAAAAAGTTGGACGGAAGGGTGTAATCACTGTGAAGGTGAGAGCTGGCTGCCATACGGACTGACTGCGGTGACTGTCTTCTCTAGTTAGGGCTGGGGTTTGTGGCATGTGACACAGCTACTGCTCACATACAGTATCCTGCCAGAATTCCTTCCACGGCCCCTTTAGATCAGAGTTTCTTTTCTCTTCACATATAATCCTTTTATTTTGAAGGAGGAAGCACAGAAAACTGCTCTGTGGAGCAGACCTTTTCTTTCTGTTGTGTATTATGTGCTAAAGATATATTTGTGCTTTTGGTAGTAAATAAGGGATCTTTAATGCAGACTTTATTGCATCTAAACAGGACGGAAAAACTCTGAATGATGAATTGGAAATCATTGAGGGTATGAAATTTGACAGAGGCTACATCTCTCCATATTTTATTAATACAACCAAAGGTGAGTTAACGATAACACAGTGAACTACTTACGCAGTGGCCTTTGGAACTTAGAAAGAATGGCTCCTGTTCTAAAAGCTTCACAATCTGTTCTAGGGCAGTGAGACAGTGGGGTCCTTCCCACCAGGAGCGTTTAACTCTGGGTAGAAACTTGTAGTCTGAGAGTTGGGGTTTTTTTCCCCTCTCGAAGTGCAGATGGTGTCCGTGCTAATATCAAACTGGACCTGCAGCACTCCAGAACAATGTGGAAATGAAAGTGGAGTCTTGGAGGAAAGAATTTGTGCCCCCATTTTTTTTTAAAAAAAAAAAAAGTACACCTCCTTAAATTTAAGAGAATGCTTGAGATGTTTTTGAAATTGAGTTGTTCAGATAACACACGTTGTTTCTGCAGGGCAGAAATGCGAATTCCAGGATGCTTATGTTTTGATCAGTGAAAAGAAAATCTCTAGTGTACAGTCCATAGTCCCAGCTCTTGAAATTGCCAATTCTCACCGCAAACCATTGGTCATCATCGCTGAAGATGTTGATGGAGAAGCACTCAGCACTCTAGTCTTGAACAGGTGAGGCTTAAAATACATACTTATAAGCAAATACTACTTTTTTTTTTTCTTTTTAGTTTTCATTCTTTTAAAGGAGTACATACCAAAGCAGTATTTGAATTTGCTAGTGTAGCTCTGTTGTCTCTTCTGTTATCAGTGCCAAAGAAGCAGTAACTTCTGCACATCACTACTTTGCATTGGTTGGCAGAGAATTTCAGTTGTTTCCAAGGGACCTGTTTGTGCAAAACCAGGTGATGTGATGAAGGTCCTTTTGCTCAACTGTCAAAGCTGTAATGAACTAACTGGTAGTAATTTGACTCCTTTTTCTGAACACGTGTGGAATGATGCTTTCTAAATTCCTCTTTCCAGGCTGAAAGTTGGTCTTCAGGTTGTTGCTGTAAAGGCACCAGGTTTTGGTGACAACAGGAAAAACCAGCTTAAGGATATGGCAATTGCTACTGGTGGTGCTGTAAGTAGTGATGTTTTAATTGGCTTTTTGCTCTAAGAAATGTTAATGGCATTTAAGGAGAAAAGAAAGCATATTTTTAGGTCTGTGCTTGTATTTGCTGTGTTGCAAGCTGTGTCCTGATATTTCAAAAATGTAACAGTAATGTTTGAATCTTGCTATTTTGCAGATGGTTATTGCTGTGTAATACAAGACCAATATGCTCTTTCCCTGACTTAATTTACCCACAATTTCCTGCCACCATTTAGGTTTTTACGGTGAAGGAGGAACATCGAGGAAGTGTCTTAGGAATAGCAAAGCTTGCTTGCCACCTCATAAAGCTGATTGTCTCACAATTGCCCAGACTTGAGTGTGGCCAATACGATTCTCTTGGATGTTTAGAACAGACTGGCTAATTTGCTTCTCACGTAGTTGATGCACAGATCAATATCTCTTTATGCTGTTTTTGTTTTGCCCCCTTGAAAATCATAGCACGATGCTGGGATCCAAAGGTGGTTTTTGAAGTAAAACTTGGTGTTTAAGCTAAATGGAGCACAAGGTTAATTAAGCTTTAAAACTCCATTTTAAAGTCAATGTAGTGCCAGTACTTGTAACTCCTCAAAACAGGACAACTCTTAACACAACCCTACTTTCCAGGCTCTTTGAATCAGTGAATTACGTTTCTCAGTCATGGGAGAGAAGTTGGTGGTTCATGGCCAGTTTGAGGTGCCTGCACACCGGGACTCTGGAGATGGGAAGAGTTTTGTTAAACTTACCTGTAGTACAGTGATTAATTAGCCCTGGTAGCCTGCTGTATGTGTTCCTGTGTCTACAAATAAGAAATTGGCTTATGGAGAAGCTAGTAATTCCAACTTTCACGTAATTTTTTTAGGTATTTGGAGAAGAGGGTTTGAACCTGAATGTGGAAGATATTCAGCCTCATGACTTTGGTAAAGTTGGAGAGGTCATTGTGACAAAAGATGACACCATGCTGCTAAAGGGGAAGGGGGAAAAGGCTCAAATTGAAAAACGCATTCAAGAAATAATCGAACAGCTAGAAGTTACCACAAGCGACTATGAAAAAGAGAAACTGAATGAGCGATTGGCCAAACTCTCTGATGGAGTAGCAGTATTGAAGGTGAGAAGCTAAACTTGGGAAAAGGGTGGTAGCTAATCTGAGGTTTTCTTGTGTGGTTCTCTCATCTTAGCCGTTGATTTGGGTAAGGAATTTGGCCTCTGATTGTGCTACACCTGGGTATTAAGAACTCCATGAAATAATCAACTGAAACTGTTTAGGCTTCTTGAGTGCTAAGGTACAGAAGAACATTGCCAGTACGGGGAAAAGCATGGGTTTGCTTTCTGACCCGTTCCAGTTGGCTCTCTAGTTTAGTGGCTGCCAGCAGTGGTGTCCCACCTGTGCTCCTTGCGTGGACTTTGACGAGTCACTTGCTGCTTGTAGGTTGGTGGCACAAGTGATGTTGAAGTGAATGAGAAGAAAGACAGAGTTACTGATGCCCTGAACGCAACCCGTGCGGCTGTAGAAGAAGGCATCGTTCCGGGCGGTGGCTGTGCATTGCTTCGCTGCATTCCAGCGTTAGATGCTTTAAGTCCAGCCAATGAAGATCAGAAAATTGGTAAGTAAATTACTTGAACGTGTGTGTGGAAGCGTTAAGAGCAGACTTTCTTCCATCCTGATGCTTTATAAGACAAAATGTAGATTGCTTTTTGGTCAGTTTTTAGTTACTTGTTCTTTAGAACCTCGTATCCCGTGCTGTACAGTGGGAAGGGCCTTTCACTGAGTTTATAACTTGGCTGTGAAAGAACTAATTAAAATAAAGCAGAGAGCTTGGGGGTGGATTAGATGCTTTTTGCATCTAATGATTCTGTGATTTTAATTGCAAACCATAAAGGAAGAGAGTCAACATTCACAGCCATTGCAGACGGACTAACCCAAGAATGCTTAAGAGATTGTACGGCAAACCAAATGGGACATGGCACAAAGCCTTTTTCCAATGATAACGCTCCTTACTGCCTTTTGCAGAAGCAAAACTAAATTTTGTGTGGGTATCCTGCAGTGATTTCATTTGTTGATAGATGTCGAGTAGCAGACATCTCCCCTGGAACTGATAAAAAAATAGCTTATGTTGTGCTCAGACTGTTCTCTCTTTGTATTTATCTCCAGCACGTGATTGGGTGTTGTGGGAACAGGAGCAGGGTGTGATAACCTAAACATCTTTTTTTCTTGCAGGCATTGAAATAATAAAGAGAACATTAAAAATCCCAGCAATGACTATTGCAAAGAATGCGGGTGTTGAAGGATCATTGATAGTTGAAAAAATCCTGCAGAGTCCCTCAGAAGTTGGCTATGATGCAATGCTTGGGGACTTTGTAAATATGGTAGAAAAAGGAATCATAGACCCAACAAAGGTAACCTAAAATAGTTCTGATTTTCAGCTCCCCTTCCTCTCACATCACATGATAGTCAGCAGGTATTAAGTTATTTCTTCCCTATTTTTAGGTTGTGAGAACTGCTCTGATGGATGCTGCAGGTGTTGCCTCTCTCTTATCAACAGCAGAAGCAGTGGTGACTGAAATTCCTAAAGAAGAAAAGGAGCCGGCAATGGGTGGAATGGGTGGGATGGGTGGAGGAATGGGAGGGGGCATGTTCTAATTCCTGGGATAGGGGTGAATCATGAGCTGTGCTGTTCAATGCTGACAGTTCTGACTCTTAACACCTGCAGATGTCAGTGTGAGAGGGTGGACAGTTACTGAAGTGAGGCTGGTGTTTAAAAGAATCTGTAACCATCAGTTACTGGATTTCATTTAACACACGTGTAATTGTTTACGGTCATTGTCCATGCCTACAGATAATTTATTTTGTATTTTTTGAATAAAGACATTTGTACATTCCTGATAACTGGGTGCAAGATCCATCTACCAAGGTCCCCATTTAAACTTAATTTAAGGCACTTGACATTCTGTGTCAGAATTTATTGGTGCTTGCCAGTACTAGGAAGAACTTAGGAGCCACTGTGGACGAGACCAGTCAATTGTGTTCAGAGTAGGCAAATCCATAGTTATGTGACCTCTATGTAATAAAACAAACTGCTCGAGTTATGAAATGTATCACCTTGTTCATCTGCACACAAAGCCATAGTCACTGGAAAACCCTGACAGCCTGCTGCTGCTTCTGAGATTTACTAGAACGCTGACATGTGCTTGGAAACCACAGGTCCTTTCCTGCTGGGGAAACATTCCTTTGTCTAGAGTGTTTCTCAGAGATACAAGTGTCTTTAACTTTGGTACAAAATACCTAAGCTGAACTGCCACTACAGTTCTCTGAAATATTAAACAATGCTATGAAAATAAGGCATGTGCCCTGACTTTCTTTTCCCCTGTCTCTGCTGCTCATGTTGTGCTGGAACAGGCTCCGTGCAGCTCTCGCAGTGCTTGCTGTGCGAGGGCTGGTGCCCTGAGGGGCTGGAACAGGTAAGGGCTTTGCTGAGAAAGGGCTGTGGGTTACTTCACTACTGCTGCTCAGGTGTAGTCAGTCTGCGGTTACCTCCTTGCCTTCAGCTGGGCAGCCCTGTCTTGCCTTTCTGATAGGGGATTTAGTTGGAACTATTTTGTACTAGATGTTGCTTTGCCCTTAAAAAGGAAACTTGGCTACTTACTATGTTTTTTGATCTGATGCAGCTAATGCTGTGGATGGGTCAAGTCTCTTCATGCTTTTCAACTCCTGCTTTCTAAACCTCTCTGTGTTTATCTCTGATTGTCTCAACAAACAAAACAGCTTCCCAGGGCGGTAAAACTGACCTCTTAATCCTGCTCTCACTTCCCCCAGCTTCCTGCCTTTGCTAAGAACCTCACGGAGAGGAGGTGTGAAATAGCCATTGCTCTTTCTGGAAAAGTACCTAAATGGTTTGAAACAGCTTCAGGGCTGTCTCTGTCCTGAAACATCCCTTCCTCTGTCACTGAATGTATTGTGCTGCCACAACTACTTGGATTATATACACTTTGGAGAGAGGACCCACTTCGACATGTGACCTGAAGCCTCACCTCATTTCAGTAAGGAAATCTGATAATTCAAGACAGCACATGATGGGATTTAAAATTTGTCCAACTCTATTCACTCATTCTTCAGAGACTGGAAAAAGAATATTAATGGTAGGAATAGATATAATAATAAATAGGGATTTAAACAGGACAGTACCATCATAAATAACTGATAACTAAATAGTATGGTACTGAAATAAAAGGAAGAACTGAGGTTTAGCTTTATATTTCAGGGACCATGAGCCTTGGGTGTGCGTGTCTGCAGTAAGCAAAGGGCAGTGCTTGATAGAGAACGAGGTGCCCACGCTCTGAAGGGGGTAATGTGTACTCACTTGGGTTAAAGTCATGTTGGAAACTGGAACTGCATTAGATGAGATGTCCCCAGCCTAACCCAACGGCACTGAGTAACAGAAAGGGGCAGGCAGGCCACTTCAGCCCAACAAACATGCATGCAGCGGCCTAAAGCCCTTGGTTGTAGTTGAAACTGTTGCACGCAAATTACAGCACTCCTTACGTGACAGGTAACCCTTACATTTAATTTCTGAAGGCCCAAGAGCATGTGCAGGCTGTGGTGATTTTTCTGTGGCGGATGCTGCTCAGAATTTGGCAGCAGGTGGAGGCTCCTGACTTACCCTTGCCATTCATTTGGATCAAAAACACCCATTGCTACTGGAGGTTTGACAGACTTCCCCAAAGCCAGAATGTCTGTTTCCCTTCCCTTGGCTGGAGCTGGCCCAGTTGATGCTCTTAAGTTACATTCACACTGCTAATAATTTAAATTTGAGTTAATATGTTACACTGCTGAAAAAAATAATAAGCTTGGATAAGGCAGAACTTACACTGTGATTACACAAACAGTTTGGCAATTTAAACAGCAGCCTGAGATATCCCAGGTTACCGAGGCTGCTGTTAGTGATAAGTTGCACTTGGTTGCGCTTGAACATTCTGTACAGATCTGGCTGCACAGGTGTGTTCTGTACAGTAAAACCACACACAAAGCTCAGGTAGGAAACGGATGCCCCAAAGGAGGAGCACGGCACCTCTTCTACTGATGAAGTGGACAAACAAGTTCATAATCTGGGTTGCTGCAATCTTCCCTTTTACGTCTGGTGAACTTCATGAAACATCAGCTCCCGAGGTATGCTTGTCTCTGGGCCGTGGAGTTTGGATGCTCTGCGTTCAAAGGCAGCCACCATCTGCTTTACTACTTCATCAAAAAACAGCGTAGCAAGTTTTGAGTGTAGAAGTGAACGAAATTCAAAAGAAACCTGTTTAAGAAAACAGAGAATTGCTTTTTTTCCTGTATCTATTAGCAATAGATACGTACTAGATAAATAATAAAATGCTTCTACAAATAAACAGCTTTGTTAATGATCTCCAATTGGTCTGCAGGGAAGCTGTGGGAGAATGAACAGTTAGAACTGAGCTGCTGGTGAATGCATCTGTGAAGAAGCACAGTCTTATTCCCTGGTCAGAGGAGGATCTCCCCAGGCTTTCTGTTCAGTTCTCTGAAGTAATCGCTTCTATTCATCTAAACCAACCATATTTTACTCAACAAAGGGGGCATATAATCATAGAATAGTTTGAGTACAAAGGGACTTTAAAGATCATCCAGTTCCAATCCCCCTGCCATGGGCAGGGACACCTCCCACCAGACCAGGCTGCCCAAGGCCCATCCAGCCTGGCCTTGAACACCTCCAGGGATGGGCCAGCCACAGCTTCCCTGGGCAACCTGGGCCAGTGCCTCACTACACCCATTGCAAAGAAATTCTGCCCTATGTCTAGCCTAAATCTGCCCCTCTCCAGTTTATACCCACTGCCCCTCGTCCTATCACTACAAGCCTTTGTAAACAGTCACTCCCCAGCTTTCTTGTAAGTCCCTTCAGGTACTGGGTCCCAAAACATAAGTAAAA
This sequence comes from Clamator glandarius, assembly GCA_033459285.1. Lineage (NCBI taxonomy): Eukaryota > Metazoa > Chordata > Aves > Cuculiformes > Cuculidae > Clamator > Clamator glandarius. Next base: position 1,698,572 of record JAUNZM010000086.1, read on the forward strand.
GATTTGGGATAATGAACATCTACTGACAAACAATGACTTATATTACTTTGTACACAGAGTTTACCCATGGGACAAAAGTTATCTGAAGAAAACACTGCATGGCAAGACAGCAGACTTAGTGTAAAGCTGCAGCAAACCCAAGAGACATTTAAAACCAGCTTGAAATAGCTACCTGTTAAGCACTCACATTTTAAATCAGCTTTTCCATCTAAGTAGCTCTAGTTATGGTGCTTTCAAACAAGAGCAATTTACTGCCTAACGTTACAGATTTGCTTTTGCGTGCCTATCTCCTACCTGAACCCTTCCCACTCTTGACCTTTGCTGTCTGGACACGGGCAGTCAATGTCAGAGCACTGGTGGAAGCCTCTGTACTGAGCCCCCAGGCCTCCTGCTGCAATGCCTAGAACTTAACTTCTGCATTTGCTTTTAGGTACCAAGTCTTGCTGTTAACCTTAAAACTACTGAGTAGTTATGGCAGGGGTGCAGGGATTTGGCTTTCCTCTCCACCCTCTAAAGAAAAGCTCACTTTTATGTCAAATAACTTTCAATTATGCTTTTGTGCTGTGCTGGCCTTTGGTCTAGATAAATAACATTCACCTAAGGCTATAGAATCACATTGTTTTGGAATATACAGTTATCCAAAATTATTACAAAATTCTCAGGATAAGAAACCGGTTGCTCTTCTGCGATTTTATCATCCCTCCTGCTACAGCATGTCTTTTGGATTAAAGTTTAATGAGTTTTGTAGTTCCTGAGGGATCAGCAGGTTAAATGCCAAATGGAGCAAATACAACTTCTCAAGTTGCCTATGAGTAATTCGTGTTAACTGGAAACAGCAGCACAGAAGTAATTAAACTACTTGCTCTGTAAGCCAGGTGCAGCTTCATTTACATTTGCATGACCTCAAGCATCAGTGAAGTAAGTTACTGTGCCCTTTGCAAGTCTGAGAGTTGACATGTAGAGAATGTAGAGTTCTACAGAGCAAGGATAATGAATTTTGCATTGTGTTCGGTAATTATGTAAAAACGTGACGTACAGTACACATTTCTGGACTTTGCAGCTGATAAACATTGTGTTGTGCTTCAGTTTATACACCAAATCATTTACAGGCTGACAAGTTCCATACAAGGACAGGTTTGAAAGAGTTGGGGTTCTTCAGCCTGGAGAAGAGAAGGCTCCGAGGAGAACTTATAGTGACCTTCCAGTACCTGAAGGGGCTACAACAAAGCTGTTTACAAAGGCTTGTAGTGGCAGGACAAGGGGCAGTGGGTATAAACTGGAGAGGGGCAGATTTAGACTAGAATTTCTTCCCTATGAGGGTGGTGAGGCACTGGCCCAGGTTGCCCAGGGAAGCTGTGGCTGCCCCACCCCTGGAGGTGCTCAAGGCCAGGTTGGATGGGGCCTTGGGCAGCCTGGGCTGGTGGGAGGTGTCCCTGCCCATGGCAGAGGGTTGGAACTGGATGATCTTTGAAGTCCCTTCCAACCCAAGCTATTCCATGATTCCCTCCTGTATATGGACATCTCCTGGCAGCAGGATGGCAAAAGAGGATACTACAGCAGCTCGTGGGAACCAGTGTAATCCAAATCTCAGATTACATTTTCTAAAGCAAATGAGCATTCTTGAAATCAAAGTTTTCTCTCAAATATTTGTAGTTGCACAGTGTGTTGTGAGAAGTTTGTTGTGAAAGGCTGCACAACCCTAACTGCACAGCCCCAGAGGGAAAGAAGAGGGCAGGAAGAGGACAGGTCAGTAACAAGCAGGGGTCAGAGTCCTGGAGGACTTGCCTTTGCGAGGCTGGCCCCTGCTCAGCTGCCTACAGTGGCTTCTGCCACCTCACCACGCGGCTATAGATAGCGTTCCCCACGAAAGCAAAAGAGTCCAATTTAAGTCCAGTTTTGACTGCCTTTAACTGAAGTTCTTGACCTGACGTGTCGAAAAGTTGCTTTTTTGCAAGGGGGGAGTTTTCCTCACAGACTCAGTATTTACATTATAAGGTTCAAACATTTGCTTAATTTGAGTTTTCTCAACAGATTTATGACTTGGGTTAAAAGCCAGCTTATGTACTGGTCAGTAGCAGGAACTGACACTTATTTGCCTGGAGAAATTCAAATACCATGAGCAAATAACACACACGCATCATTGGCAAATCCCATGAGAAATGTTTTTTTGAGTGCCTATACATTTATTTTTACTATTAAACCGTATGAAGTACAGTGTGGCAATAAGCTGAAAGTTATTAACCCAAGGAGATTAATGGCCCGTTTACAAATACTCCAAAAGCTGTTTTTCCTATTTACAGATGATTTTTAAAGCACAGCATCCCAGTAGATGGCAGCAGGATCAACCCATCTCTGTGTCCTTTTGTAGCCTGTTCTGAACCCCAGCTTAGTCATGTGCTCAATGCAACACGACTCAATTTTTTTCCTTACATATTAGTGTTGACAGACTAAACAGGCAAAATGGAAAAACAATAAATTGAGTGAAAGACAAGAAGCTACTCTACCTGTATTATAGAAGGAAGGAGTAAGACATAATGTACTTGAAAGAATAAAATTGGAACCCAGGAAATTAAATGACCAAACTGCAGGCCAAGAGGACAGATGGGACAATGTCTACTTTCTGGTACCAAGGGCACTCAGGTTATAGAGTAACTAAAGGAAACAGAAAGTATCTCCCCCTGTATTTGACTGTCTAAAGTTTCAGAATGTTTAGGACTGTACAGTGAGAGACAAGGTAAGAGACGCCAGTCCCTAGAACATTCCATGGGAGGGGGACACCTCACAGAAGACTGCTTACTCTGAAGGACACTGTAGTAGTTTCCATGTGGTAGAGCCTGCATAGTTTTTTTTGGATTGTAGTGACTAAAACTTGTTTTGCGTGCGTGTATGTTTTTTAAAAAGCTAGTACCAGCCATTAAAATAAAATAAACAAATCCCAAAAAGCAAACAACAAATGCCACAGTTGAAGACACTCCTTCTATGCACTGTTACAAGCAGTCTTAATTACAATACTTACTGAAAAATCCAGTGTACATGTCCTTGGATAACCAGGGATACCTGGGCTGAAACGCCACACTGTTTCCAAGTGATTAAATAGTTTTCCGTCTGTGCACGATGCCTAAAATAAAGTTTAAAAAGTCAAACTACGATTAGCCTTTTTACAGATGTGACAAATTGGTATTACTGAAGTTTGCGTTTGCATTTTATCAGACAGTGAAGGTCACGGCATGGTTACGTTTATTCCTATAGCACAGCCAGCATAAGATCCCATTTGCACTGTGCCTTTTACAGCAAAAGAACTGAGCTCCTCTTAAGGGAGAGAAAAAGTTTTGTGTTGAGAGTCATAAAACAGATCCCTAACATGATGCATAAAACACCAAAATAATGCTGTAAATCAGAATTTTGAACAACACTGATTAAAGCAAAGGATATGGATATTTACTGGCTTTGTACATTTTTTCTCATTACACGTATAGAATGTTTTATATACTGATGTATGGACCAGTAGTTTTGGGCTACAGGAATGTTTTGCATCAAAACAAACCTGATTGAAGCCAAACTCCAAACTTTATCTGTCAGGAGATACTATTGTCATCAAAATCTGTGAAGTCAGTAAGACTACACACAAGTTTATAATCAGCTTATACACTGGCGTTTAGTTACTGGCAAGTCATGTTTAACTGATGTTTCAGGAGAGCTTGCATACAATCCTCCTTTAAAACCACGAAGTGTTTGCAGCAGTTGGCTTCATAGTTTTCATGACAACAGGGTCCTTGTTTTCACTCATTTTGCTTTTAGCACATACGGCTCATCTTCCATAGTTATATTTATAATAGAAAAAAGACAGAAAGATACATACTTCAAAATAATCCAAATACATAATCTCAATTGGCTTGGAATTTCTACAGAGTATTTCTGTACATCTTTTAACTCTTTTTCACCTGTTCTTAGTGTTGGCATGAGCAGTTCTGCTCCAACAAAGCTGCCTATGAAGAACAGGTGCTGCTTGTGGTTTGAAAGCCGCAGTAAGGGAAGCCATCCCAAAGAGTAAGCAGCAGCACTAGAATATCTATGTTTTTCTGCTCGGCAATGAGATGTAGCGCCTTGCTATTTCTACAGAAAGGGGAGGAGCAGAAGGAAGATTAGACACGAAGAGCTGGGCCTACTTTTCCTGCTGCTGCCAAAAGGGCAAGAAGAGTGGGAAAACTGCCAGTGTGTTCTCCTTGCTCCCAACCTTTTAAGTAGCAAACGCAGTCTGTGCATTCCTCGGTGGAAAGAGCTGCTGCTACCAGTCAGATTTTTCCATTGCTGTAAGCAACAAACCCGTGATCATTCTGTCACCACCAGTAGCCCACTACCCAAGCTCATCATGCAATCTGCCTTTGCCCAGAGCTCTCTGCAGGCATCAAGTACTCCAAACATACAATCGCGTCTCTAGAAATGTTCCTACAGTTACACGGACAACATGTAAACTTCTAGGAAGAATATTTCCAGCAGAGAAAATGCTAGTAAGTCAAGGAGGAGGAGAACTGAATTAACGGTACATGTCATCACTTTCATGGCCTTTTCTGAGACGGGAAATCCCCTTCTGAGTGAATTAGAAGAAAAAAGAGTTGGTGAGACAATCTAATAGCTACATGAAAGGAAAAAGCCAGTCTTGTCAGGGAAGAGCAGAAAGGGAAAGCAGCCAGCAATAAAAATACAGATTTTCCATTGTAGCTGTTTGACTTTCTTAGTAAAGTGAGAAAGACATATTTTTCTTTCCAGAATCGCCAAGTACCTTGAACAAAGGCACACTGCATACTCCCTTGCCAACCTATGTCTCCCCTGTACTTAAGAAACCCAGTTTCTATTTTGAGCAGTGTCTCTTATGAGGAAGCCTAGAAAGAATAGTGAAATGGGATATCCAAACAATTATCTTCAATAGTAATCAACTGTTGTAATTACACTAGTTGCTCAATAAACTAGTCAAGATCTGTCATATAAATGGAGAGAGAGTTCTGCTGTAAGGAATCCACCCTGAGCTGTTCATAACCAAAACAGATTTGAACATGTCAGGCAAACTAAGCAGACGATCCAGTTGTCTTTTAAAATTTCTCCCTTGACGTGCTCTTGAAAAGCTGAAAAAAGAAGAAGTACAACTGGCTCTCTTCTGAACAAAATGATTCTAAAAAATGGACTTGAAATCCACTCTTCTACCTTGTCATCAATACACTGAATAACAAGTCCTTCAGCAGATCTTACACTTAAGTTCAAGACTTCTCATATTCGATAGGTCAAGTTGTCAGAAGAACAGTAAAGGTGGATGCCAATCTTGCTAAAGCATCAGAAGCAACAGCTGTCAAAGATAACTCTTAAATCAGTGTTAATTTTGCATTTAGAGAGGCTTGGACAAAATTTTAACAAAACCAAACAAAAATGGTATATATTCATTAATGGCTGCTAGTTTCTCCAGCAAAAGTAAATAAAAAAGCAAATCCCTCTCCACCCTCAATTTGGCAGTTTACACTTTAAAAGCATATTCAAATTCTCTGCAGTTAACCTAAGCCATTATACAAAAGCAACATGCATTTGAGCCACAGAAAGCACTTCCCGCATCAATTTTGTTTTGATGCACCAGTGAATTATTTGAATTACAACAAATAAAACTTCCAGAAAGTTACAGCTAAGGAAGAAAGAAAAAGAAGAGTTACCTTAACTAAATGTGGTCTCACTAGGGTCACAACTGATGTGTACCTCTCTACTACAGGAGGGAATCCTATTTCTAGTTGTGCTTTGCAGTATCCAGAGCGCTTCGACAATATATCTGACTTCTTACACCAAGGAACAAACAGTTTGTAATTCTCCACAAGAGCAACAACTTCATACATTTCCTGCATAGAATACCTGGAAACAAAAAAAAGAAACAAGGTATTTTAGCTTCAAATTCAGTATTACAAAGCTTCAAAGATGATTTTGAAAATTAAAAAGAGTCAAAACCCCCATAAGACCGGTCTTGGCATAAGATGCAAAATACCACGCAACATCCAGCAGTAAAGTTAGTGAACAGTGAGCCCAGTGTCTGCTGCTTTCTGCAATATCAGGTAAATACACCTAACTCTTCGAATGGAAAAATAGCTCTTCCAACACAGTTTTGTATTCATTTAGGTAGATCTTAGACATTCTGCATAATGAAATTATGCTTTATGGCTACCCAGAAAAGGTGTATCAAAACTTAAGTACTACATTTCATAAGGTTTAAATAGAGGAGCACTATTTTCCTTATTTTAGCCCAAACGAAAAAGCTTAGTTAAAAAAATACATGCAATGGAAAAAACTCACAGCATCACATGACAGTTGAGGTCAGAAGGGACCTCTGGAAGTCACCTTGTTCAGCCCCTCCCCCCTCAGCAGGATACTGAAATCATATGAACAACTATGACTGCAACATCTTAGGTGATTCTATGGTAACATGGCAAAGTATTACAGAGCTATGGTTTGTAATTTTTAGTTCTGACTCAGAAACTAATTGATGCAAATGCTCAATTCCTGCTGTGTTTAAAATGAAGCATAGGTTCAACAGTATTCACAGTGAGCACTTCTGGACAAAGACTCTATTTAAGTGACCATGCTAAACCTGTTGCAGTTCAAGAACTATCACATAACTGAGTGTTAAGCAGAGTCAAAAAATATGCTATAAAGAAATAGTTCATACTGTTGCATACAGCCACTGTCTCATTAAATTAACTGGAATTTTCCCACTAGCTTTAAGGCAAACTGGATTTCAACATCACTTTCTATGTGCCAAAGCTTCTTCATCACACAGCTAATTATTTTACTTCTCTTTTAGAAAGAAGAAAGCCTGCAGAAGTGAGACGTAGAACATAATGTAAGCGCAAACATTAGCAAGTATTTGGGACAGAGGGAAACAAACTGAGAGTTTTCACACCAGTTGGTTTATTCACATTTCACCACATGGAATTAATAATGCATTGTTCCCTTTCAGGGTTGTTTGTGCTTTGTCATAGTTTTAGTCAAGGGTTATTTCTTCTTTCTATGGGACAATGGTTTTGTGTTCCTACATTTTTATACTCAGTTTCAGACTAGAAAAGCCTGATCTCTATAAATTCTGAAAGTTAAAACTCCTTTCTAGTCTGCAACTGGCCAGAATCATAGGGGCACGTGTCTTCAGGGATGCTTGGACTTTGAACTTCCAGTGTTTCAGGTTAATCACAGCGCACACAGACACACACACAAAAAAAAACCCCAAAAAGCATATGAAGTTTATTTCCACACAAACCCTATAATTCTTCTTTCGGAATATTCTTTCCTTTTATTTACTAGTGGTGCAGCAATTTTGAAGAAGTTTCTTGAGAAGGTATGGCTCATTACAGGTACTTGCAAAGGAGAAATTCTGGTCATCAGAATGCCACAGGAAGCCAAGTGCCTGCAACAGTGAAAATGTTTTTAGATATGTTTCATAACAGCAAAATAAATAACAACACATTCAGGTGAGACAAAATCTGTACTGTAACATTCCAGAAAATATGAGATTCAGACGGAAAAGCCAAGGCTCCTCACAGTATACAAATTGTTAAAAACACAAGGGGGACTTTTTCTCCCCCGCCCCCTTAGAAGAAACTAAAAATAGCCCCCAGTCACGAGAAAAATAACTGGCAGAGAAAAATACAAAGGCCCTCATGAAATATTGGGTTTATGGCAGCCTGAGCTCATGTACAAACCTCATATGCACTTAATTTGCAGAACAGGCTTTCTTAACAGCAGAATCGAGGCATAGTCAGCAATACTTTACCCTTTTGGAATGTGCAAAGAAGAGAAGGTTCCACTTAGAGATACGAGCTGAACTCTGCCATAATCCCTCGGCTGCCTTCCTTCTCTTAAAAGGACAGTTTCATTTTGGAAGTCTTTTCAGAGGGTGCATCGCTTACCCAATTTTCAGAACTTCCTTCAAAAAATAAAATGCAAAACCTTGGATACAGTGTTCCTTTAAATAAAACTTAACAAATAAACTTAAAAAATGCCAGTAATTCTAATATTGCACCTCAGCATTCTCTGTCTGTGAACATCTATGCTAAAATCTAACAAATACTGTGATTAATAGGTCTGTTCTGCGATACTATTGATTTTGCCTAGATCAAGTCAGTTAAGATACAAAAGCCACCTCAAAAGCTCTGATTTTTGGCACCAGGGAGTTAAAAATGCCACTCTGCTGCCAGGGATTCTAACAACCATAAGCTAAAGAGCAACCTAGGCCTTTTTCTGTCCTTCCTCTGATTAAACAATCAGGACTGAACTTCTGTACTCGCACAGTCAAAACTGGAATCAACCTTCCCCACTCAGCATGAGGCTTGGTCTGTACCTGCTATGATTGTTTGGGGCTTTTTAAATCACTATGAGGAGGATAGAGATATCTTTTATTAATCATCAAAGTAGCGTAGCAAATTACAGTTATCCATTTTAAACCATTAAAATTGTTATTAATGTGCTCTTTAAAAATCAATATAACCTTGAATTCTAAAGAAACACAGCCCGGGACTGACCACATGAGCTTATATGGTCACTGTATCAGGAGAGAGGCAAATAATGGATTGGTGTTGAGATTAGAGGAAAAGTATCACCACCAGCAGCTAATTAGAAACAATCTGTACAGAGGTTTTTGTTAAGGAAATAAGCAGGATGACTGACAACACAGACTGTAATCACTGCAGCTGAAAAGGAATTAAGATCCTTCCAGTACCTGAAGGGGCTACAAGAAAGCTGGAGAGGGGCTATAATGATAGGAGAAAGGGCAATGGGTATAAACTGGAGAGGGGCAGATTTAGACTAGACAGAAGGAGGAATTTCTTCACTATGAGGGTGGTGAGGCTCTGGCCCAGGTTGCCCAGGGAGGCTGTGGCTGCCCCACCCCTGGAGGTGTTCAAGGCCAGGCTGGATGGGGCTTTCAACAGCCTGGTCTGGTGGGAGGGTTGGAGTTTCATGATCTTTAAGGTCCCTTCCAACCCAAACTATTCTATGATTTCTTAAGGGACAGAAGTATGGTGCCAAAATTAAGCAATAATAGGTTGACTTTAGAAGTCTTTCAACAACCAGCCTTACAAATGTTGACAATTCTGTCTCAAGGGATTTGGACCTGCTCTGTTCTTTTTCCACACACACCGAACAAGACTGTTAAGGAAAAACACCACTTTGACAGAAAGGCCAGAAGGGAGCCAGCAACATCGCAGCCTCAACCCGATTCATAGAAAGTGTTCAAATGTTTGACCTGGAAAGCGGATTCTAATTACTTTCTCCATCTGAGGCTACACAGAGTACACAGCCCAAACTCGCTGTCAGGTTTCTCCTCTTGGTTTGTTTTTTTTACTGTAACGTTGTGCTGGTATATTGTTTCATACAGTTTTATCTGGACTTGTTTCAGCTACAAGGCTGAAAAACAATCCACAAATAATCTTTTAGCTGCTGTAAGGCAATGTCCTGCTCACAATTACATTGCCGGTCAAGGAAGGCAAGGTTAAGAGAAGTTATAATTATTGACACACGTGGCGAGCCTTCACCTCTCTCCTGATTTTATCTGAAGAAAAACAGATGCTATGAGAATGTGCTGGGCTCAGTCCCAGTGCAGGAAAAAAAACCTCTTTGAAAAAGCTTATTGAAAAAGTGCAAAAGCATGGATTTCAGCCGACTGTCACACAAGCTTTTGGGCACCTGATCAAGGCCACAGAAGAAAAGCCAAGTCCATACAAGAACAAAGACACACCTACCACCTCTGAAAGTATCCTCTGAGGGCAACACAAGCGCATCCACTCACACTGCTCTCACTGGCATCATTCAATTCCCGAAACTTGCTGTTTTCTTTCTAAACATTTGGGCACTGATCACAGCATTGCCTGACCTCCATGACCTGAAAGGAATAATTTACCAGGGTATGGTATGTGGTGATCTAGATTCAGTGATTGGTTTTGACAGCTACAAAATTTTCTAAGCGTAAAGAGGAACGTTTCAAAAAGAGATCTCAAACTCCTGACTGTAAAGACTGCAATTAGGGGCTAAAAGCATGCCAGGGCTGTCACGCGTACTATTATCCCAACTGTTACATCCAGAGAATCACAGAATCACCAGGTTGGAAGAGACCCACCGGATCATCAAGTCCAAATATTCCTATCAATCACTAAACCATGTCCCTCAGCACCTCATCCACCCGTCCCTTAAACACCTCCAGGGAAGGTGAATCAACCACCTCCCTGGGCAGCCTCTAACAGTGCCCAATGACCCTTTCCATGAAAATTTTTTTCCTAATGTTCAGCCTAAACCTCCCCTGGCGGAGCTAGAGGCCATTTCCCCTCGTCTTGTCCCCTGTCACCTGGGAGAAGAGCCCAGCTCCCTCCTCTCCACAACCTCCTTTCAGGTAGTTGTAGAGAGCAATGAGGTCTCCCCTCAGCCTCCTCTTCTCCAGGAAGCCATAAGGCTAGTGATATCCAATGGCCATTTTATGATCTGTCAGACATGAGTTGGTCTCATTCAAATTCTTTGCCAACAGCTGTTCACATCCCAATAAACAAGCACCGCCAACAATTAGCATGTCAGTCCCAGTAAGCACCAAAGACTCATCTACCACCTGAGCCCTTGAAGTCAGTCTCTTTGCCCAGTAAGGGGTCCGACAGCAGGCACAAAATACACACCAGCAACAACTGCAAGACCTGAAAGCACACCCAGCTCCAGGGCCACCAAGGGCACAGCCCTGCCTGGACTCAGCCTGCCCTTGCCCAAAATCAGCTGCCAAGATTCTCGCGGATTACACCAGAGACATTTTCAAACTCAGGTTGCAACCAGTTACTTAATGAGCTTCCGTATACTGAATGCCCTTCCTGGTAATTGATTGTGCCCTCAATTCAAGACTCCAATAAATTAGCTATAAAATAGCATTTTTTTTTAAACCAGGATTAAACCATTTTAATATTGTAACCACATTTTAAAGACTAAAACATGAAGGATATACAGTAAGAAATGGGGTCCAAGTAAGATGCCAGTTTACACACTGTATAGTAGTGATTCTGTCCAATGACTGCCTGAAATTCGATGTGAAGAACCGACCTCTAATCTACTTTTTCACTGGTTTTATGAGGATGACAGTAAGACTTGGAATTTAAGAAGGAAACACAGCAGTCCTGCCATAACAGTCACGGCAGGTCAACCATTTAGGATTTTCCAGTCGCCCTCTCCCTCCGCATTCTCTCTCCTCTGCTCCTCCTGTTTCTCCCAGTTGCAGACCAGCTCTGCTCCCAAGGCACGTTTCGTTTTCCAAGTCGTTCCAGCCACACACGCCACCAGCGGACAAGGAACTCGTCGCATTATCCGAAGTGGAAAACGCCTGGGCATCCCACCCCGGGTTTTTTCATTTCCTTTATGGATCGCTCCAAGCTCGGCAGCTGCCTCCAGCAAACAAGGGGCGAGTCGATACTCTGAAAACCGCTTGTTCTTTGCGGCCGCAAGAAAAGGAGCCAGCGGGTATCGAACCGGGGGAACGCGGAGCAACGCAGGGGATGCAGCGGCGGGGGGGGATGCAGCGAGGGGGGGGATGCAGCGAGGGGGGGATGCAGCGAGGGGGGGGATGCAGCGAGGGGGGGATGCAGCGAGGGGGGGGATGCAGCGAGGGGGGGGACGCAGCGAGGGGGGGACGCAGCGGGAACCGCGGATGCAGCGAGAGGTGCAGCAGCTCCCGGGACGGCTCGGGCACCCGAGGAGGAGAGGCGGCGGGCCCCCCCGCGGTCCCCCCCCCCAGTACCTGGCGGCGGCGAGCCCCCCGGCCAGCGCTCGCCCGCTCCGCGCCATCCCGGCCGCTCCCGCCGTGGGGCGCGCAGTCACGGGACGGGACGGGGCGGGCGGAGCCCCCAGAGGGCCCGGGGCCAGCGGCTATAATTGGGCTGGTGCGGAGGGAGCGACGCGGGGGGCGGGACTGGGACCGGCCCGGTTGGGGGTGAGGCAAGGGGTGGGGGGCTGGAAAAGGGGGACAGGCACACCGGCAGACAGGCAGACGGACAGACAGACAGACAGACAGATAGGTAGGTAAAAAGGGCAGGCAGGCAGACAGACCTGGAGTCGGCTGGAAAGCTGCTTGGAGGACAAGGACCTGGGGGTGTTGGTTGACAGCGACTGAACGTGAGCCAGCAGTGGCCCAGGTGGCCAAGAAGGCCAATGGCATCCTGGCTTGTATCAGAAATGACGTGACCAGCAGGTCCAAGGAGGTTATTCTCCCTCTGTACTCAGCACTGGTGAGACCGCTCCTCGAATCCTGTGTTCAGTTCTGGGCCCCTCACCACAAGAAGGATGTTGAGGCTCTGGAGCGAGTCCAGAGAAGAGCAACGAAGCTGGTGAAGGGGCTGGAGAACAGGCCTTGTGAAGAGTGGCTGAGAGAGCTGGGGGTGTTCAGCCTGGAGAAGAGGAGGCTGAGAGGAGACCTCATTGCTCTCTACAACTACCTGAAAGGAGCTTGTAGAGAGGAGGATAATGGCCTCTTCTCCCAAGTGTCAGGGGACAGGACGAGAGGGAATGGCCTCAAGCTCTGCCAGGGGAGGTTCAGGCTGAACATTTGGAAAAAATTTTCACAGAAAGGGTCATTTGGCACTGGAACAGGCTGCCCAGGGTGGTGGTTGATTCACCTTCCCTTCAGGTGTTTAAGGGATGGGTGGACAAGGTGCTGAGGGACATGGTTTAGTTATTGATAGGAATGGTTGGACTCAATGATCCAGTGGGTCTTTTCCAGCCTGGTGATTCTACAACTCCATGATTCTATGACCAACAGACCGACAGACAGACAGACAAGAAGGGCAGGCAGGCAGACAGGCAGACAAACAGACTGACCCCCCCCAACAGCCTCTGGGTGCCCACCTGCCCCGTGCCCACCATTCCTGGGGACAGGGCTGCTGGCACCACGATGTCACGATATGCGCTCTCAGTGCCAGCTGAAGCCAACCTCCTTAAAACTTCCCGGCGCCTCCACAGCCCTGACTGTAGTCCCAGAGCATCATTTTGCTACAAACTGGAACAAAACCGTGCTGTTGTTATTTACACTTTCTCAAAATTCACCTTTCATATCCAGCCTCCTTCAACACAGACGTGTTCAGCTCCTCTGCAGGAGGAGCATTGTACATTTCATATTTTATGTAATGCCATGTGCTGCACAGAAGTTGTTCAAAAGTAAGCTTGCAAAACCTGTTTCTATAAAATAGACTGATGACAATTGGTGCTCCGCGTGGGGACCAGTGTTGTTTAACATCTTTGTTGCAGACATGGACAGAGGGATTGGGGGCCCTGTCCCCTCTTTCACTTCTGTTTGTCAGCCTATGCTTGCAGTTGCAGACAAAGCGGGATGGTTTGTGTTCTGACTACACACATATTTACTGTGCTGCCAAACACAAAGCAGCCCTCAGTCGAACCCTCCAAAACATTTATCATCCAAAGTGTGATTTTTTTTTTAACTCACTTGCTTTTCAGTGAGAAAAAGTATCCTAACTACCTTACTACTTCTTGACATCAGAAGAAAAATGGGACTGGAAGAGTTTTTATTTCATGCTATTTTTTCTATAATTGAGTGAGAAACTTTTAAGTTTCTATTGAGCTGAAACCTAACTGCTGTTGTTAAATATTTCATGTCTTTGAGTCAAGAATTTGTGCCCTTATCTTTAATAGACACATAAACGTCAGTAAACTGTCAAGAGACTGGGAGTTTAGACCACCTTTGTGGCTTTTTGCATGTGAGTTCAATGTGCAATTCCTTATAGCATTGGGTATGGGGGAAAAAAAAATGAATACAAGTAAAAAGTTCTTTAAGAATCAGCAGGAGGGTGTAGTCAGAAGCTTCTCTGAGTGAGCCAGTGCCAGAAACTTCTACTGGCACAATAGACAGGGTCAATCAAGGACAGGGAAAGTGGCTGGATACTTCTTTCAGCAGCAGTGCCAGCGCAAGCTCAAGTTGGTCCTGAAATTGGACCTGAATCCATTACGTAAAGAGGGACTTCACAGGTCTGTAACTCAGGTATGATTCCAGATCCGCAAAGCTTATGTGGTCTTAAATCCAATCTGTTTCTTAGCCATGCAGGGATCTCCATCAAGTGTATGTACATGTGTATGTGGGGGAAGAGGATGGGAACTTTGGCAGGAAAACTAGGACTGGTAAACCACTAGTTTCTTATCCTGTCCGTATCCTGTGGAAGATGTGTGATAGAGATACAGTTCAGGAGGGAAAAGGATGTATATCAGGATTCAGGGCTTGACAGGCAGACACAAATTTAAGAATCCAGGGCAGCATACAGAATTTGGGTAGGGGAGAAGAGACACAAGCACTTCACAGTGCTTCATCATGGCACAATTCCTCTCATAACACAGAACTCCCTTTTGTGTGGGAAATGGCACACTCCAGAACTGCTGTTCAGAAGTGTCCCTTAGGATCACAACCCCTGAGCTCAGTTCTCTTTATTAACAGAGGAAATTAAATATTGCAACTGTTCTGCCTGACATAAGTTGGAAGTCAGGCTGAAGAAACAAGAGAAAGTTACTGCAAATTGATCTTCATAGTGAACCCGAGCATGTGACATTTACTTAAAATAGTTACATGCATTAAATTCCTGCAGCAGGGAATTACTGTCTGCCTCGACCTTACCCTCACATGTCCCTGGGCAGCTCAGTAAATATCTCTTTTTTAGGGCCTGAGTATGTGCAAGTGCATCTTTCTAGAAGTGCAGAATGTGAGTTTAATAACATGAAGAGAAGAAAAATAAAACGTTGTGCACCTTCAAATGACAATCTCTCCTAGGAACATTTGAATACATGTAGTTCTGTACAGTATTACCAGCAGAACTATTCAGCAAGTTTCTGCAAGCTAAAAAATACAAAGCAAAGACAGACAGATGTATAGATCAATTAAACATACAAATGCAGAGAAAACACACAAACTTGGCTTTATGTTCTTTCAGACAATCCTCAAAAAGCCATAATGTGAACTACCAACTTGCATAAGGGAAATGATTGGTGAGTAGTGAATATGAGTTTTACCATTATGCTTCTATCTCCCTATTTCCAATAATCTATATATTTATATATATAATTTATATATTTTACCTTATCAAAAGTTCTCAAGATGACTGACATTTGCTTATTGGAAAGCCTTCTGAGGAGATTAGAAACACAGCAGTTGTACA
The DNA here is from genome assembly GCA_033459285.1 of Clamator glandarius. Classification (NCBI taxonomy): domain Eukaryota; kingdom Metazoa; phylum Chordata; class Aves; order Cuculiformes; family Cuculidae; genus Clamator; species Clamator glandarius. The sequence goes on from JAUNZM010000086.1 coordinate 1,713,763, forward strand.
GTAAAACCACACAATAGTAAGTAAGCTATATAAGATTACACTGTGTTATAAAATATCCTCTCACCACAAGAAGGATGTTGAGGCTCTGGAGCGAGTCCAGAGAAGAGCAACGAAGCTGGTGAAGGGGCTGGAGAACAGGCCTTATGAGGAACGGCTGAGAGAGCTGGGGGTGTTTAGCCTGGAGAAGAGGAGGCTGAGAGGAGACCTCATTGCTCTCTACAACTACCTGAAAGGAGGTTGTGGAGAGGAGGGAGCTGGCCTCTTCTCCCAAGTGCCAGGGGACAGGCCAAGAGGGAATGGCCACAAGCTCCGCCCGGGGAGATTTAGGCTGGACATCAGGAAAAAAATTTTCACAGAAAGGTTCATTGGACACTGTTAGAGGCTGCCCAGGGAGGTGTTTGATTCACCTTCCCTGGAGGTGTTTAAGGCACGGGTGGATGAGGTGCTAAGGGGCATGGTTTAGTGTTTGATAGGAATGGTTGGACTCGATGACCCAGTGGGTCTCTTCCAACCTGGTTATTGTATGATTCTATGATTCTATGATTAACGTGTTGTATGATAAAGCAATTATGGACTTTGAACTCAGGTTGTGTGTGCAGCCTTGGTTTTTACTTAGGTTTGTACTTACTACTCTTATAAGTTGAGAGTATAAAAATTAGCTCATTCACAATTCTTGGCTATGAGGGAGAGTTTCCAGGGCTTTGCACATAGACAGAATCCATCCCATTCAGTTATGACGAACACTGTCAACAGTGATGTTGAAATCTAGATATATTACATCAACAGCACTAGGAAAAAAACTTCCTAGAATTTTCCAAATGAAATGCGTAAGCTCCATAAGGACAGTTACTGCACAACAGCTAAACAATTTCTGTTTATGTTCCTGCTTAGGTCATATTTCATAAAGGTCTGGTCATTCCTCCTACTCTGTTCCAGACTATGTTGAGTTTATCTACGTCTTTGTTGTACTGCAGAGTCCCAAAATGAACTTCACCATCATGTACACCACCAGTGGTTTTGACTGTGCCAAGTAAAGGGAAACAACTGCTTTCCAGGTTTTATATGCAATGTCACTTTAATGGCCTAGACCCAGATTTACTTCCACTGCAGCTTTGACTATTTTGAATTCATATCACAGAATCACAGAATCACAGAATAAACAGGCTGGAAGAGACCCACCGGATCATTGAGTCAACCATTCCTATCAAACACTAAACCATGACCCTTAGCACCCCGTCCACCCATGCCTTAAACACCTCCAGGGAAGGTGAATCAACCACCTCCCTGGGCAGCCTATTCCAGTGCCAAATGACCCTTTCTGTGAAAATTTTTTTCCTAATGTCCAGCCTAAATCTCCCCTGGCAGAGCTTGAGGCCATTCCCTCTCGTCCTGTCCCCTGTCACTTGGGAGAAGAGGCCATTACCCTCCTCTCTACAACCTCCCCTCAGGTCTCTTCTCCAGGCTAAACAAACCCAGGTCTCTCAGCTGCTCCTCATAAGGCCTGTTCTCCAGCCCCTTCACCAGCTTTGTTGCTCTTCTCTGGACTCGCTCCAGAGCCTCAACATCCTTCTTGTGGTGAGGGGCCCAGAACTGAACACAGGATTCAAGGAGCGGTCTCACCACTGCTGAGTACAGTGGGAGAATAACCTCCCTGGACCTGCTGGTCACGCTATTTCTGATACAAGCCAGGATGCCATTGGCCTTCTTGGCCACCTGGGCCACTGCTGGCTCGTGTTCAGTCGCTGTCAACCAACACCCCCAGGTTCTTCTCCTCCAGGCAGCTTTCCAGCCAGGCTTCTCCTAGTCTGTAGCTGCATAGGGTTGTTGTGCCCCAAGTGCAGGACCCGGCACTTGGCCGTGTTAAACCTCATGCCATTGGACTCTGCCCAGCAGTCCAGCCTGTTCAGGTCCCTTTGGAGCCTCCCGACCCTCCAGCAGATCGACACTTCCACCCAGCTTAGTGTCATCTGCAAACTTGCCAAGGGTGCACTCGATGCCTTCATCCAGGTCGTTAATAAAGACATTGAACAGGGCTGGAGCCAGCACTGAGCCCTGGGGAACCCCACTTGTCACTGGCCTCCAGCTGGATTTAACACCATTTCCCACCACTCTCTGGGCCCGGCCAGGCAATCAGTTTTCCACCCGGGAGAGTGTGCGCCTGTCCAGGCCAGAGGCTGACAGTTTCCGTAGCAGAATGCTGTGAGAAACTGTGTCAAAGGCTTTACTGAGGTCCAGAAAGATACATCCACAGCCTTTCCCTCATCCAGCAGCCGAGTCACTCGGTCATAGGAGGAAATCAGGTTAGTTTGGCAGGACCTGCCTTTTGTGAACCCATGTTGACTGGGCCTGATCACCCGATTCTCTTGCATGTGCTTCACGATAGCACTCAAGATCACCTGTTCCATGACTTTCTCTGGCCCTGAGGTCAGACTGACAGGCCACTAGTTCCCTGGATCCTCCCTGCGACCCTTCTTGTAGATGGGCACAACATCAGCCTCCAGTCCAGTGGAACTTCCCCAGTCTTCCAGGACTGTTGGAAGACGATGGAAAGGAGTTTGGCCAGCACATCTGCCAGCTCCTTCAATACCCTCGGGTGAATCCCATCCTAAAAGGAGGTTGTGGAGAGGAGGGTGCTGGCCTCTTCTCCCAAGTGACAGGGGACAGGCCAAGAGGGAATGGCCTCAAGCTCTGCCAGGGGAGGTTTAGGCTGAACATTAGGAAGAAATTTTTCACTGAAAGGATCATTGGGTACTGGCAGAGGCTGCCCAGGGAGTTGGTTGATTCACCTTCCCTGGAGGTGTTTAAGGGACGGGTGGACGAGGCGTTGAGGGTCATGGTTTAGTATTTGATAGGAATGGTTGGACTCAATGATCCGATGGGTCTCTTCCAACCTGGTGATTCTATGATTCTATAAAACGTCACCTAATGCGTGTCCATTGAGGCTGGTTACAGGACTTTTATACTGGTTAAACATACACATCCACATACATTCTGAGAAACGCTGCTTACATATCCCGGAAAACATTGGTTAAACATACACAGAACTAGAAATTCCATGTTTATCCCTCCACTCCCGCCCCTCCCGCCGCCATTGGCCGCCCAGTGCGGGGAGGGCGAGCCCGCCGCTGCCCGCGCGCTCTGCGCATGCGCGGGGCGCCCTCTGAGGGCGCCCCGCGCATGCGCAGAGCGCGCGGGTTCCCCGCACCGGCAAGCTCGGCTCCCGCCCCACTGCCTTCCGCGCATGCGCGCGAGGCACCCGCACCGCCCACCCCCTTTCTTCGCGCAGCGGAAGTGTCTGGGCCGCGCACTTCCGCCTCGGCGTCGTTCGCGGTGCACAAAATGGCGAAGATCGCCAAGACCCACGAAGGTAAAAAAAAAAAATTTAAAAAATGAACAAAAAACTCGAAACCCCAACAGACGGCCCCAAAACCTCGTCGCAGCGGCGCCGCGCTCTCGTCCATCGCCTGGTGCTGGCGTTTTCCCCTCACGCTCGGGGCGCGGCTGCGGGGCGGGGGGGTCGGGCCCATCTGTAATGGCGGCTGCGCCGGTGTCACCGCCATGGCGGGGGGAATTGTTTATGATGACATATCTACTGTATAACCCTTAATTGAGTTATAGAGTCTGATTCCGGAAAACAATTGCCTCCAGTTTTGCTGAGGGGCGCCGGCGGGCGCCCTCCTCTCGCACGGAGCCGGGGCTGAGCCGGCCCCCCCCCCCCCCCCCCGCGGAGGCGGCCGCTTCTCGCCCCCTGCTATTGAAAATGCCGGTAAATTGATATGAGAAGTCGTTGCCATTACGAACCCCGGAGTATTTATGATTTAAGCTAAAGTAGAGCTGAGTTCCATCTAAGTAACTATTGATTTTTTTTGAAAGGCAAAATATGCCTCTGAGAGCATGTTTTCTTTCAATCGGTGATTCTCCAGACACCGTCCATTCTTTGTAGACAAGAACATTCTGTGTTCAGTCTGTTCTGTGCTGAACAGATGTGGGTGCTGTGATCACCGCTGCTTGCAGTCTTTTCCCGTCTCAGTGCAAAGTCAGGCAGAGCTGGCTGCAGAGCTCCAAATTACCAAGAGGTTTGACTGTTGTGAAGTTCATAATATTATAACTAGTTCTTGGAAAGGAATAGAACACACATAAGATTTTTGGGAAGGTTTATATGCCTGTAAGTGGGAAATCCATTGTGTCCCAGCCCCTCTCTGGCTGCACACGATCGATGGGAATCGCTCCCTCGTGTTTCCCCAGGCTAGTAAAGGATGCTCACTTTCTAAAGCTCTAAAAAGGAATCTTAGAGAAGTTATGTGGCAGCATTTTCAGTAGCAAAATAAGCTCTCTTAAGACTGATTTTGGAACTTAACTCTACCCTAGCTTAGGTCAACATATTCCACTTTTTGCAGTAGTAACCACTTCTTGTATCAGCCCCGGCCCCTCATCGGCGGGCGCACGGTAGCAGTCGCCCCTGGCACCGCCTGGGATTGGGATCGCAGAGCCGGGAACACACGAGTGTTCCTCGATCGAGCCCTTCGTCCGCCGTGACCACGGGGAATGGGGAGCGGTGTCCGAGCATCGCGTCGCCCTGGTGCTCGCCGAGAAAAATGCCCCACGGGAGGGGTGCGAGGTCTGGAGGGATTCGGGTGCCGTTTTTGCAGGAAGGCTTCTTGCCGGCTGGATGTTTTTACGTAGGGAAGCGGATCTCTGGGCAGTTTAACGGGCGAGGGCTTTCACAGGCAGTGTGTTGTTATTGTTATTCTGGGCGAGGGCTTTCACAGGTAGTGTGTTGTTATTGTTATTCTGGGAGGAGCTGCGTTTCACTACACCTTCCAGTTCTTTACAGCCCTAATCGAGGCTTTCTTCTTGGACAATGTCTGTGGCCTGCTCTTCTCTTAAATGTCTTCAGGCAAAGAAGAATAGTTTATAGAATTGTACCGTTTGTGAACCGACACAGGCAGGATGCAGGAAAAACCACAAACCCACAAATGAAATACAGATTGTGAATTTGTCTCAGTTACCTCACAGACTGGGGGATCTCTGATGCAGCACTGGGGCACAGGCATGCAAGCGGGAGCGTAGGTGCCTCAGAGCTTGGTCCTTAATAGAGAGTGTTTTAAATTCTGGTGTTTATACCTGTATATCAGTTTTTCGTACACGCGTAGTTTTCTACTGTGCTTTGATCTTTTCCACAGCAGGGCAGGAATCTCAAGGATGTTTGTTAGAATGCCTCTGAGACTTTTACAGGCCTGTATTATCTAAACACAGAGGTTCCACTTGTCAAGCACACAACACTAAACAACGATTAGTGTTATACACGGGTTTTTCTTCACTGCAAGTCGCTTGAGCATGTTTAGAATCTTCCTCACAAGTCTTCCCTTATATGCCCACTGCTTCTGTGGTTTTGGGTTTGGGTTTTTACTCAGGTTTTTGTGTATGATAGGTGTTTTATGTTAATGTACGTCCATAGTTCACTGATCAAAAACTGCCTCTGGACAGTGGTTGTTCACTGTAGTAGGCAGGGCGCTCAGAGGGTGGTGCTGAGTTTTTGCACTGAAAACATTTTTCAGATGGAGAGGCATCATTTCCTGAGGAAGTGAGGCTGATGATGTAGTCTTTAACACAGCAGACCTCGTTTGACTTCGTGGTTGAAGAAAAGTTTAAATGGTTGCCATAACTTTTTTTAATAATTTAATTTGATTTGTTAGCGTTCTAGGTAATTTTTAATAGAATTACAGAAATTCTTTTGTTTATATGCTGTGGCATACATAAGGCTTGTGTGAGGTGCTACCCAAGTGAGTACTACCCATCACAGTGCTCTGCTTCTCCTGGTGCCTGAACTGCTTTTAATATTGAAATGGTAGATTTTTTTATTTTGGTTTTTTTTTAACTTAAATTGCATATTTGTTGAAGCAGATGGTGGTCTATTGAATTTAATGCAAACATTAACATGCTTCCAGTTGCTTGTGTTTTAGTGTTGTATCAGAACAAGTTTGAAAGGAGGGTTTAGTGTATGTAGTCAGATTACATGATCGTGTAGTGCTGGCTCTCCCAACATAGAAGTATTAACTTGAATATTTTTCTTTTGAGTTCTATGCTATCTGACTTTTTTTCAGTACCTGACTGGTTTTCCAGATTGAGTTGGTACTACATTGTCTTAGAAGATTTTTCGTATCTTTGTACTGTTTGTTAAATGCTTGATTGATGTGTTCGAGGCACAATTTGACAGTTCTCCAATTTGAGATTGCTTCAGTTACATAGCTTACGGGGGAGGTCTTTGTTTTATTAGGCTGAAATGTAGATTTAAAGAGTAGCTTATAAAGCTTCAGTAAGTGTTTGAGTTTCGAACGCTTTTGAAGGTAGGTTTTAGTTTGCATATTTTTTTTTCGTGTTCAGAAAAGAATGAAGAGATCTCCAAATGCAATAGAGAGACCCAACGTGTATGAGGGTGCGAAAGCAGCTAGAAATGAAGTTGCACAGGGCAAGCTAAATGTGCAAAAATATGATAAGGCATGAAAACGCAAACTATGCTGCAAAATATTGCTGCAGTACAGAGTCTGAATCTTTTTTGTTTTTTCATGCTGGATGATGTCTTGCTCCAAATGCTGCAAGTCGAACTACATGTATGGTAATAGAGTAGATATTTTGAGAAAGGCTGTCATGATCTGGCTGTGAGCTAGGTTCAAACATTTTGACTTTAATAATATTCAGCATTGGTATGTTTCAAATCAGCTGTGCATGTTAAAGTTACTTCTTTTGAAATACCAAGCTATATTTAATAGAGCAAAGTACAGAAAAGGGAATGGTCAGTATTGCAGTATTACCCTGTTCTATTTTTTTAAGTCCCACCCACTTTACTCTGCCTTTCACTGAAGTTTCTGTTTATGTCCTGGCTGTCTAAATCATCAGACAAGTTCTTTGCTTTCAACAGCGCATTTTTAAGCTTTGTGATTACTCTTTCTTAATTTGATGTGTATTTAAATGCTTTCTTAATAGGGTATGAGCTTTTTAAAGATGGTGCCAGTTAGGTGAAGGAAGGTAAACACATCTGTATTGTCAAAGTAGTCTTTTCCTAGCTAAATTTGTGATGCTTTCTAACCTGGCAATCAGACTGCTTCTGGCTGCAGACCTTTTAGGCCTTCTGGATAGGGAGGTTTTGTGTCAGGTGGGTGTCCTCTTCAGAGTGCTTTGTTTACACTAGCACCTGGAGTCTGCATAGTGTTAGTTAAAAATCATAGTGGCCATGAGTGGGGGTTTGTTAGCCTTGTGGATCCCTTACAGACTTTCTTTTATGGTATAGGTGACCTAGCAGGTTTTGCTGTAAGAAAATGAGAATGCTCTGTAGTCTGCAAACAGTTGCAGTCATTGTAATTCAAAGGAGAATGCCAGTAACAATTGAGATCTGTACCCTTTTCAGTAAATATAGCTGTTTTAAAAATAAAACAAGAGAAGAAGGCATGTAAAGTTTTGAACAAGTATATAAAGCGTTAGTAAGAACTGTTAATAGAAATACACTTCTGTCTTTGCTGCAGAACTCCCACAGTTGTTTTAAAGGACTTTAGCAGTGGTGGGAACCCATGTGCTGGCAAATTTGTGGTCCATCCCGCATGGCAGCACACATACTGGTGCTTTATTTGGTGAGCTGAGTGGTCAGATTGATTCAGTGAACGGATGATGGAAAAGTATTTGCTTTGAAGGCAAGATCTGTAGGCTTTTTTGTGTTGAGGTGGTTACAGCTATGGGTGGGCAATCGAGACTTAATATGCTAGTGTGTGTTGCTCTGGTAACTGCTCTTCAGAAATAAGGAACATTGTCATTGTTCTCTAAAAGCACTCTGTACTACTAATGCTGTCTTTGGTAGCCACAGAAACTTCAAGGATTCCCTCTCTTCCCAGTGCTGCATTGCACCAGACTGCAGGAGGAATCAGGAACTTGATCTGCTCTTTGGAATGAACAGAAATAACTAACAAACCTGTGAGAGAAGTGTTTGAGTTGTATCGTTTCCATAAAACCACGCCATAGGATGACTTTACAAGAACAGAGTACCTTAAGCTGACACTTGCAAACAGGATACGTGTGGTATAATTTTTGATTGGAGACCACTGTGAGCAAGCCAGGGATCCTGAATTCGGCAGTAGTTTCTGTCTGCTACTTCTTCATTAAGTTACATATTGGGGAACAACATATCTTAAGTTCTGGACTCGCTGGAACCCTCTGGGGTGTGCAGGATGTTAGAGGGAGCTGAGTCTACACAGGACAGGATTCGGCAGGTGATCATGGCCAACACTATAAGGCTTGTGTCAGATTTCAGCTTCTCATGACTTCAAGGCCAATACAATACCCTGCGTTTCTGTAGCGCAGAGGTGACTGCCCGAGTTCCCGTAGTCTGCAGAAGTTTGATGGAAGCCCTGAACTAACTGGGCAAGGTTCTGCTATGAGGTATCTTCCGTGCATAGGACTCTTACTGTTTTTAGAAACTTACTGCTGCTGTTTCTGTCTTTACCCACTAGACAACTGCAGGAATTGCAGTAAACTTGCTGTCAGGTTTACTGTGCTTAAACTGAAGTCAGTGTTTCTAAGTGTTCCTGCAGGCTGCATGTGAGTGCTTATCTTGTTGTTCTTGCTCATAGCTTTGCAGCAAAGATTCGTCAGATAAAATTACTCGTTCAGTTACTTCTGCAGAAAACGTGCTTTCCTACAAGAGGCGTAATTTGGCATGCGGTGACGTATTTTTGTTTAGTTTGGTTTTTTTTTTTTTTAATTAGTGGCAGTTTATGATAAGAAAAGGACCCAGCCTTGACTCAAGGTCTTGAAGTTTACAGGGCTGACAGTCTGTTTTTGAACAAGCAATTCTGAGCTGCAGTCTTCCAGTCATTAAAAAAAATCACCAAATACAATTCCCTCCCTCCAGTTTATGTCTTGGGTCCAGTAATTTGGATTAGCAATAATCTTACAATCCTATAAAATAAGATTTTCTGTTCCTAATGCTTTGCCAGACTTGTTAGCAGATGTTGCAGTGTATTGGCTTTTGCAGGGTGTCTTAGTAGGAAAACCTTGTGATTTTTTTTGTCCTAAAAAAGAGAAATAAGTGACAGTAATAAAAGAATGTGTAGTCAAGAATTAAGATTATTTGTGAATAGAATTTCCTGTAGCTTTTTTAAATTAGCAAATTTCTCTCAAGTTAGTGTAGCAGGCAACAGCACCTTGGATAGGAAAGGGTGAATAACAGAATCATTGTGGTTGGAAGGGACTTTTGAGACACCAAAGTCCAACCCATCTGTGCAAGCATGATCCTTGGTATTCCTGCAGTCACGAAGTGTAAATCTTTGGTATTTTTTTGGCTGTGGAATTAATTGTTTGTTCTATTGAAACTCACATTTTGTGGATAATTGTCTTTACATATCTATTGAATCAAATAAAATTCAGGTGGAAACAGTACTAATTTTTTGGAGTTAGCTGTGCCTTAATTCAGTTATATCACAATCAAATTTCTTGAAGACAGTTGAATCCCTGTAACTTATATTCTTGTTGCACTATCACAGGTAGGAGAGAAGCATGATTTAATGTGGTGCTTTGGTTTGTGGGTTAACAAGTTAATATTCTGTCTGAAAGTACTGAATTTTTGAAGGTCGTGGCCACCAGAGTTGATAATAGTCAGACCCTGGTACTTATGAGAATGACAAAGCTCCCATTTGTCCTGTTGGAAGGGTAAGGTTTTTGTTACCTAGAGGAAGAGTGCTCTTCAAAGTTGGTGGTGCAGGCAGGGGTAGTTGTGAGTAAATAACATTTGAGCTGTCAGAGTGAAAAGAATCTGGTTCAGACTTTTTTCTTTGCTGACTTGGTATCCAGTGGTGTATTAGTGGTTTGTTGTTGTTCTTTGTTTAAAGATAATACAGCTTTGCAATATGTTAGCTAACACAATACAATGTTTTATTAAATGTGCACAGATTTGGCAACTTATGTAGTAGCTCTTGTGAATGGATTTGTTTTAATTAGCAAAATTGGTTTCTTAATTTGTGATAACATTTTGAAAGTCTCTTAATGAGAGGATTGCATTCATTGAGAAAGTGTTGTGTTAATGTGTTGAGAAATATTGCTGTGGTGTAAATTATCTTAGCTATCTTTGTTGGAAGATGCATTAGGTTCGAGTAGTTTGCTTTAGGCTGTACAATTGAAGTAGTCTGTGCTGGATTATATTTCAATTTAAGGAAAAGCTACTAATAAACATTATTTCCTTAGAGATAATATTTGACATCGAGGACTTTGATTTACTGTACAGAATAATGTGAATATGACATTTTTTGTGTGTGTGTGTAAAGAGACTTCATTTTTTTTCTTTACCCTAGATATTGAAGCACAAATTCGAGAAATTCAAGGAAAAAAACCTGCTCTTGATGAAGCCCAAGGAGTAGGCCTTGATTCTACAGGATATTATGACCAAGAAATTTATGGTGGCAGTGACAGCAGGTTTGCTGGATACGTCACTTCTATTGCAGCAACTGAATTGGAAGATGTAAGTGGTTTTGTGAATTTGTTTGTTCAGGGCTTGCATTCGAAGTATTTTTGAATTAATTTTCAGTAACTTTTATTAGCAGTTGCTGGAATAAAAGCAATTATTATCACTAAGGCCATACTGAACCAAATATATCTTATCCAGGAAGCTCATAAGTTCCAAGTCTGGCTTGTACTTAATGGGACTTAGTGAATTGTACTTTGAAAGTCATGTAGGCCCAAGCACAATTCAAGAAGTTGTGGCCTGGTACTTAGTGTTAGCCTTGAGTGGAATAATTACTTTTGTTCTGTTGTTTCTACCAGGAGGAAAAAAGATGATGAAAAAAAAATCTAATAAAACTTTGGCCAATGTGGTTAACCAAATGGTTAAACATTTGACCGCGTTTTCAGCTGCAGGAGCAGTCAGAAACTAAAGTTCTGACCATAAATACATTGGCAACGATGTATTGCAATGAGTGAATTATTTTTTAAGAGGACGGAAGTTTGTTGTGTTCAGTTTAGTACCAGTTGATTAATTTTTTAGTGATGTGCTGTGTGTAATTTGTAGACTTCTAAGAATTCCTTAATTAAAAATCTCCAATAGAGTCTCACTGAAATCAATTCATAGCTTTAAGAGCAGTTTTTCTTTTGGATTGCTGTAAATTATTGCACAGAAACTGGCTACTAATATGAGGAAATAGTAGCAACAGCATCTGAACACATTCTGAGTACTTGGTGTTGCCATAGCAATTGAGAAGGTATAACTAAACATTATTTCTGGATTTTTCAGTTTCTGAAGCTTTTTTATAGCATTATTTACTGCAGTTTTATTCTGTATCTAGCTGGCTTTTAAGGAAAAGAGATTTGGAGTTTTGTACACTGCATGCCAACTAGGGAACTAAATCAATAGTGCTTATGTGTCATACAAGCTTTTTTATAACTAGTGTAGCATACTTGATTAAACGTAGCATATTGCAGGATAGTGGAATCTTGTAGGAAAATGTTACCTTTTTAGTGATGTGGAAAGGCTTATCTGAATAAAACAAACTGTATGAAAAAGTTCACTAAAATTTGGAATTAACTATTCTAGTTGTCCATTTTCATCTTTTCTGTGAACACAGTATGTTAATTTGACTTTTTTTTTCTTTTTCTGAATACAGTATCAACATGACCAATTTGCTTTGTCTTTTTACTGACAGGATGATGATGACTATCCTTCTACAAGTCTGCTTGGCCAGAAGAAGCCAGGGTACCATGCTCCAGTGGCATTGCTTAATGACATACCCCAGTCTACTGAACAGGTACCTCTTAATTTCAGGCACAATAGAATACTCTTGTAGGCGTTAGGGTAAAGGCCTCTGGAAATACCAGGTATATGTAAAGGGCTATGGTATTTTAACTTTGCTGTGAGCTTGTTCCTACTTTAGTTCAGAATTCCACCAGGCTGTGAGAGTTGGCACTTCTACATTTTAAGCCATTGTGGGCATATACACTAAGCTATTTAAGTTTTCTTGGTTATTTTCATTTTCTAAGTATGATCTATAAAAAAATTATGTAATTTATAGCTCTGGTGTTGTAATGATGCAGTCGCTTAGGTTTTATAGTCCTGGAGAATTTTTGTGTGAAATTTTAAAGCATGTGAAGTAGAATTAAGTCGTTCTGCAAAAAGGGGAAAAGGCTGATAGCATAAGTACTTCGGTAACAAATGAATAAGCTTCTTAAAACAGCAAGTTTTTGTCAAAATTACTTTGTCAGAAATGCTGTGTTGAAAAAAAATTGCAGTTATGGCAGTAAAATTTAAATTAGCGTAGTGTTTAGACATTCCTACGTAGCTGGGATGGAATTTAAATACAGAAAATAAATGCAGGTGTATGATCAGCAGACACTTAACATGTCGTTCTTCTTACATATGTGACTAACAAGCCCTTTTTTTGGTTTTTAGTATGATCCTTTTGCAGAACACCGTCCTCAAAAGATTGCAGATCGGGAAGATGAGTACAAAAAGCACAGGCGGATGATGATAATTTCCCCTGAGCGTCTTGATCCTTTTGCAGATGGTAATTTATTTTGACTGTTCTATACCCTGTATCAAATTTGTTGTCTTTAATTGTCTTTAGCCCTTTGATTTCATTTGGCATGCTTATAAACTTAGTTTTGTTTTAAACATCCCCTTTTTATAGAGATTTGGTTGAAAACCTAGATCCCATATTCTTCATCTTTATAATATGAGTTTTCTTTCCAGGTAGAAGGACAAGAAAATAATGAGCCATTGCCATAGAAACACAAAGGGTTAAAGGTTTCTCTTTTCATTTTGTTTTGGGTTGTGCGTTATACTTTGAAGAACTTGGGTATTGAGTGCTCAGATTCTTTCAGTACCTTGACAGTTTTCATTCCAAGTCATAGATTTGCAGGTTTATTGCTTTTGAAATGCTAGTTTCAAAGTAGAGCACCTAATTCTTACCATCCTATGTAAAAGTAGGTGGTATAGCTAAAAGAAACAAAATCATATCTAAGACTTTGATACTATTAATAGTTCAAGTCTGTTCTGATAATTTTAGAATGGAAGTCAGGAAAAGGGGTGTTAGTGGATCTGACAGTAACTTTCTTCAGGTGAGTTGAGTTTCACATGTGGCAATAAGGTGCCTGTTGGCTTAAAATGAGTAGCTATTTTGCAGGTTTTACAAATGAGAATTTCAGCCTGCATGAATTACTAGGGATATTAATTATTTTACTTGCTTAATTGTAATTGATATAAATATGTATTGTCAGAATTCGCAGGCCCATACTAACTGTCCTTAATTTCTTTCCTACAGCAGTACTGCTATATGCCAGTCCTGTCTGCATTCTTAAGGGTGCAGTTCAACACATCCTGTGTAGATTATGGTGAAAAAGTATTCCAAAGGAAAGTCCTATCAAAGCTAGTGTCAGAATGACACAGCCAATTGGGCAATCATCTTCAGCCTAGAAATGTTTATTTTTTTTCCCTAAATTATAATGCTATACCACTTGTATAGCAAATCTGCACATTTTTCTTAAAGAAAAGTGTTTTCCTTGACAAGTCTCATTTTTATAAAGTTGGGCTTCTTGTAAAGCATTTAAAAATTTAATTAACTCAAGATACACAGCATAAACCAACATATGGTATACAAAACCCATTACCTGTGAGTATCATTGTGGTGGTATATGTACTGTATTGCATTAGGCTCCTAATCACAGTTGTACCTTGAAGAGGGGGAAAGTGTCATCAAACAGTTTTTCGGGGTTTTTTTGTTTTGTTTGTTTGTTTGTTTTAATGAAGCCCTTTTACAATGTGACACTAGAAGATCTGGGAGACATGTCCAGATTTGTCCAACTTATAAATGGGTCTTTATGATAAAACATTTTAAATGTTACTTAGGTATGCAATAGTTATTTATAGTCAGATAACAACTAGGATGTAGCAGCTTACACAAGGTAATGTTTTGAATATAAATATCTTTCCAAAGTGTTACTAATGGTAAAGAGATAATTTTCTAGGCTTCTATTCTGCTGCTTGAAGTCAGAACTGCTGATGGAGACAAAGGCACGAAAGTGTACGTATTCCAGATGAGCAACCCAGGAACCCATCACTTCTGAAGACTCTTAACTGTGCTGTCATTTTATCATTTATATCGGCTTTAAAATATTTGTTTGAAACTGCAGTAGTTATGTTTGTGTTCAAACAGGTTAAATTGATCAGAAAACTGAATAAACGTAAGATACATGTAATTTTTAAAATTTTCATTCAAAAAGTAAAATTAAATGATCATGGAATAATATAATATTAGAGCAGGACAATAGAGAAAGTCAGTAGTTTCTGCTTATCCTGTACTCATTGTGCTCCATTCCTGTTGCTGTTCTCTTCCACAGGAGGGAAGACACCAGATCCTAAAATGAATGCCAGGACATACATGGATGTTATGCGTGAACAGCATTTAACAAAAGAAGAGGTATGTGAGGGGGAGTGCTATCCACTTGAGCATTGTCCTTTGAAGGCATGTTAAGGAAGAGGGAATGGAAATTCTGTTGACTTTTCATCTTGACTTTAACAGTTTTTTTCTTCTGAACATTTGGTTCTTCACATGTTGAAAATCAGTAGAATTTAAATATGAAAGTTTTGAAAAACATCTGTTCTATAGAATACTTCAACAATAAGGGGAGAAATAATCCCCATGCATTTTAATCTGGATTTTTTTTTTTATAGCGCTCGAGCTTCGTGTTTATTTTCTTTCAGAGGATGAGAGTCAAAAACTTAACAGTCACTAAAGGATATTCAATCTCGGAGATGTTTGGTTTTGAGAGCTCTGTGTAATGGCAGTCCAGGAAGGTTTTAAAAGGCTTTTGTTGAAGTGCTTGCAACAGATGTTGCAATGCTAGGGATGGATGTAAGGTTGATATTTGATTTTAAACATTAAAAAACCCCAAGTAAAAGTACACACTTTATTCATAGCTATTAAAAATTCTTTTTAATAGATAAGAAGATATTGATAATAGAACTAAATTTCTTGTATAATACCTACATCTTGTTAATTCGAGCAAGATCTTTTAGTTGCAGCGATGCCAGTAGATTCATATTGTTTTACCTTACTTGAATCACCTTAATTGAGGAATTAGTTCATAATTTTGGCAGTCTTACTGTTTATGTACCTATTGATAAGTGAAGAACAGTCTGGGTTAGTGTCCTCTTAACAATGTCATCTTGGAATTTTAAGTAAGAATTTCAGGGCTTTTTTGTGTCATGGGTTATAACTCACGTGAACACATTTTTTGACTTATCCACCTTTGATTTACTGAAGTGGAACTTGTTAGAAACAAGTGTCATGACTTTAAGGCATAGATAGAAAAGTGATAGAAACTGGTGGCATTCAAAATTCTTGCATGTGTTTGCATTTTTGTAATAAAGGTCTTTATTAGAAACTAGTTTAAAAACAGCCCTTCCAGCCACACTTCTCTGTCAGTACAGGGTAATTTGAAAAGATAATGAACTTGAAATCGAAACAGTTGCTAATTGCATGCTATTTGAGCAAAACCTCAAAAAAAAGCATAAAAAGATATGTTACAGCTGAAAAATCTCTTATAAAGTTGTAATCTGAAGACACCTTAATAAGTCTTGTTTCTTATATTTGTCTTTTTGTGCCCTTGAATAGAGGGAAATTAGGCAGCAACTAGCTGAAAAAGCTAAAGCTGGAGAGCTTAAAGTCGTCAATGGAGCAGCATCTCAGCCACCTTCAAAACGCAAACGGCGTTGGGATCAGACAGCTGATCAAACTCCTGGTGCTACACCTAAAAAATTATCCAGTTGGGATCAAGCAGAGGTAATAATCCTAGTGTTCATCAGCTTATCTACAGAAGACATTATTAATGATAATCCTCTTAAGTTTTTTACTCTACTGAGAAAGAGTACTGAGAGAGAGTAACTAGCAGTCTTTGTAGTATGAGAGGTATTAAACTTTCAGTCTTGACTTGTCTAGACTCCCGGACATACACCATCTCTACGATGGGATGAAACTCCAGGCCGTGCAAAGGGTAGCGAAACTCCTGGTGCCACACCCGGCTCAAAAATATGGGATCCGACTCCCAGTCATACACCAGCAGGAGCTGCGACGCCTGGACGGGACACACCTGGTCATGCAACACCAGGCCATGGAGGTGCCACTTCCAGTGCACGTAAAAATCGATGGGATGAAACACCTAAAACAGAAAGAGGTAAATTGGAAAGCACATAATATGTTTTGAATGGTTACATGTGTAGGATTTTTTCATCTTGAGTAAAGTGTAGATTCAGAAGTCAGGAAAGAAGTAGTTCTTTTCTGACATCTAGTGGTTGATGTGAAGTGGAGCTTTTGTCTGAATTTCCAGTATTGAATTCTGCCTGTTAGCTTAACTCACATCTGTAGAAGCACCTTATCTCAAAAATGGAATTGAAATTTTGTGGTATGTCTTGTGACTTCTGCAGGTCTGGATTTTAATGTGTAAAAGAGTGTAAAATTGAATTCCTTTTTGTGGTACATTTATGTGTCTGAGTTTTAAATGTTTGGGTTTTTTTTAAGAAGTTAGCATTAAAACAAGTCTTGGAAGCACTTTTCTCATGTGCCTAATTTGAGTGAAGCTCATGTATCAGAGAACAATGGAACAGCATTGTTCCTTAATGCTTTTATTAAAGAAGTATATGAAGTACACTGTCCAGTTTCTAGAATATTTGAGTTCTTTGTATTTTTTAGAATTTTATCCATTAAGATTTAGCAAGAAGGCAACATGCTTTTTTTCATAAAATGAAGTTCTCTGTGAGATGTTTTTATTGTAATGCCTGTGTTTTTACAATATTCACCAAGGTAGTTTTTACTCCTTGTCAGTGTGTTTTTTTATTTGATACTCTTTGATTTGTGTAGACATGAGAGGATGAGATATTGAAAATGGGTTTGGACATTGATTTGATAGTTGGAGTATATACTGTCAGCTTTCTGCAAAAACTGTTTTGTTTTCCCTCTAGATACTCCGGGACATGGCAGTGGATGGGCTGAGACTCCTCGGACAGATAGAGGTGGTGACTCCATTGGTGAGACACCAACCCCAGGAGCAAGTAAGAGAAAGTCTCGGTGGGATGAAACTCCTGCTAGCCAGATGGGAGGCAGCACTCCTGTTCTGACGCCAGGCAAAACACCCATTGGTACACCAGCTATGAACATGGCAACTCCTACACCAGGTAAGCCCAAACTGTTCTCTAAGGCCTCACTTTCTTTTGTGGAAACGAAGCAGTTACCTTTATATGATATTTTGAAATAGACTTCTGCCTAACACGTTCTCCTGCCTGCGTGAAAGCAGTCAGTATATGCTCAGTTTACCATTTCTAATGCCACAGCCAGTCCATTCTTGAGGGGAGTTGAGTCTGAGCTTACGTGTCTGTTTCTGTGCAATTTAGTTAGTATCTTATTGGCTACAGATTTCAAGTGCTGTGGAAACTTTGGCTTGAGGGAGCTCTCAAAGATCAAGTAAACAAGTCATCTCCTTCTGCATAAAGATGGTTTCAAAAAAAGGAACAACTTTTTGATTTTGATTTTTTTTAAATGTCAATATAGGTCATATCATGAGCATGACTCCTGAACAGCTGCAGGCTTGGCGCTGGGAAAGGGAAATCGATGAGAGAAACAGACCACTTTCTGATGAAGAACTGGATGCTATGTTTCCAGAAGGATATAAGGTAATTTGTCTGGATTAAATACAGCAGACATTTTTTTTTTCTGATAGAGAATATTGATTTTATTTGTTTATTTATAAAACCAAGATGTCCCAGAAGTAGGGGGCTTCACATTAAGTGTTGATTGTAGGTGTTTGATTAGGTTACTGATTTATTGTAAATCAATTGGAGAAGGAGAACTGCAGGTGAATTTAAAGGCTGCATCTCAGTGTTGGGGCTGTCTGTTGAGGCCAGAAATGTGCTTTGAATGGAGTGAGAGAAATATTAAGTCCTGATGTGGAAAAATTTAGAACATAGTCACAACTTCTAAGGCAGCAAGTGCTGTGTTGATACAGATATTGAAGTGCTTCTTTAATACTTTATGAAATAGAGACGTCAAAGTTTATTATCCAAGCTCTCAGCAGTGGATGTGAACTTTCCTCAGAAATATTGTCGATACAGTATGAGCATGGATACAGACTGTCATGGTGTTGCTTTTAACATGGGATCTAATGTATGCAATAACGCACAAATCCCTAAGCAAATAGAATGGTGGATAGAGGTTTAGTAATTGTTTGAATTTGATACCGTCCTCTTTTTATATCTGTTGTGATAAGATAAATCTTATTCTCTCTTCTGTAGGTTCTCCCCCCACCAGCTGGTTATGTACCTATTCGCACTCCAGCTCGTAAGCTGACAGCAACTCCAACACCGTTGGGTGGTATGACTGGGTTCCACATGCAGACTGAAGACCGGACTATGAAGAGCGTTAATGACCAGCCATCTGGCAATCTTCCATTCCTAAAACCAGATGATATCCAATACTTTGATAAACTGTTGGTAAGTGAGATTTAACTCATATTGATTAAGTTTCCTGCTTTCTTTTGCATATGTAGCAATGCCTATTTATTTGTCTGGAATTATTTGTAGGTTGATGTTGATGAATCAACTCTGAGTCCTGAAGAACAGAAGGAGAGAAAAATAATGAAATTACTACTGAAAATAAAGAATGGCACACCTCCCATGAGAAAGGTAAGAGGATTTGCCAGATGCATTTATATAATTTCATTTTCCAAAAGACTGCATTTGTTTTCACGTTTACTGCTGTCATTTGTCTGTGGGATTCTGTTTAAGATAATCCTCTAAACTTTGATATCTGTTTAGTGCTTTCTTCATCTTCTTTTGTTTGTCGAAAGTATTGCTGCTCTTTGTATATAATATCAATCACTAAATATTACGTGGGGTTTTTTTGTTTTTTTATTTTTTTTTTACAAAAAAACTAGATTTATAGTGCTTTTTACTTACAGGGCTTCATAATTTTCTGGATTTTGCTTCTTACACTTAGATTATTGGAGTAGCTCTTTCAGCCTTACACATTATGTGGTGTGTGAGCAGTCTTTTCTTCATAGTTTTGCTCTAAATTAACCATAGCACTAGGTTACCTAGATACAAGTAAGGACCATACAAGCTACTTTTCAGATGGAACCATTCTTAGTATCAGACCAGGAACATGCTTTTCTAGAAAATTGAACGTGGAGGAGCTAACATCAGGGTGTCTCTCTTTATGCATTCATTTTTAAACAGATCACCGTAAAATTGAAGTATAGTTTTTTTGCAGTGATAGGAGCAAGTATTTTGAAGCCTGTGTTTAGAGTCAATTACATTTTAGTATCCACCTTTTTTGGAATTGTTCAGCGTTTCCGTACTTTAACTGATGAACTATTTGGTTTTGTTCAGGCTGCATTGCGACAAATTACTGATAAAGCTCGTGAATTTGGAGCAGGGCCGTTGTTTAATCAGATCCTGCCTCTTCTGATGTCTCCAACCCTTGAAGATCAGGAGCGTCACTTGCTTGTCAAAGTCATTGACAGAATTCTTTACAAACTGGATGACTTGGTGCGACCATATGTACACAAGGTCTGTTGCCATTTACTACTTGATCTTTGATTTGCTTTTTCTGGTCATTGCTGGGAGAAGTGGTTTTTTCACATAATTGGCTTACATGTTTTGTCTTAAACCGAACTTTAAATTCTTGTACTGTGATCAAAGTACGGGCTTTATAGTATTACGACATGATGCAACAATGATATATGCACACTTGGGAGTGGGAGGAGAATTTAATCTGATCTGGGTAGATCTCCAGGCCAGGTTCTTTAGAGACAAAGAGCTGTCAAAAGAGCATAATAGATTTAATATTTTTTTGGTCATCATAAAGTTTTAGGCTTGGATCCATGGAATTACCTCTGTTTCATGGGATCTACTAGGGCTAGAAAGACTACTAAAAGTATTAATAAAAGGAATTACTGATTTGTTCATCTTTTTCAGATTCTTGTTGTCATTGAACCACTGCTGATTGATGAAGACTACTATGCTAGAGTAGAAGGCAGAGAAATTATTTCAAACTTGGCTAAGGTAAAGTTCCATCCTACATTAAGGCACCAAGTTAGCTTACATGTTGCTGTATGGCAGAAGAGTTTACAGTGCTGTTCATAAATCCGATTGGTATGTTTTGTATGTTTTTCCTTCAGGCTGCTGGTTTGGCAACAATGATCTCCACAATGCGACCTGATATTGATAATATGGATGAATACGTCCGAAATACAACAGCTCGAGCCTTTGCTGTCGTTGCTTCTGCTTTGGGCATTCCTTCTCTGCTACCATTCTTGAAAGCTGTCTGTAAAAGCAAGAAGTCCTGGCAGGCTAGGCATACTGGCATCAAGATTGTACAGCAGATTGCTATTCTTATGGGTTGTGCTATCTTGCCTCATCTCAGGAGCTTGGTTGAAATTATTGAACATGGTAAGTTCTGCTTTCCCAGGCAAAGACTTCTTTATTCACTTCCTCTTTGGAAAATTTTTCATACCTCAGTGAGACACAGTGGTAAAGTCCTTATTTTGTGTGGCGTTTTGGCGCCGAGAAACAGTTCGGCTGACTCTGAAAGAGGAATAATGGTTCAGTTTTTCTGAAAATAAGTTAATCCCTTTATACTGCCCCTCTATTTTTGCTGTTTTGAACCTAAGTCAAAAGAAGTGATTCTAAACACTATTCTCTTGCAGGTCTGGTGGATGAGCAGCAGAAGGTTCGCACCATCAGTGCTTTGGCTATTGCTGCTTTGGCTGAGGCAGCTACTCCTTATGGTATTGAGTCCTTTGATTCTGTTCTGAAGCCTTTATGGAAGGGTATACGTCAACACAGGGGAAAGGTATATCTAAAATACTTCCTTTAATTTGAACTGAAATGGATACATGCCTTCTGTTACTCATTTGAGACATCTTTCTATGTCTAAATAGGGTTTGGCTGCCTTTCTGAAGGCTATTGGTTACCTGATTCCACTGATGGATGCTGAGTATGCAAACTATTATACCAGAGAAGTCATGCTCATCCTTATCAGAGAGTTCCAGTCTCCTGATGAAGAGATGAAAAAAATTGTGTTGAAGGTATGTTAGAATGATTGTTTAGCATTAATATTCAATATGTATGTTTTTCGCTTTCTTAAGGAAACAAAACCTCTGCAAACCAAACTCTACAGAATTAAAATTGTGAATTTTTATTTCCTGTCAGGTGGTGAAGCAGTGCTGTGGTACAGATGGTGTTGAAGCAAACTACATAAAAACAGAAATCTTGCCGCCTTTTTTCAAACACTTCTGGCAGCACAGAATGGCATTGGACAGAAGAAATTACAGACAGGTATTTTGTTTTTTTAATTGGAAAATGATTTACAGTAGAACAAAATTCACATTAGAATGTTCATTCAGGCTAGGAACTTCATTTTGTCTTGTATGTCCTCAGACTGAATTTATATTGGACTAACAATTTAGAGGTTGCATAGCTGGAAGCTTCACAAGCTCTTAGGAGGCTATCAAGACTTTTTAGATCTCTGAATATGCTTCTAAGTCTTTTTAAGGTGGGATAGTTCATGCCATTTGTATCATTTTAAGCACTGGATGATTTCTAAAGGTAAAACCAGTTGTTTGTAGTGCACTTAACATGCATGATACTGTTTTCTTCAGACTAGGGAAATTTATTTTCAGGACATAGAAAGTAAATTTCGACAGTGTTTGCTCACTTAACACTTGTATATTTCAGTTGGTTGATACAACAGTGGAGCTGGCAAATAAAGTTGGAGCAGCAGAAATTATTTCTAGAATTGTGGATGATCTGAAAGATGAGGCTGAACAGTACAGAAAAATGGTCATGGAAACAATTGAGAAGATAATGGGAAATCTGGGCGCAGCAGATATTGATCATAAACTGGAAGAACAACTTATTGATGGTATCTTGTATGCCTTTCAGGAACAGACCACAGAGGTATGGCTAAAGGGTGCTTGGTATTTGGTTCCATCTAATTGTAAGGTAGCTCACTGTCAGTAATACAGAAATATATGCTTCTAAGTTAGATATTTAGAATCCTTTTTTTATTTGTCAGTGTTGTAATCAATGAAATCCAGACACTGTCTCTTTCATTAAAATGTGGTGTTGCTTTTGGTCTGATTTTCCTTTGTTTTTACGCTCAGGATTCTGTGATGCTGAATGGTTTTGGCACAGTGGTTAATGCTTTGGGCAAGAGAGTTAAACCCTACTTGCCACAGATATGTGGTACCGTTTTGTGGCGTTTGAACAACAAATCTGCTAAAGTTAGGCAGCAGGCTGCTGACCTGATCTCTCGTACTGCAGTTGTCATGAAGACTTGTCAAGAGGTATTGTATTGAATTCTCCTGCCTGATTTGCTGTAGTATATCATAGTACAGAGAGGGAAGATGTAACTTCTAAATCTTTTTACTTGGTTGTAGGAAAAACTGATGGGACACTTGGGTGTTGTGTTGTATGAGTACCTGGGTGAAGAATATCCTGAAGTACTGGGCAGCATACTCGGAGCACTTAAGGCTATTGTGAATGTTATAGGTAGGTTTGTGTATTGGTTACATGCTTGTTCAAGAGCAAAATTAAAAGGCATTCTAAAACTAAATGTGCCTCTTGAATTCAAAGGTATGCACAAGATGACGCCACCAATCAAAGATCTGCTGCCACGGCTTACACCTATTTTGAAGAACAGACATGAGAAAGTACAGGAAAATTGTATTGATCTTGTTGGACGCATTGCAGACAGGTAAGATGACTAATGATAAAATATCTGACCCTTGGTGTGGACAATTATTATAGCAAAAGCTGAAGTATCAGGTTTGGCATCTGAGTATTTATTGTCATACCTCTTGATGTTTCTCAAGTTGTGTGTAAAGCTTAAGATGAGATATTTAGCAAACGGTCTGCTGAACATATGGCAATTAGGTTATTTTGCAAACAGCTTCTGAAGAAGTGTGTTGTCTATTTTTGCAAACTTTAAATGCACACAATATCATAAATTGGAGTGAACTGTTAACCAGTTAAAGTCTAGTGTTAACAGATATCCAATTAAGGAAACTACTTAAGCAGCGTCTCTCTCTTGATATTAAATGAATAGATGCTGCCCTTTATGTGTGTTTAGTTAAAAACATCGAACATCACTGAAGAAGTAGCTTGCTCTATTCTCTTTCAGAGGTGCAGAATACGTTTCTGCAAGAGAATGGATGAGGATCTGTTTTGAACTGCTTGAATTATTAAAAGCTCATAAGAAAGCCATCCGAAGAGCCACGGTGAACACTTTTGGTTATATAGCGAAAGCTATTGGGTAAGTTGTTCTGATGCTTACCTGCTTCTGTACACGGTTACCTAATGTAGAGATGATCACAGAATCACAGAATAACCAGGTTGGAAGAGACCCACCGAATTCATTGAGTCCAACCATTCCTATCAAACACTAAACCATGCCCCTCAGCACCTCGTCCACCCATGACTTAAACCCCTCCAGGGAAGGTGAATCAACCACCTCCCCGGGCAGCCTGTTCCAGTGCCCAATGACCCTTTCTGCGAAAATTTTTTTCCTAATGTCCAGCCTAAATCTCCCCTGGCGGATCTTGAGGCCGTTTCCTCTTGTCCTGTCCCCTGTCACTTGGGAGAAGAGGCCAGCTCCCTCCTCTCCACAACCTCCTTTCAGTTAGTTATAGAGAGCAATGAGGTCTCCTCTCAGCCTCCTCTTCTCCAGGCTAAACACCCCCAGCTCTCTCAGCTGTTCCTCGTAAGGCCTGTTCTCCAGCCCCTTCACCAGGTTTGTTGCTCTTCTCCGGACTTGCTCCAGAGCCTCAACATCCCTCTTGTGGTGGGGGGCCCAGAATGATGGGAGTTCTCTAGTGAGAAATAGTCAAACTTCTCTATATTTAACATGTTAAATGTGTAGACTTGTCGTTACTTGTTCTGTAAAAGGAGAATACAGTCACCAATTCTTCATTAACATAGGGTGCTGCACTTTCGAACTAAACTTGTAGACGATAAAGGTTAGACTATAGTTTAATAGTAAGAGCTGTTTTCTCATACCCTCTCTGTGTTCTTTAATTAAACACTCAATCTCATCTTATTTTTGCCAAATAAATACCTTCATTGATTTGCAAAGGATTCTTTTGCTGCTAAGGTGATACTGCAAGTCAGCAAATTGTAGAATGAAGCAGAATTCCCATCTTTATGTGTACTCTTAAATAAGTGAGCAGTTGTTGACTTGATGCAGATACAGCATTCCTTGGTTGCTTGCTGTAACTGCGCTGCTCTGTACAGGACATCACCCCTCTCTGTCAGTGGGTATGGTTTGATACAAGTTTGCTGTGAGATCAGAGTAACAGTGGGAAGGCTACTCCTGCCTTCCAGAGTTTACAAGGGGCAGGAAAAATGAGTAAGTCTAGAGAAACTAAAAGGTGTTGGTTATGAAAATAAGATCATGCGGTTGTTTAAGATGTTGTATGGTTTTGTGATTGATGTTGTTTTGCAGTTAAACTTTATCTAAGGGCTAAGCTGTGGTTTTCTGCCACTAACTGTTTGATACTCAACTACTTTTACCCAAATCCTCACTGAATCTACTGACATGGATGCACATGTTATCTCTTCCAGACCTCACGATGTATTGGCTACGCTGCTAAATAACTTAAAAGTACAGGAAAGGCAGAACAGAGTATGTACTACAGTAGCGATTGCTATTGTTGCTGAAACGTGCTCACCTTTCACAGTGCTGCCTGCACTCATGAACGAATACAGAGTTCCAGAACTAAATGTCCAGAATGGTGTGCTAAAGTCTCTTTCTTTCCTATTTGAATACATTGGAGAGATGGGGAAAGATTACATCTATGCTGTTACACCGTTGCTTGAAGATGCTTTAATGGACAGGTGAGTGCAGTTCTTTCTAATTACGGAACAGTTAGCCATACTCATATATTTTAAGTATGCAGCTGGGTTTTAACAATAGCAAATATGCAAGTTATCCTTGTTTGCTAAAGTTGTTAAATGACTGGCATAATTTGGAAGAAATTATCTGCAAAAAATTTAGATTAGACATGTTACTAATACTTTTGAAGACTGAAATGATGTAAGCATCTTAAGTGAGCCAAGACTTCTTACATTCACATGGCTTTTGATAATTGCTATTGTTAGTGCTTTTGCTGCAGAATTAGAGTGCAGTAATTTATTAGAAAACATCTTTTTTAATTCACTGATTTGTTACTCTGCCTCTTGCTATCAGTAAATAAGGGTTAAATATATATATATATTAGTGCCTTCAGAAGAAGTGTTATTGGAAAGAAATATTGTGTTTGTCCGGTTATGTTTCTAGGTATAGTTTATTAACAGATTGTTTTTCTCTTTGCAGGGATCTTGTACACAGGCAAACAGCCAGTGCCGTGGTGCAGCATATGTCTCTTGGTGTCTATGGATTTGGATGTGAAGATTCTCTTAATCATTTGTTAAATTACGTGTGGCCTAATGTGTTTGAAACCTCTCCTCACGTCATTCAGGCAGTGATGGGGGCTCTGGAAGGCCTCAGAGTTGCTATTGGTCCCTGCAGGATGTTGCAGTATTGCTTACAGGTATGTCCTCCTGTGTGCGGGGGTAGCAAACACAGCAGGTGTCAGGCAGGACTTCTTCCCAGCAGACAAAAAAGTCACTTGGATATGATTTCCAGCAAAGGAAAACTGTGCTTCTTTGTCTCTCTAAAGTGTTATTTAAACATGGCATTCTGTACCAAGGACTTAATAATTGAAATATGCAATAAAAAGAGATTTTGGAATAGTGAGATAGCTGATTACGTTGAAGAACTTGTCGAGAAGTAGCAGGTAACTTACAGTATAAATTGGCTAAAACAGCCTGGCACACTGACTTGTAAAATGGATGCATCTCACAAATCTGAGGACGCTAACTAATGAATGTGGAATAAACCAGTGGTGCAAGGGGTTATGAGAGCAAGTAACAAGTGACATGATAAATGGGAAGGTATGCTTAGTGTTAAATCTACATACTTTGCTTTTAGCCGAGAAAAACACTAAAACATTTAGAACTGTGTAAGAGCAAAGTCCTAGAAAACACTGCTGGTTGGTCAGAATTGTTGATCATCAACGCTGATCAGGTCAGCTTCTGTAAATGTGTATGTGGCAGTAAAATCTGAAGGCTCCTTTTCTGTGTAGTTGCATGTAACAGTTCTTGCTGCATTTGCTGTAGAATTTATACTCATGTAAAATGAGAAACAAGGATGAATGTAATGCAGATCAATGTAGAGAAGATATGACAGCGTTTTATTTGCAGCTGGGGAATTTCACTGTGGTGTTTTTATGCGGGGAGCCTCAGCACATAGATACTGACATCAGTCACAAGATGCAAGAAGTCTCTTGTTTTTTCATGTATTACTTGTATATTCTTGTTTTTTTTCAGGAGTTTTCATATTCTGATCATATTTTTAGGTTTGATAATAGTTTATGTCATAATTTGTGCTCTTTGCACAAATCTGTTAGCGGAGCCAAAGTTAAGACTGTTCCACCCAAATATACTGCAGCAGGTTTTAATTTTTAAAGAGGAATACAAAACTAGAAATGTATTCAGTGGAACTTCTCCCTGCAGGGGAAAAAAAAAAAGAAAATGTCTCCAAATGATACTTTGTTACTGCTTGCTAGTTCAGGTAGTCACAGAAGTTGAGAATGACACCTGTAGTGCACTTCGGTTGTTATGAGTGATGTTAGTCACTGTAATTTGCACTGTAAATGCTTATTGTGCAAAACTAGCCTGAATTCAGTAACAGACATTTAGACCTCGAGTTGTCAATAAATTTTGTTCCTTTCTGTGTTCTAGGGTTTGTTTCACCCTGCCAGGAAAGTCAGAGATGTTTATTGGAAGATTTATAACTCGATCTACATTGGATCACAGGATGCTCTGATAGCACACTATCCAAGGATCTATAATGATGAAAAGAACACCTATATTCGTTATGAACTTGATTACATCTTATAATCTTCTTGTTCAGTTGTTCGTGTTTAATGCACAGCTGTTATTCAGTTAAATGCTTCAGATTTGATGTAAAATTTTAAAGTATTGAAGATCAGTGTAGGGCTGGTCAGAGGCAGAGCTAGGAATCCAGTAGCATGATTTTTTAAATATGTCCTTGTTTTTTGATGTTAAACAGTTAAAGCCAGTAGTGACCAAGAAAACAGTGAATACAATGTACTGGAGGGATTTCAGTTTGGATTCATCTTTATGAAGATTTAGATTTCATTCCTTGTGTTTAAAGGGGAAGTTTATTTGAGAAATAAACATTTGTGTATAAAAACTAATTTGTGTGTGGTTTTTGGACACAAGGGCTTGTAAAACGAGTCCTTTTGGATTAAGCATATTTGTTCATGTAATAAATAGGTGGCATAAAACATTTTAATCCTTTTTGTCATCCCTTAGCTTTTGAATAAATAAGAAAAACATACAAACTGTAGTTAATGTGTGTATCTTTTGTCTTGCAGTAATATAGCTATGGTCTGGCTGATGGCTGATTTTCACGGAAAAAGAAGTGTTTAATTGCTGCTTGTTACTGCTTCATCCGCAGTATCCTGATTGTAGGGATGGATTAGTATGTTACGTTTTCAGAAGCTGAGCAGTTTATTCTAAATGGTGTATGTACATTGAGTTGCACAGATTGTGTATGTTGAACATGTTTAGCATGTATGGCTGTGTAAAAAGGTAGTTAGTATTTATAGGTCGGACTGTAATTCCTGTAAGGAACTGGGGAAATAATGAAAGAAATTCTTCAGCTTGAAATAAGAAAAACATTTTATTTTCTCATTTGCTTTTTTCTTTCTGTGCATTTACTAAAGAAGTCTTGATATTTGACCGCAGACCACATAAAACAAGGTTAAATCCTTCTGGGCATATTGTACGGTATCACATGTTTGTAACAAAAGGTAGCAGTTGGCTGTCAGGTATGTTCTGAGCATCCTTGGTTCAAGTTGAGTGATTAAGTTCAATGCAGTGTTGTTAGATGGCTTCTCTTTGCTGTTGTACAGAAATGTGAGAATATTTTGCTGTTCAGCGTATAAGAAAATTCCACACTATCTTTCAAGGCTTATGATTTTGTTTGGGGCTTGGGGTGGCACAACAGTAACTTGGGGTCCTTTTCTTTATGACAACACTAATTTGTTAGGAACTGAAAAGAGTGACTTTCTTCAGCAGCGTGCTTTGTTCAAAATTTATTAGAGGAAAACAGCTGGAATTTCTTGAAGTCTTTATTACTGGACTGTTCCCTTGTAGAGCAGCATATGCACTCTAGTCTACTTCTGGTGCTTCCTCATTTAATAACATTGTTTGTATTACAGATGAACTGCCATATTCATTTCTGGAGTAGTTCTGCAAGATAGGGCCAAGTGAGTGCTGACAGAGAGTGGAGGGCTGGAAAAAAACCACTGAGGTTTGAAAGACTAACCTAAAAAGCTCTGAAGCAGGTAGGAATGGGTGATGACTTCTAGATGCATCTTAGCAAAGGAGTTATTTTATAAACAAGTCAAATTGTAAAAATTTTTTAGTAAGATGGAGGGGAGCAACTTCAGCTTATTCTCATTTTTCTATCTTTCAAGCTCATTGCTTTAATTCTCAAAAGTTTTTACATAAATCTTGTGAAGCAGATATAAACTTTTTTTTTTTTCTGTCCTGAGAAAGAGGGAAAGGGGAATGAGATCTGTTTCACAAAACAGAATTGTGCATAATCTTTATTTCTCTTCCTCTCCCAAGTATCTGGTTTGAAATCAGGTCTGAAATAGCAGTGTCAAAGTGCAGTCCTTTACACTCAGTGTCATCAGGCCTTTTTTACTTCCTGAGGCTTCTGCAGATCTGTGGAACTCTTAGGTTAAAAGGCCACTTCTGGGTCATACACTGATGTGACTTTCTCGGAGCCTGCAGCAACCTTTTAAGAATTCTGCTAATGTTTAGCAACCATACCAAGTTTTATTTTGCACGGGCAGATGAAGAGAACAGTATCAAAGAATAGTGACTTCCATTTTTGTTCTGGCCAAAGGCAAGAAGTTTTAGGGAAGTAAGTAGAGTTACTGTAAATACAGTACTATGACACCCATCCCATCTGTAGATAAACATGTTTCTTTCCTGGAATGAGCCAAAATCAGTAATGAATGGAAAAGTTTTACTCTTGAGGCTATAGCTGGTACTCACCTACAGATTTCTGATCCTGGACAGCAGTGACTTTAAATTCATGGAAGGATTGGGTCACTGCTATTTAAATTCCATCAATGAATAGTTAATTGTTCCAGTAGTGTAGCAAAATAGACTAGGCTAAGTGAACAAAAGATCTACTTCTGCTGCTTGGCTTGGCAGCTGACAAGGTTGCCTTGCTACGTAATTATTGTGTAGTGATTGGTGGATTCTGGTACCAGCATAAAATCTGAATGTCTAGAGAGTCTCTCCACTTCCTTATTTAAACTCCTTTGTAAAGGGAACCAAGTGTTCTTTCTCCTCTCCCCCTGCCCATTAATATTTTTGAGGACAAAATAAGTGAACCTGCTTACACTTTTTTTCTGAAAAGCTGATGCCACCAAACTTATCAGAAGTTAAGCCCAGTGACAGCAAGGTTGTATTGCTACCTTTATTCAAATTAGCAATGATAGACCACAGCAGGGAGAAAGTGGTATCTGATCTGTAAAGTCTGAACTGACTGTTTTCTATCTGGTTAAACATCGAGGCCGAGTTCAATTAAGATATGACATCTTGACAGTGGCTGCACAGCTTAACAGGAGAGCTCTATTGCTATCTCCTTTCTGCAACACAAAAAGAAGAATCGAGAAAATTTTTATCCTCATAATTAAAACTCCTTTGCTTGTAGTCAAAGGAATCAAATCTTTTCCAATCCATGCTTTTGATTTATACTTTAGTGATTTTGATAAGTAGAGCTGATTTCCTTTTAAAAATCAGTCTCCCCAGGGTTCCGGGGTACAGCTATTTTATGTGACAATGTTGAGGGCTGTAACATGCTTCTTTTTGGGCTGCTTCTTCACAGAATCTTAAAAGATGTAGATGCCTGAATGCATGTGAGCAAAGAGTGGCCTTCCCATTTGTGGATTTACATTCAGGTCCTAACTTTG
Organism: Clamator glandarius; assembly: GCA_033459285.1. Classification (NCBI taxonomy): domain Eukaryota; kingdom Metazoa; phylum Chordata; class Aves; order Cuculiformes; family Cuculidae; genus Clamator; species Clamator glandarius. The sequence goes on from JAUNZM010000086.1 coordinate 1,743,907, forward strand.
TTAGTGACTCGCAAAAGAAACAATGGACGCAGGTCTTACTGACAGCTCTGATTCTGCTCAACAGGCTCATCCAGGATGTGGGATGAGATGGAAGGGACCTAAGGTGGAAAAAAAGGTATGTGATTTTTGTATTTATTTTTTTAAAGTCAATTACAACATTTGGAGAGAGGCAGTGAATGAAGAGCATGAGCCATACTGCAATATGCATAAGCAATGCTGGGCTTCTCCTAGTTTGGAATATTTGATTTTGCAACTTAATGTGTTCTTGCTTGTAGATGGTTTTTTTGTTTCTCCTTTTTAATGGGGAAAAAAAAAAGGATGAAACAGTTGTACATGCATTAAAAACTTCTCCATCAAAGCATGGCATTATACAGCCTGAGATGATGGGGCTAAATTTAGCCAAAGCTAGCAGTTACCCTTGATGTGTGCTAATCTTGAAAGACTGGGAGACATTTTGTTGTGTGCTTTGTCTGAGCTACCTTCTGAGAGCAGCAGAAGGTAATGAACTAGTCTTTCTTCAACTCTATGGTCCCTTGTAGTTGGATTCTCTTGCTTCTGTGCTTCGATCTCTTCTGATATAAATTCACACACATGTGCTACCTTCACTCAGACTGTTCTGATTCAGTTGTGCCAACTTTGCTTATACCTTATTTTTCTGTAGTGTCTCTGTAATCTGCATCTCTCTCCTCTCATTCTCTGCACCAAAACTTCTCTTAGTGTCTGTATCAGATTTATTTCCACCCCTGCACGTCTTGGCACAGTAGTTATTGTGGGAATAAGGACGCAGAAGAGAGCTTTTCTCTGCCTCTGTTGCACTTGCAACTGCAGCCATTCTTGGCTGCATGGATGACTGATCCATCACTGCTGGAAAACTCTTGCTTTGCTTCTGCAGCTCGGGCTGGAGCATGTCAGGTACAGGGATTGTGGAGAATAAAGCTGCCAAACTCAGAACTGTTTTGGGAAAGACAGGGCGGGTACAGTGTGCCTGAATCTGTGTGCTGGCAGGCTGAGGTACGGGGACTGCGCCTCTGCCAAGTGAAGTGGAGATGGAGCTGGTTCAGTGGCTTTGTACATTCAATTTCTTTATCCTATAGTAGAGTCATTGTAGGAGTCGGTGGAGCTTGTTGAGGTTTTCCTGTCCAGAGGAGGAATTGGGATGCCAGAGGTTTCCTGAAATGCTACATTCTCTGTGTTTTGTGTGTACTTCCAGAGGGAACATTGGAAAGCTTATTCCAAAGCGCAGCAACTTCAAGCCCACGTTCCTACTTGAAGCAGAGTTGAGGAGTTTAAGTAAATAAAGGTTTGCAAATAACCCTTAAATGCATTGGCATTTGTTATTACAGACATAAGGTAAAGTTTAAGTTACCTTTTTTCAGAAGCCCTGAAATTTTTTAAGGAGTAGCTGGTTTTTCATAAGAAGTTTAATGCCGAACATAAGTTTTTGGGTTTTTTAAACAGAATTACAAAGAATTCTGCAGGAAAGTATGGATCTGAATTTTAAGTAAAATTACATTTAAGAGTCCTTAAAAATTATCAAAACAAGACTTCCAAAATTTTGTTCTTGTTGATGAAGGAATTCTGTTCTCTGCAGGATGGTTCTTTATGAAGTAGTTTCTAACATGATAAGAAAGGTTGGAGTTTGGTATGGTTGTAATAAACAGAACAGTCTTAATGATAAATGCTAGGCATCTTTAAGAATGTTTGTTGTCACTGTCGCGTACATTCTGGTCATGAGCTTTATAGACAAACCAAACTGAAGTTTTCCTTATGAGTTTTACATCCATGTGACTCCCAGGGATAACATGGTACAAGTTTTTTCTTGTTTACTTGTCACAAGTTTGTCTCTTAAAGCCACTTTATTTAAACCTTTTGTGGTGATGACTGTTGTGAAATTAAGTTTCAGACAGCACAGATTATTCTCATATACATTTTTCTCCGAGCTAAGCAACGTATCTTCCCCCTCTTTAAGTTGTTGTAATGAATACCCTCATTACTAACGGAGAGGGGCAGGACAGGAAACAGCTTTCAGTTTTGTGGCTCTTCAAATGTGAGAAGGAGTGATGTGCAAGTGAAGTGATATTTAATGTACATCTGCGTTATTTAGCTTATTATTTAATGCACATCTGTGAAGCAACTGCAGAATCTCACTCTGCCAGCAGACTAAAAAGGGAAGAGGTAAATGTGACCCTCTGATCTGATGTATAAATTGTAGAATAGTTTGGTTTGGAAGGGATCTTAAAAATCATCCAGTCCCAATCCCCTGGGACACTTTCCATGGATCAGGCTGCTCAAAGCCTCATCCAGCCTGGTCTTGAATGCCTCCAGGGATGGGGCATCCATGACTTCACTGGGCAACCTGTGCCAGTGCCTCACCACCCTCACAGGAAAAGTCTGTACATCAGAGGGTGCTGCATGCTGGGGAGCCTTGAGTCCCACCGGTAGCAGCTGAGAGAGATACCTGCCCGTGGCCTCCAATGCTATTCTTCTCTCTGGCCCTTGTTCAAATGCAGCCCTCCCTGTGGTCCCCTCCCAGTTGTACTCTGGAAGTGTTGAGGGGTGATCTGGGGCTTGTTAAGGCCTCCCAAGAAGCCTGGCTATGAGATCTAGCACACCACTGGGGTAGGAGTGCCACCTCTTTATCCAATGATGTGCAGTAACACCTAGCGCAAGCCCCAGACTGAATGTTCTGGCAGTTATGAATAAGTTGTTCTGTTTGCAGGCAAAACAGCAACAAATGTTTCATGGAGTGTAAATAAATGAGAGAGTAAATTGATGGACTTGATATGTTTATCCCAAGACTCTCTCTGATGAGTCTTAAGTCAGTTAGTGAGTGACCTCTTGGTAGTGATTGTTATTATAGTTTCCGTTTTTCTGAAAGCTTGCTTTCTTGATGCAAAGAGATGTGATTGTTTGTTTGCTTGTTTGTAGGATCTTCTTCAGGATATATGTCCACTTGTCTGTTCATTTTGAGTGTCCTGGTTTGGTTTTTTTTTTCACAAATAGGGGACGAGGTTTGGACACCTTAATATCTAAATGTTCCTTTCCATTGACAGCTAAATTTTTCTTTATTAGCAATCATCTTCTCCACTGAGCTGGCTAATAAAGTGATGCAGTGAGTGGTACGTGTTTCCTCCCCTGGCCCCATTTCCTCTGACAGCTTGCATTTCTCATTGAAGAATGCTGCCTTTCACTGAGCCAAGTGCTCTGTACCATTTTGTTGTGTTAAACCCATCCATGATATGAGCTTTGGAACAGGCTGGCTGTCGTTCATTACTGGCTTTTGATTGAGACCAGATGTGACGGCTGTTAACCACTTCTGGGTGACAAGGGTCTGAGGTGCCTTATTTTCCAGCTTCCTTTTAGGTAACTTTAGAAATGGTGACCTTCAATCCCTCCCTGTCATCCAGAAAAGTAGAACAGAACTGTGTTTCAAATACAGTGATTTTGCTTTGAAAGTCATACGTTTTTGTCTCTGTCAAAGTCTAAGTCTCCAAGGGTCTGTGGATCTTGAGCCTGGCTGATAAAAGGAATGGAATTGGCCATTTATTATTTTAGCTAATAAAAGAGGATATTGTGTATTAGCTTTTTCACATTCCAAGGCACTAGCAACAGAAGGAAGGTTAAAAGGCGTCTGATATTCACAATTAAAGAATGGAGCCTTTGTTTCTAGCACAGTATGCAGCTGAGACAGAAGGAGTAGGCCAGGAAATGAAAACCAGGTGGCCTGGGTTCGAATTTTTAAGACCAAAGAAATGACCTTCAAAAAAGGCTATTTCCTCATTTAATAAGAATAACTTAAATGCATACAAAATCTTTTAATTATTCTCTACACTGGTTTGCAGATGTTTCTGGACACGCATCTTGTATTTCCACAAAATAAACATGCTGATGAATAGATTTGTCTTAAAAACCCAGCTGAGTTACAACTGAGATTTCTGTTACTCAGAACACTGAGTTCTGAGTTAATTTTGACAGGATTGGGAGGTTCGTATCATCCAGGGAGAGCAGGCAGAAATTTTTGTCTCACTGCAATATATATTCAATATATACATCCAGTTGCATACAAATACTAATATTGCAGTGATAATACTACCAGTCTTGTGTCAGTACCCTAAAAAAAACCAACCACCCTGACCAGTAAAAAATATAAGCAAAATCAAGGGCATAATTGTGTCTTATTTCCTCCTATTTATTATATTTATTGTAGAAGATGTAACCACGGTAACTTAAACCTATTGTAAAGTATCTGTAGAACAAAATGACAAGTTATCGTTTGACACAATTACTGGTTTTTTTTCAGGTACAGCTTTCATTTAAAGCTTAGAAAACTGGAGACAACACATTTGGGTTTTTGCTCTTGAAAATGGTGAACATGACTTCCTAGTGATAAGCTTTAGGCTTGTTTTGTTTGCAACCCAGTAGTACGTCTGTAATTGCCGCTGGAGCTCTGCAGGGCGGCCTTTGTCTCCTGCAGTGGCAGTGATGCTGTGTACCCAGAGGATGTTCAAGGAGAGGGACTGCAGGCTTTTCTGTGGCAGGAGATTTGATCACACCTTGCAACTTGAGAAGCGCTTTCAGGTGGTCACTGAGACTCTGCCTGGCAGAGTTCTCCTAGAAACCGAGCTTCCTGCTTAGTATCTAAATTAAGGATAGAGGTGTGATAGGAGTGGGTTTACCTGTACAAACCAACATGTTAAATGCACTCTATAACTTGGTGTTAAGGCAAAGCGTGCTCTTTTTTTTTTTTTTTTTTTTTAAAGTAGTTGATTCAAAGCCTGGTTTGTCTGAAGGACTGTATTTCTATAAACAGGTTTGGGTTTTTTTCTGTGCTCATACTGTGCTTCAGGATGTTGTTTGAAATGTTCTGCCACCTGCACACAAAGTCTGGGAGAGCAGCTGACTGAGATTCATACAAGAAACTCAATCTTACTTTTCTAAAGCATTTTGCTGACTCTAACCTGGTATTCCCACCTCCTGTGGGAGGTGTCCCTGCCCATGGCAGGGAGGTTGGAAGTGGATGATCTTTAAGGTCCCTTCCAATCCAAACCATTCTGTGATTCTCCTGAAGGTGTGAATGGGCTTCTGACTTGCTCAGGTAGTGAACAAGTCCATCTTTGTCCAAAATGCTTCCCTGCTGGTGATCACCTCCTTGTGTTTTTTTTCATTTTTTTGTATGCAAGGTTCTAGTGGGACATTCCTGCGGTGTTGACAAGAACAGAGATAGTTAATTACCAAATGCTGTCATATGCATAGCATTTACTCACTATTTGTAGAAGTTACCATTAGTTATTGCGTGAGCCTTCGCATGGCTTGCATATTGAGGTATAACTCTGAATCATGGTCTGAAGATGGGAGAATAACTTCCCAGTACTAATACTCATTTACTTGCCCCTGTGCAAGTGAAAAACGCATACATGCTCCTGGGTGTAGCTTGCTTTTTCTCTTTTGGACAGTTACAGTTTCTTTCTGTCCTTCTTTGTGTTGAGGTAATTCTCAAGTTTTTCAGTCTCTGGACACAGTCCTGCAGTACAAACTTTTCAGAGTTACTACATTTTCATATGTTGGTTTTTCTCTTGGTGCTAGAAATGCAAGTCTGCTGTTCGTGACAGCTTGTCAGCTGCCAGCTCTACATCCTTTGTGCTGATGTAATGCCAGTACTGCAGTTGGTCCACCCTTCAAAAATCATATTTTTTATGGAGTATCGGATACGAAGTGATTTAACAAAACAACCCAAAAGTCACCAAAACAGCCGAAGCGAAACCGCCACCACATTTACATTTTACCTGGTATCACTAGTTACTTGCATTGCATCCGTTTTGATTGAGTAATTTTTAATGACTTTCCAGTTGAGATGATTAATCTTTCTCTGGTTTCAGAGAGGAGGCCTCCAGGCAGGGTCTTCGTCAGCAGTACCGTGAGGGATGCCTGTGGGATATAGATGTTACGATTTGAGAGATGTTTTGAGACACCTCTGAAGTTCAGCTATCAAAGAACTTCCTGACACATCTGTTAAAGGTTTTTACCTCTGTTCTTGCTTCCTTGGGATTTCTTGGGGCCTCCTCGTTACCTGCCTCAGGAGTGTTGCTGCTATGGTTTGTAATTTTCCACCCCAAAGGTATTAACATGTATCTGATTGTAATACTTGTATTACCACTGCTTGCAAATCATCTCTGTGTGAACACACGGGGTCCTTTAATTAATTCTCCCCTATTTCAGGAATGTGTGCTCTTTCCATTGATAAACAAAAGTTGTAGCTCTTGACCCTGCTTGGTTCCTCTTAGCACCCCAACCAGTGAGCAATTATTTTTAACTTTTTATTTTAAAGGTGTTCAATTTTATTTTTTTTAATTGTATTGTTTTCCTCTTTAACTGGATCATTTTCTTCTTGCATCATGTTTGTTTTGTGTGGCTTAAAACCAAAACAAAACTCAAGGTATTCTCATCCAGTTCGTAGTCCTGAACTTTGCTTAAAGTACCAGTTACTACTTTGTTTAGCTCAAATGCTTTCTTGTTTACCCCAGAATATATTTCCTGAGGATAGAGAGTTAAGATCTGAGTTCTTAGTCCAATATTATGTAGAATAAGGGCTTTAACAAGCAAACAGCTTTGCTGTTTTAATTTAGGGTTAAAATGTGGAGCTGTCTAGCGCACCTTGTGTGTTGTCTTGTCAAAAGTTTGATTTATGTGCTTGAAATCAGGCAAGTGTGGGTGTAGAGGAGGAGCAGCGCATCGTGATTAAAGCGCAAGAGTGGGTGCTGGGACTTCCTGCTCCGCTGGAGGATTTGCTCAGGGGCTCCATTGCCAGTCTTTTCTGGAAAACAGATGTTGTCACACTTAGTTCATGGAAACCAGAAAAGGAGAGTCAGAGGGATCTTGCCATAAATTAGAGGACCTTCTCCAAGAGATGCTGTCAGAATAGCAGAGGCACTGGCTGAAGCATTGGTCCCGGAAAGAGAATAGGAAGAAAATGTATTTGACATGCAGATAATCACTGTCATGTGCTGTTCTGCACTTTCTCTGTGTGTACATTGTATGTAGTTACTTTTTGAAGTTCTCTCTTTCATTTTAGCTACTGTATATCCTTGGAAGTTGATGCTTTTAACCCCAGTTTTTGAGAGGATATGTCTGTAGGAAGAAAGCATTTCTACTGTGGAAACAATGGGCTTAGTGGTAGTTTTAGGGCCTGCCAGAATGAGTGCTGGGCTCTGACCTCAAAGGAGACCAGGAGAAGTAGGTTTGTAAGGCACGACTGAGGCAGTAAATCCACTCTGAATCCTGAGAGAGTCACTTGAGGCCACCCAGTCAGAGCACCTGAGCTGTGTGCAGCTGAGGGAGCACTGTGCCAGTAATTCTTGTAATGCCCTCCTTTTCCTTCTTCCAATGATATTAAAATGGGACATAGAATAGAATCACGGAATCATTTAGGCTGGAAAAGATCATCAAGTCCAACTGTAATCTTAACACTGCCAAGTTCACCACTAAACCATCAATCTGTTTTATTCTCCCTCATATTCAAGCAGGCTAAGAAATGAATGTTGCAATTTAGTAGCTGTTGAGAATTTAAACATTTGCTTGCATCTGGGGTAAATTATTGCAAGGCAAATGTAGTGTGGATTCTCCACTGTGCTCTGCCCACAGGAAGACATCCGAGAGCACAGCTGGTGCTATTTACTATGGCTGAACAATGGTTTCCATCCTTCAGGAGGCAGGTTCCCTTTCCTTTCTAGAACGTGGCTGTGAAAAGAATGCTTCTTAGTGTTTCTTTTTGCATATCAGCTAAACTGCGTTGCTGGAGTGAACTCGGGCCATCTGTCCTGATGCTGGAAATGAAAAGTCCAGCCTGCTGTCAGCTATCTTAAGCCATTAGCAAATCAGCGGTGTGACATGGAGGACTTAGTAAAGAGTCTCATGCTGAATTGCAGACCATCGTGATTAAAACCACTCTGTCCTACTTGGCATGCTGGTTCAAGATGTTGCTGTTTAGTGGGGAGCATTCTAGCAATACTGACATAACATTTCCTGTGGCTCTGACAGTATTCTCCTCTCTACTTCCACGTTAGTGGTTTTGAATCCATAACACGCTCTTTGGAAAGCGAGTTTCCTGCAGAGTCAACGCATAAAGTCATGGAATCACTGAGATACTGTCCTGAAATGTGTTGTTTCCTGCACTAAAGGAACTGCAAAGCCTGCTAGGAAGTGCTGCGTGATAGTGGTGTGATTTGTGTGATTTGTGTAAGTGTTAGTTACTTCTGCCATGTCTGGGCAGCAGAGTTAAGATATTAATGCATTATTAAGTCATTAGTAGTACAGAAACACAGATTTGTTTTTAATGTGAAGTAAATAGTCAAAAAAAGTTACATCCTGATACATTCACACTATTGGGTTTTGAGAGATAACGGAATGAGCTCTCACCTTACCATTCCCCAAGGATATGAGGTCTGATATTTCTGAACATAGCATTCATCTCCTACACCTGAACATGGACTCCTTCATGGCACTGTTTTTCTCCCAGCAAGGTATGTTTTCATTCTTGCTGTACTCTGGGATTTAGGGAATTAGATGGGAGTAAGGCAGCTGTACCTTAAGCTTAGAAGCTCATTTCTGACCCGCTTTATTCCTGTAGCTGTGTCTGTGATTATGTCTGGAGATGTTAGTAGTGACATTATCTGGAGCGCAGCCATTGACCCAATCTTCTGATCTTGCAAGAGGATCAGAGAAGACATCTGCACTCATGCAGAATCTTACAAATGTCCCCAAGGCATCATGCAAGTGCAGGCCCATCTGTGTGAGCTGAATCCATAGATTTTTATCTTGGGACCAGGCGTGTGTGTTGAGCATTATTTATTCCATCCTTTGATTCAAAATATTGTGCAAAATGCATGTATAATATACAGTGCCAAAAGGTCTTCAACTATTGTGTTCTGCATATGTAAAGGTTGCTTCATGTTATTTTTCAAAAACATACAGCAGATATGCACATCGTATGAGCTCTAAAAAGCTTCTGCAGTGAAAGACAAAGGGATTCAAAGGGATTTGAATAGACTGCAACAAGAGTTACTCAGTCTTGGAGTCAGGACTTTCCTCTCAGATACTTTGTTCCAACACACATAAATAGAGGGTGAGCTCCTCATTTCTTAGAGGGAAAGTTGGATTTAGTTGGAAACGTTTCATATTTTAGTCTGGATCTTTTTCGTATGTTTATTGAAAACTCTCAGTAGCTCTTACCCACAGAGGCTGGATTGTGGTAAGGAACGTGCGAGATGAACTGATGTTGGTGCTGGGTTTCTAAGTCAAAGCAAGGTCATGTGCCACCCAAAAATCCAATACAAATGAAACTGGTCAACCACAGGATCTTCCTGTTCATGGCACGTTCTGTGTGGGCTTCACCAGTGCCAGTAAGTCCTGTGGCCTTCCCTAGGATGCATTGTGCAGGTCATAATTTCAGTAACTTCATTGCAGTTAAGGACGGAGTCCTGTCCCTCTACCCTGTTTCTCTCCAGATGCTATAGGGCTTTAAAAGACATTCCTGATCTAAAGGAAAATTTTTCCCTCCCAGGAACACAATAAGCCCCTGTCAAAACAATCAGTTGTTTATTTTGATGACTGTATGTAATTATTAAAACCAGAACAACCTCTTGGAGAGATGGAACTTCCATCAAATTATTACAAAATTCCCCTTCCATTACCTTGTTTGGAAATGAAAAGGGGTTGGGGTACAGAATGCTTTGTTTTCATTTTCTTTGGAGACATCCTTATTTGGCATCTGTAAAGCATTTACATTCCCTAGTTCTGCATCAAACCTTTCATGGCTCATGTTACTTATTTCCTCCTTTAACTGAAGCACAGAAAGAAAATAGATTTTTTCCTCCCTCAGGCTTATAGTATAAACCATTGCAAAAAGTCAAATCCCAGTTTTCAGCCTGGAAGTAGTGACAATGAGGAATAAAATATCTCACGAGGTACGATCTGAAGAACTACCAACACACACTTCAGAATTAGTGCTGTCAGTATTGATTGACATGAGTCTCTATAGCAGTTACGAAACAAAGTGAGGTAAAATTTATTAAAACTAAACGAAGATAACTGTGCTGCTGGGTTGCCTTTGTTCCTCGTGTGCCAAAGGTTTGTGCTCTTCAGGGGCGGAACTCTGTTCTCTTCAGCCTGTGTAGTGGCTTGTACAGTTGGCCAAGCATTGGGATACAAACTTGAGTTGGACAGGCACTAGAAAAGTTGGAAGCAAAACACTGTTTTCTTTTATTGCATAAGTGGCAGGATGAAATTTGGGGTTGGTAGAATTATTTTCTGTTAGAAGAAGAAGAAACTCGTGTGAATCAGCTATGATGCGTGATCTTGTTTTAAATTTGCAGGAGAGTGTAGATGGTTCTGTTTCTGAATGCAGAGGAAACTTTTTCCAAGTCTGCCCCTCTCATTGATTCTCTGCCCCAAAGAACTTGGTGTTTCTGCTTATTTTCAGAGCTCTGCTGGCTATTCCTCTGGCTTTCTGCCTTTTGTAGACACGTGGAGCTGAGCCCAATCACCCGCTTTCAGCTGCAGACAAGCTTCTAGGCCATGGCCTGTGACAGTGAATACTAGCTTTCTGCTGTTTCCTGGTATTACTACAGCAAATGTGTATATAATGGCTATTTCTGATTTATCTTCTAGGAAGAATTGTGACATCTATTGGTTTTAGCATGGCCTGTGATGATCCAACTAGCTTGAGGGCCAGTACGATAGTATATTTACCCTTTATTCCCTCAGCTTTGTTCTCCTGAAAACCAATCATAAATTCTCATGTGTGTTAGTGTATTCAGATATTTTAATTGGTTTACATCACAGATCTTCATTCTGCAAAGCTCTAATCTAGTGTTCCCTTTTTCTTTCCTTTTTTTTTTTTTAGGGAATTTATAGTACTGCATAGCATGTTTTGTATTTAACCACAAAGCAACATGGACTACAGTCTATTAGGCTGATTTCTTTCCATTAGCTCTCATCTAGCAGATGTGATCTTAATCCAGACTTCCAGCATTCCTCCAAAAATAACGTTGCTAACACCCTCTTGTCACATCGTTCTCCCCACAGAGTTCTTGGCCACATAACTTCTCTGATGGAAGGGAAAAAACTCTCCCTTTGGATTATGGGCTAAACCCTAACATCAGAGAGAAAACTCCTGCTGCTCCCTCCTTGGTGGCAGCTGCATGTTGGTCACTGTCTGCTTCCATGCCCCTTCTCATCAAATGCAACTTCAGGGATGGGATTTCTTTCTTTGTGTGGCTTGAAAAATGAAATCTCTCGCTGGTGAAAAATATGGTTGAGTTTGGAGAAAGGACTTGCCCAGCAGAACACACTGAGAATGGATTGATATGGATTTTTACCTAATTCAGTTCCTGCACCGCTCCTCACCTCCAAGACCATGACCTTGGAAAACCGACCTGTTTTTTTCTTTCCGGAATTTCTCTGTTTTGGCTGATAGATTTCAACATTACTGGCACGCATCTATCAGTGTCCCATCTCCTGTGCCCAGGAACGGACAGGAGTGAAGATTATGCAGGGACTGAGAAGTGAGATGACTCAAGGACACCAAAACTTACATTAAAATAATTATGATGTCCTGATGCAACTGATATTAAAACTTGGTATTTTGTGATAGCTTGATAGGTCAATGAATTCCACCTTGAGTCTCAAAGTGAAAAAGAGACTTTAAAGCCAGGAACTGCAGGTAGCTATTTTTAGTAGGTTATTTAGATGAACTGAGTGTATAAAGAGATGTAGTGTCCATTTGAACTATTGATACCTTTCTAATGAGTGTTACTTATTAGGTAAATACAGCTTGTGCAGCTACCTGATGTTGCACTCAGAGGGATCTGCAGGATGTTTCAGTGTAACTGGAATCCAACCCCCTGGAGACCATTTGCAGAATTTAAAAATTGGGCATACTTCAAAATCTAAATCAGTGGAAAATGAGGATTTAGATTAAATCAGAGTACTTCAAACCTGATGAATAACTTCAGACCACGAGTACTGGAAGATACTGCTTTTAAAGTTCAAAGGCTGTTGTCCTGATTAGGGAGGGTAGGGTGGGTAGGACTGGAATACTGAAACTCTTATATACTTACACTCTGCACAAGGGAGCCCTAAACTTTTCTTCTGCCTTCTAATTTCTCTCCATGTTTCCCCTAGAAGATTAATGGCACAGGAGATTTAAGATATTGCATGTACACCTATAAAAGCATATATACATGGCTGAGAACAGAAAATTTAAATACTGAACTTTCCTCTTGCTAACTTGCCTTTGCTCATCCTTTTTTTCCCACATTTCTTTCTCTCCTTTTTTTAATTCCAGTACCTCAGCACTAGTTGGTAGAGAGTCTGTTTTGGCATGGAGTCCAGACTCCACAACCAGGCCAGGAGCTCCGTAGTGTGGTGAAGTGTCCGGTGTGGATTTTTTTTCTTGTTGTGTGTAGGGGTTTTTGGAGGGGGTTGGTTTCTTTTTTTAATCTGTTGGAAAACTTAAGGCAGAATCAGATAACTTAATATTTCCCAGGAAAGAAGCGTAGGATATAAAAGTAGAACCCCCAAACAAACAGCAAAATAACCCTGATGTCTCTGGCCAGCCCTCTATAACCAACACAAGGTAGCAAAAAGTGTAGTTTTTTTCTTCCCCCTTGTCCTGTTGTCACTGTGTCCTCTGAAACTTTGTTCAAAGCCTGTGGAAGTCAATGTGTCTTTCTACTGACTTACCTGGTTTCTAGATTGAGCACGAGGCTACAAGACAAATTGCTGAAAATGATGTTCCAGTCTCTTGTCAGGGACGGTAGAAGTATGTGTGTATGTGCACAGGCCACTCACACGTTGCTTTCAGAACTGAAGTGAGCCTAATGCTTATTTATTACTGTCTGAAATCCTCTTTTGCAGAGACTCATTTCTAGACTGGTGTAACCAGAAAGAAGTTGACCCAGCCCAACCTGTCTATTTGTCATCTGCCTTAATTCCTCTCCTGTTTTCAATACCTAGAACTGGTTACAGTGACATCTGCAAGAGAGGTGCTGGCTAAGACCAGCTGTGAGAACACCTTAACATATGGGAGAGTGTTTGTTCCTTTCAGATTAACACAGCAGATGGCTGCAATAGTTGTATTTTCAGCTTCGAATTCACAGTTTCCAATTGTATCCTATATCTAAGCCTCTCCATGCATTAACTACACAGCTGTGGAAGTATAATCAAAAGGTGTTTGAAATGAGAGCAGGCCTGTGTCTGGATAAGAGGAGGTGCTGCCAAGGTCTCCTCTTCTCCTCTCTCTGCCCCTATCGATGGATTGATTAATTTTGTTTGATTTTTTCCACCTTGTGGAAATAAATCATACTAAAACAGAAGGGAGTAGAGTTGGAGAGGGCAGTGATGGGCAGATTGAAGCATCTTCTTAGGTGACTGCTTCCCTACCACCTCCCAATCACCCTGAGTGCTGTAGCGGGGCCAGAGGGGGAGATGGTGACAGCAATAATTAGTTACTATCTCTTGTATTTTGCTCGCCCAGTCCCTTGCTGTGGCCTGTGTTTGCTCTTCGATTTCAAATTCACACAGCTCTGTATGTTTTTGCTTGTTTCCACCACTGCGGTCTGGTAATATAAGGCACATACATCACTCTCATCTGACTCCCACCAAGTCTGTAAGGGGGAAGGAGGCACAGCAGGGTCTTTATGTGCTGCTGTTAGAGGAGAGGCAAGAGGCAGAGACGCGAAGCATGCTAGATATTTGAAGTCATCAGAAATTGTTAAGGATAACAAATGTATCTCCTGCCATTGGTCCAGTCTTTCATTCGTGCTCTACGGTGGTAAATAAACACTGCTAAGGAATACGCTGACTGTACTTTAGCTGTTTTCACAAGGCAGGAGCCAAACACACATCTAGGAAAATTTGCACCCTCCATCTGTGAGTGATCATTATGCTTAAATACAGCAGCAGATCCGAGTCGGTAGAGCAAAACAGAGCCGAGCCCTTCGCCTGCCTCTGCTGCTCAGAGCAGGAGCAGGGGGGAGGATGGTGGTGCAGACTTTTGGCTGCCTTAAAGTGACCACATCCTGTTAGGCTGTGGAAATATCAGACTAATGCAGAGATCTGTCTATCTGAGATGTAGGAGTGCTTGTCAGGGTCCAGCAGACAATTTGCAGACATGTTTGTGTTGCTGCAGGAGGAACAGTGGTGCAGGAGAACTCCTAACCTTGCTCTTGCGCTCTGTTCACACCCTTCCTGCCCACATCCAGGTTCTCTGTAGCATTTAAGTACAGTACAAATGGATTTATTTCAATGAGCTCACTTTCTTTTCCTCTGGTGCAGCTCCCACATATTGTTTTCCTGATGCTCCTTGGGACGTTTAACAACCAGGTCTGTGAGGGCTGCGTAATGTTCAGAGCAGCAGCCGGTGGCCTTCACCTGGGATTCTTCCCCAGCTATCTGAGTTCTGCACCTCACAGGGTGGGAGAACATCCTCGTACAAGTAGGAAGCCAGGCACCATGAAACCAGATTGCTCACTCAGGACCACATAGGAACACTGTGGCACAACAGAGAACTGATGATGAGTCTCTCAAGTCCTGAGTCAGTGCCCAAACTGAGACCTGCAGTATTACAACTTGTGAAAGCAGCGCGTGAGATCTTAACAAAGGGCAGATCGGTTATGATGATGGTTAAGTTTCTGTTCAAGTCATGTGCTTAAATCTAAGCGTGCCTGGGAGTTTTACAATCATAGAATCATAGAATAACCAGGTTGGAAGAGACCTACCAGATCATTGAGTCCAACCATTCCTATCAAACACTAAAACATGCCCCTCAGCACCTCTTCCACCCAGCTTAGTGTCGTCTGCAAACTTGCTAAGGGAGCACTCGATGCCTTCATCCAGGTCATTGATAAAGACATTGAGCAGGGCTGGACCCAGCACTGAGCCCTGGGGAACCCCACTGGCCTCCAGCTGGATTTAACTCCATTTCCCACCACTCTCTGGGCCCGGCCAGCCAACCAGTTTTCCACCCAGGAGAGTGTGCGCCTGTCCACTCCAGAGGCTGAGCTCAGGTGGCTATAAGAATGCTAAGTGCTTTCCCGACTCAAATTCTGAACGAGGAACTGGCTCATACACATATGACTGCTCCTAGCAAATGGTGTTCATCAGTTTTCAGATGGAACTGGCGGAACTTTGGTATTGCTGGGGACAGGGCAAAAAAAAGGAGGGGAAAAAAAGGTAGAGGCCTGTTACAGTGGGCCAGCATCCTATAGAGCCCTATTGTGTTGTGGCCAGAAGATCAAGAGATCTCAGTATGGGCAGCTGCAAAATATTTGGAGCCATTCTGTTCTTCCTTACTGTTGGCCAGAAATTGCTTAAGTGCTGAAGTTCAAAGCTTCATATTCCTATTTTGTTTTTTAAAATATATATTATGAGAGAGTGTTTCAACTGCATACCCAGAGAATCCTCTGAGGATCGGGCACAGGTCAGTAAGGAACAAATGCACCGGTCATCCTGAGAGGGTTTCTTTCCACTTTCCTGAAAGAGGCCCACTGTAGCCCTAGGGCTTTTTCCTTTTCAAATACAGCTTTAATCCAAGACGGTGATGCCTGGCAAGCTCAAGTGTATTCTCATTAAAGCTATTGCACACCTGTTTTGGTGATAATTGTTCATGTCTCAGTGTGGAATGTCAACATAATGCTGCAGGTTTGGAAGCTGGAGGTATGACCGTTACTTGAAAAATTAGCTCCAGATATAAACATCTTTGTGCCTCTTCTTCCCAGAAAAGGCAGTTGAGCATAATACATGTTTCACATGGCAATGTGCTATGAAATTACTGTTATGTGCTTGTCAGAGCTAAGAGGTTGTAACAGCTCAGAAAAGAGAGTTGCTTTGCATGGTAAGTCAGACGCCTGTAATGTGATTGTTGGTGCTGTTTTGTGAACAGGAGAGGAGGATGTTGTACTTTCACTGAAGTCTTGGATTCACTTACTGTAATGGTAATAATTGTAGCACTGTGACTAATCTTGGCGGTGAATACGAATGATACTTTAAATAGTGTAAATATAATTGCAAGGTCTTCTCTAAGCTGAGTGCTGCCCTGTTAATATGGGATGGGAACATTTTTTCTGTTGTCCTGCATGCCCCAGGGGGTTCCCTCCCATGGAACAGCATGGTAGATGGTTGGTCTTCCCAGACACCATCCTGTGGGATCTGGGAAAGAGGAGCTGGCACACAACTGTGCTTGTTGGGAACAAAAACCTTTGGAAAAATATTTTAACACTAGGTTGCATCTAGCCCTATTATCTACTCCCAAGCACTGGACACCTACTGCATCAGCAGATTTCTATTCAGATGCATCCCATCAGCTTGGCTCTCTGACGGGAGGTTGTTGGGGGTCCCAAAGAAGGTACTATGTTTGTACCAGATTCTTAGATCAGAAAATGAGGGGAGCACAAAGCAAACCTGAAAAATCATTTTCCTTACAATGCCACCAAGTTTAACTGCAGGAAAAATGCTATGGTGAATGCTAAGTCCTTGGAAACAGGCCTTTACAATGGAAACAGCAAACCAGACCTTTCCTTATGATGCTGAAAGTTCCTTCCATTTTCCCTCTTTTTGTTTTTTTTGCTTGCTCTCAGCTGGAAGTGAACTTCTGCTTACTTTTGACCTCAGTGTGTTGAGTGCATGTTTCAACAGATCCTGGGAGTGGACTGTCAGAGCAGAATTTCTGGATTGAATCAGTGAGATGCAGAAAAGGCTCCGGTCCGTCTCTCACAGCAGCGCAGTGCTGCCAACTGCCCTTCTTAGTGTGTGGTTTGACACAGAACAAATCTGCTGCTGCAAGCATAGTGCTTCTAGGTGTTATGGCATGGCAAACACCATAACGGGTGAAGATAGCAAAAACTATCCCAATTAACACATTCCTAACAGGTACTAGATTGTCTTGCTGCTTTTTCAATTTTTTTCTTTAAAACATTGATTTACAATAACACTGATTTTCCATTAAGAGCCCTTTGAAGTAGATGGAGTCAAAATGTGTTGTAACTTTTTTTTTTTAAGCCTGATTCATAATGATGCCTCAGAAGCCTGAAACCAACATCTGCTTCCTTCTTGGATTCATTTATTTTTCATAGAAGACACTTCCCATTTTTATTAACTACTAAAAGCTACCTCATTCTGTAATCAAGTGTTGAAAATCGCAGTTATATGGGATGTGACACGGGGGAGGGGACTTGTGGGGAAATACCTGGCCTCTGTGCAACTGAGGAGGGGAAGAGGGGAACTTCAATCCTTTGATCTTAGATTAGGTGTCCTTGGAAAAACATAATTACCCTCATTACCTTCTATGTGTTTGTAACTGTTGTTGTTGCGCCTTGTGCTAATGATTTTAGTCTAATGACATGCTCTAGTGATTCAGCTCATCATCCCCGAGGAGCAAGAAAGAATTTACCCCTTCATGCTCATTCCCTGTCTCGCTGTGGGGACAGATCTGAGGGTAGAATCAAGGATTCCGCCAGGTAGACAGGAACATGGGATGAGACTCACTTTCCTCTGCAGCACAGGGCAGGGACTCCCTGGCTTGCTGGCTTGCTAAAACCCCACTTCTTTTTATCTGCTGTGCTGGGCCTTGAAAAGTGAAATAACAGAGTGAGTCTTGAAATACTTGGACTTGTCAGGAGTAACCGGCTTCTTGCAAAGCAGCTGTTCAAAGTGAGCCAAAAGACTCGCTGCCCGGTCTGGCCTTCCCTTTGCCAGTTGTGCCAGTTTGATGGAATTTGACAAACGCTTGGCTCCTCTGCATGTGCACCCACATGGAAAAAAGGGAAAGGCGAAGGGGAAGGCAAAGGCCTTGGCTTCCCCTTTTCCAGGGCCTTGGGTCCCTCTGCGCGGTGGTGCTGAAGCTCCTGGTTCCTGCGGGAGTGAAGTGGGGTGAGTTCCCCCCCAGCCTGGAGCCAGACGGGGGTCCCAGGCGGGGCCGGGATGGCCAGATGGGGACCCTGCCCTCGTCAGCCGGGATGCGGGGTCTCGGGATGGGGTGGGATGAGGTGGAGGTTTCTTTGCCTCCCTCTGTCCCCTCTGCAGCCGGGATGCGGGACCCCCTCCGGCCGCAGGTGCCCCCCGGGGCAGCGCCGCTCAGGGCCTCGGACTGGGGCTGGGCTGGGCCTGGATTGGGCCTGGCTGGGGCTGAGCTGGGCTTGGGTGGAGCTGAGCTGGGGCTTTACTGGGCTGGGGCTGGGCTGGAACTGGGGCTGGACTGGGTTGGGGCTTTACTGGGCTGGAACTGGGGCTGGGCTGGGGCTGGGCCGGGGCTGGGCCGGGCTGCGCTGGGGCTGGGCTGGGGCTGTGGCTGGGCGGTGCTGGGCTGTGGCTGGGCTGGGCTGGGCGGTGCTGGGCTGTGGCTGGGCTGGGCTGGGCCGGGCTTTGCTGAGCGGGGCCGTCCCCGAGCGGAGCGGCCGCTGCAGCGTCGCGGGTGGCGCTCTCCGAGCCGCATGGGCGCAGGATGGCGGTGCTCAAGCTCGCCGACCAGGTGGGCGGCGCGGGGCGGCGGGGTCCCCCCTTTGGGCTGCAGGGTCCCCTCTTTGGGCTGCAGGGTCCCCTCTTTGGGCTGCAGGCCCCCCACTGCTCTCTTGTCCCCCCCCGCCCTTGCGGGTCCCCCCGCTCCCTCCCGCCGCGTCTCCCGTCGCTGGGCTGGGAGGGGATGCGGCTCCTTTGGAAAGGCCTCTCGGCTCCTCCTGCCCTTCCCTGGGATCTCTCCCTCCTCTCCTCGCGGTGCCGCACGGATCGATGTGTTTTTGCCCTGGGAAGCTGCGGCTCGGCTGCCGCCGTTGTTCGCAGGCTGCTAGGGGAAAAAACCCAAAATCCCGTGGTATTAAACGCTTAGATCGCGTTAAATTTAGCGGTGAGCAGACAGCTGTAATCGGCATTAAAGTGCTTATTGTCGCCGGTAATTAAACGTGTTTAAAAATATTTGGTGAAATGATATTACGAGTCACACATCCTGGTTTATCCCCGTCCCCCAACAACTGTTACGCGCTCCGTGTTCTTTCATCTATTTTTAATGTCGCCTGGTCTGCCCGGGACCTTCCCCTTGGTCCAGAGCCCCCAGGCCCCCCGCCTTGGCTCCCGAGCCTTACTCTGATCCGGCTGCGCTTTTCCAAGAAAATCTTCCACCGCTACGTAGCGCTTGGAGAAGAGTTTCGGAAGGAAAAAAGGATAAAGCTGCATCCACGGTCGGAGCATCGCGGCGTGACCTGGCACAGGCTGTGATGTGTTTATGGCCGGTCTCCTGACGTGTCCCTTAAACATCCTCATCGTTAGATGTGCTTGTGACTGGCAAAGAAAATGTTTCACACCATGAGGCTTCGCTACCTTGTGGTGTGCAGACTGTGTCTCATAAAGGTTGAAGATTGGGTAGGATCTGTCTCTTAGAAACCCAAAGAGCTTGCATTATGTTACAAGGGACCAAGAAAGTATCATTTTTGGTGCTTCTCTCACATTTAATGAAACCCTTGAATTTACTACCTTTGAAGTTTTTAAACCTTTGCTGAAATCTTGCAGCAAGGATTTCGCTGCAGCTGCAGGAGTCAAAGCAGATATAAGTCAAGTGGATCACATCTTGATGAAGTCTGTATTGCTATAAAAAGCAGTGGTAGGCTGTTGTCTTTAGTATTCTCCGTTTTCTTATCTCCTGACAACCCTCAAAGCTCCTCACCGCTGCCCTTGTGCCCCTGCAGTTGTGCCTGCTTTGGGGATGCTCAAAATGTTGATGGATACTCATGGTGGTTCCTCATCAGGCTGTGGACTGGGATGTGGTATATCTGATAGTTTTCCTTTGTCGGTATGTGCCTCATGTCATTTACTTGTATTGATCTTACCGGGTCTCTTGGTTTTCTTGAGTTTCTTCAGCAGATATTTTTCTTTCACTTCTGAGAGAATGGGGGATGGGGAGGATGTGTTCAAAGCTGGCTGTGATGCTTCCTCTTAAACAGAGTGCCTGTTTCTGTGTACTCGGAGCTGTTGCTGGTGGAGTCTTTCCAACATGCAGCCCAAGCAGTTGTCACTGAGGCACTGAGTCTGCACAGCCTGCAGCAGCAGCTTGGTGTGTGTCAGGCCAAGCTGTACTTTTCATCTATGTCAGGTTCAAAGAGCACTGTCCCCAGGCTGGCCCTCTGGAAGAGACATGGGAGCAGCAGCCCCAGATGCTTATAGGCAGACCCAGGCAACAAAGCAGAGGTGAGGCTGGGACGAAGGATGATGTGCCTGGGAAGATTTGCATTCCTGTAATGACTTCTGCCGGTGCTCAGGCTCGCTGGGGCTGTGGGAGCAGGCTCCTTCGAGGTTGCTTCCTGCGCTTGAGGATTGAGGCAACTGGCACTGCGATTAACTTGCAGCGATGCAGGAAACTGTTTCCTTTTTCTTCAACACCAGAGGCCACAGCAGTCCATGCGCTTGCAGTCTCCCACAATGAGAATTCCAGGACGTGGGTCACGGTGTGCAATGCGTACCTGCCGCCGTCAGGACCTGGGCTGCTTTTTGTGCACTGAGTGCACCAAAGTCTGGTTCAGGTTTTGGTTGCGATGATGCCGACACAGAGCGCTCTCCTCTACCTGTTGTGATTTCTGTACCACATGCTTTCCACTGGATCACTGACATTCTTGACCAGTGAGGAGAGTTTTGTGTGGGAGAACACAAGAGAACCCCATGCTGAGAGTTTAAACATATGTTTTCTAAGTAACCTGTTTCCTCCTCGCCTCCATCCTTGGCTTCTCTTCCCAACCGCATCTAACAGCACATGGAGAGTTGGGACAGATGAGGAATTAATCACACCACTTCTCATACAGGCTTTGAAGGTGGACAGACATTCTTTATTGCTTCTTTTTTGATATTGCTGAAAGGTGCTAAGGCATTGCTGTGCTTAATGTTTCAAAGAGATTATCAATACTTTTGGCTGCATTCATTCTTTAGGCAGGAGAGCTTAGTTTAAGAGTTTAGCATTAGTGCAGGTTACTTGAATTAGCTTCCAGTGATGGTAATTGCTACCTCATAAGTCGGGCCATGAGAACCCTGAAATCATTTAACCACAGGAAATGTATTCTACCCTCATTCGTTTCTACATGAATTTCTTCCAGGCCTTCCTTTCTTCAGTAACCCCCTGCTAGCCATTTTTGAGTGACTAAATGTTAAGCTGAAAACAACCTAAGATAATTCATAAAACTGAAATGCCTAGGATTGTAATCTTTGTCTGTAATGGTGTGTCTGTGCAGTTGTAAACATTCTAGTAGTCTAAATATTTCAGTTCTCATATACAAATACTGCAAAACTTACTCTAAATCATAAAACTTTTATTGATTACTTTGGGTTTTTTTCACCATCTCTGCAGCGCGTGTTGTTACAGCAAACACACAAATTGCTTTAAGGACTGAAAAAAATTTAGGTTCAATTTTAAGAGTTATTGTTGTGTTGTTCCCCATCCAGTTTATTGATTGTGCCTCTTCAGTTTTGGTGTTAGTGTTTTATATTATGTGAGGGTGTAGTTATATGTGATAAAAGCCTTTGCATTTAAGCTAGAGTTCAGAAGGAGCAGAAAATGAGTGCTTCCACAAGTGGGTGGCCAAAGGCTTTTGAGTGTGGGTTGCACTGACATAGCTTGAACCTGACTCTGCGCCTGTCATGGGATGAACCCCTTGCTGTGTGTCCCTCAAGTGCTGTCTGATGGAGCCTGCTTACTGCAGCTCTTCATTCTTCCCTGTTTTTTGGGTTGCCAATCCCTCCTTCTCCTGAGTCTCCTTTCCCCTTCGCCAAAGCTCTCTAAGGGTGAAAGTATAGATGTGACTTTTGTGGTTGCTTTTTGGGCAGGAGTTGTGTCCTGGACCCACCTCCCCCCTGCTCTCAGAGAGGCTGCAGGGTGCCTTCTGCCACCACTCTCCCCCTACACCGCGTGCAGTTCTTTCCACAGCTTATTCTTCAGACTTGCACCATGTAACCTGGTTTCTTGAGAGCTGTTTGTTTGCCCCTTGGAAACTTTTCAAGAGGAAGCCTGTTAGTTTGAGTGCTGCTGAGGGTGCTTTTAATCTTCTGGGTGTCCACTGATGGTTCTGGGTGGCAAACACAGACAATTGCTCCTGTCAGCTCTCTGTTCTGAGGGTAAAATATCTTAAAATGTTTCTCTATGTAAGCATCTTTGAGTTAGCTTTTGGAAAATTATTTTGGAAGAATCTAGGTTTCTATAGCATCTCCATCTCATTTCCAGGCTTGCTTTGCCAGCTGAAGCCCTCCTCACAGGACTGCCAGCAGTGCCCACAGCCTTGCAGGTTGTCTCTCTACCTAACTCACTCTTCTTCTCCCTATTTAAAGCCAACGAAGTCGCTCTGTGTGTGTGTCTGTGTTTCATTTGGATGCGAGCTGTCTGCCTGTGCAGACTGTTACCTTCACACACCTCGGGACAAAGCTGCCCATCGTGCCGTGTCTGAGGCAGCGATGGTCCCAGTGGGTCCCGCATGGGGTTATCCCGCGTGTTGATGGCTGATGCGAGCGCTGCCCTACCTGGCTGTTGATTATTGTTATCCACATTCACAGGGGAAATGCATCGTTCTGGTTTTGAAAGACACTGAGAATGTTTTCTATAAACAAAAATAATAAGAGAAGTTGCACAGAGGTGAAGCCTCTTTTAAGAGAGCTACTTTTAAGAGATGCAATACTTTGTGCTTTTTACATAGAGAAACATTTTAAGATGTTTTACTCTCTGAACAGAATTCAGTGGGAAGCTTGCTGTGGATCTGTCAGGCAGGGGCTCTGTCTGACCTTGACCCAGTGCACCTGGGGCTCAAAATTTACCCTGACTTCAGGTCCTGTATGTGTACAAAGCAACAGAATTATTTGTAGACAACCCTTACAAGCACGCATATGCATGCACAAGGGTAATGGAGCCCAGATAAATGGTTGCTGTGTGCACTTAGGCTGCTATTAACTGTAAAACCTCATCCTGTCTCCTGATATCTTGCCTGTTGTCCTTGATTGCTGAGAGTAATGGAGCGTGACTAGAACTGAAAGGACCATTTCTCTCTCTTCCTTTCCCAAATGTTTTCCTGTGTTTGACAGATCTGCGCTGACCATCAAGATCCTTTTTATTATGATCACAGGGAAAGAGCGTTTAACAGATGTTTAAATAATTTTAAGCAGATGTTAAAGATCATAAAAATCAGCTGGACAGAGGCTGGACTTGAGTCTGAATACACTTAAGACACAAATGAATACAATAGTAACAAATAGTCTCCTAACAAAACCAATTAAATTTCCATCCGTGGTGTGTTTTTAACTTATTTCAGAATAATTCAATTGACAAGAGTGTCTTTCTGTTATCCTTTCTCTCAGACATGTAAAAGCAGCTGCGAAGATGCCCCTGAATCTGTGGTTAAAAAACAGGAGCAATGAACCTGTGTCCCATTACTGCAGCCAGCTCATGGGTTAATTTTATGTGACATTGATGTCCCATGATTCTTGCTAATATTATTGCTAGATAATACAAGATGTATATTTATTTGCAGGCTGCCATATGTTTTTGAAAGGGCTCACAGCAAGGAAGAGATAATCCATTTTAGTACAAAGGACTCAGGTAGCCACAAAACAAAGGTAACTGCAGGGAAGGAAGAAGGAGGAGGAATTTACCCATGAGAATGTTCCTGTCTTATTTCTTGTGAAATAAAAACATGGTTGGACCAAAGTAATTCCCCCGTGGCAACTACTGACTTTCTAGAGCCATGATGTTCCTAGGCACGTCAGGTGTGCTGCAAGATGTGGCTCCGTGCACTTTAAAATAAAACAAAAGCTTTGGGAAAAAATGGGATGTACCAGCATACCTGCCCTCGTTCAGACATGTAGGAAAGATTGTCACTGCTGTCTGGAATAGATGCCACCTGAGCTCTCAGACATAGAATCATTTAAGTTGGAAAAGACCTTTAAGATCATCGAGTCCAAGTGTAAACCTAACACAGCCAAGTGCACCATAAACCATGTCCCTACCTGCCTTTTAAATGCCTCCTGGCCGTGTTCAGAGGAGAGGCGTGGAGGAAGCCTTGAGGCCCAAAGAGAGCAAGATACAGGCTTGAGAAGGAAGCTGCTTACTTTTTTTTTTGTTCATGACTTCTGCAATTAAGTATCACTTTCTGGTAGTTTTGTAGCTCGTTTGGAGGTAAACAAGAATCAGGAGAATTTCAGGAGTGGTGTAGCATGCTCAAATCTGTAATAGATATTTCCTTATCAGAGCAAGCTTTCAGAAGTGTGCTGTTTGGTGGTGCTGTAAGGGTTTTGCAGTGCTTGCACCTCGATGCCTGGGCTGTTTTGAGGGGTATGTGCCTGTCACGTTAGGGTGTTAGTTTTCTTAAACTGCAGATGGCATCCAGCAAAACCCACCCTCCTGTGCACACTTGAGGTGTGGTATTTTAGTCACTGCATGACAAGTGCCTCATGACCTCTTCCTGCTCATCTCTTGAATGAAGATGTGGTTGTCATGACTACGTTCAGTAGAGAAATAAGTGTTCCTCCCAGTTTGGACACTTGTGCAACAGCTTGGCACATGTTTTTATCTGGATCCTTGCTTGAGGGTGGGCAGACGATTTCTGTGGCCAAGGAATGAAAGTGTCCAAGCAGGAGCTAGCTGGTTGCAGAACGTGCTGGCTGCTCACACTGTGGCTCTCCTGGGCACAGTTTGGAGCTGGTGTCGCTCCACTGACAGTCAGTGCCGTCAGTCACACACCAATCTTAGGGGCAAATCCCTGAAAGCCAGCAAAGAAATCTTTTAAGGGTTGCTCCTAGAGGTCTGGGTGTAGCTGATCCTGATGGTTTGTTGCTGGAGAGGCAGAGGCTCTGGGATGTGGTGCTGACAGGAGGAGATTCCCTGTGCTGGCCCAGTGCTCTCCGATGTGTTCCCCAGAGGAGCCAGGCCAAGCGCCTTCTCCTCTTCCTAAAGCTGATCAGCCGATCTCTGGCTCTGTGCTTGAGAAACGAGCAGCTTACTCTTTAGAGCTGTTGTTTCAGCCTGTCTGCAGGCTTGGGCAATATTTGTACCAAATAATTAATGCTTCAGCATGTTATGTTTTTTAGGCTTCTTTTTAATCTCTCTTGTCTAGAGTTTTTTTATCTTTCAGTGATACTATTACAGGTTCTGTTTTGATCAGATGCCTACAGAAGCCAGATATTGTAGGTATAATTCTATCAGGCAGGTGTATTCTGATAACATTGACTTTTTTACTTGTGCTTTTCTGCTTGAATGCCCTGCTTCCCATATTGCTGCTGTGTGTGTTGCAGAACATCCAGGTGAGCTGAACTTGCCGGCAGAATACCTCTGTATTTTAACCACTTAGTTTGAATACATATTAGCTGGAAAACATTGCATTTTCAGCTGTTTCAATTTTAAAATTAACAGAGTTGTTATTTGTTTTTTTTTCTTCAGAAGTACGTATCTGGCAATTGTCACTTTTTTTTGTTAGCTGGAAAGCTCGGGCTGGAATGTTCCCACAGCTGCTCTCTGTGGCTTCAGCTTTGTTTTAATTGCTGTGTTAGAAACTTGTAGCAGCACGCTGCTGGAGCCCTTCAGCCTGGCGATGAGTGGGAATCAAAGCATTACAAAATTACTTTTAAAGAGGGGAAATTATTTTGCAGTTTTATCTGAGGGTTTGAGGTCATCACTGGAGTTTTCAAGGAGTTGGTCAACAAATTACAGCATTTAGTTGTGGCTAGATAATTGTGACATTCTGAAAAAGTACGTGCTTTTTGATGACAGACCATTTGCATGTATTTTGCTTCTAGGGGAAGAAAAAGTCTTTCCTGGCTGCACATGTACAACCAAAAATGCAGGCTGTTCAGTAATGCTTCTGCCGTGCAGTGCTGAACCTTCTCGCCTAATGTGGGCTTGTGTGGTGGTTGGTTTTACTTTGTCAGGAACTGGTTTTATGTATGGACATGCATTTTTGTGCAGGAATTAACTGTAATGTCTTCCTTGCTCATTATGAACAGAGTAGCTGGGGAGAATGCCTTGCAAAGCCCTGCTTCCTCCTTGCAGCTGTGACTGCATCTCCGTGAGGAAGTGAGCAAAACCGTAGTGGTTGGCTTCTTGCACGCGGTCTTAACAGATGTACCTGATGGCATCTGCTTACTGAACTAAGGTTTCAGCTTTTTTTTTTTTTTTTGCATAAAGGAGTGGGTTTCTCCTGAAAAACTCTTGTCCTAATGGTTTAAATATGTGTAGGATTTTTCCAAGGGCCACACGTTGATATCCTTAACGACACAGAAAGTCGCCAAATAACCACTAGTGATGAATAATTTGCTGTTTAAGCATTACTGTTTCTATTCTGGCATATTTTGTGATTTAATTATATGACCTGTTTTTTCCTCATCTTGCAGTCTTTGTAGTTTTACAGATTTAATGCTTGATCAAATGTCTTTTGTCCATACAAAAGCTTTTAGCAAAGTACTAGTTTGCTACTGGCTGAGGTGCATACCTCTAAATGATGTCTCTGTAAATGAAGTATTACCAGCAGTAGCTTGGTAACTTGAGGAAATTTAACGTAAAAAAGTAAAAATAAAGTATTGCTATCTGCAATGTACAAGAGGAAGAGAACACAGCAGTCAGCTGCACTGTTATATGCACAGGCTTTCACATTCTAGATATGATCAAACCGTTTCTGGGAAAGGAAACTAGTGTGAACATTAGTAAGCTTTTATATGCATTTCATCATTAATAATGTAGGCAGCATCATTCATATGGAGCATATATCCTATTTTATCATAGTGTCATTTTAACATGATAGGCTCCTTGCCTTTCCAAGGCAAAAGGGCTGCAGATTGCCTTTGGAAATCTCATCCTCAGATGGAGTTTTGGTTTTGGCTGTATTGAATCTAGATCAGCTTTGCAGGAATATGAGAAAACTGCTTTGTATTTATAGTAACATGCGTGTAGCAGCACCTGCCTTTCTGTGTTTCCATGTATAAAGTTCATTTTTTCTGTACTTATAATAGACAAAAGTGGCCAGCGTCCTTTTCACTAGTATTTTATTTTCACCTCTTTTAAAATAAGTGTTATTTTTCTCTCCCCCATGCAGTAAGGCAGCACACCAAAGCCGTGCCCGTTGCTGTTGGGCCTTGCAGGCGACGGGAGGCTGGGTCTACAAACCACCAAGCTGGCGCTGGGGTCTCTGCCCGAGCCAGCCCTCTCGCCCTGTGTGCGGGTGCCAGCAGGGAGCCTGGGATTTTGAAGCTGGAAGCCTGATTTTGCTCAGTGTGATCTTTAGTTGTTTAACATGCCAAGGGTAAAAAATGAGAGAACAAAGGCCTGAAATGCCCCATATTGTCTTTGTGCTTCCAGCTGCTTTAATGTGCTTGCCAGTGCGATGTGCAGCATTTATCTCCAATTTGAAATCAAGTGAGGGACTTTATTTAGTCATTGACTCCAGGAACATTTCCAAAGTGCTCTACCAGTCAAGTAAATGCAGCGTGCCAGATCCTGCAACCACTGCCTCCGTTTGAGAGGAGCGGCTTAGGTGAGTGATCCTGCTGCATCCCGCTTGGTGTGAATCAAGCTTAGTATGAGGAAACTTCATTCTTTTAATGTAAACAAGCCCTGATCCTTTGGGTATATGTGTAATCCTGCTCCTCTGCTAGGAGATGTAGCCCTGGTTCTGGTGGGGTTTTCTGCAGATGGAGCTTGTGGCTTCTGGCTTGGATACCCTTGGCTGGAGGCAAATCTGAGATTCTTTTAAGTAGCTGCCAAGGTGGCTTTAGAGGTGGGAGAGAGGGAGGAGGAGAAGGAAATGCTGCCCTGCTGGGCTGAGATGGAGAGCGTGGGGTATGCTAGGAGGAGGCAGGCAATGTGTTGCTGGTGGCACAGTGGTGCTGCCTGATAGTACTGCCAAGAGAAGGTGGTCATTGCACTGGTTTGCAGTGGGAGAATTGGGATGCGGAGAAGCTCTGTGACTGAGGTCAGGCTGAAAAGGGAGTGGGTGACAGAGCAAGATCCAAATCTTGATTTACCTCTTTCAGTGGCTGATTCACAGCAGTGCCCTTCCTCCTGTTTTAACACTGTTTACTGTGTGGGCTGATGTCAATCTTATGATGTTGCAAGATGAGAAATGAACAGTGGCATAGCAGTTTTATGGCGTTTAATTCAATGAACATGTAGTTTGTTTAGATATTTGTTCTATAAAGTGGAAAACCAGCATTGGTGCTGCTTAAGAGAAAGTGCTCTGTTTGGAAATGGTTTGTAGGTCACCTGGTAGATAAATGTTTATTCTGGCTGATTGGAGTGGGTGGTTGGCTTTGGTCACTAATCCTGTGTCATAGGCTTAGGCAGTGCAAATGGTAAAAGTGAGATCAACCTCTTGTGTATCAATGAAGCCCATTTAGACTAAACCTCCTAATAATCCAGAACTGTGTGACCTTTGGCCACAGGGGTGGGTGGCTTCAGAGCAATGGACGCAACCCCTCTAATATGAAAACTGACCACTGGTGAATCAGACAGTGCCCTTTGGGTATGTTCACACAAGGTCCGTTTCGTGTCAGGCTAAAATTGTTGAGTAGTCTTGTCACTAAGATTTGTTTATTACATATAAATGTTTACAGATGTATATATTTAGTTTCTAATTAAAGGGGAGTGCTCCTCTTAGAAGCATTTTCATGAAGACTGGTGAATTTGTGCATCAGCCCTGCTACCTAGAGGAGTGTTAATTCTCTGCAAATGGAGCAGAACAGATTTGTCCTCCTCTGCAGGGAAGGGTAAGACCAGCTCCCAGAGCTGTGTAGCTCATATCTTCAGGTACCTGAGAGAATGAACTCTCCAGTCTCTGAGGATGCAACTACTGTGGGTGGGGAGATCACGCAGCCCAGGAGCGCCCACACATCCTAGCTTTGCAGGTCCATTACTGAGGGCAGCTGATTAGAGCAAGCTTTGCTGTTAGCCTCTTCCTACAGGCATAAGCATATCTCTCACATTAATCAAGGGCTGCATTTAGGTTCTCCTGGCTCCTGTTCCTAGGTAAAGTTTGCATCTTTTTAATGGATTTTTATGATTAGTTTATGCTCTCCAAGGCAGGTGTGTGATCCACCAGACAGCTGCCTGGAAAATGAGACATGAATGATGGCAAACCACAGAGCAGGCACGTGATCCTCAGCACTTCTCGTTCCCGCAGGGCTGGCTGAAGACAACTCCAGACAACTGTCTGGAAACCCTTGTGAGACTCCTTAGAGATGACTCTGTGCAGACACGTGGTCTCCAGCACTTAAAAGACCTGTACACTTTCAGACAGCTGTCTGGAGAATTCTTCAGTTGTCTCTGTTGTAGGGACAAAAATGAAAAGAAGATGGACAAACAGACGTATTTCAGTGCCTTAAGCTTTGCTTCTTTATATTCTGCCTACAAAAAGCTCTAGCATGCAGCAGGCTTTCACCTAGTGCTATTTACAGCTGCCTGTCCAGTACCCTGCAAAGGGAAGGCCCTGACCCACAGAAATAACAAAATCTCTTCATGAAATATCTGATGCTGTGAGATTAGTGCATAGTTCAGAGCCTGCTGACTTGAATTGCACTGCTGCTTGTTGGGATATCGGAGCGTAGAAGAAAAGCACTGTGTAAATAACTGTGCTACAGCTATGTGGATGCGATCCCAGGAATAATGTTGCATTTGAGAAAGAGTGATTGTTTCATCCCTGACACTGCTTCTGTTGGTGTATTTTGTTTGCTTCCAAGCAGCAGGATTGGAGAGAAAACAGACCAGTTTTTTTGCCTATTTTCAACAAAGTGTTCAGCTAATAAGTTAATTGAACTTTGAACACACGGTAATAATTTTAAACCACGGTAGATGTTTCACCAATAAGGTAATTCTCTCTACAGTGGGATAAACAGTTTTCTTAGCCAGAGGAGAGCTTTGTTACTTGTGCCTTACCACGTACGTTCATGCACACTGTATTCCCTGTAGAGCTGTGTTGATCCCTGGCGTTCACAGCGTGACAAGTAGAATCAGCACAAAAGCCATATCTCTGCTGAGGTATACTTTAAACGACTTGAAATCCCAGTCAGACCTAGTTTATGCTGCCTGTGCCCCTTTTTATTTGGAAACACATGTGGTTTAAAAAAATGGGTTGCCTTACAGAGAAGCCCTTAGAGAGTAGTTACAGCCGCCTGTGGAAACGAAAATAGAAGGGGCTTTGGCTGGGGGCATGGGTGAGGCTGCAGGAGCAAGGGTCTGTGCTCCAGCAGACTCCTGGGACCTGAGGCTCTCCCTGCCTGTGTGGCAGAGGCAGGCTTCAGCTGCTGTCCCTGGTTTCTCTGGTACCACCAGACAGGGCACTGCACTGACTTGCCACGAGCTGGGGGGACGGCCAGGATGGCCCCAGGTTGGTTGAAGCTGGTGTCGCTGTATTGGCAGTGGCTGCCCAGGTCCTTGCTGCTGGCAAGGGGGGACGTCTGCGCAAAGCATTTGCTTCCCCATCCTTAGGATCCAACCTGTGGGGTTCTTTCTTTCACAGTGGGGATCCACTTGCTGCCAGCCCTTCCCCTAAAGAGAGGCTAACCCTGGATTTAAAGATCCCAGAAGGGACAAAGGAGTTCAAGTGTCTGCTTGATCTTTGTTGCTACCCTGAAGTGAAGTTAGATCATTTGCTGTGAGCTCATCTCAGTTGTGCTTGGAAATCTACTGAAACAGCTACTTCAAAATAACTATTCTGAACAGATATTTTAGTGCGGATGCTTGTAGTCTTGCATAAGAATGTCTTACTGGTTTGTCTTAGTGCATCATAGAAGGAGAATAACTGCTGACTAGTTATT
This sequence comes from Clamator glandarius, assembly GCA_033459285.1. Classification (NCBI taxonomy): domain Eukaryota; kingdom Metazoa; phylum Chordata; class Aves; order Cuculiformes; family Cuculidae; genus Clamator; species Clamator glandarius. The sequence goes on from JAUNZM010000086.1 coordinate 1,774,711, forward strand.
CAAGAATAGTTCTTTTGAGAAGTGCCTGAGCGCAGCAAACCCCCCACTGCAAAGAACAAAGATAACCCCCCATCCTACCTGGATTCACCAGAGAAGGTTCTTCCCAAGGTATTAAAATAGTTGTGTTCATTCACGACGTCTTAGAAAATGGCATACCAGTGGTAAATTTTACGGCGCAAAAGGTAAAATATTCATATTAATTAACAAACAAGTACCAATTAATTTTACATTATGATGCTTAAGGAGTGGACTGCAAGAAATGGTATTTAGCTGTGGCTGTTTGGCAATTATAACCCTGTATATAATAACAGACTCAATAAATTCTTGATGTGAGAGAGCACCATTAATCAACACAAGGTTAATTAACTGCTGCCTACACAGGAAGTGCTATGCAGAACTGTCTGGATCTCTGTAGTGCTACAGGCTGAAAATGATTTGTCTGATACCTGGCTAATTCCCACAGAATTTTCCGTCAAAACCGATGCTAAAGAGGGAGCAAAGGTTCCTCTAGGTGAGTGGGCTTCACACACTGGTCCACAGGTTGTTTCCTTCTGCGGCACTGAAGCTCTAGCAGACCTTAGCTGTGTCACTGTGTCACTCAGACTTTCTGTCACCTTCACTGAGAAGGTGGAAGCAAGACCTTGGAGGAGTGCTTGGAATACTTGAATACAAAGAGCTTTTGCAATAGTGAATTTGGCCAAGTTAATCCTGTAGGACTGCCCAGGAAATTAGGAGTCAATATGGTATTTAAGACTTACGCTCATCAGCTCTCATTTAGACTTTATACAAGATTTTTTTTCTTTTTTTTTCTTATGTTTTCTTTTTAAATTTTTTAATGGTTTGAAAGGTAGCCCAGAAAAGGGAAAATGAACAAGATTCAGGACACCTTCAGAGAGAAAAGCATTCCATCTCACTTGCACTCACCCCTCCACACTGAAAACAGATCTTATAATTTTCCTGAATATGTAGTGCTTAAAAGTATGAAATTGCCTCAGCATTTTGGACTAACATTGACCATAATTTTATGCATTTGTTTTATTGTTGGCTCAGTGTGCATATTCACATGAAGGACCAATTTCTAACCTGGAATTGTACAGTATTAACCATTTGGCTTACCTGCTTTCTGATGTCCTTTGCACCACTTTCATATCTGTTATCACTGTAGACTGTCACGGAAGGATTCAAAGGTCTGAGCTGTGGGATTGCTTTAAGCTTTGCATACAGTTTGAAGAGTTTGAATGGCTCCAGTTTGAGAGAAATGAGAGAAAGCAACTGGATCTTGTTTTCTTTCTGCTGGTATGTACAGCCTCTTATGTTAGAAGTCTTCATATGCCCTGTTTTTATTCTTGACGTTCATTTAATTTAGGAATGTAGTACAAACAGTTTGGGTTTTTTTAAATAAGTATAATACTTCTTCCTCTTCTTTCTTTCTGCCACCTGGGCAATTAGTCTTAATTACAGAATCCTATTTAATAAATCACTAATTCAGGAGTAGCTTTATACATTGCCACCAGACATGGTGTTCAAATAGAGCAAGAAATAGATGAGCAAAAAACGTACAGTCCGAGTCTACTCTTCCTTTTGCCTTATTTTGGCTGTAAATGCACTGCCTGTTAATGCCTGCTTTTATTAGTAAAACATTTTCAGGGCTAGGAGACTTCAACTATTTTAACTGCTCTTTACACTTTTATGTAACGATCATAGCAAAAGAGGTGTTTTACGTGCCTCCACCATCTACCAAGACAAATGATTTCCCCATTTTCACCCTCATTTATAAAGTGCGGTGGAGTGCTCTTAACAGTTTGTAAAGGTGAACTAATTATGGGGGCCTGGGAGTGGGGAAGTGAGGGAGAGAGAAAAAAGTTTTCACTTGAGATCTCAAGACAGAGGAAAGTGATGATTCAGCTAATCTCTCTTCTGCAAATGAGATTTTTCTTCCGCAGCCACACAGCTTCTGCATTTGATACAAAGGGAGGCAATAATTCTTCAGTGATGGTTTTCCTCAGTCTGGGAAACAGCAGTCAACTGACGCCTCTGCGTATTAACCCCAAAGTGCAGCTAGTGGTTACGGCTTCGCATTCCTACTTTTCTGTTCTCCCATCCAGCTACCTCTGTAACAGGGTGGTGTGACTCTCGATGACTGGTGGCTCGCCCTGTACTCCTTCAGAAATGCTGCTTCAATTAGGGACATAACACTTTCTCACATTCAGACTTGTGCCTGGTTTGTCATGAGCCATGGGAGATTAGATCCAGTGAATGGGCGATACTGTATTGACGGTATCTGCGGTGCTGTGATGTCAGATGAAAGGTAGCGGTTAAAGCTTTCGTTGCAGCACTTCTTCCCCTGGTTATGCTTGTCAAAATCCTCTGGATCTCTACTGAAGTTTCATCATGCTCTTCATTCGTAGCTTCAGAAGAACTAGGAATACTTTCTCCTAACGCCACCAAAAAACTGGAGCTGGTGACAGTACAAGCATTAGTCATTAGTTCTCAAATAATTCTAGGTATCGCATATCATTTGTGGCTTATCATTTTGTGATTCTCTGAAGAGATTTTCCTCCATTCTCTTTGACCTTATAAACAGTCCCTATTTATCATCGTCAACAAAATGGAAATGGTTTTATGTTAGACCTAAGTTTAAGACAATGATAAATGATATTGAAGATCTGTTATATGATATGGAAAGTATGCAATAATGGATGCAATTGGAAGAGACTGAAAAAAAAAACTGTATAAAATTGTACGTTGCCATAGATATGTTACAGTTTATTTTTGAGTATGGGAGGGATGGAGAAAATACAAGATTGGTGACAAGCAAATGTAAGGCCTTTTTTAGAAGGGGGAAAGTGAGGAGCCAGAGAATTAGTCAATGTAATGTCAACACTGTGAAGTATACAAAGCAAATTATTTGACAGCAGATTTATAGGCATCTAGAGGATGTTAAGGTAATTAAAAATGCCACAAAAAAGCATGAAAACAAATGTACATCCTAATGAAGGGCCCATATCTTTTCTTTCCTCTTGCAAAGATTCAGAGAGACAGGAAGGCAGGCATTATTTCAGATTTTGAAAACACAATGCCATTTCTCAGAACTGATTTATATTTTAAAAGCTGTATATATGATGGGTAGCATCCTGGCCACCCAAATTTCAGCAGCATTTGAACTTCGCTGCATTTAATGACATCCAGCCTTTTTTCACAGTAAAAGCGAATGAGGTGGATTGTGATGTCGAAAAGTCATAAAATGTCTTGTTCTTGGAAGCCTCTGGAGTGGCAGAGTGCAGGACTTCTGAGAAGTGAAGTCTCTGCTGTTGATTTTTCTACTCTGTTCAGGGAAATGTGACTTAGTGTGCTCTTTTTGAAACTTGTACTCACAACACCAGCAGAAACAACCCCATAAAGGCTCTGGACTTTTGCTAACCGCTCTAGGCACAGCAGGAGTAATAAGGAACAGTAAGTGCTGTGCTCATTCCTCATGTGAGTGTGATGAGATAGGCTGTCCCCTGGGCAGTTTTTGGCTTTTTCTAAATTGGGAAGCTGACAAAAAAACTCGCCGTCTCTTCACTACCTGCGTTTTGTGACTTGTCTTTGCAGACCCTTAGAAGGGTGCTTTTCACTTTCTGCCAGTGATGCAGCTTTCTGATCAAGCTCTTGCTGTAGCTGCAGCAAACTTGGTCAGTGATGCAGGAAGAAAGACGCTTCTGGCACGAATAGAAATTACAGGATTTTGTTGCCAAGGCAAGCAGTTCCAGTTTCAGCATGCCAAGCAGGGGAGGAAAAATGCCATTGTCTAGTTTAATGAAAGTTGTAAAACTGAGAGAAAATAAATGTGCTCTAAAGTATCCTTTTAAATATGTAAGGAATTTAACAGCATCTGAAACTACCCAGCATTATACGGTAGGAATGGCTTGTAGATAACTGACTCTTAGGTTCAGAAGCATTTTTAATCCTTAAATGGTGCACAATAGTTGCTTTCTTGCATGCTAGAACACATATTTTCAGCATGTTACAAGACAGATGAATGAATGCAAGGGAACAAGATGAAGTGATGTTTTCCTGATCAGAAATTTCCTTTTTAATAGACCTACAAGAACTGTCTGTTCAGGGCATTTTGTTCGTAGTGGCGTAGTGAAAGATGATGAAACAGAAATGTTAATGTTAAGAGGGTGAGATGGGTCTGTTAGTATCAGAATTCTTGCTTGAAAAAGGATTTTTTGCCTAATGGCTTGCCAGATGCACAAGTTAACATCTTATAATATTTTTTAAATACTCAGAATTTCAAATACTTTGTTCTTCTGGCTGAAACTGGACAGACTAGAATTTCTGCTGCTTGTATGGATTTTAGAGGTTTGATATATTTGGCTTCTTTTTACATTTGTAATAAATTCCAGCTGAAAGGAATAGTGATTTAGGGGAGTTAAGAGCATATCTCTATACAGAGCAGATCTGAAAGTACATTAACTATTGCAGAAAAGTACACTGTAATTGCTTGAGAGGCCTTCAAGTTGAAACAAATTCAATCAATTCTTAAAACCAAATGGACAAGTTAGATGCACAGAGTAACAATAGGGAGCATGATTTCCACATGCATTAAATACCTGCGACAGGTTGTTTTGTGATTTGCAAAGCCTTTGTGATAAGACAGGAGCTCTCTGTGGCTGATGTCAGATCTTTCTTTGAGGACTGTGCTCTCAAACCACACTGTAAACTTTACTTTCACTGTGGCAGATTGGCCGGGTCTCACAGCTATATTTAATGCATTCTTGAAAGCACTTGAGCTCATTGATCTCTTTCCCCTTCTACTCCATTCCTAATGAAATCACTGCAGGTACTTGTTCTAAACAGAGGGAACCCTAGGGGAGACCAGAGTGGGTAACAGGGATGGTGCACTGCTGTGTTTCCACTGGGAAGGAGCAATACGGACATCATGGTTATAGCATGCACTTTCGCAAATGTTAAGAATTGTCTTTTCAGTGACTACGCTGCCCCAAGATGGGGGGGTTCAGTGTTCCTCTTTCCCCCATGAGTGTAGAAGGAACGTTCCTTCTGGTTTTATAAAGGTGTAGGTCTGCACGTAACCAATCATATCCCTGATGTTCAGAGAGGTACAGGCCCCTCCACCAGCATATGTTGCAACTGAGGACCTCTGCGTTTGCAGTTCTGGTACTGGGTACCGTAGGTCAACCCAGTGTTCAAAAAAATAATTATGCTGTTTCTAACTTTTTTACTGTATTCCTCCACAGCTTCTGAAAGTCAGTGTACGCTACTTGGAGCTATTGTCTTTCTGTTGCCACAGCTTGTGTCTTTCATAAAAACTTAGCACTTTCTTTCCCACCCCATCCTGGCTCCAAATGGTAATTAACTTCAGCGTGTTGATCCCCTGTGACATTTCTCTCTTTGTTATCAGAATAGCTGAGACCCACTGGCTGTCTCTGCTTTTCCCTTCCTGAACTTTACCTTGCTTCCTTTTCAGCCACCCAAAGTCTGTCTCTGAAATTGTCTTATAATTGTTTTCATCTGTTCACTCTCTTTGAATTTCCCCCTTGCTTTATTCTTGTCTTCTGAAATGATTTTATGCTCTGTGTTTTGCCAGCTGTGATTTTATTTGACTGATGCTCTCGGCAGCATTTCTGCCTTGCAGGGTTTCTGTAGTGAGATGAGGCCGCTGTAGGTGGCCCGTGGGCAAGCTGCTGTGACCAAAGGGATCGGCTCAGTGTATCCTTAAAACTAGCACCCAGATGGGAGGCCTGGTGAGGCAAACCCAAGTATTTCTTGGTAACTCAAGAACGCTTTGTGTGACTGCGCATTCACGTGCCTGTAATGATTTTAATTCCAAAGTACCTTGTGAACCTTGAACCTTCCAGACAGCTTTCCCTGTTTCCTAGTTGAAACCAGTTCAGTCAAAAATTCCTCTTTGAAAGTCATTCTCTGTCATAGGGCCTTCAAATACTGTGCCTTGCGCTTTGTATTCTGTCTGGTTTGGAACTGTCTGGTGCCAAAATGTGTGTGGGCACTCTGTCAGTAGGCACCTACTTTTGTTGCTGCAGTTGGGTTTCTAAAAATGTTGACTTTTTTTATTGAACAGAATTTCTTCTGGTGTGTGGCTCCATGTAGCTTCATGCTTAAAACAGCAGTAAAACCATATCCTGTCTCTAAAAGGTAAGTGTTACTGAATGTTCAGGAACGTGTTCAAAATAGTACATAAATGAAAAGTTCAGTCCCTGAATACTGTAATAAAAAACTTAGGACTGAAATAGCAATAGGCCTGTGGGGTTTTAGTACGTTATGGCAGGATTTTCTGTGAAGAGTGCATGAAAGACCTGGATTCTCTGACACTGGCTGCCTAAAGCCGGCTAGGGGCCCTAGTCCCTAGGAGCCAGGGCAGTGGCCATCAGTTCCCTCCACTGGCCCAAGTATGAGCTCCAAAGGAACTTCTAAAACTGAGATATACCTCAACATAGCCGAGGAAGTGAAGTCAAGTTTATTATATGAAAATAGGAAAAATGTGCTGTCACCTGACCTTACAAAGTCTTCCTTAAAAAACCCAAAAGAACCAAGCACCACCCCTCTGCAAGTCGGTCTCTGGCCACTTCTTTTTGAAAGCTCAGTAGAACAAGGATGTGGTGACATATCATAGCGTTACACCCAGTAACCTACTGATTTATCTTCACTTTACTTACGCTGCTTTAGCAAGATGCCGTACATCTTCATTGGCCCTGCCTGGTTTGTTTCTGAATCATGTCTTCCCTTTCCTTCAAATCACAATTATTATCCCTCAGAAGACTGTGTGAAAAGGGCTGGCAGTATTTTAGTTTGCACAGTATCTCTTGCAGCCTTTGAGTGCTTATACATAAATTTTAAGCTTGATTGTGGACCTAGCAGCCAGCAAAGAAACAAGCCAAGCTGCAACTCACAGAGCGGCACAGGTCCCTTGCTGCCAGCCCCTTTCCCTAGGCTGTTCCCACCTGGGCAGTGGTGCTGCATCCTGTACTGCTTATGAGCATTTGGTTTAAGTCAGCTCCATGGATAATTTATGCCTTAACACATACTGTCCCAACACTGGCATAAGATTTCCAAAATGGGCTGGCCTGGCACACTGCCGGCAGGTGCAGAAGCTCCTTTATCTGAAATAACATAGTATGGGGTATATTGATCTTCTGAAAGGCATTTATTTCTTCTCGCCTTTCATTCCTGCTTCACCTCTCAAGGTGAAGATGGGATGGCAGGACAAAGGAGTTGTTTGGAGTGTTGCCTGTGGCTTGTGGGGCCATCTGTTTTGCAGGCCTGCTGTAAACTCCTGCAGATGCGTTGTTACTCTACGATACATTTACACAGTACGTGCAGAAGTAGTGCATTGATCTTCTGGCAGAGACAGCAGTACCGTAGCACTAACATAAGGTATATTTCCTTGCTTGTGGTATAAAGAGAAATCTTTCCTCTCTGATTGTTAACCAATTTCTTCAAATGCCACTTTCTTATTTCAATTAACCTCTCATAGAATACCCTAAAAAAATCTTCCCCTCCCACCCCAGCCCAGGTCTCTGGGTTTATGTTAGACATGTTTAACCGTAATGGTACATATTATTGCCATTCTGGAGCTATCTTTTTGGTGTGCAGATATAAAAGCTTGGCTCTGCTAAAATTTACAGACACGTTGGCATTACCTTGCGTGGAACTTGCACTCTCCCCTTGGATGCTGGCTCCTAGCACTGGGAGTGCTCAAGAGGCAGCCTTGTTTGCATCTCTTCCATGTCTTTCAGCATGAGCTCCCCGGGCTGGAGTTGCAGTGCTTGTGGAGCACATGCTGGAGCTTTTGTCCTAAACTGTTAATCCAGAGGAATAATTGGGACTAAGGTAATAGGAATTGCCAGACTGTATTTAGAGTTTTGGAAGATAATTCCTAATTTCTAGTCTTTGTCCTTAATTTAGACATTAATGTTGTAATTACTGAAATTGGCTGTTGAAAGTGACTACGCAGCCTGCATGGTAACAGCACTGACATCTTGTTTTCAACTTACCTCTCCCAATTTGCTGATGTTAACAAAGCTTAGTGGTAAAAAAGTCCCCGGGTGCTAGCAGTTGGCTACGTGAGGCACCTTGGAGGGGTTGGCAAAGATTTGACAAAAGATTGGCTTTCAGATTTCACCCTCTGAAAAGACCAGGGTGCCTTTTGGGATGGGCACCAGTAAATCTTGTGATTAGTGGGTAATTCTGAAAACAGTCAGAAATGAGTTGGGTACAGTAGTGATCCATAAAACGTTGGTCTGCATCTCAGCTGGCTTTTCCTGGTGTGTGCTTCTCAGGTGCTTTGGTTGTGCTTGGCCTCCATCTGTAAGTGGGCATGTGGTGCCAGATGTGGGTGGCTGAGTACCTGAGCCCTTGTCCTGGCTTCAGTGCTGGCTCAGTCTGGTGACCAGCCTCAACTGTGGCCCTGTTGTGGTGGCCCCTGCATTGTAGGACCCTCAAGAGGTCCCTTCCTCCTCTTGGAGGTGTCCGGCACATGCTGCGCAGCTCTTGGCTAGAGGCAGACTCTGGCACGACACTCACAGATACTGCTTTTATTGTTCCCCCATGTTTACCTACCAATGGGGTATCTCTCCATCCCAAGACACAGGCATTTTGTTGCCTGTGCGCTAGGTATTTCCACTGTGGTGCCGTGAAATCAAGGTGTTCTCCATCTCTATGCCAAATGTCTCCTGTTGGACTGTCATACCAGCCATTTCCCTTGCCAGAAAATAAAGTCTGAACATGATATGAACAACTTGTGGTTGAGTCTCTTTCATGTGGCTGATGAAACAGGCTGTAACCAGAGTGGTTTTTTGGATGTTGCTGGGGAGAATGGAATAGAAAGTCATGGGGGTTTGTTGGAAGGCACAGGCTCAGGAATTCAGTCTGATCTCTCTTACTTTAAAGTGCTGCTTTCATCATTCTCCTGTGGACTTGATGCCAGGGGTCATGGGCGCTTGGGAGGACACAGGGAAAAGGTGTTATTTTGGCAAATGGTGCATGTGAAATACTCTCCTTTTTTTTTGTCTTCTGTGGCAATGGTGGTGGTAATTCCTGAATAATTACTTTGGATTTTCTTATTATACCATTACTTGCTTTCTGTCCTAACCTCTTTAGTGGTGTTTTCAACTGTTACACAGTTGTCTTTTTGCACCCAACCATGCATATAAACATTTATAGCACTTTAAAGTTCCTGCGAATAAGTTTATTCTGGTACCAGAATATTTGACGCTCATCACAAACAGATGCCTTAGATTCCTAAGGTTAAAGAACACAGGACTGGAACTGACATATACTGTCCTTTCCCATCTGTACACCTGGTTAAAAGCTAGGAAACATTCCTTTTCCTGTATGATAATAAGCTTTAGTTTAATTTGTTGTTAGTGACTAAGTTGAGGGATCTTTTTTTCCTCCCAACGAGGCTTGTACCTTCAAGAACCTGATCCAGTTATTTGAGGATGAATCTATTTATGTCTTAACATTATAAGAAAAGGGAGAACATGATGTAGCTGCCAAGCAGTTATTTGTTAACCATATTATTTTAAACACTAAAGAGTTTTTTACCTGAGTTTTAATTAGTAAAAATACAATTTCTGCATTTCTTTTTCATGCTATTAACTGCAAGTTTAAATGAATCTGTGCTGTCTTAGATTACATGTAAACTATATATGAATTTGCTAAAGTTAACAGCAACAACATCCTGTAATCAAAATATTCTGGGTTGTGACAGACAGTTTTATGTGCATGGTTCTTTTCTGCCATAATTCCTAGTATCCAAGAATCAGTGGTCCATGAAATCAGATCTATGTGACTATTCCCGGTTATCTTGTTTTCTGTGACAAACTTTGGCAATGCAATATGCTGGAGGTTTTTGGTTGCCTCTGTTGACCTTAGTTATATGTTAACTTGACACGCTGCGTGGCATTCTGGCCTAGTTGCCTAGAAATGCACATAAACTCACTTGATGAAGTGACAGCTGCTTGCTTTCCTAGATAGACAGGTACTGACTAATTCAATTTGAGTAGATCGAGAGAAGAGGGATTAAGATTACAGTGTGAGGAACTGGACTGAATCACAAAAATCCATCTCTTGGCCTGACGGCTTCCTCTTTTGTATAGGCTTTACAATACTATAATATGGATGAGTGTGTTTGTGCTGCAGTATTTGTAGTATGGGCAGCTTGCTTGTGGCTCCTAGGTTCCTGTGTACACAAAGGTGCGATGAAGGCAATGCCAAATGAAGACACAGACCTCTTGGTTTGACTTCTCCGTTTCTTCTCTAAACCATTGCAGTGGAAAGGCTTTGCTGCTTTCTTTACATCCTTGCAAAACTCAGCAGAAAGCCTTACCCTTGGTGGAACAGGTTCATCACTAAACTGCTGCTCAGGAGTGAGCTGAGGCTTTGCTTCCTTACCTGCTGCCACCAGTTCTCCCCACCCTCTCTAGTGAAGAAACATCATGTTATTTCTAGTCAATGAGATGTTCCCACCAGCAGTCCAAGAAGCTCAGAAGTGGAATGGACCTCTCTGGACACGTGCTGAAATAACTACACGTGATTAAAATAGTCTTAAAAGCTTATTCTCAAATATGCCCCTAGTTCATACTGGACTCGTGGAGTTGAGAAGGCAAAAAGGGGCTTTGTTCGTGGTGTGGGGCTGACTGCTGTGCTTTCTCATGAGATACCTTATGTGGGTGGGCTTTTCTCTACAAAGGCAAACAAACCACATGGGCAGCAGTCAGGGCCCCAAAGATAAGGCAATGCAGCAGTGTTTGTGTTAAAACGCTGGTCGCCGTTCCAGAAGGCTCACACTGAGAGGCGGTTTCTGTATCTTGTACTTTAAAATCCGTGTTAGTCAGATGTAGAGCTAGTGCTGCCATGATTTATTTTGTTGTGCTTAATTAATAATGAAAGTACCGAATAATATATCGTGGGCTAATGTCTGGTAGTAGGAGCAGTGGCCTGGATTTGACACGTAGTTGGTAAAAGTGAGTGAGACTCTGCCTTTTTGTTTCTGACATTGTTATTCCAGTTGAATTGAAAATCACTTTTACTGTCTGCTGCCGTCTCCTCTTCCATCAGTCAAATGGGAGTCTCAGACTAAGCTACATGAGTTGAGACTTTTTATCTGGAAAATACTTACTGATTCAGAGAAATTCACAAATGCCTCAGGTTCAAATGTTGGGCTTTTTTGTTGTGTCTTTTTCTCTTCCTTGTTCTTATGTGTTGCGAGATCCTGCCTTTGATCTGATGGTGAGACTCATCTTGCCAGGTAAAAGCTGACTTCCATCTTCTAGATGGAAGATGGAAATTGGTCTAAGTTTCAGGCAGCTATAGAATTGAGGTGGTATAGCATGCCTTTTAGATAGAAACTTTAACATTGGAAGAAAAGTCTGAGATTCAGTTGTTTTCTGCTGAGATAAATTCCTGAAACTACTTCTTTAGCCCATAACAAGTTTCAGATGTATTCAGACTGTACATTTTCTCGCCTGAAACTTCTCAGCTTTCTCTTTTTGTCTTGTTGCGTAGAAAGTTCAGAGGATATGGGGTTTGGAAAATGGGTGATGACTTTTGTCTATGCAGATACAGTTCAGCCATAGTGTGCTGCTCATTGAGTCTGTATTTTCTATATACACCCTTAGTTCAGTTAGATTATTCAAGATTTGCAAAGTGCCGAAGTCTGTAAGCTCAGGTAAAATGAATTGGATGCTATAAACATCTTACTTCCCTCCTTCCATGCCTTAGTGATGATCTCATTCCCTTATGCAGTGAAGTTTAGGATCGTTATAAACAGGAAACATTATCAAAACAGATTGGCTGCACCCACCCTTAGAGCCTCAAGTATATTTCAAGAACTTGCTTGAACAAAATAGACTGCATTTGTGCAAAGTAGTAGAGCTCTTATTATATCACTACATTAAAAAAAGAAATTGTAATAACATGGGAGAAAATCACAAGTTTCATAAGAAAAACTGGAAGAGATCCAGTTCTAAACTTGGCAGGGTTTGTTAGATAATTCCAGGTCTGGGAGGTCAGTCTGTTCCGTGCTTTGGTCTAACTTAATTTATGTAATTAAAGCTGCTTCCGCCTCCTTTCCCCCAAATAAATTTGGCAAAATATTTTTCTCTCTTTAGCATGGGGAATACCAAAAGTTAGTGACTGTGACTATGAATTGCCTGGTGATCTCTGCAGAAGTAAGGGAGATACCATCTTTTTAAGTCTCTTATCTGGATTTATTAGGGCTTATTAAAGAACGATGATAGTGCCCAATTATTATTTATACTGAAATGTACTTGTGGGTGTGTTTTTAGGAGGAACAGAGGTCAAAAACAACACAAAAACCAACAACAAAAGTATCGCCATCCGACTTCCTGTAGCTTTTTAAAAGAGAAATTTAGGCTAAGTTGTAGCTGCAAAGTTCTTCTGATTTTGTATGGCAGCTTGTATGACTGCAGATTGCTCCTTCCTGGGCATGGGGCTCCGGCTGGCTGCTTACAAGACTGGCCCTTCTGTACCTGGGTGGTCAGTATGCACAGTGCCTGGCTTCTCTGGGGTCATGGTGTTGGTGACTGTACTCCTCATACCTGATTCTTCCTTTTTTATTTTGTCCCTGTGCAGCAGATCGTGGGGAAAATCTGTTGTTGTACTTGCCACCCATTTTATACAGTACTTCACCCACGTGCTGCAGGATGTCCCTATCTGTCTGCTCTGGTTTGGTCCAAACAAAAGCACAACACGTATGAACAGGTAGTTTTCTGTTTGGGAGCTGGACTATGCCCTGAGCAGAGTCTGATGTGAGCAGGTAGATGAGATGAGGCAGAAGGGAGATGTTGAGTCATGATGGGGAGCGGTGGAGGCTGCTGACCAAAAGCACAGCCAGGGTCTGCTGCAGGCGTCAGAGCTGCTTGTTTGGTTTCATGAGGCTTGCTTGGTTTTGGCTGTTGTTAAGCTGCCTGCCTGTTGCAGCTGGAAGCTCAGCTAGTTTCTGTTTTGAAGGAAAAGCAAGAAGCCTGTATGTAAATTAGAAGCCTCAAAGAGATCATAGAATAGTTTGGAATAGAAGGGACCTTAGAGATCATCCAACCTCCCTGCCATGGGCAGGGACACCTCCCACCAGACCAGGCTGCCCAAGGCCCATCCAACCTGGCCTTGAGCACCTCCAGGGATGGGGCAGCCACAGCTTCCGTAGGCAACTTGTGCCAGTGCCTCACCACCCTTGTAGGGAAGAAATTCTTCCTTATGTCTAGTCTAAATCTGCCCCTCTCCAGTTTATACCCATTGCCCCTAGTCCTGTCACGAACAAGCCTTTGTAAACAGTCCCTCCCCAACTTTCTTGCAGCCCCTTCAGGTACTGGAAGGTCGCTGTAAAATCTCAGAGCCTTCTCTTCTCCAGGCTGAACAACCCCAACTCTCTCAGCCTGTCCTCATATGGAAGGTGCCCTCGCATCATCTTTGTAGCCCTCCTCTGGACCCATTCCAACAGCTCCATATCCTTCTTATGTTGGGGATTCCAGGACTGGACACAATACTCCAGATGAGGTCTCACAAGAGAGGAATAGAGGGACAGAATCCCCTCCCTTGACTTGTTGGCCACACTTCTTTTGATGCAGCCAGGATATGGTTGCCCTTCTGGGCTGTGAGCACACGTGGCCGGCTCATGTTGGGCTTCTCATCAGACAGCACCCCCAAGTCCTTCTCTGCAGAGCTGCTCTCAATCACATCATCCTCCAGCCTTTATTGAAACCGGGGACTGCCCCGACCCAGGTGTAGTACCTTGCCCGTGGACATGTTGAACCTCATGAGATTCACACAGATGATCTTGTTTTGCTCCATTTCCTAATAATTTCCTAATAATTTTTTGTCCTTTGCTTAGCCTTGTGCTAAAGAGATTTTATTGGGTTGCTCAAGGCGAGGTTAGAAGACCAGGACTGATCTGATACAGCCAGCGGGTGTACACAGGTTGGCTGGGACTGAACAAGGTGTTGGCTCTCCCTGCCTATGCAGCTCGCCTCAGTTGTAATTAACAGCAGGAGATGTCTCGGTGGAGGAAGTTGTTTGTAACCCCGCTGCTGTGTGTCAGTGTTTTTTGGTCGTTACTCATCCAGGCTGTTGCTGGAGATCCAGTAGAGCAGGGAGCTCAGGAAGTCCCAGGGTCAAGTGCCCTGCAAGGCAGGCATCCAGCCAAACCAGGTGGCTTACATTTCTGTCGCTTTTTTTCACAGTGGATTGTGCTGAGGTGGTTATTAAAGTTATCGCAGACAAAATAGCACTGTTTCTCGTTCTCTTCTGGATTCTGATGTTAGTCATCCCATCCTCTTAAATCTTCATATGTTTGTAAGCAAGATTTGACTCATCATTGGAGTTCAGCAGGTGCATAGATGTTAAATGTGCTGTGTCTTCTGTAATTTATCTGATCTAGTGATCTGGCCTTCACCAACAGCCCTAGTTTTAAATGGCACACGATATAAAAAATGAGTTAGTTATACTGCTATGCTCGTTACAATAGTAGTTGTAAGAAGTCCCCTTGGGTTTCTGGGAATCTATTCCAGCAGAAGTTGCGTTTCAGTGGCTTTCCATGATACCTGGCTTCTGCAGTGGCTCAGCTGCTGTTCTGAGAAATAAAGAACTTTGTGAGAGATTTATGGGAATACAGGGGATTTTTGCTAGTGGTTGGACTTACTGTGTCAGCTTCGTGAGAGTCTGGTGCTGGGCGTCTGCAGAAGGAATACTGGGCAGGGAGCTTTAACATCTTTAAAAAGACACATGAAACTGGAGTCTGCTTTTAGGAGAGGGCAGCCCTAAGGGCTGGTCTGCAGCTCTTGCCCTGTTGCCAGCCTTGTGCAGCGCTGGCGGCTCTGTCACCAAGGAGGGAGACTAAAGGGCCCTCAGAGCTGCTCCTCCCTGCTGGTTAAACAACAGCACTGGCACGCTCTGAAGCAGCTCAAGGTAGTTTTTCTGGCACGGTCATAGTATGTTGTGCCAGTGATGTAGTGAAACTCTAATATAAAATTTCCCTCTGAATACTATAGTTTATACTTTATATACTGTACTGTGATTTTCCCATCCACAAAGGTTTTCTTGTATGCCCCAGTTGTTGGAGTTGGATTAAGGTCTGAAATACAACTGCGTAGGCCTTTTACAAAATAATTTTGTGGTATATATTTTTTATATGTGTATATATATGTGTGTATGGAATATACATGTTTCTGTATAAAATATTGCATATGTTAGTTATAAAGTTTGGCCTTCTAGGTAAAACAAATTTCTCAGCCTAAGGAAGCACAGTGAAAGGATCCCAGTAATTACTGGTAATTTTCAAAGCTGTCTGCTTCGGTCCGTGTTGAAAGAGAAGATGAATCGTCCATCCCAGCAGAAAGTTACAGGGTAAATTCTGCTTGAGGTTATTTCTTAGTGACTAAGAAACTCATAATTGGCTCTGTGTGGGCAGAGGTTCTGTCTGTGGTGAGCTGAGAATTGTACAGCAGACAGAAAGAGTGTCAGAGGGCCTGGGTAAGATATGACATTTATATGGATGCTTTGTGCTCTGGTGTGCTAATTGTTGCTCTCCAGAGTTTGGAAAGGGTTTCTTCCCCCACACCTCATTGTCTTAAAAGGAGGAGAGTCATACTGTGGATGCTAAAGGTTAACGTACTTGCTGGGAGACATTTCATTGTTTCTTTCATATATGAATTGAATTGACAACACACCCTGAAAGCAACATTCAGTAGCCTTGTGTAGTTTCAAATGCCTTCAAAATAGTTGACCAAAGTTGAAATAAATAATAATAACTAAACCCCCCACTCTGTGATAAATGAACCAACTCAAAATTTTGCAAGTAAATCATAGTGATGATTACCTGATATTATCACTTTTGAGACTACTTTGTTGTTAATTACTACTTTGATACTATTTTACTTGTGTATCTTAAGTTTAGACACTGCCCTCCTATGCCAATCTTACAGCTATTTGGCTTAAATACAAGCAAATGACAAACAAGTTCTGCCTATTCTTGTTTAAATGCCAACCAGCTCCATTAATGTTGTCATTGTTGTGAGCCTGGTATTACAGGGCTTATGTGAGCATGTATTCATATTCTAAAAAATATTGATTCTTTTTTTAGTTCTTGGATGGATGTAATGCTGAATGTAAATATGTACGTGTGCTTCCTTCAGCTGGCAGGGAAGGAAGCATTAAAAACTAGCCCAGCAGTATGTTTGCAAATCCCAATTCACAATATCTATTCTGTTAGGTTACGCTCCATTCCTTGCAGGGTAATTGGATGCTGTCTCTTCTCGTGGTGAAAAGCAGAATTATTTTTGGCCCTGCTATATAATGGATAACAATCTTACGATTCAGCTCTTCACAGTCCGCTTGGTGACATGCAGTTGTCCTTCAGGTCCTCGATTTCTCTGCCGTGCGGTAGAGATACGAGTGTATGCATGCTGGATCTCATCGAGACAGCGTGTGGACCGTATTTGGAACAGGAACTGATGTAAACTTCCACAGCATGAGGGTTTGCTGTGGAAAAGCTTAAATTTTATGGAGAATTTTAATGAACATAGTTATATCTCAAGGCAATATTTGCTATTAGACTGAAACTTTTCCATTTTTGCTAGAACTTACTGCAACACAACAAAAGCTGTTTAAAATCTTTGTTTTGAAATTGCTGCTGCAATGTAAAGCTCATACTTGTGCTGGAAGAGGGGAAAGATGGAAAGTGCAAACCCAAGCACATTAATCTGCAAAGGCTACCAAGCTGCATTTTCTTAAAATATGTTTTTCTAGGTTTAATAAGAGAGATTAATGCTTATTATGTAACATGGGAATTCAAGGACTTACAAACTTTAGAGTATAGATTCTTCCCCCTCGATTTTATCTTGAAGAACATGAAATGGAGATTAGTTAAGTGAAGAGTTTGAAATTTGCTCTAAAGAAAATTAAGTCTTTCTCCAGAGGGCTTCATGCTGCTAAATAGCATCTTCACGTAGGCTGTGATGGTATCAAAGAGTGCTTTATTTTTGCCTCCTTCATGACCTCCACAGGAAAGAAACAGAAGAACATTAACCTCTTCACATGTACATATTCGAAATTATAAACCTAAAAATCTATGGATGTGCTTCTGTAAAAGCTTCTTCCCAGCTGGCTTCCTGTAGCCCATCTCATTTCATTGTTGTCTTTTGGTAGTGAAAAACTCTCTTCCTATTTATGATGCATTTTTTGGCTTGTTGCCACTGCTTGATGTTTATCAGCATGCTTGATGTTTTTGGTGGAGGAAATACCCATGCTTTTTTACTGCATATAATCAAGTGAACTGTAGCTTAATTTACTACTTTTTTGCTTTGTTTTGTTTTATTGTTGGTGGTGGAGACCTGTAGACATTTGTTTGGCATGTCAGCTCTGCTGAGGGAATTTGTGAACTTGTCTTTTGTGTTCCCTAGTTACTGTCTACTGAGCTGGAGTCTACCCTGGTGTTACTCAATAAAATTTTAAAATTTGACAGCAACTCTTTTTCCCTTCATGTGTGTAGATGGGAAGAGAGACAGAGATTAAAATTATCCTATGATTTCAGTTTCTGAAGGAAAACAGAACAGAGATAAGTGAGAAAGTGATGCAGTGATAGGGCTCAGTTATTAAAAGATTGGTTTAGTGATCTTTCAGGAATAGGTTACTTTATCTGTAACATAATCTGTATTCTAAAATTAATGTTTCCAAAATAGTGCTTGTGATCTTCTTTAAAAAAATTAATTCATCTGGCAAAAGGAAGGATAGTTTTTCATCTTTCTGAAGCGGATGAGAGATTCAGAGAGCAAACAATGACCTCTGTAAAGTAAATTGCCTGGCTTTTTTTTTCTTGTTTTAGTCTTGATGAATGGGACAGTGTCTCTCCTCCTGGAGTACTTCATGGTGAGCTAAGGCTTGGGTCAAATAATCTATTTATTCTAAGCCTCATGGGAGCTGTGAGGTTTTGTAACAGGGCATCTACCAGTGTAAAAAATTTGTTTGGAAAACTGTTTTTCCTTTTCCTTGTCCATTTTTGTAGCTGGGACTGGAAGTAGATGCTTATGATGGGTGAAAACATTTGCTAAGGACTATTCCAATGTCTGAGGAAGACTCTGATCCAAACTTCTCTTCAAGCTGGGCTGAAATACAAGAATCCCATACAAGTAAGAATTTAGGGGCTGATGTTCTTCAAAGCTGATAGTGCTCATGCGGGTGTGAGCTGCCCTAAAACACTCTTGTAATTAGACACACAGAAGCCAGGATCTTTCTTTTCTCACACCCTAGTATAGCATCATGACTTCTTTGGGGTGGGACTGCCTAACATGTACTGTGTAATGGAAATTCTCATCCTCCTCTTGCCACTCCTTAGATGATTTGTCACCTCCTTCCTCCACCCAAGATGTTTTGAAGAAGCTAATATTTTGAGGCAAACAGATAATTGCAAGTAAACGCCACTATATTGCAGCATATCCTTCCTTTTATGTCAGCTGAGCCACATTGGCAGGAAACAACATTAAGACTTATATAAGAAAATCTAATCCTTGTGGCAGCACATCTCAGTCTATTTCAGGTCTGAAATGGCTGCCTATGAGAAGAGATTCTATGCTGTCGAATGACAAGTGGTGGCAAAACATTTAGAAATTACTGCGTCTTTCCTATTGCTGTTTTCCAGCATAATGAAGTGCTGGAGCTGCTCATGAACCTGACTTTGAACATTGGCATGTTTTATTTATCTTTAATGTTTTCTTCATGCAGCTGAAGCTTTCTGAGCAACTTGAACTCTGGAGAACCGTATTTCCCTGTAGAATTGTTGCTTGAATTCTTACCTAATGCTAACATATTGCTCTTCCTTATGTTCTTCTACCCTTTCACAAAAGATTTCTGTTGTCCTTGAAGTCTTCCCTCTCTTGTTGCCTCAAAATCAACAAGAAGTTATCTCGTATTTCAGTAAGCACTTTTATTGTATTTTTAGTTTAGTTAGGAGGAAATAGGTGAAATGGCTCTCTAAATAGAGTCTGTATCAATGTTTTGTCTTTTGGAATAATATCCTAGCTAGTTGTTCCTACACAAAAGTCTGTGTAAACGTGGAGATTTTTGCTGTTATTTTGTAGAGAAAGCAATAGATTTTTATTTCTTTTTTTAAAGAAGACAGAGAAAGAAGTGTAAACTGTTTCTTGTGCCACTCATCATGAATCAGGCTGTCATTGTACCAGCTGACATTCAAATACAAATAGGCAGAAGAGCTTCTCTCAGCAGGACATTCTGCCTGTTCGCTGGAGAGGAGCCTGGCAGGGTGGCTGCACTGGTGGTAGCCCTTGCTGCTCTCTCATGAGAAGTGCCTCTGTCCTCGTGTAGGGCCCTTTGGTTGCCTCAGGGGGAGGATGGTGTAAGAACCGGAGATAACATTGCAGCCCTGTCTGAGGAGGCTCATCCTACTGCACAGAGCCTCTTTTTGTCCCCCGTAGCTGAAATCACATGAGCGTGGTGCGGTTGACAGCGTTTGTGTGTGGAATGGCAAATATTTTTCCTTTTCCCCTTTTTAGGTGATTAAAACCATGATTAATTCGTGTGCCGATCTCCCTGTCTTGGAAGTGTTACTTGAAATAACCCTGGACTGCACCAGCAGTGCTGCCTGCGGGTGCTGCTGCTGGTGGGCTCTGCCCCTGCCCCTCCTGGGTCAGAGCCCCATTCTTGCCTCTCCATTTCTCTACCTGCAAAACAGGCAAAGCCCTTGGACCTTTGGGGTTTGGAAGGGCTGTACCAAATGGCAGCGCTGTGTTGTGGTCTTCCCTCCTCACCATCCATTATTTACACTGAGCCTTAGATAAGATGGCTATCTTCTGTTCTTCCTGTAGATAATAACAGCCTGTCTCTACCAATACAGGATAAGGTTCTTCTTTCAGGAAGACGTGGGAAGAAAAAAAATGAATGTGGGTTCTGTGAAGTATGTGTGACAAAAAAGGTTTGAGGGCATGGAAACAGTAGACTGCACTCTGGATTGGAATGCAAAATGGCTCTGCTGAGCACTGGTGCCCTTGGAGAGCCTCTCTGCCTCAGCTGTGTTAGCCGTGGCTCGCTTGCACGTCACCCAGCAAGATCTCCTCAATGTCTGCATCTTCCCTGCATGAAAATACTGTCTTGCTACTCAGTGGCAAAAAGCAATTGTTGCATTGCTGGTAACTGTGGCAAATAACAGAAATATAGGAGTTTCCTGATGAGTTGATGAGTCTCCATCACTGATCTGGCCAATCCTTGGTCTCCTGTCACGTTTCTTTTCAAAATAAGTGTTGTCCTTCCCCTCTGCCTCTTCAGACTTCTGTGCCTCTGTCAGTATGGAGAACTGATCTGCTTGTTCTGATCGTGGTAATGGTCTGAATTCAATTTCAGCTCTAAAAATGGGAAGCTCTGTTGATATCTTGTTGGCCAAAGCTAACAAGGCAAAAGTTTTCTTTTTAATACTGTGTAGGTGGGAATGTCCACATGTCAGTCTGTTGCTCTGGATATTCTTTGATATTTGTAGAAATGCAGATGGGAAGATTTACGGATCAACACCTGTTGTGGTTTGAGCTAGAGTCACATTTGTGACTAACTCAGTTGTGTTAAGTATCTTCATTTTCTGAAAGCTAACTGCATGTGTTTTAGATAGTGTCATTGGTGTGCAAAAAGGCCAATGCTTATCCCTACAGTAACCAAGACCATCCTTGAGCTGGTGGAAAAGGGCTGCACTTTCAAGGAGGGGTAGACAGGACAGGTGACTCTAAATTGACCAATGGAGTATTCCATCCTATATGCGTCATAATTGGTATAAAATTAAGAGACCACGAGGGTCTACCCTCTTCTATGGTGGCCAACATCCAGTGAGGACCTTGTCTTTCTGGTTGCTCCTGATCCCATATCTGTGCATTCCTGAATCCAGTTCTGAGTCCAACTCCCTTCTAGCCATGGAACCATCCCCTTGTGTCTGCTCTGCAGTGTTTGTGGTGACGTAAAGTCATAGAGGGGTGCGGGTGTGATCTTATATATCTGTATACATTTATAATAATAATAATTATTATTATTATTATTGCTGTAGTTCTAGTTTCCAATTTGCAAGTCTTTTTCCTGTCATTTCTCTGGGGGTAGGAGGGAAGGGATTTAGGAATCTAGCTGAACAGTTTTAGCTGCTGAAATTAGACTGGCTGGGCCTACACCATGACAGTACCTGAAAGGAATTTGAGAACTTCAGACTTGTCACGTGTTGATTGGACTGTAAGCTGGGACAGAGCTCTCTTGTCTTTATCCTGCTCTGTGCTGAAATGTGGCTGCTGTAAAGTAATTGGGAAGCATGTGCAGAGTGGGAACTCCTGGAGGGTATTCAGATTCACTGGCTTTAGATAAATGGATCTTGTAGATCTGATTTTGTCAGCAGGGACTGTATAATTGGACTCTTTTTGCATATTTCCTATCTGCAATATGTCTTCATTATCGTATGACTTTGCTGTAATGCAGACTTCTGAGGCCATGAGGACGTAACAGTTCTGTTCTGCCCCAATCTAACTGTGTCCATGACATCTGGAAACAAGATCAAAAATTCCTGGGGCCTCCTTTATCTGTTGTTGTTCCATATCATGGAGAAGTCATCCTTTTTAATATATTTATATATGTTTGGCTGTCTTATCCCATGAAGTGTGCTGGCATTTAGCTGTAACCTAATTTATTTATTCCCTTCTTGCCTTCAGAGTTTAGTCTTGCTTTAGATGGGACTTATTTGGGTGGCAGCTGTTCACACTGCAGCTCCCCTCCAGAACATAGATTCCTAGATTCCTTGTACTTACCTGTCAAAATAGGACTTCAGAGCAAAACAGATGGGTTGTCAGTTAGTTCTACTTTCTGTCTTTTGGTACAGTTATTTTCATTTATCTTCTGCTTTTGGCTGCTGTCTATGATGCTTGCTAGCAAAAACCTCCATGATGTCATTCTCTGCAGTTCATCTTGCTCCACTGGAGGAAGTGCTCATCTAGTCTAGTGCATGAGTTTTCATTAACACAACAATAGGGAGAAACTTTGGGCTGGCACAGCACAAATTGTTCATGACAGCAAGTGTAATTTACAGCAGGAATTTTCTAGTGACAAAGTGTCAAAATCTAGGCTCTAACATTGCTGTCCTCTGTGTGATTTGAAGAATCCTGATGGCATTGCACTGAAAATGAAATTGCTGATGATTTTGAGGCATAATTTAAGAACCACAACACCTTTTAACAGGTTCATGAAACATAGGATGTGTGCAAAAATTGTAAGCTGAGGTTTACCTTGCTGTTTATTCAGATGCTGCATTTTAATGATTCCTTACTGTCTGTTTGGAAGAGATTGTTTTTCCAAAGTGACGGGGGACAGGACAAGAGGGAATGGCCTCAAGCTCCGCCAGGGGAGGTTTAGGCTGAACATTAGGAAAGAAATTTTCACAGAAAGGGTCATTGGGCACTGGCAGAGGCTGCCCAGGGCGGTGGTTGAGTCACCTTTGCTGGAGGTGTTTAAGGGATAGGTGGACGAGGTGCTGAGGGGCATGGTTGAGTGTTTTGATAGGAATGGTTGGATTCGATGATCCAATGGGTCTTTTCCAACCTGATGATTCTATGATTCTATGATTCTGTAAAGGCTACGTGACAATTAAGTGTCTCATGTGCCCCTATGCTTTTCTCTTCTGATTACATTTATTAGTTTTTTATGCTGTCTGCGAGGCTTGATGGGTATTCTGCAGTGCCAAAGTATCAAGGCTTCAAGAGTACAAAATAGTAGAAAGCATTCATCATCTGTGTAACCTGGGGAAGTGTTTATCTGTGTGATGTGCACAGCTGAAGCCCATCATATTGCTCTTGGCAGCACTCTTACATAGGCGTGAAGTTTTCCAAACTCTCTCTGTTCGTTTCTGTTCAGGTCCTCACCCTCTGAACACGTTTGCCCTTTCTGTGCTGCTTGTCTTGACTGAAAGGTTATCTGGTGCAAAGGATACTCTGGAGGGCTGGGCTGTAACAGACACCTGTCTCCAGTAATACACCATACCCTCTTCTAATTGTGTTCTAGTGTCATCTGAGACATTGTGATCCTGTTTTTGAAACGGTGGAGGGGGAAAAGCCCCTGTTGGGACCTTTCTTCTAGAGAGACATAAGGAAAAGCTGTGGGACATCTTGATGCTTTAAGATCTGGATGCTGTTGCCTAAAAGTTGACTGTGCCTTTAAGAAAACCCAAAGTATTTATATCTGATTTCTATCTGAAATCATGTTTACCCTACAGCGTTTATTAAACCTGGATTAGTTTTCCTCCTCTCTTTCTTCTTTTTTGCTGCAGGGGTTTGCCAGTAATACGTTATAATTGGTAGTCTAAGGCTGTGTGGGCTGGGCTGGCCGTGCTGCCACGCTCCTGCCCGTGCTGCCCTCGGGCTGTGGCCAGCTGAGCCTCAGCTCCCGGAATCCCTGCTGCAGGAATCCAAGCTGCTGTGGAGAGGCTCAGCCTTGCAACTGAGTTCAAAAATAATAATTACAAAGCCTTAATTACTGTCTGTCTCTCTGCCCTCTCTCTCCTCTCCATTACTCTGAAGGGTTCCTCCAACAGAGTAATTAGCATCACGCTGTCACATGGCAGTCTTGTGCTGTTTTAAAAAAATAAGATTTCTGTGTCTGTTACCTTTTATTTTGCATGAAGATTGAGGCTTACTTGCTCTTTTTAGTCCTATGATATTTTCGTAAGGACTGGCTTGGCTGAGGTGAGTGCTATGAGTCACACAGCTCTGTCGCTGCTGATTTTTCATCTGATCTTCTTCAACAACAAACAGTTCCAGCCTGCAGCCCAGGGAGCTGGTGGGCTTATTGTCATGATGCTTTCAGAGGCAGAATTTGGTGCTGATTCAGGCCTGAAATGTTGCTTGGCTTAAGTAGTCACAAATGTAATTCTCAGAGAAACTTGTGTATCTGACATCTATGTCTTGGCAAGTCTGGAAAAAGTTGTTGCAGTCTGAGCTGCCCAGAGGGTATATTACGTGAGGGAGACTCAAGGACATGGATGCCTGATGTGACCAGCTTGTGCAGATAGTAGAAAGGTGCTTGGTAAATGCGTGTGTCCGTGTCTGAACAATGGAGATTTATGTGTTGCTGTAGTTTGTTTCTCTTAAAATCATAGGATTGTTAAGGTTGGAAAAGACCTCCAAGATTGTCAGCCCAACACCACCAGCCTTCTAAACCATGCCCTGAAGTGCCACATCTACACATTTTTTTAACATCTCCAGGGATGGTGACTCCACCACTTCCCTGGGCAGCCTGTTCCAATGCTTCACCACTCTTTCAGTAAAGAAATTTTTCCTCTTGTCTTATAACTTGTTACTTGGGAGAAGAGACCAGCAGCCAGCTGTTGATCTTGCACTACTTCTGGCATCCCTCGCATTTGCTGGTGTTAACAGGCACAGCCACCTTGGTTGTTTCCCCCCTGCAGTTATCTCTGGGGTTCTCTTCCAGCTGTGAGAAGTACCAAAATAAAACATTAAAGACCTGGGAATCTGGGGAGTATGAGAGTTGTTCTTGGTCTGACAGTAAATCATGGATGTGGGCTATGAGGCCATAAGATTTTGAGGAGGAATGCCATGTTCCTGGAAAAGTACAAGAGAAGATGTTTCTAGTAGGTTGATCTTACTCTGTTAGTGTAGTCAGCTCAGCTGTCTGGGCCAGGACTCCTTCTAGGGGAGGGGGTGAACATGTACAGTGCATGTATCCCCATATATCCACATCTTAATTATAATATTTACATCATATCCTGCTTACACTAGAAATTTCTGTTGACTTGTCAGTGCCAACCCAAGGCATGAGAAGGGGTTGTGTGTTTGGTTTTTTTTGTCCCCTTGCACAGACACGTCATACCAGCTACACCAAATCATGTGTGCTGTATTCTAGTATATCTAGTGCTGCTGTATTTTAGTTTGTTCAATGAACTGCATAGGGTAAAATTAAAAGTAAAAGCCCACAGAAATATTGAAAATTCTTATAATCCTTCCAGTCTTCACTAGGAGGTTTTTGTTATGCAGTTGCATCAGCAAAACTAAAAGTGGAATGTCATTTTCTTTCTCCCTCAGCTGGGTGATTCATATCTAAGAGATTATTGTCTTGAGTGTGTTACAGCATTTTAATGATCAGCAGAGCATATTCTCAGAATATTTTTAAGGGTTGAGTAAATAAGAACCATCTTTCCTGTAGATAAAAACTTATCTCTTCTTGTTCTACTGCAGTCTTTTCTGCTGATTTTACTTGTTTCCTGTTGGAAAACTCTGGTTAAATTCAGTTACCACCTAAGAGAATTGCATAAGTGCCCAGCAGTAATGTCTTAAAAATGAGATTAGTGGATGAAACTAATGCCACCTATGCGGTCTTGGGCTGTAAAGTCACCTAAACATAAGATGCTTCATCTAGAAATGGTTTGCATTGGTCGTAGGCGTGCAGAGACAGCACCACAGTTGTTCTTTATTTGCCACATTTTGCTTTTCTAATGAATTGAGCTGTGTTTTGGGTTGAATTTACTCTGAAAAGATGTTCTTCTTAGGAATGGGGATGCTGATCCAGACCACTGGCTAACCCTCATGTGTCAGGTTTATCCATCATTGCTATAGGCTGGATGCAAGCTGATGTTCTATTGCATCTGTCTTCTGCCTTCCCAGTTCATGAGAAAAAAACATTCCACCACTTAAAAAAATGTGTTCTGTGTGGTTGATTTTGTCCAGACTCAATGCCTATATGAAGGAGAAAACATACACCGGCACTCACACGTGGTTGTTGCCTTTTCATGCAAGCTACTCTGGGTGTTTTCTTTGTGGGGTTAAACTGTGAAACCTGTTAAAGCTTCAGTTTAGTGCACAGGGAATTTTACTTTCATGAGATGAAGTACACTATCATGCTGTTTGAAGGTAACTGCTGCTGTTTGGCTATTCAGGGTGTTTTGTTTGCATATCTCTCCCCTAACCTCTGCCCCTTAGAACTTTTCGGAGATCTTGGGAAAAGTTGAGGGAGTCACTGACAATGAAGAAAGCAGGACGATCACAAGAAAAGGGATGTTGTCCCAAAGTGCAGACAGCTCTGAGCTAGGTTAGCAGTCATCCTTAGCGTTTTTACTTCTTGGAGTACTTAAGGAAATCTTTACAAGAAATCTCTTCATCATTTGCATCCATATATGGCAGTTTGGGTAGGCTTTTTTTTTTTTAAGCAATCGAAGGACCGAAATGTTGCTGTTGAAGTGTTTGTTATGAAAACAGAGGTCTTAAACTTGCTTTCTGTTGGACCTTAGTCCTTGGAAATATTTTAGGTTCCTTGCCAAAGTGTGTTTCCCGTTTTACAAAGTTAAGCTCCGAATGAAGGGTTGAATCACTTTATCTTTGTGTTGATTTTCAGAGCATTAACAGCAATCCAGCGTGGGGCATTTAAAATACACTATGTTCTTCAGTTTTTCTCGACACCAGTTTTAACTGGGTTAAACCCTTGCAAGAATGGAATGTGTTGCTTTGTACTTGCTCTGATGGACAAGTTCTGGCAGATCTGATTGCAGTGTAACGAATTCCTCCTTGTCTGCTATGGGTTCGTGGCTGTTAGACTCATCTTGAACATCTTACTGGTGGTTTTTGCCCCAGAACTGGTGAGAAGAGAATAGATGACTTGCTGATGCTGTTTGTCCTGCTAGCAGAAGCTTGTCCTGCTGGCCCAGCCTAGCTGAAGTGCCAGTGAGGTTTCATGTTAGCAGTGAACGGATGCACTGTCTGGCTGGAAGGAGTGGTCCTGGATCGATATTTGTTCCTTGCTGTGCAATCCTGCATGCTAGTGCTAGTGTTAGCCAGGCTGTTCATTATGCTTCCGAGACTCTCAAACCAGTAGAATAATACTTACCATCTCTTGGACAGTAGGATTCAGCTCCCCGGAGTTGTTTGTTGCAGGCTGTGTGAGTGTTAGAGGAGCTGGTGGCCAGAGCAGGGTTGAGGGGGAGCAGAATTGTCCCTTGCCCTGGGACAACCATGCCGGTGGCTGCATGGCTGCAGAGGCAGCACGTGTCTCGTTCTGGTGTTTCTGCCACTAGTGTGGTACAGGGTGGGTGCCTGGGGACATTAGCACCCTAGGCTGTCACAGCTCACCCCTGCCCCTGGCTTGCCAGAGCCCTAAGGGAGTAGTTTTTTGAACTGGAAAATAAAATACCAAAACACTCAGGCAGTTCAGATCCCCAGAAGAGAGACAGTGCCTCAGTTGGAGGTTTCAGTCTTTACCTTTTCAAGTCCATGAAAGGTAGAGGGGCTGAACTTTCAGAACTGCCTCAGTAGCGTGTGTGATGGTCACCCGGCGTCTCCCAAATCAGGCTGGTGGTCAGTGGGCTCCCTGCTTTAACCCTTGTGAGGCACAGAAGGCAGGCAGAAAGAAGTGGAGCCACACGTTCTTCAGTCTACTAAATGGAGGATGTTGATGGATAAGAAAAACGTTGCAGAGTTTCCTAAAAAGGAAGCTTGTCTAAAAATCCAGTAAATGTTGTGTTTTCAGAAGATTTATGTGGCTGCGTCAAGTTTAAATGTCAGAAAAGTATTTAACAGTAAATGAAAAAAAAAAAAAGCAGAGTAATAATTCACGCTTTCTGAAGGAAAGCAGTTACCTCCTGCCTAGAAACTTCCTCTGTAGATAGGGTTTGATGAACATGTCTTTACATGATTTAGAAAAAAGAAGAGTTAGAAGTCAGGCCTACTCACAATAAGCAAAGACAGTAACAGAAGACTGATGGTTCCCATTAAAGATGAGTAATTTCTACAGGAAGAAATGGCTTCATCAGTCACTACAACAAAGAAAAACAGATGTAGGAAACAGGACTGCAAACCAGACAAAACCATTAGAGAGAATATATACCTTTCGGAGCCATAGCCAGGAAGAACTACGTGGAAATAGGTATGAGATATATGTTCTTTTATGCAGCAGGTTTTCAGTAAATTTGCCTGTTTTCTGGTGATTGAAATGTTTGGTCCATAGCAAGTTTTTTTTGAATAATCATGGAAAAAAGAAGTGCTTCATTGTGAGCAAAGGCAAAGATGGGTCACAGTGATGACAGTGGTATCAATGCTTATCACTCATATTGCACATAGACACTGCCAAAAATAGGCATTAGCCCTTCCTTGCACTCTCCTGACATGGGAGAGTTTGGGGTCATGAGAAATTTGTATTGGGACATGTAGGTTCTTTACTGGAGTAACAAAACCAAGACTTCTAGTCTCTGACCTGGTGTGCAAGTGGTAGACCAGGCAAAGGTTCTGAATATGCTGTTATGTGGGCTGCTGATTCTGCTTCTTCACCAGGCACGTTGTTTACATAGATAAATCTGTGCTGCATTTTTGGCGATGGTATTGTTGTCATTGGTATCATACGGGTGAAATTGGGATGCATTGAACTTAAATTTATTTTGTTGTATTATATCTTATTGAAGCATGAATGGGCCCTTAATGCTCTCTAAAAGCTATGATGGTTTCGTGTTCTGGTTGTTAATTTTTACCACTACTTAGCTCATTTTGAGGGCTTATTAGCAGGCTCTTCATTCAGTGACATCGTTGCACTTTTTTAATCAGCCTTCTAGAATTTAACACAGAATATTACATGTAAGGATGAGAACATTATTACTTCATTCTTTTCACTCTAGTAATTTTTATATTACAGTGAACACACTGATTAAACATTTATCTGGAAAAGGCCATGATGAAAGGAAAACGTAATTAAATATAGGAACTAAATGTTGGAACTCCTGACTTGAGGCTGAACTGATAAATGAAATTAAATTCACATGGCAGAGAAAAGGTATTGTAAAACTCATTTGGTATTGCATTTTAATTTTTTTTCACCTAGCTCTACACAACAAGCTGCATGTATCAACTACAGGAACTGATTCCTTGAAGGTCTCACTTAGAGCCCACTTATTGTAATTGTGTTATACCAGAGTTGCTTGGTCTTTGGAAAAAATTAAAAAGAATCATCTGCATTTGAAACTCAAGCAGCACTGGTGCAGGAGAGCTAGGTATGGCACAGTTTGGGGCTCCTACTCCAATTTAAAACCAAAGCAAACAAAAGACCAGCTAGCATTTTAACTTATAAACAAGATTGCTAAAGAGAAATAAACCTGTGGCCCCCATATGAATACAGGTGTCGGAGCAGGTAGGCAAACACGGTGCTTGGTTGCCTCCAAGGCAGCGGAGCTGGGCCAGGGCTTGTCTTTGAAGGCTGCCTGTATCTGTCCTTCCCGTGTGCGTGTTCAGGCGTCTTGGCACCTGCTGTAGCTGAATCAGGAAGACAGAATAGACTTTCCTGTCAGACTAATTATAGTCCTCTAAAGAGATTAATTAACCCTTCTTTTCCTACAAAGGGACTTTATCAGTGAATGCCATGTTGGGGAGAGGCTGCAGAATTACCTGCCACCTGGGATTGCTTCCAGGGATCAGCAGTAGCAGTGCAATGACTTGCAGCCAGTCTCATGTTGGGCAGATAGCTTGGTAACCAAACCACATGTAGGAAAAGTGCTTCCAGAATTACGCTGTGAGCCTGAAAGTACTGCATAGCTGGCAGTGGATTTAGGCAGCAATGTGAGATACAGTTACAAAAAACAACCTATAATTAAACATTTGGGGAAATTAAAATCAATGTATGTTTCTTGCTTTCTGCTTTATACTTTCCACTAAGTGCTTTCCATCTTCTATATCTATAGCATGGTTAAATTACCTTTCCTTCTTTCCTTCCTTCCTTCCTTCCTTGGAATGGTTGGCTGTTTCTCTGATGTGATGCTGTCTTGTTAGATATGGGATGTGTTTTGTCCTCTTGGAGTACTGATGAGCTGCCAGTGGTAATCGGTACCTTGTGAAGTGTGGGTGTTGGGGATGCAGACCTTCTCACTGCTCTGCTGTGACTTTTGAATCAGTTCCATGGGGAGAAAGGGTGGGGAGGATCGTTTTCCCCCTAGCTGTACGTTAATTATTGTGCCATCTGTGTCACTGAGGGTGTTGGTGGGATTTTCGGTGTGACAGGAGACAGTGGTGTGCTGGAAAGTGAACAGTGGCTAATCCAGTTCCTTACCCAGGGGCTAGTTCATGGCTCCTTAGGAAGGAAGGGAAGCTGAGTCCCTGTGCTGCTCAGCTCCCCTTCTGGCTGGGTTTTCAAAGCACAAGCCAGTGTGGGAGTGAGCGGTGGTGCCTACGGAGTCCAGCTGAGGGTAACAAATGAAATATTATCTTGGAAGTAGGAACCAAGTGTGAAAAAAACCAAACCCCTAAAGCAATTAATCTTTATGTTTCCTTAGTGTCCGTGTCTTCTCTTCTGGTTTTGATTAGCCATGGTTAACACAGCTAGGCACTCAACTCCCCTGAGTTCCTCTGATGTAAGCAGGATGCTCTGCATCCACGGAGGATGAGAGGCCTGAGCAGCTCGGTGCTTTCTGTGTCCCTCATCTGCCTGCTCGGCCACAGCTGCAGTACCTGAGCTGTCAAAGTACCCTGTGTTGGTTCTGCCTCATTGGTACGAACATGGTTTTCAGCACTTGATGTGGTTTCCCTCTGGAAATTTTTGTGCCCAGTTGATGTTCTGCTGGAGAGCCTTTAAGGAGAAGTGTTTTCTGTATGTACGTGTATAAACATCTTTGGTTTTGCAACCAGATTGAGAGCTTGGTGGCATTTTTCATGCAGCCCTGACTTGATTTTGTGGCACCTGCCTTGGGGAGGGGCTGGGACTGATGTTCACAGCCTGACCCTTTGCCTCCAGAGGAGACAGCAGACAGCAGGGACTGGAAATGAACAGTCACAGCAGAGAGTAAGTGTGAGCAGGGATTTTGAAATTTGACTTTTTGAATGAATGGTGGATATGTACATGTGACCCTAGTGCTGTGATGTCATACAGACTTACGAATGCCTGGTTTTCTGTTCATCTAAATGCCTTTTTTTGGTGGAACAGGATGAAGAGAAGAGCACAAACCATTTTTCCTGTTTTCTTGTAATTCCATTTATCCTGATGCCTAGGAGTTCATTTGCAGATCTCATCACCAATTCTTCTATAAATGTCAATTTACTTATGAAACTTAATAATGCTGTCACTCAACAAAAGTACTGGAGAAATATTTCCAGTCCTTTGCAAATGTTGAGAGCATAAAGCCTGAAAATATTTGAAAGGAGACTCAATCCTATAGCAATTTTACATGTGCTTTACTGTGCTTGTTTCTTAGACTAAGTCAGCATCCACCTGTATAAAGTGCTTTGAAACTGTTGGATGAATCATAGAATCACTAGGTTGGGGAAGACTCTTAGATCATTGAGTCCAACCATTACTATCTGCCACTAAACCATGTCCCTGAGCACGTCGTATACTCATCTTTTAAATACCTCCAGGGATTTAATGAAATGTTGAAGAAACATTGCTGTCCCCAACTTCAAAGCCCTAGTGGCTTTGAGCTCCGACTTGGCAAAGGGAAATGTGGCAGTTCTGGCAGCTTCTGCTGAGCGGTTGAACTAGTGAAAGGCTGATCTCTGCTATGCAGCAGGTATTCAAACCTACTCACTAGTGCTGCCACCGGGTCTGGTACTGGAAGACTGAGGGACAAACCAGTCATGGGTTGTTTCAGGTGCTAGGAGGTGTGGTTAGAGCACCTGCAAGTTTGACCTACTCAGTAGGTGTGGTGTTTTGCCATGTGCAGTTCTGTCAGTCTCCTGCTACCTGTTTAGCTCCGCTCATCAATACTCGGTTTCGTTGTTCTGTTTGGAGGTGGCGGCGCACACGTTTTTTGGCACTGATATGACTTTCGACGCTTGTCAAAATGAACAGTGGAAATAAGTAAGAGCAGTATGGACTTGCGCCTCCATGAGCCAAGCCCTGGGGATGGGCAGCTCCAGGGGAGGTACTTACCGACTCCTCTGCTCCACCACTGTAGCACACACTGTGTATAAAACATGGACTGTCTGAGATACCTGCGATGGCTTTGGCAGAACAAAATGGCAGAAATATTAATCTGTCCACTTCTACTGATTTATGGATTTTGTTGTAGTTGTCAGTGTCACCTTAGCAGAGGTTTGCAACTGCAGCATTTTGTTTACTTGTCAATTTTTATCGACTTGTAGATTACACAGTTCTGATATGCTATAAACCAGCAAATTAATCCCCTTACAGGTTTCAGGAATCTCCTGCTTGTTCAGAGTGCATCGTTTTTCTTCTCCTGTCGTGCAAACAGACTTGTAATTTGTTCATTATCTGGAACATCTTAATTAGAATTTGAATATATGATGGTGTTTGAGCAGCAATGTTTGTGAGAAACGATTAGGAGAAATAAATGTGAGAAGAGGTTTTCTACTCATAAGAATAAAATTTCTTACCACCTTCTTTTAAAAATATCAAAACCTGCAGACTCCTGATCTTTAACAGATACAGTTCTTAATCTCCTTTTCATTACGTTGTTTCTAAATTTCAGTGAGGCTTGTGGGGTGAATTGTACTCAAGCTGGGAAAACATATTCACCTTCACGACAGGTCTTGTAATTTTTTTAAGCTGAGCAATGTGACAGTTCTTCATGAAAGCATGAAAACTGAGTCATGTTTCATGAAAACAGCAAGAGAGCATCTTGCTGTCTCTCCTGAGTCACAACACACTGGTGCTGCTGGCACACATAATGTGGCTAATTAACAGGGATGCATTCAGTAGGCAAACCAGGTCTGAGTTCCATCTGTACACCTGGTGAACCTTCCCTACACTGTACATTTCAGGACTTGGGTTTCACTGATAGCCCTCAATCCGGCTATTCTACTCTAATCCACTCTTAAACACAGATGTAATTCTTTTTATGTGACTAAAAAACCTGACTTGCTGGAGCGAGTAGGTAGTCCGTCTTTTATTTCTTTGGTTACTCCTGCTGTACTATACACAAAGGATGAATCTTTTTCGAGTGACATTGTTGTGGAAAGGTGGAGTTGGTATCTGTGTGAATGTAGCCAGGAGTGAAGCTGCAGGGGGCACAGGTGGTGGTCATCAGAGGGCTTGTATGTTTGAATATCCTCAAGCTCTCTACTTTGCTACTTGTAGCAAAGAGGAAGAACACAGTATTTATTCCTCTTTGCTTTCCGATATTTGTCAATGATTTTTTTTTAGCAGTCATGATTCTTCCCTGCAAAATTGTAGCTCAGCAGGAAGGATCAGTTTGACATAATGGCTGTAAAGTGTAGAGGGGCAGATTTAGACTTGACGTAAGGAAGAAATTCTTCACAATGAGGGTGGTGAGGCACTGGCATAGGTTCCAGGGAAGCTGTGGCAACTCCATCCCTGGAGGTGTTCAAGGCCAGGTTGGATGGGGCCTTGGGCAGCCTGGTCTGGTGGGACATGTCCTTGCCTATAGCAGGGGGGTTGGAATTTGATAATCTTTAAAGGTCCCTTCCAACTCAAACTGTTCTATGGTTCTGTGATTAATTGTCAGAAGAGGAAAAGAGCTGGACTTGGTCAATGACAAAGACTTAGGTGGTTGTGAAGATCAGAAGATGTCAGATTTGCACACCGAAGAGTATGTTGGCTTGAGACCATGCGCAGTGCTACAGACTAGGGGAAATCTGGCTAGAAAGCTGCCAGGAGGAGAAGGACTTGGGAGTGTTGGTTAACAGCTGTCTGAACATGAGCCAGCAGTGGCCTAGGTGGCCAAGAAGACCAATAGCATCTTGGCTTGTATCAGAAACACCGTGGCCAGCAGGTCCAGGGAGGTTATTCTCCCTCTGGATTCAGCACTGGTGAGACCGCTCCTTGAATCCTGTGTTCAGTTCTGGGCCCCTCACCACAAGAAGGATGTTGAGGCTCTGGAGTGAGTCCAGAGAAGAGCAACGAAGCTGGTGAAGAGGCTGGAGAACAGGCCTTGTGAGGAGCGGCTGAGAGAGCTGGGGGTGTTTAGCCTGGAGAAGAGGAGGCTGAGGGGAGACCTTATTGTTCTCTACAACTACCTGAAAGGAGGTTGTGGAGAGAAGGGTAATGGCCTCTTCTTCCAAGTGACAGGGGACAGGACGAGAGGGAATGGCCTCAAGGTCCGCCAGGGGAGGTTCAGGCTGGATATCAGAAAGAAATTTTACACAGAAAGGGTCATTGGGCACTGGCAGAGGCTGCCCAGGGAGGTGGTTGAGCCCCCATCCCTGGAGGTGTTTAAAAGATGGGTACATGAGGTGCTCAGGGACACGGTTTAGGGACAGAGGAATGGTTGGACTCAATGATCCAAGAGGTCTTTTCCAACCTAGTGATTCTGTGAGACTGAACGTAACTGCTCATTTCCAGCCTGAGTCGAATGTGGCTGGAGGCTGACTAGTGATGTCCAACTGTGATTTTCTTTCCCTCTTATCTCTGTTTAACACTGCTTAGCAAACTCAGAATGCATTGTGGTCAACATTTGCTCTCTTAATACAGCAAGCTGAATGAAAGCTGGAGTCAGATAACCCAAAACTGTAAAAAGACTTGTGTATTATCAGTTGTTAACTTCCTACAAGAGCAAGCTGTGTTGTGTGGTACTTCAGTTATCTGAAACAGAGCGGGCTAGTGGGGTTGGGTGCAGCCATTTAGAAATGAGATTTGTTTTTTTTTTTTTTCTTCACAGAAACATGCTTACAGTATTTCCTGAGGCTTTTCTCAGAATCTATGTCAGTGCA
The DNA here is from genome assembly GCA_033459285.1 of Clamator glandarius. Lineage (NCBI taxonomy): Eukaryota > Metazoa > Chordata > Aves > Cuculiformes > Cuculidae > Clamator > Clamator glandarius. Next base: position 1,809,378 of record JAUNZM010000086.1, read on the forward strand.
GCAAGTAGGCTAGTGGCAGCTCCATCTCGGGGAGTGGAAATGTAGCACACTGACACTGTAATATCTTTATACAATGACCTAGATTCAAAATGTATTGTTCTTGGCTTGCAGAAATCTTTTCAAATATTTAATATGACTTGGAGCTGTTTTTTTTCCTCTTTTAGAGACAGAAATAAAATTCCAGTGAGAAATACTTAAAATGCCTCTAGGACCCAAACAGTTTCAGGGACCAGAGGAACAGTTAGAATTAGAATACAACAGAAACATGCAGGCTGCCCCTATAGTCTACATACTGCTGGGGCATGGAAAAGGATGAGAGATTTCCTGTGTTTCATTCTGCTGCTTATGTCTGTGTGGATTTCACCTTCTAAATTTTATATAATGTCCAGCTTACAGGTTAGAAGTCTGAATTAGATTTCAAATGAGACCATTGAAAATCCAGATTGCCTCACTCAAAGCATGCGGAAGGGTAGCTCCTTCCTCTTGAGGCCTGGAGTGGCAGGACCAATGCAGTCCCAGTTTTGGTCCAGTCACATCTGAAGTCTAGACCACAGAGCTGGCTTGTCCAAAGTGGGAGAGCAGGGTGCTGTGGGTGTCTTGTCCTCACCAGGAGAACATCGCTGCTTTTCCACCCCTCTCTCTAGTTTCTGCCTCCAGATTCTGCCTATGTTTAAACAGCCTGAAATAATTTGTACAGGCATCTCACTGGGATGCAGAAGGGTACATCCAACTTTTTTTTGCTAACATTAAGGGTAGTCCTGTGGCTTAAAAAGCTCTCTGCCAACTTTCATTTTAGCTGAGTGCATAAGGACCGAATTCCCCTTGGGCAAGTCCTGTTCACTGTGTGGTTTCAGTGAGACTTTGCAGATTGTGGAGAGAAACTGTTGTCCTATTTGTTTTACCCTAGAGGAGAAGGGAATCTGGAGCCTCTGTGAAGTGGCTGCAAGCAGAAGTCCTATACTTTCCAGTGCAGAAGTCTCTGTGAGAGCAGGTCAGCAGACAGTGGGAACATGCTGCTTCCTTTTTTTCCTTCCTTTATAAATTCTTTTTTTAATTCCTTGCAATCATGGAGAATTAAGATGGTGAGATTGCACAACCTTTCCCACTCTTTGGAAACCTTTGCCATCCCTCTGAAAGGTCACAGAGCACTAACCATTGCTTTCAGTCTCTTCATGTAGTTTGAAAGTTTTTGCCATCACCTTAAATGCAGCGAGGGTTAGATGGCTGTTAAATACGTTCTGTTTGTCCTATCCTGAAAATCTATAGTCTATAACGCAGCTAGACTACGCTATCCTTCATAACTTTCTGAAGTGCTAGGCAGCTAGCGAGTGGCAAGCTACATATACCAGCATAAACAACAGGACATCAGAGAAGGAGACATACAGATCTGGAATTATGCTTTGTCGCCATGCAAGATCTTTACGAGAACTAAGAGGAAGGAGGCTGTGAGATGCAGCAAGATTTTCTTGGTTCAGCAGATCACAGCGACAAGGGTCTGAGAGTGAACAAACAAGGTGACAAAACAGGACAGTACAGTGTTTTACCAAACTGGCTCCTTGAGGAAGAGGCGAGCAAGTGAAGAGCTCAGCCTGGGCTTTGCTTTAGATTCTCTCAGATCTCGTTATCTTCTGATGCGTTACTGGAGTCTCTTGTAAAGAGCTATGAAAATGAATAAAAAATTATTATGAATTTAGTTCCACAGACTCTGGTTTGGCTTTTATATGGGATTTAGAAACGGAACTGTAAGGGCAACACCTACTTCTTGACTTCATGTTGCAGGGTTCGTATCCAATAGCATTATCCCCAAAATACATCTCCTTACCCAAGAAGGCATCTGGAGTGACTCCTTTACAGTGCAGATGTGTTCTCCACGCTCTTCTTCCAAAACCAACTTCTCTGACAGGCAGAATGACTGGAGGAGGTCTCAGTTCAAAGGACATGTTTGAATACCACAGGAATCCGTGGTGTTGTCGCCAGAGTGGGTGGCCAGGGAATCATAAAAGAGCAGGAAAGTCAGGCTGGATTGGGAAATCCTACTGTTAGTTTCGGTTTTATCGTTTAGCTAGTCTGCTGTAATTCAGCTTTCCTGATCTCATTAGGCTGTTACTGCCTCTTTCTGCTGTTGTCATTAAAGAGAGGTTGTGAATAATGCCCTGCTTACTGGCATGGGCAAAACTGAATGTAAAGCACATTGCCCCTGCCTCGACAATATGCACTTACATGCCTTGGCTCATTAGTGGTAGTGGGTTGCTTTTGTTTTGTAGTAAGGTTGTATGTTTACTGGGCTCAATTTGACAAAACTAATACTGGAATATTTACAAAGAAGCTGGAGAGGATTTTGTGATCTGTAGTCTTTAGAGACTCAAGGTACAGATTTGTTATTTTTTCACATACAATCTCTGTCTAAAAAAATAATTATTTTGTACAAGCTTTAAAGTATTCCTTTATGGCAAGCATTTGGCATCAGACTCATGGTGCATGACAGGACAATGCTGAATAATAATGTTTTTCAATTTTGAAGTGAAATGGCTCACACAAAATAGATGAGAGGTGGAAGTGTTAAGCTACCTAAGTTTGATGAACTTTCTTTCAGCTGTAATAAGCTATGACCTCTGTAGCAAAATAAAAAATGTGGTTTAGATTACAAGTGGCACCTGCAGTTTGAGATTAAAAGGGGTTTTGTAAAAACTGGCTTGCTCTGCTCCCTACTCTCCCTTTTCTGATTTGCCTGAGCCCTTTGTTTTACAGAGGGACATTGGAAGCAGACAGCACTCTTTCCCACTCTTGTGTTCCTTCTGCTCACTTGGTGATTCTTTGCCCTCCTCTGTTGCAAGAAGGCTTTTATGAGTCTCTGTCCGGAAGGGAGTGGGGCTTGTCTTGACCTTGTTGGGATGGTCATTCTGTGGCTGAGCACCCCCAGGCTGAGCACCCCCTGGTCAAGCCTTTGTCTCTGGAAAAGAAAGCTCTTTTTAGGCAATGATTATCCAAGACCAGTGGGGATCAGTGTGTTTAGATGTGACATGGACAGAGAGAGGGTCTGTAATTCAGCTGGGCTCTATCTGAGTACAGACCTTACCACTTGGCTTGTATGGCAGGAACTAGGACTGACAGAGAAAAGAGCTGCATGTATGAAATAAATGAGCTGTGCTGGGAACTGGGGTGCTGAGTCCCTTTCTCATCTTCCTTCTTAGTGCTGGAGGGTGTCAGCAAGAGATGGTAGCTGTGACTGTGGAAGCTCCTTGAGAAGTAGAAGGAGGAAGATTCACATCCTGCTTCCTCAGCTGATGAGAATGCATATTTCGGCCTCATGCTTCTCATTCAAGATTAATTTTTCTCAGATATGGAGATGTATTTAGTGCATGGGGTTGTGTGAGGTGAACAGAAGGCTCACACTAATTCTCTAAACTGTGACAAGAGTCTTGGAAACATCTTGCAGCCTTTCCAGAGGTTATCCAAACAGGTGTTTATAACATATAATGATAACTTGTTGGAAGGAAGAGTGTAATAGCTCATTACAGCTCTCAGGCTCATCTTTTTTTTTATTTTGAGTCTGTGCGAAGTCATTTTGAAGCTTCTGGATTTGTCACAGTCAGATGCATCATGCTGAGAAGATCCTGAACTGGTTTCTGAAGTCAAGCCAATTTTGAAGTCTTTTTCAATTTGCATTTAATTTATCCGGCCTGGCTACCTGACATTGCATTCATATGCAAAACTTGATTTTTTACATTTTTTTTCCTGTCATCTTCAGTAGTTTGGTTGATGATGAGTGTGAGGATGTTATCAGGATATGTTGAATCAAGCTAACTTTGCTAATCTGTTCCAGATTCAAAATAGAGGTAGGACATCTGCTTTGGTTGTTGAGCAGAGCTCCATGCCAACTGTAGCACACTTAATGCAAAGAAAGAGATGAAATGCTGCTATGGACTGATCTGCATGTTCACACATAGTTACTCTGCTATTAATGGAAATAACACTGTCATCAGCATTGGTAGTTAAACATTTTTAATCTGAATTTTATACTAGCTGTGCAGAAGGCAGCTGCTGAGACTAAAATCTGCAAAGGATTTCACTGTTTCATGAAAACAGTACTAGCTGACCACGGTGCTCTTCAAGAGCTCTATAAGCTCCACAAGCCTCTAAGAGAAACTAGAAAACATAAACAGCTTTTAAAACATGTTTGACACCTGCTATGTATGAGAAAGTAAGCTGGGAGGTGTTCTGAGTTTTTCTGGACCTGGCAATAGACTGTTGGGATGATGCTCATTCCCCAGAGGAATGTCCTGCACTGCAGTGCTGAGGAGGCAGGCAACGGGGAGGCTTTGTGTGAGGTGTGCAGTGCTAGGGCAAGTTACTTGAACCCCCACAAGATCCACCTGTAACATAATGGCAAGACCAAGCAAGTCAGATGTTTCAAATTTTACTCAAGTCCCTAAGATGTCTTGTCCCTCCCTTATGTCACTTTTGTGATCCCAGAGGTTTGCTGTCACCTGGGGCTTGGTCCCTGTGACAGCAGGACCTTGGAAGTATTGCAGACCACTGCTAAGAAGATGAGGTTCAGGAACATGCAAAATTGTGACTGTAAAATATATCCATCCTTAACAGAAACTCGATGTGTGAACTCATGTGAAGGAAACGATAGCTGTAATTACATTCTGATGAGTGCATGGCATGGGGTCTGAAAGTTCAGCTGGGGTTATGCCATGTGTTAATGTGTTTCTACACAAAGGCACTGAACTCCCCTTGAACTTCTGTAAATATATATATTAATATTGATTTCTCTGGAAATTTCTCTAGTGCCATGTGCCATACTATTTGAGTAATTGCTCCTCTTATGGTATAATATCCAGCTGAAATGCAAGAAGATGCCTCTTCTCCGATTTTTATTGGAACTGCAGTCTGCTGTAGCTTATCCTTTTTGCACTGAGCTTTGTATTTATGTAGGTGGGGTGTGAATTTTGTTTGGGCTTTTTTTGCCTTAGTGCGTTCGTTCCCTTACCTACTGAAGCCTGCAGAAAGAATCCCTTTGACTTTCAGTGGCCATTGAGGTAGATGAGGTTTGAAAGTGATGGTCTCCTGCAGTTCACTGCTTGCAACTCAGCCAAATTGGTAACCAGTGTCCTGGTTTGTGTTGCCTTTAGTAGAACAGAAATGCCTTCTTCTTGCATGCAGCCGTTCAAGCTCTCTGTATCTTGGATGTGGAAACAACATTTTATGTATTGCAAATTGCTCTCATGTTCCCTTTAAATGTTTTCCTGTGTAGGCTGAATAGCTCCGATCTGTTTAGATTTTCCTGTAAATCATGTTTTACAGCTCTGTTTTGCTCCTCAAGGTGCCCCAAACCAAATGTTTCACTCTAGTCACAGCCTAAGCAGGACTGACCAGCACGGAAGAATATGTTTTGCAAGCCATATTCCTATTTTAAGGTCGCTTCCTCTTTCATAACATTGTTCTCATACATTCTGTTAGTAAACTGCAGTCCCAAATTCATTCTTACACAGAATTGCTATGTAACAACCTGGATTTTCTTGCTCAAGGGCACAGTGTGTTCTGCACTTGGAACAATGTCATCGTCTCCCTCCAGCCCAGTTGTTTAATTTGTCAAGATGGTTGTAAATTCTGATCCTGCCCTCCAACGTCCTTGTAGTTGCTTGTAGTTCAGAAGTATCTGCAAATTTATTAAGGCGCAGCCTGTTTCATAGCTGCCTTCTTTGTGTATACATTAATATAAACCAGATACCGTTAACCAGCGGAAATCCTAATCTCACCGAGTAAGATCTTACAGGATCAGAGGCCACTTTATAGTTCTCTAAATCAGGATTAATTTTCTAAAAATGAAAGGCTTTTTATTAGAGTGTATGATGAGTATCAGTGCATGCTGCATATATCAGATATAGCACTTAATTACAGAACAGAGAGAGATTCACTGGACTGTTGCTCTGTACCGCTGAATGTTCAAGACGCAAGATGAAAGGCAGATCTCACTGTGCTGCAGGCGGAAAATGAGAAGGTTGTCTAAACCAGCTGTGCTGTGTGTCGAGGTCCTTGCTCGTGGTTACCTCTGCAAGGAAGAGAGGGGTAAGGCATGGTTTCATAAGCTGAAGGATGATAAATTTGCAACATTTCCGTTTCTCTCCTTTTTTCTTTTTCCTTCTTAGTTGCCACTACTGCTGGTGCAGTTGGATGCAGGCAGGATGTCTGCGGTCTCCACAGGTTGCGGGGCCACTGAACGTAGGAGATGGGTCAGTTTAGGTGGCCAGCTGTAGCTAGCATGAACCTGTTTGTTCCCCAGAGCATTCCCCTTGCACGCAGAATTGTTGTTATCACTTTTATTTTCCCTTCTGGAATACAAGACCTATGAAACTCGACAAAAAAAAAAATTGCTAGTGTGCTTGAAATGTGTTTGAATTGAGGCAGGACAAGTGAGCAGAAAATGAAGCTTTCAGTAGGGTTGATGTGTTTCAAGAGATCTTCTCCCCTAACAGCTTCATTCTCAAATCTCCAGTGAGAAGCAGACTTGCACTGAGGTTGCTGTTGCTCTGCCCTGCTGCTGGCCATTTTATTTCTCTTGAGGTTTATAACCTCGTGTTGCCTGGCCACCCCTCAACCGTGCTTCTGGTGGAGAGAAAGCACAGGGCTCTTCTGAAAGCAGATGGTGTCATTTGGCACAGCACCTCTGACTTAGGAGTTCACTTAAACTGATTTACACCAGCTGGAATTTACGGCCCCAGAGATTTTGCTTTCTGCTCTCCTCTTGTTCAGAAAGACTACTTTGGTGCTAGGCCCGCTTCCTTGCGCCTACTGAAATGATGGATGGATTTTGGGAGAGGGGAAAAAACCAAAAAGACAAAGGGGAGTCAGAATTTCGACGTGACAAGAAGTACTCAGATGGATTAGTCGTGCAGCACTTTCTGCTGGGAAGTTATAAAAAGAATTGGATGCTATTTTTGGTAGAGCCATTCAAATCCTATGACTATTATTTAATGGCGTTGCTGATATGTCTCCTGTGAGAAATTACACAACATGCACTTTGTATCAAGACAAACCCCCAGGAAACTTTGACGAAACAAATTCAAGAGGACAGGAAAAATTCAGGATGCCATTAGATTGATTATCCTCAGTCTTTGTAGATATTCCAACAAATTCTATTATTCTGTATGCAACAGACTTTTCTCCAGTAAAATGGGTAACAAATGATGGTGAATATAACAAAATGTTATCCTGCCATGTTTAGCTTTGTCTGTAAAAAATGCTTTCTTATTTTAACTAGTCTGCAGCATGCTGAGTCTTTGTCTCCACTTGATTAATGTAACTTCAAGATATTATTAACTAATTTTGTGATATGATCTACAGGCACTTAACCCCCTACCCTTGTCCCCAAATGCCAAAGCCAAACCCCACCACTTACTTGGAGACAGTGGACAGCCTCCAGTAATGAGAATGAAGGGAAGGACACTAGACAAGCTGAATTCAACATGCTCAGCTCTTTTCCTTTTTAGAAGTGATCTAAATTTAACATGCCATGAGTTATTTTGGTGCCTTTAACTGATAAGTTTAACAAAACATACGCCACTCACAGCGTGTTTGGTGCACAGAGGAATTTAAAGATTCCAGGAATGGCAGGATGTAACCTTTGCTTCACCTGGAAATATGAGCAATTCTTGGGGTGGTTGATAGGCTTCGTAATGAAAAATGGGAGGCAGCCAAAATCTGGAGCCAAGTGAAGAGCCAGAAATAGATCTGCCGAGAGGCTTGTTTTGCACTGTCCAGAATGGTATATCAGAAATTGTGTGAACAGAAATACCAGGCTTGATCCAGCATTGCCCAAGCAGAATCAATGCTGACTATTTTCCTTTTGAAATATCATGGAAGTTTGACTAAATCAATGTTGTGTTAAAGTTTCAGCCTTCTCAATATGTTGTAATACTTTTTCTCCAAATTCTTTATTACTTATGGTTTTCTTTCTCACTTGCTTCAAATGCAAGCACGTATTTGATAGCATGTATTCACAATTAACCGTGTTCAAGTGTGCATCACCTAAGAACTCCAGCTCTCCTGCTCTAGAAGCATGGAAATGGGGCAGCTGAGAGAAAGGCAAAGGTTTAAATCACTTGGATAAGGCAAGTAGAGGAGGGGAAAGGGTCAATCACAGAGAGGACCAGAACGGGAGGATGCAGAGGGTTGTGGGAAGGCAGGGATATGGAGCACGTTTATTCTCACTACTTCACAATCAGCGTGCTTATGGGAAGGTGAACTGAAGTATATTCTGGTTTGCATATCAGTAACTAAATAATTCATTGTGATTATGTTTAATTATGGAATCAGATCTGTTGTCTTCTCTGCCTGGCTGCAGATGTGCAGTTTTGTTGGTGAGATGTAAGTGAAAGCTGTTGGTGTCCTACTGACTGGGAGCAGGGAGCCAGAAGCCTCTGGGAGCCCAGCCTGTTTCCAGTGCCAAGCCTAGTTTGCCATTACAAAGGACTATCTGGTATGGAGGAGAAATAATTGAAAAGCAGGTGAATGTGTTGTGATGACACCTTTTCAGGGTTGAGCCATGCTCTAAGTAGTTCAGATTGTCCTTTTGCAAACATAGTGTAAGCAATGTTCAAAGCAAGAGCCTTAATGGAAGGTGTTCTTCAGCTTGTCACCACACAATCTTGTTTCAGGCATCTTTACTGCTACTACTTCAACCCTTTGTCAGTGATCATTCCATAATGATGTCCAATAGCTGTAATAAAGGAGACTTGTAGTTCTGGAAAATGCACTGGTTCCCCTAAAGCTGATGATTTGGTTTTTCCATCCTCAAGATGCAGAAAGGTGTTTTGTTAGGCCTGAATTTCCAGCCTCTAAACCTGATCAGTACTGGATTCCAGGCACCCAGCTGAATTCAGCCAGAGGGGTGGGATGCATGCCCTGCCCTGGGTCACGCTGCCTGGAGGCTTCGCAGTCTGCAACAAGCTGCCTGGCTGTCCTGCAGAGTAAGGGAGGAGCTGCTGAGCTGTTTGGTACCTTGTCGTTGTCATCCAGCTAGCAATGGCTAAAAGTGATTAAACTCAGGTTTTATTAATGTCACAAGCAATGGCAATATCTGATGATCACATTAGAATCACCAGATTCCAACTGTTTCCATGCCAAATATTTCTGGAAATATTCAAGTCTTCATTTGTGAAGCCACTGTGGGAAAGGCTGAGTGCATACTTAAGTGGGAACTACCTACACACCGTGTTAGCATAACATGAATTATTCAGACATTTGTCAACAATTACTTAAAACCGGGAACCCCTTATGGATTACTGAGCATTTAACTAACCACTCGGGGTGGGGAGAAAGCACTGAATGCAGAACTAGCATTGTTTGTAGCACACTGAATGTCTTTGTAGACATCCTTGCCTGATGATGCCGTACAGTATCCATCCCTTAGGGTTAAACCATACTAGCAGCTGTAGGTGTGCACTGAGGTATTTTTGCATTTGGTCACTAAGCGTTTCTTTGCATTTTGATGAAGTTGCCATTCACCATTTGAATTGAGACCGTGGGAAGGTTCAGGAAATGCTGGGCTGTCCAGGCAAATGCAGACACCTCCCTTCAGCATCTCTTTCCTTTAAAAAGCTTAGGTACAAAGCTGCTTTTGACACTAAAGGTATTGTCTAGTTATGGTTTATATATACAGTTTTCCCCTACTCTCAGGAGAGTGTAACAGCTAATGAAGTGTTGACGAATGCTCCACTGCTCTCAGAGTATGTGCCCTGTGCCACCAACACTCAAGTCCTTACTATGGTCTGAAGGAAGAACACCGCTTGAGGTTTTGGAAAAGCTAAATAGGAAGAGGCTGCTATAAATGACATGGAGAGAAATGGAGAACCATGACTGGAGAAACCAACACTCCTTGCTATTAAATTTAAATTCTCCATACATCCTTCTAAGCAAGTCACAGCACAGCGTGGGAGTGAGCTACGAAGTCATTGGTCTGGGGAAAGTGTCAGAGCACAGGTCTTCTGTGTCCTTTCAACAGCAGTGGAAAAACAACACAAAGTTCCCTTGAGGTTTGCAAGAGCCATCTGCCTTGAGTTTTTCTTGCTGTTGGGATTGTTGATTTGTGTTTTGTTGAATACCTCTGTGTGTCCAGTATGCTTGTTGGTCCTTGAGCATGGAAACACGAGGGAACAAATTGAAATCAGTAGCAACATGCAGGCATACATTCTGTCCTTTCAGCAGTGGACTGTGAGCAATGCTTGTATGTAATTGGGCTGGTCTGCAAAAAATGTGAGGACATAAGAAAATAGAATTTTTTTTTTTCTGGCAATATTTTAAATATTGCTGTGTGCAGGGTATTTATGTATCTGGTGAAGTAGGTATGTCCTAAGTATGTATGTTTGCTCACTTCACAAGCTAGCAGTTTATCCAAGTGCTTTCGGAGCACCAGTACCCCTTATTTATGGATTTGATTCTCTCTGCTGGCCTTTCAGGAGCTTGGACCAGTATTCCTTAGGAATTGCTCAGTAAAAGCCTGTAGTTGCTCTGAAACACCCCGAAGCAACCAGCCGTGGACATTCTATTCCAAATAGCAGCTCTGTGAAAGCACTTTGCTGTCAGAAACCAATATATAGAAATTCCAATAACAGAAACACAGTATTTGAAATACTAATAAATTGAGAGTAAACTTCTCTTTTTATTTGCCTAGCGATTAATACTTAAAACACTGTTAAAGGCTACTCTCTGATGCAAGTGAAATATATTTCAAGCCCTGTTATTAGACTAAATTATTAGTCTTGAATCATTTCTGTATGCAAAACTGTGTAAATACTAAATGCAGGGAAATGTACTCTTAAGATTTAAGAGAAATCCAGTTTATGACTGCTCACTCATACAGATTTCTAAGTTAAAACAGTGTTTCAGATAGCCACGTGTTGCACTCTCAGTGGGGAGAAAGTCCTTGTTAGGAAAAGGAGCGGTCTTTGTGCTGTGATCAGTGAGAAGAAATAGATGTACTTGGTGGGACATTGCAGACAACCTTATAATCTTGATTAATGGGAGAACCTGTGGAAAAAAAAGAGGTGTTTGGCAAAACATTGACAAAACCAATATGCCTTTGAAATGATTATGTGTCTTTCTACACTGTCTTGCCAGTTAAAGAGAAATGAGTACACGGATGTATCCAAGTATTTAGTCCAGCAACTTGATGTAATGCAATTAGAATGAGTAAAGGATCAATATATAGCTTCTTTTCACTCACAAGACCAAATGATAGTATAGTCTATCAAATCATCATGGGGATCAATCAGCCTTTCCTATCTGTCTCCAAGTCCTGCCAATTGAAAACCTGGCTTAACTCAGGCTTTGTTAGCAAGTCAGGATATCTAGAATAAAGCCAAAATATTTATTATATGTCACAGTTACTCGACAAAAGTACTAACTGGCTTGCTAGGAGCTTCAGCACCCACTTCAGGCATAATAATTAAAATGCAACTTGAGACGGTGCGCATAAATACTTCATATGATTTGGGATTCAGAGACCTGCAAATGCCACTTGTTAGCAATCTCTGCTCTCCTGTATACTGTCAGATATGTGGAGGAAAATTTTGCAAGGCTGGGCTTTTGTTGACTCCGTGGACACCACCTGAGCCACAAGACATTGTGTCACATGGATTTAAGCTCTCTGCTGCTGAGATGATCACTGTGATTTCAGTTCAAGGAGCTAATTTTACAGTTGAAGTCCAGCTTGTGATTGCCCAGTATGCAGTAAAGACAGGGATATGTTCCACCTTTGGAAGATGAGTTTTGTACTTAGAATAATAACTCTGTAGAAGTACCATGGAAAGGTTTTGTTTGCTGCTGGTGTATAATTTCAGGAAAAAAATGTGAACACGCCCAACTGAAATTCTCTGTAAGAATTTGAAAGCTCCAGGGAGTTGAGCTGATGAACAGTTGTTCATCATTCCAAAACCTGCACCCTTGCTTAATTATAGTAATAGTTACACATACCATTCTCTCTGCTTTTTTTTTTTTCTTCATTCTGTATGTTTAACAACTCCTGAATTTGAAGAATTTTAAAACAAAATATTTCTGTTAATGAAGTAACCAGTTAATTATGTTGTCACAGGTTTTGGAAATGATTTCAAAGATTAGAATGTATCCTTCACTGGTAATTTAGAAGTGTCATTTGCCCTTCAGGAATGAAAAAGTAGCTATTTAAAGTCCAAATCTTTCATGCATGAACATGATTATCACTGAAGATCAAGAAAGTAATCTGTTCAGGTTATTGGATATCCATCATCAACACATACATAACTGCACAAGCTCCGTTTCTTCACTGCCAGCTGCTGAAGGAAGCAATACTTTTTCCATTGTGCTGATGGATGCGGATGCGCATTCTCAGCTCTGACATTGAACAGCAGCAACAACGCTGAAATGCACATCTCACGTTTTTCCTAAACATGACTGCGCATCTTCCACAGGAACACATCTTGATATGTAATAGAAATTCCTTAACAATAATGTGTTTCTCACTTCAAAAAATGATACCTTTGAAAATGGAGTAGAATCATGAAACAGTAAATTAGAAAACCAGCCGGTTGGAGGAAGCGGCACAGCAGTGACTCAGGATAGTTATTAACCTGGGCTGGTTTTATCTGTTCTTTCCAGTTCACAGGCTTTGATTGTTCTCTGTTATCTCTGTCTCTTGCTGTTACAATTAGCAGTGATAGATTCTATTGTAATTAATTTATAAAAAGTGAATCTCATGGAAAAAAGGGTTGAAGGACTAAGGCCTTTGCAAATAGGTGTATGGCAGCTATCAACTATTAGCAAAGGGTATGTACATCAGTGGGGTGAGACATAACCTGCCTCAGAGGCCAAGTGAACACTGGGGTTTGACAGAAGGAATGGCTGTGGTATGGGGGACAAAAATTGAGATGAGGATTTTGTATAAGTTACAGGTCTAAAGAACACACTGTTATTCTCAGTCTGCTTTGTGTATTAAGTAGCTGATGCTAATTAAAAAGGTCCTGCATTTCCTGTAAAACCAGGTGTCTGATCCACATTTCTGGCAGAGGGAAGACGGGTCAAGCTGTCTTATTGTTGACTTTCCTCTTATTTTGATGTAATGATGCACATGCTTTATTCTTGCCCTGTTAGATGGAAAACATTACCTGTAACAGTATTTGAACTTTTTAAGAAAAAAACAGTATGTCTGAAGTGTGCTGAGCTTCTCTCTCAGTGATGGTGCCTCTGGCTGAAGTTTCAGCTTATGTGTCAGCAGAGCCTGGCTAATACCTGTCACTGTGGGCTGAGTGAAGCTGCAGGTGGGCTAAGCGAAGCCCCTGGGGGTATTTGTTGCTTGGCCACTGGGTTGTGTTGCCATTCAGCTTGAAACTGAGGAGCATTCTACTTTCCTGTGTATTTTATTCTTTAAATATTATGACAAATGTGCATGAAATAGAAATATTTTGATGTGAGCATTCTAGTTTCATAAACACACTCTGGTCCTTCATAGCTGTTGCTGTTATGTTTGCACTAAGTCTAGGAAATAGTAATTTTTTTAGTGTCATAGTGGGTATAAGATTAGAGAATCGCTTTAAACAATTTCTTTTGATAGAGAAAAAAGCAGAAATGAGACCATCTTACTCTTAGCTAAATTCTGATTTATTTTAAGTTGGCAGATGTGGGAGAAGGGAATGGACTCTGAGGTCTGGTGTTTGCACCCTCCAGTTGGGAATAGTCTGTGACCCTTCTGACATGGGCTGGGAAGGAAGCATGCTAAATAGTTCAACTGAAATGCGGGGGTTTTCCTTTCTTTTTCAAGCATCCACTGCAATACGATAGGCTGCAGACAGCTTTGATAAAAGATGCTACTTTAGTCCTTTTTCTATGGGAGGAGTGGCAGGAATGAAATTCCAGAATGAATCTTTCGCAAGAACATAAGGGATTAATATGTCTTAAAATAGACACCAACTTAGAAATGTGTTTTCCACATTTAAGTATGATTAATTTTGGAGTGAAAAGATTGGGAAGAAAATGTATTTTCTCTGTTCTTCCAGCTTGTTTGTGAATTTTGAGGTAACCTGTTTACAAGATAGTTAAATTCTGTAGAGTCTTTAGAAGTGTTGCGGGTTTACGTGCTTGAGCAGTCATATATGCTTCCATTTGGCAGAGTCAGTTTAGATTCTGGTGACTGCTTGGCACCATGAGCTCCTTTTTTGCTGGTAGGACCATGAGACAACCTGCTAGTGGGCAGTGAGCTCAGGGGAGCGCACAGATAGTGCCTTAAGGATGGGTGATGGTGAGAATCTGGCTGCCTCCTCTTTCAAATATGTGCTTCAGGGAAAAGGCATCTGTGTAATTTGTCCCCTCCTTTTCCTGAGTCTCCAGCAACAAGAAGGGAGGTTTTCCTTGTGTTTGTGTTTTTTCTTTTAGCTCAGCAGGCTGTGTTCTGCCAGCTTAGTTAACAATTTGGGTATTTGCTACTGGGGGTCCAGAGCAAACCTAGGAAAGAGGACTCAAATTGCCAACTCTGGATGTGTAACGGAGCAGTTGAGCATATGCAGCTCTCCCGCCAACCGATGGGCAGTGACGCCACATTGCCAGAGGAATGCACATGGCATATTGTTTCTGCTCTATGCCTGATTTTTTATTTATGCCTTCTGATTCATAATAGCATAATAACAGATTTGAAACAATAAGATAATTACTTCACTTCTTGGGTGGTTAAAATTAACTGTGCTCATTGCATATTTATTTAGTAAGAAGATACAAGATGTTTAGTAATTGCCCAGAAATTCATTATCTGCATAATGTTCTGTTTCTAAATGTGTGTTGTGTGACCATTAATCTGTGCCAACAGCAAGAACGCGGCAGTATCTGATGTAATTAGTTTTCCCCTTACATGCCAAGGAGAACATCTGGGCTAATTACATGTTGACAGAAGTTGCCATTCTAATGGAGGTCCCTGTTTGTGCACATACACAGTCATTATATGTACAAACATACTCATGGCTTCAGTTCATCCCCATGCAAATGGGTAGCTCTTACTAATGAGATATTTGGATTGATTTGTTACTGGGGTCATACAGCATCTGGGGGCAGCATTAATAAATGTTAGCAGGAATAGTACACTCTCCTTTTAAACAGAAAACGAACAAACCTATAACATTGCTTCTTCTGTTTTATTTTTCCAGCCACCACTGGTCCAAGCGATTTTCAGTGGCGATCCAGAAGAGATACGGATGTTGATCTACAAAACTGAGGATGTCAATGCCTTGGTATGTGACTTGGCATGTTACGTGCCTGTGATATGTAAGCACCGTGCTTATGAACTGTTACAACGACAGTATTAATCATGTCTTTAGTAATTAACATGTAACGGAATGGGAATTACTTTGAAGTCAGAGATTTGGGGCTTCAGTGGAAACCTAATTAGTAGTCTGAAATATAATTATGTCCAGCAGGTGACTTTAACCTTTCTAACTGTATGGTAATTATTCCAAATGTGCAGGTCAGTCAGGGACATTGTTTTCTCTCTTACTGAGAAAATGAATGAAAACAGCTGAAAGCTGCATATTTTTACTCTCTGTAGAGTTTCCTTTTATGAAAAGCCTTTGCAGAGCAGGAACTGTTATTCAGCATTTGACTGTACTTGAAGTAAAGCTTCACTATGGGCCTCAGCAGTGAGAGGAAGAAAGCAGTATCTTGGCCACGATTTTCCCACAAAGGAATTATTGTTCTGCAGACTGGCTTTTTCTACCCAGAGCAACACTAGGCAGCTGTAAACAAGTAGTAGTTTAGTATTTTGGCAGTGGGGAAAAAAAAATTCCATTTGAACTTGGTCCTTTTGCAGGAGTTGGGTGTTTTTTCCCCCTCTTTGATTTTAACTGAAATCTATACTGCTAGAAATGAACCCTGCCAGTCCTGATTCTGATCTGTGGCCTCTGGAATTGGCAAGAATATAAAGCAGAAGCAGAGTGGAGATTTGCAGGTGTTCCCATGACTTTTTAATCAACCTTCCTTTTCCTCACATTTTTCTCTGTCATAAAGCCATGAGTTTATTCATAGCTAACTCCAGCAGTTTGCTTGGTGTAGTCTTAGCACTGCTGCTTTTGCAGGCAGTGGAGTCCAACCATCGGGTTCAGAGCTGCAGAAAGGAAATCGAGAAGTGATGCTACACATCTGGTTAACCGAGGTTCCGATCCATTTGCTGTCAAGTGGAAGGAAAGACTTACTGCAGTTCTACCTAGAGAATCTGATGAAAGAACACCTTGACACTAGGCTTGCTGTGTCATTGTCAGTTGTTTTCTTGAAATAAGTTCCTGAAAGTGTTTCTGTAAAGCATCTCTCCCTTAAGTTTCCTCCTATTTGTTTTCTCTGATGGCCTTAAAAAAAAAAGAGTAAAGAAAAAAGCAAAGCTAAACAACCAAACGAAAACCCCTAGCTTCAATGAACATGAAATTTCCTCTGTATTTCATGTTTTTTCAAAATAGCATTTCCTGCACAAGGTTATTGTAGGCTTCTCAGATGTTTTGATACCCTTTGGCTGCAAATGTGGTAGTGATGGTTGCTAGGGAGATGCTCTCAGCTGTCAGGTGTGATATTAAATGTAGAATATGTATTTTATAGATGAGTATATAGTAGGAAAAGTCATTGAACTGGAATAGTCTTGCCCAGAATCCTGTTTAAGATGCTAAAAATCTGCCCAAGAATGCTTTGCCTGAACAGCTATTTCATGTTCCTTGGTGTGATTAGGAATGCACCAGTCAATGTGAATTGTGAAGGTTTCTGTTCAGGATAGTAATTGCAGGCAAGTGCCCAATGCTTCAAATGCCTCTAAAGAAAGATCAAGAGAGATCATTTTCCCCTTTGTGGTGTGAGCTGGCAATTTGCACTGTGTGCTTATGTTTCTATTTTAAGGGTGTTTTTAATTACTTCCATGTTAGTGTTCCTCTAGTGCTTGGCTACTCACGTGAGAGGAAACTCTGGCAGCAGTTTGTCCTTTGTTCATTGTTTTGGTTAACTATGTTAATATTGGAATACTTCAAACCTGCGGCACAAAAGGCATTTAGGAATGAGAAGGAAAAAGCACATGGAAAACTATGCAAAATTAGGGAAGTATATGCATGCTTCCTAAAAGAAAACTAATCTGAGAGGAAAGAGTTCAGAGCAAATAAAAAGCTTATAAGGTGTGGGGTTTTGGGTTTTTTGCCTGATAAAATAATTAGTATCTTTCCAAGCTGGAAAGTGTGTGTTGATGGAAATAACTACCTTCTGGATGCTGCTATAAACGTGACTTCTGGTTTGCAACAAAATGAAAGCTGTAACTGTTTGGCTTAGAAAGGTGAGTTTAGTTAATTTTGCCTCCATAATCATCACTTTGACCTCTCCAGTCCCTGGCTGTGCTTTGAGGGAATGTGATGCTACATTTGCACCCCAAGGACATGGACAGTGTTATACCCAGCTGGTCGTGAGTGATTCCCTACCACCGAGTGCTGCATACGTGCTATTTTCATGCGATATGTCCTTTTGGGCTTGATCCTTGTAGCCTCAACACTTTGACATCTGGAAGAGCTGCTTCTTCTCAGTGGTCCTTGGTGTCAAGAGCTCCTTGGGCAAATCCTCCTTCACCTACTTTCACCAAAACGAGACAGGTTAGAAGAAGTTAGAAGGTAGTGTTTTACCTGAATTTGGCTTGTTTTCATTAAAGCAGAGGTGCAGAGCCAGCAGGTGGTGGTGGGCTGCAGTAACCCCTGTTGGACCTGGATGTTGGGCTGCATGTGGGTTCGAGCCATGTCAAGGTGTCAAGGGCATTGCTGCCTATTTCAGGTTGCAGAGGAGGGGGCAATGGCACCAGCAGAGGTTGCAAGGCCTTGCATGCAGGATGATGCATTTAGAAGGTGGTTTATTACAGGATAAGAAGAGTAAGAAGGAAGTCCTCATGGAGAGACATGGATGCGTGCTGTTTATTACTTCTTTTTCTCATTATCCAACTTGGTACGGCACAGATGTCCCTATTGGACGCAGAAGGAACAACAGTGACAGGAGATGAGGAAAAGTCTGAGGTACTTAATGCCTTCTTTGCCTCAGTCTTTAATTGTAAAGAAAGTTGTTCCCTCTGTGTACAAACCCCAGAGCTAGAGGAGCAACATGAGGCTCCCATGGTCCAAGAGGAGGTGGTCAGAGCCTTGCTAGCCCGACTAGACACCCACAAGTCTATGGGGCCGGATGGGATTCACCCGAGGGTATTGAAGGAGCTGGCGAATGTGCTGGCCAAACCCCTTTCCATCATCTTCCAACAGTCCTGGAAGACTGGGGAAGTTCCACTGGACTGGAGGCTGGCTGATGTTGTGCCCATCTACAAGAAGGGTTGCAGGGAGGATCCAAGGAACTACAGGCCTGTCAGTCTGACCTCAGTGCCAGGGAAAGTCATGGAACAGGTGATCTTGAGTGCTACCATCAAGCACATGCAAGAGAACCGGGTGATCAGGCCCAGTCAACACGGGTTCACAAAAGGCAGGTCCTGCCAAACGAACCTGATCGCCTTCTATGACCAAGTGACTGGGATGCTGGATGAGGGAAAGGCTGTGGATGTATCTTCCTGGACTTCACTAAAGTCTTTGACACAGTTTCTCACAGCATTCTGCTACAGAAACTTTCGGCCTCTGGCCTGGACAGGCGCACACTCTCCTGGGTGGAAAAGTGGTTGGATGGCCGGGCCCAGAGAGTGGTGGGAAATGGTGTTAAATCCAGCTGGAGGCCAGTGACAGGTGGGGTTCCCCAGGGCTCAGTGCTGGGTCCAGCCCTGTTCAGTGTCTTTATCAATGACCTGTATGAAGGCATCGAGTGCTCCCTTAGCAAGTTTGTGGATGACACTAAGCTGGGTGGAAGTGTGGATCTGCTGGAGGGTATGGAGGCTGCAAAGGGATCTGAATAGGCTGGACCACTGGGCAGAGTCCAATGACAAGGCCAAATGGGGGGTCCTTCATTTGGGGTACAACAACCCTATGCAGTGCTACAGACTAGGAGAAGCCTGGCTGGAAAGCTGCCTGGAGGAGAAGGACCTGGGGGTGTTGGTTGACAGCGACTGAACAGGAGCCAGCAGTGGCCCAGGTGGCCAAGAAGGCCAATGGCATCTTGGCCTGTGTCAGAAATGACGTGACCCACAGGTTCAGGGAGGTTATTCTCCCTCTGTACTCGGCACTGGTGAGACCGCTCCTCGAATCCTGTGTTCAGTTCTGGGCCCCTCACCACAAGAAGGATGTTGAGGCTCTGGAGCGAGTCCAGAGAAGAGCAACAAAGCTGGTGAAGGGGCTGGAGAACAGGCCTTGTGAGGAGCAGCTGAGAGAGCTGGGGGTGTTTAGCCTGGAGAAGAGGAGGCTGAGGGGAGACCTCATTGCTCTCTATAACTACCTGAGGGCAGGTTGTAGAGAAAAGGGAGCTGGCCTCTTCTCCCAAGTGATGGGAGAGGATGAGAGGGAATGGCCACAAGCTCCACCAGGGGAGATTCAGGCTGGACATTAGGAAAAAATTTTTCACAGAAAGGGTCATTGGACAGTGGATCAGGCTGCCCAGGGAAGTGGTTCATTCACCTTCCCTGGTGGTGTTTAAGGCATGGGTTGACGAGGTGCTGAGGGGCATAGTCTAGTGTTTGATAGGAATGGTTGTACTCGATGATCCGGTGGGTCTCTTCCAACCTGGTTATTCTATGATTCTATGACTCCCTGTTTCAGGAGGATTCAGGCTTTGTTCAGGTCTTCTCAAAAGTTATATATATTTCTGTAGTATTGCTAAGTGTGCTTTCTTAGGTGGTGCAAGTGCTTGAGCGTACAAGTGCACAGACATTTAGGATTGTGAACCTGAAAAGTGTTGCATGCTTGGGTTAGCTAATGTGAAAACCAGTTTATTGTTCAGTTTTGGAGTGACATGTTCGATTTGGTATTAAGAGAGACTGCAGTGTGGTATTTCAGTAATCATGAGCATCAGACTTTCCTCTCTGCTGTAATCCCAGGCATGATGATTTTCTTTTTGGAACTGTGGAGTCTTGTGGGAGGATAAAGCTATCCTGAAAGTAAATGGTCCTCTTATAGATGTGGTTCTGTTGTACTGGAAAGTCTTCTGGAAGATTTATTAGTCAAGAACTTTGGAAGGCTTCTGCTTTGACACAGTATGACAGTTTGGTGCTAGGTAATAGCTGTGTTTTCAGTGGTTATTTAGCCTCTTGCAGTGCTGTTTGAAATGCTGTTCATTTGAGTGGGAAGCAATGTACAATTTTTTTTTTCCTATGGAAGGAATTTATGAACAGTTCTCATGTATGTAAGGAAATTGAATATGAAATTGCATTGATGTTTGTGATGCAAGGTAACCAACATGACTTTTATTTAGAATAAGTATTCTTTCTTTTAGAAAATAAACACAATTTTTTGTATTTTATCAAGAAGACGTTTGAATGGTGAAGAAGATTCTGCTGGAGCTTACAGAGAGTCTGAAATATCCTGAATTGCTTTGCAGAGCATGCTAGTGTACTACTGGATACTAAGTTATATATATCTGTGCTGGAGACTTGTGTTATCAGTGTCCTCAAAACGTTTCAGACAGTTAAGGATACAGAGGCAATTAAAAAGCTCATGGCAAAGTTTGGCTGTGGCTACTTTATTTTATTCAAAGGCAAAAATGTCAGCCTGAAATACCTGATTTTCATAAATCTGCTTTTCCCATCAGCTCATGAGTGATGTATGCTCCTACTCCATCAACCACCCTGAAGTCAATATTGTATTTATAAAAAATAAGGAGTTATTTAAATCTGTCTTTTGAGCCTTATGTTGAAAAATCACTGGAAACTCATTGAAAACATAAAAAATTTCCATTAATTAGGACAACTGTCTCTACAGTCTCAAACTAGGATGAGGAATTAATATTAAAATTTATCTTTTTCTAGCATAAAAGCTACTGTCAGCCTCATGGAAGGAAAGTGTTAGTTGGAGGGGGGACAGGATACTTAGATCTTCTAGAGAAAAGAAAAATTATTTGCTTCTTCCTCCTGGGCACTTGGCAGTTAAAAGACTCAGTCGAGAAAAATCTTTGTTTCTGAAGCTAAACTGAAGGCTGTGGGGATGACGGGTGTTAGGGCTGGGATCTCAGTTTTCAGATGGGAATAGCATCTTTCTTCTGCTTGGTAATAGCAGAAGAAAGAGCATCAGGTATAAGTTACACAGCTTGCCTTTTACCTTCTAGTTGGTGCTCACTGTTAAGCATTTTGATTTGCTTTTTTAATTACAAGCTTTAATAAAACAATCTCTGAGAGGAAGGAAATCCTGAAGCGACAGAGATTTCTTTGTACGGCATCAGCTTTTGGCTCTGAATGGTTATATATATGTCTCAAGAATTTCTACTTATTTGTTTTTAGCCATCTTGGTCGTTCCTAACCAGTTCCCAATATTCAATTTTCCTGAAGTCCTGTCTGAATGTTTGTTGTTTTTTAATAGTACCAGCTACTTTGTGCTATTTAAATGAGGTGTACTCAGATAGCAGCAAATGGAGTGAATGAGCAGGAGGTTTGTTTATGTTGTTGTTTTGGATAGACTGTTATCAATGGAAATTGTAGCCTTTCGTGTGCCTCTAATACAGTTTAATTTATTTGGCCACCCACACAGATGCTGGTGACTTGCAGATGGTGGGAATCCAAACACTTCCTACCAATAAAACTTTGTTGACTTGGTTTCTGTGGTGCATTAACTCCTCCTGTGCTGAAGTGCTCCTGTTGGCTGCTCAGATAGTTTGGTGACAAAAAGAGGGTACAGACATGTATTTTTTGTAGCAGACACACTTATATTTTGATATAACTGTGTCCCAAACATCTTCTGCAGTTGACAAAAAAAGTTCGAATCCATTCTGTTCCTTTGAGACTGAGGAGAGATTTGCATTGAGGAGAAACTCTTGGCCTTTTTCTCATGTGCCTGAGTATTTTACATATACTGATACGATTCATCTGAGCCACTGTTCTGCTAATCTTCATGTACTCTAGGGCTCTGATCCAATAAAGCACTTAAGGACCAGCCTAACTGGAAGCTTGTGAAGGTCCTTATCAGTGTCACTGTGATCATTTCAACAGTTTAGGCATGTGTTGAGTGTTGCTCTTGCTGAGGCCTTCTGTCCTCAGTTGTCTGTTTGTTAAATTCTTAATTTCCTTTATCTGTAGTTTCTTTAAAAAAAGTGTACAGATGCTGTTAACAAGTAGCATCATCTTTTCTGTGAACAAATTTAAGTCCCTAATACAGTGTTGGAGAATGTTTATTCCATCTCAGCATGATTTTCTAGCCTTTGTTTAGCTTATCTGCTGTCTCTTACTGACCTTTTGTTCCTCTGAGAACTGCCCTTGAAGCAGGTCTGATTATTTATCTTAATGCTATTTGTAATTCTGTTATCATTTCTCCTGTCTCCTTCCTTGCCTTCATAATGTGTGTTCAGGTTGGTGGTACTGCCAGACCTTTTCCCTAAAATGACACGTTTACTTTTTATTTCTCTCTTTCTGTTTGTGGCTTTCAGTCTTCAGATCATTACCGATTTACTTATTTGTGCTCCTTTTTACTGCCATCATGCCACAAGGACGTCTGAAGCTGAATAGGTGTTAGTGCTTGGGCCAGACACAGAGCCAGGGAGCTGTTTAAGTCTGGTTGAAGCAGCCGACGGGTTTAAGGACTCAAAGAGTGTGACTGGACAGAGAGGCAGATGCCCCAGTTCCTCTGGTTTTGTGTCAGCCTTGTGCAGAGTGTAAACAGGAACTTGAGAATGTCCCTCTGTTGAGTTGCTCAGCTGCACGCTCAGCTGCGGGTGTTGTGTGCGGAATTCCCCCCACCAAACTCCCGAAAATGTTGCCCGTAGGCCTCTTTTGTGTGGTTTTTAATGCTTTATACCACGCATTGGGATTTGTCGTCTGCTGGTTCATGGGAGGGTAAACTGAGAAATTAATCTTAAATTCAGTTGCATGACTAAACCCATCTTTTTCTGAAGACTTGATTTTCACTTAATTTGATAGGTTTTTACATTGATTTTACAAAGCAAAAGCTGAGAACACTTAGAAAGTTATTCCTGTTACAGAAAGTTAGAATAGTTTGAATTGGAAGGGACCATAAAGATCATCCAGTTCCACCCCTCCTGCCCTGGGCAGGGACACCTCCCACCAGCCCAGGCTGCCCAAGGCCCCATCCAACCTGGCCTTGAGCACCTCCAGGGATGGGGCAGCCACAG
The DNA here is from genome assembly GCA_033459285.1 of Clamator glandarius. Taxonomy (NCBI): domain Eukaryota; kingdom Metazoa; phylum Chordata; class Aves; order Cuculiformes; family Cuculidae; genus Clamator; species Clamator glandarius. The sequence continues at coordinate 1,832,601 of JAUNZM010000086.1, forward strand.
CTTCCCTGAGCAACCTGTGCCAGTGCCTCACTGCCCTCACAGTAAAGAAATTCCTCCTTAGGTCTAATCAAAATCTTCCCCTTTCCAGTTTATACTCACTGTCCTATCACTCCAAGCCTTTGTGAATAGTCCCTCCCCAGCTTTCTTGTATTCCCTTTAGGTACTGGAAGGTTGCTATAGGTCTCCTCAGAGCCTTCTCTTCTCCAGGCTCCAACCCCAACTCTCTCAGCCTGTCCTCATAGCAGAGGTGCTCCAGCCCTCTGATCATCTTTGTAGCTCTCCTCTGGACCCGTTCCAACACCTCCGTATCCTTATGTAATCCATATCCTTATCCAATTCTTAAGAAAGGTCTTGCATGCACTCATGTAGCCTTTAAAAACTGGTCTGTAGCAGATTATATTTTAGGAACTTAGCAAATGAGAGAACCCAGCTCGTAATTTTGGTTCTAGAGCAGACACTGCTGGATGGATACTGCTTAATATTATTTTAATTTGCCTACCGTGTGAGGAGTTCTATAAGAGAGCTTTCCCTCTGACCTGTAACAACCAGAGTGTCATGTAATCTATCTTGTGAGTGTTCTATGTGCATGGCCAATAAGTAAGATCAAAACCCACTGCAGCTGAATTTGAGGGCTACGTGCATCATGAAAAAACATAAGACTATAGAAGTGAAATGTAGATCATTCTGGTGACCAGCAGATCTGTGCCCTCCAGTGCTAGAAAACAATTTTCAGCATTCATGTGACAAATGGTTCTGCTGCACTGATTTGTCCACATTTATAGCATACTTTGAAGACAGTCCAAAACAGCTGGTGGTTGATGACCTCTTGGGCATGTTAAAAGTGATATTGCACTTGACAGGCTCAGAGACATATTTCAGGGAGAGAATGTAAATACCAGCAGGGTTTCTGTGTTGATATCGTTTGTAGGAAGTGTTGAATCTGTTACCAGTTTACACCGTTTAATGATGGTAGGTTATAATCTGTTAAGTTTGATTGATAAGTCTCTTAGAACTTTTTTATTTTATATTAGTGGTTAAGAAACCAAAATGAAATACATTTAGGACTGGAAACAGAGGCTGAATAGCATGATTAGCATACTAGCAGCTCTTGTGCTAATTACCCATATTACAGTGTTTGGTGGTTTCTTTTAAAAGCCTATGTTCTGGAATCATCTGAATAAAGCAGTAGAAGAAAGGTTTTTTTTGTACATGCTGTATTTACACCCCTTGAAGTTAGAAAAGAAAAGCTTGAAAGTGTGACTCCCTGAGGCTGAAAATTACAGAAACCAAATAAAAATAGATGTATTTCAGAAGTTATATTTATGATTATTAGCAATTCTTTTAACTTTAAAGACACAGACCTGACTGGTAATATTTTCTCTATTTATATTTAAAGGTTGATCAAGGTGTACAGGCTTGTTTTGGGCCGCTGTAGTCAATCAGACAATCCTGTACAATGGTATACAAGAACCTTTGTAGACTAAGAGGTCATTGTCTGTGGTTCCAAACCATTACCCAGATATATCCTTCTGAAGAGTCTGGTGTTCTACTGTTGATGCAAACTGCGTTACAAAGTCTGATGTCCAGAAGTATCTGAATTATGTTGCTGCAACACTTAGAGTGGAAAATGTTTCTGAAAGCAGCCTAGGGATGAGGACTTTCCTTATTTTAGATTTGATTTAATCTACCTGTAAACAGGATATCAGAGTAAAGATAGTGCTCTTGCAAGGTCTGGTTGAACATGATGAAAAAGTTGAGGATTACTGGGAGGAAGTGTTATTCACACCTTGAATTTCGTTCTTTTACAAGTTGAGATTGCATTTCTAATTATAAACAGAAATACACATAGAAAAATAAACGCTGTATGCAAATACATTGCTCTTTAACACTGATGCTTGCAGTTATTGACAACGTTTTATAACTGGACAATCTATGGTTTTGCAGGATGCTGAGAAACGAACTCCACTTCATGTTGCATCGTTCCTTGGGGATGCAGACATTATTGAGCTTCTCATTTTGTCAGGTAAGGTAGTTTGCCTCACTGTTATTTGCTAGTAAATTAGCTAATTTTAAAGGTACATGGAGTGTCCAGCAAAGAATGTATGAATGAGCTTTCTGAGTTTCATAGAACTGATTGCAGTTGTGGCAAGCCTCGAAAAGATATTTAAATTTGGTGTTACAATTATAAAATGTACACTGTGACTGAGCGGAATTAATAAACAAAGCAACTAGTTTCTTTAAAATGTCTAAAGCATTCAAACTGACAGTATTTGTGGATTCAGGAACTTGCTGAAGTACACATTTAAAATGTGGGCTCAAGTTCTGGAGTGCAAGTCAAGAATTCTTGTTAAGCAAAAATTATTACAGAATATTAGTGGAAAAGTTATGAATGAGTTTGAATGAATTGCAAGTGGTATTTACATTAGAAACATGATTCTAAGTGTCAGGAAGTTTATTTGGAGAATAGAAACTGTGCAGTAGATTGTATCGAAACAAAACATCAAAAAATATTTTCAAACCATTGTAAGGACAAACCCCATACCTCGTTCTGACATATTTTGATCATAAAGCAGACGTCTCTCCAGAATTACACATAATTCATGGTGAACTCCTGGATGTGCTTGCAGATTTCAAAGGCAATGTTTTTCTTAACTAGAGAACTGTAAGGGTAAAGCTTTTATGGGGGTTTGAGAACACGGGATTGAAAGCAATTTTATGGTACAAACCTCTAACCCCTTGCAAGCAACCTTGCTGTGTGATGGCTTTCACAATTATCAGAATGCTTCAAATGAGTTGCATATTATGTTAAGGAAGTTAATTCAAAACCAGCAGTCCTGTGATTGCAAGGCACCTTCCTTCTAATTCTCAACCTTGAATCCTAGAATAATTCAGGCTAGAGGGTGTTTCTAGAGGTTACCTGATTCTGCTCCCTGCTTAGAGCACTGGCCAATTTCAGAGTTAGATCAGGCTGCTAATGGGCACGTGCTGACCACAGAGGTACTTCTTTGGATTGCCAGCTCAACCATACCTAGATAAAGCAGAATTCGGTTTGCTGTAGCTGTGAGCTTCTTCACTTTTTTGGGAGGCATTTTGAGTTGTCTTATTGCTTGTTTTCTATCACGTTCCTAATGAGGGAAGGAGACTTTCTAGTGTTCTTCTGGGATGTATGGTTCCAGCAGCTTGTTGCCAAAATGACATTCACAGGCTATCGGTTTTGTCTGGTCAACAGCATAAAATGTAGGTGATATATCTTGGATGTCTTTTACATATCAAGTAAGCATGAAAATCTTCTAATGTGGGCTTTTAAAAATTCGACTTTGTGTCAGTGGGACTGTGCTGGGGTTCAATCTGCAGGAACTGTGAGGATCTTTCCCAGCTAACTGAGCATGAGACAAAATTAATCCTGCATTGCATTTGCTACCTATTCATTCTCCTTTAATCTCTGAAGTATCGTTATTCATGATGAGTATCAGTACTCTTATCCAAGAGCAGATTTGGAGGTTTATGAGGTTTGGAAGAGCAGATTTATGAGTTATTATAAATGCCTTTTTGTTACTGTGATCTCTCTGTGAAGTAGGCTCTGAAGACAACAGCAGCATCTGCCCTCTGCTTCACCTCTTCGTTCTGTAAACTGCATTAGTAGAAGTTCATCATAAAAGATTCTTCTGATCACGAAGTTTGGTTACATAAGCAGAAAAACTTTGGTGTCTGACTTAAACTAAAAGATTGTCCTCACAGAGAGGAAGCACAAAAATGCTTGCTGTTGGTGTCAAACAATAATATTCTTGGCATGAGCAGAAGCTAGGAGGAGTAGCAACACATTGCATTTTGTACAGGGCTCAGGAGAGGAAGTAGGTGAAATATGCACATTCTGAGATTTGTGACGCATGGACTCATGGCAGCACAAATAAATGTAGTGTCTAATGAATAAAACTTCTGCCCAGGTGGTTGGAGACAGACCAGAAATGGCTTTCGAGGTGCCACTGAAATGGAGTCTGTTTAGAATTGATACAAGAGAGAGAGGTGCCAGATCCCTCAGCTGGTATGAGTCACTGGCCCATTAAATGTCAGAGCCATGTAGATTTACACCAGCTCAAAGGTCTCATCCATAATCATGGGAAAATGGGATGCGCGGTTTTGTTTTTCCAGGCTACATGAAAGCAGGGAGCATTGAGTGCTTCTCCTTCGTGTCCTTCCTGTTAAGAAGGAGAAGGACCAGGGTAACCGTCTCACATAAATGAAGCTCTGTATGCTGACGCAGTCATGGATGTGCCTGGGCACATACAAGCTCCATTCTCACTTGTACCAGTGCCTCTCTCCCTCCTGGAATTTGAGCTGGTGCCTGAGGACATGATGTTTGAGCTCAGCCCTACCTCTTATTATCTGCCAAGGAGCTGGCAATCTCAGCAATAGCAGCGTGCCTTACTGTTTCAGAAGGCAGTGAGCTTCTTGGCAAGAAGTTTGTGCACTGAAGGTGTGCATGCAATATTGACATCTGTCCTTCATGAACTGCACAACAGCTGAGGAAAAAGACTGTGAGGAAAAAGTTCCTGGTAAGAAAAAGTGAGGAAAAAGGTCCCTGGTAAGCTCTGACAAGTTGCAAGTTCTGTGTCATCCCTTTGTACAGACAGCTGGGGAAGGTGCTGTATAAGCTGAGCACATGTTCAGGGCTTCCTCTTTTATGACAGACTAAAGAATAGGTGAGTTGGAGAAGCAGCCTTCTCTCTGCCTTTCCCATGACTTTGAGACTCCTATCCTTGGAGATCAGGAGTATACCCTTAGGGTGAAAGTTTGGAGCATGGTCCAGGACTCTCTCCTCTCTCTTTCACGAGGGCTTGAGGACCTGTGTGCTCCCACCTAGTGGAATCTCCAAGCCATTTCCTTCTCAGAGTTGCCTCCCAGGAGATCCTGTCTAACCTCTCGTTTATGCCATGTAGATATTTGGTTCCTATGTTCACATCTAGCACGGTGTTGTGCTGCTCTCCTGTTGCGGGACCCAGTTCCATCTATCAGGTGGTGCCGCTCTACTGTTGCACTTAATTTGTGCTGATCTTGGCTTTGTATTGTTTTTCTGTGTGTGTGAGTGAAGTGGAGGGACATTCCTTATATTTTAATGTGTCTTTTGCTGTGTCTTGTAGCAGGAGTTGGAAAGGTGCATGTTAATAATGTATTTAATAGGTTAAAAGTAGAGTTTCCTTCTTTCATTGACCATGATTCCTAATTTCAGATATTTAGACTGCAGAATCAGGATTTGTTAGAGATGTGGATTTGGCAGATGTGCTAGATGGAAAATTGTACTTTCTTTAGGATAAAGAGATGTTAACTTTATTCCTGAAAGCCAGCATCTGGTTGCTTATTTCAGTTCTCAAAAGAACAGGGGCAATTTCAGATTTATTTCCTCTCCTGGCAGAAAAATTTGAGAGTAAAGGCTGGCAAAGATTACAAACCAGCCATATTAAAGGAGAGGGGATTACAGAAAGTTTCCTCTCTGTTGATTTTATCTGTAACATCACATATTACGTTGTCTATCTCAGCCACACAGAACAAATCCAGCAGCCAAGCCTTTTCTTCAGGCCCATAGGTGTGAGGCTGACAAAAGGCTTTTCTCTGGAGAGGGTTTTTTTTTAAGTGTCTCTTTTATGGGGTGGGTGGTTGCTGTGTCTACCTGGAAGGATGTTAAGGGAAGTCTTTAAAGCAGCTTATCTTTTTAAGGAATACTGTACTATGAAGAACACCATATACATGAATTTGAGTGATTTATTGGCTCTCTTTGTCCTTATAAATACACAGGTTAATTCATGGAGTATTACAGGATGTGCACTTAAACATGGTTAAGGTACTTGGCCCAGAGTGAAGAGAGGGACACTGAATTTCTGGGTGAATTTGGGGAAATGTTGTGAGATGGACTTGAGAATTTAAGCTTCTGAATTTGGGACAGATCATTTTAGGTGACCTAGAGTGGGATTTCTGTCTTAGCCAGTGCTTTCAAAGAGCTGTCCTCCGGACTGTCACAGCTTAAACACTCAAGTTTGTGAAGTGTGGAGAAGACTTCTGAAAACGTGAGCATTGCTTCCCAGGTGCCTCCACTTGATCTCCTTTGAAATGGCAGATATTTTCTGTCCCTGAAGGGATGCATCAGTGCTGGTAAAGTTTTTTTTTGTTGTCATTAATGATTGAATGCAAAGACCTGCTGGGAACCTACTTTTGGTGAAGGAAATGAGTGGTGTGGAGGGAAACATTTGAAATGTCTCTTCCGAAACTTTGCACCTCAGTTAATAGACAACAGCAGCTGCCACAACAGGCAGCAGCTGAATTGTGCATTTCTTTAAAAACAGGTATCACAAATGTATCCAGCTGATGCATTGAATTAGATATGTAAGAGCAATTTCACTTTGTCAAATAAAGAGTCCTGAAGCACAAAGAGGTAAAGGGATGTTGAAAACAGCTGAGGAAGAAAAGGCTGATAGCTTGCTGTGTATTATTTATTTATACTGTACTGTTTTGCTTTTATTATTTTCTTTAGCTGTTTTCTTGGCAACTATTTCAGTTTCTCAAAGGGTAAGTGGATGACTGAAAGGCATGAATAGCTACTGGTGGAGACACTTCCCTAGGTTTTCTAATCATCTTCATATTCACCAGTGTCACTGGAGTTGTTGAATGCTAAGGAATGATGTATTTGTCACACTTTGCTACTCCACACATAAGTCTTTCTGATTAGCAACCATCTGCTGGCAGGAGTTAGTGAATGGGTAGAAACAAACCAAAGGAAACCTTAGTTAAGAACAGAAGTCAAAAACCAAAGGCAAATACAAAATAAATTTCTAAACCTGAAGAGAGGTACTTAGTGGCAATCATTGGGAATTCATCAAGGAAATTAGCATCCCCAAATTCCTGACAGGGCCAGACCAAGGTGTAAGTGCCTTGGAGTCCCGTCTGTCAACTTCCTGGTGGTGGAGAAGGCTGTTGCTTTAGTGTCTTCAGAGCCTCTGGCAGTGCAGGCAAAGGGCAGGATACTAAAGTGTGGCAGTCATAACAGCCTCCTGGAGATAGAGGAAGCTAACAGTTTCCTTGCTTAGATGGATTCATTAGCAAACTCTTTGAAACTCCTATGTTTTTCCACTGGGCAGGTTGTACCACCAGCTGTCAGATTTGAGGTGGATTCAGAATCAGGATTGTCTGGAATTGTTGCAGTAGTTATAACCTATTTAGTTTCTTTTTCTCGCAGCCAAAAATAATTATCCCAACTTGTGGAAATATGAAAGAACTTGTTTCTTCTCTGATTATCTACCACAATTCCCAGTAACCACTGTGATTCAGAGGCAAGGGCCTTAATACTACTGAGAAATGGTTCTCAAAAAGTACTTCTGATTCAGAGAGTGTGATTTATTAATTACAGGCTTTTGTATGCACTTAAGTTGTGGTACAGAATGAAGCTTAAGAATCTCTTTGTTCATGAAGTTCAGAGGCTTATCCAGGCTATGTGCATGACGCTTGTGCTTCTCTAACATTCTTTTGCACGTGTTAGTCTCTTGAGGCTACCATCAGACCTGAGAGTTTCAACATTTTCAGGTTAAGCCCTTTTTAAAATGAGTTTCTCTAGTCCTTTTCACTTGGTTTTCTTTCTTGGGTACCACATCAATGAATAGCTTTAATATTTCTTTCAAACAAATCTGTTTTATCACGTGAATGTATAGAATCCTCCTCTTTTGTCTGCAGTCAGACAGCACTGCTGTAGTTGTTAGAAATTCTTCCTTTATCCTTTATTCTGGCAAAGCCACCTCAAGCCCATCCTCCTGAGCAGCTGTCTTTGTCAGAGTGCACATTAGCACTGAACCGCACAGAAGGCAAACCGGAGAGTCTCCGTCATGCCTCTTCTTCTGATGTTTGCTGAATATACCCACAGAGGCTGAGGTAGTAAGTGCACAGTTTCCTCCTCAGCCTGAGCATATCCCAGTCCCATTTTCTTGATCCCAGCAAGATTTGCAAAGCAGGGAAGGAGTTACAACTTTTAGTGGTCTGTCTGAAGGATCAAGAAACAAGACACAGTTGTTCAGCTTGGTTCCCTTGGTTGTGTCTGCAGACAGCAGCAGTCCTTGAGCAAAGGACTGCTTTTTTTTTTTACCCAACTCTATCAGTTGATTAAAAAAATTCATATATATAGACATATATGTACTTTCATACATGTGTAATCCCCTACAACAAGTCTTGCTTCTTTTGTGCCCTGTAAATAAAGATATTCCTGATAGTCTGACCTATCCAGTTCCTTTCATTCTGAATCAGCTTCACCTCCTGTCTATGTGAGATCTGGAAATGCATATCCAAGGGGAACAGGGTGCCAGAAGAGTTATGGGGAGTGCTGAGACTACCGCATACAGCTCAGCTCTTGTTACTGCGAAACTGTTGGGCAAGGCTTTCAGTGTGGCACCCAAGGCATGGATGTAACTTCTGCTGTTTACTTGCAGGCGCTCGTGTTAATGCCAAGGACAATATGTGGCTGACTCCTCTCCATCGAGCAGTTGCTTCAAGAAGTGAAGTGAGTAAGGTTTGATTACCCTGCTTTTGCACATAAACTACACGATGGGGTAAAAGGCAAACCATTGGGAGCTGTAGTAGGTGGTGTGGTGACACAAATCCTCTGTGTGCAGGGCCTTTAGCATTGCATCTAGAGACCGGGTTTTAGGAGTTAGTTATAGCTGCTTTTGAGCCTTAATGTGGTTGATTTTCATCTTGTGGAATGCTTTGTGTTATGGTAGCAAGTCATATTGAGTGACCATCAGCTGGAGTCGGTGCCCAGGACTGAAGCAGAATGGAGTCCACAGTGGTCTACAAGGGCCACATCATCTTCAAGTGGTGAAATAAAGAGGAATAAGTACATACGAATGAGTGCACGCTGTGCATGTGCCAGAAGGGAGTGGAGGTGTATGTGATCCAACATATATTAATGCATAGTTTTTTTTGGTTAATTGCATTTCAAGGCATCCGTTAGGTTTTCTGTTAATGCATTTGATTCATGCATAAAGGAGGGTTAGCCCATATTTCTTCCTTTTGACAACTAGAAATCTTCTGGCATCATCTTGTACGTCTGTTGCTATCTCAAAAAGGAGCAACAATAACTATCAGGAATGCTGCTCAGGTGTGACTGGGTTTTCAGCTGCACCGTTATTCTTGGCTTTCCATTTTGGACCTCTGTGTATACTTTTATCCTCTTAATACTTAGCTAACATTGAGCCCAACTGCAGACGGAACTGGCTGCTGGGGACAAGGGGAGGGGTTGCAAAAGAGACAGAGGGTGGCTATCTTCCAGAGACTGATGAACTTGAATCACCTCCGTAATGGTCCCAACGCTTGCCAGGCCTGGAGGCAGGAATCCTGGGCTTGCTTCTGAACTCGGGCATTGTTTGGCTGCTAGCTGAGCTTCCCAGCTGCTGGCATCCACAGAAACCCTCTGAAAGGAATATCTGATAGAGTATGAATGCTGTCATGAGGCAGCATACAAAGAGCCATGTTGGAAAACAAAGGTCAGACTTAAACCTTAAAAACCAGCCACAATCTTTCTGATTGGAGTGTGCTTGGTTTCTTTTTATTTTTTGATATATCAGAGTATGTGATTTTTGTTGTTGGTGGCAGCCCTAAAAGAAAATGTGTAATTTTCTGTGCGTTTGTGTCTCATCTTTAACTCTTTGTCAGCTGAAGGCCAATTCTACAACCAGAAACTGTCTTCCATCATGGCAGCAGTTCTGGTGCCGCAAAGCAAGGACCCAGGTGCGATAGTGAGGCAGCAGGGGAGGGCACCAGCCTTTGATGCCTTCTTATGGTTTGCTATATATTTTATAAACACACATAGCTTTCTTCTTAGTCTTTTTTCTTTGTTATTTATATGATAATTGCTACTTTGGTAATTTTGAAACAAGTTTCAGCATTTTGAGACTCTTCCAGTGCTGCTTTGCCTTTATCACACAAGCCGATAAATGTGCAGCTTAATAGGGCAAAACCAATAGTGACAGCATTAGGTGAATTCAGAGATCACATGGTTAGTAGTAGATAAGTTCATGGTCCAGAATTTGACCAGGAGGACTTGGTGTGGTTTTTGAAGTTCCTGTGAGCACTGTGGCTCATAGAATGACCACCTTACAGGTTTTAAATTTTGTCATCAATCTTTTACTTAGTCTTAATCATTTTTGAAGTGGGCCTTAGGGATTTAAATGTTTATTTACAAATCAGCAGCTCTCAGGTGTGTCTTTGTCTGTTAATGGATGTGTCAACTTTCAGCCTTATACACTTTGTAGAGGTAAAGAGTATCACTGTGATAACTTGGGATAAGTAGAGATTCTGAATACAGACGCTCACACCATAGCTGTGGACTGCGTGCACGTGTGGACACTATGTTAAGAAAAAGTTATAGCTCATGTTCTCACAAGCAATACAATTAAAACTTCTCCATAAGTATTTTAACATTTTGATCTCAAATCTGATAGAGCGGCAGATTTGCAGGCATAAACAAAAATATGTAAATGTTTGGGGTTTTTTAAAAGGCTAAATATTTTTTGCCTAGACTTTTCAGCCTGTTCTAATTACTTCTAAAAATTCTCCTTTAACTTTTTAACTTCCTTCCTCAAGAGTCAAAGTGCATTAATTTTCCGGCTGGCTTCATGTCTCAGCTAGTCAGAGGTCTGCAGAGAATTGCATTTAAATGACTTTTAAAATCATAGGCCTGTGATTTAAAAAAGAAAATCCTGTTGAGACATTAACAGTGATATATCATTATTGGTGTTGTAAGAGGTACAATGTCAGCAACTGAATGAATCTCTTGGACAGGCTGGGAAGCAGCTGTAGAAAATGAAATCACTGAGATCGTTTGAGGACAAAGAACTAAAACTTGCAGTGAGTGTGCTGTTCATACCAACTGCAGGCACACTCCTGGGCCATTCTGGATACAAAGGTGTTGTTTAAAGGCTCTATATGTTTGTTATTCATTGATACAATTTTGGCTGAGCTGACCAGAAAACTTCTCAGTTGATGTGAAGAAGACTAAGGTACATTGTAGGACCAGGGCTGTCCCACTTACCAGCTGCAAGTTGTAAGGAACAGACAAGGCTACTTGAATGCTGCTGTATTCCAGCGGTTCCTTTGTGTATTGTTTGTTTGTGGGGAAAAGAGAAGAAACAAAATGTGATTTTGAGAGAGACTTTTTTTTTCCAATCTGACTTGTTTAATGGCAGATGCATGAGTAGAGGCAGAAGAGAACTAATTGTGAATTCTCTAGTGAGACAGTCTCTCAAGACAGAACAGTACATTTTCTTGCTGGGAAACATTCACTTTCAACCAACAAAATTAACCTTAAAAGATGTTGTTTGGTCTCAGACTGACAGAGTGGATGTTGCAGTAGAGATCCTTGGCCTGTGCTTGGCCCTCAGGGAGTGAAGGAATGCTAGTGTTAACTTGAGGACACCAGCATCAACCCTTGCCTTGGATTCTCAGGTTTTTGCAAAGTTAAAATTCTGTTTTCGCATATTCTGTTTCATTTTCTCCTTTTTCCTGTTTGTAAGTAAAACTTACTGCAATTTACTATGGTTTCATTGTCCAAAATTATGTGCTTTTTGTTTTGTCAAAAATTTCTGTGACAGTGAGCTCAAGTAAGTCCATTATTTTATGCAGTGAGAGCACAGTTATGACGACTGAGTTACTGAAGGTCAATTAATGGAACAGGCTCTCTACTTAGGCACCATTGTACATCCTAAGATCAAACTGTGAAATTCTGACATTGCTCTAAATGACAGCAAAGGTCATGTGTACTTGGGCATTTGAATCAACAGTAGATACCATTTCCCTAGCCCAGGAGGTTACTTATAAATATTATTCTCTTTACCTCCTCCTGGCCGTGTCTCATATGCAGAATTATTGTGCGTAGGTAGTGTGATTGAGCTGACAAGGGCATGGGCCCTGTATTTATTCCAGCTGCTTGGTTATGGGACTAATTGTGTTGCTGTTGCAGGAAGCAGTGCAAGTATTGATTAAGCACTCGGCCGATGTCAATGCTCGGGACAAGAACTGGCAGACACCCTTGCACGTGGCGGCTGCGAACAAGGCAGTGAAGTGTGCAGAAGTCATCATCCCCATGCTGAGTAGTGTCAATGTCTCTGACCGAGGGGGGCGGACGGCGTTGCACCATGCAGCTCTGAATGGCCACATTGAGGTGAGGTGTTAAAGATCGTAATTGATTGTTGACTGATTTATTTATTTTCTCAGTTTTTCTTCTGTGATTGAGTCTAGACTGAGCTCCATATCCCTGACCCCCATGATTCCTGTCATACAGCTGCTTTATGAACTGTGCGACAGGTTTTTCACCTGCAGGAATCAGACTGGCTGCAAAGTACTTGTACAGAGCCGGCATGCAAAGTGTGCATGCTGACTTGGAGACCTAGCTGTGTCACTGTGTCCTTGGATCTTTTGAGCTTGACTGCCTGCAAAATAAGAGTGACAGAATGGAAAGAAGGAAAAACTGGTGGATTCATTTTGTCCTGAAGAAATGTTCAGCTGTTCAAGGTCCAGCTGGTCTGCTTTTCTAATTAGTCTTCTAGAAAATGTACTCCTGTTTTCTTTTCTTACTTATCTTATACAAGCAAACCCTCCTAGTCTAATTACCGTTTCTCTATGAAGATGCACACTTTTGTATATAAAGCTCCTATGTAAAGCATTTTGCTACTGTCTGTAGATCCAGGTAAAAAGATACTCGTTTGCCCATTCCACACCTGAGGTTCTGGATGTGGAATAAATGTGTAGTTCTTTGACTAAAACAGTAGGCTTCTGTCAACAAAAATCTATCAGTTGTATGGTAACTAAAAGAAGGAAGAAGAATGGTAATTCCTGTAAAACAGTGATGGTGTTTGGCCTTTGGAATACTGCACTGTAGGAAAAAGATAGTAATGCTTGAGTCTAACCATCATAATCTGAAGCTCTTAGTTAACAGAAATTAACTGAACATATGCTGTTATTAGCTTTAGTGTGGCAAAGCAATCTATGAGAGGAAGGCAATCATTCAGCTCTGTAATTTATGATTTAAAAAATGTTTTGCTGGAAAAGATAGTTGTTGAATGTGTTTTCCATTCAGTTTCCCTTCTTTTTTTTCCACTGATTTTTCTAGAATATAATGTTGGCTGATTGGCAATAAGGAAAGCAGCTTTTCACCTCTTAGCCGCTCTGTCTAAAATTCCAGTGTCACATAATGTTTCTTTTCCAGGTGTATTTCTCTTCCCAGTTGTTTGTCAAGCTGACTACGAAGCACACCTGAGCAGCAGTGCCCTGTGTACTCTCAGCCCCCACTGTAGACACAGGATTTGTCCTGGTTACCCGTGGCCATCACCAGTCCTTGTCATTAATGCAAGCAGCTTTGAACACTATTTGTGTAATTTGCAAATTTACTGTTGAAAAGCAGGGTTTTGTGATCCCAACTTCATTGGTAGAATGTTTTGGTGTGAACTGTTGAGTATGTGATCCACAAGGTTGCTTTAATTGCTGCTTTTACTTCTAGATGGTGAACTTGCTCTTAGCCAAGGGGGCAAACATCAATGCTTTTGACAAAAAGGACAGAAGAGCTCTTCACTGGGCAGCGTACATGGGTAAGGCTTGGGCCGTTGCTGGTTATTTTTAATTTCCTATTCACAAACCCACTGTGTGTTTTAAATGGACAAGAGCAGACCTGGTCATGGAAAGTGAGCATTGTATTTACCCTGAAGAGGGAAGAGTTCAGCTCATCTAAATACACACTGTCCATTTATAGTTTTTCAGCTAGTGTGAACTTGGCTGTCATTTTCTTTTTAATGTGGCTAACTGTGGGCTTTTTGTGTTGATTTTTTAATTTTGGTCTTTTTATCCTGACTCTAATTCCAGTATGAAGTACATTTGGGCTTGAAAAAATCCAAGTTATATTTTGTTAAAAACTACTTTCTATAAAATGCAGATAAATGTTATCATAACTTTTGCTGTTTATTTATGTTTATAAATAACTAGGTTATGATAATGTTAGGAAGAGGTTCACAGATTTTCTTCCTGTTAGGAGGAAATTAGTGTTTTTTATTACAGAGTGGACAAAAGCAATCAATTTTTCTGTTCACATCATCAGCAGTGTTACCAAATAGGGCTTAATGAAATCAATTGACTTCATCATTCCTATAAAGTTAAGGGAAAAATTCCTATAGAGGGGCATCACAATTTTAAAGTATTAGAACAAGATTGCTTGTAATAGTGATTGCGCTTGTTCAAGAGCTTTTGTTGACCAAGCATTACGTTCCAGATCATAATTTGTGAAGTGTTGTGTGTCCTTGGCCAAGAACTCTTTCTTCTGACCTGTCAAAATCTTGATTATAATCCTGGCACTTCTGGAAATGAGATAATAGGAGATTTCAAACTGTGAGAAAAGCATATTGTGCATTTTTTGAAATACACAGGCAGATTGAAAGATTCTTACCAACGAATGTGTTCTGGCTTTTGAGCTAGCGAGCTTTGAACTCTACTCTGTAGCAGTGAAAGTGTTTTGTATTGTGCTCTGCAGTTCCACATCTCCTTTGCTCTTAATTATTTTCAGAAATTCATTGTGTACTTTTCAAAATATTTAGATAACATTTAAGGCCTAAATTAGCAATGGAAATTAGGAGTCTGTAACGTAGTTCAGGCAGAATTTAGATAGTGCAATTTGAGCATCTTATCCTGTAAATCCTCATGTAGCTTCTTGAATGCTTAAATATCTTTGGCACTTTGGACTTCGTCCATAATGTTTCCTAGGTCTTGCATATGACCAGAGCTGCCTCTGTCATGAAAGTACTGTACGGCTTAGATGGTGCACAACTTCATATCATGTTTGACATAATAAATTTTTAATTCTAAGAAAGACAGCTCTGCTTCAACATCAAACAATAAGAAGTTAGCCTTGATTTAGTTTTGGTGGCTAAGGCACTGTCTGGGAAGGCAGATGGTTGGAGAAATCGAAGATACAAGTTGAATTTTGAGATGCTGGGCTCTTCCCCCTGTATTCTATAGGGAGATCCTAATTCAGGGGTGGGCATTTTACTCCTGAAGACAGATGCCCCATTGATCTGGTAGTCAGCTGTCCTACTGTGTGACTGTTGAGGCTATTGCAATTATTTCAGTTTGCGGACTAAGCGTCTTTGTATAGACTGTGAGTTCAGATTCGAACAGTTCTAGATCTACAGTTAGGATTTTTGCACAGCTTTGTGTTGATGAATTACTGGGGAGTCAGAATCTTGATCCAAAGATCAGAAGGTTCAGTAGAAAATCTTGTGTTTGTACGGCTAGAGTTTGGATTCTGCAGATCCTGCACTCCCTTGCTTTCTGTGTCCTCGATGTTAGTAAAGAGGATGCATTCATTTTTATAATTTATTAAAGTTATTTTGTATTGCTAACAAAAAAAAGTGTTAGCAGTTGTGTTTGCAGGTGACATCAACAGGATGCTGTTTCGGGAGACTTGTCATTTTCCTGTGCTCACTGTTCTTTCTCTAGCAAGGAGAATAAAACAAGCTTCTTTTTAGAGATACAAATGGGAAAGAGATGTGGTTTTGTTCTTTTAATGACTGGAAAACTAATTCAGTAAAGAGATATTTGACACATCTAGTGAAGGTGAATGAATATTGCATGGATTTCTTGATGAGGCCTGAAGCTGGGATTAAGAACATTTACAAAAATGCCTTTTTTTTCCCATGTAAAACTATGGGAACATTGGGAAGCAGAAGCAAAAGGGGGCAGTGCATTAGCAAGAAAGGAGTAATCTGGGAGAAGTGATGCCGTAGGATGATATACTGATTGATTACTATCTCTCATCTTTTGAAGGTCACCTGGAAGTTGTTGCCTTGCTGATTAATCATGGTGCAGAGGTGACTTGTAAAGACAAGAAGGGTTACACCCCGCTTCATGCAGCTGCATCCAATGGACAGATTAACATTGTGAAACACCTCCTTAACCTGGGGGTAGAGGTATGTGGTAATGTGCTCTTTGTGGCTGCCGTTTTGGAGATGCTCTCTCCTTTCTTTCTTATGGAGGCTGCTACAGTTATTATCAGAGCTTCTAAAAAAAATAGTTCCCATCTACTCAAATGTGTAAAGCACCTTGTGCTTCCTGTGGTTTATTAGTTCAAGAGCCAGGAAACATTCTGTAATAAAATAATGTCTGATATGGACAGTAAATTCCAAGCCATCATCTTGAAGATGTTCCTGCAGAGGAAGATGGAATAATAAAATCTCCCTTGGCTCAGCTCTTGCTTTGATACGATGAGCAGTTGTTCTCCACATTTATATATACTCTGTATCTTACTAAACTGCATTTCAGCCTGTTAGAGTTTAGGGACCTGTATTTCCTCTGTGGTTGACAGAAGGAAGGAAGATTATTTTCACTCTGGAAAATATAATTTTTTAGGTCATAGGCTTGGTTTGTATCAGAAACGGTGTGGCCAGCAGGTCCAAGGAGGTTATTATCCCTCTATACTTGGCACTTGTGAGACTGCCCCTCGAATCCTGTGTTCAGTTCTGGGTCCTGCACTACAAGAAGGATGTTGAGACTCTAGAGCGAGTCCAGAGAAGGGCAACGAAGCTGGTGAGGGGCTGGAGAACAGGCCTTATGAGGAGTGGCTAAGAGAGCTGGGGGTGTTTAGCCTGGAGAAGAGGAGGCTGAGGGGAGACCTCATTGCTCTTTACAACTACCTCAAAGGAGGTTGTGGAGAGGAGGGTGCTGGCCTCTTCTCCCAAGTGACAGGGAACAGGACAAGAGGGAATGGCCTCAAGCTGTGCCAAGGGATGTTAAGGTTGGACACTGGGGAAAAATTTTTCACAGAAATGGTCATCAGGCACTGGCAGAGGCTGCCCAGGGAGGTGGTTGAGTCCCCATCCCTGGAGGTATTGAAAGGACAGATGGATGAGGTGCTCAGGGACATGGTTCTGTGTTTGATAGGAGTGGTTGGACTCGATGATCCTTGAGGTCTTTTCCAGCCTGGTGATTCTGTGATTCTAGGGGAAGTTTAGATTGGGCGTTAGGAAAACTTTCTTCACAGAAAGGGTTATCAAGCACTGGCAGAGGCTGCCCGGGGAGGTGGTTGAATCACCATCCCTGGAGGCATTTAGATGGCTGGTAGATGAGGTGCTTGGAGACAGGTAAAATTGGAGCTGATGATTTCTGAGGTCTTTTCCAGCCTAATGATTCTTCGATTCTATGATTTTATTAACAGGAATATGCTAATAACTACCTTTTAACTTCCTATTTATCCATTACTGGGGATGTGACCTTTGAAATGCCTGTATTTTGTGTAAGGTTATTCACATAATCTCTGACTCTTTTGTACAATCTGCCCTGTTTTACAGAATGGCAGTTGAATTCTAAGCCAAACATCAAGATGCAACATAATCTTAATTACATCTTTATAACACTGCGTTACTGAAGGTGGTTTCTTATTGAAGTGTAAGTGAGGGTGCACTTTCGCCTTCTCTTCACTCAGCCACTGTCACTCCTTCCCCAAAAAAGAACTGTGGAAAGAGCTTTTAAGCCTGATTCTGTTCACAAGAATTCAATAGTCAGTTGTTGGTTGGTTTGTTTGGTTTTTTTTAATAAAGATTGTGGTCTTTTTAATTATCTCCATTATATGTTAAAGCTTTCCAGCTTCTTGGGACTTTTGTCATCATTACATAGTCCTGCTATCAGCTTTAAACTTCAGATTGGCTTTTAGGAATTGTTAGTAAGAGATAAAGTTAATAATAGAAAAGGTAAAAGAATCCAAATTAAGCCACCTGGTAGTATATTTTTGTCAATGAAATTTGCTGTTGAGAAATACGCCTTATGACAGTTCATGCCCGCAGCTATTTTCATTTGCAGTGTGTGATGCATTTTGTAAAACAGTAAGCTGATGTCTGTAATTTTAACTGTGTCTCCTTGTCTCATTTTAGATTGATGAGATGAACATCTATGGAAATACTGCACTTCATATTGCCTGTTACAATGGTCAAGATTCTGTTGTTAATGAGCTGATTGATTATGGTGCTAATGTAAATCAGCCTAATAACAATGGATTCACTCCCTTGCATTTTGCTGCTGCCTCCACTCACGGAGCACTGTGTCTTGAACTACTAGTGAATAATGGGGCGGATGTTAACGTTCAGGTAAAACTTGCATTGCGGCTCTTCAATTTTGCTTTATCCTATTTTGCATACTTCAGGAGACTGGAAACTATAATAACAAGTACAGCATGGTTTTAAATCCTTGATGGAAGTAGAGAGTTGCTGAAAATGTTGATCATTAAACTGTGTGCATGAGATAACTTTCCAGCGGAGGAGCTCTCAGTGCCTTGATAAATATAGTGACAACCTTAAACTCTAGGCCAGCCGCTCTCAGCTAAATCCAAGCTGTTGGGCTCCCAATTCCCTTCCTACCCTCTACCTCCAGGGAAGAAAGAAAGGGAAATGAGAGGAAAAGACTTGTGGGTTGGAAAACTAAAACTACGGCTTTAATGAAATAATAATAATGTAAATAATAAAATATATACAAATATATGAAATTGTCCCCCCACCCCTCAATAGCTATATATCACACAAATGCTGCAGAGCAGACACAAGGGAAAGGGCCTGAAGCTAGGAGGGAACTGGATTCAGGAACACAAGGATCCAGGATTAGGGGTGAACAGGCAGACGAGTTCCTCACTGAATGTCAGCTGTTGAAGAAGCAAGCGAGACCTTTATGATCTTTCAGTTTTATACCAAGTATGCCATATATGGGATGGAATACTCTGTTGGCCAGTTTGGGGTCGCCTGTCCTATCCACACCTCCCTGCAGGTGTGATCTTTTTTTTCTTTGACTTATGACCCTCTACTAGCTCCAGGATGGATAATAGGAATAAGTATTAAGCATTGGAGTTTCTTTGTACCAATGCCCCTTATCACCACTTCTAGCAAAGAACACCATTTGAAAAACATGCAGTTAGCTTTCAGAGAATGAAGTTACTTAGACAAGACTTAGTTCAAGGTTGGAAACTGATTCTACTTTAGCTAAAAATGGAACACTGCTTTATATGCTAAAGAGTTGGTTTTACATTTTGTTTGTTAGAGTAAGGATGGAAAGAGCCCGCTGCACATGACAGCTGTCCATGGGAGGTTCACACGGTCGCAGACCCTCATTCAGAATGGTGAGTTTCTGTGCCTGTTTCACAACTCTCCAAAAGATGACGTATTTCCAAGGTAGCAGTTTTGAGAAGTTGTGACCCAGAGTGCCAAAGGACTACTCAGAGGGCTGCTTAGCTCTCCAAAAACTTCTGGCTTTGAGCTGCGCTGAGAGTATTGCTTCTTTCTCCAGTGCATTATCACAAATTGAAATTTTGGTAGTTAACAAAATCCTATATTCCTCCAGCTGGTGGTGGTCCAGCTGATCTGTTGTGACTCTTAACCTGAATACAGGAGTTCAAAGCTGGTTTTTATCTGCTGAGAACTGGCACAACTTTCTTTCTCAAATTATTTAAAAGGTAAAAAAAGAAAAATTTTTGAGTTGTCTGCCCTTTTGAGCTCTTGTGTTCTCAGGCCATTATCTCTGCCCTCTCTTCTTCAAATGTACTTATCTCACTAACCTTAGCTCCACACCTTGCTACTGTCTCCATTAATTGTTGAATAAACACACAGGAGGGTGGACCTGTGCCACCTTGTTTGTTCTGGCATAGCCAGGATTCCTGATGTCAGTCATTTATCAGGTATCTTTTGTGTCTGTGAATACCACAGAGTATAACAAATATTATTGTTGGAGATCTGGCAGATACCTGTTACTAATTGACAGAGATTGCTATTTCTGATTGCTTATTTATGCTTCTTCCCTTTGGCCACTGTACCAGACTGGGTGGTCAGGATGGCTTGGTTCATTTTTTTTGTTTGTTTGTTTTCCAAAATACCAAACTGAGAAATTATTAAGTGCAAGATATTGAAAATGGCTGAACAGTTGCACCCTAAATGCACATTTACACAAGATTATATTGTAAAAGGGAGGTCTTCAGTACACCATGCTTCTTCCAAATTGTTGCCATAGCTCTCCTTGGATAAATAAAATAGTAACAATGAAAGGAGTTTGGGTGAATTGGAAGAAACTGTACTTTAATGCTATTTTGAGCTGTTTAGTCAAACGTGCTCTCTGACTTTCAGCTGTTGTTTTCTCTTTGGGATTTGTGTGTGAAAGGACTTGCAGAATTTCCTCTGTCCTTCACGCATCTCTACTTTTCTTCATGTTACTTGAGTTTCACTTCTTTCTTTCTTCATTTGCTGCCCCTCTAATTTTAGTATTGTACACAGATCTGATTGCAAGTGACTTTATGCCTCGTTGCCATGGGATGTTGTGGAAGACAGAAACATCAATGATTTAAAGAAACAGAGTTTTACTCTGCAGTACTTAATGAGTTGCCTAAAGACGTCTCAGTTTCTGGCTGCTGTCTCTAGAGGAAAAATGGGTTACCTTAAAATTGGAAAAATGCAATTGTGATACATATCTTTAAAGCTGGGGAAAAAGAAAAGCTGGAGAGTTTATATAAGACAGACAAAAATTCTGAGTGAATGAACAAACTATTTATGAACATTTAGGGAGGAGTGGGCGAGATCTGACATAAGTCCTCAAGAGTAAAAGGTACTGAAACATCATAATTCTCTTCTACAGCAGAGTAATAGGCTTTGTGAACGCAGCACAGTCCTCCGACTTTGCTGTGAGCAGGTAATATTTGTGGAGACCTCCGCTGGTGGAGGCTTTACCCAAGGAAACCCATTCCAGCATTTTACTGACCTTTATTTACCATGAAAAAATGCTGCATGGTGCTTTATTAGAATTTTTTCTTGTAGTTACAGCCTATTATCTCCTGGATATGGACATGCAGTAAATATTACCATATCCTGATGTCAGCAAGACTTTTTTCCTGCTTTCATGAAGTATTCTTAGTCTATATGAAAATATTACAGTGTGAGCACATAACTAGTTGTAAAACTGCACTCAGGTTAGTAATAAATCGACCATTGTTGAAATTGAAGGTGTAGTGAGGGGGTTTTCAGTTTCTCTCCTGGGTCTGTTACTGTCCATTGTTTTCATTAAGAACTTGGATAAAGGAGTAGAATATATGCTTTTAACGTTTGGAGAAAACATGAAGTTGGAAGAAGCTGTTAGTTTGGCAGAAGATGGAGTCAGAATGAAAAGTGATCCTGTCAAATTGAAGGCAGAAGTTATAATGCCAGTGAAGCAAAGGAAAGATCTCACACATGGGTAGGAATGTCAATTGGATAAGTGCAGAATGGCAACAGCTGCGTGGGTGGCAGTTCCTCAGGAAAGGATCTGGGGCTTTGAGAGGATCTGAAGGCCACTGACCATAAGTTAACAATGTCAAAGTGCTTAAAAAATATATCAACAATGTACCTCATGCTGTACAAGGTACAGGAGTGCATTGATAGGCCAGCAGGCCTGAAGTAATCCTTTTGCGTTGGGAGACATCAGCTCTAGTGTTGTTTCTTGCTTTTGACATTTTACTTCCAGAAGGATGTGGGCCAGCTGGAGAGGGCAGCTGGAAGGATGAGAATTAGTTGGAGTGCAGCAAACCTGACTTACAAGGAGAGATGGGGAAAAAGATACAGTTCCTTGGTTCAAAAAGAAAACAAGGATTTGATAGCAATCTTTGCGTGGGTCAAAAGCCACAGCAGAGAAGAAAGAATATATCTATTTTTCCTGCTTGTGAGGATAAAACATGAGATGCCAGGCTTAAATTGCAACAGGAGAAGTTCTGCTTAAGCACTGTTTGGTTGTTCTTTGGTAAGACAGTGAAAGCACACAACTTACTTGTTTCTGTTGGCCTCTTAAGTGAACTCTAACATTGTTGTATGAGTGGCAATGTCTTTACAAATGAAGGCACAGTTTCAGCAGTTTGCTTTTTTCATTTAATTCAAGGTATCCATTTGTTCCTTTAGAGGAGGAGTAAGTCTGAATCATGTACTTGACCTTTATATGTCATGTGGTTCATCTATTTCCCACTATTTTTCCCTACCATTGCAGTTAGAGAAGGAGGTGAAAATGCTGCTGTCAGGCCATGCTCAGTACCATTGCCTGACAGCTTGCTCTGTTCTGGTTCTCAGTCTCTGAAGTTTGGTGTCTCTGTGGTAGGACTGGCTATGCTGCATTTCCTAGAGAGAAATAATATTTGTGATTCACACTTAATCTTCCAACTGTGTGAAAATATCTTTTGCAGGAGGGGAAATCGACTGTGTTGATAAGGATGGTAACACCCCTCTGCACGTGGCTGCAAGATACGGACATGAACTTTTGATTAACACCCTCATAACTAGCGGAGCCGATACTGCCAAGTAGGTGGCTGAAGTAGAGCTGTTTCTAATGGTCAAATGTTATGGGACTAAAATATGAACATTTGGGAAGTATGGAGGGAGGGGAAGCCCAGTTAAGTTCCTATTTTGCCCACTTACATGGCTACAAGTAGTTCAGGTACTGCTTCTTTTTCCTGAATCATTGATGTGGCACAGTGCTATCTAGTGTACGTTAAGTACATATGTATATGAGGTGCATCCTGATCACAGTTATTCTAGAAAGACTGTAGCAATGACCTTGTATAGGAAACAATTGGAAAAAAATCAGTTACTTTCCAAGGGAATTATGGGCATATTCCTTTGTATCTAAATTAGTCTAATGTTTAGTGGCTTGTCATACATGATGATTATTCTTTTGTCTTGTATCTTTTGGTATGGCATAGGATAATCAATAGAAATGCAGTATTTTTTACTTCTTGCACATGTAAATCCTGCATCCACAACATGATAACTCCAGCATTGACAGGTGCTTGATTTTTAAGAGTACTTGAGTATTGATTAGTTATGTTTAGGTTCTTATGTCTATCAAAAGGAAAAAACAAACCTGAATGTATACAAAGGGGTATAAGACCAGAGTAAATCAATGCCATGAAGGATAGCCATAGCGAGTGTTCAATAGCAGCATCTGATTTCATGAATGTAAGGTTTTGGCAATGAGCTTCACATGTCTCTGAAATATAATTTAATAGTCTTCTGACTAGAAACTACCATAGGCATCACTGACTTCTCTTAACTTACCTAGTTAGGAAAACCTGCTTTCAGATGCAAATGAGCTGACTTTAATTTTGAAGATAGTTGCAGCTCTCAGTATTTGGTTTATTTGTTTGAGGATGTTTAAGAAATTAGCAACATTTGCCTATATTCCTTTATCAAGTATAACTGTCACCTTGCAAACTCAGGAGGTGGAACAGATCTTCAATTGGCATCGATAATGAAATTTCACAGGCTTCAGCTGACATAATTGGATTTTATTATCATAGTGCGAAGATCTTGGTGTCTAAATAGGTGTACATTTTTCCTAGTTCTTTCTCTAGTACGGTGAGTCTCAATCTGTCTCTTATTTTGAGGTTTCAAGGAAAAATGAGATGCAGTGGGATGGTCCCCTCCTGGAATCAGGTTTATCCAGTTAGAAATTTCTATTTCACACTTGGGTGACTGGAACATTGATCAAATAAAAGACTTTTTCTAGCAGCAGAAATAAGTGAAATGTGAAGTTGGCTCATAGATGCCACGCAGATCTAAACAATGCTGCTGTGCTAAACAAGGAGCATTGAAATGCTGGGAATGGGCTTTCATATATGCTGCATTTAAATAACTCTGGTGGAGCTCCCCAAACTGGCTTTGAAAAGAAAATTCTGCAGCATTGTTAAAAGCAACTGCAAGACAGCTAAGTCAGTCTTTGAGGCAACTGCATTTAGAGTGGAAAGTGTGTAAGGGATGGGAGGAGCCAGTGAGAACAGCCCCGCAGAAGTGCGACACAGGTTAGCGTATATCCAGATAGTGTATTTTGATGGAAACGATCCAAAGCAAGTGTTGAGTGGAAATCTTGACCTACAGGAAGAACAATATTGCTTTAGGTAACTAAGTGGAGGAGGAGACAGAGGGAAATGGGTGTAGGAAGAAGCATAGCAATACAGAATGGCCAATGTTAGCTTATGTAGGTGAATCTATAGCTGAAAAATACAAACTGTAAATGCAGAAGCAGCAGCTTGGTAGAGATTGTTCTGTTTCCTTTGAAGAACAGCCTCCCAGATCATCTTTTAATAGATTTGCTGTAAGGTGTAGATGCTGACAGTAGCAGAATTAATATTTGTACAGCACCACAAGTCACTCTTTAGTGTAGTGAAGTAGCAAGCAGCACAAATTTAAAGTGAAGAGTGAGAAAAGATGGGCCTGTGGATTCTCGATGGAATCAGTTTTTAAAAAACAAAGCAAAAATAGTTAAATATACATATATATATATATAAAAATGTTGGAGAGCACAAGGTATCTGTATAAACATCCACATTTATTTTTGTCTGAAACTTCCTACATAATTATGATTTATGATGAATCTTGCAGAAAGACAAATTCCTTTGGTTTTGGTCCATATCTGAAATCCTCTTCCACAAAGTGATCATACTGTCCCATCCACCAATTGTCTTGTAGAAATGAAGAGCACATACAAATCCGTTTCCTTATTGTTTAAGATCTGGTCATTTTCCAAAAATATATCTGCTGAAGCAGGCAGTAGATGATAATCTTGTCAAGATAGAACAGAGAGACTCCCGTGTTTGTGTACTGGGTGGACTGCCTCTAGGATAATATTACTAGAATAACAAGGTGCTTTTCACAAAACAGTGCTAAATGAGAAAAGCCAAGCTATCGAAACAGAAAAGTCTTCTAATACAGTAAACAGTGGCATGCCTAGGGACTGAACTGGCATGATCTGCTGATATTAATAAAAGCTACTGACTGCTCAGTTTGTTTGAAAACTGTGTGGTTGCCTGAGACAGATTTAACTTAAGGATAGGTGCCTATGTTTTGGGGTTTTTTTACCCAACATTTGAGCTTTGAGAATATAACTAAAAAGAGGGTCATGTGCTAAAGGGGAAAAAAAGTGGAAAACTATGTGAGCAGAGTAACTGGAGCAAGTAGGAAAATGAGATATTTAGTTGTTAGGATGTGGGAAGAGAACTTTAAGTATTACGACAGCCTGAAGGAAAGTGGGAAGAAGAGTCATTAGCTACCCCAGCCCCAGGAGAAAGAGAGAGGGAAGAAGTGGAGGGTTTGAAAACCCACATGAGCGTAGGTCTAAAGGATATTAACTGCAGGAAAAATGGAATTCAGAAATGATATTGAGAAGATTTCATAATTTACATTTACAGTAGCTTCAATATCTGTCACTGGTGCAGAAATCTGTGAATCCCACCAGGAAACTGACTCTGAACAATATCTGCTCTCTTGCTTCCTCCCTTACCTTGACTTTCATCTTGAATTTTTAGAAACCTTCCTGCCACATTCTACTCAAAGCATAATGCCAAGATTTTGCTGTATCAGAATGTTTTTAGTTCCTGAAAAGACCAGTAAGGAGAGACAGATAAAACTAACATGGTAGGAAGAATCTTGCTTGAAAAGGATCAAAAATGCTTCCTTTGTGGAAGGAGCTTTTTTGCCATGGCTCCGTGTAACGAGGCTGTTCTGCCTTTTAGGTGTGGGATCCACAACATGTTCCCTTTACACTTAGCAGCACTGAATGCTCACTCAGACTGCTGCAGGAAATTGTTGTCATCGGGTAAGTAAATCCCACAATGTCTGTGGAGCTCCAGTAATGTGTGTGTCTGCTGCTTACAGCTCTTTTATACTCCCTGTTCTGAATTGTTCAAATTAAAGACTTCCTGTGCTGCTGTGTTGAGCTGCTGTGGGGTGTATGGGAGCGTGTGGGGCTTTCCTAACCGCATGCTCGTTCTCCAGCACGTCCTGTATTCTTCATGCCCAAAGCCATTTTCTCCTGGCAGTGTCAGAGAGTTTGTATTAACTCACCAGGATGAGGGTAGACATTTAGGACCCTCTCGCAAACTGTAGGAATGCAAGACACCAATTTGGTTTGGGATCCCCCCTGACCCAAAGCAATAATTCAGGGAATTATCTCCTTGGGGCCTGCACAGGTATTTGTATCCCACTGTCTGATATAGTGTAGATACAGCTAAAGTGTATTCCGAATCTGCTCAGATTAAAGGAGTTAGGCTGGCCAAAGTTCTGTTGGAAGAGAGAGGAAATGAATGACAGTGCAGTGTTGAGAGAGCAGTCTCGGGATCCTCACCAGTGGCCAAAGCAGAAGAGGCAGGAGTTTGCTGACACAACCATTATTTCAAAAGAGGCAGTAATCAGGTGCCAATTTCCAATTTCTTTTTTTTCCAGTCAAGAGTTCCCATGGATTAAAAACACACAAGGCAGATCATATGCTTTTTCTAGAAAATTGCTTCGTTACTTAACACGTAAAAATCTCCTCTGACAACTTTTTTTCCTAGACTCCTGTAGGACATAAAAAACCATCAAAAATAGCAGTTGCATAGCTCATTCTGTTAAACCTTGCTGTGCTCTGGCCTTGACCACCAGATCAGGAAGGAAGAAAAAATGCTCTGGGTGACCAGAGTTAATACTGTCAGGCGTTATGCATCTTCATGAATATCACTGCATGCTCCTGGAAGCCTCATTCCAACCTGAAAACCACATGTAATAAAAATGGCTCCATTTCACGTTCAGGCCGACTCTGTGTTTTTTCCTCATTTCTTCATGTTGTCTGTCTTCATGTCCTGCTGTCACAGTCCTCCTGATAAGCATCTGCCTCATAAATGCCTGTCACATGATTTTAAATAGGGATGTGGCACAGAACTAGATGCGGAAATAGATGCTTGTCAGCTTTGTAGCTCCTTTAATAGAGCTGCCAAACTGGAGCAGCCGCGCACTGTTCTTGTGACAACCTCTTTCTGACTGTAGTTGCTTGTGTTCTGTTTTTTTCCAACTAACTGATTTTTCTGTCTCTGCAATGTTTCTTGTGGTTTAACTAGGACAAAAGTATAGCATAGTGTCCTTGTTTAGTAATGAGCACGTGCTGTCTGCAGGCTTTGAAATAGACACCCCCGATAGTTTTGGAAGAACGTGCCTCCACGCTGCCGCTGCAGGAGGGTGAGTAGCTGTGACTGTAGCTGGTGTAAGTTATTTTGCGGCTTCATTGCAGGTTTGGTGCCAGCCGATTGACTGTGCCATCCACAAAGGAATTTACAGTGGTTCAAAGGAAGCAAAGCGGTCTGATGTCAAATTTTGGACTCTTCAGGCTGTCTTTTGCCACTGTCCTTACGTAGGGGTTGCTTGCAAAGTAAAGGAGATGGGTTGCGATTTGAAATGTAGGTTTCAGGCATATCTTTCTTTTCCCATACCTGTGAAGACTCCTTCAGCTTTGGGTGGGAGTATACTCCCCCAGGTCTGTCTGTTGTCCACAATGATCACCAAGGGCCAGCAATCAGCAGAAAATTGTCTGTTCCTAGGGCAGAATGAGTGAGCAGGAGGAGCTGTAGGATGCTGCTGGCAAAGGAGTTATTCCTGGCTTCAACTTTTGGAATATAATATAATGTCAAAAAATGCAACAGTGCCCATCAGATTGTAACCCTAGTGTCCAAATAGAGCTTATCTCTCCTTTCCCCATTTTTCAGGAGTAAGTTTAAAGGTTTCTAACAGGATAAATGGCAAACCAAACAACAACGAACAGCCAACCCACCCTCCAAATGAGAAATTCAAATACCGGTTGTTCTCTTAGGGCGATGCATTCCTGATAAGTGATAGGAGGCCAGAAATGGAAACAAATGAAAACTGTAATATATCAGTTTAGGCTGGAAATGTAGCATGTATTTACTTTAAATATTTCCAAATGATTGTCAGTGGAGTGCTGCGAAGATAAACTAGGAAAAGAACAAAACATTTGGCGGCATTGAGTTTTACTCTTTTGTTGAGGACTTCATGGCTCAGAAAAGCACTGAAATGGAGCCCTAGCTAGAACCCAGCTTGGATTTTCTGTAGCTAAAGCAAGCAGAAATGGTCATCCATGGTGTATACTGAGCACTCTTTCTGGAAGCTATTTTTCTTCTCAGTGGACCAAGATGAATATCACAAAGTTTTCACTATTACAAAAAACCTAATAAGATTGATCCAAATATTGCTGTTATTGCTCTTTCAATACTATACTTCTTGGTACTTGTTTCTTATTAACAGAGGAGATGTGACTATTAATTGAATGGAGATTATTATAGTATAGTTGAAATGCTACCTTCTTGATAAGGCGGCACCTCAAAGGAATAAGAAAAACACCTGGAAGCCCTAACGAGAAGAAGCAGCTTCATAAGAGGCAAAAATGGTTCATGAAAATAAACCATATTTTTCCAGTGCTTTACTACAATTGTCATTCACTAAAAAGTGTTTTATTTCTCATATATTCTGGTGAGTGTTCTGTAGCTATGTTATGCAATAGCAATTTAGAGTAGGGAGGAACATACACCAGCATATTATATCCAGTCTTTTTTTTTTCCTGAAGCTGGAGCTATACGCAAGGCATTAGTTTTTTTTCCTGGCACATGCCTGTTACTTCTATTACATTAATGGGAGCTGCATGGGTACTAGGAAAAGAACATTCTTCAAAGGGCTGCTCATCTGATTGTGAACATGATTGATTTATTGCCCCTGTGAATGACAAGGAGTCTTGGAAAGTGCTGTGCTTCTTTATGTCATTTTCTGGCTTGGAGTCATACATTTATGCACTTGAATTACAGAGGATGTGAGAATTCAACTGCTTTATTTTCTATTAAAAATCACCTGGCTTTAAACAAAATAAAGAAGCAGCTACGATATTGTCAGCAGCCTGAACTGGAAGGTGTCTATTCCAGGTGTTCCTGAATGATCTTTAAGGTCCCTTCCAACCCTAAACATTCTGTGATTCTATGAGTTCTTTCTACAGATATAAATCAATGGAGCCCTACTCATCCACTTACATAAATACAATATTGGTATGACAATGACTTTAAACTGCTATTCCTCTTACTCAAAAAAGCACTTGGAGGAGTGCTTAAATCTATCAATAGTCAACGAATCGTGTGAGAATAAACCTAAAAGTGATTAGTGATTAAATCTCACTAAGTAAGCAGTATTTGAGCAAAGTCCTTGCTGTTGAACACTTTGCTGAATGGAGGTGGATTTCGTTAAATGTCACCTCTTTGTTATTAGACTGGCATTTTATAGCCAGCAAAAACTTTCTTTTAAAGTTCTCTTATAAAATACCTCTTCAGTGGGGGAAGCATTAGAGTACAGTTCCCTTAGAAAATCTCTGAACACACTGAATTCAGATCACATTTACTGTGCTCTCATTGAAATTTCTTTTTCTTCTGCAGAAGAGAAATTTGAGCTTTCTTGAAAAAAAAGGAAGTAATTTTTTTAAAACTTCATTTCTGTTAGATTGAATTTCATGTTGTAGTTGGCTGTAGCCTGTTTTCTGCATGACAAATAAACAATTGTTGAAGTAACATTTTCCTTTT
This sequence comes from Clamator glandarius, assembly GCA_033459285.1. Classification (NCBI taxonomy): domain Eukaryota; kingdom Metazoa; phylum Chordata; class Aves; order Cuculiformes; family Cuculidae; genus Clamator; species Clamator glandarius. Next base: position 1,862,035 of record JAUNZM010000086.1, read on the forward strand.
TGGGAGCAGCGGACAACACAGATGTAAACTTCTGGTTTGATCATATTTTGTTTTCTTTACTTCTCTTTCCAGTAATGTTGAATGTATAAAACTCTTGCAAAGCAGTGGAGCAGATTTTAATAAGAAGGACAAATGTGGAAGGTAGGTAAATAATGAAGCTCCTTTAAGAAAGAATAAAAAAAGTAATCTAACAGACAAGGAAGAAAGAGCACCTCAGTCTGGAAATCATATGTTCTCTGAAAAATGACAGTAAAATAAAATGGGAGTTTGGCCTTCCCTGCTGAACTCTGGCTCCTGCAGTTATATGCCAGACAGACAGGTGCAGACTTCATTAAATCCACAAAAGCCACCCCACCTTCTTGAGTTTTCTGTTTTAAAAATATCACAGATTTATTTTTTTTCCTTATTGCTTCTTTTATTGCCTAAATTCTTGTGCTTGTGTGCCCAAGGCAACACTTGGATTATGATGCTGCTCTTAGATGTGCTTCCTAGGGATTTTTTTTTTCCACCCTATGTTGCTGTGGGTGTTGCAATGCCAGCTAAATAAGATGTGGCGAGAGACACTGTTCTTTGCTCTGCTTCCCAGCTGGAAGAAAGCAGTAGGTACACAGAGCAGCAGCAAAAAGGCTGTCACTGGGAATCGGTTCTTTGCAAGACACTGATTAAGAATCTGTATCCTGTTTGGTTTTGTAGTAGCACCAAAACTTCCTATTAACACAATATTTTGTTACATTTGCATAACTTTGCATTTCATCACAGGAACATACGGCACTGATATTGACTGCTGGAAATCTGTGGGAATGCAGCAATTAGAATTTGTTATTATCCTCAGTGGTGCATGCTGGAATATGTGGTAACAAAATGTCACTTCTGTTCTAGGACACCTTTGCACTATGCAGCTGCAAATTGTCATTTCCACTGTATTGAGACACTGGTGACGACAGGAGCCAATATTAATGAAACAGATGACTGGGGACGCACCCCTTTGCACTATGCTGCTGCTTCTGACATGGACCGAAAGTAAGAAAGCCTCTTTGTTTTCCTTGTTAAAAGTGTTTTGCTAAATCAGTGTCATTTTGTTCTCTTCGTGAGGCTGTGTCATCTCAGCCAGATAAATGATCCTGCTAGCAAAGGAATTTCTCTTGGATGTATGCTTAACTACACACTGAGATGCTCTGACTAGAAGCCAAATCCCCAGATGATGTGTCATTTCAGCTCTACCATTTACCTTTGATGTAATGCACAGTTTTACAGCCACTCTGTCTTACTGAACTGTTTTCACAGAATTCTGTTTTATGTTTTCATCTGTGGTGTCTCCTCACAATAGTAAGCTCAGAGAATTTTCTACGTCTGCTTTGCAAGTCCATCAGAAGGGATGGAGTGAGTGACAGCAGGAAGAATTTTCCTAGATGGACTGCTGAGGCAGACAAACATCTGGCCATTCTGACAGACTTTATGGAAAAGATGGGGTAGATCTACCCATCAGTCTCCCTCCACTGTCAGAGCTGATTAAAATGCTCATCTTGTCCAAACAGGTTGCTTTTTTAGGGACTTTAAGTGGAGAGAGGCCTGGGGAATATCCTTTGGCAGAATGCAGTGCTCTTCTTGTGAGAAAGGGTGTAAACAACTCAACCCATAGAAATTCTGTGGTTACTGACTGCAGTTTCTAATTCCCAGATGGGTTTTGGCAATCTCTTCCTTATAACATGCTGTATAAAACAGGCTCCTGTTAGTTCTCTCTTAAAACTGTTAGTGACCTGTATTTATTTTAGATCATCTCATGCTTCTCTGTCTCATTGCTAAGGAACTGTTTTCTTGGTTTCTCATATAGTGAGGTCTGGTAAAAATACGTCTATCTCATTCTCAGAGAATACTGCCTCAAAGCCACTGCAATAGGACTTTGGCTTGACATTATGGTAGAGGTTTGGATGCTATACCAGAGCCTTGGTGGCTTCCTCATCATTTGCTGCTGTAAATGCTCATATAAAATCTGTCTTCCCTGTCCCCTGCAAACCTGAGCAGTGCTGGGAATAAGGCAGCAGGATCTTCAAAGGTCTGTACTTAGCATTACAGTCAGAGTAGACTTTTAGGAAGGCTTTCACTATTGGCTGTTTCTAATTTTACCTTGCCGGTGTAAGTTGTTACTCAAGGTGTTGAGACTTTTGATTCCATGTGTGGTTTTCAGCTTTTGACTCTTTGTAGGTGATGTTCCTGCTCTTTGTTAGCTTAAGGACGTATCTACTTCCATCATTAATTTAAAAAAAGCTTACTTTAGTCACAACCTGAACATTAGCAGGAATACATGGCATTTATTTGCCCTCTTAATCCCAACCTAAATTGTTTCTCATGTGTTGATGCTGTCTTCTGATTAAAATTTTCAGTTTGAGATGTTCTGGGAGAAGCCTTGTTACGTAGGCGAAATGCTATTCACACACCACAAATTTATAGGTCAGCATGGTTTTTTTTCCCACTGCATGGCAAAAAACTCTCGAGGTCAGGCAATCTCAGTCCAAGGAATATTCATAATTATTTAATGTTGGATGTGGGTCATTAATGAGCAGGGAGAAGTCATGGTGCAGCAAGGTTGCCCTATGGTTTCAAGGATTATATTAGTTGCTGTTGCCTATAATCTTAAAAAAGTACCCTTACCTGCAATGGAAATCACATAAGTATTTTCATTAAATAGATCTGAGTATGTATTGTTTCTTCAGGTCATCACTTATTCAGTTCAAGGAGTCTTATTTTTGGATCTTACTGATTTGTAGGTAACCGAAGCAGATGCAGGTAGGGCTTCAGCACGGCATGAAGACTGTCTATGAGCTTACTATGTTAATATTCAAGGGAGTTATTTTATTACTAACGAAGTTTTCTCTGAGTCTGTGGACATAAGACGGACCCTGAGTTTATAGAAAGGTCCATTATTGCTAGCTCCTCCTGAAAAAATGTCAAATCTTGATATTGCAAATGGAAAATTGCCTACTCAAGAATGTACTCTTCTGCATTGTGAAGAATCCAGTCTGGAATTTGCATGTGGATTGAAATTAGCAAACTACAACACGTTTAGGCGACTAAGCCATTATGATAGCAGTTTGTAAAGATATTCTGTGTTAGCCTTGGTGGACAGGAAAGATCATAATCACAAGCTTGTGATTGTAACATCATGAATCGTAGTCTTCTGTCTGCCATCCATCCAGCTGGGAAGCAGAGGTGCCAAGAATTATCTAGGTGTGCAGGAATATGAAGACATGTTGCACTCTTTGAAGAATCTAAAGAATCTGTCTGAATAATTGACACAGTGTTGCCAAGATATTTCACAGAAAGTGAGGAGAGTCTTCATCACAGCTAATGCAGATTCAAGATAGACCCACTTACTATAAGTTAGGAAGAAGCAAGCTGCTGTAATCCTGAGTTCCTCTCTGCCAAGGAAACAAAATGCTTATAGCACTTATTAGCTGCAGACACATGCTGTACAGTCGTTTGATTTGTGTAATTTTTATTGCTGGCTGGAGGTCAAATCCATGAAGAGGAGTTTAGGGGTGGGTGGCAGACTGCGTCAAAATCATTGGTGTGGTATTTTGAAAATAAGTTGCATTTTTCTGTCCTCTATGCTAAGAAGAAAGAATATTTTAGGTAACTCCCATGAAAATGCTGAAGAACTTGAAAGAGCCAGTGAGATGAAGGAAAAAGAAGCTGCATTGTAAGTTTGGTGTCAATAAAGCAGTTAGACTCTATTTCTAGAGAATGCCACTGCTTTGGGCTGCAGTTTACACTCCGCTTTTGCTCATTCATTGCTCTGCTAAACACAGTGCTTGGCTTTAATGAGGGCTCACCTAAAGAAAAAAAGCTCTACGTTCGTCTCGGTGCACATATTCCCTAATATTTCTGTTTCTGCGCTTGTTGCTGTTTCTTAATTGAAAACGTACTGCTTCAGTATTTAATCATTCTTATTGTAATGCTTTGTACTGTGTTGCAAAAGAACTAGTCAATGTACTTACTTGGATTGACATTTTCATCTAGCTGTGTAATGATTTTTTTATTTTAATAATCTCCTTTTTCATATGACAGCTTTACATTCACTGCACATTACAAACTATGGAAGAAAGTACTAATAACAAAATAGTGATTTCTTGGTGGTATAAGAAAATGTGGCAGTAGCTATAAAGGACATAAGGGATCCTTTGAAAAACACATGACAAAAAAAACGTAACAAAGATGGAAATTAACTCAGTTAAGTCTTTATTTTTCAGCTTGCTGTAGTGCACGTTTGGAGGCCAGAGGTTTGATCTAAGAGTTTTTACATACAGCCGTAGCAAATCTAGGCTGCTTACATCATGGTACAGAGTTGCGTGGTTTTCTTGCAGGCTTCGTAAGAGAAAATCATTTTGTAATCTAGAGTAGCCACAAAAGCTGGGTTCGAGTTTATTTTTTAGGAATATCTTTAAAGATGAGTGGGGTTTTTTCTGTTTTAAAAAATAGTGAATGTGGGGAGCTATCGGTGAAAAGAGGGAAACTTGTAAGTGATTTAAGGTGCTACTAGAAATACAGAATTAACTGCCAGTTTACAACGTTGCTTGTAGATGCAGTGAGGGATGAGCCTGTTAAATATTGTGAGCTGTCATTTAAACAAGTGAATTGTCCACAGGTGTCTAGAGTTCCTTCTACAGAACGATGCCAATCCATCCATCCAAGACAAAGAAGGGTACAACACTGTGCATTATGCTGCTGCGTATGGGCACCGGCAGTGTTTGGAACTGGTGAGTGCTCAGACAGTTCAGGAGTCTCTTATCTGCCAACATATATATGTTTATATGCTAGTATAATCAAATTCCCTGATGGTTACTATCTGAGTTCTTTGGAAATTCACAGATCTGTGAAAACCCCTAATATAGTGCCATAAACTCAAATTTATGCATCCAGATATATCTTAAAAACATGTTAATTTTGATAATCCTGTACTTGTTCAAGAAGCTGCTGCATAAATGTTGGCTGAGTAGAGTTTACAAGTGCTCAGTTTATTTTTAACTGGGATCAAAGTATTCCCAGTCTATCTGTATGTGCCAATAGTAAGGGATAGTTCCCAGTGCGTGATGGTGTATGTGCCTTCTGCAGATGGCACATTGTCTGGGTTGCAAACCAAGTAAATAGCTTTTGCCAGCTGCATACCTGCAGTGCCTTTCTACCTCTGCTGAAACAATAGCAGCATTGATGAAGTTAACATAATCAGGATTAACCTTAAAGGTAATGTAAATGGGTTAAGAGGTTGTTGGTTTTTAATATCCTGGACCTGAATGATTAGAAATTGCATCTTGTAATAAGCCAAACATTTTTAGCCAAAAAATGGACTTGGGAGATGTATAGTATGGATTTCTAGAAGTTTGTGACTTATAAAATTGTCATGAAGATGGGCATTAACTGAACTTCTAGATAAACAAGGTTATCCACAATTATTGTGTCATATATAAATAGGCTTTAATTGCTTTCTTTAAAAAAAGCTCTAATTTGTAGAGACAGTCATGCTTTAATAAGAACATTGTCTGCTGTTTAGTCTTTTATGTTGTTTGGTTTGTTCTTTCTTTGTTGAAGAGTCAAATTATCTAACTGTTGCACTGCACATGCTGCTTTCACAGCATGTGTACCAGCACTGTCAGTGCCACCCAGGAGAAATACTGCAGCTGGCCAACAGCAGGGGCACAGCAGGTGGGAAACCTTAACCTGTAATTATGCCAGGGCAGCCCTGGGCCAGCACCTGGGATGGTTAAGCCTTTTTAGCTCCAACCTGCAAGCATGTATATTAAGGACACTTAAAATATCACTGCTGCTTCGTAACTTGTGGAGTGATTTTGGCCTTTCCTCATTTAGAACTTTTTCCTAGAGCTGATCTCTCGTGACTCTGCCCACTGGGATAGAGGGGTCTTCTGCTGAGCCTGCTGCCCGTTAGGAACAATAGGGAATGTTCTTGGTCTTTTGTAGGGTGTATATATAGAGTAGCCTCCTCTGTGCTGTGTGCAAGCCTACACTCGTATGGCCACAGCAATGCATATTGCAACCTTACCCACGTCTTATCACCAGATTCTTGCATAAGCAGAGATCTCTATAATAGCACCTTCACTTGGGAATTCTCTTTTTGCCTTCATATCACAGTTCCTGTGTGCCATGAGGTGTGGAGAAGACATGGAGCAAGGTCCTCTCTCTTTTCTTTTGCTTGTTACTGCACATGTTTCCTGGCAACCTATCAGTTGCAGACTATGAGCTGCTGTTGAGTCCTGGTGTTGCTCATGCTTGCCAGACAAAAGGAAGTGCTGGAAATGCAGCTTGTATCAGAGATGTTGAGTTTTATTCTAATACTGAAGAAAAGTAAATGAAGGTGAAATGTAAATTGTGGGCTAAAGGCACCTGTGCAGCAAGTGCTCTATATTTGGACAAAGAAATTTAATATTTTCCTATGTCAGTCTTTCCCTATTTGTGACTATAGCTGCTGTTTAGAAACCCAAAGTCAAGTATCATCTGCAGAATTGGAGTCATACAGCTGTTCTCTGTACTCTGGTGAAATAAAATTGCTATGAATTCTAGCCCTTTGTATGCAAAAGACTAAGATTTCCACCTGAAATGTTTGTGGGACCAGGACTCTGCCATTGGTGTTGGGAGATTGTCAGGCATCTTATTTTCTCTCTGTAATACAAAAGCTAAGCAAACCCGAAAGCATTTGTGCTCGATCAACAGTAGGACCAGAACTTGTTGTCTTTGCACACACTGTCAGAAGAAGGTGATTCTGTTTTGCTCATGTGAGCAATTGTCCCTTAGCTGTAGTGAGTTGCCAGGTCCTGAGTTTAATACCTTTGTATTTGATAACAGTGACTAATTCACTAATGTGGACACTGCCTTTACATTGATTTTTTTGCATTGTTTGGAATCAGGATGGCAAATGGTCAGTAACAGCACCTTCAGTAGCTGAAATGTGGTTGTGCCACGGGCATGAAATGGAAATAATCCTTGTGCCTAGATTTGTTCACTTACTCCAACATGAGACAGATTTTGAGGTGTTAAGACAATTGTTGATTCCTGTGCTTCATCTGGTAAAGTAGCATCATCTATAGATATCGCTGTCCTGTAATGCAATCAAATCGGTTTTGAGAGAGTTGTAGTTATCTGTGGCTCTTTGAAGGCTGTGTGTAAAAGCTTCAGTAAAAATTCATCTGGGGCATATGGAAGGGAGACTGTCTCATGAGGCTGACTGGTGGCATGGTCAGTTTGTTGTGGATTCTTTGTTGGCTCTTTGACAAGGACTTTGTCACAATCTGTGATCTTTATTTCTGTTATTAACCATAATACATTGACTGCTTTAGTTATTCATAGCTGAGTGAAGCATCCACTAAGGTTTAATTGCCTGTAAGCGTGGCTTTTATCTATATTCCCCTTCTTTTCCACATAGCAGAGAGAACAGTAAGTCATTAAATGCAATCTTATTCTTCAAGCCTTCTGTTTTTCAGTTTTGAAAATGAAACCAAGGGAGATCCAGAAAACCGGCAACGCTCTTTGCCTCATTTCTATCTCCTGAGCCGCACTAGGCTCTCCTCCGTAACGGTGGAGGCAGCTGCCGATCCCAGTTAATGCTGCAGTTTGACTTAGTGGGTCAGTGTGTGTAGAATAGGTACATGAAGACAGCTGGTTATGTCTGAGGAGTACCTGGTTGCTTTATCTTGGAAATACATTTTTCTTGTTATTTTTCTCATCTTCAGTGCTAACGAGAAGTAATATAAGATTCATGGTGGTTTTAGTTGCTCTTATTCAAGGAACAGTGGGAGCTCAGCAGCCCTGATTTCAATGTAAATACGTCTGCATGTAGGCAGGGAGATTTTTTTTATTTTGGTTTCACACATCCAAAGACAGAGACAAACTGATATCTTTCTTAAAGTGCTAATTTCGAACGACTGATTTGTATCACAGGAGCTCTGACATATGGAATACTCCTTCTAAAATATTTCCAGTCCCTTCCATCCTGATTTTCAGACAGGATTATTGAAAGAACATTATTCTTCAGTGCCAAGTTAACTCTTGTTTTAATGTTTTATCCTTTGGGTAATATTTTTCACTTATTAGTGGTAACTTATATATGAAATATCTAGATAGAAATTATCTCCCCTAGAACAAGGTAGTTATTTATGGCAGTTGTTTATTCTCCTGTTAGAGGAAAGAGTACATAGACAATATGAAGCTTTAATTCTGATCAAAACTTGGGCAAGATGTCTGCAACGATAAACTTGAGTTTATGTGTAATGGTTACTAGTATTTCTTTAAATGCACAATACTGAACTTTGGCAAAGTGCTAGAGAATGATTTCAGTGTTCCAGAATATGTCAAGATTATAAAAGACCTTGTAAGGTTAATTTTCTTTTCACTTTCCCTGCTGTTTTTTATAACAGATATCCAAAATAGCTTATTTCTAAATGAATGATCACTTTAAAAAATCTGAAGAAGATAATGTGGTATCCAGTGGAATTTCCTTTGCTGAGGAATCTGATCTTTAAGCTTTGACCACCATAGCTTCCCAGCGTTACAAAATATTTACATGCTTGAATACAGTTTAGGAAAGGCTGGTTTATCTAATCTATGAAAATATACTTTCGTTTTTTGACATCTGTTTTCTGCAGGCCAAATACCTTGGCTGCAATTTAGCCAAATTTATTTGTAGGGAAAGGAGAGGTACTAGGAGAAATAAGGATTAAGCGTGAAAAGGTTGTAACCTTTGACCCACACAAGTAAAATTTGTGTTTGTGTGTTCAACCACAGAGCTCAATGAAAGAAGCTTTTTTTTCCTAGAGGCCCTTTAGATTGTCTGGGATATTGGTGGGGTAGTTGCCCTGCAATGAATGACGTGATGTTGCTAAAAAGAGACGAGTGGAAGCAGATTCTTGATTTTTTCCTCCATCTGTAAGGAGCCATTCATAAAGGCTGAATGGGGAGTATGTGTGCTCGGAAACAACTCAAACTCCCATCTGCCTTCCTACTTCTAAAAATAATGTCATGCTTGTTCAGATTGGGACTGACTTCTTTGGTGTTTGATAGTAGGGGATATCGGTCACTATCTCCCGTAGTGAAATGTTTTCTCTGACTGTAAGAATTGATGGTTATTTTTTCTTTTTAAGTGCTCTTCTCTTTATTCCATCAACAAATGAAATTCACTCACTAATAGAAATTGAATTGGCTTGGGGGGCTAATTCATTTAAGGATGGAAGAAGAGTGTGGGTAAGCCAAAAACTGGGTCCAAAAGAAAAGACAAACCTCCATCTGGCTGCCTGCCTGAGGCAAGGTGATCCGCACAGCAGTTTGTGTCTGGAAGAAGGGGCAGAGGGAGGTTCCCACTAGCAGAAGGCCATCTTGGCTGTGCTGTGAAAAGAGAAGTTGGGTTTAAAGAGAAATAAATAACCTTTTATTAGACTTGCTGTTACTATTAGTAGTAAATAATTAAGCTGTGCCTTCAAACACTTAATTCCTCACCCCAAGGGGAAACTGGAACCACAGACCCTGTACATATTCAATCTGGTGGCTACTAAATATATTTGTCTCTAATCAACAAGAATTTGTTCATTCATCCATCTGAGAGCAGGACACTGGTAGTTAGTGGCAAATTAATCACAAGTGTGGTTGGGATATATGTTAAAGTACCTTTTGCCACATGGGGATCTGGCTGGAATGCTTGTCCAATGGCAACTCCAGGCCACCTCTCTTCATTCAGGGGATTGTTCTGGGTGTTCTCCTTCCTAAATGCCTGTCCATCTCTGTGACCAACACCCTGTTTCTTAAAGGGAAGGTTTTGTTGGAAATCAGTGGTAATAGTTATGTGGTGAATGACTTTGTACATGTCTCTGAGACAGCTTTTCCCATGTGGAAGCTCCTTTATTAGCAGAGGAAGCTCAAAGTCATTAACTCAAGTCTATGTAAAAGGAAAAGAACTTAGGGACTTAATGCCTGAAAATAACTCCAGTAAACCTTATTTGTCAGTCCTAGGATTCCCCAAATGTGGGTAGATGGATTCAGTCACTTAAGTTCTAATGTCAGCATTAGTGCAATATGTACCCACTAGTTAAATGCTCAACAGGAGCCTTTATATGATAGATATGCCAGTATATTTTGGTTTAGATTTTACGTTTTGGAAACTAGGTAATTTTGATCCCAAAAACATTTTCTGAAAAGCTACTGCTGCTTGTGAACTCCATGTGTGCAGGAATTCACTATTTTCTTTGCACCCTGATGGCACTTTGGCTTGTGGGATAGGAGTATTGCCTAGCATCTCTGAGATTTATTTTCTGTCTCTCTGACAGATTTTGTCTTTTTTTAGTTCATATTTTTGTTTTCCTGGGGTGGAGAAGCAAGGCACTTACATCTGCTGCCTTCCACCAGAGAATAACAACGGCAGTGCAGAATTGCAGGAGGCAGTTTTCCTTCAGTTTGGAGAAGAGTCATGGACTTCTGCCATTGCCTCAAATACCTGTCTGTGAGCGTGTATCTGTGTGTGGTGTTTAAATGCAAACGTATGAAGAACATCTGACTCTCTCTAATCTGCCGAATTCAATGGAAAGGGCATTTGATCATGGCATATGGCATTGCATGCGATCGTATAGCTCAGAAAGTGCTGTGGGTGCTGGGACTTTGGGGCTATAATCAGGCTTATTTATACAAGGCAAGATGTTTGCCTGCATGAACAGGCTTGCAAAAAGAAACTGGCACTCGTTTATTGTTCTTTGTAGGCTTACGAAGCACCCTGACTTCATTAGACAGTCTCCCACAGTGTGTGTATTTTGTGTCTGTATATCTGTATTTGTTGATAGAGTAGATTGATCTTAAATGTACTCATTGAATATTATTCTCTGCTTTTCCGCCCTCCCTTATGAAGCAACGCAACTGGTGTCTAGTCACAGTGGCTGTCTGACAGTAGGCAGTAGTCCTGTTGCTTCAGGAGTAATTCATCTATAGGTGTAGAGATGTGTGTACACAGGGTCAGGTCTTGCTGTATGTTCCTGTTCATACATCACTTGCGATGCAGTTTATTCTACAGGAAAAAAAAACCAAACCACAAAACGCCCCCAAACCTGAGCAACACTTGCAGAACATCATTATACTTGAATATTTATGACTTTAACTATTCTAATTGACATTTTACATCAGATTGGAAGCAAAGCTCCATTGGATATAGTGAGTAAATGGAAAATAATTGCATGCTCTGTACTTTCATTTTTATTTAAACTTTTTATAGCATTTTGCAAATCCTTGTATTCACTTTGAAGAAGAATAATCATAACTCTTAACTAGCATGCTACATACTTAAGGCTGCTGCATCTGTGCTGCTTTCATTTCTGTTGGATTTCCTTCTGGCTGTTGCTTATAAGCTCAGGCCTTGGTAGAATGTCTGTTGCTTTTCCTCAGTGAATCTTAGGAATTGTGAGTGAAGTGCACGTACCTGATTGGCATGGCACTTGTCTGGATGTTTAACTAACTTTACATTTGGTAATGTGAAATGGAAACAACACTTGCCTGTTTTCTGGAAGTTTGTGGCCAATTTCAAAGTGGTTCAGAGGAGAAATCTAAATTCAAGTCAGTCTGAATTTAAAAAGCCCTTGTGTGTATTTCATACAAGAGGCACAAATGAGAGGAGAGTAGCAAAAATACCATTGAAATGCACATTTTAAAATTGACTGTCACTGTATTTCACCAGCAGTCAAATTTTCTAGCTAAAAAGGAAATTTCTTAAGGACAGTAATTTCTCTAATTAAAAGTCTTTGTATAGCTTTTACACAACTGTGTATGAAATTTTGTGAAACTTTCACTGGGTGAGAGGGCCCATAGACCTAACTTTGAGGCTTTACAGAATCTCTGAGGTAGAATTCCTGGCCAGAAGGAAACATTATATATGTGATTCGAGTGTGAAAGCTCCAGGTTCAGATCTCTGCCCTGACTGATAAAGAAATTTGACATTCCTAGAAGTCACCAACACATTGTGCGGCTTGTTCTAGGTGGGATCTCTCGCTCTCATTTGGAGTGTCCTGCTTCCTATAATTATTCATTGGGTGAGAATCTCCTGTATAGCCCACTGAGTATGGGACTCGTGGCTTAATATGAAATGATTTTGTATGAAGTAGAAAAGCTCCAACAGAAGATTAGTGCCCCCCATGAGAATAGCCAGTGACCTGGAAGTCTACTTGAATTCTGAGATTTAGATATATTTAAAGACTTCAGCTTTGTTCCCTTATACACCAGGTAAGTGTCCTGTGTGCATGGTGGTGACTGTTCGGGTAGTGTGTTGGATATTTAAACTTTGTCCTGGAAGAGCTGCATGGAACTACTAATACATTTCTTCAGGCTCAGTCTGCCTAATCTCTTGTGAAACTTCTTGCTTACATTATTTTAACTTCAGCCATAAGTTGCGCATGCAAGTGAAATTGATGTAAACACTGATTAATCTCATTTTTAAAGCCCGATTTTAGGAAGACTTACCAGACACCACGTTAAGGACATGTATTGGTTTAAATGTGATCAAATTAAAATAATGCGATCATTTGTATTTACAAATATGGAGAGAGCTTGTAGGATTGCTTGTCCCCCTTCAAGGAATCACAGAATCACTAGGTTGGAAAAGACCTCCAGGATCATTGAGTCCAACCATTCCTATCAATCACTAAACCATGTCTCTGAGCACCTCATCCACCTGTCATTTAAATACCTCCAGGGATGGTGACTCAACCACCTCCCTGGACAGCCTGTTCCAGTGCCCAGTGACCCCTTCTGTGAAAAATGTTTTTCTGATGTCCAGCCTGAACCTCCCCTGGCACAGCTTGAGGCCAGATTCTTGAGGATATGTTTGTACCACTTTGACTTTAAATTATTCAATCAAGAATAATTCTGAAATTTAAAAACATGCCTCCCTGCTATGGAGTAGTATGAGGTTAATTCTATTATTCTTTTCTATCTCATCTGAAACAACTGATAAGAGTCTTTAATCTGTGCTCTCTTCTTGCTGGAAAAGCCTTTATTTAAAAGAAGCTGCTCCTGGTATGTGTCCTCCCAGTAGAGGCAATTATCTATAGCAATTCTTTAGGAAAGGTTAGATTCAAAGTGACAACCTAGCTATATTTATGCAGTTCTGAAGGTGACATTAAAATTAATACTAATTGCCCTTTCCAGATGACCTTGTACGTGATAAGCTACATGACAATGTAATTATTGCAGAAGAGCAATGTTCGACTATTTCTTTTGTCTTAATCACCTTTTGATCACCTCTTTACAAGTGTGAAAATTTATGAATGCTGTTTGCTCAGTAACCTGTCAGAGTAAAGGCCATTTGTAGATTATACACTTGTAATTTAATGTTTTGCCTTTTTGAGATTCTGTTAATAGCACCAAACTAAGGAAGTTCATTAAGAGTGCTGGAAGTATGTATACTGGAATGTAGAAGTGGGCTATAATCACCAAAATAGTAACAGTCTCAAAGAAAAGTCACTTTAGCTTCAGCTGCCGGTAGATCGAACCTTTGACATAACTCCTAGCAGTGCACTTAAGTGGCTGTGCCTGGAGCTGTGGGAGTGGGATGCCTTGTACAGGATCACACCTTCTGTTCTCTTTTAGGATTTGAGATAGCACCCATTGTTACCACGTCTATGGTTTGAAGTCGCTTCTGACATCTTCCTTTTAAAAGTGTAGCTTAAACCTTTTCTGCATCATGAAAGTTTTGTCTCCTTTTCTGCCTCGTGGTAATTTTAAATTACTGAGATCTCCGTGAAGCTTTGTTATTTTTTAACCAGAGCTGAATTTCAGAATATATTACACTCTATAAGGACAGTTATAAGAACCACCGTGACTCATTGACTAGCACACCTGAGTCAAGAAAAAAAAGAAAAAAAAGGAGACCCTCCCCCCAGTACCATATCCTCCCTTATTATAACCACAGAATAAAATCAAGCAGAAGAGCCTCTTGTGTCTGTAAATACTCTTTACTGTACAAATAAAATAGAACTGTGAGAACTGGAGGTGTTACTAGTCTTCATACAGTGCCAGGGGAGAGAAGATAGTTTCTAATAGCAGCCTCATAGTGCTATTAGTTTGTAACAATAGAATTGAATAACTGACGTCTTTTATCTCACATTGCCTGCATCTCACTCCCAAAGCACTGAAGTTCCTGTTTCTGAGTGTGAAGAAGACTTCACAAAATAATTACATGCAGTATTAACTAGCACTACTATGGGAAGTGAAGGGGCCACGCTGGGAATTTTCAAGAGGCAAAAAGAAGTAAGAGTATTGTTATGTTTTAAAGATTTATAACCTAACTGGAGAGAAACTGTACCCACCAGCTTCACTTGCAATGTCTCTGCACAACTCTGGTGTCCACTTAAAAATCTCCAGACAACCAGTATACAGAAATGTAATCAGCTAACAGACGTCATTTCAGTGGCACAAGAAATGAGATTTGCTGGGGCATTCTCCAGTCAGCCACTAATAACCATAAATGTTAGTAATTAGCGGTTACTCATCTGTCTTCAGTGGGATGCATTGGCCAGCTTTAACAGGCAGGTTGTGTCTTGTTGTGCTGGCCTTATGGACTCAGACTGAAGGCTAGTATTAGGCAGGCTTAGTGCTTGGGTTTGTTTGGTGGGATTTTTTTAGTTTGTTTACTCACTAGAGAAAATCAGAATGTATTCATATAAACAGAGCTAGCTACTGCTTCATCCTGTTTATAGCTGTCTTTTATTGAGAGAAGGACAATATTTTAAGCTGAAGGTGGCTCCACATGGCAAGACCGTGTGGGTTTCCTAACCCTGCCCCAGACCTACTGAAAAACTGATGTGGGAATTGATTTTTCCCCTTAGCTACAGGGGTGTGTTAAAATCCATATTACCTGTTTATACACACACACACTTAGTTATGAGTCCTGTTTGCATCAACACACGTTTCTTTCCTAGTCCTGACATTTTACTAGGCAGAAAATATGCAAATAGACAGAATTACTGTTTAATTTTCTAGCTTTTCCATAGGATTCACATTAGCAACCTTCTAATAAGAGATTTGTGACAATTTATACATAATTAAGACTAGCTTGTATTCCAGTTCGAGTTTTGGATAAATTTGTCCTTGATGTAGGTCTATTAAAGACCGATTTGTTACACCAGAAGTTCAGGCGTACATCAGAGTTTAGGATATGCCATCATCACATAGTGTAGGCAGCTAAATTCTCTGCCTACCATAGGCTTTCACTGGCCTCTTTGGAGAGACTTCCATGTTGTCATACCCTAGAATTGTCCAAATTGTCAAAAAAAAACCTTTCCTATTTTTCTCTTGCTGTCTTTTAATTATTTTCTTACTCTGTCAAAAAAAAACCCTCAGAAGCCTATGAGAAAATTTGACTTTGATGCTATCTGTCATGATTTTCTTCACTTTTTACAGCTTCCTACTGTTAATATTCTGTAAAATGCCACTTTCTAGTCACAAAGATATTTGGAGACTAATTCTTTGGGTAGTTACTAAGCAAAAGGCCATGCACATGAGCAGGGCTTCTCAACGAAAGTTGAATTCTCAATATTGTTGTCAATACTATGATTTTCTTTGCTACCTGAACTGATTAAGTTGTCAGGGTTTATTGTGAAGTGCTGCTAATAGTTCCTCCTTCTAGATAGACAGAAATGCCCTGTTTGTTAAGTCTTAAAATGCTTTGGGGTCCCTTAAGATGAAGGGACTCATGTGAAATTGCATTGTATGTTATTAGATGTTTGTAAGAGTTCAAGGTTGTGTTACGTTTCAGAAAGCTGTCATTATAGGAACAGGTTCTACTTTGATAAATTGTAAAAATTACTGTGAATGACTCATGGCTCAGTTGTTATTCCTAATGCTAATTATGTGTCAGAATTATCCAAAACGCTATATCAGACATGACTTGCATATGCATGACCTGTGTAATCATTAAACTGCACTTTTTCCAGTGTAAACTTACCGAGGGCTCTACTCCACAAATCCATCCTTTTGAGGACTCCTTTCTCACCCAAGCAGGCCCTATGATTTCAGGGAAACTAGTTTATCAGGGTAATGATGTTCATTACAAGCTTTTGAAGTAGTTTCATAATTTTCCCCTGTGGAGAAAACTTGAAGATACTTTCCAGAAAAGGTTTTGAAGTATATATTCCTCACAGTCCTTCAGGACTCACTGTGGACATCTGAGGACAAAATATCTATCTCAGCTGATTTATAGTCCATGAGAACTTATCCTGTTTCATGCAAAGATATTTTAAGACTGTCTTAATTTTTTTTTTCATTTTTCAGCTTCTGGAAAAAACCAACAATATGTTTGAGGAACTTGATTGTGCAGCTACGAAAAGTCCTTTGCACTTAGCTGTAAGTATGAGATGTGTAAAATGTTTGATCATTATCTCCTGGAATAATTCCTTAACCTCTGTCTTTGAAGCAGGTTTAATCATAGAGTTGCTCTGAAAAAGCTAGGAAGGGATGTAGACCTACATGTAACAAAACCAGATTCTGGGCTGGAATAATTAAGTTATTGTCAGTCTTGGATCTTACTTGATCCTAACACTTGGGTGAGAAGAAACAGACACTGCAGTGAAATTAAATGGAAGTTTGCAACTTTTATTTGTAAGTAGTTTATAAATTTGGAGCCAGAGCTTGAGTTTATGGCTTTGATCATGGAAAGGGATACTCTGAGGTTCTTCTGGAGATGTGCAGAGTGCAAAAGTTGTCTAGTATGCAACAAGATATGGGAAACCATGGTTAAAACCCGGCAGTGCCCTGAGATCATGCCAGGGAAACTGTTCTTCCTAAACAGGATTCAGCACGTATGACCTCATAGCTCCCCTTTCCCAGGAGCTTAAGATCCATGGTCCCTCTTATCACTTTTCTTGTGCAGAATCACAGAACAGTTGATGTTGACATGGACCTCAGGAGATCAGCACGTCCACCTCTGCCAAAAGCAGAGTCAGCTAGAGCATGTCTTCTCAGGGCATCTCAGGGCCGTGCGCCGTCACATATTGAGTGTCTCCAGGCATCGACAGTTCACAGCCTCCAGGCAATCTATCCCAATGTCTGACCACCACCACAGTAAAAATGGTGTGGTTTTGCATTAAATTGAATTTCTTCTGTTTAAATGTGGGCCCATTGCCTCTTGTCTAGTCATTGAGTACAGCTGAGAAGAGTCTGGCTCTATCCTATTTCGGTGTTTATATGCATTGTCCACTGCAATTGTTCTACCAAATGATCCTGCTGGCAGAAATACTCTATGAAGCATTAGCTATAAACAGCAGGTCAAGTTTGTGTTTCTGTTTGCACAAACATCTGGTTTGAGAACTACTTTGATTTAGTTGAGGTCCAGCACATATGTTGAATTTAGCATCCAGTTAAGTGATAATCCATGGGACCAGCATCACTAGTGTATTTAGTTTTTAAAGCAAATTATTGCCTGAAATTCCTCACCTTGGGTTGTATTAAAGGTTAGAGCAAGTTAACAATCATAATTTCTGTCCCTAAATGCTAGGATTTTTTAGTTTCTTGGGTACAGTGTAATTTGGGAAAATCTTTCAAGTTGTAGAGACAGTCATAAGGAACCAAGAAAATGGTGTCATTACTACTGTATTTAGAAGACTGTGACAATGATGGATTTTATTCATGTTTTATGTGAAAGTGTTTGAAAAAAAGAATTTTGTTCTTTACATGACACATTTCCTATTTGTAGGCCTACAATGGTCATCATCAAGCCTTGGAGGTGCTTCTTCAGTCTCTGGTAGATTTGGATATTAGGGACGAGAAAGGACGCACTGCTTTGGACCTGGCTGCCTTTAAAGGACACTCAGAGTGCGTGGAAGCTCTCATCAGCCAGGGTGCTTCAGTCACTGTAAAAGACAATGTCACTAAAAGGACCCCCCTCCATGCTTCAGGTGAGTGTGTGCTTATGTTGTGCTTGTGGTGTAAACCCTTCAACACAGAAGCAGTTATCGTTACTTGCCTGCTATCCCTGTGGACATTTCTTCTAAGTGGAAGATGGAGATCTTGGCATGTACTGTGGTTTGCTGCGGTCCTGCAGTTAACTCTTATCTTTCATATCGTTGGTCTTTTTTACTGTGCCCCTGTGATTTAGTCCTCCCTCACACAGAATCCCATATATTTCCACACCACTACTGCTATGTCCTTACCTGCTTGCCTCTGCTTTACCTTTGTAATACCTGCTCTATAAGGTGTGTGATGGTTCTCCTACAACACCTTCTCTTAATGGTTCCTCCACCAAAAGAGAACACGTCCCTCACTGCTTCTCCTAAGGAAGAAAGTTGAAAATACAGGTGGGCTTTCATTGTTGATGAAATTATCCTGGTGTTTAAAACTTCCACCCTTTAGGAAGGGGCAACAGTAGAGAAATTCACCTCTCTTCAGACATTCTCCTCCTTCTGAGCTGCCTTGTGAACTTGCTGTTGCTAGGAATCTGCTCTGTTCCTTATGTTAATTATGCAATGTGCATGATTAACTGGAACATGACAAATTTGCCATTTATTTAAATCTAATTATTTAATATATACCTGTCAGATAAATATGCTGAGGTGCCAGAGGGAGCGTTTCTACTCCGGCTGTTCATTGAGGGGTTCAGTACAGCATATCAGTGACCTCTAGTGGGAAGTAAAATGAATACTTCATTGGATAACAATTATTTTCAGGGCCAGTCTTAATTGTTTTACTGTTAATCCTTTAATCTTCCTGAGATTAAAATGCATATTCATGCTCTCATACCAGTTTATGTGTGACCATGTAAGTGAAACCTGGAAGCATAATGTCAATTTATCATCGTTTTTATGTGTAGTACTGAAGAAAATGTGCTTAATGGATCTTAACAGCCTGCTAAAAAATGCTTTCTGCCATCTTAAATTTTGCATTATAACTGAGTACATTACCCCCCACAATAAAATATTAATACAGAGGTGAGCTGCCAGAGTTTACATATTGGAAAGTTGAGATCAGAATTCAGTGAGAGGAGGGTTTTAGTTGTTGTTGATAAAAACACAAAATAGTAACTCTAGCTGATCCTTACCCTGTTAAAACTGTTTATTTTATTAATTTAAATCAAGATCAGTGGTGCCACATAGCTGGAGCTGTGTTGGTCAAGAGCTTTCCTATAGTCCCTTCAAACACAGATTGGGTTGAACAAGGTGTGACATCTGGTACATCATCACTATAGCAATTATTTTGCATTTTTAGAAAAGAATGGTTATAGTGATCTAGATTTCTTGTTGTCACAGCTGAATTGTTAGCATTCTGCAGTACTGAGAAAAATAAATGGTAACAGAGCCATATTTTTGTTAGCAGCTCTGACTCAAGGTATGCACTTGTTGAAGGGATTTATCAAATGGATTTGAGTGAATTTGTGTCTGCTAGGAAAACAAGCAAAATGTTCTTGAAATCTGCAGTCAAACAAAGTAAGTTAGGTGTGCATTTAAAAAAGGGGAGGAAGAAGAAAAAACAAGAATCAAGAAAGCCCTTCCCGTAGGAATGAGATACTGAAGGGAACATGTATCTCAAGCAGAAGGGAGAATACAGCACAGACAGGCTGAACATCTGAAGAGTTAAAGGAATTTGGAGGCTTTCAAATGCAAGATGAGTGCACTTTGGATAAATACCTGTTTAAACAAAGTTTAGGACCTTCCACTCAAGAGCTACGCAGAGTTCTGTGGAAACCAGCTCTGGAGGAAAATTTCTATCTCCACCTGTTATACAAAGCCATTTGCAGTCTGATGATTTTTATTACACTGTTTCATAACAATACATTTTCGGAGTGTTTAGCAATGGATGATGCCACCTATCGGAAATTCTGCTTAGTGCCACTGCAGTATTCAGCATATTCTGTTTACATGCAAGTGTCAGAGAGAAACTGGCATATTTTTAGAAATCAAATAGAATTCTTGCTGATTTAATTCCTTGAATGACGGTGCACATCTACACACACAAAAGTGAATGCTTGCTTGTGTTTCCTGTGCACTGGAAAGAAAGAGGAAGGCACGTGTGCCCATCCCCTTGCCCAGTGAATTTTTTTTTTTTTTTCTGTCTGTCCCCCTCAGGGAAGAGACTTCTTCTGACCTCATGATATGGAGAAGTTCCTTAGCCTAAATGATGCATTCCTCATATAATTTTATTACCACCAGTCTTTCCTCTGGGTAACTTGGGGGATCCATTGCAAATGTTTCCCTGATGTTAGTGTTGTAGCTGTGCTGACAGAACTACTGTTCCCTGCAGGGTCCGTAATGCTTAGCTATTGCTGGGTCAGCTCCTAAAAGTTTCTGAGAGTATCTGTTCTAAAACTCATTTACCAAAATTCTTTCCAGACATCAGTGTGAACAAGTTGCAATTTCTCTTCCCCCACTGGGACAAAGAACAGAATTTTGTTTTTTTCCTTTAAGCCAGTGACTCATCAACCCCGCAGAACTGTTTACATGTCATGTGTATGGCATTACTTGGTGGTAAATAACTAAAAATGTCTTTTATTTTTCTGGGTAGAGCAACTAAGATTATTTTTGTACGAGTGATTTAAATGTGATGATGTGTGCCCATTTTTCTGCTGGAACGATGTGACATAGGTGGTGTCTAAGGGCTTTGCCTCAGCCCACAGTGTGTAGGCAGTGTGAACGCTTGACACACTGTAATAAGAACACAGTCTATATCTGCTGAATACAGGACTTGTTGTTTTTCAAAGAAGAAAATTCTGTCCTCTTTATCCAAAGAAGGGCTGTAGCCTTTAAGCCAGTTGACACGTAGATGGGCTCCCAGTGTCAGGCCCTGCAAAACATAGTCACTCAGAGCTGTTTTCCAGCAGCAGTGTTACATTTGCAAAAGCAAACCCCATTTTTGACAAGCAGCTGTGACTTCTAATAACATTAAACAAGAAAAGATGGAAAACCCCAAAGGGAATGTTAGTCTCTGGTGTTGTGTGCTGTTCCGAATATGACATTTGTGGTGCTGGTCATTCATTGGAGATGCTTCTTTTTTCACAGCAGTACTGAAGAACTTGTTTGAACAGTGCACACACAATTTAAGGAGCCTTGCTGACATACATCCTCCTGCATTCCAAATCTGGTCACAGAAAGCCTTGTCTGCCTGATTGGTCTGAGGGATTCTGAAATACTGTCTGATTTAGTGGAAATCTTCTCAGCAGTGAAAAACCAATTTCTGTTTTGCTCATTTGGGATTTTTGTATGCAAGAGAACTAATCCTCATCTTACTGAGGCCAGGGAAGAAACAGCTCACCATTTCATTGGCATGAGTTAAATCAAAATTATGGAAATACTAATTTCTTATACTATAGAATATTTTCCTGTTTATAAGGAAATTTTCTTATCCATAAACATTCCAATGGAAAAGTATCTGAAATTAAATGTATTTTAATTAAACGTACTTTTTTTCTTTATAGTTATTAATGGCCATACACCTTGTTTACGGTTGTTACTAGAAGTTGCAGACAACCCTGACGTGACAGATGCCAAAGGACAGTAAGTTTTCTTTCTGATGTTTTTTTTCAGCTCTGTGATTCAAATAGCATCTCAGATTTCTCACAGCACCCTCCCCCCCGCCATTTATTTGAAATGCACTGTTTCCTGCACTTCTCCTTATAGGATTTGGCAGAGATTACAAACTACATATTCGGTTGACCTAATCCACGTGGAAAGAATTATTCATTAATCTTAGCCTCTGCTTCATACTTTAAACAGTTCTTCATAGATGCTAAGGGCCAGGTTCAATAAAAAATAACAAGCTCCTGAGATGTTTCAACAGAGAGCCTTTTTCTTTCTAAAACATTGCTGTTTTGGGGTTTACTTGGTATTTAAGGCTAGTGCAGTGGGACAGAATGTTTATTCGAGGTGACACGTGCATCAGAGATGTTCCATCAAAGATTTTCCTTGATAAATGACAGTTAAAAGAGGGAGAATGAAGTATATTATTAAAGTGAAAATGTGAATGGTTTAAAAAAGTCATTTGGGGTGCCTGGAGACATATCTAACTGTACACATAATTTCAAATGGTATTAGTCTGATCTAAAAATAGAGGAAAAATAGATATCTCTCAGGAAAAAATGGAAGATATGTTAGGCCAAATTTTGGCTTGAATAGCTTCCTTGTGTCCCTTCATCCCCTTTAAGCAGCTGCACAGCATTTGCAATAGAAGCGCTTTGTTGGTTGTCATTGCAGTAACAAGCAGGGACATTCATTCACAGCTCTTGGGTGTTGCAAAGCTTATGTGTCACTGGAGGTGACCTGTAATTGCAGGTTATCGAGGAAACACTGTCTTGAGTGATGTTGCTCTGTAAGCTGTTACAGATGAGTTTGTTTCTATTCCAATTATGGTAGCTGGTTGTTAAACATCTTAATAATTTCATACAAGAGGTCTTCACTTGGGTGTTATTTAGACGAGTGCAGTGAAAGAAACAGGCTTGTGGGTCAGAAAAGCAGGGCTTCCAGATTTCTCTGTTTCTGTAGGTTAGTGGTGGCAAGGAGTCTTGTCATTTTATAGATGTGACTGGTTTCTTTTTGTTTCTCCTAGAACCCCACTAATGCTTGCAGTGGCATATGGGCACATTGATGCTGTTTCTTTATTACTTGAAAAAGAAGCATCTGTAGATGCAGCTGATCTCCTGGGATGCACAGCTTTACATCGAGGGGTGACTGAATTTTTGTGATTCTTAATTATTTGTTTTACTGTGACTACAACTCACTTATAAATATAGGGATATTGAATGTAGGGAATACTGTAAATGATTGGAAACCTGACCAAGCACAGTCAATGAGGTAAAAAGCAGGAGAGATCCACTCTCAGCAGTGCTCTACATTTGTCTTTATTTCACATTCACTTTAATTAATTGGATAAAATGCCTATTTGACCATTTTTTTCTTGGCTGTAGACACCTTACAATAGGAATCATTATTCCTATAACAGGGAACCTTAGGTATTCTGAAAATAATTCCTTTCAAAGAACCACCCAGCAGTTACTTTCATTTGTCTTAGGGAGGATGGTGTAAATAAGTAAGCCTTAAGGCACTGGAGGCAGTGGAACTTCAGGCAGAACTAATCTTTTCTAGGAGTCAGCTTCTTACCCAGTGTGAAGTTGATGCAAGAGATTACATTTATACAGAACTTCTTCTGAACTTCACCCCGTGTTCATCTGTTTCCTTAGACTTAAACTTCCCCTTGTTTTTGTGCCTCACTTAGTGGAGTCTCTTCTCCAGGCTAGAAATCAATGCCTTTGAAAGACAGCACCAAATACATTTCAGTGTATAAGTCATCATAGGTACTCATGGGAGTAAAGGAGCTTTCATCTCTGCTTCTGAATCCTATCTAGGCTGTTTTATGTTTCGCAGGCATCAATCATATTCCATATTTCCCGGGCAAGAATCTGTATTATGTCAACCTCTACTCATTTCTTTGTTGTCAGATTATGACTGGGCATGAAGAATGTGTGCAGATGCTGTTAGAGAAGGAAGTATCTATTTTGTGTAAAGATGCCAGAGGCAGGACACCTCTACACTTCGCAGCAGCTCGGGGTCATGCCACGTGGTTGAGTGAATTACTGCAGATAGCACTTTCAGAGGAAGACTGCAGTTTGAAAGATAATCAAGGTTATACACCGCTGCACTGGGCTTGTTACAATGGTAAGGTTCTCTCTGCGGACTTTTGCCAAGTTCAAATGTGGCCTCAGTTTTAGGGAAACGTGATTACAGAGTAGCCTAACAATTTGAGAAGCTTGATATGTAAAGGCAAATTATCCCCCCTCCACTTGCTCTCTGTAGTTAGCATTTGCTATGTTCACCCCTCAGTTCAGAAGCCAGGGAAATTCCAGCAATACCTCCTGGTGGTTTTGCAGCTCATTTGCTCCCAGTCACAGGAGGCCAGGGTGAAATTCTGGTTTCGCTGATGGCCATTATGAAATTAATTTCTCTCTGGGGCCAGAAATGTTCCTTTGAGATGTCACCTTCTTTGTTACTGATGCAAGAGACCACGTGACTTGAGGGATATTGTGAACTGAACTGATTATTCTAAACTGGATGATCTGAACTTGTTGCTTAATGCAAGGATAACGCTTCCCAATACCATCATTTAAGACCATCTTTGGAGATGTGTAAGGCAACATACATAACATCACATAAAAAGGAGGCTTTTTTTTGTCTTCCTTTTTTTTCAGTAAGTGCTAATATTAACCTGCCTGGATCTATCTTGCTGTTGCCATAAAAAATTCTGTTTATTATTTTATCATATAAGACCTTATATACATGTTGTATTCAGCTTGTGTTAAATTCTAATCTGTATAAGCATAATATGAATTAAGTGACTTACTTGCTCTGTGCAACACTGTGAAATGTCTGATCTCTTTTAGGTCATGAAAACTGCATAGAGGTACTATTGGAACAAAAGTTATTCCGCACATTTTATGGTAATAGCTTCTCTCCATTGCACTGTGCCGTGTAAGTAGAAATCGCCAGTAACAAATGCTTTAGGATATGTCAGGAAAAAGTAGCAGTATGAGAAGAATGCTTTTTAATGCTAATCATAAAATTGTGTTTATCTTTCTGCTGAAAAAGTGGCACAATAAAGAGTATTTTTGCATATGTTTCTTATATTTAGGCTATTTGATAAAATCCAGGTCTGTAATTAAATAGCTAAGTTTCTGCTTCCTTTCTAGCTGCTCTTCCCTTGCTTAAAACTACAGACCTGTGCCTTTTCTTCAGGTGCTTTTCTTCAGCATGCAAGTGTGTTAGCAATACTGTATATCCAATCCCGTTACTAAACACTGTTCATTTTCATAATGAAATTAGGCAAATTAATAATAATCAGAGAGTATTAATTGAGTACATCCATCAGGGAAAAGTATTACGTGTGTGATTTAGAAGAGAAGTGGGCTTCAGTACCTAAAACACTAGAATAAAGCTTTCTATATGTAGGTATCTGTGACTGAGTGCTTTCCAGACTGAGGTGTGTTTGACATTTAGACTAAAGGATTTTAAGGTATTAAGATTTTAATCCTAGGTTTATGCTGCTCTTTCAGTTACCTTTGTGCAGAGTGAATTGCATGATCAGCTTTGCTTTAGAGATTGAAATCCATAGTAGTGGAGGCAGTTTGTTAAATGGAGAGATGATCAATAATCAGAAATGTGACTGAAAGCATTAGGGCAGAGTTATGTTAGGAAAACTTCTAAATAACCAATAAGAAATACTAAAGGGAAGTGAAGTAAATCAATATTGGAAAGGCAGAAAAGATGCAGGCATTTTACCTTTATGAAAATGTTTTTCCTTTGGCAGAATCAACGATCATGAAAACTGTGCGTCGCTACTCATCGGAGCCATCGACGCCAGCATTGTCAATTGCAAAGATGACAAAGGAAGGTAATAGTTTCTTAAACAAACTGCATTTCATCTTCATGAATCCATCTAGTATTTTTCATAATTCTCCCTGAATCCCTGGAACTAAGCCTTATCTGATATGGTTGAGCTAAGACTTGTCATGCTGACTCCTTCAAACAGCAGTTTCTACTGCAACAGAGTTAAATGGTGGCTCACTTGAAGCAAGAATACTATGAAGTATTCAATACAAAAGAAACAGTATTTTGTTTGTTTAGAAAATCTATGACTATAGGCTCTCTTCCTGAACCAGTTTTCTTTGTTAAATATTTAAGCATGTTTATTTTTGCTAAATGGAGTGATAATGTGTACACATAGAAAAGTATTTAATTAAAAGCTTGAATGTTATGTTAGCATTCTCTGGAAACTGAACTGAAAACATTGATGCAGCAAAATAATTCAGATGCAGCAAGAGATATGTGTTCAGCCAAATCCTTAATTTGTCACATTGATAATCTCCTCACTGTGTATAAATATATATATGTAATTAAAATTGCTGAAATTCTAAAAATTGAATACTCACTGTTTCTACTGACTAAAAAAATTGAAGCCCTTCAGTAAAGGTGAATAATTACTCCTGTAAGGGTAAGCTCACCTGACCCTTACTGATAAGCAAAACCTGAAGTAACACGGTGAAGTGTGTTGTGTACTCATCTCTGTTAGTCACACATCAGATGCAAAACGCCACACAGAGACAGTGAACAAATTCTGCCATCTATCTTGTGGAAACTGTTTACTTTCCACACAGACAGAATTCCTCCTGCCTTTCACAGTAAAACTGTTATTGTAGCTTGTTGCTGCAGTACTTCTGACTATAGCTTAAAGTACTTTAGTTTCTAAATAATAGATTTGTTCTTCTTCTGGTAGTTCTACCCGTCTTATACTTGGTAAAAGAAATAAAATCAGATTAATAAGAATGAGGGATTGTACAGCTTTTCATATTATGCAGTATTAAAATAAATATGCTGCTAATATGAGAGTCTCCACAGTATTTCATCTCCACACTATCATATCCACCTTCTCCTTCCCTTTCTTTAAAACTTATATTGCACCAGCACAGAGCCTGTAAATATTATTTAACTTATTTCAGTTGCTACTACTATAACATTTCCCCGGTAATAACTCA
Source organism: Clamator glandarius (assembly GCA_033459285.1). NCBI lineage: Eukaryota > Metazoa > Chordata > Aves > Cuculiformes > Cuculidae > Clamator > Clamator glandarius. The sequence goes on from JAUNZM010000086.1 coordinate 1,888,568, forward strand.
AAGTTTCACAGGGAGAAAGGAAATAAAATGTCTTGCAGTTTGAGGTTCTTGAGCAGGTAAGCAAATAGGAATATTGTCATCCTTTAGCAACAGCTGTGGTTGTGTCTCTTTCCCTTCAGAACTCCCCTTCATGCTGCAGCCTTTGGGGATCACGTGGAGTGCCTCCAGCTCCTCCTGAGTCACAGTGCACAAGTGAACGCTGCAGATCACGCAGGGAAAACGCCTCTCATGATGGCAGCTCAGAATGGTCACGTAGGGGCTGTAGGTAAGTAGATCCTTGCCTCTCTTCGCCTGGAAGACTGAGGGCTACTGCAGTTACCATCCCAAATAGGTGGTCATTTTTTTCCTGTAAAAACTAAGGAAGAAAAGTGAATTGTGTAGATGTCTGTAAGAAGCTACCATTACTTTTGTAAGAAAAATGATTTTTCTTTGTTTCTCAGCAGTCCTGGTGAACATTTGCAATAACAAACTTGAGTCTTATTTCCACCTGAGAGCACATTGTAAAGAGCATGAGCAGAGCAGTGATTCTGTTCTCCTGTTTGCTTCCTTGATTTTATGGAGCAGTAAAACTGCACATGTGAAAGAGATTGTGTAACCTTTTTTTCAGTCTCTTATAGGGATTCCTAGTCTTAAAATGGCAGCTGTTGGGAGCTGCTTTTCCAGGCTAGACTACATAATATAGGCATACAGATTAAAGTCGTATTGCCATAACAGAATTCCCTTTTCTCTAGCTTCAACAGCACAGACTGCACCCAAAATTCTTTATATTTATAAATAAATTAAGATGAATGCATACGTTTGGTAGTTTGCAGCACAGTGAATGAGCTGTTAGGTCTGCATTTGTTTGCTTATTAATTGCACAAGATTTGTCTGTTCTCATTCATTATATTCACTTCATAAACCTTATGCCATATAAAGACTTAATTGATTAGCAGGTATGCACACGGATATTGAAATGGTAATTTTTTTCCTCTGTTTTTACATGTTCGTCTGCCATTGGGTTTGTTTGTTGAACTCTGTTCTGTATCTCAGACTTCTTGGTGAACATTGCCAAGGCTGACTTGACATTAAAAGATAAGGAGTCAAACACATCTTTGCACTTGGCTAGCAGTAAAGTAAGTTGATGACCTCTGTATGCTTCTATTCTCCTCATAATGTGTCTGCATGTGTGTGCTTATGCTCTTAAAAATGTTTCTGCAATGGAAATGTACTGGTCAAAGTTGTGGTAAGGAAGGGAGCGTTGTTCCAAGCTTTTTCTCAAGTCTGCTTCAAGGTTTACTAAATTGAGAAATATGGGTGCTTCTTTTGACAGCTGAAACATAAGGAGGGGAAACAAAGAGAAATTATGGAAAATCTTTTGAGATTTTACCTAACTATCTCACTGTAAAATAGCTTAACGTAGGTTGAGGGAGAAGTTAAAAAAAAAATATTTTTTCCTTTTTCTTGTTCTCTGATTTCTGTGGTAGGAGTCCAAAATTTTCCAGTATGCCCAGTAGCAATACCACCAGAGGCATAGATTAGATTGCTGGTGGTATCTTTTCCCACCCTTTCTTCCTCTGAATTCCAATTGCTACTGCTGTTTCTACAAGAAAAAGATGCCTGTGAGATTCCCTCTCCTGGGGCTTTTCTTTTGCAGCTCTCCCCAGACTGGATTCCAGTGTGATAGCTTTACTCCAGTTCCTGCAGACACGTGAGCCTGGCTGCATTCTCTAGGTCCTGCAGGCAGCTTTTACCTGCCAGAGCTGAGGGCTCAGCATCTGCAACTTGCTGTGCTGGCAGAAATAAGGCTTGGATCTGTATGAGTCTGAAGTTTCATGATTAGAACTCTCACACTGAAGCGATTTTGTAGTAGCCTATTAGTAATAGAGAAAGGTATTTAAAGACCCAGAAAGTATAGTATTCATTTTTGAGATGAAACCATCTTTTTCAATGTTCCTCTAGAGAAATAGTGATCTTCTCTAAAAGCAGAGGAGGTGAATTTATATGCAATGAAGGGAGGGTTGAATGTCTTAATTTCTAAATATGCTAAAGTATCCTAGCAGTGGTGGTTTGTAAATGGTATTTTAAGGCTCCTACAGTTCACTTGCTACACATCCTTATAAGCTTAGCAGCATTTTTGTGTTTCAAATTGAGTTATTAAATTTCACTTTTATATGTAACCCTTCTTTTGCCTCAGTTTCAAACTCCTCAGCAAAATAACACTGTTTTGTTTTTTTTCCTCAACTACAGGGTCATGAGAAATGTGCCTTGTTAATACTTGACAAGATACAAGAACAGAGCCTTATTAATGCGAAAAATAGTGCATTGCAGACGTAAGTATTGCCTGATCCTCTCAAATCCAGTTGACTTACCAGAATATTCCAATATAACATTTCAAATTCCTGTCTCAGATTTTTTCATAGAACAAAAAGTTGATTTCTGGTTGTTTTGTTAAATTCTTGAAGAGATCAGATTTGTATTACATTTTCACTTTTAATTTTGATTACTTTGGAGACAATTCTATACATGGTCTACTGGAAAAGTAATGTGAGTTCATTTATTTGAAAACTGTATTAAAATGTCTGTTAAACATGTGATTGTGTTAGTATACATCTAGCATTTCCTAGCTTTTTGAGCTTCACCATACATCTAAATAATTTATCTAGACTTAAGGTGGTACCTTTACTTTTCAAAAGGATCTTAGGTGTTATTTTTTATTTTATTATTTATTATTGTTTATTATTATTAGCTGGTGAAGGGGCTGGAGAACAGGCTTTATGAGAAACGGCTGAGAGAGCTGGGGGTGTTTAGCCTGGAGAAGAGGAGGCTGAATCTCATTGCTCTCTATAACTGCCTGAAAGGAGGTTGTGGAGAGGAGGGAGCTGGCCTCTTCTCCCAAGTGACAGGGGACAGGACAAGAGGGAATGGTCTCAAGCTCCGCTCGGGGGAGGTTTAGGCTGGACATTAGGAAAAAATCTTTCACGGAAAGGTTCACTGGGCCCTGGCAGAGGCTGCCCAGGGAGGTGGTTGAGTCACCTTCCCTGGAGGTGTTTAAGGGACGGGTGGACAAGGCGCTGAGGGACATGGTTTAGTGTTTGATAGGAATGGTTGGACTCGATGATCTGGTGGGTCTCCTCCAACCTGGTTATTCTATGATTCTATGATTTTATGTGCAACTAGTGCCCGTACGATACATCATTAGCAGAGATAGAACTGTTGATATTCTTACTCCAGCTGCAACTGTTTGGCTGGTATGAGGGAATCCCACAGGAGAAGATGCAAGCCTGAGTTCTGGTGGCAGATAAACTAGTGCTTGCAGAAGAGTTCATTCCATCTTAGACCTTTTTTCCCCCTACCAATATGGAATTGTTTTTCCTGTTCCACTGTCTGTCCCCAGATGGAAGCGCTGGATGTTAGCCCAGGAAGGAAGCAAACCAGTGGTTACTTTTAATGCAGTAATTTTGAACAGTCTGCAGTAACCAGAATAAAGGATGGAACAAAGGCATTTCTTCCATCTTAGATTCTTTTTCCTTTTTAAAATTCAATTGTGTGGTGCAAACAGTGGAAAAATTAGAGCTTTTTAAAGAAAACCTTTAGATTGGAAAGTCTTTGTATATATAAAACTAATTATATTTGTCTTGCACATACGTTTTATAGATGTGGAACACGAAGATTATTTCGAAGGCTGTAAGATAATTTGGTGTCTACAATATAATTGTAATGACCAAAAAAAAGGAAAATATTCTTCTTCTGATGCTGGGTGTGCTTTAAACATTACCTCACTCTTTTCAGAAAGTCTGTTTAAAACTGAACTTGAAATTTAGTTGTTATGTTTTTTTAGACCTCTCCATATTGCTGCACGAAACGGCTTAAAGATGGTGGTTGAAGAGTTGCTAGCCAAAGGGGCATGTGTCCTAGCAGTAGATGAAAATGGTAAGTAAAGAATACACTTTGACAAACTTCAGTAAGACCAAACAGGTAATAGTACAGCAAGCCAGAGCAGTAGGGTTAAAAGCTGATGATAGACATCATCGATGCTTTTATCCTTCCAAGAACTGACAGTGAGCTGTGTGAGTACCTATTTAAAACAAAAAAAGATACTATTTTTTTTTCTTTAATATAAAAATGTATTCTAAACATCACAGCAGTCCCTCTTACTATTCATTTTGCATGTACTGTCAACAGCTAGTGTTTTTTAATGCTTGAGTGCAATGGTAACTTGAATTTCCTAAACATGCAAGTGGCACCGGATAATTCTGACGCCTTGCAGAAGAATTAAGGATTATGCATTCAATCAGCGCATGTTTTAATGGGTAGGATGAAAACCATCAACATATGCTTGATTGTGTCCTAGTTCATTCTGAGATCAAAGCTTGTGATTACCCATTGTCTGACCTAATCCAAGACACAAGTAAATTACTGTTGCCTCATAAAATACATGATTAGTTAGTAAATCTGATAATTCTGTTTCAGATCTCAATGAAGCCCATAGAGGGCTGTGCTTATATAATTAACGTTTTCAAAAATGTCATCCTGAAATAAGCTGGTCTTACAATACTGACTTCATGGCATTAATGTAACAATTCAGTACCTCCATCTTCCCGTATCTGTAAAGTAACAATAATAATACTCACCCATCATTGCAAGACATTTGAGATCTATGGATGAAAAGAACTGAGTGGTGAGTATTTACTATTAACTGAATGTTACCTGGATATACTTGCATCACTGACTTCCACTGAAGTCATCTGGCCCTAACCTCATTTTGGAGACAGGGGACAGGGAAGTGAACCAGACTAGCTTCTAACCACCATTTTTATTATTAAAATTGTACGTACAGATCCAGCTAATTTACACATACGTTACAAATGAAAGCTGAGTTTAAATCTGATACACATTTAAGTTTTCTAGGAACAACTGCATATGCAGTTGAAAAGAGAGAGATTTGAGCACAGTCTTAGTATCAGTACAGCTCTAAAGAACACTCGTGCTTGGAACTCTTGTGTAAGAGGAGATTCCGTTGAGGGTTTGCATTCACTGCAGTCAGTGCTTTAATGTGGGTAGTTTGCTAGAAAGCTCTACTCACACTCGTCCACCAAACTCATCCTCACGGCAGGTGTTCCCTGCTTACCTGAGGCAGTAGGATATCAGTACTGGTCACTGCCTCAGGTGAATGTTGCTGCAGTGCTTAAGATATTCAGCCATCTTCAAAAGAATATGTTTGCTCTTAATACAAAGGAGGATTTGTTGGAAAGTGCTAGAATGCTACACAGCAGCCTGCAAAACGTACAGCCAGTATGATCAGCATACTGGTTGCCAAGATTTGTGTACATGAAAAGCTGCTTTAGGGACAGTGCTTGGATAGGAACCAAGGTAACCTGAACTGAAGACAAACATTAGTAGCACCCCAGTTCTTTGTTTTACTGACACCTGAAGAATATTAACTTCATATTTAAAGTGTTGCCATGCTTTCTGAACTCAGTCATTATTCTTCTAACAGAATGTAAATTTGGCTACCTAAGCATCCACGTAGCCGTACCTGCTATACATGTACCACAAGTGCTGGTCTAATCTTTTATCTTAAATTTAATTCCTAAATAAACTGCTTTCTGAGTTGGGTAAATACTCAACTGATCAATTTTCAAAATTGTTTGCTTATTACTTCAAGATGTTTTTAAACTAATACCACTTATGTTCTAATGAAAGTCATTGTTCTCAGAATGAGCCTTGTTGATACGCACCGAAACTGAAGCTGGTTTCTGTCCCTGTTGCTGTACTCCTGTGTTCTGTATTCATCACACTGTGCTGTAGAACTGTGTTTAGCAAGTGCTTTTATTTATCTCGTGAAGTCTGTTTGCTGCCTGATTTTAAAAAAATTAGTGCTTGTTGTGGTCAGAGTGATTTAAGTGCTCCATAAAGTGTGTATTTTCTAAGCATGTCTAATTTAAAGTGAGTTATGTACCCCTGTTGCCTGGCATGATTGTAACCAAACATACATCTCCTGCTTACGACGTCATCTAGAGATGTATATGAGGAATGCTCAGTGCCATTCTCGGTACCCTTAGCACTAACCGTTGCCTTGTCTGCATTTGTGCCCAGGTCATACGCCAGCCCTGGCTTGCGCTCCTAACAAAGACGTGGCTGACTGCCTGGCACTCATTTTGGCTACCATGATGCCTTTTTCTCCTTCCAGTTCAGTGACGACTTTCAACTTCATTTGTTTTAAAAAAGACAATTTGGGCAGGACGCATCTCTGCGATGGCTCCAGCATGGGTAGCACTAACTCTTACGATAAGCCCTTGAGTAATAACATAGGAACAGAGGACGGGTACAATGAAAATGATTCGGATTCTGAAACATTTTGACTTTTTGGTGTTCAAAATTTTTTTTTGTCAGTATTTCATTTCACCTTTATTTTTGTCTTTTTAAACAGCTTAAATCCCACTGCTATATCCTAAACTATTATTCTTGACAAGCAGGTATTGAAAAGTTTTGAGTGTTGATGAGAATCAAGCCTTTAAATAACAAAGTTAGAGGGATTTACTGGAACATACTCCTGTTAAAGTTCTGCAGCTTTTTAGTTTCTCATGTTTTCTTTAGGCCCTAAGTGCCCCTGTGGAAAGTCTCTACCTCTTATTTTAAGCAGAAAAAGAGAAAATGCTTTTTTTCTTTTTGACAGCACAAATAAACAGGGAATTGTTTGTAAAAAGTTCTTACATGTTTTAGCTGCACCTTTAGTACACAAACATATTTACAGTGTAGCCTTCCTAGATTTGAGCATCATCCCTTTCCTCTTTGTTTCCTGTTTCCAGGAGCTCTGTTAATTAGAAATTTTGTTTTTCAAACGAACCAAAGCTGAAGTTGTAAATCTTAAAGCTGCCTGTAGTAGTTTTCTGTAGGAAACTAAAACTTTCACGTTCTGCGTGTGTTAAGCACTTAAATGTACAGAAGGCACTTTTTACCGTTCTTAGTTGCAGCACGCAATTAGAAAAATATGGTTACAAACTCCTTGGGCCAAATTTCTGCTTATCTCACCCTATTTTTCCCATGGACGTTAGCGGAATCACTTACATAAAGCGAAAATCGCTTGGCCTTTTTAGTTGTTTGGTTTTTTTTTCAATTCAGCACAAACATGTACAGTTTATTTGCACTATGGAATTAGGTCATTAGATGTTTCTGTCACCTGAGCCATTAACCATGAATCCAGACCAGGAAAAGAAAAGGAGGGGGAGGTGGGAATCAGGTGTAGACAAAGGTGTATGTCAAAGTTTATAATGACTTGCCAACTTCAATGGGTGTTGGTTTTTTTCCTTTTCTGTGCTTAAATAACTTATTTTTACTGTAAACGGTATTGAATTTTGAAATACTTTTGCCAGTGTTTGGATTAACAGAGCAAAGGTAAAGCAATGAAAGCATAACACCAAAAGTTGAAATACCAAACACCAGAAAGCATAGCAGCGCACTGTGCAGGGGATCAGAGATCCATGCTAGAACAGCCTATTGTCACCAGCTTGTAAAGCAGTGTCAGCTTTGTGAATATGTTTACTCCTTCTGCCAAAGTTTCTAGGTCAAATGGACCACGACCCTCCCCTGCAACAGATGTGCAAAAGGAAGAGTGAGACTTTGTAAACAAAAACAAGCAAAAAACTAAACAAAAACCTATCATGAACTAACCAGCTGTACCAAGAGGACCAAAATGCTTCAGTCATTAAATGGAAGACTTTGCTACTTTTTTTTTTTCTTCAAATGTGAGTGACATAATGAAGTAGATTTTGTAAACCATAAAAATATAAACTTTTGAGATAATGAGTAGCCTTGAGTGAATTTTACATTTTATGACACAGGTTTCAAGTTGATGTTTGTAACTGATGATGTGTTGATCACAGTTGTGGGGTTTTTTTCCAGACTAAAGAATATGTTCATGTACTTTTAATGTAAATGTGTTTATATTTATTTGAGAAGAAACTAATGCCCAGGACAAATAACTATGGCTTATTCTCCTAGTTAGCATTTGTCGATACTGTTTGGCATGATATGAAATGAAATGTGAATCTAGGCAAGGCTGATGACTGAGTAGGAAGGGCTGATGCACATAGGGAGAGTGAGTACTCGTCATGTTACATGGAATGCAAAGGTTAACTCCACAGGCTGTCTTGGTAAAAAGCAGAAAGTAAAACACCTTCCACCATTTAAGAACGTAAGAAAGGAATCGAACCCTTTGCCGGGCACATGAGGCAAGATTGTCCAGCTACAGCAAAGAGGGAGGAAAGGTAACACAGTGTGAAGTCAGGGTGTTAAAGTTCCTGTTGCTCACGCTCAGTCTGTGTGCAGGCTCACAGCTGCGCTGGAAGGATCAGGTGAGCTTCCTCAGTGCACGCTTTTGGCAGGGTAAATGCAAAGTAAGGCGTTTTGGTTTAGTTGCAGATTTTAGCCGTATTCCACTGTATTGTTAAAAATCTGTTGGCAGATTCCAGTTCTTTAAATAGGAAAAATATGTTGTTTATTTTACCTTGCTAAATTTTACTTCCTTGAACATTAGGTAAAATTAAATATTTTTTCCTTGACCATTAATAGATCTCCAAAGTTTACAGTAAAATGTCACAAGGGATAGTGTTTCTAAAGGTGAACATTTCTTTTACTACAACTCTGTATTTTCTATAGTAGAACAACAGAGCACCTGAAACCTTGGTTTTCTTCTCAGAAACAGCACAAATAACATTTTATGATTGATTTTTCTCAATATTTTTTCTTTTAAAAATTGCAGAATAGCAATAACCACCTTACTTTAAGCACTGAAAATAAGGGGAGAGGTCAGTGTTAAAATTTTCAGTGGTATCTGCTCAGAAATGAATAGAAATCCCAAGTTTTGCTTTCTTTATGTGGAATGCTAACATTGAAAACAAACAAAACAAATGGGGAATGGCTGCCACCAGTCTAACAGCAGGATCAGCCTTTTAATCTTACTTTAACTGGAGATGTAGGCAGGTTCCTTGGCAAGATTAATTGTAAGTCTCACTCTGAAAAAAAAATGAAGTGAGACTATCCCAGATGAAGTTGCTTTATTAGGAGAAAAACAGTGCTTTTTGCAAAGAGGATGCTGCATTATTTTAAGCCACCATTTAAAAAGCAAATTCAGTATTTCAGAGTAACTGAAAATATTTCTGTATATTTGCAATACCTCGTGACTCTGGTAACTGTGCAACAACGGCTGCCTCTTAATGGTGTGTACAACATCCTGGAAGCACCGGTGGTTACTGAATTACTTCAGTCCTTCTAGGAACCAAATCTAAGCTTCACCGATTTAACTTTTCTGCAGACTAACAATGATGTAAGTATGCAATATTCCAGAAATCATAGAAGCATATGCATATGATTTGCTAGCATCTTAAGGGCATTGGGGAAGTCAGGTTTTGAGCACGGTGTATTTAGGAGGAAAACTATTGTGAGCAAGATGCTTGGAAGCACTTAGTACTGATCTGTTCCACATCTCATGTGAGTTACCAGAATCCTGTTTTTTGTATGCTAGTACATTAATCTGTAATATAATTTATCACTTTTAGAAATAGATTTGTAATTTAGGGCAGGTATTTAAGCATGGGAATAATTCTACTCTTGTAAATGATTGCCTTGCCTTTCTGTGGACTTCTTACAAGAGTAGAGTTACCATACTTAGCCGTTGCACTTAACTGTGGATCCTGCAATTGACAGTACGTGGACAACTTCTGCGTCTGCACCAAGGGAAAGGTGTTTGGTGAGGGGCAGCTACGTGTCCAGGTGTATTAGCAGGATCGTTTCCTCCTGTATTTTAACCACAGCTGCAGGTGGAATCCATACCAGGATGATAGAGTCCTGAGTCCCTCTCATAAATACCAAGCTACAACCTCCGGACTGCCTGAAATTGCTGTGAAATAGCTCAGGGGATTTCTGTTCATCGCTACTAAAAGGGCACCATAATGTGTTTGGTATTTTTATGCAGTAAACAACTGCCAGGTTATTGAATTAGAACAAACACATGAAATAAATTGTTTATCCATTGTACTGTTGAGAAACTTGGTTATGTATCTTGAGGACGATTTTAAAAAATTGTGATTTTTATTCTTAGTCATGTAAGAAATTTTAGAGTGCCTTTTATATTTGTGTATTATGGCAATGGTTTGTGAAACTCATCTTTTTTTTTCGCCATTTGAGTGTTATAAAAGCAATATATTACCAGTAAATTTTAATTTCAGACCTTCTTTGAATGTATAAAGTGTTTCTTCTTTTCATGTGTTCTACCTGCATTGAAATGAAAATTAATATGCTAAATTTCTATAGGAATAATGTATAATTTTTGCAGTGCTGAAAATGCTTTCTTATTACACAAAAAGTAAACCTTAGGTCAGTGTTACAGGAAAGGGCGTTTTAAACTAGTGACAATCCGAGTGTGTGTGTAAAATGTAATTTTATGCGTTTCTTATGCAGTGATCTACATATTAAAGCCAATATCTTATGTTTTGTCTTCTATTTTATGCTTTAGCATGTGCAATATATCTTCACAAACCATGGTGATACGAATCTGGTGCCAGTGTTATACTTTGCATAACATTTGTAATAAACAATATAAAATACTGTATGATGGCTTCAGTGGGGTTTTGTCGGTATTGTTTGCCATTGTCTGTTTAAATCTAAGGACTTGGGTAAATGTCACATAGAAAACGAGGAAAGAGACTCGCTTCGGTGAACAACTTGGAATTCAACCCGAATCTTCTCAAGCACAGTTTAGTAACTTTTTCAACTACTGAATGCTGTATTAATGTAATGAAGAACTGTAACTGTAAACTACTATTGCAGTGCATTCAGATGGTTATTTTTACAAATAAAAATGGTACAAATACTGTTGGACAACTGAGTAGATTTTATTTATTTTAAACGAAGGGGAAAGGGTTAAGAATTTAGCAGCAAAGAAGAAGAAAATGCAAATATAGGTGTTTGTACTTCCCTCTTATGAAACTACCTCTTGTCATAGTAAGCTGGTGTCAGTATTGTTTCCTCTGTAGACCAGGAAAAAAGACATTAATGTTTTTGTCAGGTATTAAATGCTTACTGTTGGTTTTCACTGATGGGCAGGTGTGGGTCTGTTGTGCATTAGTGGGGTGAGTGTTCAGCAGTGACTGCTGCAAAGAGCAGTGCCTCAAGAAAGCAAAAGATAGTGATGCCGTGAAAAGCCAAAGTCAATAATCTGTGCCAGTTTGATTATTAAGCAGGTATTCTTTTAATAAATGGCGCCAGGGTAATCCACCTGATGTGTCCAACTGCTGAGGCTAGGTACATGACTTTTATACTGGTTAAACATAGATATCCATACAGATTCTGGGAAATACTGGTTAAACATACAAATCCATATAGATTCCCAGAAACATGTCACATGTCCACTGTTCTTCCAGTGATACCGAAAATGTTGGCAAATAAAACTCTCTAAGACTTATTTTTGAGTTCTAGAAAGTAAACATTCTTTATCAGCCTGGGCAACATGTGGGAGTGATCTCTATCTCAATGATCCAGTGGGTCCTTTCTAACCTAGTGATTCTGTGATTCCATGATTCATAGAATCATAGAATAACCAGGTTGAAAGAGACCCACCGGATCATCGAGTCCAACCATTTCCACCAGTCTCTAAACCATGCCCCAAAGCACCTCATCCACCCTCACCTTAAACACCTCCAGGGAAGGTGACTCAACCACCTCCTTGGGCAGGCTGTTCCAATGCCTAACGACCCTTTCCCTTTCCGTGAAGAATTTTTTCCTTATCTCAAGCATGCATCTTCCCTGGCGGAGCTTGAGGCCATTCCCTCTCATCCTGTCCCCTGTCACTTGGCAGAAGAGGCCAGCTCCCTCCTCTCCACAACCTCCCTTCAGGTAGTTGTAGAGAGTAATAAGGTCTCCCCTCAGCCTCCTCTTCTCAAGGCTAAACAACCCCAGCTCTCTCAGTAGTTCTTCATAAGACTTGTTCTCCAGCCCCTTCATCAGCTTTGTTGCTCTTCTCTGGACTCGCTCCAGAGCCTCAATATCCTTCTTGAGGTGAGGGGCCCAGAACTGAACACAGTACTCGAGGTGCAGTCTCACTAGTGCCGAGTACAGAGGGAGAATAACCTCCCTGGACCTGCTGGTCACACCATTTCTGATACAGGCCACCTGGGCCACTGCTGGCTCCTGTTCAGTCGCTGTCAACCAACACCCCCAGGTCCTTCTCCTCCTGGCAGCTTTCCAGCCAGGCTTCTCCTAGTCTGTAGCTGTCCAGGGTTGTTGTGCCCCAGTGCAGGACTCGGCATTTGGCCTTGTTAAACCTCATGCCATTGGTCTCAGCCCAGCAGTCCAGCCTGTTCAGATCCCTTTGCAGAGCCTCCCGACCCTCCAGCAGATCCACACTTCCACCTAGCTTAGTGTCGTCCGCAAATTGTGTGCAACAAGACAAAGGGTGGTTACATAATACGTTTCCCACTTTCATGTATAAGTTTTCCCAGAAATCTTACGCATATTCTATTTCTTTTCAAGGTCTAATTTTAATGTTATGAAACTTTGCAACAGTCAAAATTCTGGCTCATTTGGAGCTGGCTCCAGCTCTCTGCGTGACCTTGCCTTTCAGATTAGTAACGATTCCAAACAAAGGTAATTACAGAAGAGACATCTGTTTAGCACAAATCATTCCTCACACAAGACATTATAATTTTCAAAGAAATTACAGTGTCTGAAAAACACCATTTTAAGGAAAGCATGCTGTCAGAGAAAGAAAACATGCTATCAGAGGGTCATTCTAACTTTCAAAAACTACAACTGCTTAGATGAAACTTAAATGTATTTTAGCTTAAATAAAAATATTCCACTTTGAAATATTCCTCATGTTGTATCATTGGGAACTTATTATCATAGTTTATCACCCACTCTTGTATGCACATCACAGTTGTTTTGTCTCCAGAAGCCTCTCATGGTCTTTATCTCCTTCCTCACTGTGCCCTCTTGGCAGCTCAGGTCTGTCATTTGTTCCTTCTGGGACTGTCCTTTCAATACTTGATTTGCTCCTTGTGATGCTGTGAAAAGCCAGGCTTGATAATTGATGCCAATTTGATTATCAAGTAAGGTATTCTTCAATGTGATGCTGGGCAGGCAGGAGATGCCTCCACCTAATGTGCGTGGAATGTCCAGTATCATTCACAAAGGCGATAGACAGTCATAATGTATGTATCCATCTCTTTTCCTGGAACAGGTGTGTCTATTTTAATCAGTTCCTAGAATTTATTTACATAAGTTTCCACCCCTCGGTGCACACTCTGCCCTCTATGGGTCTTCAGCAGCCTCTGGATGAAGGCTGTAGATCTTCCTCACAGCTGAACGTCTCAACTCTCCTTCTTGTGCATACGCTTAGGCTCCTTGGGCACCTCTTCAAGGCTGCAGCTGATCCTACCTGGTTCTTCTTTCTCTTATCATTGTGCTAGTCCTCATTATCTGGCTTAATGAGATACAGTCACATTCCTCCCCATTCTCTCTAACTTCAACCTTGTTAAAAGCCCTTAGTAAAGCTTAAGTATCCAATCGCAGGTTAGCTGAAAGTTATTATTCAAGCTAATCCTATATTTTAGTTCTAAAATCACAAAAAAAACCCCTATATATAGTATTCAAATACATAACAGGTTAGCAACTTATAACAAATCATTTCTTCCTTCACTTGTTTCAACCAGCAAACAAGCTGAACTCCTGTTACAATCAGTCTTTTTAACTGCAGGCTGGCCAAGATCGGATTATTATTATTATTATTATTGTTATTGTTATTGTTATTGTTATTGTTATTGTTATTATTACAAGTCTTACGAGGAGTGGCTGAGAGAGCTGGGGTTGTTCAGCCTGGAGAAGAGGAGGCTGAGGGGAGACCTCACTGCTCTCTACAACTACCTGAAAGGAGGTTGTGGAGAGGAGGGAGCTGGCCTCTTCTCCCAAGTGACAGGGGACAGGACGAGAGGGAATGGCCACAAGCTCTGCCAGGGGAGATTCAGGCTGGACATTAGGACAAAATATTTCATGGAAAGGGTCATTGTGCACTGGAACAGGCTGCCCAGGGAGGTGGTTGAGTCACCTTCCCTGAAGATGTTTAAAGGATGGGTGGATGAGGTGCTGAGGGACATGGTTTAGTGACTGATAGGAATGACTGGACTCGATGATCCAGTGGGTCCTTTCCAACCTAGTGATTCTGTGATTATTATTATTGCTTAAGCTAATTCATTCCCTTAACACGATGATTTATTCCTTCCTTCGATAGTAAGCTGTTTAAAGTGGCTGATTGAAGCAAGCACACGAACAAAACCCCACAGAGAAACACTCTTCTTCCCACTCGCAAAGCTCCATCTGCACCCAAACTACCATCAACACGCCCTTCTACGTACAGAGCGCTTGCAGCCCCGCGCGCGGCCCGTCCCACCATGGCGGCCTAGCACGCATCGAGCGCGGCCCCGCTCAACATGGCGGCTTGCCCCTCCCTACATGCTCGCCCTTCTCATCATGGCGGCCGCGCCGGGGCTCGGCGCGGCCCCTCCCACCACAGCTGCCACTCCCAACATGGCGGCCCCTCCCGCCATGGCGGCGCGGCGGGCCCCGCCTCCCGGGCGGCGCCGCTCCCCGCCCGGCGCCAGGAGCCGCGGGGCGATCCCGGCTCGGGGCCGCACCGGGAGGCGATGGGGCGGCCGGGCCGCAGGCTGCCCGCGGTGGCGGCGCTCTTGTACGGGGCGCTGGCGTCGCTGGTGCTGCTGGGGGTGCGGGACGTTCTGTTCCTGTACGAGGAGAACCGCTGCAACATGACCTACATGTACGAGTACCCCGAGTACCTGGTGAGTGCGGCGGCAACAGGTGCGAGCGCGGCCCCTGCGGCACCTCTGTGTGCCCCCTCGTGTCACCCCCCCGTGTCGCCCACCTCCCGTGTCACACACTCTCCCCCCATGTCACCTCCCCCGTGTCACAACCCCTTGTGTCACCCCTCGTCACACACCCCCTGTGTCACCCCCCCCGTTTCATACCCCCCGTGTCACACACCTCCCGTGTCACACACTCTCCTCTCTTGTTACACTCCCTCCGTGTCACCCCCCTTCCCGTGTCACACACCCGCCCCCCCGTCGCCCATCCCCCGTGTCGCCCATCCCCCGTGTCACACCCCCCTTGTCACTTCCTCCTTGTCACTGTCCCCGTCCCCAAGTCACCCGTCCCCCCGTGCCACCCCTCCGAGTCACCCACCTGTCCGAGTCACCCCTCGTGTCACCCACTCCCCCCGTGTCCATCCCCTTGTGTCACTCACCCCCCTCGTGTCAAACCCCCGTGCTGTGTCCCCCTGCCCTGCTGTCCCCCCGTGTGTGTCCCCTGTGTTTTTGCCTGTGGTCCCCCGTGCCCCTCTGTGCCTTTCTGTGTCCCCTCCGCACCCCCGTGTCCCCCCGTGTCCCTGCTGTGCCCCCCCCGTGTCCCCTGCTCCCGCTGCCACCCGGGCAAGGAAGCAAGGCGAGCGCGTGGCGAGGCTCCCTCTGCCTCTCCCAGGGGCACCTGCAGCCCTGGCCGGAGCTCTGCGAAGGGAGAGAGAGACCGGTTCTCCAGGTGACAGCGACGGGGCGAGGCTGAGCGGCCTCAGAGCTGCGCCAGGACCCGTTCAGGTTGGGCAGCAGGAGAAACTTCTCTGCCAAAAGGCTTCTTGGGCACTGGAACAGCTGCCCAGGGAGGTGGGGGAGTCCCCATCCCTGGCCACGTTTAAAAGACGAGCAGGTGGGGTGCTCGGGGGTCTGGTTCAGCAGGCACAGGTATGGTTGGACTCCGTGATCTCAAGGTCTTTTCAAACCTAGCGATTCTGCGATGCTAAGAGGATGGGCGAGCGCCTCTGAACAGCCCCCGGCGCTGGCGGCACCCCGGGGGTGACATCCTGCTCATCCAGGTCCTTTTTGTGACTTTACAGAGAGTGGAGCAATGAGCGTGTTAAAAAAGTGAATAACCGAGGCTCAAATACACGCGTGTTTCCCGATTGGGAGCAGCCCGGAGTCTCGGTGAGCACTTGTGGGCAGCAAGGGCCCGCAGCGAACGGGAGAACTTGTGAACCTGCCCAACGTGCCTCTCACCTTGCTGAGCTTTTTAGAAGCCGCTCCGAAGACCTTGGATCAGTTTGAGAGAGAGGGACCATGGAACCGTTGTTTACCAAGCATCGTATCGTGGTGTAATTGCGGGAGGATGTAAATACGTGGGTGTACGTAGGCTCGCTGCTATTGCTGCATGCAGGTGATAGAAAACAAATTCTGTTTTTAATACGAGTTCTTACTACAGGATTTTCTGTCCTAGTAAAAGCACCCCAAAACATAATCTGTTTCCCGCTAGGCGTTCATTTAGCATTGTCTAGGATATAAGCTATGTTGAGGAAAAAAAAAATAAAAAAGAAGTATTCTAAACAACCTGTTTTGAGGTAGATTGCAAGCTGGCTTGCACAGTAAAGACGATCTTAAAGCAGAAGCTCAGTACCTAAATTAGTAATGAAGCAGCAGGTTACTTTTTGGACCTTTTAAACCTTCATTTGCGATCCTTGACATAACCTACAAAAGTGAACCTTGGTGTAGCTCATCAGTGCTGTAGAACAAGATGGTTTAAGCAGCTATAGATAATTAAATCCTGCACGGCTAAGTTTGCAGATCTCCTAGCCGCCAAAACCTACTTCAGCTTCACTCTGAAGCCAACCAACTGAAAGTTACTAGTGAAATCCGTGTGATGTCACTGGTGGTTGACTGAGATTCTCATCTGCCACCACACATCTTGTGTATTTACTTATTATGTCAAGGTTTGCGTTTTAAGCATCTTGAGGGAAGTGCTGTGCTGGTAGGAGATGCAAGGCTTAAGGGTAAACAGTAGTTCTGTGCAGGAGATGCGAGTCGCAGTTGGCTCAATTGCTTCTTAGAATTTCTCATCCCTGAATAATCACTTTTACCATGTGGAAAGCAGTCATTTTTGGTACTTTTCAAGTACCTCTTTACGTTGGAAGGGTTGTTTGTTTAGTTTTTAGTGTCTGTATAATACTGGCATTAGTAGGAAACCACAAGACAGGAATTCCAGGTGAAAGGCACCGATCATCCCTTGGGTATCGCATTTGAAAACAAATAACTATTCGAACAATTAAAGATGTTTCATTTCTTTTGTGTCTAGCAGTCCAGCTTATCCTGTAGTAATGAAATCAGTTTGGATTTTTGTTTTGGTTTTTTGTACTTAACTTTTTTTTTTTTTGCCTGAGTTGTAGGATTGCAGAATTTGAATTTGTCCTAACCTTGCCCTGTTCAGCTAAGTTGGTAAGAGACTCAGAAGTTAGTAATGAGGACTTTTTCACGTACACCTAATTTCTTTAGAAAGCAGGGTGAAAACAAAGCCTACACTGACATTGTGAAAAGTTACTGTAGCTCATTACAACCAATTATATAAGCGATGTCTTGAGAATTCAGAATTTAAAACCACTGCCAGGGAACAGGAACATGTGTTTACCTTTGGAGTTGCATGTTCCCATTTTGTTGTAATTTTTGAGCACTGTGATTTGCAGAAAAACCTCAGTATTTTGGTACTACAATTCTTGTGGATTGTGTAGGTTTTTGCTTTCGACATTGACCCAAAGAAGATCAGCTCATCAATTTTTTGTCCCTTAAAACATTTTGAAAAGACAGTGAACCTGGAAGATACTGTGAAAAATCACTTGCATAGTGTTATTTGATCCATCAGGAAGTCATATCTTGACAGCAGTCTTAATTTAGTAATGAATTTTAGAACTGTATGTATAAAAACATCATAAGAAGAGGTTGCAAATAGCCAATATGACATATAATTTGAAGACTAAGGAAGAAAGGAAATGTTCTTCAGCTGAGGAGAGAACAGAGGAGAAAAGAGGAAGGGGAGGAGCGTGTGTGGGCTGGGAATTAAAACTAAATCGGCTTAGTGTAGATGCAGTTGAGAAAAACAACTGAATTATCTGAGAGCGTGATGCTTCTGTTTCAAGAAAGCAATTCTTTAGAGAAGATTTCTGATACAAAATGGAGTTTAGTTTTGACCTTTTTCTGTAAGATAAAATGTTTCCTGAAAACATAAATCACAATTTAAATGTCTTTTTAATCATCTGATTTGCCTCTGCACAACTTCAGAGGTTGCATTCATTTGCAGCTTGTTTCAAAGCCAGGTGAAGTTACTAGCTGTTTCAAGTAACGGCAGTCACTCATTATGCACAGTTATACCTACTTAAACAAAATACTTGATACTTCAATTATTTTTTTAAAGGAAAACCCAGTTTTTCATTCTGTATTCTTTAGATTGTAGTTTTATAAACAATTCATAAAACATAAGCCAGATCATTTAAATTTCTGGATAGCCACTGTATGTTCGTGTTTGCAGTGATATAGTCAAGGTGATAGTTTTCTTTTTAACTTTTGCAACAGAAGATAAAATTACCGAAGAAAACAGCCAGACGATACCCAGTGTATGAACTCTATCTCTATGGGGAAGGGAACTATGCTGAGGAAAACAAAAATCTCCTGTTGACAGGAATTCCAGTTCTCTTTCTTCCGGGGAATGCTGGCAGTTACAAACAAGGTAAGCGTTTAGCCAAACTATAGGTACGTTACAAAGAGCTCTTGCATTTATGCATTACTTAATGGCAAGAAGTTTTCTGTTTGAAGTAATATCAACAATAATCATAATGGTTGATCATATTATGGTGTAGGTATCCTTGTTAGTCCTTGGTTAATTTCCAGCAGTCGAAAGACTTCACCTTGTTTCAAATCAGTTGAACGGTTGAACTCTAATATTTTACTGGAGTAAGACTCCAGCTCTTGGAAGCCAGAAACAGTACAGGTCGTGTGGCACTATGGCAGCACCGCATCCTTTCCACGTTTTTGATTTCAAAGATCTAGTTGCTTTTGGTTTGAACGAGATTTAGTGGTTATACCAAGTAAGACAAGACCTCAATTTGATCAGAAGAAACTGCACAAACTTTCATCTGTGATGTGAAGTAATGATGTGCTATAGAAATAAGCATCATCTTGTGGCTTGCTCTGTAGCTTCGTTATTTTCTGCCTCTGTGTAGTGGTGTTTTTGCGTTAGTGTCATCTTCCCACTTCACACGTAGCCTCCTTTTGGTTTCCAGGTTGTTCTCGGCTCCAAATGAAAAGAATTAATAGTTCTGAAGCATTTTTTTATTTTATATTGTAAATGCTGAAGTTAGTAGTTTGAGCATGAAGTGTTGTGTTTCGGTGTTTATTCAAGCAGCTGGTATTCCTTCCAGGCTGGGATTGTCAGGCCCTTATTTTTATTCTCTAAAACGTGCTTTGAAACAGTAACACTCAAAACTATGCTAGCAAAATTGGTGTGTATTCCTGGGGAAAACCACTACAGTCTAAACCCTGTTGTCTTACAGTGACAATTTTTCTTTATATTTATACTGAATTTGATTAAATGAGCTGTTTTCAGAGAACCTTTATGAAGTTTGTGTCTGAGAACATACCTGCTTAGCTTATAACAAAGTGAAATATTTTACCAACTCTTACTTTCAGAAAACCCATACAGACTAGCAGGCATAATAGTATCCAAAGAAGATTACAAACATAATGATTGTAAGGGACACTATATAGAATTCTGTAATTGTGTATCAAGTATTGCAAATCTGTGAATTAATGCTGTGTCTAAAAACACAGGAATCAACATGATACTTTTAGGGTATGTTAAGAATCAAGAGGAAGTATATGAAGAAAAACTTAAAACTAGGTCAGTAGAAGAAATCTCTTTATTTAATATCTCTATTTAAAATAAATTACTCTGCCTTAATGAGTGGTTAAGAATAGTTTTTGTTTTATTATGGAATTTATGAAAATTCATATTTCATTCAGAATTTATTGTGGGGTAATGCTTTAATTCTGATATGTAGATGAAAGGAGAAGGTGCTTCTGTTGTTTTCATACTCGTATAAAACTTATTCATCAATGAAGACAGAAGTGTTGGTGTTGCCTTTTCTGGGCTTGTTATTTTGATGTGTTACAGACACTTCCGAAATATGTTAATTCATCAGCCTTTGTGAGCTCTAAAATGCACATTCTAAAAAGTATAAAATTGAGACTTTGGGTAGAAGATAGTGGTCTGGTTTAATTGTTGGGAATGAACTGGAGAATTGAGATCCTGGGTTCTGTTTAGGAATTTGTCACGTGTTTGCCTTGTGATTTTTGGCAATGTTCTTATTCCTTTTACATGACCTCCAAGATAAGGTTGTGATAAGACACTTGATCTTTTAAACATTTTTTAGGTCTTTCAAAACGGTTTGAAGATGTCCTTGTTGCTTAATAACTTTAGATAGCATTGGTGAAACGACTGACTATGAATTAGATTTATAATTTTCGTCATGCTGAAAATGTCTGAGTCTTTGAATACATGACGTATTTCATAAATATTATTATCACATTTCATGAGCTTTGTTGGAATTGGTTTGGTGTGTTAATTTCGATAGCAGACTTTTCCAAGAAGGACTCTTCTACAGGCTGCAGATATCTGGAACTGTTGCAGTCTAGAAGAATCTTGCTCTGTGTGCTGGATTTGGTCAGGCCTTTCTGGTGACCAGTAGTTATTTCACATACTTACTTCTGAGATTTTCTCTCTCTCTTTTTTTTTTTCCGTCTTCTCTCTCTGTCATGCTTTTTTGTTTGCAGCCTTTACTGTTCCCATCCTGCCATGTCTCCATGAAAACTCAGGACCAGCTCTGCACTTGGAAGGCTGCATTAAGTAGCAGCTGGGCTTAAATGTAGAAGACAGGCTAGAAGCAAGACCTTATAGACAGAACATTTTCTCCATCAAGACTTTAGATGGAAAAGTGACCTTTAGAGTTTAGTTTTCCAATCCCCCATACATATCTTGGTGCCATTTGGGAATATTGTCCTAGAGTTGATGGTCTTCAGAAGAATTTTTAGACAGCCTAGCAGCAGCAATGCCTCTAGAGTAGGAGTCAAGAATGCTCTTTTGTCTTCGTGTCCTGGTGGTGGTGAGAAGTTGCAAATGAGATGAGAAAATCAGTTCTCCAGTGGAGGAATGTAGTCTTGTAATCTTGTATACTTTTGAGTTTTTTACATAATGTATCTCTTGTAGTCAGCTAGGTCGCCTGGCTAACTGCAAGAAGATCGGTACGCATCTCTATGTCTTACTAAGCTTTCTTTTAATCTCATCAGGTTTGTTCTTTTCCGCATTCTTCTGTAAGCTCTTGCTATGATATGTTTACTAGTTTTTTTTTTTCCAGAGGAATTCTTACAAAAATAGGAAATAATTATTTCTTTCCACATTTTACAATTCTGTTCTGACTGTGACTGGCTGATACTTTTGCTCTGATTATTTATATCTTCAAATCTGTTTTTGTAAATCAAATATGACTGCATATTAGAAAAAAGATAGACATTTTCATCCTTTTTTTGCTTTTATGAATGACCTCAGATGAACAATGGATTTAAGATAACATTTGTTTCTTAATAGGTTATATATTTATGCGTTTGTCTACTAATGATGGTGCTAAGCAGTGAATGCTAGACTATTTTAACTAATGTGGTTTTTTTCCTAGTACGTTCTCTTGGCTCCATTGCACTTAGAAAAGCAGAAGATGTTGACTTCAAGTATCATTTTAACGTCTTCAGTATCAACTTTAATGAGGAGTTGGTTGCATTGTATGGTGGCAGTCTGCAACGACAGACCAAGTTTGTGCATGAATGCATAAAAGTAATTCTTAAGTTGTACAAGGTAAGTAGTGACATATACTGAATAATGGACTTTCAGTATTTATTTCAGTGGAATTCTGGGATGCCTTTTCTAATGGAAAACTGAAGCATGGTGAATAAGGAGGGAGACTTTAGTATGTGTGTAGGTAACTGAATGTGATAGTTGTACAATAGAAAATTACTGCTCTTAAATAGATTTTTTTTTAAAATGCTTGTGACAATCCCAGAGCTTCAGTTATGCTCTGTATTCTAAATAAGTACTTCCTTGCACAATTTATGCTTTTTTTTATAGTAGAGACATGAATTTTTCTTAGCTTATTAAGATATTAATTTAGTGTCTCCTTATATCCAGTTTTCTCTAGGAAAGTTCTTTGATATCCTGTGTCCCTAAGAATCTTGGAAATTAAAATAAGCTTAAGTTTCTGATGCTTACACAGGCTATATTATATTCCCATTGAGCTGGAAACTTCACTTAAAACACTTCTTTTGAGATAGCAACCAAATTAATATTAATTTTATAAACTTGTCAGTTTGATACTAGTTGATATTATCCTTGAGAGGATGTAAGTTCATTTTGAGGGTAAAAGATATACAACTGATAACCATAGTTAAGTGTCAAATCTATTTTTAATCTGTCTAATTACGCTTTGTGCTTTACTTAAGGATCGAGAATTTGCACCAACCAGTGTTGCCATAGTAGGTCACTCCATGGGAGGTCTTGTTGCAAGAGCCTTGCTTACACTGAAGAATTTTAAGCCTGAACTTATAAACCTCCTCATTACACAAGCCACACCTCATGTTGCACCTGTACTGCCTTTAGACAAATATCTCACTGGTAAGTATTGCAGGTTAACTAATCACATTGTGTTTCTTTATTGACCCCATGAAGCATTAATAGGTGAGATTCTTGCAAATCAACAGGAAAATGTGCTGGTTTGTTTACTGTAATTAATCTTTTTCCTTGTTACTTAGGTGTTTGGTTGGGAGTGCTAGGATAATGAGAGTAAGTAAGGTGTCATATGAAGTGGATGATGTGGACTTGAGCCTCTGCACAGGGCCTGGAGCTCTAAATAGTGTGTTAGAATTAGAGTTGCTAAATTTAATGTTTGTCATGCTCAAAGGTTGGAGAAGTGAGAAGATTAAATATAGATAAAATTACATATAATGTCTTTACATGAAAGATATGTCTTATTTTCTACTCGCCTAAATAACTATGGTATAAAAAATGGACTGTGATCATTTTGCCTGTACTATACACTTCTTGAAGAGCTCGATGTGATTAAACGATACTGATGAAATACGTACTCAGTGATAATTGTGCTGCTACATGTAGATATTGAAAGAATTGGTGAAGGAAAAGGGAATAAAAGTTTATTTTCATTATTCTCTGTGGCACTCGAGGGAAATGGATTGTCTTTAGCTGCTGAATTTGATTTATTTTGCTTGTATTAATCCTCCTTCTTAAAACTGAATGCAATGCAATGCAATGCTTCTTCCTGGCTGGCTTGTTTCTGGGCTGTGGCTGTCCTTAAAATAAATAGATGGTTTGCTACTTAAACACTGTGTGTGCTTGGTTGATACAGAAATTGTATCTGTCTTTCCCAACTGCTACCTTTTTGGGATTACAATAATACTTTTCCTTCCTTATATGAATCAAAAGTAATAACTGGAGTTTGAATGACTCTAGAGGGGCTTACAGAAACTTTTAGTTAAATGTTTCAGTAATTTTTTTGTGTATCAAATAGACTTATGGGAAATTTTAATATATTTTTTTAGATTTTTATGCAGCTGTAAACAATCACTGGATTCTAAAGGCCCAAGACTTAAGAAATTTAACTACCCTTTCTGTGGCGGGAGGATTCAGAGATTACCAAGTTCGTTCAGGACTGGCTTTTCTACCAAGATTGAGTCAACATGACAGTGCCTTATCTGTTGTGGTAAAAAAGCAAACTGTTTTTTTGTTTTTGCCTGGAGCTGTATTAGGTAGCTGTTTACGTAATGCATGTGTCGCTGTCTAAATATAGTCTGCGTGCACAGAATAGTAAAACTAAATATGAAAATGCTACATATGAAAACACAAAGTAGATAGCGTATGGTTATAAAATCATAAATAGTTGATGTCGTATAGATGAGTATCCACTGGAGGAGTATGTGTTGGGGTTCATTTGAATCACATACAACCTGGTACTGTTTCTTCTCACCACCTTCTTGCACCTTTTCAGCTCTGGAACTCAGGTTTTGTTTTCCTGCAATTTGTGCAAGACGTGCATGGAGACCAACAGATGGGCAGTGTGGTGTAGACTGCCTGTTTGATTATAAAAAGAGAGCTCTGACTTGCAGGCTTTCTGTATTTACTGTTTTTCAAAAAAATAGACATGTACTGGATTATAAATCCAGTATTGTGTTTTTTGCAGACATCTACCTCCTTCCACAATTAATCAAGAGACATCATAAACTTAGGTTTGTCATTCCACCACCACCTGTTAGAAATATGGAAGAATCTGGAAAACGTTCCCTATCAGAAGAAATTTTTAATTTCCAAATTCCATTTACCATGCAAGTCAGGATTTAAATGCATTTGTTCTGACATCAACTTGAAATGTTATCTGAAATAGTTGTCATTCTCTTGGTGTTTACCTCCCTGTCCACTGGATAAAAAGCTGTCTATAAATAGTCTCAGCTCTGATTCTGCTAGGCTAAGAAGATTAATTCTGCGTTCCCTTTGTCCTAGTAACTGTTCTCTGCATCTGCTCTGCCTTTATTTCTCTTGAGTGTTGGTGACCAGAATTTTGCATGAAAACTCACGTGTAGTGGTACTAGTACTTCCTCACATTTTATTTTTTTTTTTTAGTTTATTGGGTTTGGGAGTGGTTTTGTTGTTGTTCAGTTTTTCTTTCTCCTTGACTGTAATGTGTTAATAGTTCGTAGCTTACTTGATTCAAGTTGTACAAGTAGGCGATGAATTCCATTCACAGGAGGTAGTTTTCATATCATTAGTCCCTAAAATGCAATACACTTATATAAAATGAATAGCTTCAGACTGTCCACTTCTTTCTGCTTGGTGTTCTGATGCCTCTTTCTGTTGAGGATGCCCTTGATATTCCAGCAGCAGCTTTCATTGGCATGCTCCTAAATTTGTGTGCCAGGATCACTTGTTAAAACAGTAAGATTAATCATAGAAGCAGTCTTTGAACCTTTTTGCAAGTTTCCTCCATATCATTTGCCCTTTTCACTATGAGTCTCTACTATCTAATGTAGATAACTTGGCCTTTTTGTTTTACAAGTGCTTCATTATTTGTAATTTTTTATGACTGAAAAAGTTATTCTGTTGTATCCTAGATTCTGAAACTCTTAAAATAAACACATTTCTATTTAATAATTGAGGAAATATGTTTAAATAAAGAGAGGAGAAGCTTGCTTAGAATTTTAAAATGTTGAATACTAACAAAATCTTAATTTTTTTTCCTCCCCACAACAGAGCTCAGCTGTGCCTAGAGCTTGGGCCTCAACAGACCATCTCTCCATAGTGTGGTAAGCTAATGGAGCAATAGTTAATTGAGTGGCCATACATCCCTCTGTTCTCTCCTGTTTTCGTGTTATACAATCATTTAACTTCAGTGTAATATTATTATGATATCTCTTCTGAACACATTTTTCTCCTGGGTCTTGCGTTTCTATATTTAATTTTAGTCATTCTGTCTTCTAGGTGCAAAGAATTGATCCTAGCTACCATTAGAGCTTTGTTTGATCTCATAGATGAAAACACAAGGCAGGTTTGTATATGTGATCACCTTTATATTTACCCATCACACTTTCTTCTTTCATCCTGGAATGCTTAATCAGGACAAATGCCATCCTGGTATACAGAAATTCCTTTTTGAGTGTTCTAAGTCATGCTGGGGAAATTGTTCCTGTCTTGTACCAGTCACTGGAAAACCTGTGGCTTTGTGTTGTTTGACCAGTGGGTCAGAAATAATTCAGTGTTAACTCAGTTTTGTTCGTGACTGCTTGATGCTTTAAAGCTGGGATGAGGACTGAACTTCTCTTCCAGAATGCAGCAGGTTTAGTTGACCTTTTATGAGGATAAACACATTTTGCTAGCTGTGTAGCTTTGGACGTGACCTCTCAATGTGTGTTCATCACCTTCACTAATGAGTCTACAAATGGTGAAAAACTGTGATAGTTTAACTCGGGCATAATACTTGGAGGACTTCACTGTATGTCGTTGTCGTAGTGGCCAGCATGTGTTTGTGGTGTTGTCCTGCACACAGCACTTACAAAAATAAAATGCAAGTAAAATCCTAGCGTATTTGTTTATCTACAGCTACCTTTATTTGTTGCTTTTCTAAATAAATATCCTTATCCTACACCTTATCTTATGAAAATTGTTGGAGAAATCTCCCATTGTACTCTGTTTGCTTTCAAATGGTATGCAGCAATAAGTATGAATTGGAATTAAGGTCCAAGAGGCTGGAAAGATGTAAGAGCCCAACCGTAGGAGAGGAAGGCTTCCATGTGTTCTTTTTGAGGCTGTTTGGGGCAGAATTCTCTACTTCTTTAGATGTATGCACTTTAATGTGTAATTTAGAGAGACAGAAGAGGAATGCGGTTGTTCTGGAGTTGGCTGGCAGTGTGATGGAGGGTACAACTTTTCTGAGTTCAGTTGTAATGGCCACAATTTTGAGAAGGTGAATAGAGAAAAATTAGTCCTGGAAATCTCATACTGTATTATTTCAGGAAGAACACACGTGTGCCTCTAAAGAAAATTTAGTAGAATGGTTTCCTAGTGTTAAGAGTAGGCAAGGAGGTAAAACTAAGTTCTAGCTATGCTTTGTAACGTGGACATTCCGTATTGCAGTGATTGACTGTTGATGCACTTTGTTTGCTCAGATTATTGAATTCAGAATAGAATCAGATTATTGAATTCAGAATAGAACCGGAGATTCTGAATCTTCTAACAATCTTTCCCGACTCTCATTCCCAAAACTGTATTGCTAGCTATGATCACAAGATTATTATAAATAACACAAATTGATAAAATACAACCTGACAATGTGCTCTTTTTTGTTTTAGATAACTGAGGATCCAAAGAAGAGAATGTCTGTATTGAAGCACCACTTTGTGAGGCATCCTGCAAAGATATTTGAGGAAAATCCCGAAGCTTTTATGGAGCTCACAGGTGTGCAGCAGTTTTGTTTTGAACAGGATTCAATGATACTCCTTGGTTAATAGTTAATCTTCTCAGTAACAAAGTTCTGAGATACAGTTTGTCCATCTGTAGACATGGCTAAAATGTTACATGGGTTATACACCTGAACTATCAGGTTTTGTGCGGTTTCAGCACCAAGTAGATTAAAGGGAGTAGGAGTGGAATTTTGTCATTTTCATATGGCTTAGTATCTGGGGTCGAGCAGGAGTCATGTTTACACCAAGTTGTCCAGTGGGCCATCTCAGAAATTATGAATAGTTAGATGTCAAAAGAACAGTCTAATCTATGCGTATATCCCATGCTTGCTAGTGGGATAGTATGGGTATTGTAGAGCCATTGCTTTAGTCTTGTGCTGCTCATGGAAATCCTGAATATTCAGATCAAATTCCTTTTTTTAATGACCTGGCTGAGTGAAATAGGCCACACACTAATGGTTTCCTTGTAACTGCCAAGAACGCGTAGTTAAAGGTGAGAAATTTTGACTACATGATGTCTTGGGAACTAAACAGAATTATTGTAGGGCACAGCATTATTCCTAGTTTTGCTGAAGTGAGTTTGTTCCTTTTACGAAAACCATATTATTTCAGGAATTTTCTTAATGTAAACTATTGGAGAAGCACTGATGTAGCTTGAACTCTGGTGTCCAGTTTTGGCCGTCCTGGTATGAGAAGGTATTTAGGCATTGACTGATACTGCAGTGAGTATGGAGCAGAGGACCACCAAGATGGTGGGCACAGGAGAGGCTGAGTGAACTCGTTTTTATCATCCTGAAGAGAATGATCCCCTAAGGGGGTCCTGTTAGTGTCTTCATGTCTTCAACTACCCAATGAAAGACTGGAGAGAAGGCGAAGCTAGATTTTTCTCGGAACTGTCCAATGATTACACAGTTGGCAGTAGAGTCCAGTGACAACAAAAGGCATTCCAATTAGATATTACAAAAAAGTTTTTCACCAAGAGGGAAAACACTGCAACAGGTGCTCAGAGAGGTTGTGGAACAGATTTTTCTGTCTGTTTGTGCTTTTTGGGGTCAGTTTTAGCAATAAGAAAGACTATGTTTAAATTGGATTTCATATTTGCATCTTCCTATTTCTCGTGACCTAGACTTACCTAGATTTCTGTGATGAACTTGTTACTAGGTATGTAGGAGAAATATACTGACCTTCTAGCATGGAAGTTTGTGTTGTTTGTGTCTCTGATCTTTTCATTATTGTGTCTTATTCTTTTTTTCCAGAGTATCTTTAACCTGCTACTGTTCCCTTTTATGTGTTATTCACTCGATTTGCCAACTTGCTTCTACACAAGTTTCTGCACTAGTTTTCTTGAAAGGCTTTCAGGACCAAAGATTGGGGCTGTTTCTAATGTTGCCTCAGCAGTAATCAGTCACCTTGTAATTGCCTTCGTATCTTTCAGATTCTTATTTGTTTTGTTGCCTTGAGGGCTTTGTTTTTAGATCTATAGGGGTTTTATTTTACTGTTAATATGTAGTAATTGGATGCTAGGGTTGTGATGTTTCCTGTGTAACTGATGCTAACTGTGGCGTGCAGTTCTGAGCAGTAGCAATGCTGTGTGTTGATTAAAGCTCATAATGTTCATGGCCTCTTTACAGATAAATGCTAAGCCCTTGGTGATAAGTTAAAGATTTTGGAGTTAAGGATAGTAGTTCCTGCTTTGTGGCACATTAAAACGTATTTATTTTTTAGGAGCTTTCACGTGGATTACAGTCAAAGCCTCAAAATGGACTTACTCAGTTTACAACGTAAGTAACATTTTTTCCTTGTTGTGTTTTTATCTTTTTTTTTTTTCACTAATGAAGAGTGTTATTTTTTTATTTTAAGGATTCTGATGGAAAATATTTCACGTTTCCTCTTGCAAGCCACAGAAAATCATACAGCCATGTTTACTGTGAAAACAATATGTTGGTAAGGAAATACTTCTTCAACATCTAGAGTTTGTTTATAATGCTTTATTATTTTAATTTAGATTTGCTGCAGTTTTACTACAATTTAATGAACCCTTGTTGAAATTACTGGCATCCATTTACATTCACAGCCTAATACACCGTGTTTAGATGCACTGTTTTAGCATGTCACCCTTGGAGTTCAAGGTCTGAAACTTTCCATGCCACCTGAACCTTAGGTGTTTTATTTTTGACTCTTTTATGGTTAGCCTCAGATTGCTTTCTCCTTTCATTCAATGCAGGTGTGTATTTATTTGTTTGACTGAAGCAGTTATTTTTAGTGCTGCTAGGACTCAACCTTCCTTCTGATTTGGGAAATCTGTTTATAGGTTTGCTTTCCCATAATAAATTCAAGGGATCCTGAAAGGCTACAGAGATCTTCCACTAAGCATTGGAAGTGAGTGGAATTCAAATGAGAAAACAGCCCTTCTCAGTTGTCTCCTTTGTGGAGAGGAGAGGCAATAAAGTGCATTTCTTATATTTTTATTTCGGGACACATAAATTCAGCCAAAATGTTTTTGGGGGCATTTTTAAAAAATATTTTTGAAAGCAATGAATGTAACATCTTGGAGAACTGGGAATGGATAAGTGTGCTTTTTAGAATAACGTCAATATTTTAGATAAGTGGCAAGAAAACTGATGCTTTTCTGTTTCATCCTGCCTGTCCCTGTCACCACTCCCTTACCAAAGAGGCTTATACCACCACTATCAACAAAGAGTGTATATTTTCAGTGGTTTTCTGATTATCCTTCCCAGTAGTAGCTTCAAAATTTACACATTTGTGGTCTTAGCTTTGTTTTAATAGGGTAACTTTTGGCTTAAAGACAAGCCGGTTGCTGCTTAAAGACGAGGTACAGAACAATGTCTGAGAGATTAGCATCATGGTATTACTGCATCAGAACACTTAAATTTTTAAGGAGAGGAACAGTAGAGCATTAAAAATCTGAAGTATTTCTTGATTGCTTAGGATAGTACCTTGAGACATTCCTTGTAGTTAGAAAAGACTAATAAAATTGAATTATACATTAAACATAAGGCTTTTGGTTTTTTTTAAAGGGAAATGCTAAAATTTGTTTGTTTAACCTTGTATTTGTTTTCAGACAATGTATTGATTCATAACTGGACAAGGTGCCAAATGGAAGTTACTTAAAATAGTTCCTTTCACTTTTATGTTTTTATTTTTCTATCCTTGTAATTCTAATTCCAAGATTATGTATAGCAGACTTTTAATGGAGGATATCACTTGCTGTTAACCCAGAAGTCTGAGTTCTTTGTGAAATAAAGAAAAAAAGCTGGTGGATGTTTCTCATCATAAATAATTGAGGAAATATGAGAAATTTTGTTTTCATTGTCTTCGCTTGTACGCTTCAGCGTTTTACATCCTTATGAGAGTTTGGTCGTTATAGTGATAGCTGCTGGAGACACACTTAATAGAAATGGAGTGAAATGAGGGTGTCAGTTTGTTCCCCTCTTTCGTAAGTTAATTGCACCAAGGCTCTGCTATCAGAGGGTTTTTAGAACAGTTACTGACATCTGGTGTACTGAAAGAGCAGGCACAGAAATTTTGGAGACGATTACTCCAAACAATGCAGGAGTTAAGGCTGATCAAGTGTTGCTGTTTTTAATAGAAATACCTTCACACGCAAGTGATGTACTGTTTTGTGGTGTTGACTTTACAGGACACAAGTAGCTGGATTTATGGCTGTATGAACAGTAATTCACTGACGTGGTGAGTATGAACAGTTCCTGTTCTTTATTCAAATGGATCGTATTGGACTACAGTTGAAATTAAAGCATGTAAAATATTCTCCTTGTTAGGAAGGAAGGGATTGGAAAGAAAAGTGCAACTCTTACAGTGAATAATTCATGCTTTATGTATCATCAAGAAAACAGGAATGAAAAGGCTTTCTCAAAATTACCGCATGAGTGCAGAAAAAAATAAGCTAACTTTTTCTTCTTGAAGCTATATTTTTGACTTTCATAGCAGTGAAAAGTTGCTCCTGTTGCTCTCTTGTGGGTGCTCTGCACTGCACTGAATTCCTAAATTGTGTGTTTTGTAGCATCTCCTTAGAACCCCACAACGGAAGACATTAAATATCACTGAAAGCCTTCTGAAGAGTGAATTGAGGCATTTTTTTGTATATTTTCTCATTCAAAATATGCTATTGTCATATGAAAAATATTTGGAAATGTGGGTGATTTAATGACTTATTTGATTTGTGTCATTACAATTGTTACCTGATGGTTTTAAAGCACTTGAAAATCATAGAATCATAGAATCACCGGGATGTAAGAGACCCACCAGATCATCGAGTCCAAACGCTCCTATCAAACATTAAACTATGCCCCTTATCACCTCGTCCACCCGTGTCTTAAACACCTCTAGGGAAGGTGACTCAACCACCTCCCTCGGCAGCCTGTTCCAGTGCCCAATGACCCTTTCTGTGAAAAATTTTTTCCTAATGTCCAGCCTGAACCTCCCCTGGTGGAGCTTGAGGCCATTCCCTCTCGTCCTGTCCCCTGTCACTTGGGAGAAGAGCCCAGCTCCCTCCTCTCTACAACCTCCCTTCAGGTAGTTATAGGGAGCAATGCGGTCTCCTCTCAGCCTCCTCTTCTCCAGGCTAAACACCCCCAGCTCTCTCAGCCATTCCTCTTAAGGCCTGTTCTCCAGCCCCTTCACCAGCTTCGTTGCCCTTCTCTGGACTCACTCCAGAGCCTCAACATCCTTCTTGTGGTGAGGGGCCCAGAACTGAACACAGGATTCTCACCAGTGCTGAGTATAGAGGGAGAATAACCTCCCTGGACCTGCTGGTCACGCCATTTCGTATACGAGCCAGGATGCCATTGGCCTGCGTAGCTGTTCAGTTCACAAGATTTTAGAACTGCTGCAACCTCTGCAGCAGCTAACAGTTTTTGGTTTATGTGGTATGTTTGAGACATTCCCATGGGAAAAAATGTTTCTTTTGATCTTTAAAAGATGATAAGCCTGTGTCTTAATTCAAAGAGTGCTGTTCTAGCTCATTAAGAGTTTTCATTATGTATCAGAAGTTGCGTGGCTAATAACTGCTGAATGTTGTGTATATGACAAAGAGCTTTGCTTAATTTGTTTTTGCAAAAAATGAGATTTGCAGTACCTGAAATGGTTACAGATTGATAAATTACTGTAGTAGCTGACTGCAGTAGACCCAAACTTGTTCTTGATTTAAAGTCACATGAAACCATGTAGAGAGGGAGAAAAGCTGGTGTGTTAATCCACTGCCATGACATAATGCCTGCATAATGAATATATTCATCCTTTAACATGCATGACTTTTTTTACAGCCTGGAAGCTACTGATTTATCCTGGAGAGCTGAGTTACTTCCAACCACCAAGGTAAGTATTGTATATAACTTGTAGGAGGGAGAGGTGCTTGGTTGGGTAGTTTTGGGGGTGGGAGAAGGATCTGTTCTATTTACAGCATTGGAATATGCAGTTTTATTCCAGAGAGAGGGACGAAGGACAAGCTAAAGGATATTTTCAGTAATGGCTTTTCTTCTTTATTTCCCCCCCCCCCTTTTTCTTTCTTTCTTTCTTTCTTTCTTTTTTTTTTTTTTTCCCTTAAGGTTGTAATACTGAAACTTCTGGACTATCCTTCTTTGTCCCACATTTTCATTCAGGTGCCACCCACAGCAGCTGGCAATAAGGTAAAAAAAAAAAAAAGAAATGCAGAAATTGCCTAGTGTGTTTATAACTTTCAGATGCTATGATGGAAGGAAAGGGAAATATTAAATATGTGCTGAGTTACTTTGAGAAACCATAAACTTATGTTCAAACCACACTGGAGTGTAATTGTATTTTCTATAAGCTCCGAAAGACTTTCATTTGGTAAAATACCAAATGTAAGGTGTGACAGGTACTTGAAAAATACAGAGCAACAGCTCTCAAACCAATTCTTAGAGTTCTTGTTGGAGGTTCTAATGCTTTTCTTCCTTTTTTTTTCTTAATACTTTGATTGCATTCCTGGATTTTTATCTTTCTGAACAGTCAGTTGTCTTATCCAGGGTAGCAGAGCATGCTGTAGAGAATTGAAGACACCACATAGAGATTCTGGGGAGCTTGGTTTACAGATACCTCTGAAAGCTCTGAGACCACAAATAATATGGTAGACAAAGTTGTGCAGAGTTTGATAGTTCTGAAACACAGATGAGTTGGGTATCTTTCCATCAAGGCCTCTCTGGATCCCAGGAAGAGGAACACTTGCTGAACTTGTGTATTACCCATCTGGTCTGGCAGACCTTTATTTAGTCCTGAAAATCGGAGAACACTGAATTTGAAGTCCCAGTAGTTCTGATATTCCTTTCTGCAACAAAAAATACATTCTTTGTATCTGCAGCATAATAATCCATGATCCAAGAAGTTATTCACAGTTGAAGTGATTATAATGCTTCTCTATGTAGATTCGTGTAGTTGTGGCAGAGATATCTTGCAGCTAAATTAGTAACATACAGCATTCTGGGAAAGTAAAGCTAGAAGAGAGATTACTTGTGAAATGTAATCTGCTAAGTTGCAGTCCAGTGTTAAATCTTGGAAACTGCTTTTAGAAACGAAACAAATGCTGGATTTAAAATGGGATGGAAAATGATTATCAAGAGAACAAAATACTTATTAGTGATGGTACAACTCATACCCGCTGGATACTTGGCTTTGCTTTTGCATGGTTAAACTTCAGGAGACAAACTAAAGGTTCATTTTGCTTACAAAATTGTATCCAGAGTTTGGACAAGTCAGTCTCCTTTGCAACACCCCTCCTCCCCCCAAAAAACAGATGCACCTGAGGAGGAGGGCTGTGAGCTGGACTCTAGTCACTCTCAGCTATTTGAATAGCCTTCTGAAGGTATTAGCAAATGGGTAAGAGCCAGCGTATCCTGAAAGTTATGCTTAAGCTACCCAAACTTGTACTGTTGTGTCAGGAATGAAATACCTGCCACTCCCTATCAGTAGTGTGGAGGGGGAGCTTTTCAGTATTTCTGTCTTGTACTCTGCCTGAGCCTCTGAATAGAATTTTGCAAGTTCAAAAGCTTTACGGTCTTGCGCTCAGTTTAGATCTATGCTTAATACCCTGAATTGCAGTATACTTTGGCCTGTGAATTCTTCAGGGAGGATTCCAGAAGAGTGCAGCTTCCTGTAACACATCTTTTTTCATTTGGTAAGTAAAACATAATACTTTTGTAAAAAAAAAAAAAAAGAAAAAAATTGGAAAACTAATATTACTAACATTTGGGTAATGAATTTGTCTGAAACTCCAGTGGTGACGGAGGATTTTGGGGGGTTGTTTCTGCTGAAATTAATATTGCTCTTGTTAGTAACAGACAAAGATATAAGAAACATGGGGGTTTTGACTAACAGATGCAGAAATGTCTAAGTCTCCTGGAAGAAATATCTGAAGACATAGTGAGTTCTCAAATAATTTTATCTAATATGTGAAAATAATACATCCTTTACAGGGCTTTCTTCAAGCAAAATTCTATTAAATTCAAGTGGATTACTTTACAATGTACAGCTCCAGCACTTTAACCAAGTAAGAATTCTACTTAATTTTTTAAGCTAAGGGAACCACCGTTTGGAGAATGTGATTTGTTTTTTTCTTTTATATTCTAGATATATCAAGCATTCAAAATTTATATAGAGAGCCACTGCCAGTCACTCAAAGGTAAACAGAAGCCTTCAAAAGCACGTATTTATGAAACAAAGGTCGTTGAAAAGCTGTTGGAAAAAAAAGAGTTCTCTTATGCAATCGGATTTAGGCAGTACTATTAGTCTGCTCAAATATCTCTCACTTTCCACTTTTAGTTGAGAAGGACACCTCACAGAAAATGTGAAATTAGTCCTCTTATGTTTTTGTCTTACTTCCCAACAAAGGGAAGTTGACCTTCCAGTGGGAATCTGCATTATGTTGAAAATGCTTCTCAAAAATAGCACATTTGGCTAGGATTTTTTATTTTATGGGACTCAAATGTGAATCTTGAGCTATGTGAGCTTAAACGGAATGGGATGCTGAAGGACTTTGCTTCAAAAAAAAGTGATAAATTTATTATTAACTTGAGTTTACAGCTCTGCATCGAAAACCAGTAGTTTTCTCATAAGTGTTCTGCCTTTAAATGTTGATGCCTCACTGTTGTGTTCTGTAACAGCATGTGTTAAAAAAAAGTGTCATTTTTGTCCAAAGTTACCTGCACTGATCTGCATTGCAATGCCAATTGCAATGCAACTGCCAGCACAGGGATTCTATATAGTCTTGAAGATGCAGCTTTTGTTTTACTTACATTTTAGTTTCTGGAGGCATTTGCCATGTCTTGTTCTGGATTAATTTTATCTATTTTAATTCTCTTCCGTTTTCCAGAAAGAAAACCTAGTGTTTACAGACTTCATGTTCCCTGGTCGCGTGAAGACTCAATAATTGTAGCAAAGTAAGAACTTCAACGTAACTTACTTCTATATATGGTTTTGAAGAATGTTTACATCCTATTGTGGTAAACTTTCTGATATGAGACAACTTCGCCAGTCTTAAGTATTTGGCTTCTGCTTCTTTTCCTCATTTACCTTTCTGCCCATGTTGTTTTGACTTTTCCTTAGAATTGGAATGTCTACTAACTGTTTGTGTAATAGCTCTCAGAAGTTCTTCAAAAAGGAAGTAGATTTGCTGGCCTGAAATTCTTGGCATATCCTTAGCTCTGCATGAATGGGGAATAGAGGCTGCTCTGGATGCTGGTGTGTTCCTGTAACTCAGGGTTTGGATTGCTCAGTAGCACAGTCCTACAAAATCAAAAGACACAGCTTGAAATACATGTCACTCCTGAATTGCAGTTGAGCAACAACCTGACTTGATAATTGGAAAAATGCATTCCTTGTTTATTGTAGGGGTCTTCAGGATATCTTCCATTTTTTTTTTTTCCCTCTGTAGTTTCTAAAAATGTAATACTCGCAGGAAACTAAATTATGTTCTCAAGAATCTGTCCTTCCCATTCCTGTCACACAGGATATTTACATGTTCAGTGAGGCAGTGTGTACATGCAGGCTAAAATGGCCTGTTTTCATTAGTACTGTGCCCCTTGCTAGTTCAGAGGACAGTGGTTTGAGAACATTTTGTAGTCCTTTGTGAGAGGATAAGTTCATTATACCACAGCTTGTGGTTATACTTGCTGTACCATTTCTGCTCTCTGTGCTCTTGTTGAAGACTAATGCATGTTTGGCTTTTCTTGATTATAAGGACAACAATTACCAATTAAAAGTTGCTTTTCCAGAGTTCCATCTTATACTGAGATTTCTGCCAAACTCCATATCGCTCGGCCTCAAAATGACAGCAGAGTTCCAGAATTAAATATTTACTCTTCCTCAGACTGTCAGTATGAAGTGAGTAATACAAATGTGTTTTATAGCTTGTTTTCAATGCTCTATGATTGTTTGTGTAATTCAGTCTTTTAAAATATGTAGCTAATTAATCAAAATAAATACTAAGCAAATTTAAAGGGGGACTTCAGAGAATCACAGAATAACCAGGTTGGAAGAGACCCACTGGATCGTCGAGTCCAACCATTCCCACGAATCCCTAAATTGTCTGGGCTTTTAGTAAATGTACTGCATCTTACAAGTATTCTGCAATAGCTGGAGTAATACTGAAGACTGGGCTCTCATTTCTAAGTAAAACTCCAAAGGATCTGTTTTTAAAAAGGCAGTAGTAAGTTGTACATTTTAACTATGGAATTGCTTTATTCTAATACTAATTTGGCTTCTTAAAAATGGAAGTGTTTTGTACTTATGCTTGCCATTGTATAAAGAAATAACTTTTTTTTTTTTAATCAAGGTAATCCTGAAGACATCACTTTTACAGATTCTTGGACAAGTAAGAAAATCTTCTAGTACTATATTGTTATTCTGTCAGTAGCATCTTAAGTTTTCCCTTCCTCCTTCCTTCCCTGCTATGGCTCTTCAGATTCCTTCGTGATGCCAAGAGGAACACTACTGAATGATTATTTAAAACCTTGTCACTTGGCAAGGTCTCCCATCCAGATGAATTCAGAGAAGAAAAGCACTCTAGCTTTAAAAAGCCACTATAAATGTTGAGGATTTGGTTTGTGGTTAGCTGAGTATCTTTAAAGGATTAGCACCGTAGGTCACTTTCACTTTCTTGCCTGATGAGTCAGTAGTGTTGAAACTTTAATATATATTTAGCATCAACTAGAAGCTAGGGAAAAATGTCTTGAGTAGATCCATATGCTCCATTTCAGCAAACTGTCAATGAAGAATACATTTCAACATTGGTATCGGTAAAGTTATTCTGGCCATCTGCAGTTTTCTGATTCTGAGAAGTAATTAATTTGCAAGAAACTAAGAGTAGTGCTGGAATATTACTGACAATTTTCTCTATTTGAATGTATGCATTTATATCAAGGACTTTGCATTTTATTGTTATTTTTTAAGAATTTCTGTGCTATTTGTATATTAGTCAGACATTCCTTCATGACTTGGGCTAATTCAAACATACATGAAATGTGCTTTTGGGCAAAGAATTTTGGAAGGCTGTGTAACTACATTCAGGTTTTGCTTGGAAACTGACCTTTTGCTTTTAAATCTCTTTTACTGAGACACCATTAACATGCTACTGTATTCTTTTAGGGTTTGACTGGAAAAAAACATTTGTTTATAATTTGGTCATTTATCAAAACACATTTGATTAACCATTTATGATACATCTTTGTATTTTGCATATATGACATTAATTACTAATGGTGGTTATCATATCCATACATCAAAGTGAGA
This sequence comes from Clamator glandarius, assembly GCA_033459285.1. Classification (NCBI taxonomy): domain Eukaryota; kingdom Metazoa; phylum Chordata; class Aves; order Cuculiformes; family Cuculidae; genus Clamator; species Clamator glandarius. The sequence continues at coordinate 1,926,268 of JAUNZM010000086.1, forward strand.
AACTGAGTTTTCTAAGAAAGATTTTTCCAATCATGTTATTGTGCTGGCTTCATGATAATATTATATATGTGTTTTCTAATTATGTTTTTATGCATACAAGTTAAAAGTTATCCTTATATGCTCGTCTTTCAGATAATAAGGTTCCATGCTGGTGCTCTTCCTGTCTATGTTATTTCTAATATTCTTCTTACTTATGGAGGACAATTGAGCACGTTGATGTCGACAGGTAGCTTTTTAGAAAAGTATTGTTTTCTGGTCAAGTGTTTTTAGAGAGTTACTTATCCAGTTTACTGCTAAACGACCAGTTAGCTCTTGGGAATTTTTTTAAGTGTCGCTGAACTTGTGCAAATACTTGGATCTGTGCTGTTCAGTTTTGGGTTTTGCTTGTTGACAGTTCTCCAAGGTTGTGTTGTAGTAGCATTTTTCCTTATTATTTTACTCTGTAGTTCCTTCTTTGTGAATGATTGATGTTGCACGATATTTCAGATTCAATAGAAGTCTACTTGAAAATACAAGTGAAAGTTTAAAATACATAGTTAATACGCACAAAATGCTTTATTCCTTGCGTGAAGATGGGATTTGCAGACTAAGTTTTAGACTTATCTTCAGACAAAATGCGTTTTTATTTAAATTCAGATGGTGTTTGCTACAAACTCAGTGATTTCTCTAGGAGCTCTTGTGACAAATTACCTGAATATGAGTGACCCAGTGAGTAAGGCTGTGGATGAAGTGCGCTGACTTACACTGCTGTTATAGGAGAGGGTTATCTTGTTTTAAAGTCAGCTTTCAAACCTTTGTCTGAATTTACTTTTTTTTGAAGATCTTCTTTGTTCATGGCAAAATAATAACCATAGATATTTTCCGTTCTTGATTCTAGGCCAATGTTCGGACTTTTCTCTTGAACTAGTAAGGACAGCTAAACCCTACAAAGTAGAACCTCTTATAAGCATTGTTGTGTTTCTGCAGAGGTGAGTTTTCAGACCCCATTTATTTATTTATTTATTTATTTATTTATTTAGAGCTGTTTACAAACCAGAAGTTTCAGTAAAATTATTGATAGGGGAAAAAAAATATTTTATGTGTAGTCATTGTGAACACCTGAATGTGATTTTGTTTTAAAGGCTGTAGTAGGAGGAATAATTGATATCTTACTGTAACAGTGATTGAGAGTGATAAGTAATACTGCTTTCATGTTTTTGGCAGGTTTAACTGGTTTAAAGAGATATGGGAATCACTGTCACTACCAGAGCTGGATGCTGCTGTACTGAGTAGTCAGGACGCATGGTTCCCCCTTGTGTCCCTGATTCTGTTTCTTTTTGGGACAGGCATTGCCTACTGGAGTGGAGTATTTATCTCAACATCTCTGAGACTCTTCTCATCATTATGGTTAAGTCTGATGAGGTAAAACAACGTTATGCTATGTAATTATGCTATTTTAGATCACTCTGACCCTGTCATTTTTTTCTGTTCGCTTCAGTGGGAATGCTTAGACAGATTAAATTCTGCAATATAGTCTTGTTTATATGACAATGACAATGGGTGCTCAGAAACATCACTATTATTTCTAAGTTTACAGTTTTTACAATTTTAAGGGTTTTAGCTTGATTCATACTCTTTTCGTTAAAGGTTTTTTATTTTTTGCAACCCCCAAGAATGTCTTAGGCAGAAGCAGGAAAATAAGGTTTTGCATGCCTGCTTGTGAGTGAGCTGGTTCATTTTGAAATTCCAGAGCTTATGCAGTTTTAATACCTTACAAAAGTTTTGATCTGATTCTGAATTTCTTGGAGGAAAAAAAAAAAAAGCTATAAATCTGTGTGGAGGAATTCTCTGTTCTTGTTGACTGACCTTTTTGTGATTGTTTTCAATATTTACTGCAAAGGCTTCTGAAATTGTATTTTCCAAATAATGCTTTTTCTGTTTTCAGTGTTCATTTTCATACTAGACTATCCTGTGAATATCCAAGAAATACAGACTTTTTTCACAGTTGTATTGCACTTTTCCCTCACCTTGTGCCCCTTGTAACAATTTCTCAGCTCATCTTTGTAATCTCAAATTCATTCTAGTCTCATAGTCATATTGGCAGGAATCCAGAAACTTAAAGTAAGCTTTTCTGTTGTTTCTTAGACTGAACAAGGAGAAATTCCTGTCTGGGAAGAATTAGTCTCTTGGGGACTTGTGTGCTGCTGTACTGTCATTGAATGCTGCAGTGCTTTAATGTTTGTAGTAGGAGTCGCTTTCACGATAGACCTGTGCAGTAATAAAAAGACACTCGTTCTCTAGGACTGAACAGAGGAACACAGTGACTGATGCAGATCTAGAGTTAGTTTTGTTTAATCCTTTATACCCACCAATGTATCCTTCACATTCACATCCACCAATGTATCTTTTACATTCTGGAAGATATAAGATTGTTTTGTTACTTCATTTGATACAAAGCCTGGGGTGGTTTGTAAACTAGCTTATGTAGCAGTTGGTTTATATGCTTAAACTCGTCTAACTTGATTTTTCTAGTTCAATTCAGGAACAATTTGTTCTTTTCAGTCATTCACAAAACAGAATTTGATCTTTCTAGTTTTTATGTCATTACAAGACTATAACGGTAGTTTTGTCTTCTTTTCAGACCTACTGTACCTCAAAAAGATAACAAGTTGATTACACCGAGAAGACTCTGTGGGGTGTTATCCCTTGCTTTGGTTAGCTGGACCACTTGTGGTGCATTTGCTGTATTCATTATTTATCTTCAATACTTGTTTAAGGTACGGAAAGGTGAAGAATGTTGAATTTATGACTGAATTAAAAATTTTGTACGCTTTGAATTAACTCCATGTCAAAAGCAAAAATACAGATTACCAAATTTCATGCTTGAAAGTAATGTTATTTTTCACATACCTGAAATAGATCTTTTTTGAGCTTATCAGACTCTCACAATCTTGTAATCCTCAGAATTATTTTGGTCTTTTGATAATGTTTTTTTTTTCCAATTAAATATAAAGTCCTGTATGCCCACTACAATAATGCATATACTTGTGATTTTAACTTACAGATAGGTAATATTATAAAATCAAAGATTAATAACTCCCTTGAAGAGTAACTTTAGCGAAGGGATGACTTGGAATGTTCCATTGAATGCTTTTTGTCTTTAAAGACTTTTCATGACTCTCGATGGAGTACAAGGGACAAGGGTAGCTACATTGTAGAATTAGGATAGTCTTACTGTATGTCTAATCTGATCCCTTGCCTAGTGCTGCAAAGATCCATTTTTAGTCCCTGCCATTCAGTTTCCATGGCCTTCCTTGCATCAGAGCATCTAACTTGTCTGATTCACCCTATAGTTATAAAGCCACCAAATCAGCCGCTATACTTAGCTACCAAGGAAACATCGGAGCTTCTGGGAGTAGGGGCACGAATTTGAGCAGGGTACAGTAGGTAGGTGGCAGCTGAAAGCACAGCCTGAGGGCTGTTTCCAGTTGATCTTCCTTTGAAGGCTGTGGCCATGCTGACATCACTACCCCTTTGGCGTTAAGCCGAAGTGTGGGGCTTTTCCTATGTGGCCTGTTTATGGGCTTCTGCGGGAAGTGAAGTAGAATGGAATTAGCAGGAATTGGTGAAGAATATGCAGATTTTCCACTCTGTATTCTCTGTCAAGCACAGTAGAAGGACAGAAGCAGAGCTGCAGAAGTTTTTTCTCTGCGCTTGGAAATGTTTACTTAAGAGAGCGCTTTGGATGCTGCTGATAAAAGGGGCACGGGGTGTTCTCATATTGCAGCTCCTCTGGGGCCATAGAATCATCTAGCTATAAAGAAGGACAAAAATAATTAGCCTCAAATTTTTTTTCTTCTTTACTGCAGCTTTTGTATGAAGAAACATGACTAAAAAAGCTGAATTGTCTTTTACAGGTTATAAAACTACATGTGAATGTAAGAGCAGAGCACAACATGCATAGTAGGGTAAGTCTCCTGCTTCTTTTCAAAATTGTGACTATTGTATTCACTGTACAAGGTCACTGCAGTGTAAACTTGTCTGAAGTACATTTCAGAAGAAAAGTCAGTCTCTCAATAAATATTTACAGAACCACAATTTTTGTCTAAGTTTTGGTATTTGATTATGCATGCCTTATCTGAAGAAATGAATTTAATTTCTAGCTAGTAATCTATACTACAGGTAGATACTTTTTTTCCATATAGTTTGTGGAGTTTAGGGTTTTTTTTTAATCAGGAGATGACAAACATTTATTAACTAGATATGAACTGAGACTGCAGTAAATATAGAGCTGTCTAAAAATGGAGAGCATTGTGTTATGTGCATTGTGAACTTTGGGTTTTTCAATTACTTTAAGCTATAGGATCCAAGATGCAAACGTGTGGATGCAAGCATTAATAACTACCCATTCATTTTTTGGAAATGTAGTTGAAGTAGGCTGCCAGAAAAAGTTGTTGACAGTTTTCTTTGGGTTTCAGTTTGGTTTTTTTGTTTCCTTAGTTTTAAGTTCCCTCCTTCTCTTCTTTCATCTCCATATGTGTTTTGTTTTGTTTTGTGTCATTTGTTGGGGAAGGCCTTATTCTGTCATTGGAAGTTAGCATCTGCCAGCTCAACAATTTTTGTTATTTATTCCTACAGCTAATGTTTTGCTCTCAGTTGCGTTACCTCCTGTGTATTTTTCATGAATGATCATCTGTGATTTCCACCCGCATGCTTTATATTACTCCTTTTATTCTGTTCTTCCTCCTTCCAGGAACTCCATTTCCTATCACTGCACTGGTGTCAGGGCATCTCCACTCTCCATTCTTTCCTTCCAAAGACATATAAACTATCAGTGTAAGAGAAATTTCTGGTTAAATCTAGATGCTTTAAGACTGAACTATTGAATTTTGCTTTTGGTGGCTTTTTGAGAGATAAATTGCAAATTTTCCTCTTAAATCAGAGCTGGTATGATATTGTTGTGATAGTTTTTCCCACCTCCTCCTCCCCCAGCTTTGGTTCTTTCAAGCCTATGCATATTTTTGAGATTGCCTTTTATTTTCAGGATTCAGATGGCTCTAAAGAAACTTCACAGAACTCCAGTAAGCATCCAGCCAAAAACCAGAACTCAAGGGACAGTACTTCAAAAGCAACACAGTGTCTTTCCAACAGTGCAACAATTGCTGAAGCCCTTAGCAGTCTTAAGATGCACGTTACAATTTTCAATTTATTCACATGGATTGTGCTGCTCAACTTGCCATCTTTAATTTATTGGTTAAAAAATCTCAGGTAACTTCTTACATTGCCAGTAAAGTGGAAGAAAAGAACAAGAAAAAAAATTGCAAATATTTTACTCCTTACATTATTAGCTACCTTCTAGTACTAAAGACTTTTGTAAATTTTAACTGCTTTTTCACTGCAGTCTGGTTTATGTTGTGATACAAGTAGGTGTTAAGTGATTAGTGATGTTGAAGGAAGTAATGATTCTGAAAGGATTTAGTCAGGCTGTGATGCTGTATGCATTTCATGTATGTAAACTGTTATCAGCACATGCTTGTTCCCATCTTAGATTTTATTTGGTAGCCTAGTTTAGGCATAACATGATTTTTAAACCATTTTTTCCAGGTACAATTTTAGACTCGATCCTGATCCGTGTAGAGCTACAGCTATTATCCTCATATGCATTTTAGAAATTCTCATGAATTCAAGTACTTCTGAAGTGAAATCAAGGTATGGTAGCCTGATGCCCAGGTTATGTTTTCCTGCTTCTTTCCTACTACTTCCATTTGTGTGGTAAAGCTTAATTAATTGTTCAGCCCACACAGAGATGCATAAGCTCGTATGGTTAAATCTTTAAGGTAGAATGTGTCCAAATTACCTGTAGTTCAGCTAAGTGGAGAAAAATCAGTGGTATTTACCACACGGAATTAAATTTAAGTTTTTGCTATCTAAACAGTCTGTCGCATAAAGGCTTCTTCCCAATACATGTAACACTTATTGTCCAAAACTTGGTAGGAGAAGCGAATTCTGAACCATTATAGTTATATTCTTGTAACTGCCCCTTATGGCCACACTTGTGGAAATGTAATGTGCTTTTCTACTAGATTAAGAAGTTTTGAGCACTTTGGTTTTGCTGACAGGATGAGTGTTTCTTGTTCCGGTGTAAAATTAATGCCTCATGAAAGGCAAGGAACCAATGTAGATTATCCTCTTGGCCGATACTTATTAATGCAAATTATCTAAAACATTGAATCTTTCTTTTTTACAGGGAACCTATGTATAAATTAATGTAGGAATATTTTAAACTGACATTGTCAGCCTTCTAGAGTAATTGCTCTTCCTTATGCATCAGTTGTTATTGCTCATTATACCTAATCGTTCTGTTTTAAAAAAATCAACAAATCCTTGAAATCTATAAATTAGTTTTCAAGAGAAAGTGACAGATACTATCTGCTTGCCTTCTGCACATATGGCTACAGATTTTTTTTTCTTTATTTTCTTACAGTAAAGTCTTGAAGATCGCAGCCAAAGTTCCACTCCCTTTGTCTGTTGCAATGTTGGCCTTTGGACAAATGCATTTATACAAAGTACCGCACTTCGTAACCTTTTCTCTTCTCCTACACCTGCTGTGTTGTATTGTGTAAGGTTCATTTTTCATGGGAAGAACAGCGCAGCCAGGAAACTTAATGCTGGAACTGGGGAAAATTTCAATAAAGAAATGCCTAGATGAACATCATCGGTAGTTTACATTATGTAGGGAAGAGGACAGACCTATGAATACTTTAAGAAAAGTTCGTGGTTCTGTTCACGTTCTTAGAAAACTTTTCATGGTGTTTATTTCCTGACTCTGCAAATTAAATGAATTGACTGTATGTGTAAGCACATAAATCATGTTAGTGTAACATCTTAGTAAGCTGTTTGCCTTGTACACACTTATTTCACTATCGTTCTTTGTTGAAACAGACTCTTTGTACTCACTATGCCATAAGATACGTGTGTTCTGAACTTGCATCTCTTGCAGGTGTAACATATGCTGGTTAAAACTCAATGTATTTCAAGCACACTGTGACTAGCACAAACCCTACACAGCCAAGTATACTTTTAATCATTTTATGCTATGTCTAAAAGCTGCCACAGTTGTGTCTAGACAAACTAGAATGTACTGCTTGTATAGAACTGTTTTCTATCAAATCACTTGTTCAATCCATGAGAGTTGAACATTTGTGAGATTATTGGAAGTCTTCTACATTTTACTTTTTGTGAGAGTGAGAAAACAAAAATATTCTGTGTAGCTTTCTATTCAGGAAGGATACCAGCAGATTTGTAAACAATTTGCTGTAATGTTGTTTTAAAACATTGCCAGTTTACTCTGGAATTTTGTCAGTTCTGAAATTACTCCTTAGACCTTGTCCATATGTAGAAGCTTGCAGATGCTGAGGTGTGGTGTGAGTTTACAGTGCAGTTGCTGTACCCTACGCTTGTTTCCAAGTAGACATGGCAAGTTCTTTCCCTGTTACAAATGAAGACTTGACCGTCTTATAATAAATGCCCGTACATGAAATTAGTATAAATAGAGCACTCTGAATTCATGCTCTGCCACACAGTGCTGACTTCCTCATGTGGACAAGCTCTTGGTAATAGTGGGAAATACTGACCATAATTATTAGCTCTGTATAAGTATTATCTTAGTGCCTAGATGCTACAGTGACTGCCATATATAACAAAGCCTAAAATAGCTCCGCGTAAGGAATTCTGTCCTGTGGGTATGTGTTTGGCCAACAGAAGAAATCTTGGTATCCATTAGGTTAAAATGATGTATTGATTTGTATAGAGATGAACCTACTACTTGCTTCTGTGTCATCTGTCTCCACTCTGTCTGAGATAACTGTTATCTTCATATAGAAATACTAGACCAGCTCCATCATCTTAGACAAGCAAGAGGAGATCTCTAACCCACAGTCAATTGAGCATATTGTTGATGTAGTAGTACAGCCAGCCTGACCCATTAATGTTATTCTGTCTCATGAATTTTGCCTGAAGTGCCTCAGTTAGTTCTAGCGTGTGGTTAGGGTCAATACATTTGCGCTGACTGGAAAGATTTAATTCACACAGTGACTTTCTCAACTGAACGACAAATGTGAAGTAAGCGCCTGTTTTGTCCACTTCTGTACAAGCTGTCAGTAACTCATCAAAACTGCTTTAACTGAGTAAGATTATTGTAGTTAACCAAACCACTGTCATTGTTGTCAGAAGTCTATGTGCTGATATTCTAGTCTTAAGCTTTTTTAGAAAAGGTTAGGTTATACAGAGTGTTCTTAAATCAGAAAAGTTATTTGGCTAGATTACATCTTGATGCTCTCTTACCAATTGTGTGCTCTGGTGTATATATATATGAAATCGTTAGTGTGTCTAAATATACTTGTAGCTAAATCAGCCAGTGGGTTTAACCTAAAAATTACTGTTGAGACATAGAAGAATAGAGTAGTTTTTCTACTTTCAATGAAATGAGAGATGGTGGCAGAACTGCACTGGGACTGGTAAAAGCCTGACTGTGAAAACTGAAGGACCTGATTTCCATGGAAGATCACTTTCCTTGGTCCTCATGGTCCTTTTAGCTTGATACTATATTTTACTTCTGATTTTGTTTTGCCATTTTAATGGCCTCTATCCACAAATTCATTTGTTGGAGCTGTTCAGTGAAATAAAATAATAACAATAAGGAGAGCAAAAGGGAATCTGCATGTGGTAGATTTGATAGCTTCCAAAATCTGCCACAGTGTGAAACTTACTGAATTACAGCAGCATAGAATAACACCAGTTTTATATTGAATAATATTTTAAAAGCTGGAAATTGTGTTGATAGTTATGCATCTTCATGAAATGGGTTACACAATCTGTAGATTCCCACCTGATTTTCAGATTGCAGGTAGGAGTAGATACCATTCTGAGTCTGAGGTCCCAGATGACGAGAATTTATCAGATCTCCCTCGATGCTCCCAATTTTTCAGCGATGCTTTACCTTCAGTGGGGGAGGGAGGGAGGGGAAGTCTTACTGCTAATTTGGGTTTATATGTATTTTGTATCATTTGCTAGATGAAATTTTTTCTCAAGTTGTGTCTCTGGATTTTCAATGATTGCGTACTGTCTAATGTCAGCTGTTTGAGAGATTAAGTGTCTAATCCCAACTAGATTTTCTGTATAATCAGTGGAGGGGCATAGGTTTTGAAGAAGTCCAGGGAACAATTCATCCTATTCTAAAAGAGGATAAATGACCCTACTTGCCATTCTGAAAAGGACAAGATTTTATAATGGTCTAAAATTGTTTTTCAGGTAAAATACACTGATTGTTGTGACATGTGGAGAAGAGTCTTCTGTTATGTGAATTTCTAGTTTCTATTACTGTTCACAATTATAGTCTCAGCAGAAATGTAGGCTAGCCCACTATAAGTAACTTTGATTGAGGGTACGAGGAAGTGTAACTATTACTGAAATATCCTTTATTAGTAGTAGACTGCATTTATAAAATAGCTTTTGGCAAATATATTGTGATGTCTCCTAGTGCTTATAACTAAATTGAAATTCCAGTGAATTCTTGATCTTTTAGATGATCCACACTTTGTGGGAGAAGATAAAGACAAATTAATTTGTATCAGATTAGACCTCTGCTTTGTAAGGAGGATCTTTATTAACATGCAGACCCAAATTCCATTGTTTCCGAAGTTGAGATATTAATCTTGCAAAAACTGCTCTTCATCCACATTGATGTTCACCACATTTAGATGATGATTATGCCACGTAATCAAAGACTTAGGTTGAGATTAAGAATCCATGATTTGGCTTGCACTTCAGGATGCATTCAAAATAAGAACTATTTGTGTGGCTCTTTTCTAATGTCTTTTTCTATAAGCTATCGGAAATGGTATAAAATATGTCACACATTTTTAGGTATAGCATCTGTGTACAGCAGAATCTTTCTTGGGCAGGGAAGATTTCATAAGAAGCTTTTAGTGACCTCTCCAGGCCCTGAATTGCTCTTGAAGTCTATAATCTGTCCTAGATTATCAGACTTTAATTCCTAATCATTTTATCATGTTGCACTCGTAGTTTATACCTGCAGTAAGCAGTTCATAAAAGGTCTGTATTTGCCTGGTAGGGAAAAACTGTTACCTCTTAACTGGAGTTACCAAATGTACCTTGGCACTGGACGAATGAGTGTTGTCCCAATGTGGGATTTTCAGTTTTCTTTTAACAGTTGTTTGCAACTGTCACGTCTCAGCATCCTATTAAAAAGGGGATTGGTTTTGCAGGTTTTGATTGGAGTTTTTTTTTTTTGTCTGTTTTGTTTCAAAAAATATTGGAGTAACTGGAATTTAATATTGTTTCTAATATTTAGACTTCTGCTCTGATTTTGTGCTGATACATGTAGCAATTCATTCCACAACGCTTATTACATTTAGTATACAGTATAGAGGTACTTTTCTAAAGACAGAGGTTGCTTGTATGTCTAACTGAACTATTCAACTATGGCCTAATTGGGCTACCTTTGAAGTCAGTAGTTCAAAAAAATAGATTATTTGATACTCTAGAAAAAACAAGAAGCCTTTTTTCATATGTTGGTGTTTGTTAGCACAACTAATTTTCCATGTGTTTGCAAGTAACAAGGTTACAAACTTGTTACTTGACTATTTCTCCGAAATCCGATACACTCATTTCTAAGCTTTGAGGGGACAGAATAAACTCTATTATGTGCCTGTGAATAAAAATAAACATTTGAGAAGCTTTCATTTGATCAGGTTTTTTCCCATACAGTTGTGTGTTTAGACTTCTATTTATACCAAGAAAACCCTAGCCATTTATAGACCTTCAACACCCTGAGTTACTGGGAATGTTTTTCGAAGAGGTTATAGTGTTGGTACCATAAGTCATTGAACTACTAGAAAATTATTTAGCTGTAAAATGGACTAAATTCTTAATTCGTATTTTCCATTTCACGGCGAATGTTAGTCACGTAATTTACAGCTTTGACATTTTGCATCTCTTTTTTTTTTTTCTTGGAGATAATCAAGTTAGCTTTTATAAGTACTTAGCACTATACTGTAAGTGATTTTAAAACTTTCAACGCTGTTCCTTTAGTGGAGATGTTCTTCTATCACCAAAGCTCCATGCTGCACCTGTATACCTCTGGAAATTTGTGCCAATAAATGACAACTGAAAAAACTTTCATTTTGTGTTAAAATAAAATAATTTTTCTACCTTTTTTTTCAAGCCAGAGCTTTAAGCTAGTATTCGTAATACAGTCCTTAAAATCTCTAAAGGTTTATTGGAAAACCCTTTACAAATGTATTTTCTGATGTATATTCTAATTTTAGGAAGAATGTATTCAAAGCCTTTGATCAGGTCATTTATCTTAAAGCTTAAATACAATCTATACATTTAATCTTGTTAACAAACATTACTGCTTTTAAAAATAAAGTTTAAGTGTTTAAGGAGGAAATTCTGTAGCTCTTAGTTAAGTTTATCTGTCCAGCACTTCAAATTTTCAGCTATCTAAGCTTGTAACTGCCTCAAATATGTGCTTATTGCCTTGTGGCATGGAAACCTGAGTCAAAGCTGTGATGTTTTGACTTTAATTTTGTTTAAGATTTAGGGTCTCATTCTGCGTTCTTAAAGGCAGGGCAGATTTTGCTACTCATGCTGTCATAAACGCATCTCGTAAGCGCGGCCTCTCTACAGTTATTGGCAGGATGCGGTCTAGACCCTGTGGGAAGTGCATGGTACCAGAGCTCGTGTTGTGTCTTTAAAAGGCACAAATGGCACACGCAAACTTGTTATTTTTTGGCACATCAGTCCAGTTCCATCCTTCACGTGCAGTTACCCTTGGTTTGCAGTGTCCTTCCACTGCAGTACAGGCAAAATGCTCACAGCAGCAGCAGGCACCGTGGCTGCCCCAGTGCAGGTGCAGCACCAGCTGTCCTGGAGGCTGTCGTTCTTTTTAAGTTTTACATGTTTGTTGAAATACCAGCAAAGACTTCTTTCCCTCTCCAAGTTAAATGATTTCAGGGCATATGTGTTTAATATCAAATGTCTAGGGGGACGTGTCCCTCCCCATCGCAGGGGCACTGGGACTAGATGATCTTTAAAGTCCCTTCCAACCCAAACTGTTGTTCTGTTATTCTATGTGCAACTGTGGTGATGTTTAGCTTCATAAAATGCTAAGTGCGCTATTATGGGATCAGTTCAATTTTCAGTATTTTCCACTTTCATCATTTTGAGTGCAAAAACAGTATTTGAGACTGCAGTACCAGACAACTGAAATATTTTATAGAGGTCTACAAGCAGTAGATGTGACACACATAATTAGAGTGCCAGACCAAAACTGCAATGTGGAATTGCTCACTGTGACTTTAAACTTGTAGCTTTCTAGAGAAAAAAAAAAAAAGTACAAAATACTGTGCCTTAAACCACTAAATGAATATGCTGTTACCTGTGGACTTCTGTAGCCTTATATTTGATTTTTGAAGTTTACCAAAAACGTGTGGCTCATACTGAAACTTGATTTGGGGAAAATAGTTTTACAAATTTATTTTGACCCTCTTTTACTACACTTACAGAAATGGATATTCACAACGAGTACAGTATATTTGTTGTTTGGAATCACACTAGCCACAGCTGAACTTAATTTCTCAAATTTATCCATTGTGACAAAAGGAAAAATAAGAAGGAAAACTAGTGTCAGATACCTGTCTCAACTTTGAAGTTTGTGTGTCAAATTAACTTTAAAAGTTTTGTTCTTTAGTTTCTTCAGAATAAAAAGATCTTCTAATTGTAGTTTAAGTACAATATTATATTTAAGCCATTGAGTATCAATATTGATACCAGTGTGAGGAGAAAACCAGAAGATAGTGAGATGAGATTGGTTGGTTGTTTCAAAGCTCCAGAATTTTTTAATAACAAAGTTCACTTTTTAGGAAGAATGTTCATGTGTAAAACACTGAAAGGTTTCCTGGGGTAGGGGGTGTGTGGAAGTTTACACATTCCGCTCTTCTCAGTTCATTAAAGGGTACTAGAAAGACTACAAGTTTTTTAATCTTGTTTTGATGTAGTAGAAGGATTTCTTATGTATATTTTTTAGTATGAAGACCTCTGGAAGTTCTTTATATGTTTTGATCAAAACCCCCAAATTCTGACTCCCCATCCACCCTTCCCCAGTATTAGTACTATGTAATACTGAATCTTGAATAAAGATGCCATCTCAAAGGTTATCATTGGACTGTGGATATTTAGAGAGGCACACAGAAATACTGCATGTCAGCTGATCATAGTAATTGTTAGAAGCAATACAAATCAAAGTTATTAACCTTTTATTGAGAACTAACTTGCACCTGGCTGCCCTAGCGCTGCATAACAAATAACAGGCAATTTTTCTACCTTCCCTGCTACTTCTTTCTGTGTGTTAGTTTAGGTCTTTTAAAATTCTAATTCTGATCACCTGAATCTCTCTTCTTTCTTTTATGATGATGTTGTTTCAGTAATCCTAACCATTGATGATTTTTTAATTACAGGAATATTCTAGTAGGAAAATCATTGAGAGGGTCGAGCTACCTTTAAAGCCTATATATGTAATGATTAGTCTAGAAAAGCTGTGTAACCAAGGCCTAGTAACTTGATTCTCTACGTACCTTTTAGTTGTTTTCCCAAGCACAAGAACAGAATAATGTTGGCTGAAATACCCGTTCTGAGTATTAGGGAGGAGTAGGGGTGTGGAGGGTTGGGAGAAGGCTGTTGTTTGTTTTTAAGAGGACTTAAAGCTTTGAAGAACACACACGTAATTTTTGGAAAAGTCAAGCAACCCATCTTACATGTTTTTAACCTTTCTGCAATTTTCAGTTCTTATACTCCTGGAGTAAATCTGGTGTTGTGGGAGGAGCTAACTCTTAATAGTTACAGGTTTCTAGAGATGCTAACAGCGTCTTATCTATAAATGTTTGAATAGTGCTATAGTAAATTATCATGCTTTCTAAAATGTTTATAACTGAATTCTCAGATGCAGAATATGCAATGTGTGATAAGCTTTGGCAAAGTCATTGTCTTGTGAAATGCTGAGAAAACCTTGGAGAATAGAGATCTTCAGCTAATGTTGAAATAACTGACAGCTGAAATCTCAGAATCTTTAAAAGTTGTAGATACTGGTACTTTTGTTGAAGCTGAGTGAGACCAACTCTGGGATTTTTGTATTTTCTATGCTCATTTCCCTGTCTGCAGTGTATACTTCACTTTTTTTTTATCTATCTTTTTTTTTTAAGCAAGTGTGCATGACTTAGAGTACACTGTACAGCACATGCTCTGCTGAATAAACACTTCTGTATATTTTTGTACGGCGTTCTAACACAGTTGCATTAGTACAAATGGTTGTAAATCACAAGAAGTGCCACTTACCAGTCATACTCTGTAGAGTGTTGTGAATGTTACCTGTACTTCTGTTGTACAAATATGCTAATGTGTATTGTGATGAATGTTTGCCTTTAGTCTTTGCTCAGGTACTTGTGGAGCAGTTTGGTGCTTTTCCTTCTAACTTGTAATACTTGGGATTCTAAGCAGAAAATAAAAACAGTGAACAAAAGCATCGTGGCTAGAGCAGTACTTCAAGTAACAGAAACTTCTTTCACATCTTGGGTAGAATGCAATAAAGAAAATATCTGATGAAGCTTGTCTCAGTATCTCAACTCGTAGACCTTAGGCTGTTATACCTGCCATGGGAATTGCAATAACATGGAAAGTGTCTGATGAACAATAGAGTTTATGGGGAGCATCGTATGTATAAAACTTGTTCTTACCTTAGCTAAGTAGTTTTAAATTTGCCTTTTGTTCTAGAACAAGATTTTTACCTTTTTGAAGTAGCTTGCATGAAACAAGAAGCAACACTGCAAGCGTTTTCAGCTTCAGTGCATTTTAATTCAAACATACATGATTATTACTTACTGCACTATAAGGGCTCTGGAAGGATTACAGCCACCTTCTCTGTTGCAGATGTGTGTCTGCATACATCATTTGCCAAGAAAACTTAGGGCTTAAATTTGACTGCATTTGAAAAGCATCTGGCTTGGAAAGTTTTTTGTTAAGCCAGCTACTGATTTCAAAGGAGGATGTGGTTTCGTCCAATCAGCGTACCTGTGCTAATAGTATTTTGATGTGAATGTATTCTGCTTGTATTTGGCTTTCCCTGAAGGACAGAGCTGTAGTGAAATTATCATCAAGTAAAAAAAAAATGAAACTGCCAAAAAAAACCCACATTCAAGTGAGCCCCAAGCCTAAACAGACTTCTAGCTCAAACAATTTCTTAGACGCTTAGCTGAGGAAGCAACAATACCCATTTGTTGCTGCCTGAATTCCTTCAGTAATAAAACTAGATTCAGATTTACAGAAGGCTTTGGTATGAATATACTGTGTGTCCCCTGAGTTTTTTCTTTCAAAGTAAATCAAACTAAAATTAATTGGGTGTGGGGAGAAGGAAGAACAAAAACTGCCTGCTGTTCTGGCTTTGATATTTTTTTTTTCTTTCTTCATAAGCTAAATAAGGAAGCAAAATCTAATCCCAAACTGTAAATCAAGTTTTTTTTCCTGTAATTTCCTGTAGAGGAAACTACTTCTGGTTGATTTAGAAGGTAAATATGCACAAAATAGGATTGGAAATAAGTGTCTACCTAGAAAATCAATAAAGAAGTAAAGTTCCCTTACTTTAGGGCCTGCTATTTTACAAGTTCTTCTGTTGGCACTGCTGTTCTGGTTCTTGATGAGTCTCATATCTGGAAATAGTCTTTCATGAAAAAAGTAATTTATGAGTTTTGACAGATTTTGTGTGTGTTTGTGTGTATGGGTTTTTTTATTCCAGCTCTGTAGAATTAATATACAAGCTGGATAAGTTGGCATGTATTTCTATATGTTACTGCAATAATGAAAATAACACTGCTAGGATTTAATTGTTCAGTTACGAATGCTGGATGTCCAAAACTTTGCCTGCCCTGGAAGGGCTTTAAGTTTTTGTTTTGCTTTCAAAATTTAAAACAAAGTTGTAATGTTAGATAGAAATAAGCCTTTATAATCTAGAGCAAGAGAGTGGCCAATAATCTTCAGCTTTAACGTGTCTGTTTAGAGATGTATTTCATGTCATGTCATCCAAATAGTGGAGAGAAATTAGAAGCGAAAAGATTGAGCAGCTTAGAGAGGAAGAATGCTACAAAATAAGGCCAAGGTAAATTAGCAGATTCTTCCTTGCAGTCATTGTCTTAGTTTTAGGTCTAGCAGGAGGGTATTGACTGCTGATAACATCGGGGGTAGGAAAGCAATGCTTCCATCAAAATATTACGATTTTGGATCTTGAAACAGACCTTACTTTTCTCTCTCTCTCCAGCATAAAGAAAATGATCCATATCTCATCTTGCTTGAAAACCATTCAACCAGCTGTAATTATCTTAGTCACCATTCTAGAGATATGGTTGATTACTTTTAATTAAAAGTTATATTTTGATACAGCTCCACTGTCTTTGCTGGGAATTGTTTAAAACTTATTATATGCTTACCACTAATTTTCTGCAATACAGCTTAGAGAGGAGGAATTTGCACTGCACTGTTAGATAGCAACAGGTCTTAAGAGTATGAAAGATGAAATTCTCAAGAGTTTTTATGTCATGGATGGAAATGGAATCATTATGGTGTTTTTGAGCTCCTGCTAACATCATTGACACCCACCTACAGTCCACTAGAAATATAAGTGCAGAGATAGTTTGTTCACAGATTGCAAGGAGACTGACCAAGAAGGGGCAAGCCGGAGCCAAATTAGCTGGTAAGCTTTATTTTAAAGAGCGTGCAAGGGAGCATTATATCTTCTTTTTCTTTCTTTTTCTTGAATCAAGTTGTGAAATGGGTCCGAAGTATGACGCCAGGCTATATTATTGTTGCATTTAGTATATGTGGTACGCTTTCATTTTATACAGTTTTAAAAACAGCTATCTGGATCTCAAGCTAATTTTTGCATTGTCCTTGGAGCACACATCTAACTAATCAGCCGATGTATGTCTGTATATAATAACAAATGTAAATATTGTGTGTTAGATGTCATATTAGCCTCTTTCAAAATGAGAATCCAGTGTCCAGAAATAGTTCTGGTATGGGAAAAGCTTCTTTAGAATAATTTGTTCTTCCTATTACATTAGTACTAGGAAACAAAAAAAGTAGTTGAGAATGCATGGCTGTAACCTGCACTAGGAAGATGTTCCTTGCCATGGATAATTTATTTTCAGCGCTCCACTAGATTGTTATGCTTGCTTTTCTTGTTACCAGTGACAGTACGATAGGACTTAAGGAGTGTGGTTCATTGTCCTTCTTACAGATAGCCTGTTCGTCTCTTCAGGATGTGGAAATTGCTGCTTCTGGGTCTTTATACAGTATTGGCTGTGGGAGGACTGGCAGAGGGTGCTGCTCTCCAGCCAGAAGAAAAATGGAAACCGCTAGATAACCCCAGAAACAGAGACCTGGTAAGGAACCGCTGTGAGAGTGACAGCCTAAGTTTCGTGTGGGTTTTCTGGTTTCCATCACAAGAATTCTTATCTTCTAAATTTAAGGGTAAGAGGGACCCATTAAATGTAGTGTCAGTAACTGTGCACTTCTGTATAGTCCATAACCACAACTGGATGAGCATTCCTCAGTCAAGATGTTCTCCTTAACTGAAGAGGCACTCTCGCTGTGCAGCAGTGCACAGAACTTCCTTATATCCACTCAGCAGCTCTGTTTTTTAAAAATGTCTCTTGATTATACAACCACACATTTTATGAAATGTTAGACGAGTGGTTATTTTCTTTCAAATGTGTGCTCTGTTGATTGCATGTTGTTTCTTCTTCTGCAAGTACAAAGAAGTTTGCATCTGACACATTGTATTGAATAGTGGCTAAAAATCTGAAAGTTAATTACTGCTAAGAAAATATCATTAAGAGAATACTTGCAAAATATTGTAAGGAATTTGTGAAGGGAAAAAATCACTTTGACACAATTTTTCCTCACTGAAGAAGCATTAATTTCTACTTTTAAGTGATGTAAGGGGCTAGTTCAAATCCATAGATGGCTGTCACAGACTCACAGAGAACATTCCTCCTGGAGAGATGTGTAACAGAACTGTGCTGTTCTCAGCTGGGGTTTTGCTGTGCCTGTTTTCTAAGCAACAGAGCTTGACTCCCCTGTGGTTCAGTGGGAGCAGAGATGATCAGTAAGGACTTGGTGGTCTTCAACACCATGTAAGGTGTACAAGCCATGGATGGAGTGGGCATGTCTGTGTTGTAGCAGTTTATGATCAAAATAGAGGTTTTCATCCCAAATAGAACAAATATTACATCTACTTTGTGTCACTAGGAATAATTAATCTCTGTTTGGCATGTCTGCTTTCACATATGCAGTATGTTCAGTTTTTCAGAACGCTCCAGGCTTATTTCTTGGGAAGGGGTCTTGATCTCAGAAAGTTCCCAGCTGCTTTCACTATGAACAATGAAGGACCAAGGCCTGTCATGTTCTACTCGGATCCTATTGCTTCTGCATTTGCAGATTATGAAGAAAGGAAAAACTCTTTTCCAAATTATTTCAAAGGCTGAAAGATGCTGCCAGCCAAGGTAAAAGAGGGCACCTTATCCTCTAATGCTGTTACGTGTAACCAAGGGAAAGATTTGGGTTCAAGTGACTCTGACTCTTGTCTGATGTATAAAAAGAGCTTCTTTTTCAGAAGAAATTAAAAATGTAGTTCCTTAACTCTTGCCTGAAGTTGGTTTAAAATTGTTGAGGTAGATGTTCATGAGGTATTCACTCCTTTGGTAAAATAACATATGGTGTTTGTGCAGAAAGGGGGTTTTCCTTCCTTTTTTTTAATCTTCTCCCCTTGTATGTGAAGGATTCTAGAAATGTACAAATAATAAAGAATGCAGGTTTTATTTAAGTAATTGATATCAGTAAAATTATAAATTGATGCTAATGGTTTCTTGTGATATATGTCTATTAGAGGGCTTAACTTAGACGTAAGATATTGCACTAACAAAGCACATGTTATTTTTTACATCTTTGTCCATTCACGCTATTTTCCTTATTTCTACCACTAAAATTGATAGGTGGTAAAAGGATTGCAGAGTTATTCACAACTCTTCATTAATATGAACTAAAATTGAAGTGTGGGTCAAGCTTACACTATTAATAAATTCAGCCTTAATTTATATCAGGAATTTCTCAGCTATTCTATCTATGTGTAACCGTACTCTGTAGCAAAGAAATGCTTTTATATCTCATTTTGAGAGTCAGTGAATACTGACAGTTCTGAGGAAAGGCAAATAATTTTCTCCACTTTTATAATAGTTGAAGATTTCAGTAAGGTTTGAATCATGGATTTTGGTGATATACTCAATGTCTTACAGATGAATTTGTAATCAATATATAGCTTGGGATTTCTAGTTCTGCCTTGCTCTCTGCCTGCTTAACAACATCTCTTTTGTAATCAAAAGCACAGCTCTGCTCTTCCTATTATCATAAACCATAATGAACACTGCACTTGGATTTTAATGCAAAGTTCTCTTTTGCCAAGCTTTTGCATCAGGATATAAAAATTGTGCCACACAATGAGTATTGTGCATGACAAATACATTAAAAGGGACACTAGAAAGGATGCTGTAGCACTGCTACAAGTTACAGAGCAGTGAGAAAATGACTGGTGGAAGTAATTTGTCCTGCATAATTCCAGATGATCACAGTAGTTCCTCTCAGTGTGCAGACCTGTGTTCTAGCAGTAGAGGTCTGCTGTGCTCAGCTGGGGTATTTCAGCCAGCATTACCGGGTCTTGGTTTGGATCATACTCTGGCTGCATATAAATGTTTCTATATTCTCTCACATACTTTTTCTCTTTTTCAGGCAATAACTTTTGGACTTCATGTGAAGTGGTAACCTCCACAGTAAAATATTCCTGCTTTGACCTTTTAACAGTTACCTGGCATTTTAAAATTTTCCACACTATCAGAGTTTATACCAATGGAATCTGATGTCGTGCTGTAATCGGCACATTTGCTGTCTCTTGACAAACATGTGATGTTTGCCTGCGAGTGTGCCTTGTAGAACTGTGTGTCTTTAAATGTGAATAAAGGAGGAGCACAAGGGTGTGCTTTTAACTACTGTGCCGTGTCTTTGTTTGAAATTCCTAAATAAATGTGCCATTTCCATTTATTAGAATGAGATGTCATTGCAGCGCTTTCTGGAGGAAAGAGCACCTGGAAGCTTTCTGGTTTCTTGGGAATACCCAGGGGATGCTGGCCCTGACTGAGACCACAATCTGCTTGTGCCTTGCCCCAGCCCATCATCCCTGTTTCTGTCCGTGCCCCAGTCACCAAGTCACCTGCCTGGAAATTATGCAGGTGTATGGAGTTATGAAAATCTTCTTATGTGAGAACAACCCAGGTTGGATGGGGCCTTTGAGCAGCCCAGTCTAGTGAGGGGGCTGGAGAATAGGCCTTACGAGGAACAGCTGAGAGAGCTGGGGTTGTTCAGCCTGGAGAAGAGGAGGCTGAAAGGAGACCTCATTGCTCTCTACAACTACCTGAAAGGAGGTTGTAGAGAGGAGGGATCTGGCCTCTTCTCCCAAGTGCCAGGGGATGGGACAAGAGGGAATGGCCTCAAGCTCCGCCAGGGGAGATTTACGCTGGACATTAGGAAAAAATTTTTCACAGAAAGGGTCATTGGGCCCTGGCAGAGGCTGCCCAGGGCGGTGGTTGAGTCACCTTCCCTGGAGGTGTTTAAGGGACGGGTGGATGAGGTGCTAAGGGACATGGTTTAGTGATTGATAGGAATGGTTGGACTCGATGATCTGGTGGGTCTCTTCCAACCTGGTGATTCTATGATTCTATGATTGTAGTGTGAGGTGCCTCTGCCTATGGCAGTGGGGTTGGAACTGGATGATCTTTAAGGTCCCTTCCAACCCAAACCATTCTGCTTCTCCAAGTTCAAGAGAAGAAGAAATGATTTTAAAGTTGAAATAGACATAATAAATAAACTTACAAAGAAAATTAAACATTCTCAGCCAAAAGACAGTAAAGCCTTCTGTAGTATTAATACGAAAAAAGCATAAAAGTGTCAGGTATTTAAATGGAAATTCCCAACAGTGCTGCATCTTATAGCAAGAATTTTACTCCAGCTGTAATCAGTGGCAAAATTACCTGCAAATTCTATGAGTCTAAAGTTTAGCATACAGATGAAAACAAAGCAGTCTTTAATTGCAGATAAAGCAATTTGGGTCATTGTATCCTTGCTAATACTGCATCCAGCTGGTCTGATTCACTGCTCTCCATCTCTGGTTTTGAGGACTACTAAACATGAAAAGAGCAACGAAGCTTGTGAAGGGGCTGGAGAACAAGGGTTGTGAGAGGCAGCTGAGGGATCTGGGGTTGTGGAACCAGCAGAAGAGGAGGCTGAGGGGAGACTTTGTCACTGTCTACAGCTCTCTGATAGGAGGTTGTAGTGAGGTGGTGCTGGTCTCTTCTCCCAAGTGGCAGTGATAGGATGAAGGGAAGGGCCTCAAGTTCGGCCAGGGAAAGTTCGGATTGGATAGCAGGAAAAATTTCTTCACCACAAGGGTTCTCAGGCACTAGCAGAGGCTGTCCAGGTGGAGTCCCCATCCCTGGAGTTGTTTAAAAGACTGGGAAATGAGGTGCTGAGGGATATGGTTTAGTAGTGGACAGGTGCAGTTGGACTCAATGATCTCAAAGATCTTTTCCAACCAAGTGATTCTATGATTTATAACATTTCTTCAGTTCATCAGTACAGTCCATAAAGACTGGGGCTGTGAGCAGCCTGGTCTGGGGAAAGTGTCCCTGCCCACGGTGTCGGATGATATGATGGAGCGTAGCCTGTGGAGAAGGACTTGGGGTGCTGGTGGAGGAGAAGCTCAACACGAACTGTCAGTGTGCACTCACAGCCCAGAAGGCCAAATGTATCCTGGGCTGCATCAAAAGAAGCGTGGCTAGCAGGGTGAGGGAGGTGATTCGGCCCCTCTATTCCTCTCTTGTGAGACCTCATCTGGAGTACTGTGTCCAGTTCTGGAATCCTCAACATAAGAAGGATATGGAGCTGTTGGAACAGGTCCAGAGGAGGCTACAAAGATGATCAGAGGGCTGGAGCACCTCCCATATGAGGACAGGCTGAGAGAATTGGGGTTATTCAGCCTGGAGAAGAGAAGGCTCTGGGGAAATCTTATAGCGACCTTCCAGTACATGAAGGGGACCTGCAGGAGGATAGGGAGGGACTGTTCACAAAGACTTGTAGTGACAGGATTACGGGCAACGGAGAGGGGCAGATTTAGACTAGACATAAGGAGGAATTTCTTCCCTATGAGAGTGGTAAGGCCCTGGCCCAGGTTTCCCAGGGAAGCTGTGGCTGCCCCATCCCTGGAGGTGTTCAAAGCCAGGTTGGATGGGGCTTGGGCAGCCTGGTCTGGTGGGAGGTGTCCCTGCCCATGGCAGGGGGGTGGAACTGGATGATCTTTAAGGTCCCTTCCAACCCAAACTGTCCTGTGATTCTATCACCTTAAGGTGTTCCCCCTCGTGGCTCCCGGGGCAGCCCCGCCCGCACACGCATGGGGGCGGAACCAGAGGCGCGGGGCGCGGCGGGCGCGGGGCTGGGACGGACCCGGTGCATCCAGAACGCGGGTCCCCCGCCTCGCCCGGGCCGGCGCCATGTCGGGCTTCAGCCCGGAGCTGATCGATTATCTGGAGGGGAAGATCTCCTTCGAGGAGTTCGAGAGGCGG
Organism: Clamator glandarius; assembly: GCA_033459285.1. NCBI lineage: Eukaryota > Metazoa > Chordata > Aves > Cuculiformes > Cuculidae > Clamator > Clamator glandarius. The sequence continues at coordinate 1,949,040 of JAUNZM010000086.1, forward strand.
CGGGAGGAGCGCAAGAGCCGCGAGAAGGTGAGGGCGCCCCCTCGTCCCGCCGGGGGGCGGGGTGTATGGCTGTGCGTGTGTATGCATCTCTGTGCGTGTGTGCATCCCTGTGTGCATCTCTGTCTGTGTCTATCTGTGTGTGTGTGTGTATCTGTTTCTGTGTGTGCGTGTGTCTGTGCCTCTGTGTATGTTTGTGTGTGTTTTTGCATATGTGTGGTGTGTGCTTGTACGTGCATGTGCATACATGTGTCAGTGTCTGTTGGTGTGTATCTGTGCGCGTCTGTGTGTTTCTGTGCGCACATGTGCGTGTGCGTGTGTTTGTCAGTGTCTGCATGTGCGAATGACTCTCTGTGTGTCTGCGCGTGCCTGTGTCTGTGTGCCTGTCTTGTGTACTTATCTATATGTGTGTCTCTGCATGAATCTGTGTGTGTGTGCGTGTGTCTGCACACGCCGGTAGTGCCAGCTGTCCAAGGCAGTGCTCACTTTCAAAGTGCTTTTGGTTCCTGCCAGTGTGGCTTCCGTCCCTGGGCTTGGCAAAATCTGGTGGCAGTCACCGTCAGGCACAGTCGTTAATGTATCTTCCGGCTGGGGTGATGTGCAGGAGCGGGTTCTGATGTAAATTTGGCACAACAACTCTGTGCAGCTACAGACTAGAAGTCTGGCTGGCAAGCTGCCAGGAGGAGAAAGACCTGGGGATGTTGGTTAACAGCGACTGAACATGAACCAGCAGTGGCCCAGGTGGCCAAGAAGTCCAATGGCGTCTTGGCTTGTATCCGAAACGGCGTGACTAGCAGGTCCAGGGAGGTTATTCTCCCTCTGTACTGGTGAGACTGCCCCTCGAATCCTGTGTTCAGTTCTGGGGCCCTCACCACAAGAAGGATGTTGAGGCTCTGGAGCGAGTCCAGAGAAGAGCAACGAAGCTGGTGAAGGGGCTGGAGAACAGGCCTTATAAGGAGCGGCTGAGAGAGCTGGGGTTGTTTAGCCTGAGGAGGAGGAGGAGGCTGAGGGGAGACCTTATTGCTCTCTACAACTACCTGAAAGGAGGTTGTGGAGAGGAGGGAGCTGGCCTTTTCTCCCAGGTGACAGGGGACAGGACAGAGGGAATGGCCTCAAGCTCTGCCAGGAGACGTTTAGGCTGAACATTAATAAAAAAATTTTCACGGAAAGGGTCATGGGGCACTGGAACAGGTGGCCCAGGGAGGTGGTTGATTCGCCTTCCCTGGAGGTGTTTAAGGGATGGGTGGACGAGGTGCTGAGGGGCATGGTTTAGTGTTTGATAGGAATGGTGGGTCTCTTCCAACCCGGTGATTCTATGATTCTATGAAATTGAGGTGTTTAAGGCCAGGCTGGATGAGGCTTTGAGCAATCTGATCCAGTGGAAGGTGTTCCTTCCAATTGTGTGGGGGTTGGAAGTGGATGATATTTAAAGGTCTAGTCCAATCCAAACTGTTTTATGATTCTATGATAAAATCATCCTGCCTGTATTGTTGCCGCTGCCCCATCTTCGGTGTGAGGTCTGAGGAAGAGAACCCCTTTGACTTCTTTGGTAATTGTCATGGTTTCTTGATAGCATTAAAAATGGAGAGACACAGATTTGCATCTACAAGTAAGCAAGTGGACATATTAGGAGAAATTCCATATGATTGATTGGAGCATTGTCTTTAACATTGCCTTCTTTATGTCAGAATGCAACTGGATTTCTCTATTTGCTGGTCTTCAGAGAGCAAATTCAGCAGAACTCAGCAGTCATGGAAGGACAAGGGATATTTTAGGGCAACAAGTGCTATTTTGATGTTTCATTTTGAGTTTAAAAAGTCAGGCTTCTAAAAGGATTTGTCACACATTTGTAACCTTTTTTTTTTAATACAGTCGCCTATGTCGCCTCATGGGGAGGCTAAATAAGCAATGGACTCATCTCTTCAGTCAAAGCAATGTAAACAGTCGCCATCTGAGTCACCTCATGTTGCCTAGAATATAAATGTCTTGAATCAAGTAATACTGAGTTTTGTTCATTTGAAAATATAACACTTATTCCACCTGTTTTGCTTGCAGTGTGAAAGCTGGAAACCCAGGGTCTAAATGCTAATTGTAAATATTACGGGAAATAGGAACAGGTCATGTTATAAAGCTGATAATTAATATTGTTGGTGTGTACAGGATGGTGAAAATGCGTCTGCTGAGGAAAACACTGATGATGTAGAGGCTCCGTCTTCATCCAGAAAAGCATCAAAAAAATCCCAAAGTCAGGATGAAACTGATGGTAAGTGTTAACAAAAATTCTGAAAAAATGTGTTTACAAGGTCATTGAAAGTGTTTGCTCTTTGATAGCTGACATCTTCAAACGTCTTTTGAACCTGTAGTTATTGAAGTGCATTGTTAGAATGTGTTTCTTTGCAGAATGTTTACAGTCCTAGCCAGAGTTTTAACTTTGTTCAGTGTTTCTGAGTGGCTGGATCAGGTTTTTTTTTGCTTTTCATCTCTGGAATATTTCAGGATATTTCATTCTACTGTGTGATTGTCGCCGCCTTCTGTTGTCATCCAAAGTGAAATAAAATAGCTAAAAAGAGAAGTTTATTTTTTTCTCTGTCTTTGTGGTTTTTCTCCTGCTCAGTTATCCTTTGGCCTGTTTAGAGTGCGTGCGTTTATTTCTCTCTTTATTTTCTGTTGGATATTCCTAGCTATGGGTTTTCTGACTGGCTTGCTTTGTGCAGTAACTGGGACAGTAATACCTCTTTAGGTGCCTTTGCAAAATAAGCTTGACTTCCTTCGGATTCCTACAGAGTGAAAGGACTTGCAGGAAGGGTTAAGAGCTGCACTTCTCTCTTTAATTGGTATCAATGCTTGTTGATCCTGTTCCTCAGGGTCTGGATTTGAGCTTGGGATTTAGAGTGCTGCAGTCTGTTCCAGACACCTCTTCAGAAGCAGAGCACCTTATTCCTGTGGGATTGCCAAGTGAGGAAGCAAAGTGCAATTTTTGATCTCTCTGGGTTGATTCTTAGACTCGTCTTACTGCTTTTCACTGCAAATTCTCATAATTCTGTTTGGGTTTTTTTTTCTTTCTTCAATCTCAAAAATAGGCTTTAAATTGTCTCACCTGAAATGTGTGTCAGTGGCACCTCGTTTTTGAAAGAATGGACAGACCTCTTCCTGGAAGCACAGAAAATGAGCATTGAAAGTATTATTTGAGCCAGATGTCTGTGGTCCCTTATTAACCCCTTCGTTTTGCTGATGTCTCTGAAATACATCCAAGCTGCTCTTTGCTGCTCTTTTCTGTTCTGTATTCCACTCAGTCTGTTACTTGTTTGTTCATGTGATATTTATCTCAGGAAAAAACATACCCTAATAGGTTTATGTAACAGTGTGACTTTCTCTCTTGCTACAGAGGATGCAGAACCCTCAAGAGTTGTCAGAAACCACAGAGTATTTATAACATCAGTATTTAAAGAGTTGCTATTAGAATCAGATATAGGGTATTCAGCAGAAAAACATTAGAAAATATTGTTTTCAAAATCACTTTTCATACATGGATTTTCAGAGCTAATCTTCTACAAACTTCAGTTGATTCCAATAGCCAAGGAGACTGAAATGAAGGAGAAGTTAAATTAATAATTAGTTTTTTAAAGATGGGGGAAGAAAAGTCTTGATTTTTAGATGCTTAATAGTCAAGTCAAAATAAAAGTAACCAAATATAACCAAGTCAGGAAAAAAATAACAAAAACCCCCCATTAACTCAGGTGTAGTACCCAGTTCCCTCTTGTCTATAGGCAAGACATGATAGATATATTTTTCAGTCCCTACTTGATAACATGGTTATTCTTTTATCAAGTCTTTAGATGGCTAGTCCCCCAGATGAAACCTTTGAACACTACATGTTTTGATATTTGCTTGGATATAGACTTGTGGGCCGTTACAACTCTGGATTAACTTAGTAATGAAAAGTTATAATTTAAAAAAGTGAAAATTTCTATAATTATGTGCTTTAAGCATATTTATTTAGACGTACAACATAAGATTCTTATTTATTTTAAAGAATGTTGTTTCTTTTTCTGGAGAAATGTTAATAATCTGGATTCTGCATTTACACATATTATAAGGTACTTACTGTCATGGATTGAATGATTACAAGATCTTGTTTTCAATTACTTCTAAAAATTGCTTGCTGCTTTATTGTTTCATGTAATTGTTGGCTCACTTAGCCTCTTCAGCTGAGAACCAGTTCAGTGCTTGAAAATTGCTTAATGTGCTTGTGTGGATTGAGAAAAATGTTGAGTAACCTGTTGCTTCGTTCTGCATGCTCCTCCATGCTTTCATTTCAAATATTCAAAAAATGTTAGAAGCTGGGGTATATTGAGTGTTGGTGATGAATAATGTAGAGTTTTAAAATGAGAGGTTGTTAATATTTTCTCTGCATTTGTGTAGGCTTTTCTCTTGCAGAAGAGCTGTTCCAAGTGGGCTACTAATGATGAGGAATTCAGTTTTCTCTGCGCTCGTCCTGATAAGCAGTGTGTACTCCTGACTATGTCATAAACCCTTTTTTGCTTCTCTCCCAACCAGGAGAAACTTCAGATGGCGTCAGTAAATCTGTTCATCGGGTCTTTGCCTCCATGCTTGGGGAAAATGAAGAGGAGGAGGACGACGAAGAGGAAGAGGAAGAAGAAGAAGAGGAAGAAGAAACTGCAGAGCAACCCACAGCTGGAGATGTTTTTGTGTTGGAGATGGTGCTTAATCGAGAGACCAGGAAAATGATGAAAGCAAGTATTTAAACTTTCAAGTAATTTCCCTGTAACTCCTGAAGCATAGTGCATAAATGCCAGCTGGTGTGATTTTAGTTTCTTGCCAAGAAGCTTGCCTGAAAATAATTCCACGTGGGATAGTTCTGCTCCTGTTGGTGTTTCCTGTCTTTGTTTTTTTAAAACATTACTGTAGATTGTTGTTTGAAAACTGTCAAAAATAATTAAATCAGTTTTTCCAGTGTCTGGGCTGTGTTTATGTTAGATATCAGAGTTACTCTGTCAGTTACGAAAATTTGCAAGTATTTTGGTCAGTTAACCAACTGATTATTAGGTTTTGTTAAACACAAGTGTGACTGACGTTTCCTGAATTTGGGCACAACTGAATCCTCAGTGGAAATAATATCCCTTTTCCATTTAGGAGAGAAGACCTCGCAGCAAACTTCCTCGTGCCTTGAGGGGTCTGATGGGAGAGGCCAATATCCGCTTTGCTCGAGGAGAACGTGAGGAGGCTATTCTGATGTGCATGGAAATCATTCGACAAGGTATATTAGAATGGTAAAACTTTTTGGCTTCAAGGATGGGGCGAAACTGCCATGTGCATCAGGAAAATTTGCTGTGGCTTCATTGGTGATGGAAATACGCAGTACAAGGAAAGTTTCTGTGTAAGGAGTGTGGAATTAAGACCGAGTAGTACATTTCCTTTATTGTTTTGTTTATAAAGGGAAACTAGTACCCTCATTCTGCAGAGGCCTGGGCCTTTGCTTAGCTTTAAACAGTTTGCTTTATTGTCTTAAAATGTAGAATACTGCTATAAATGGTTGTTGTTAGATGCAGTCAGTCTGTTTAATAACGTATAAAATGGAATCGGAAGCTTGTGCACAAGTTCTTTTACAGTTTGAAAGGAGCTGTTGATGTTTCATGTAATTCTTATATCAGTTGTTTGCAGAAAGACAAGTTATTTGTTTTCAAGGTGGTTTTAAAACAATAGTTCTTAATCATTCTTTTTGTCTTTTCACAGCTCCTCTTGCTCATGAGCCATTTTCCACTCTTGCCATGATCTATGAAGACCAGGGTGATATGGAGAAGTCATTGCAGTTTGAACTGATTGCAGCTCACTTAAATCCTAGTGACACTGAGGAATGGGTTAGACTAGCAGAAATGTCACTGGAACAGGACAATATTAAACAGGCTGTTTTTTGCTACACAAAAGGTAGTGTAGCAAATATTTTAATAGTTTGAAGTAAATGTTAGGTGCTAATGGCAGTCATCTTGTTTTCTTCTGCTTTCTTATTTGGTTTGCTGGACTTTCCTAAGATTTTGGTAGCTCTGTCTAGATTTTGGTAAAAGATTAATAAGTCTTTAATACAGGGTGTCCTTTTCTTACAAAAAAGCCTTGTTCATATCCGTTAATGTTCATCTAGTCAGGGAAATGAATGTGAAATCCCTTGTTGCCTTTTGCTAAACTAGATGGCTAATATGTCTTTTTCTGTAGCTCTGAAATACGACCCAACCAATGTGCGTTATCTCTGGGAAAGATCAAGCTTGTATGAGCAGTTGGGGGAACACAAGATGGCTATGGATGGCTACAGGCGGATTTTGAATCTCTTGTCTCCCTCTGATGGAGAGCGCTTTATGCAGTTGGCTAGAGACATGGCGAAGTAAGTTGGATTTAAAAATACTGAGGAACTCTGGAAAACCAAATCACAAAAGCTGGTGTTAATTAGCTGTGCAGCTGATTCAAGCTGGGTATGTAGCCGAGATCAAGGAATGTAGGTGATTTTGCAGGTAGTGACCCACACACAAGCATCTGTTGTGATGTTTCCAAAGCCTGACATTATAGGCATTAATTATGCTGTGTGGGGTCAATGCATCATCTTAAAAGCGTTGCATTCTCTCAAAGTAAGAGAATAAAATGCGAATACTGGTTACTGAAAGAATGCCAATAGTATACCATTCTATAAAAACGCAGTATGTTTTTCATCTGTGTGGTATCACTAGAGACCTGGAAACTTTGCCAGCTAATGAGAGTCACAAAACTTTGCCTGAGACAGAGGAGACTTGTGATTCAAGTGTGTAGCTCTCTTATCCTAGATTTTAGGAAGTTGTAAAACTGCTTTGTATTTGTAGAAAGCTGCTATTGGCCTGTTTCAAAACAGTTTAAGTCTTTTGATCTTCGTGGTTTTGAAATGCACTGGAAGAATGCAAGGATGTGTGTTGTAACAATATTATTATTATTATTATCTAAATAATAATAATAATAATAATATAAACAATAATTTCTAAATAATAATTTTTTTTCTAAAACCAAATTAATATGGTGCATTATTGTTACCTCGCTCAAGGTAGTGGTGGGTATCTTTCCATTATCTTCCAACAGTCCTGGGAGACTGGGGAAGTTCCCCTGGACTGGAGGCTGATGTTGTGCCCATCTACAAGAAGGGTCGCAGGGAGGATCCAAGGAACTACAGGCCTGTCAGTCTGACCTCAGTGCCAGGGAAAGTCATGGAGCGGGTGATCTTGGGTGCGATCATGAAGCACATGCAAGAGAACCAGGTGATCAGGCCCAGTCAACATGGGTTCACAAAAGGCAGGTCCTGCCAAACTAACCTGATCGCCTTCTATGACAAAGTGACTCGGCTGCTGGACGAGGGAAAGGCTGTGGATGTATCTTCCTGGACCTCAGTAAAGCCTTTGACACAGTTTCTCACAGCATTCTGCTACGGAAACTGTCAGCCTCTGGCCTGGACAGGCGCTCACTCTCCTGGGTGGAAAACTGGTTGGATGGCCGGGCCCCGAGAATGGTGGGAAATGGTGTTAAATCCAGCTGGAGGCCAGTGACAAGTGGGGTTCCCCAGGGCTCAGTGCTGGTTCCAGTCCTGTTCAGTGTCTTCATCAATGACCTGGAAGAAGGCATCGAGTGCACCCGTAGCAAGTTTGCAGATGACACTAAGCTGGGTGGAAGTGTGGATCTGCTGGAGGTTAGGGAGGCTCCAAAGGGATCTGAACAGGCTGGACCGCTGGCATGAGGTTTAACACGGCCAAATGCTGGGTCCTGCACTTGAGGCACAACAACCCTGTGCAGCTACAGACTAGGAGAAACCTGGCTGGAAAACTGCCTGGAGGAGAAGAACCTGGGGGTGCTGGTTGACAGCGACTGAACATGAGCCAGCAGTGGCCCAGGTGGCCAAGAAGGCCAATGGCATCCTGGCTTGTATCAGAAACAGCGTGACCAGCAGGTCCAGGGAGGTTATTCTCCCTCTGTACTCGGCACTGGTGAGACCGCACCTCGAATCCTGTATTCATTTCTGGGCCCCTTGCCACAAGAAGGATGTTGGGGCTCTGGAGTGATTCCAGAGAAGAGCAACAAAGCTGGTGAAGGGGCTGGAGAACAGGGCTTATGAGGAACGGCTGAGGGAACTGGAGTTGTTTAGCCTGGAGAAGAGGAGGCTGAGAGGAGACCTCATTGCTCTCTACAACTACCTGAAAGGAGGTTGTAGAGAGGAGGTAGCTGGTCTTCTCCCAAGTGACAGGGGACAGGACAAGAGGGAATGGCCTCAAGCTCTGCCAGGGGAGGTTTAGGCTGAACATTAGGAAGAAATGTTTCACAGAAAGGGTCATTGGGCCCTGGCAGAGGCTGCCCAGGGCGGTGTTTGAGTCACCTTCCCTGGAGGTGTTTAAGGGATGGGTGGAAGAGGTGCTAAGGGACATGGTTTAGTTATTGATAGGAATGGTTGGACTTGATGATCCGGTGGGTCTCTTCCAACCTGGTTATTCTATGATTCTATGATATTGTGATGAAAATTCCAGTAATGTCCTAAAAAAGTGGTCATTATTGGAAATACATAAAAATTGTCAAAAGTTGCAAGGAAAGAAAACACATGCCCTTTCTCACTGTCTTTTTAACTTACTTTTGCTAATGAAAATAATTGTTAATAGGCAAAGGTAAAATTAATTTGAAAATCTTTTTGCTAATATTCAAAGTACATACTGTCAATTATCTCAAATACTTATTCTCTCATATCTGTGTTTTATAGGAGTTATTATGAAGCCAATGATGTGACCTCTGCGATTGACATAATAGAAGAAGCTTTTACTAAACATCGTAGCCTTGTTTCCATGGAAGATGTTAACATTGCAGCTGAGCTATATATTTCTTCCAAACAATATGACAAAGCATTGGCGGTATGGTGAATTCAATGTGTTTCTGTATTGTGTTCAGCGCCTCTTTGCCAGCCAGTTTATCTTCCCATAGTGTTTAAATGTGGTCGTATTTCTATAGTGATAGAACTGATCAGATACACATTGTTTGCTATTACTTCTGTAATAATTAGCATTCAAGCTAGCGGCTTGTTTTAATAAGTTGGGGGATGATAGGCATTTATGCTGTTGCGGGTTTAAATTTTGAGGATCATTTCTCTCCTCCTCTACAACTGCCATAATCTGAGTAGCCAGAGAAGACCTGTGAGCTGGCATTGTGAGTGCTGCCAGCCAAGGGCTTTCTCCAAGTGGAAGGTTACAAGGGTGACACTGAATGGTCTCATGGTTCAAATGCAGACTGCGCTTTATCTGGCATACTTGTGTTATGACTAATAACTGATGCATTAAGCATCAAGCCTGTATTCCAGAAAGACAATATGACTTGACTCTAAAGCACCAGGAATTGGAGAAGATTGCTTGTCTTTTCCAAATTTGTTCTAGTGGTTTTTAACCCTCACTTTTGAGGCATGTTTCGAAGTTGATTTTGTCTGGCTTTGAGAGGAAAGGCTTTAATATCTGGCCATTATTATGCTTTTCAAGACAGATTGAAGAGATGCTATTAGCTGGGACTCTCTCCTTGTGGACATTCTTATTCGCTGATATTAAATTACCTCCTTTATTTTTTTTAACCTCCTTAAGATTTTGTTTAGTGCTTTCTCTGTCAGTGTGAAGCATCAGGAGCCTGCATATTTCCTCTGACCATTCTCTGACCCATTTTAAAGATCAAAGGCAGTTTTATGTACTCAGTATTTAGATGCAGTTCTCGGTTGTAGAACTGTTCCCCTATTTCTCCTCCGGTCTTTCCCTGGGGTGATGTTTCCTGTTCCTGGATAGTAGGCACTGTATTTGAGCTAGTAAACTAAGTCTTTAAAAAATGTATTTTAATAGAGTCATCTGTTATGTTCCTCTTAGGGCCATGTACTCTATGTCTACTCACTTCACTCTTGTTTTGGCAACAGTAATGACTCAAGTATTTACTTTTCAATTAATTAACAAAATACTTAACTGCATTGGGTCTTAGACCAACGGTCCTTTACATATGCGCATTTCCCCCCTTGCATTTCCCCACTGGCAAATGAATGTCTTTAATTGTCTCTTTGGTTTCTATTTTTTTAACTTGTTATTCATGGTGGGTATGACCAGGGCTGTTAAAAAATGTCTGTATGTAGCTGTGAATTTCATTTATTTAGTCTTTTAACTGAGACAAACCGTATGGTTTCCTTGCAATGTGTTAGGTGGAGGAATCCTTGAAGCACTTTGGAAAGATCTGTGGAGAGCTTAGCTGTTTACTCAGTGCTTTACTTTCTTTTTCAGTAAGGCATTAAAAATAGTTATAAAGATTTAAAAATTTTCTAGTTGTGATGAAAGTAACTGTTGTATTTGGTGAGCAGATGCTGATTGGGCCATCTAAGTAGTCAAAAAATTGCAGACAAAGACATGAGATGATCAAGCTCAATACTAGTCAGCTAACCCTGTGTGAAACAAGTGCAGCTTCTGATAACATTTGCGATGTCTAAAACAACTGCCATAATGGCTGTTTCATATATCCTTTAAATCTTAAAAATGATCTGAGTTACTTATCTGTTTTAGGTTATTACAGATTTTGCAGGAATTGTACTTGAGAAGAAAGTATCAGAAAAAAGTGCAACCGAAGAGAAAAAAGGTAAGTAGCTAACAGATGGTTAGTATGACCTTGCTGTTCATCTAATATGACATCTTTCTTCCCGTTACCTTTGCAACTCTTGGATATATTTTGATCCATGTTGACCTGCTTTTCTCTTTTGGAACTTTCTGGTGTTTTTAATGAGTTACATGGCCTGACCTCAGCTTTCTATAAGGAGTTACTCTGTTGTCCAATTAGCCCTGCTGACTCATTAAGGGCAAGGACTGCTCTCCAGGCAACTGGAGGCCTTTTAAAGTTCTAAACATTCCTTGTAGTGTTCACATCAGGCCAGTTATTTCTGCCAGCTAAATAGCGTCTGAAAAAAAAAATTAGATAAGTTTAGTGGCATCTATACTCAAGAATATCAACTTTTGACCTGAGAGTAATCTTCGTCAAACCTACTATTAAACATTTAAATGTTTTGGTATATAGAAACCAGGGATGTTAGCTTCTAATTGAATAAAGTAGGTTGTCTTTGAAACACCTGCTTTGTGAAAGTCACTTCTTAAGTCTGAATATGTTTGTTTGGGCTGTACAATGATCACAGCAAGCCGACACCTTAAGCAGGCACTCTGTTCTCTGTTTAAACTGATTGGTTGTTTCAGCAATCCAGTCCAAGCTCATTGTAGGGATAAGATAATTCTGTGGGCTTTTTGCTTTAATGGACCAGGTTAAAATACAGCTGCTCAGTGAACAGCTGTCCTGATAGACTTTTAACATATGATTTAGAAGAAGCAAAACTATAATGAGTCTACAAGTTAAAACACAGTGTTGCCAAGTTACCTATGTAATGTTACAAGACAAAGCTTCTAAACTACTCAAGAGCTTGGTTCCCCATCCTCTGTTGCTTTAGAACTCTTTGAGTGCTTCCTGCTTTGCTGTCTTTCACTAAAAAAAAGTCCATTTTCAGAGTGAGCTACCAATCAATCATGGATTTAAATCAAGTTACTTTTGGCTTTCCTGGTGTGGCTAGGGTAATCTGTTAATCTTTTTAAAAAGATACAGGGGCAGCAGTAGAAACCCAAGAAGACCGGGCAGCAGTGTCTGATGACCAGTGTCATCCAGTTGCTGAGTCCAGTGATGCAGGTAAGTAATTTCATTTTTTAATTTCATACAAAAGTGTGAACTGATCATGTGGTCAGGAACCAGGATGCAATCATACAAACACCGGGAAAGGTTTCTGATGGCAGAGAAATAGGGCTTGATCCAAAAGAAGGTTTCTTGTGTACTGTCTTCCTCATTCAGAATGTACTTCTAACCCAGCCAGCTACCAAAGCCAAAAGCATTCCCCCAAGGCTTACCCACTTTGAAAACAAAATTTTTCATTTTGTAAGAATTTGTCGGTAGTTATTCCTGTGCTGGACATTAAGATGTTCAGAGAATGATGAATTAGTCTGCATGTTGTGATTTGCAGTAATGGGATGTGGATATAGAAGGTAACAGGGAAGCCTTATGGTAGAAATCACAGTTTTCTCAGTTAATAGCAATCACCCTTTGAATGTCTAGTGTAAGGTGAAGGAGAACTTAAACAGGGTAGCTAAGGAGGTGTTGTGACCGCATGTGAAGGAAACACAATACCAGAATTTTACTGTATGACCTGTAATTTGCTAGCATCGTCATGAGTAATTGCTTCGTCTCATGTGTGCATTCTTACTGGATTGCGTTCTGTCTCTGTATTTTTTAAAGTTCTGTAGTTAACTGTGTTTGACAGTGCACACAGCAAGGCCTTAGCTTAATAAGAACAAATAGCTTAATGCAGGGTATTTCATTGAGAAAGCAAGGAGGAGAGGGTACAGGTGCGTAAATTGCTAAAGGAAAACCTTATGAAGCAAGGGCATCTTAAGAGGCTGAAGACTCTAAGCACATTCTGTGGAATCCTGCTGTTGAAGTCAATCCAGACTGACAGCACTTGATACTTCAGCTGAAACTGCTTGGATCAGAAAGAGAAGGAAGAAGTTGTTCCAACTATCAGGAAAGATATAAAAGAAGGGGAGAGGCCAGGCCTACACCAATGTTTACTAGAGTCGATGAGAATATATTTTCTTCACTGGAGCTGAACATGGCCTGGAGTGCATGTGAAGCTTGTGATGCACTTGTTAAAGCCTATGGATTCACAAAGAAAATCTTCTCACAGCTGTGGAAAAGGTCACCTGCTGCATACCTGAGGGCATTCCCATAGACATCACGGTCAAGCTGATGGTGTGCTTGGTTCACTTGAACATCCTAGAGCCACTGAATGTAAGTAGAAACTAACTGAAAATTTGGGGGATGTTCTAATGGATTGCCAAAGCAAGTAATTTTTCCTGTTGTCATACGACTGAGGCGAGTTGTGGAGATTCTTTCTGCTTCTCTCCCTCTCCAGGAGAGATGCCTAGCAAGCCTGTAGTAGCAGAACCACTGTTTTTGCCCTTATAAGTCATGCCTCCAGTGGAAGTGTTACTAAACCATCGTAAATTGCAGCCTATATGCTGTGCAGACCCAAAACCACATTGCAAGGTTGTTGAATGCTAGGGAACACAGCTTCGCTTTGTTTTAAAACTCTGTTATATCTGAAGACTTTTTTTCATAAAGAGCACTCCTTGCTCATGGCCACTTTCATCTACTGGATGTGAAATGTGTGGAAGTAAAATATCTTAACCATACCTTAAGGGAGTGTTCTCATTGGATATTTGTGATTTTAGTGTTTTGTGTGGTTTTTTCAAAGCCTCTTTTGACCACTCTGGTGGAACAAAATCCTGAAGAAATGGGTGACTTATATTTGGACGTTGCAGAAGCATTTCTGGATGTTGGAGAATACAACTCAGCACTGCCTCTCTTGAGTGCCCTTGTCTGTTCAGAACGATACAACTTGGCTGTTGTCTGGCTTCGGCATGCAGGTGAGAAGCAGCGAGACTGCTGATCGCGTGGTGCTGAGAGGTGATGATGCAACACTGAGCATTTCCAGGGATCTTTACCTTGGATCACAGGAATTTTAGATTCACATTGAATAATAATTGGTATTTTCAAAACTATAACTGGAGTTTATGATGACAGCCCTGCCCTTAAGCAGTTTTGTGTTCTTAATACCAATTGAAATTTACTTCAGCTAAAAATATTTCATCTTTGTGTCAGTGAAACAGCATGTGTTCTTCATTACATCCTGTGTTGACTGGTGATGATTTAAGTGAAACTGTGGATGCATCCGTACATATTTCTGAATGTTTTCACTTTCAGAATACACGGTTTCGATGTTTTTAACTGAAAAAGTAACCGAAAAGTATGTTAACTATTCTGCAAGCTCTTGACATCTTCTTTTTTCTGTCATTTAAGTGTATTGTATTGTTTATGGTATTTCTAGAGTGCTTGAAGGCTTTGGGACACATGGAGCGTGCTGCAGAGAGCTATGCCAAAGTTGTTGATCTTGCTCCATTGCATCTGGACGCAAGAATCTCACTTTCAACACTTCAGCAGCAGCTAGGCCGACCTGAAAAAGCTCTGGAGGCTCTGGAACCAATGTATGATCCAGATACACTGGCTCAGGATGCCAATGCTGCCCAGCAGGTAGGTAAAGTGTTCTGTACTTCCAATTTAGGATATATTATTCTGCTAAACTATGGTAGTGGTCAAAGATGTCAAAAATATTGGACCAGGGATAGAGACTTAATTAGCTACAGCACGGTGCACCTTCAGAGCACAGCGAGTGATTCATTAGAGTATCAGAGATGTTTCCTCATGGTGCGTTCTTCCTGAACATTTTATCAGTATTTGCCCTGTCCCATCTGGTTGCTTCCATGCAATGTACAAGCTCTTGGCCACCGAGAACCAGTCTTGATGCCAATCGCTTTGCATCAAGTTGATCAGCAGTTGCTGCATATGAGCTACGTGGTTTGGCCTCTCTGGATTGTAACTGATGATGTAGCAAAGGTTCTGTATCCCCTCTCCAGCAGCACCTTCACTGCGGGAAAGAGCTGTGCTGCATATCTCTGAAATGTGAGAATTTCAAAGAGCAGCTACTGCAGGGCAGTTTAGGGAGATCTTACTTGCTGCTGCTAAGACTCCACAGCATTCTAGAAACTTTTACAATCCTGTTAGTACTGTGTTGAGTCAAAATTGTTTGTTTTCTAAACTCACTTTCTATGCAAGAGGTTGAATAATAATAACGTTCAATATTATTTAGGAATTAAAGCTACTCCTCCATCGTTCAACCCTGTTGTATTCCCAAGGCAAAATGTATGGCTACGTAGACACTTTACTTACAATGCTGGCAATGCTGTTGAAGGTAAGCTGATATTTCCAGCTACGCTTTAAGAAACTTGACAGCTGTGAGTTGGGTTAAAACAGGTGAAAAAACAAATTCAGGAGGAAAGCTGGTGGTTTTTTATATGCAAATGGTTTCATAATTTGGTTAGATCTTGTAGGGAGCCTTTAGTACTGGTGTTCCTGCCTGTAGTGTTCAGGACAGAGGACCACTTGTGTGTATAATTATTGATACAGGGACTTCAAGTCCCTGTTTCTCATTGTACATAGACCACATTGAATACTAAAGCTGCTCCTTACGTTTTTAGCAATCAACATAGGGCTTTCTTGAGGAGTTGATACTGACTTCTATTTCAAAAGTTTTCCTTGAATTTCTTAAGTATTTTTAGTATTTTTTTGTGATAAAATTGTCAAAGAAGAATTTGTGAGGCCAGTAAATACCGTGGCGGTGGTGTGTAAATTGTTTTTAGTTTGTTTTTAAGTGAGGAGTGAGGGAAGGGAATACTTAGACCTCATTTTATTCTCCCTCTGTACTCAGCACTGGTGAGGCTGCTCCTTGAATCCTGTGTTCGGTTCTGGGCCCCTCACCACAAGAAGGATGTTGAGGCTCTGGAACGAGTCCAGAGAAGAGCAACGAAACTGGTGAAGGGGCTGGAGAACAGGCCTTATGAGGAGCAGCTGAGAGAGCTGGGGGTGTTTAGCCTGGAGAAGAGGAGGCTGAGGGGAGACCTCATTGCTCTCTACAACTACCTGAATGGAGGTTGTGGAGAGGAGGGTGCTGGCCTCTTCTCCCAAGCGACAGGGGACAGGACGAGAGGGAATAGCCTAAAGCTCCGCCAGGGGAGGTTTAGGCTGAACATTAGAAAGAAATTTTTCACAGCAAGGGTCATTGGGCCCTGGCAGAGGCTGCCCAGGGAGGTGGTTGATTCATCTTCCCTGGAGGTGTTTAAGGGACGGGTGGACGAGGTGCTGAGGGGCACGGTTTAGCATTTGATAGGAATGGTTGGACTCAGTGATCCGGTGGGTCTCTTCCAGCCTGGTGATTCTATGATTTTTACCCATCTGGTCGGAGCCATTGCAGTTGTATTGTTCTGGTTGAATAGTTGTCTATCCACGTATTTCTGGAACTGAAACAGAAAGGGATTATTATGCCTTTATAGCTTATAGTAGCTTTGATTTCAATATATACAAGGGTGTTCCAGTCCCAAGAAAAGTCTTTGAAGTAATTTAAAGGGTTTATATCTTTCCTTTGCCTATCTTGCACTGGAGCATGGGACAATGCAGAGATAATACTCCTCTTGGGAATGTTCTCTCTCATGATCTTGGTGTTTACAAGTTGCAGACTGTTTTGGCATGCAGCATAAGATGAATTGGCTGCAAAACTGTCTTTGTCATCAAATGTACTAATATAATCTGAAACGTTGCCCTTAAATTTGTTTCTAGGTAGCAATGAGCAGAGCTCAGGTGTGTTTGATATCTAGTTCCAAATCTGGAGAGAGACATCTGTATCTTATTAAGGTGTCAAGGGATAAAATTTCTGACAATGACGACCAAGAGACAGCAAATTGCGATGCAAAAGGTAACAAATGTTTATTAAAAACAAACCAACAAAATGAACTCTTTAGTTCTGAAAAGAAATGTTATTATTTTGCATGTGAAATCCATGCAGTTCATGTTAACATTGTTTTATTTCTAGGTCAAAGAAGGCAGTAAAAATGAAGTTAGTATAATTTATGGTAACAATCCCCGTTCAGAGGAAAATAGTAAGATTACAGAATAATTCATGTTGAGAATGTCTTGTCGTCCAACATTCTCCTCAGCGCCAATATGACACACCCTAATCTTGAATGTCATGGAAATACATTTTTTAAAAGTTGTGTGATTTCTTTTTTTAACTGGCCCAGAACTGGTCGAGCCAGACTTCGCAATCTTAAGCACTATTTGGTAGATTAGGAACAGTAACTTCACTGTATCCATATAGTATGTTTACAGCTTGACTTGTCTATATTTCTTGCCGTTTATTCCCAAGTTTTGACTGTTTCTTTGCCAATGTTTTAACAAACTGCACAATAAACTGAGAAAAGTAAAAATTTTATCTTTATTTTACTTGTTAATGCTGAGATGTTTTTGAAAAGATCAGTTTGATGTACGCACCTTTTATTTTTCGTGTTCATCTCTTTTGTTCTACTTTCCTCAATTTACTGACTTCTATATTTTTAGCAATTTTTGCTGTTCTCACGAGTGTTCTGACAAAAGACGACTGGTGGAACCTCCTCCTGAAGGCTATATATGCCTTGTGTGACCTCTCCCGGTACAAGGAGGCAGAGCTATTAGTAGATTCCTCATTGGAATATTATTCATTTTATGATGATAGACAGAAGCGCAAGGAGCTGGAATACTTTGGGCTCTCTGCTGCAATTCTGGACAAGAACTTCAGAAAAGCATACAACTATATCAGGTGGGGCACTGGGAAGGTAGGGCAGTCTCTTCTGTAATTGCTGCCACTGAGGCTGTGGTCATACTGCTGAAAATATTCCTAAATATGGTAGAGTGATGCTTTTCAGCTTTCTCTAAAACAGATAAACTCCTTTAGTTTCAGCAGCCTTTCAGATAGCCTCTGGTTTGAAAAAATACATAATGCACTAGGTTGGTTTGATTTGGCCAGAACTATTGGTTCTGTCTTTCACTCTCAATTTTGCCTCAGTCACTGACCTGCACTTTGAGCCTCTCTTCTTCATGATCTTCCTGAACTGCTGAGATTTTATTATATTTCTGTCTAGCATTTACTAATTTATTGTATACTTTTCATTTTGTAGAATCATGGTAATGGATAATGTCAGTAAACCTCAGCTGTGGAACATCTTCAATCAAGTTACTATGCAATCTCAGGATGTCCGTCACCATCGCTTTTGTCTCCGCTTGATGCTGAAAAATCCTGATAATCACGCACTATGTGTCCTAAATGGGCATAACGCATTTGTCTCTGGCAGTTTCAAGCATGCTCTTGGTAATGCCATTCATGTTCTGATATTAAAAAATACAAAAAGTGAGTTTATTTTTTAGAGAAAGATTTATCGAAGTCGGTTTTTAATACCTCAGAAAATTATTTGTCGCTTCACAGTGTTGGTCTGGTGCTTTAGTTATTTTGTACGTAAATGAAAGCATCGCTTTTGAGTTCTGCTAAGAAAAATTGAGCTGCCATGTTTCAAGTTTAGCATGCATTGCAAATATAACCAACTTCCAGACATAATTGAATGATAATAAATAATCAGAAGAATGGAAACAGACCAATTTAAACAAACACAGTTGGCTGGGCATTTTGAGGAGGCCTTTGAAGTAACCTGACTGCCTTCAGTTAAGCCCTCCAAATGTCACACTTTAGATGTGTGGCCTCGAGAACGTAAATTCCAGCAAGGACCTTATTTGCTTTCTGTGTCTGATTCTTTTCTGCTTATATTTTTACATCACAGTACATCACATTCTTTTTCTTTTCGGAATCCAAGGAGTGCTGAAATTTGAATTTTTTTTTTCATGTTTTTTTCCCATGTATTTTGATGTAGGGTATATTGAACTGTTTTTTTTGTTGGTTCACGTTTCTAATCTGAAGATTTTCTGTTTTGCTTTTAAATTCTTAAGAAATACTTTTCACAACTAGCATCCTGATTCAATGATTTGCTTTTAGGACAGTATGTGCAAGCCTTTCGTACAAACCCAGATGAACCTCTGTACAGTCTTTGTATTGGCTTGACTTTCATCCATATGGCTTCCCAGAAATACGTGTTGAAGAGGCATGCTCTCATAGTACAGGTGAGTTAGGGTGGTTATTTTTACCTGTAGTGTTTCCTGGCTTTGCATCTTGCGGACGCTTATGGCTACAACGTACTTGGTTTAAATAACTTATCACAATTAATGTGGCATTTCA
The DNA here is from genome assembly GCA_033459285.1 of Clamator glandarius. Lineage (NCBI taxonomy): Eukaryota > Metazoa > Chordata > Aves > Cuculiformes > Cuculidae > Clamator > Clamator glandarius. The sequence continues at coordinate 1,967,851 of JAUNZM010000086.1, forward strand.
AAAGAGAGAAGTGGTAAAAAGTGAGCACAGATGACCATGCTCTTAATCTATAGCTATATCCATCTGAATCCCCTCCTTTTAGTTAAATGTAGCTTGTTCTGCTGTGTGTATACAATGATTGCTTGCACAGGTATTAGTGGCTGCCAGCTGTTTGTGATGATAGTACTCATTTCAGTCCTGATAACTGTAGACTGTGTTTTCTTCCAGATTTTATTCCTTGCCCATCCCTGCTTTGAAAAAGTGCTGTAGAGTAGAATATATGCCACGTGCCCTTCACAGATATGTCTTATAAATTGCATTGTTGACGCAAACTGTACAGATTTAGGGTGCTTTTTTTCGCTTATCTTCCTTTCCTCTTCTCCCTTTTGGATGCCTCTTACAGCTCTTTTTGTAAAGGTCTTGTGAACTCTAGTTTAGGCTACCCTCATTTTTTCCAGCTTCCTTATTAACGTTTCTCTTTCATCTGCCAGTTCCAGTTATGAACCACGGGCTGATTGTTCCCAAACAGAATCTTGAAAGCAGTTTCCTCTACTCTCCACCAAGTATATTCATTAACTTTAAATGCTTTTTAATTCCTGAGCTCAGGGTCGGCCGAGTAGGGTGAGGATTCTGAGCTTCCCACGGCTTCTGAAATTGCTGAAAAACTGTAGCTGGCACTGATTTTGACAAAAGCGATAGGCCCTCAGCTGCTTTAAACCAAGACCAATTATGTCAGTATCCAACTTCAGACATTCTGAACTTGCCAACTTTGGCCCAATTTTAACATTTTTATCCACTTCTTTCTGTAATCAGGCTGCTGGTTTGATATGGGCTGCTGTATTCTCCTTTTATAACATACCTGAACAAAGCCCTATTTATGTTACCCTCGAGCAAGTCAGTTCCCTGCTTTCTCTCTTCTCATTTCTGGCTTGCCATACTTGGTGTTTTTACATCCTTTCTTGCTTCTATGTAGTTTATTAATAATTCAAGCACAGTGACATGCTTGTGACCTAAACTATGATCACTGGCTGCTTGTGTCTGAACTACTTCCTCATGTTGAAGGAGATATCTTCTCTTGTTACCAACATGGTCCCTAGAAAGAACCTCCTCTTTTTACAACAGTGGTTACATTCCAAAGTAGTAACAAAACAAAATACACAGGAGAGGATGAAAATGCACTCAGTTTCTCCCTTCTGAGTTCACCTTTTTTGTCTGTTTCTCCTCAGTTTCCCCGGGCTCCTTCAGTGTCAAATGAAACACTGTATTTTAATGTAAAATAATACCATGTGCCCCTGTGTCTTTCTATTGTTCTGTGTGGGAAGCAGCTCTGGTCTGGTGCCTTTGATCTTTATAGCATCTGTCACATGTTGAGAGAGACTTTATTTCCACAGCATCACACAAACCTTGCGTCATGAAGAGTCCATCACACACCATGCTGGCTCACTGGCTCATCCTACAGATGAGAAACAAATCACTTCTCTCACTTTACAGCCCGTTAGTGTGTAAATGAGACCAGCAGGTTCCTCTGGTGCCTGGTCACTGTCACCTTATGCATTGTCTTTTTGTACATCTTCTGGGACATCGTCACCCGAATGGGTGCACAGTCCCTGTTGGGTCCCGCTCCCCTGAACCACTTCGTGCCAGGTGAGGGGCGGGTATTCAGACTTAGGCTGGCAACAGAATTGTGTACACCTGGGATTCTGCTAGTAATATACTTTGAATAGATGAGCAGATATTTTAATTGTAAACTAAAAGCAAAACAAGAAAGTATAACACTTACAGAGTGCTTCAACTTTAAATTTGTTAGCATTGGAATTGCTGGGTATTAGTTTCCTTTCACATTTGGCTACTGGAGACTTGGCAGTAAAACATCTACTGGCTTCAAGAAGGGACATGAACTTTCGCCTACTGCTTAGGATGGATGAATTTTTCATGCTCTTGTTCAGTGATGATCATTCTTGGCCACTTTATAAAATGATACACTGATAATTTCACTGATAGCTGGTATTGGAGTAAAGGTTTATGTGGAGCACAAGATCAAGAAAACAATGTGCTTGCATTCCAGAAATAATACTTTGATACGTACTTTATGGAGTTCAGAATTGTGTAGAATTCTGAAAAGTTCTAGATTTAAACCATTTCCTGCTGCTGTCCAAGGCAAGGAGTGAAGGAGAGGGAATGATGGTTGTTTTTTGGGGGGTTATTTTTTCCCTCTAAAACCCAAAAAAAAAGTAGGAGAGGGTTATCTTTTAAAGAATTGTTTAAGAACAATGAGATCTTGCTGTAGCCTGTCCTCTGGCTGCACGTTCCTTCTGAAGGTGAACCAGTCTAATCTCGGTGTATATTACATTGACACATACACCTGTACATATTTAACAAGCATGTGCCATAAGTCACTATGCCAAATAATTGCCTATTTAGTTGATTTAAAGACTCACCCATCGTTATCAGTGGCAGAACACAGTTTTTATGGTCTCAATGATCAAATATAAGTTATTTTTTGCCTTCAACATGTGTGTGATTTTGTAGGGAAGCATAGAGCAAAAATTTAAACAGACACATTTGAACACCTCTTCTCCAGCGTATTTTGCTTCTGTTGTCTTGGTATTAAATGTGTGTAATATGTGTACAGGGATTCTCCTTCCTACACCGGTACTTGGACCTGCGTGGACCGTGTCAAGAGTCTTTCTACAACCTTGGACGTAGCCTTCACCAGCTGGGATTACTGCACCTGGCAATCCACTATTACCAAAAAGTGCTTGAACTTCCTCCTCTCACCTTAGAGGTACGATGTCCACCTGTGACCTGCAGAGAGTACTGTCAGGGCATTGCTAGTCATTTCTCAGCCATAGTTACAATAGGTACACAGAATCTGTGTAGTTGACTCTCCTTCAATTTGTGTTGTAATTCCCTGTCATTGGAAGCCCACATCTGATTGTCACCTGGTAATGCATTTAAGCAGCTGTTAATTTCAAAAGTTTATGAATTTTGAAGGGTTTACTAATAGGCTGAAGTAGCAGCATGAAGTGTTGCTATACAACTTTACATAGCTAAACATTATACACTAGACATAGCTAACTTCATACATACTACATGCAATAAACAATAACTGAAAGCTCTGTATATGCATGCATGCTTTCAATCAGCGTGCTGGAGCAATATGAATTGGTATTTAGGCATCTGAAAGCTTCTAAGCTATTGTTTCTCTTGCATTGATCTGTAGGAGATCATGTGAATTGATGTGTAAGTCTAGTCTTGAGAGAAAGTTTTTGCCTGGCTTTGGTGTGGGTCGGTAGAAAAATTACAAGTGTGTTTAGCAACTAGGAAGGGCATCAAGTGAGAAACACGGGTGTTGGTCAGCACTGGGATCTCAACACAGGAATCTTTTGACCATGTAAAAGATTCAGGCAGTACTCCCTTCCTGACTGCAGGAACAGATACCTTGCATACAAAGACAAACAAAGGGAGCACTTCCCTGGTTTATGAACTTGTGGTCTAAAGTACAGCTGAGTGTGCAATTATATAGCTCTTTGGTGACTGACAACACGTGGAAACTCATTAAAGAGAGAGGGCATAAGGAATAATACTTTTGTTTCTGTGCAGCTGAAGGCCTATATAAACCATTCATGTGTGATTTGATTCCACTGTAATTGCTACTCATGTTTCCTTTTTCTACTTTGTTTGCATATAGGTAACTTTTTTTAATCATTATTTTTACAGGGAATAGAAACTGATCAGACAGACTTGAGAAGAGACACTGCCTTTAACTTGTCACTTATTTATCACAGCAGTGGGAATACAAGAATGGCTCAAAAGATGTTGTATACTTATGCAGTTGTATGATGAGGCTTGGTGGCAGGCAGAATTGATCCTCTTTGTTAACTTCTGGATTATGCGGTGCTAAGAAACAGGTTTTAGGTACAGCTTTTCCTGCAGATGGTCAGAGACGGCTCGTGCTGTCTCTGGCTTTATAGGCTTTTTCTACTTCTGATGTTTGAACTGGATCACACACAGATGGAAACTGTCTGTTCAAATGCAACACTGTCATGCCTGTTATTAGCTCTTCTTCGATGCATTCCTCTGTAATCTGATATTCAGTCCTGTATATGGAATCAAACCGTGAAAACTGAATCCCAGTTCGTTTGTTTCTGGGAAAAGTTATGATGCGCAATATTACAGCTGGTTACCAGTTCAAGAAGCCATCTTCACTGTTGATGAAGGTTTTTTTAATGTGCAGCGTTTAATTACTATAATATAGAAGAAATCCTTTGAGGATGGAGAACTTAGTATTTCAAAATCCTTAAAGTATTCAAAATTTTCTAGTTCATATTCCGAGCAGCTGTTCTGTTTGCAGGAGATTGATTTCTGTTTTACTGAAATCAGTGTGACCTTTGTTCTTCTGAATTTTTTAATAAAAAATCTGAGGTTACTGATAATGTTGACTCATTCTTAGCAAACACAGATCCTACTGAATAGCTTGTAGCAAAACTGCATGTAATAAGCTCATACAGCTTATTATTTAATATACATTGGAAATTATCTAGGGGGTTAATTATTACTGGCAGCTGAACAGTAGCAAACGATGGTGCAAGCGCGCTGCTTCCAACCGTGTATGCAATGCTTCTCATAAACAGAGGGAGTACATAGTTACGTAGCTAGAGAGCTAGATATCTGTTAAGCATTACAGCAAAATAATGCTGAAAATTGTTTTTCAGCAAGGTAGCTTGCTGAATGGAAAACAAACCTTGCTGTTGCCGCCCAAGCACTCGTTACTTACAGTATTGCAGCTAACTACTGCTCTTTGCTTTCAGTTCACTTTTATAGGTATTTGTGTTCTGTCACCATTTCACATCATCGCAGTCAGTGATTGAGAAACCAGTCTTGTGTAATTGCCTAACCTAATTTTAAAGATAAGGCAATTTTATCTCAAATGAAACATTAAATTACAATATAATTGGAATGTTGCCTGTCCCACTCACTAGACAGATGCTGGGCCGTAGTGAGAATATAAAGCTATGATAAAAATACCATGGAAGTCTCACTAACTTGGAAAAGTACAGTGTGTTTTCTTTGGAATTGGGACTTGGCAGCATCACCTTAATACAACTCCTGCACCAGAAATATAAATTCAACAACCACGTTGGTTATGTTGGCATGGGAAAAGGGAGGGAATTACTCCCTTACCTCCATTTCATTTCTCATTCCTTGTGATACCTCAGCACAAAAACCATTTGGCCTGGTATGCCAGTGTTTGCATATCTTAGAGTAACAGTTCTTCCATTGAAGCCTTCCTTATACTTTATTGGCCTCTTCAGATCTTCTAAGCCCGCAGGTTTATCATTTTTGCACTGAATAACTCCTGTCTCTTCTTAAGAAAAAAGTTTATCATGTCCGAGGAAATACAGCCCTTCTCCCTGAACTAATGCTTAGAACACAGAAGCCTGAGATCTAGTACACGGTTTCCTTTGGCAATATTCTACTGCAAAACCAAGTCTGAAATACTCAGAATCCCACTTGCTTGTACATTTGTTTAAATAGACTTGATGGAGAGGAAGGTTGTGGGTTCTTTTTAAGGATTGTCTTAATTGACCAACAGTGGGGCATTACTATGAATTACTTTATTGCTCATCTCTATTGCTGCTATAATTCTAAAGTAGTTTAGATTTTAAACCTAGGACATAATGAGTAGCTTTTATCCAAATAAAAAGTACAATCTGAATGCTGATGACTTAAACTGCTTTCTAAATTGTGTTTAAGCACCATATAACAGAAACTTGGATTAAATTAAACAAAGTCAATATGGATTTAAAATTAATACTGCCAGCAAACAGTGTTCTGAGAGGATGTTCTAAATAATGTTGAGCATCTGGATGGAGGAGATAGTACTTCTCTCAATGCACATTATGTAAAGCTTTCTCAAATGCTTGTGGGGAAAAAAGCTATATATGAAGATAGAAATTCAATTTTTCCATAGCTGTATCCCACTTGCATTTATGGTTACAAGCTAAGCAGTCTTTTACTTGGATTTCACTTTTACACAGTGTTACCAATATGTTCTACTTGCTTAGGGAAAAGCAAAGCACAGAATATGAGATGAGGACAGAAAATAGATATGCTAATCTAGGCTTTAAGGTACAGCCCCAGCTGCACTGTCCAGTGTGGAATTGGGCAGGCTTTAAATCACGTTTCACCCCTTATAAAGTGCCTTTGCTTTGGAATTATTTTTCAAACAATGAAGCTGTGACCATGTGCTGCACCTTTCATCACTGTACTTTATGTAAGGAATGGAGCACATGCAAGGGACTGTGAGTCTGAAATACAAATATTTCTTGGAGTGTGAGTACTGTACGGGATTTATTTTTGCATGCGCTGTATCCACATTTAGGCTTATCTGGCTCTGGCTTGTTTTAAGGATGCTCGCAGGAACACAACACTAGAGGAGATGAACCCAGCATCTTTTCTAACTCTCCTTCACAGTAAGGACCATTTTACTGAAATATAAATTGTTTTGTAGGAACAAACAGCAAGACGGGAGAAGTTTGAAATCCAGCCATTACAAATTTGGGAAAGCTTCCATAAATGAGTCAAGAGGGAAAGAGCACTGAAATCAGTGCCAGCCTCACCTGTCAGCAAACTGGGAATATCCCTCAAGCCTCACTAAGAGAACTAGTAACAGTTTTGGTGAAACACACTACATACGCTGTCAAACTATTTGATTTAACTGCGATAATTTTGTTAGCTCTTTATTGCTGAAGAGTTGTTTTATATAAAACACTGACTCGAGGCGTACTTAAAAGACTGCTCACAAAAACATTTATGGATTTTCTTAAAAACTGAATCGTACCCTTCCTGTTGTGCTTACTCGATGCATGACCTGATGAGTGTAGAAAGCCGTTTGCCATCTACCCTCCCTCACCGAAGGCCACAGATTGACAGAGAAAAATGACCAACCTTTTTGCCACTTAGAAAATTAATTTTTAATTACTGCAAATGTTACTGTAACTTAACTAAGAGAGGCTTAGCAGGTACCAAGACAGGCAAAAGGCTAGCGATGTAGCGATGAACCTGCATGTGGCAGCAGTGCTAGTTTACTACATCTTTATTGAAATGTTTAAAGAAAATATCAAGTTCTAGTCTATTGTGTGCTTCTGATGCTTCGAACGGGTGGGCTGCAGTTCACATTGCAGAGCTAGTTTCCTTTCAAATGGAATCAGGGTATAATAGAACACGGCTTCCCAAAGTGCTTTAGTTGCTAGCAAGTATTCAGTCAGCAGAATCAGACTAGAGCACATCTGCAGAAAAAAACTAATCCAAACCCTGTCCTGGACAGCTGAGCCAGCTCTTTCATTCTGCGTGTGACCCACTGAGCTGCGTCCTTTGCTAAAGCAGTCACAGCCGAAGCTTAAGTTTGTGCTGAAGTGAAAGGGCACTGGGATGCAGTAATCCATGGCAATTGCGCCGTATCACAAGTACAGCAAGTCACAATCCTTCAGTTACACCCTAAACCCCAAGCAGGTCTAGAAGAAGTGACAGGATGTGTTGAACCTGGGCTAGACTGCCACTACGTAAAAACAAAGTACCAAGTTTAATGGCCATGGCCATATAATCAGATCCCTCTGTACTCGGCACTGCTGAGACCGCTCCTCGAATCCTGTGTTCAGTTCTGGGCCCCTCACCACAAGGAAGGTGTTGAGGCTCTAGAGCGAGTCCAGAGAAGAGCAACAAAGCTGGTGAAGGGGCTGGAGAACAGGCCTTATGAGGAGCGGCTGAGAGAGCTGGGGGTGTTTAGCCTGGAGAAGAGGAGGCTGAGGGGAGACCTCATTGCTCTCTACAAATACCTGAAAGGAGGTTGTGGAGAGGAGGGAGCTGGCCTCTTCTCCCAGGGTACAGGATGAGAGGGAATGGCCTCAAGCTCTGCCAGGGGAGGTTTAGGCTGAACATTAGGGAAAAAAATTTTCATGGAAAGGGTCATTGGGCACTGTTAGTGGCTGCCCAGGGAGGTGGTTGATTCACCTTCCCTGGAGGTGTTTAAGGGATGGGTGGACAAGGTGCTAAGGGACATGGTTTAGTGTTTGATAGGAGTGGTTGGACTCGATGATCCTGTGGGTCTCTTACAACCTGGTGATTCTATGATTCTAAGATTTGCTTTTCAATACACAAAGTAATCACAGATGCAGGGCCCTGCTGAGAGCAGGAAATTCTGGAACAAGGAAAGGGTGAAAAACCAGCCCTTGAGGTATATCATATGTTGGTAAAAAACTCCCACGGAGGGAAAACAGGGGTAGTTGGTGCTGTCACCCTGGCTGTTCATACAAGGGCGCTTTGTCCTTTTGCAGAGCCACCTAAGCAGCTTTACAGAGCAGGTGTGGTACGTGTGCTAAGGTGATTTCCGAAGGAACCAGCTCGACTGGAACAGCCCTAAAGCCATATTGCAGAGGCTGGCTTTTAAATAGCACAAATTAACACAGATCAGGTGTGCATTAGCTTTGATAGTGTGCTCAGCCAACCCCTTTTCTTTAGAACAGCCTTTAGCAAGGTGGAGAGGTCCAGCTTGCTATGAATTCATCCCAAGTCCTATCATGTAAGTTATTGTTTAGGACTACATTTCTGGAGGAGCAGAATAAGCTAATTCCAGTATGTCCTCAGGCTACTGCTAGGCTCCAGAAGTATGCAAGACTTCCCTCCCTGCTAAACAAGTATTTCAAATAGCATGTATGTATCCCACAGAAATAAACAGCTCTGTTGAAGCAGATCAGTGTAACACAACCTCTACTGAAGCTACGTTGTACTAGAAACCACATATAAGAGTAAGCCAGAACAAAGATGAGCTGATCCTTAGTTAAACAAGCATAAAAACTGTCCGTGTTATAACCATCTTCAACACATGGTATTAAGGCATCTGCTTCAACTCTTCCCTCAGTGTTCCACAGCAGAATAGGAACAAAGATAAGTTCACAGTAGGACAGGTCGAACAGATTCCACTAATTCTTATGGAGGCAAGATGATGTGTAGTATAACATCACGCACCTCATAAATTGCTTATATGCTCCTAAGACAGCCCAAGGCTGATGTTCTCTCATGACCCAGCTATCATTTACATTACAAGCAGCCAGTCTTGCCAGTTCCTCCCTGTCCAAGTCACGTCAGCATCCAGCCACAGCCACATGACTCGGTCTTCAGCAATTCCCCTGAGCACTCTGCAAACCAGCCTGAGATTTGTTTTGGTAGCACCTGCCAGGCCATAGTCTAAAGCTGGTGGAAGAAAACAAAGTGAGGAAAGCAAAGATGTAGCGTATCAACAGCTTACAGCAATGATACACAAAGAATAATTGTTTAGCTCTAAATAGCAGAGTTGTTAGTAGCAGCTTCACACACAAATCACCTGAGTCAAAAAGACAAAGTGAGAAGTACAAGGTAATTCAAATCAGAGTTTATGATTTAAGCAAGCGTCCCTAGGTCCCCTATATATAGGTGCCCTGTGAGTACCTTTTATTGCAAGGCCTTTTTTATAATGCAGACCTATCTAACTATGTCAGATCAGGTAAACTCCTGATTCTTCCAGCACCTGGGTGCTAGCAGGGAGTCTCCTGGCTGCAGGTGATGCAAGTGAGCTCATTTCCTGCCTAGTTCACGTGGGCCTTCCTCCTGGTGAGCTGGAGGTGTTGGATTTGTGTCTTGCTTGCTGTCCAGGGAGGTGTGAGTGGGAAGCTCTTCTTGCTTTTTCTCCTGGGGAAAGATGCAATATTTTATGAAGCTGATGACTGAGGAATCTTTGTCATTACTCAAGAAGAGATTAAAGTTTTAGCAGTTTAATATATGCATCTCTATAAAGCTAATTACACAGCTACCTGAGAAATACCAGTTATGGAGAAGGCTGATGAATCTACGCAAACGAGGTAAGCAGGGCTTCTGAAAAGGTATGGAAGGAGGGAGGGCGAAACATTGAAATGCAGGGAAGCCATGAATGCAGGGAAGAAAATACACTGGCTGTTAACTTTCAGACAAGTGTTTGGTTAATGAACATCAAAAAATGTGAAGTATGTGCAACAGAACCTTTCAAGCACAGAAACAGTCCCTTGAAGCTAGCTCGTATCTGTAATATTCTTTGTTGCTTTAATATGTCCTTTGGCAAGAGGAGGGAACAAACTAAACTAAAAGAGGGGTCTGTTTTCCACCTCCGTGTAAGGAACTACAAAAGAAAGTTTAGGAAACTGAAATCCTGACTGATAATCAGCTACCAAATGTTTCCCTCACCTATTTTCTTTGCTCTCCCTTTGAAATGAATGCGCTTGCTTTCTTTATCTCTGTGTCGGAGCTGCTTCCTTCAGGGTTCTTTAGCTGGTGGCTTGTCACAACTTCTAGCTGCGGGCTGTCAAACTTAGATTTGAACCAGTGGCGGTGAACTCCTTCTAGGCGCGTTGTGACCTGAGGAACACAGTGTAATTAGAAATGTAGAGAGAAGGGGCGATGCACGCTGTGCTTGGTTTTGAGCCCTGTGTGAGAAAGGTTTGAGTTGTATGCTGTTCTGCCCTTTCTCCTGTAGGCAGGGGAAGGAGCTCCCTGTGACGCCCTCTTCCATCGCTGTGAAAAGGAGATATCAGAGAGATCTTGACTACAAAGTTGCCTTCTCGGGGGGAATGAAGTAAACAGGGGCCTCTAACATGGCATAAGATACAGAAGCATTGGGAAGGAGGGGAATGGATGCCGAGTACCACAAACTTGTGAGAAAGATGAAGAAGGACATAACTTTGCCTAAAGAATATTGGAGAAATACTCTTGCTATTAAGGTCTCTTTCTAATCACAGCGAGATGCGGCTGATCAATCCAAGTACTAAAACCTCAGGCTGGTACCTCTTACTTTTTTTTTGGTTTTGTTCTGTATGCTGGTTATTGTTCTGTAAAATGTCTAAACCCCTAGACTTTCACCCCAAACTACTATAGTAATCCATGCAAGTTATAGCAATTTGGATGTTGTGGTACAGTAGTGCAAGGATGAGGTGGTTTCTTGGGGCAGGTAGGGCGGGTAGGAAAGGTGGTTTTCCCTGACGTCACACATGGAGTGACATGAGCAGCTCAGGAGCAATTTACTTGGCTACAACACTTCTGGTTCATTGGTTAACGCAGATGTCCTGAGCCTGATAAAAGCACTAGGCTGTGGGGGACAAAAGCTTTTTGGGGTGGTTTTTTTTTTGAAGTATGATAAAGACCACTTAGTTGAAAAGGTTGATGCACCTCACTCCTCAGAGACTCGTGCCTGAGATTGAAAGGTGGTGCATATCCTGAGATACTATCTTGTTATGTTGAGTTATTCTAATGCTAAGTAGTCTCATCTGTTCTGACTTTATGCTGGCTTCCTTCAGTTTCTTTTTCTGTCTCTTTATATTTCTTCAGATAGACAACTTTTTTTTCTACCCAGAAACTGAAAAAAATGTAACATTAATTGTTATGTATTTTTTTCAGGACAGAAATAAAAAAATCACAATGTAACAGAGTTCTATCATTTAAAAAAATAATCCTGTCTTTCTATAAAGTGAGATACATAGTGGATGCATGTTAGATCACGCCCAGGGAGGTGGTTGAATCACTGTCCCTGGAGGTGTTTAAGGTGAGGGTGGATGAGGTACTTAGGGGCATGATTTAGGTATTGATGGGAATGGTTGGACTTGATGATCCAGTGGGTCTCTTCCAACCTTGTTATTCTGTGATTCTGTGTGATTCAGTACTTGGGCTTTCAGAAGCAGATACAGTAAGGTTTATAGGAATATCTTCTGACTGAGTTCAGCATCTTTTTATCATGTTTTCTACAACCCCATAGATTTCCATGACTGTCTCATCACTTTTTCATGCTGTTATCACCTTACCTGACACTCATTTTCCAGCATCTGCCTTTGTCTTCTCTGTGCTTCCAGCTGGGTTTCCAGCTGCCTGTTCTGCACTTCATGTTGGTTTTCCAACAACACTTGGATCTTGCCCTGTGTACTTTTCAACTTGGACACAAAATTCTGGGTGTCCTGTGACTGAAGACAATGCAAGAATCATATTCCTATAACATTTTAGCAGATCAGTCTCTTCAGGAAACTGGTCAAGAAAGCTCACCTGCTCATAATACTTGTGATGCTCCTCTTTTATTGCTTCCATTTTCCTCAGTTCAGGTTCAGTCTCCTGGAAATTGTTGAAATAAATGAAACTTCAGAAGTTTTTCAGAATCACTGGCAGTTATGTGGGAGCTACCTCTGCAGATGACTGCAGATTGTATCCTTATTTCTTGCCTTATGAGACTAAAGTTAAGAAAACCTACATCTCACTGGGGAAAGTGGGGAGCAAGCTGGTGGCACAGTTACAGAGGAGTTGAGATTCTCATTTAGACTCAGATGCCAGTTGAACTGTAAGTTCTGTGGTTATGAAGGAAGGAAAGAGACTAATCATTAAACAAGCCACATTTGGCCCAATCACTAATCTATTAAGCAAACCGCAAAATGATGAGGAGGACAAACGCTACTATAAAAATTGAATGAAGGGATGGGACTCCATGGCATCATATTTAATATGGGAGAGGGGGATGGACAACAGGAGAAGCCACACAATTACTGTAGCTGCTTTCAGTCCATTCATCTTCTGTTCAGATTCTGAGTCTAGAGTTAGTTTTACTTTCAGGTCTTGCTCCACTGCAGAGGATCAACAGCAATCCTACTCAGCAGGAGAAAAAAGGAGTTTTCAACTAGGACATTTGTCTTTCCTAAGAAAGGGTCTGACTTGAGCTCTTTGGCTTTTCCCTATAACTGGACAATGACTTTTCCAGCTCTGATACTTTCTACTGCAGTTCCCTGTTAACACGGGAAAGCTCAGCCAATTTAGAAGATTCTTCAAGGGATTTCTTTACCTAGGGGAAAGAGGAAAATAGTGAATTCACTTTAACTGTAAGGATTATTTCATTCTTCAAAACATTTAATAAGGAGCACACCCAATTGATCTGCTGTATCTCAAGTGTCCTAGAGCACTTTGTGTTTGGACTTCAATCTCCTTCTAAAAAAGGGAAAATGTGAATGCTGGGGTCCGAGTAATACTCTGGTTATGATGAGCTTTACAATTCAGCCCCCAAGAAACAAACTAGACTTCCAAACCAGTATTTTATCCCTCGTGATTGCTATATAACCTCTTTAGAAGTCACTGGAATGACTGATATTGTGTCTAGATCTTATGTACAATGAGGTATATATTATTGGGAGACAGAGTGTATTTGAAAAAGTTAGATAGCATGGATTGTCACTATGCGCAGTCACCAAAAAGTCTGTCCTCCATGTAGAATGGAAAAGGAGACAAATATTTGTCATGAGCTGCCCTTGTTCTGTTGGAAATTTGTAAAGCAGATCTCTTTCTCTGGAAACCATCCATTGAGATATTTTCATTCTACCCCTTCTCACCTCAGCAGATTCTTGGCAGTCAGCTTTTCTGGAAGCCTTTAGTTCAGTTTGAAATGGCTTCTTCAAAGACCCTAAGCATTCAGCATACATATTCTCCTCTGTCTTGGCTTTGTCCATTAACTGTTCCCTTTAAAGGGAAGAAACAAATTCAGTTATTCACATTTATATTTAATATGATTGTTTTTAAATGCAGGAGTAGAAAAATATTCTGCTGTAAATATTTTTGTCTTGGATATACTCTCTGCATTGCTATTGTTTAAAGATTGGAATGTGTTTTTTAATATTTCATATTCCATTTATTTAAAATGAGGTTCAAAATAACTATACAAGGTAAACAGACTTTTTGGAAAAAAACACTTCAGGGCTTCTTATTTTCCAGGCTAAGCCTGTTTTGGTAAAGGATAATGAGGACATTCAGACTGCACCTATACTTGGGTTTGAGGTTTTACTTACTACTGTTCTGTTTTGCATGGGGAATTTAAACAGCTATCCTGTGCTTTCCTTGCTATAGCTACTAAAGGCAACTTCAAAGTGGAAGTGGTTTCTGCCGTCCTTATGGGGAAAATTGTTTCTAGAAGTGCTATAATGCCCCTAGGTAAGCAGATCCTTGCTACAGTAGAGTAGGTCAAAGAGTTATTATGGGAATGAGTGGAAGAGCTCATTTATATAGCTCTGCATGTATCTATCTTTATGGTGTTGCTGGCTCAGCATGCGATTAATGCTCATATTGATAGATGAGTAAAGCTATCGAGCTCTGGTGTTAGTGCAAGGTCATGTTTCTCCTCAAGTGTAGTATCATGGATTTCATCTTACCTCCAGACCATCAGCTGTTGAAGCTCAGTTTCTTTACTTTTCAGTTCACATTGAGTTTGGATCAGCTTGCTCTGCAGAGTAGTATTGATCTGCAGAACTTCAACCAAGTGAAGAAAAAGTTTCTTGTCTGTTCTAGCACTTTCTAGTGCCTTAAAAAGTGATTCCACCTGTGCAATAACAACAAATGTAATTTGTACTTGCCCAAATGAAAACGCTTAGAAAGGAACATGTTTTCCCATCCGAGTCAGTATCAGCTTACAGGAAGTAACTGTGTTCACCAGCTGTCTGATGACAAATGTCCTGATTACAGTCATCTAGGTGGGAGTCCTTACAACGCCAACCCACTGGCTGGCTTAGAAGAATCAGAACAACTTGTCATATAGCTATGATTTTCTTGAGAAAACGAATATTCTTTGGCGTTAGTGAGGTATGTTTGGGTTGTGTAGCATGGGGAGAGTTAAAAGAGGTTGACAGTTTGTCACTTTTGCCTCTTCAGTTTTCCAGTTGAAAATGACTACTTCAGTATTTGAGGAGCAATGGAAGTCTGTAAAGAGCATTTACTCTTAATAGTTATTCTTGCTTGTGAACAGTCTCAGCGCTGCTACTTGAACTTACAGCTTAGAATAGCAAACTCATGACGGAGCAGAGTCTGCCTCACAGTCCTGTACCTACAAGCTTGGTTTCACTACAGGGGATAACACACCTCTCCTCTGTTCTTCTGTCAATATATTAAGACTGAAACAGCATAACTATCTGCCTCCCAGTTATACAGCTAGACAAGTATTATCTGCAATTGTTTGTTCTCTTACAATGAAATAATAATAAATCTTGAGGATTATAATTCTGTAAGCTCTGTGTTTTCTAGCCTGAATACACGCAACCAACTTGCATGAAACACACCTCTGTTAACCTGGGCTTCCATAGTTCTTATGTTTGTTTTGATGAAATCAGGTTTTGTTTCCAGCTGTACACTAGAATCGTAGAATAGTTTGTGTGCAAAGGGACCTCAAAGATCATCCAGTTCCAACCCCCCTGCCCTGGGCAGGGACACCTCCCACCAGCCCAGGCTGCCCAAGCCCCATCCAACCTGGCCTTGAGCACCTCCAGGGCTGGGGCAGCCACAGCTTCCCTGGGAGTCGTGGGCCTGTGTCTCACCAGCCTCATCTTGAAGTTCCTCCTTATGTCTAGTCTAAATCTGCTCCTCTCCAGTTTATACCCATTGCCTCTCATCCTGTAACTACAAGCCTTTTTAAACAGTCCCTCACCAGCTTTCTTGTAGCCCCTTCAGGTACTGGAATGCTACAGTTAACGTGAAATATATGGTCTGTTCTTCAGGAAAAAGTGTGTTGAATCGGATTTCTAATGTCTAAATAAGCATTAGTTAGTCTGACCCTAGTTCTAGTGGGTAAGAAGCTCTCAAAGTTCTGTTTCACCTGCTATCTAAATGTGCATCTACAGATCCTCCTCCAGCTTCTGCACTGCAGTCTTCAGAAATGTGGCAAAATAGTTCAGTTTTCTTTTGGTGCAAAACCAGAAAAGCATTATCTTATCCAGAACACAGAAACGGAGTAATGTGACAATGTCTCTCTGTCCAGACCAAATATTTGCTTTTCCCTGAATCCCATAGCAGGAGGTGAAGTTAATTGCTTCTAATTTATCCCTCCATTGAAAAAATTCCTAATTAGAATTCACCTTGCTCTAATCTAAGCACAATGTCTCAGTCATTTCCTTCCGTTGCTGCCGTCAGACCCAGGACTGCCACTTAAAGGTAGCTTTCTTGCTCTCTTAGAATCACTACATAGAATGTGCTGGTTTTAAAAGAAGCTCAGGAATTTTTGTTCCGCTGTCCCAAATTGACACAGGTCACACTGAAGTAAAAGCTTTACTTTGAGCACCTCATTTACTGTCTAGCTAGCTTCTGCCTAAGAAAGCTTAAATATGCTGTTTATTTTTTATTGCCATCACTGTTTGCCTCCCTTCTTATTAATTTGTAGTTGTGATTTTTATAGAATTTTACATGTTTCTAATTTTTCAACGATTTTGTACCCTTATATTTTGTTTTCATGCCCCCTGGTGGTTCCCCTGGCCATTCTACTAGTTTCACACACTAACTAACTTCATTATCACAAATCCTAGAGATGTTCAATAGCATCTTGTCAACCAAAGCCCATTATGAGCAAGATTGGAGACCGTTTTAATAGAGAACTCCAATATATGTGCTTGACACTACACAAATAAATTAAGTAGAGAAGATAAAGAGACACTTTCCTCCAAAGGCGATCTAAGGTCAAACAACCTTTTCTTAGATGAACGTAAAAAACAAGTTTCCCTTTTGAGCTGACAAATAGGATGCTGAGAGGTACCTGAAGTTTCCCTTTATCATGGGTCAGCGTATTCTTGCTGTCAGTCAGCTCTGCCAGCACCTTTTGTACCTGCTGCTGGGCATACTGAGGGAAAAAAGAGCAGGTGTCATCAGTCCACAGGAAAAATAAGGCAAAAAGCAACAAAGCAGGTGTTCAGGGTCCTGTTTCTCCCTGAGCATTTTAACTTTCTTCTGTTGCTTCAGGTATAAAGTGTCAATTAGGTGAAACACTAAAACAGACTTGGACTTAAAAAAAAGATATCTCAATGCCATAAACTCCTCCAAGACAGCTTGTCTCTAGGAAGAACTGCTCAAGTTGGTGCAGCCTTCCAGATGGCCACAAGCAGGTCACTGCCCTAGAAGGCAACAGAAGCAGGGGGATGAAAGAAAACTTTGACAACAGGTAACTGACAAGCAAAAATAACTGGAAGAACTGGAAGGCATGGACAGAATATAAATAACTTAGTAAAGAACACAAAAATTAAAAATCAACCAACTTTTTAAGATTTCTGAATGCTCTGTTGATTCATATTCTGTAACTGATGGCTGCTGAAGGAGTTGTGTTAAACAGAAAATATATGCTGTTACAGACAAATTACTGTAGAAATGTAGCTTCGATTATCAAAGAAGAAACATTCAAAAGGTGTTTTAGTTAATTCTTCTGTAGCATCATGTTAGGACCCTATTGGCAGCTAAGTGCTTCTTAGGATCCCCAGTGTACACAACTGGTGATTACACCCAATGCTAAAAAACCCTCTATGGTAAAAGCACTGGTAGCACAATATTACTAAGCTTTTACTCTTCTGGAACTGGTCACATATCCTGATCCAGGTGACTGAAAGTGGTGAGAAATAGTAGAATGGGATCAAGTTAAAAATGGCAATGAGTTCCCAAGTGTGTCCACAAAGGGCATAAAACTATTCTTAATGTACATAAGATGAATAGCTTGTATATTTGTAGATATATGTATACCTGTGCTAGAAAATGGAACAGAGGCTTAGGATTTTAATGGCATACCTAAATATCCAATACTTGAAGCTCTATATAGTCCTCTTAGCTCATCCCACATAGGCTTCTACGAAGACGGGAGTAACATTTGACATATATTTTTGTTTTAATATTTCCCTTTCTTTGATTCCTTTATTTAATCAGCCACTCTTCATAAAATACAGATTACTTCAAAGAGAACCTTGATTCCTGCTATAGTCACTTGTTAGTCAGGTCATCAGTTATTTACTTTATTAGTGGCTTACCTGCTCATGTGCCAGCGCTGCCAAGCAATCCAATAGCCTCTTGTTCTCTCCCTCTAGTGTTTGCAAAGTGAATTTCATTGAAACCATTTCCAGCTATGAACAAGAAAATCCAGCTCTAATCATACCACTTTGGGATTTCCACGGTCATAATACGTGAATATCACAGAACCTCAGAACTACGTATGGATCGGGTACAGTCTCTCCTTTTCCAGAAAGCCTTTCCACAACAGTGAAAAAACCTCCACCAATCATGCTGACTTCACTAGGGAATTTCTCCTCAATACCACAAGTGCTACCTTACCTTTCCCAAGCTAGGGATATGCAAGGAAGCTACCCAGGTAAAACAGCTAGGAGAAGCTGAAAATTATTTGTCATTTGCCATAGTAGCATAACGAACTTATTACTACAAGCAAGGTTTGTGTAGGTAGCAGTAGGGTTGCTGCTCCTAAGGACACATCTCTATAGACAAGGAAAATGTCAAACAGTGATGTGAACAATATGACAATGGTAAATATAATTTTATTTAGAAATAAATTAATTGAGAGAGCAAGCAAAATTAAAAGAAAAACTAGAAAAAGATGGCACTGAATTTAAACAACAGCTATATATATTACAAGATACCACATTACCACATTCTCCGTTTGTTCTAATTCCAATTTGTTCCTTTCCTGTATTTTATTTACTGTTGTCCTATCTGTCAAAATAAACGTGAAATCATTGTTGCCTGGAAGTGTTTAGATTCACAGAAACACTGTGCGTCTTCAGAGCTGATCTAAAGGTTGCAAGTTGGTGCCAGGATTCAGAAATCCTATCTGCAGAGCTGTTCTATCCTCTTTCACTTTTCGTGCTTCAGAGAGGAGACAGGGAAAATGTAAAAACATAGAAAAAGTAGGAAAGAGGGAGAGTGTCGCACTTGCCACCCCAACAGTTCTGATGAATTGTTCTGAAAGTAAAACTGTTATGTAAATAAAAACCCTAGTGATGTGTGTCCGAAAACAGCTTTCAAGAATATAGCCTTAAAACAAATAAGCTGTCTGTACCTCCTTTTGAAGATCTTCCTTTTCTGCTAGTAGACATTCTTTTTCTTGCAAAGCTGTCTCAAGTTCACTTTGCAGACTAGCAACAGTACATTCCAGCAGCTGTCTCTGTGCAGTCGCTGCCTCCTCAGCAAGACTTGCTTCCTGCCTGTATTTGCCATGCTCTGTACGCAAGGCCTTCCTAAAGAAAGACAAAATAGACAAGCTGGAATTCTAGCACAACTGAAGTTCTGGTGTCCATATTAAATATCAAACTGGCCATTCTGTGTTAACAAGTGCTAGAGAAGCAGAAATCAAGGTGGTGAGAATGCAATAGAGGAAGGGGAGACAGGCTGCAGATGAGAACTCCTCACAGCTCTCTTTGAAGCTGAGCCCTCTCATGCTGCACGCTCTGCAGCTCTTCGAGAATCTTGGCATGGGCAGCTTTCAGAAGTGAGTCTTGCTCTTGCAGCTTACGCATCTTTTCTTGTTCTGCCTAAAAGGGAAAAATTACCCAGGCGATAACACTAAAATCAGAACGGAGAGGGATACATAACTATTTTACAAAGCTGCTCATTTGTCACTAACCTCCTGCATATCCCTATAGCTCTGCATATTGTGTGCCGCTTCTTGAGTAGGGTGTCAAAGCCAAGTTCACTTTACCTAGCTTTCACTTCTGTGTTTAATCTTGGATCTTTATTACTTCCACTCAGCTTCTGCATTTACAGTATTTACAATGCCCATCATTTCCTAGGTTGCTCTTGGGAACATCCTGTGACAACCACTATAAATAGCATTATCATACTGACTCTCTTTTTCCATAACATGACTTTTTCTGTACTGAAAATAAATCTTCACCAACAAAGTACACTAACGCTTTTTTGTCATTGCCTTTACAGACCTTCCATTGCTATATGTGAAGTATTTTACTGTATTCCTACAGATTATCAGTACTAGGAATTAGTTTGTTTAATGTTTGAGCTGTAGACAACTTTCTTGGACTGTGATTGTAGGCTACGTACCTTAAGCACGGTTTGCTCTGAAATGAGTTTAGCATACTCCACCGCAACACTCTGGAGTGTGGTGCTGAGTTCTGAGCACTGTTGGCTTAAGTAGTCATTAAGGACCTGGTTAAACAGGAAGACAAACATGCTTTCAGTTGTTGGGGTTTGAGGTTTTTTTCCTGTACAGTAGGTTGTCAGAAACTAAAAATCCCTTGCAGATGTGGAAAAAACTTTTTTAGGTAGAAAGTGTCTAAAAATATTTGCTCAGGTAGTCCTGAGTTATGGCAGACTTTTTCCAAGTTGTTAGAAGTTTACAGTAACGAGAAAAAAGTTCAGACTAGCAATCAAGCATAATCACTTACTAGTTCTGAAGTCCAGCAAAAAGTAATGTTCCTAAGGTGAAGAAGGCGAAAAATTGAAAATGGACCTCTGCCCATTTCATACTTGAATTATTGTAGATAATGGAACTTTCCTGTGAAAGACCTATCCAAGTCCCGTTACCAGTGAACAACCCCAATAAACAAGTGTCTATTGGTGGGGAGGGGAAAAAAATAGCAAAACGTTTTCTAAAATATGTTCTAACAAGAGGGAAAGTAGAATAAAGAAAATTTTTTAGAATATACTGAGGCCAACTTTTTGTCCCAAAAAGCAGAGGAAACTTCAGCCAAGCAGATACTCTATATTTGACACATTAATAGAAACACATTCATGTAGAACCTAAAGGTGCAAAGGAATATAAATGTACTACATCAAGGGTAGGTAGATAGAGGGAGCAGCAGTAGTTCTGCATGTCCTGGCCCCTGAAGATGCTCATTCTCAATAAGCTTTTTCTATTTTTTTTAATTGAAAATAAAATTTTCTAGCCTTAAGGCTGGGAAATTTGGAATGGTCAGTTAGACTAGTGATTGAATTCCTTCACTGGAAGTTGTTCATTAGCCCACATTACCTGAGGGCACTAAACTTTGTCTCTTGACCTGTGTTTGAGGCTTCCTGGTAAATGTACAATTGTTTCTCGCTGTGATTACTTGTTTTGCTAGACTTTTTTCCATTTTAAAAATAAGAGTGCCTATTCTAGTTACCTGTACTTTCTCTGCTGTTTCTCGCAGGGCGGTCATTGTAGACTGAAGTTGCTGGTTCTCTTCGCTGAAGGACAGCCGTGCATTCTAAAAGGCAATAAAACATAATGTCCACTGAGAAAGCATTTAAGTGTCATCTAGCCAGACACTTCACAAATCTCAAGTCTTTGTTTCATACTTGCCCATTTCCTTTAAGCTACAGGGCTATGTGCTCTTGCAAGCACCAGGTGTGGCTCCTGTAGTACAAGGTGCTTCCCAAAATGCAACTTGGAATAATAACTGAAGTACCACCTGTTCTAACTTAGCTTTGAAAGTTGAGGGTGATTTCATATCCTTCTGAGCTTAAACTTATTAGTCTCCACTATAAATAATCTCAGCACTTCCAAACTTAAATAAGTCTCCCTGCCAGAATTGGTACAATCCCCAGTCGAAGGAATCCTTTGCCAGGACTGTGAGACTCTATGTCTAAGCTGAACTTTTACCTCATCTTTACTGAAACTTACTCTCTCAGGGAAGACTTCAGACAGCGCACATAGTCCCTACATAGGCAGTCAGCATACCTCTAGGCCCATTTAGGGCCCAGTTGACCACAGTTCTGATTTTTCTGCACTATTACTCACAAATTCATCTATTTGTCTCCTTTGTATGCAACACTTTTGGTACCGCAATTGTGTTTCCTGGCCAGTTCTAGCTTTCCAAGGAAGGCATTTATATTAGTGCTCTGATATTTCAGTAGAATACACTTATCTTTAAAAAAAAACCCAAAGTAGGGCAAGTCCAAACTGTTAAAATAGTCAAATAAGACAGTCAATGGTGAGTAGCCTTGGTTGTGTTTGGTATTTGTCCACAGAAAAATTCTACAGCTGGAGCGTGGTACATTTAAAAGGCTCCATTTAGGCTGTTTTGGGCTTTATTTAGCTATTTCCCTACTTAATACTTGTTTACAACTTACTTTTGCTGCTTCATCAAGCTGGGAAATTATACAGTTCCTGGAGTCTAAAAATAGAAAAGAAAGTCAGGACATGCTTTGTTATCTAGTTGGTATTTCAAAAGGTGACACTTCAATCTAATGTTTGAGTTTAGCTAAGTTACAGAACATGCCACAAACAGGTGAGACTTCTACAAATGTGTTGCTCTCTAACATTTTTCTTTAACTTCAATATTTCAGCACAATTACTTCTTAAAATTGATTCCATAAGTTAATTTATTTAATTTTAAAATGAAGCAAGCCGTTATGCCAGTCTTTTCCTAAGTATACCATTCCTGTGATTCCTTAGGCAAATCCAATAACCCTAGGTCTAATTCAGTGTGTAAGCAAGTGATTTGTCCTATAACCCACAGTGCACATGCAGCCTCACAGGTTTTTGTACACTGACAAAGACCAACAGTTAGATCCCTGCTTAAGCCATATAGATCTAAAAGCTGAAGCATTTTTGTTGGAATATGAATCAACCTGCCTGTTATCTTTAGCCTCTTATTTTGCTGTGCCGTACAACATCCTGGATAAGAAGGAAGACATCAAGAAACAAGACAATTCAGTATGAATGGGGTTGGGAGAGAAATCTGGACAGAATATTATGGCATCCAAGGTATCATCAAAGGATGACTCAGAAGTTCCTTCAAATAACAAAGCCTTGGTCAGCAGGGTTATGTGATACAGAAGGCAATCTGTATGTCTCATTTTTGTCTGTCAGTTGCATATGGATTTGTTCTGAAGGAAAGAATGCTTCTTCCATTTTTCTTCCCCATTCAGCCAACTCTGCCACAGCATGACAAGTTTCTTTCCTCTTGCCACACCTTATGCAGTATTGCTGACTGCCTGTTGTGAACTACAGGTTAATTATTGCATGTGTGATTTGCACAATAACAAAAAAAATATGGGAAATGGGGACACTTCTATTAAAGGAGTAACAAAAAATCCAAAATAGGTCCTGAAGAAGGATCAGAAGAACAATCAGTATGCTAGGATTTAGGCATGGCTATTGTGAGTTATTTGGGAATAAAGAGCAGGCTTCAGGTTTGTAACATTTACCTTTAAATTTGACAATATGGATCTTCCTCCTTTCTTGGAGTGCATTAAATGCCATGTAGCTCCCTTATCAGCAGCTATTTTCACATCAATAGACTGACAATCTAAGTGAGATCAACTAGAGCCTTGTCCAAGATGCTTGTCCTTATGCTGATGCTTAATAGAGAACATTTTCTTTTAACATCAGCTGCAAAAGACTGAATAGTGAGTGGCACTCTACTTGCACATCAGTTTGGGATTCATGTGTTAATGGTTGCTTGCTAGATGAAGTTACCTCTGAAAATAATTTACGCTGATGGAATCTTTTCATATTATTGTTGTGTATTCATTACCCTGGTTACCACTGTTGTCAGTTTTCTCTAGGTAAGAGGTGGCTTTGGAAACATCACATGCAAACTAAAGGCCTTTAATATTTCATTACCTCTTAAGCTGTCCTCCATTCCTGTTGACTATACACACTTGCCAAAGGTATGGAGGACCTTGGTGCTTGTTTCCTCTCACCGTGGAAGCAATAAGAGAAGGGCTAAAAGGACATGACAATAACCCACTGCCATACCCAACTCAGCTTTCAGTTGTGTGCACTGCTGTTCCAGTTGGGCAGTTCTTTCCCCCTCCTCTTGCAGCCTCACCTGGGAGAGCTGGACATCTTTACGCAACTCTTGGCAGTCCTGCTGTAATATCTGCACCTGCAATGATACCATAGATTGTTCTTTAAGATGCAGAATTCAGACAGGCAAACCTAAGCAAATGTCAGAACTTGAAAAGTTAATTTGAAAGATACAGCCTGTAGTCTGATCAGCTTTTCCTATCTTTCTCCATATTATGCACAAGACTTTTAAGGCAAACAACTCAATTTCTATAGGTAATGCAGTATGTGTGCGCTTATAATCTTCGTTACTTGACAGGTGGAATCTAACAAGTTTGCACAATTAAATATTGAAAAGATCAAACTACAAAAGATCAAGGCAAGTGCAATACTTGTGGTGCTTAAGAAGTCTGTCTTTTGCCATTTTATAAGGCCTTTTTTGTTTGTTTGTTTTAGCGCTAATAAGTATACTACAGGGTCAGCTCTACATATCTGAAAATAACAGATGTACTAAATTAAGCTCATCCTTCTCATATGATATAATTCATATAGATCAATAACATATCCATCATTTTTTCCCTGCTGCTCTGGAAGACCACAAAGATTATAAAAGGTATGTAGGAAATAATCTAGTAATTTCTAACAGGATTTTGTTTCTTTCAGGAACAGAGAGACTTTGATGATCATAAAAAAAAAATGTAAAAAAACCCCCACCCCGCCTTAGTTATTCAGGTTTTGATACTTTGCTATTCTTTCTTTTATCCTTACTAAAACATTGTTATGAATTCAGAAATGTTAGAGTGGCTCCATGTGGCTTGTTTGTGTGCACACATGCAGAGAGGGGATTGTTTATTCAAATTATGTGTAAATCCGTTCATTTCTACTATTAACTACAGGCCCTCCACTATAACTGGATAATACAAATATGGCTTAGAACAAAAATCTAGCTTTATCATCATGGCAATGGTGATAAAGAGGTTAAGTCTGGATCCAGTTGCAACTCACAGATCAAAGAAAAGGTAGTTACAAAGATTACAAAGACAAAATATTTTCAGTTGCATTCAGTTAGTTAGGGAAGAGCAGTGGTTCCAGATTTAAGTTTGGAATGTTCAGACAGGATACTAAAAAAAAAAAAAATCTTAACCGGAATGTTACTGCAGCACTACAAAAAAAAAAAAAAACCAACCTAAAGCAGCCATGGAATCACAGGCCTTGAACTCTGTTAGATGAATCCACCACCGCCCCAATCTGGTGTTTGTGATAGTTCTACTTTGAGCAGGAAGTTTGACTATATGATCTCTTCTGATCAATGTTTGTATAGAATGATGTGGTTATAATGTGTTTTAACTGATTCCTAGGAAGGACATCTGAGTTCTTTCTCTTCCTCCCAGATGAGAAAAAGAAAAGATACAAAAGAATACTGAAAGTTTCTCAAACCTGCTTTCGTTCTGCTTCTACTGTTGTTTCCATGTCCTGTATCTGAGCCATCACTGTTGCTTGGGATTCCTCCAGAGACTCCCGCAGGCTGATCTCCTGGGACAGCTGTTCTGTTAACTAGAAAAACCAAAAACTTTTCTGACCTAGGTGTAACTGAGCAGATTGAACATATACTTCAAGATAACACATGAAAGATGTTCTGCCTGGGTATTTAGTTATGACCATGACTGGCAGGCTCCTTTGGATTGTGTACATTCCAAAATCATACACAGAATATTATTTAAGTATCACCTTCTTCAAATCTTTAAATGATACTTGGCAAATTCAGCTTCCTATGAAGCTCCTCGCTCTTATACTTACCTCCTGAAGTCTATGGTTAATTTTCTGGTTTGTGTTCCTCAGTTCCTCAGCTGCAATCACTGCATACATCTAAAGAAAATTAACAGAGATTTTTGTCTTTTCATGTTCATAACTATTGCAAAATCCACAGGTATTATAAAATGCAACTGCCATGCTAACATCCAGAGCTCGATCTCTATCTCATCTGATGTCCTCAGTTCTGAAACAATGAATTCAAAAGTGCAAGCACTAAGACGAAACACATTCTTTAATACAACTGGTGAGATTGAGTGATATGCTCCATTGAAAGTCTCTTCAAGGAAGATGGTAATAAAAGTGTAAGATTGAAACACTAGAGAAATTTAAGTTCCTGGAAAAACAGAAAAGCTATTGAAATCTCTATGCCTGAAAGCTAGGATGAAGTTGTCATGAAGATGGGAGAATTACAAATATCAAATATTTTTATCCTTGATTTGCTGTGTAATTTTTTTAATTGATGGAAGCACAGGTTCTCATTATCAAAAGTGTTTGCTCTTACCGCCAACAGTGTACCATAAACTCCTTTTCCCAGCTGAGTATACTTTCTGTTTAGCTATGTCAGAGATGAGCATACTTTAAAAAAAAAGTCTGTTAATACTTGAAACTATAACATGATCATAATCTTTTGTACCTTGGATGCAGTTGTCATCTCCAGGGCAGTACTCAGTCTCTGAACTTCTTGCTTTGCGGTTTTTTCAGCCTCTTTCATATCACTTAGGTGTTGGTGCAACTTCATTGCTTCTTGCTGTACAATCTTCATTTCTTGGAAATGTTCCTCGTGGATCGCATTAAGGCGTTGTTCCAACTGGGCTGCCACAAGGAAAAGGGAAAAAACTTTCCTTGATGGAAAGAGCATAGAGAGGGACAATAAAGAAAAAAGGTGGGTAAGCCCCCCTTTTTTACTACCTGTATGCTTTGGATTCAGTTTATTCTCTGTCTGCAGCTGGAAGATGTTTGATTTCAGGGTCTCTACAACGCTTTCTAACCGACACATTCGGTTCACCAATGTTTCACAGTTTTTCCACAGTGTATTTTCTCCCACAAATGCTACCCTGGCCTGCACAGGGCTAATGGTTGGGTGACTAGCACATGGTTCTGAGGTCTTCAAGGCAAAATGTTTGAGGCTGAAAAGGAGAAAAGACTGATGTACTTTGTGCGTGCATGCATACATTTGTGACATTGCACAGATGCAGTACAGATGTGATTGAATTATGACCTTTAAAGGTTCCTTTGAACCCAAACCATTCTGTGATCAAAAACCACATTTCATGGAATCTTTGGAAGTCCTGCATTGGAAGGGACCCACAAGGATCATGGAGTCTGACTCCTGCCCCCGCATAGGACAAACCCAACATTCACACCATGTGACAGAGGTCTTTGTCCATATTTCTTGTTGAATATTGCTGGGCTTGGTGCTGTGACAGCAGTGGCCCAGGTGGCCAAGAAGGCCAATGGCACCTTGGCTTGTATCAGAAACAGTATAGCCAGCAGGCCCAGGGAGGTTATTCTCCCTCTGTACTCGGCACTGGTGAGACCGTCTCTTGAATCTTGTGTTCAGTTCTGGGCCCCTCACCACAAGAAGGATGTTGAGGCTCTGGAGCGAGTCCAGAGAAGAGCAACGAAGCTGGTGAAGGGGCTGGAGAACAGGCCTTGTGAGGAGCGGCTGAGAGAGCTGGGGGTGTTCAGCCTGGAGAAGAGGAGGCTGAGGGGAGACCTTATTGCTCTCTACAACTACCTGAAAGGAGGTTGTGGAGAGGAGGGAGCTGGCCTCTTCTCCCAAGTGACAGGGGACAGGACGAGAGGGAACAGCCTCAAGCTCTGCCCGGGGACATTCAGGCTGGACATGAGACCCTGCCAGTACTGGTTCCTGGATGGACAGACGATCCTAGTGTGGCAAACGGGTGCAAACAAGAACATGACGAGGAAAACCCAGCCAAGCTCTGCAAGGGGGAAAGGCTCCCCGCTTCTTTCTCCCTACCTCTGCCCGTCGGCGCCGAGCGCCTCCAGCTCCCGCACCAGCGCGCTGGTTTCCTCCTCCGCCACCCGCATCCGCAGCTGCAGCACCGACAGGGCCTCGGGCGCCGTGGCCACGAGGCTCGTGGGAGCGATGGGCGGCCTGGCCATGGCCCAGCACCAGGGACAGGGCATAGAGGGGCGCGGGGCATGCTGGGAGTTGTAGTCCACGCCCCTATGCACGGGGAGGTGGCCTGTGCGCAGGGCATGCTGGGAGTTGTGGTCACAGAATCCACTGGGTTGGAAAAGACCCACAGGATCATCGAGTCCAACCATTCCTATCAATCACTAAACGATGCCCCTCAGCACCTCATCCACCCGTCCTTTAAACACCTCCAGGGAAGGTGACTGTACCATCTCCCTGGGCAGCCTCTAACAGTGCCCAATGACCCTTTCCATGAAAAATTTTTTCCTTGATGTCAAGCCTGAACCTCCCCTGGCAGAGCTTGAGGCCATTCCCTCTTGTCCTGTCACTTGGGAGAAGAGGTCGGCTCCCTCCTCTCTACAACCTCCCTTCAGGTAGTTGTAGAGAGCAATTAGGTCTCCTTTCAGCCTCCTCTTCTCCAGGCTGAACACCCCCAGCTCTCTCAGTCGCTCCTCATAAGGCCTGTTCTCCAGCCCCTTCACCAGCTTCGTTGCTCTTCTGTGGACTCACTCCAGAGCCTCAACATCCTTCTTGTGGTGAGGGGCCCAGAACTGAACACAGTATTTGAGATGCAGTCTCACCAGTGCCGAGTATAGTCCTCCCATCCTCTCCCATCTTCCTTCCCCTCGTCCTTCTGCAGAGCACCAAGGGTCCAAACTCACCCTGTCGGGATGTGCCTGAGCAGGGTCCTGGGATTTGCTTCTCCTCTTGATACAAGGAGTAATTACTATTACAGAAACTGGAATAGTTTGAGTTAAGCTAGAGTTACATTTCATCTAAGTAATGGTGGTTTTTTGAAATTTAGATGGAACGTCCCTCTGAGAGCAGGTTTTCTTTAAAATAATGTTTTTTTCCAGACACTATTTATAGTTTGCAGACGAGAATGTCTTGTGTTCGATCTGGTCTCTGATGAACAGATGTGTCTTCTGCGATCACCTCTGCTTGCAGTCTCTATCTCAAATGCAAGGTAAAGCAGAGCTGGCTCCAAAATTCTAAATTAACAAGAGATTTGACTCTTGCAATGTTCATAATAACATTTAAATTAGACCTTGGAAAGGAATAGAATAGGCGTAAGATTTCTGGGAATATTTACCCATGCTCGTGTAAGTGGGAAACACATTCTGTTCCAGCTCCTGTATCGCTGTACACTGGGGATCACTCTCTTGTGTTGGCCAACCCTGATAAAAGATCCGCTTTCTAAAACTCCAAAATGAGTCTTGGAGAGTTTATTTGCCAGCATTATCGGTGTCACTCTCACCCTTCCTGCTGCAACTCACCCAGCATTGCCCTGGCTCTGCCTGCTGGTGGGACAGCTCTCGGCATTAAGCCTGGTTTACACCAGAATGCTGAAGCATTTTAAAATTTGTAAACGTTTAAGGTTAGTTTGCCATCTCTAAGGTTCCTTCCAACTCAAACCATTCTATGATGCTATAAACCTCCAAAGGGAGGATGCTCTGTGGGAGCACGCTAACCTGTAGGCTAACAGTTATTTTTGTACATGACCCATTTACTGTGTATCAAATGACATGTTCACTTTGGGATGTTTTACTCTTAAGCACACAGCTATTTAGTGCAGGCCGGCCGCCTCACTGAGTTACGTGGTCTCTGCTGTGCTTCTCCATTGCCTGTCTTAAAATGTGCTGCTTTGGTGTAAGGAGTTTCATTTTTATGCAGAGGGGAACTACCTTTGTAACCTCCCAGCTGGAGCACAGAGTTGCAAAATTGGGAATGTGATGTCTGAAGCAGACATCGGAGAACAATGCTGTTAAGCAACTGTTAAGCTTTAGATATTCTGGCTGATCAAGGAAATATATTGAAGATTTCTGTCCTAGAGGTTTAGAAACTCCATTTCAGTTTTGGCAGCTCAGCTGACTTCTGGAGGACCTACTTCTGGAGGACCTCTGTGTATGATTTAACTCTTCCAATAGGACAAGGGAACATGAGCACATAACTCCTAGCTGAGGATTTTGCACAGGCTGCAGAAGAGCCAGCATCAAGCATCACTTAGTATTGTGCATTGTGGCAACATCTAAATACCTTTTGACACTCCATCGCTTGGTCTCAGCTTTGCCTGAAGGTTCTAATATGCTGAGGTAATACACGTTTGGCGTGAGCTGTGTTGTAGGGCATGTTGAGATCCTATTATCAAATACATACCTAAAAGTGAAAAATAGATTTTTTTAACTTAAAATTCGTCTGTAGATGGCAGCAGAGAGGAACTATATTTATTGGACCATCTAAACGCAGTGACTACGCATTCTATAATCTTTACAGCTGCAGCTGGTAGCCATCCATTAATACTGAAAATTTTGCATTCTGTTGATGAATATAATCATTTTGATTTAAGGAACTTTTGGCATGACTGTCTTATTTTGGGGAAGAGTTGTAGGTTTTCTGAGCAAAGAGGGTGATACTGCAGACAGGACAACACTGTATTTGATCAGTAATGTGTAAATAATAGATTCTCAGCTGATGTAAACCGGTCATTGCTCCTCCATGAGAAACTGCTTCAGAAAGCCTTTGCCTGGGGGATGTTGCCAGGAAGCTTCTGAAGAAACATGGGATGTGAGAAAATATGAAGATCCCTACGGAAAAAGGAGATAAAAAATGATAAATTAAGTAACTCTTAAGCTTCTCACTTAATGAAGAGATGCATAAATAACACTGAATATTAAAAGTAACACTGATTTGATTGTATACCTTCTCAGTAACTACTGGTGTTGTACTTAGGCTGCTCTTTAATCAAAAGATATTGATGCAATGGCAATGTAAGGATGCCTGGTTTAAGCAGTAGAATGACTTGTATAGGAAATGAGAACATAAAAGAGCTACTGATATGTAGGTCAAATGGAAACTATATTCCAGAGATCCTTTCATGAGATGAGGTAGGGTAACAGCATTTGACAGAGAGATACAGTTAGTTCTGAAGGCACTGTATAAATTTCGAAGCAAACAGATCAAACGCTTTTCTTAATTTAGCTTGCACTCAAAGAACTGATTGATCTGAGCTTTTTAGTCACATTCTTATTTTACTTTCAGAAGTTGGTGTATAGTTTGGTAAAAGTAACTTCATATAAAAAATGTAGGAATAAAGCTTATACATCAAACTGTCTGCAGCATGTTTTCCACAGGAAACTTTTAAGAAGATGACTATGATCAAAGAACTAAGTGTTGAAAGCTGAAGTTAAACAATCTGGTGTCCTTTTTTGCTCCAAATTTTGCCCAACAGTTTCAAGGGAGTCTTTAAACTAGCCTAAAAAACATATTTTCTTTTATTTTTGATATTCATATGACAATAGGAAGTGGGGCAGGCAAGTACATTTTGATGACAGACCACTGCACAGGCCACCTAATTTTTTTTCTGCAAATCAATATAATTTCCACCACAGTTTGCCAGCTATGTATATGACTGGTAGAATCATCTTTGCTGCAGAAAGTTTCAAGCTAAAATGGAATCTAAGAATATTTTGGTTTGTGGTTAAGAACTCAAGTATACTTCTGTTTCTCACCAAAACAACTATGTTTTGTGTGATGTGTACAGCAGCTCACATACCTCAGTATGTAAATTATATTTATATAAAAATCATATAATCCTTATAATGTTTCTATTATTTCAGCAGTTTTATGGATCCAGTTTATTTTTTCTATAATGACCTGAATCAGATTTTCAGTCTGATTTCAAATTTTTCAGGGAATGGATCTTTCTCTGAGGAGTTTTTCAGTATTCCAATACAGCTCACTTCTTAAAGGTGCTGTTACGTTTTCCTTTCCTGTGATATTACTTTTAGTTATAGTCTTTTACTGTTCTGATAGTTCATAGTGTAATTTGGGTTGGTAGAGACCTTAAAGATCATCGAATTCCAACCTCCCTGGGATAGGCAGGAACACCTCCCACCAGACCAGGCTGCCCAAGGCCCCATTCAACCTGTCCTTTAACACCTCCAGGGATGGGGCAGCCACAGCTTCCCTGGGCAACCCCTTCCAGTGCCTCACCACTCTCACGGTGAAGAAATTCCTCCTTATGTCTAGTCTAAATCTTCCCCTCTCCAGTTTATAGCTATTCTCCCTAGTCCTAGCACTACACGCCCTTCTATAAAGTCCCTCCCCAGCTTTCTTTTAGCCCCTTCAGGTACTGGAAAGTGGCTATAAGGTGTCCTCGGAGCCTTCTCTTCTCCAGACTGAAAAATCCCAACTCTCTCAGCCTGTCCTTGTATGAGAGGTGCTCCAGCACCTTTCTTTTCTACTTAGATTTGCCATGTATTTGTAGATAATTGTGTGCTACAACTACCATAGTTAACAAAATTTTTTACCAGCATAAGTGAAATACTTTCCTCTTTCATGGTTTCATTATCTTACTTGAATTCCTTCTACTCTTTAGCAGCAGAACTGAAGTCTTTGTTCAAGGTGGAGTCTTGAGTGGCCAGCACTTTCACAATGCTTCTCTTTAGAGCTCTTTTCATCTCACTCAATTATGGGCTTAAGCAGAAAACTTTGGTATGAAGGTAAATTGGATAGCAAACACTAGTATAAAGATCTTAAGATCTCTGTTTTGGATTCCTTGCATGGTGTAAGAAAATGCTGCAGTAGTAGGTGGAACTTGCAAGTTGGAATTGAGAGGTGGGATAAATCAAAGCTACACAATTGGGTCGGTTTGTGCACCCGGGTTAATATTCTGCCAAGGAAGATACTTTGCAGGAGTAAGAGCCTCCACTCTGTTCTGTCACTGCTGTAAGTCTGCTTTCCTCGAGCGTTGCTTCGACCAGTTTGTCCCCTTCCTCTAAATTGCTCTTTTTTTAATGCATCACATTCAAGCTGCAGAAATTGTTACCTGGAAGTTTCCTTTTCAGAACCTTTTAGTTCATTTGGCCTGGTAAGTTTTACCATTAATGAGATACTGACTCCTGAGTTTGCTTAGCCCATGCTGCTGGACTCCAATATGCTTTAATACTCAAATAAGCACATCTGTGGTGTTGGGTATTTTTTTATACTCACCTCTTGCACGCTTAGAAAGGTATCAACATAAATACACTAAAAGTTCTGTTGTTTGATTTAAATTCTTCTGAACTTACGTCTGTAAAATTTGATGAGAATTTAGGTTGCTAGTATATTTCTACCACCATGGTTGTTTACTGGTAATAACTCTGAACTTCATGCTGCCCAGCCTGTTTCATTGATCTGTCATTTGAAACAACCTTTAGGAAAGCTGGAGACCAGCTTTTGAGTAGAGTATCGTGCAAAGATCATCTCTGGTTTTATTAGCCCCTTTGAGTATTCCTTCATTTTTTCAGCTCTGACTCAGAGGAGGGATAATGGCCAGCAATGCAGGTAGACAGTAACAGAATCCTGGAGACATCTAGATCAAGTGTTTAATCAGTACTGCTGACAGAAATTAATCTTTTTTTTTTGTGAATATGGCATAAGATTGTTTATACAGTGAACATAAAGTTAATGTTTTGTTGAAGATGCTACTTTTCTTGTCATTTTTATAGCAGTGCAAAATTAATATATGATGCTAGCACTCTGATTTATTTAATACTGGAAGGAAAAGGGAATATAAATTAGACTTTCAGGTGCTTAAGCTTAGAAGTTTCGTGCCAGTTTTAGATATCGCAGGCCACTGAAGATATTGTCACTGTGCTAACAGCTGTTGTGCAAAATGAAAGGGGGTCCCAAGCCAAAGGTAGCCAGCTGGAAAACTTACTTGTCCAAAATGGCACTAGGCACCTCTCTGTAATCAACGAACCTCCATTTGTGATGTCCAAGAGATAATTTGCATGTATAATGAGGAAAATAAACATGTTAGGTGATCATCAGTGTTTCATTCATCTTCTTGGAATAGTTTTCCTATTATTAAGAGCAGTTTTATGAAAACAGAATTCATATTAGTCTGTAATGCCTTTAGTATCTTCAGAATCACTGATGATGATATCCCACCAAGAATTATGAGTTCAAAGGCATAGGCAGTAGGACAAAAACTATTATAGAAACATAAGGTTTTTGTATAAAGACTGATGTCTTTAACAAGAAATGTGCAAGATGATTCTGTCTGTTTCTCTGTGTGTATCCTTTTGGTTTCTCCTAAAATACTGTTAAAAAAAGCTTTAAACAGAAAAAGTCTTGAACTTTGGATGTCTATAAAAACAGGTCTGATTGATTTGATTCTCACATGTAGTTTATCTTTGCAGTAAACACCAGTACCTGTAGTTCAGAACACTGCCAGAGACATCTCGAATACAAATACAAGTTCTGCAGCTGTGTTCTGTCTCTGCTTTGTAGGCATATGAGAAGTGGCTAGTTAAAAGGTCGCAAAAATAAGACTCATGTTTCTCCTGCTTTGGCCTTCTTTTCAGTGCCTTACAATTTCAGTACTTGAAAAATGAACATGCTGTATACATCATGTGCAATGTTCTGGCTATGAAAGTTTGTAACATTCTCTAAAAAGAGGATTGAACACTATTTGTCAGTTTTTTTCTGTACAACTTTGTGGACAGAACAAATAAGAATCTTTCTCAAACTTCATCTTAATCA
Organism: Clamator glandarius; assembly: GCA_033459285.1. NCBI lineage: Eukaryota > Metazoa > Chordata > Aves > Cuculiformes > Cuculidae > Clamator > Clamator glandarius. The sequence continues at coordinate 2,001,891 of JAUNZM010000086.1, forward strand.
GTATTCCAATAGGTAAAATTAATATTTATGGTGTGTAAATACATATATGAGAAATGTGGAATACTTGTAAAGGTGTTGGCATTTTATCTATATACTATTAATTCACTTGAAGAAGAGTCCAATAAGGTGGCACTTTAAGTGGTACATTGATTCTGAATCAGAACTCACATGTTTAGATAACAGGACACAGGCTATAGAGCGTCAGACTAAGGGACAATCAGAAACTGGGAAAGGTGTCAATTTGCTGTTCAGCTCCTCAGTGAGAATTCTGCAATATAAGATGGCATCTGCTCCTTTAGGAGCAATTAAAAGTCTCATTGCTTTAAATAAAGAATGGTTTTATGGCACTCGGGTTTACTCCACCAGGTAGCTATTAGCCAAAGTGCAATGATTTATCATCTTTAACTTCTGTGTACACTGCTAAGAAATGAAGGACAAGAAATAATGACAATGCTTTGATATCATTCCTGTTTCACTCTGAAAGGAGCAGAATCGGCTTCTATCTTAATTAGTTTATTTTAGTTTATTAGGCCAGCACCGTATCTTTAAGGGTTTAGCATTAAAAGCCTATTGTGGCACTAGACATTCTTTCCTTTCTACCTTTCATTGACAAGCATCCCCTTTTAAGGAACTGAACTAAAAGAATACATCACTGACGTGTAATCAAAGTGTCAACGTACATGACAAGTTCATACATAAATTTCAACTGATTTAAAGATACATGACAAGTCTAAATGACGTCTAAACCAGTCAAACATGATAGTCCTGCAGTGGCAGAAATGTTTGTCATTATTGCAGCTGTCAGTCTTTGCTCCTCTTTCACTGAAATCAAATGAAATCATACCAGGACATTTGGTACAGTTGGGTTATAGAACAGTGACCTCCCCTCCTGCTGTGAAGTAATATTTTGTGTAAACAGAGTACAGTGTATTCTGCTAGGTGTTTGAATCCTTTTGAAACAGATTGCGAGTAGTACTCCTACAAACAGTAACATTCCTTATTTACATCTGTGTAATTCAACAAAGCGTTAAACAATTACATGAATGTTATGAAAACGAAAGAAAAATCCATTCTTTGTATAGTTCTGCCTTTTCTCTTATTTTTTTTATAGGAGATGGCAGTGTAAAGGCTGATTTTTAGTCTAATAAAAATATTGTAAGATTGCAAAAAGCTTTAGAATAGTTTTTATTCTTTTCCATATTATGACTTTCCACATGTTCTGGCTACCTGGCTGACAATGTCCTATCCCAATATATAATAAAAGCAATAGCGATACTTTTAGTAATATTTTTTTCCTATTTTTAAATTAAAAAATTGAAAGCTGTAAATCCTATTTAAGTGTTTTTTATAAAACAGAATTAAATTCTGAGTAAGAGTTTCCCTCTTGCCAGTGACACATAAGCTTATCATATCTGCTGGCCTATTTTTGAAGTACAGTAGTCTCTAAGGTTAAGATACTGACATGACAGAAGAGGTAAATGACAGTAGCGTTTTCAATTTGCTGCTGGAAGAATGACTTCTCCTTCAGAACAAGCAAACAACAAAGCAGGAGAACCCCATCGGGCAGTAACATATCTAGCCTCAGATTCAAACCAGAGATGCAGAGAAAACAAAGGCTTCGTGTTGTATCCTATCTACTAATCCTAATTAACATTTTATCTTTGAGTTCAGGACTTGTTTATGCAGCCCTTATGAGGAACGTTTTCTTTTTGAATAGAATCAATAGTCAGCATATGTTTTGGGGAGGGAATTTGTCTTATTATTTACTAAACCCGGACTGTGCATTCTATGAAGTGCCGGGCTATATTTTTGTGAATAACCAACAATAGGAAAAATTAGGAAAAAGTTCTTCACGGAGAGGGTGGTTAGGCATTGGAACTGTCTGCCAAGAGAGGTGGTTGAGTTACCGTCCCTGGAGGTGTTTAAGTTTAGGGTAGACGAGGTGCTTGGGAGCATGATTTAGGGATTGGTGGGAATGGTTGGACTCGACGATCCAGTGGGTCTCTTCCAACCTGGTTATTCTGTGATTCTGTGAATAGCTGCGTAGCTTTGGTAAGTGTGGCCCAAATCCTCGGAGCTGTAGACAGGCACATGCTGCAGACCAGGTGCATGCGTAAAAGGAGAATACAGCTTGCCTTCTTTCACTTTGTTCAGAATTCATTCACCAATGGGAGGGCAAGTGTTGTTTATCTGCTTGAAAGTTATGGTGGTCCTGTGGGGACTGAGCAACAGGACTGCGGGATTTGAGCTTGGATTTATGCCGGCAGCAGGGAAAAAGGGAAGGAGTGTAGCCTACTCTGTTAGCATCCATTTTATGCTGGGATCCCCGTGGATCTAACAGAGTACAGAGCAGCGCAAAATGCCAGTTCCACACCAGAGAACCCCCTCTGATATCTCTTAAATAAACTTGTTTTAAGATGTTAATGCAGCTATCACATTCAGTTATCTTGTGTAGCACAATTTAATTTATATTTGAAACTTAACATACCCAGCAGTATATATCACCCTTCTTATTGTTTTGAAAACTTTGATATTAATTAACCTACCTAAGCAATATGTCCTTATTATTGCTTTATTTTTCTCTACTGGCTGTCTTTTTTGTTGATGTACTTATGAAAAGGTGATGGTCTGATTAAAAGACTCTACAAAGAATGCAGGGTTTTCTGTACTTCTAACAGTGCTCGATTTAATTATGTCAAAATGCAATTGCCCTAAATACTGCTTTGTAAAATATTATTTCACCCTTCAGACCTTGTTTCCTTAAATGCTGCCAGATTTTATGTTCTTAACTCTCTACGTTAAACTGGAGACCATTTCCTGGTTCCTGCCCCCCAAAAAAGTATTGATGAATAAATACTACTTATTGAAACAGAACACTAAAATTTTTCTGCTAATGTTGATCTTTGATGGCTTGCTCAAAACATATGGAATTTAATGTTTTTCTCCAGAGAAAAGTACTCAGTCACTGGAGACTTTGTAAGTGGCTTTTCCTGCCACTTGCAAAAATTTGTGTGATTATGGAAAGAATGCACAATTGCATTCAACAGGGTGGTTTCAGACCATTTAAAAAAAGTCACAGTTAGACTATCTTTCAAGTAGGCTGCAGAATGCAATCAGCACATATTCTTACCTAGATGGTCGTAATTCCTGAATCGTAGACAATATAAGCTGAATGAAATGTTGGCTTTTACTGAAGTCCGTAGCACTTACTAGCTGAGTTTACTAGGACAGATTTTTTTGTGTTCATTGTATTCTGTAGTCAGAATTCATAGCTATGTATACTAAAAGTGTATAATATGTTGTAATCTCACTATGCATTTTCAAGGTAATCATTATTCTTAACAGACTTTATGGCCAAAGACAATACTCCAATTGTTTACTCTGAAAATATCTCAGAAATGGTTCAGTCATAATTAATTCTGCCTTAGGGCAGAAGGATGGACTAGATCTATATGAGTAAATTCATGGCTCTCAGACCTTGCTGGTCTCTTTAACAGGAGATGATGGCCTCATTGCATATAAAGAATTGCACTTACAAAAGCAAAACAAAACCTCATACAAACACATTTTCATGGGAGTTATTGCTCTCTACAACTACCTGAAAGGAGGTTGTAGAGAGGAGGGTGCTGGCCTCTTCTCCCAAGTGACAGGGGACAGGACACGAGGAAATGGCCTCAAGCTCTGCCAGGGGAGGTTTAGGCTGGACATTAGGAAAACATTTTTCACAGAAAGGGTCATTAGGCACTGGAACAGGCTGCTCAGGGATGTGGTTGAGTCACGTTCCCTGGAGGTGTTTAAGGGATGGGTGGATGAAGTGCTGAGGGACATGGTTTAGTGCTTGATAGGAATGGTTGTACTCGATGATTCAGTGGGTCTCTTCCAACCTGGTTATTCTATGATTTTATGTGTCATTGACTTTTGACAGGCAACGTCAGGAATTAGGTCATATTAGTATAATTTTTCTCATTAATATTTTAAATGAAGATGGTACCAATGGTAATATTTTAACTTAGCACAACTTCTTTAGCCTAAATCCTCATTATTGATCATGTACTCTCCCAACAAAAAAAACCCCAAACAAATAACCAAACAACATTTTCCATAGATTCCCCCCCCCCCCAAAAGTACTATGTGGTCCTTGGATTTTAAAAAAGGTTTGTAAGTAGTACAGTAGGTGACCTCTCTATTTCTTCTCATCCTTCCCAATAAATGTGAAAAAAAATAGGAAAGCTCTGAACATATCAAGTGCAAGTAGATTATACAAAGAACGTAGCTTTGAGCCGTAGAATGAAAAACTAGAACTTGGTAGCCAGGTGCTTATATAACATCAGATATTTCATATCAAAGTATGCCTGTTGAGAATCTGATATCAGAATTCTTGGGTTCCAGCTAAGGTGCTGTTTTGTGAGTAACTCCAGCTAAAGCAGTTACTATCTTTGTTTGTTGCTTGATATAGACCTAAGAATGTGCCTAGCAGTGCTGCACAGTGTCTTAGCAGTGCAGAAAGACTGTGTTCTCCCAAGTAAGTGAAGCTGCTTTATTATACTATACTATATGTATAAAATAATAATGATAAAAACACTTAATGCAAAAGCAGCAGTCAGGTTTTTGTAGAGCCTCCCTGTTGAGGTAATAAAATTTACATCAAACTGTCAAATCAAGAAATAACACCTTCCTTGATCACAGTTTAATAGAACACATTGAGAAAGTTCATGGAAGTGGAATAGCCATCATTTCCAATGCACCAATATTATTCTTACAATTACCTGAGCACCTAAATTCTGTAAGTACACTTTTTTTTTTTGTAAGATGCTGGTAGTAAATTTACAGTTGAAGATGGATTTAGATAGTATTCTTTGTTCCTACATTTTACTTGTTATGTTAGATGTTATGTGCTGTTCCATGAATTTTCAGTAAACTGTTGACATGGAAAAACAGGACTACAGGAATGTTTTATGGTTTTACTACAGCAAAAGAAGCTATATTCCAACATTTAGGAAAATATGAATTGCAGTGATGAGGTGACATTTATGAAAAGGAAAAGCAAGAACTAAAAACCTTCTAACAAGACTGATTAAAATCTTGCATTACATTTTTTTCCCAGTATACAAAATCAGCAGGGAAAGTTTAATCTCTTTGTAGCAACAGCGGCAGTGAAATCTGTTGCTACACTGAAATGGCAATTGCAAAGGAATTAAGCCTTGTGGATTAAAATATTGCAAATCATGGTTTTGGTCTTTTTTTCAGTGAACTGAATAGATGCACTCAAATACATTTATAATAAATAAACAAAGAAAAAAAATCCTACCATCTGTCTATAAAAGCAGAATTTAACCATACAGTCTTATGTGGAATTTAAAATTAAGCTTTTACAATGTACTATAAAAGATTTATATTTGACTGACTTCATCATTACCAAATTCTGTTTTAGGATTTTCACTGCAAATAATTTCCTTGTTATGTTTCTATTGCCTCTAATAATCTGATGCGGAAAAATAAGTGACCTGCTTCAGTCTAATATTATATCCATGTTTGGGTCCATTATCAAATAAATGAAATACATAATCTTGAATGAAAAATTTACAACATTTTATCTGCAAGATCTTAATATCCTCTCCGATTGTCACTTGGATAATATTCCTACCAAATTCATTCTTAAATTTTTATTTCTTTTTCCACTCCTAGCACTTTTAGACTTGAAGTCATGGACTTACCTGTTTTTAGCGCTGCACTCGGGTGTGATGTATATAACCTTACAAAGCATTACAGCTAAAGGCAGAAGCAAACTGTCCAGGGAGTAGAAAAGTGTTAATGCTTAGATTAGAAGTCAAAATGACGGCATTGTTATTCCAAACAGAAATTGCCTCATTCCCTTGTCCCTTGCCGTCTCTTTCCAGTCACAGGATCACCTGTCTGTCATATCAGTTCTTGTGCCAGTTGAATTGCATGGTACAACCATTAATATCGCTAGCTCAGCAATAAAATGCACACTTTTATTGATTTTATATTCTGGCATTTTAGTGAATAGAACATTCTTTGCCGTGTAGTTTGGTGATTGCTAAAGCAGATGTAAAGCGAGTGATGGGTCTGGTTGAGGAGACTTGGTAGAGATTTGGACTGCACCTTTTTGATGATGATGAGATGTTAACTTTGCTAAACTTGTAACTTGAAATTGCCTTTTTGTAGCTTTTGTATCACTGGTACACTTTAAGTCTAAAATCTAGAAATGCATACCTAGGAATATATATATTAAATTTCCCTAATTTCATTCAAAGATTTGAAAGAATATAGTATTGTGTATGAGTCTGGAAAACTGCATGTTCACTTCTAGTCCTCTGATTCAATGATTGGAGAAAATAGCGAGTCCTGGACACGTTCTAATCAGGGACTGATAAGTCTTTGCTTAATTGAGCATCAACCATATGGTGCAGTTCAAAGGTCTAAGCAGAAATGTGCTGCTGCTGCTTCAGTTTAAAGCTTTATATTAGTGTGCTTGCTGTGGGAGAAACCATATTTCTTTTCCTGCCACTTTCTCTTCATGTGTCAACTTAGTACTTAAAAACAAGTAGTCCAGATACCTGAAAGAAATACTAGCTTCAGCAAGCTTCTCAAAATCATCTGTAATGATGCCAATTAAGAGATCTAACAAGTATACACTAATGATATTCTCCAAAAGATACCAAGTAGTAATCATAATGATTTTTAAATAGTTGTATTATCTAGAATATTTTGGTTTTCTTGGAACTACATGCCTACCTTTGTGGAAGTAATGTTGTAAATTGATGTGAAAGTGGTAGCTTCGTGCCAAAATGGCATTCATTATTCATAGGGATATTATGTGGAGATTATGTTTTCTGCAGCAATATATTATAGCACTTTACTGAAGTTATTCATACACCTTTGATAAAAGTGCAGTAAAGTACCATGAATTAACCATTGAGGCTAAACTAAGTAACATTTATTCCCTTTTTTTTCCTGGCTGCATTTAGTTTTTTGCTAGGAAATTAATTCCACTCATGCTTAATAAGATGCATTAGCTAGAACTAAGTGTGCTATTCAAATCTCATTGAAACAGACTTTTTGGAATTTATTCCTTTTCCTATTAACTGATAATTTTCAGGTACAAACATTCACCTTACAGAATACCCACCTGGCAGAAATCTGGTCACATACTAACCAGATCACTTACATAGCCTAACTCACACCATCAAAAGTCCCCAGTATCTGTTGTCAGGTAATGGCTTTTTTGTCCCCTGAACACGAGCCCTTAGGGTGAGATAAATTTTTGCATGTCTAGACTCCTGTCTGTCATTGCAGGATTATTTTTTGTAGAATAATGATAGCACTTCATGCAATCTTGCTTCCATAGTTATGATCTGTACAGCACATTCAGACTTCACTAGAAAACAGGAGTAGCATTCCATACAAGATACTAGGCGGTGGAGAATAGATCCTACAGGTTGCAAGGGCATGATGACACAAATCCATTAGCAGGCAAAATCTCACCATAAAAATCTGGATACCTGTCATTGTGTAGGACCTGGGCTGTGTCGTTATATCTGTACTTTCTGCCTGTCAATGTGTCAATCCAAGTTCTGTAATACATGGTTCAGTGCTTTGCTTCAGAGATTAGAAAGTGGGTCTTTGCTACAAAGAAAGTTTGGATAAATGGAGTGTGAGTGAAGTTTATAAAGCTGCCCTGTAAAACAACTGTTGTAGTAAAACATAACTGAGGCTTTCAATTATCAACCAAAACCAACAGAGGGGCGTTGATGTGGCAAGAAAGATACACACCAAAAATTCAACTGTAGAATAAAGAAGACAGACGGTGTTTTAGATTTTGTGTAAAGCAAAGTAGGCGAAGCTACAAATGTAGAATAGTGTGCTGCCTACCTCAGCTTATTAATGTTGCTATAAAAACAGAGCCACGTTTGTCAGTGAAAGAAGCACTTGTGTGCAGTTCTGGTACTTCTGCAATAATCACGATGCTGTAGTTTGGATTTCTGCTCTGAAATCACATACCAGCCCAAAATCTTTTTAAGGCTAATACAGTGAGATGAACTTAGATGAAACCTGACAGGCATTCCTGATCCAAATGTGCCAGGATAAGAGGGACTTTGATCTGTTCAAACTGCACTATGGATATCCTTGCAGTGTGTCATCTGCATATCAGGATATTTAAAACAGTAGACACCAGTAGAAATATATTTTCTCCATGCTTCAGTTTTTGGAGAGCTTGTGCAGCTGTACTCTGGACTGGACTTACTCTAACTATTTTTTCTTACCTTTGATTTTTTAATGTTTGCCTCAAGTCAACCCGTTCTTGTCTCTGCTCTTCCAAAGCAGCTACAGAAATTCATTTAGTCTCCAGCGTGCTGATTACACAGACAGGAATTACTGTGTATTCAGCAGTGCAGCAGTGTACGCTCCTGCTCTATCACAGGCAGGTAGTGATTTGTGTACAGGGCTCTGCTGTTCGCTATACTGTTGATCACCTTCGAGTTCTAGTTTGGGCCTTACCTCCTACACTCTCTACTGTATTTTTATTTGCTCCATAAAGCCAAACATTTGTTGGTTCTTTGTCAGTGTGAAGATTTGTAATATTGTGAGACCGCCCCTTGAATCCTGTGTTCAGTTCTGGGCCCCTCACCCCAAGAAGGATGTTGAGGCTCTGGAGCGAGTCCAGAGAAGAGCAATGAAGCTGGTGAAGGGGCTGCAGAACAGGCCTTATGAGGAGCAGCTGAGAGAGCTGGGGGTGTTTAGCCTGGAGAAGAGGAGGCTGAGAGGAGACCTCATTGCTCTCTACAACTACCTGAAGGGAGGTTGTGGAGAGGAGGGAGCTGGCCTCTTCTCCCAAGTGACAGTGGACAGGACGAGAGGGAATGGCCTCAAGCGCTGCCACGGGAGATTCAGGAAAAAATTCTTCACGGAAAGGGTCGTTAGGCATTGGAACGGGCTGCCCAGGTTGGTGATTGACTCGCCTTCCCTGAAGGTGTTTAAGGTGAGGGTGGATGAGGTGCTTAGGGGCATGGTTTAGAGACTGGTGGGAATGGTTGGACTTGACGATCCGGTGGGTCTCTTCCAACCTAGTGATTCTATGATTCTATGATTGTTGCTTCCTCCAATGTTCTTCACTGCTATAGTTTCTTCTGTATATGTCACAACTCTTCTCCTGAACAGTTTTAAAATTCGGAATGGGATTGTTTTTCACAGATAGATACAATATTTCATCTGTTGGTTGAAGTGCATGTTTAAATATGTCCCTCTTCAGCTAAGCAGTTAAGTTTGTGTTTGAATTTAAGTGCACGCTTAAAGCACAAGCACTTTGTGGCAGGTTAATACGCCTCATTGTGGCTTTAGTCTGGAGCCTTTATTTTTATGTGTTACTCAGCTGAGGTCCCCATTCTCGGTCAATTTGCTTGCTACGCCACCATATCAACAGGTCTGGGTATTTAGAATCTATAAGCCTCAAAAATCCAAGTTTTTATTTGCTTATTTTTTTTGTTGCAATACATAAAAACAGGTGTCGGAAACCTGAGTAATAATTCTGAGTTTTGCAAACTTTTTGTATTACAAGACAGAGGAACATGATAACAAATTTTTGTTTGTTTTGTTTATGTAGACTTTCTAAGAGAGAGGTACACCTACAGGCATCTTTCTATTCCTGTGGTTATCTTCTGAATGTTTGTTTTATGAAAAAAGTCTTGACTCATACAGTAGAGCTGCCCAGTGGCCTACTGTTAAGATAATATATACTAGAAATGGATAGGCTGCAATGTTTTAGGGTGGCCAGATAGTTTGCATTATATTAAAAATAATAGAATACGTTAGATTTATATTCTTGTACAACGTATGTTGCCATTGTTAGGAACTAATAGTGCGCCACCGCTGTCTTTCCACACCATTCCAAGGTAAAAAATGCCAGGTAAAAATTAACATTGAAGTTGTACAGCACCTTGCAGTCAGAACAAGGTAAAAATATCAAAATGCAAGCTGTTCCTTTTGCTTTGAGCCTCAACAAGGGGTGAGATTATCATCACAGGTGTTGGGATTTTTCAGTTATCTTTGTAATGGTACTGGATATGGTTGGGTTGACACTTCCACTCAAAAAACTGACCGAACACCGGCTTTAAGGTCACTGCCATTTGTACATTATGAAGTCACTGAAAGAAAATCTTTTCTGTGTGAAATTGGCAAAGAGTTGTGCAAGATAAAGCCCTAGTAATTTTCACCACTCTGATTTGTATTCTTATCAAATAACAGTCTCAGTATCTGTACTTTAGATTACTCTGGGTTCTTAAATATAAACATATAGTCCTTTCATAAACATTAGAGGATATAGCGGGTAAGAAAGCTATTGTGAATGGAAATTATGTCAAGTATCTATTTTGAAGGGGACTTTAAGAAGGTTTAGCTGGATTAGGCACAGGCAAAAAGCTTCTTTGTTGATTCTTCAGGCTTTCAGAGTGGCTTTATTTTTTGGGCATTAATGTTTATTTCTTCTGTGGAGGATAAATGTGGCTCAAGTCTTTGACAGTTTTTCCTTAGTTCATGCTAAGTTGAGTTTCCATCTCTCATGAAGCCCGTTAGTGAAATGTATATTTTATCCAGTTTGACAAAGTGCAGTGAAGCACAAGCGTCTCCTGAAGAGAAGCTTCCACTTACCATGAGATTTATGTTATTTCTGCCACAGCTGCAGGGGCATTTTCCAGCTCTGCTAATTCCACATTCAATCTTATGTAGGATGCAGGAGGAATTAATGTCACTAGGGTAACCTGCTGCCTGGTCGCCAAAGAAATTACTGCTTTCTTTGAATAATTTAATGAAAATTCATTGCTAATATAGCTCGTGCACTTAATATCTGCTCTATGTACTTAAAAATGCATTTCTATATTACTTGTTGTTATTGTGGTCAGACACTTAAAGAGACTATTTGAGGATTTTAGTCAAATTATTGACCAAATGTGTAATTCAAGTCACCATTGTTATTGCCTAGAGAGGTGTAAACAAATGTAAAGAGGAGCACCAGACAAATGCTCCAGGTAGTGATATTAGTGACGTGGCAGTTCTGTGCCACCTGCCTGAGCATTTCTGCTCTTCCTTCACTGGGGAAAACCAGGAATTGTTCCACCACTGTCAGTACAGATCTTTAAATTCTCCAGAGTTCTAATACAGATTTCTGATCCTCTTTGCAGCCTCACTAATGTCTTGATACCCTCACAATCTTTATATCCTTTCTCTTCTCAGACTGTTTCCCCACAAATACCTTCTACTTGCTTCAGCAAGAGTAGTCCAAAAGAATAATCATAGAATCATAGAACAGTTTGAGTTGGAAGGGACCTTAAAGATCATCTAGTTCCAAATCCCTGTGATGGGCAGGGATACGTCCCACTAGACCAGGCTGCCCAAGGCCCCATCCAGCCTGGCCTTGAATGCCTCCTTTGATTTTCTTCAGTCATGGAAGTTTCCTTCTTTTACAAAAGCATGATTCATTGATACTGTACCATACTGCCTCAAAACACCCTACGCATACTGCGGACTTTCTCTGCAGATTTGACTGACATGTTTATGAGTCAAAGAGCAAGACCGTGAAAGTGTGTTTTACCAGTGACATTTCAGCATGACTTTGGATGCAGTGTATATGGATCTAATCCTATATTACTTGCCTAAGGGTACAGCTCTAAAACGAGATCTCTGCAAGTACCAAGAGAAATGGACAATCACATTTATCATCATAACTTTAACCCCAATGATCCTTATGCATGTTTCAGCAACTACCTGGAAGCATTAGGAACTGCAGCAGATTTAATTTCTGTACCCAAAACCTATTTCTATAATTTCCGAAGATGTTATTGGTAGGAGATTGCTATGGTATTTGCAATTAATATACTTCTCATTAATGGTTTAATTTTTTCTAAATCAAAACCTTGTGTGTTTATTTAGTTTATGTATTAACGTTCCTCTAGGTCCAAGACCAGAAGGCTACCTCAGGTAAGCACTCAGAGATATCCATGGGAGTTCTGCCAGATTAGGGTCTACAGATCCAAGCTCTGGCCAGATCAGCCCAGATGGCCTGGTGCAATGAGTCTCTGCTCTGTACACCAGGAGGGTGAAGAGCTGTTGCGAAGCTCCTTGCTCTCTGGCTGGATAAATGCCTGCCCTGGCACCAGAGAGCACCAGATGGTGGCAGCTCCCGAGGGCCCAGGGACCAGCTGTGGGCGGCTGGATCAGCAACCCCAGGTTGCCTTCCTGCACTGTGCCCTCCCCTCTCTCTGCTCATATTGCAGGGGCGTGTGGCCCCCCACGGGATGGGCAACTCCACAGTAACCCAGGGACTCCTTGATATCACAAAAATCCCCAGCTGGGGAGCTGCAGATGGTTTTCACTCTCATTAAGTCTTTTGTGCAGAATAAAGGAGGCAGGCCAGGCCAGAGATTACATCCTTCAAATTCTGGCACCTAGGGTGATTCTTTCAATTAATACTTTCACCGTTGCACAGTAATCTGTCCAGAAGTCATGTGCAACATTACATTTCCATCCCATGTGAATGTTCTAGTTGATTCTTTTAGCCTTTTTTCACGTTTGGCTTTCTAATGGTCATGGCAAAGAATCACTTATTTTGGGTATTCAGCTTGGCCCGTTGTCTTGCAGATAACTGAATTGCTGGGGAAATACGAAATCTTCATATAATAGAGAGTAGCATTTCTTGCCTTTTAACACTTCTAGTTGCTGTACAGGAAAGCTGCTCTCTCAAAGGGTACTGCTCTTCACGCACTATGCCGCTGATCACATGGTGCCTGATGATGACCTTCCATAATGATTCATCAAATCCTTCTTTGTTTGTTTTAAACAAACACCAAAAAGAAGAGCAGGGAGATGGGAAGTACCAGAATATCGCGCTTTTTTTCTTTTTCTTTTTGCTGCTTGCTGAAAAGTTATATTTTGCTTTTTGTCTCCTGTCTCTTAAGTATTTGTGTGGGAATTAAGTAATACTGCCAGGCAAAAGGTATATTGCTTTTTAATATTACTGTCTAGTGAACATTACATTAAATATTACATTGCATTGACTATGTGCCCTCTTTTGTTGTTGCCAATGTCCAAAGTTAGAGCAGCTGAAAATCCCTTTTATAGAAACTGCACCCTTATGCCAGTATGTCATAGGTTCTCATCATCTACAGAACTCAAAGAGTATTAATCAGAAAATTTCAAATTCCAATTTATTTTTATGATAAAAGATTTTTTACAATTTATAGCATTTTGCACTTTATTTTTTTACCAAATAATTTCTGAGTATGACTGAATATTGTTTTTTCTCTAGTGAAACCTTTTCCAAGAACAAATAACAAAAACATTCTTTGGAAGTTTTAGTATTCTAGTAGAACTTAATCTATTTTTAGGTCCTAGGTCCCAGGTGAGAGTATTATGATTTTTCCAACTTTCACCCAATAATAGCTTTGCCTCAGATACATTTTAACATAATTTAAAAAAGATACCTAATACTTCTGGGTCCTGAAAGGTGCTGCTGTGTGCTGTGCACTGCACAACCCTATATATATATATATATATAAAACTATAATATAGTTACTAGAAGGCAGTAGGAACACATACCTGGGCAAAGCTGATTTTGTATGAGTTTATGTCATGGCGGTTTCTTTTGTACTAACTTTTCAGCAAAGGAGAGAAGAGACGGATCTAGGTAGAGGAGGGAAAGCAACAGAGTTGGAAAGAGGAGAAAAGACAGCTGTTTGCTCCAGAAAAGCAGGCTGGTTTTCTCTATTTTTGAGTCTGTTGAAGGTTAACTACCCATTGCCTCAGTGCACAGCTCCAGAAAGTTAGCCTGTTCCTTATTAGCATAGTGTCTGTAGGCGTGTAAGCATCCATGCAGACAGAAGCAGCAACTCCTCTACAAAATATGTTTATTTTTTAGTGTGCACCAATTCTATTCAATTACAGCCAGAGGTACATCTGAGGAAAAGAGAAAAGAATCCTAAATCATGCCAAAGGCACAGGAACTGTTAGCGAAGAGCTGTTCATGTAGCATCACATATAATGTGGTTACATCAGAAATATAAACACAGAAATCAACGTGTTTATAATTATTGGAAAGCAGTAGTGATGAATTTCTACAAATACTTTATATTCTACTGTTGTTGTGATCACTGCCATTCACGTTTGGAGGGAAGTTGAGGGGATTTAAAGATTCATATGGATTAACATTTTTGCTCAGTGAAATAGGTCTTCTCTAGCAAGGGCACAAGAACATTCTCAGAAACTCCAAGGAGAGAAACATGAAAACCCAGCGTAGGATTTATGTAGTTTTTTCATTTGACAGATGAGAAGTCCTAACTTAAAGACAGGCTGTACTCATATCACACTGTCAAAGGGCTTTTACAGCTTGAGAATCCACTGAGAATAATTCATTAGCTAACGGTGTTCATCTTCTCAGTTTCTCATCTTATCATCATAACAATATCATGATCACCAAAACCAAAGCACAAATAATTATAAATGTTCTGAAATTCTTGGGAGCATACTTCCACTTCATCTTCTTTTAGAAAGAAGGACAGGCATTACATTATCTATGCCAAGTCCAAGTACCATTGAAGAGAGAAACATGTCTAAGAAAGCCCATATTGCCACTAACCTGTATGTGGTCATCCATAATGTAAACCCAGATTTATCACAATGATGCATCACAGTAGTACTCTCTTAAGTATAAGGAGTTGTAAAGTTTGTATAAGACTAATCAGTGGCATCCATATCATTTGCACCCTGTGTTTAAACTACATCATAAATGCCAATACACGTGCAGCTCACAGAAAAGAACCTAACCGAAGTTGTAAAGCTTCACATAGATGGAAGAGTCTCAATGGCTTTCGTAGCTTGACCTACTTTGGAATACAGCCACATATGCTCGTGTCTGGAGCAGTTTGTCTGGTAGTGTACAGAAGGGATGAACCTCAAATTCCCTCCTTCTATTAAAGCTCAAGACAAAAGTGCCATGGGTTTATACACAGAGAGGATTTCAAGCCCAGGGATTTGAGCTTATACTAGAAGCTGTGCAAGTTTTACTTTGTATTTTGATGTACATTGATTGAACACAGTTGTCAGGTGGTTATTCTGAAGAAACAGTGTCCACAGAAACTAATTTGTTGCCCATGTGCTGGTAGATAGATAAAATTTAGAAAACAGATGCAGTATACAAAGTTGTCAGGATCAATGTGTTGCTTGCTTGTGGGAAGATTTTGCCTTCATGGGAAAAGAAAACAAAGTGCGAAGTATTGTCTGATAGCAATAACGAGGACCTGGATTGTGTAAGAGTAAGTCCAGTGTGTCCATTTTTTCTGTCACTGCTGTTATCTTGTTTTTGTTGGGCGGTGATTCTGCACTATTCACATCACTAGTCCTCTGACACCTACTCTATTTTCTGTTTTCATTTCATTTGCATATTTTTGTAATCACATTTTCCTATGGAAACATCCCTGAAATCACTGTGATGGTAAAACTGCCAGGAAATAGGACACGTAGAGCCAATCGCATCCAGCTGCTTTGGGAAGGGGAGGAGAATCAGCACGTTTCATAGAATGGTTTGGGTTGGAAAGGACCTTAAAGATCACCCAGTTCCAATCCCCTGCCCTGGCAGGGACACCTCCCCCTGGATCAGGCTGCCCAAGGCCCATCCAACCTGGCCTTGAACACCTCCAGAGATGGGGCAGCCACAGCTTCCCTGGGCAACCCTTTGCAATACCTCACCACTCTCATAGGGGAGAATATCTTCCTAATGTCCCATCTGAATCTGCCCCTCTCCAGTTTATACCCATTCCCTCTACTTGTATCACTACAAGTCTTTCTAAACAGTCGCCCACCAGCTCTTTTGTAGCCCCTTCAGGTGCTGGAAGGTGGCTATAAGATCTCCTCAGAGCCTTCTCTTCTCCAGGCTGAACAAGCCCAACGCTCTCAGCCTGTCCCCATACAGAAGGTGCTCCAGCGCTTGGATCATCCTTGGAGCCCTCCTCTGGACCCGTTCCAACAGCTCCAGATCCTTCTTATGCTGGGGATTCTAGAACTGGACACAGTACTCCAGGTGAGGTCTCACAAGAGAGGAATTGAAGGGCAGAATCCCCTCCCTTGCCCCGCTGGCCACGCTTCTTTTGACCCAGCCCAGGATACGTTTGGCCTTCTGGGCTGCGAGCGCATATTGCGGGCTCATGTCTAGCTTCTCAGCGACCCGCACCCCGAAGCCCTTCTCCGCAGGCTGCTCTCCATCGCCCCCGGTCCCGCGCTGACCCCGGCGGTGGCCCCGGCCCGGGCAGGACCTCGCCCTCGGCCGGCGGAGGCGATCGGGGCCGCAGCAGCTGGAGCATCGCACAGGACGCTTCGGGGCACTGAAGCTCGTCCGCCCCCACCCCGCCCGCCACGGGCAGGGACGCTACACGCTCCTGGACGGCGAGGACGCCCCCGGGCTGCCCGCGGTCCGTGCGGGCGCGGCTCCTCCGCCCCGACCCCGGCGGGGAGCGCTCCCCCCGCCCGCGCGGGGGGCCGAGCGGCTTTGTTCGCGGTCTCGGCTCCCGCTCCCGCCGCCGGCTGCGGGGAGGCTGCGGGGGGCGCGGCCGCGGAGCTGAGGCTGCGCTGGGGGCGGGGGGCGGCGCGGGCGCCCCTGCGCGGGGAGGCGCGCGCCCCGCCGTGGGCGCCGAGGGGCCGCCGGCTGCCGCAAGGACGCGGTGACTCCGGCTCCGCAGCGCGGGAGCCGCCCTCCCTCCCTCCCTCCCTCCCTCCGCCGCGGAGCTCCGCGGAGCCGCCCTCCCGCCTTCCCTCCTCCTCCTCTTCCTCCGCCGCGGAGCCGCCGCGCGCGCGCCGCTGCCAGGTGAGTGGGCGCCGCGGGGACCCCGCGGGCTGCGCCGCGGCCGCTCCGGGGCCGTCTCCTTCCGCCCCGCGGATCCCCCGCGCTGATCGCTCTCCGGGGCGGAGGCGGCGGAGCCGGGGCGCGTCGCTTTCAAAGCGGTTCGCCCTGTGCTTCTTTTCCCACGTACGGGCTCGTAATCGCCTTCTCACCGCTCTCTCGGCTCCTTCTTGCTGTGGAAGGCTCTTCTCTCTTTTTTTTTTTTTCATCCCCCCTAGTGCGCTTGTTTTTTTTTTTCCTTGCAGCCTTTTCTGTCACCGTGCGGCAATTTAAAAAAAAAATAAGTTCTTTTTTTGGGCCGTATGATGTCAAAATACAGGGAGTGTGGTGAATGGAGACAGTAATAGTTACATAATTTGTTACAGAACCATAGAATGGTTTGTGTCGGAAGGGTGTATTGGGTGGGGAGAGGGTGTTTATGACGCGTTTTTAAAATTACTGTTTTCTGGGGTGCTGGGCGAGGGGTCTTCGTGCTGCGCTGGGATCTCTGGGAGCGATTCTTCCCTGACTCCCAGCAGGGGCCTCACCTTGCTTCCCTTCAGAAATGTCCAGGGCTGCTTCCTCTGTGCTCGGAGGCTATTTTGTAGATTTTTTTTCTTCTTCCCCCAGCAATTACATTGTTTTTTTTACTGTTTTTTTTTAACTATAATCTAAATAATTATAAATATTTCATAGAATCATAGAATAGTTTGGGTTGGAAGGGACGTTCAAGATCATTCAGTTCTAACCCCCCTGCCCTGGGCAGGGACACCTCCCACCAGCCCAGGCTGCCCAAGCCCCGTCCAACCTGGCCTTGAGCACCTCCAGGGATGGGGCAGCCACAGCTTCCCTGGGAAACCTCGGCCAGGGCCTCATCACCCTCAGAGTGAAGGAATTCTAGTCTAAATCTTCCCCTCTCCAGTTTATACTCACTGCCCCTAGTCCTCTCACCACGTACCTTTTTAAACAGTCCCTCCCCAGCTTTCTTGTAGGCCCCCTTTATTTCCATAGTGGTTATTCCACAGCTCCAAGGAATAGAAAGAAATCTGTGTTGTGGATTAAAAAAACCCCAAACTTCTTATGTGTAGGTGAGCCATTTGTCCAGTTCTTAGAATTTGGGAAAATATTCCTTGTGATATGATTGCGCGTGGTTGCATCGTAGGGCCATGAGGTGCTCTGTCATTATGAGCATACGAAACAACCAAACCTAATGCTGCTTTTCAGTCATCGTTGCTGTTCAGGCTCTACATTTCCAAAAATGTGGATGGTTTTATGTCAGCTGGATGTTAGACGCTAGTCCACTTGTGCGTTTCTGTCTTTTTATCTGTATTTATATATTTGGCTGGAATTTAAACATATCTCTAGAAAATGAGTTCCTGAGGTTGCATGCACCTCGCGTGGTTGACTGGAGACCGTTTTTAAAGTTATGCTTGGTAATAGTGTAACTTCACAGAATTGTGGTTGAGAAGCCTTCCTTCCATTCCTCTGTCTTCAGGAACAGCCTTTTGGTGATGCTGGTGCTGATTTGTGGCCTGCCTTTCAGTTTTGTTGGTGCTATGGGAATAGGTTTGGTTTTGAGTATTTGTCAGTCTCCACAAAGACCCTCTGCCTTCCTTAAAGACCTATTTACTGTTTTGCTATTTATTTTTTAAAGTCAATTTAGCTAATGAGCATTTGTATTTGTTTTACGCTGCCGGTGCTTTTTCAAACCTGGTAGAATTCACAATGTTGTGGGGTTAAGAAGCCCTGTGATAGTACAGTGGCTGCTAGCCAGAAACAATATACTGTTTGGTCAGATTTCCTGAGAAGAAATGGAATGAATTTTGTGTTATTCCCTTATAAGATTAGGTAGTAATGCCTTACTGGAAAAATGTTCTTCTTTTTTCCCCCTTTATGTGCCAACATTCTTTAAACTGCAGGTAAAGCTCCAATATGTTGCAAAATCAGGGGGCTTTCTGAGTGCAGAAATCAATCTGCAGATTACATTTTTGAATAATTAAATATAATTATTTTTTCCATTTTTTTTAAATCCAGCTTTTCATTTTGCTGTTCTTTTTTTTTCCAAAACCCCTCCTTTAGTCAGATAGAAACAGGATGCTTAGGCTGTTGGATTTACTCCATTGACTAGTGTGTACTGATACAAGGGAGGTGGTGGTGAAACACCTATTGGGGCAATATTACCTAATAATTGAAATTGAGGTGTAAACATGTGCTTAAAATTAAGTAGCATGTTCAGACCCCCTTGTCTGAGACCATATCCAACAATGCTGCCTTTCATAGCATGAGATGCTCTCAGTAACTGAGCCTGATTTTGTTTGATTCTGCTGTCATCATGCATGGCACGGTCGCAGCCTTTGTCTTCACATTGTCCGTTGCTGATCTTATGGTTATATGACAGAGGGGGAGAGACTGGAGTGCAGTTACTCACTCACCAGTAGGAAAAGTAATAATTTTGTTTCCTAACAGATGGAATTGAATGTTTTTTATATAACTCCTCCAGCCTAAAAGGAAGGAAGATGTACTCTTGCAACCTTCTGAGCCTGAATTTTGGCACTTTGAAGCTAATGGCAGTATATGAGGTGTTTATCTAATCATATTGGGGCCCTTTGCAAGATGAGAATGGAATTAACTATTGTTGTTACAAATTGTTTTGATATTTGAGTTTAGTATCTAAGAGAAGTCTAGTGTTTTTTGTTTTGTTTTTTTTTTTTTTTTGCATTGAAATTGGAGTAAACTGTGCGTGGTTTATTCAGACAGTGATAGAGGGCCTCTGGGATATTCTGCTGTGACAACTGGTTTGTGATCAGTTGGAATACGAGAATATGAGCGGTGTTGGAGAAAAGGATGAAAATGCCTGTTTCTCTGGCAATAAGACCAAGAATGATGCTGAAGCTTTGTGTGGCGTGTACACATGTCACAAGGGCACGTCTTCATGGGGTGAGATGCCAAGTAGGGTGTAATGCTAAAATACTGTAGTACTTGTAGAAGAGTTCAAGGAACACCACTGAATTTGTTTTTTTATATTTTTACAGAAATGTAAACATCATTACTTGAGACTTGTGTCTTTTCTTAAAATTGACCGTGTACTTGGTGAAAGTATCACAGCAGTTGCATACTCTCTTCTGAGCATCTTGATGTACCTTCTAGGTAGTCATCTTAGAATAGAGCAGTCACACTGTGAATTCTCATTGGGAATACAAGCCCTGGACTGTTAGTTTGAGATGTAGTCACTTGGGTTACCAGTGTATATGTTCCTGTCATCCCTTCCAACATGCAGGAATCCTATTATTTGTTTTGATAATGCTGGTGTTAGGTTTCCAGCTTCTGCTGACAGGATGTATGAATTTGCATTTCAAGGCAAGTGGCTGGTCATCGCCTTCGTATCTCTCGTTCTTACTTGTGAAGAGCTGCTCCTTCTTCTCATGATACCTGTAGCACTGGGGAGAAAGTTAAAAGCGACTGAGGTTTAATCTGCTTTGGATTTAGGTCCTTACGACTACTGTCTTGATTGTGCCAGTGTTTTATGTTGTGTTGCATTTACAGAGTTTTATGTCACAAGTGTAGTTTTTTATGATTGAGGAGGACTGGTATGCTGATTCCAGCACCTTAATGGACAATACTACTTGCGTTTTGCAACTCATTTAGCAAATATGCTCTGAAGTATGCGGTTAGGAAAAAAATAGATAGTAATTATGTTTGAAAGATAGTTTTGAAAGATGAGAAGAAAATTTTGGAGGAGGATCTTTTCTTTGAAGTGTCATCATTAACTTTTCTATGTGACGCGATTACACCTACATTTGAATTCGAAGGTAAATTTGGAATTGAAATGTTAATCCAGCATTATTTGTCTGGAAGGGACAAACTTAAGGGTTGAAATGGTGCAGTATTTATCCTGAAGAATTGTGGGAGCACCCCAAAGTGGATGATTCATGGACTGTCTGAGCTATTTGCTTTTTGTGGAGCTAAGGAGTCATTGTGTCATTGTGATTAATAGTTTAGGGTTTTGCTCTTTGCATTAGCACTAGAAATGAAAAGAAAAAAATCAAAAGAAAGAATAGGATGTTGAAATTAAAAACCTGATTTGTACTGTTGAGCTGGTGTTTCTTGCTGCTGATGCACAACAGATGATGAACAGGCTGCCCAGGGAGGTAGTTGAGTCGCCTTCCCTGGAGGCGTTTAAGGGATGGGTGGACGAGGCACTGAGGGGCATGGTTTAGTGATTGATAGGAATGGTTGGACTCGATGATCCGATGGGTCTTTTCCAACCTAGTGATTCTATGATTCTGTGATTCTATGAGATGAGCAGACAGACTGGGGAGTTGTGCAGGTAACATTTTGGTTTGGAATTCTTAAGGTGTATTAATTTGTGAAGCTGTATGTACACAGGAATTTCACTTGCGGACTTCTAGTCATAACAGCTTTAATAACATTGTCAGTATGTCTGTATGCCTTGTATTAACCACCAGAGAAAGAGATTGGGTAACAAAATTCAACATTTTGATAATAAGTCCAACTAAATATTACATGGAGGACAGTGAACTGTGTTTTGTTAAGTGCTGTGGTGGCCAGGATCCATTGTCTAGGATCCATTTGAAAAATCAGATGAAAAGTTTCTGTGTTTGACAAATACAATGTCATTAGCTTAAATATTCCCTGAAGGCAAGTATTATATGAGCCCAAAGCACGCAACAGTGAAATTCATTTTCTTCCAGGAATGATCAGCAGCATCTTTTTAAAAAAATAAAGCATTGACTGACCCTTGTCAGGCAGGGTAGCCACAGTAAGAAAGAAGAGTGCCAGGAGTGAATGTGACAGCTGAAGCCACAGCATCTTATAGGGAGTGGAGTAGATCTGCCACAGCCTGCTGGGTATCAGCGACATCTGTGAGGATCCTGCTGAAAGAACGCTCAGAAGTTCACTGGGTGCCCCATATCAAGGATTTCTCTAAACTGTATATCACAGATTCTAAGTACTGGTGAAATAGCAATAAAAATTACAAACCCAGCAACTCCCTTTAGATCCTCATTATCACAAAAAGGGATATGCCTGTCTTTGTGGGCTTCCTTAACTTCAGTCTCTCCAGAGCATGTGGGCTTCATAGTGCAAGGATACAACGTTCCAGCTTCAAAAGGTGTGCTTGTTAAGCTGTGTCCTTCAAGATGCATTTTAAAACCAGCTTGTCTGCATGGTTGATCTCAGTGTTTTTCTGTTAGATTACCAATTTGAATCTGTTTTGAGTTGGTAGTTTGACAAGAGTGATTTTTCCTACTAGAAATAACAGAGAGTAGAGATTTTAAACTTATCTCTTTAAAAAGTAGCTGCAGTTACATAAAAAACTTAATTTATGCCTCTTGATTCATTGCTTTAATAAAAATGTCTACATTGTCTTCATCAACATAAATATTGTTGTCAAGGTGGTGTTAGGTTTTTGTAGGCATGTGTGGCAAAGTATCGGAACTAGAATAAACATCAGTTTTCACAAATGTCTTACCTGGTTTGACTCAAACATTCACCTAATAATCTCTGAGGGTGTAGATATGACGCCACTTCTGTTTAATTTCCTAAAAGGTGTTCTGACTTAAAATGAAGTAACTTCCAGAAAAATATAATTTAGACTTAGCTCACCATTTATAAACACATTCTGTTAACTTGAGTAAGTGTTCCTTATGAACTTGCTCTGAACTTGGGTATGTATGTGTTACGTTGGGCTGTTAAGCATGATAGGTTGGTATTTTTCATTATGAAACTCTTGGTTAATGTAGGGAGAGATGGTAAACACCAGTGTGCTGCTGTGCAGCCGCTGTAAATTGTTATGCTCCTTAAGGTTCCACAGAATGCTAACCATTTCCACTTCTTGCCTTAGTTGGTGTCACGTGTTTAGTTACATTGAAGAGTTCGGGTGTGTTTTTTCCTGATACCAAAGGTGTAGGTTTTTTTTTTGTATTTTTGTAGGAGAGGGAGGGCTTTTTATTTCTCCTTAGGCATTGTGTGAAATGTACTGAGTATTTAAAATTATGGAAGGCTGATTTTTCTAGACTTGATTTGTGTATACCTTTATAATAAATAAGTAAATAAAGTCAGATTGTCAGACTTGACATTCTAGGAGGTGGACTAATTACTGGTTTGAAATTTTACCCTTATTTTCCTTAATTGAGTTTGGGTAGGTGTTTTTTGTTTGTTTACTGCCATGGCACTGGTGGGTGTTATGTTAATTTTGCCTTGTAGTCTTGAAAATACTAAGTTCCAATGAGATCCTGTGTCTTTTAAAAACTGACTCACTGTTTTCGAAGAAGTCTTTGCTTTTATGATAAGTTGTTTCATTTCCTCTTAATGCCAATACTGACTGTGTACAAAGGTGTAGACTTAAGTACTGAATTTCTGCCTGAGGGAGGTTAATAGGTAAAATGCTGTGGCTTAGATACACTACAAAAAGTCTGGTTTTGACTTATATTGAACTTAGGACATAGTTGCCTCATCATAGCAGGATAAATCACTGACTGAAACAATTAACTGCCAATAGTCCGAGAACATGAAGTCAAGAAGTTTTGAAAGCTTGCTTATGGATGCCTTTTTTAAATCTTACTTCTGATTATCTTACTTTGTAAAGAGTTTGAGGTACAATAGATACAAGAAGGATGCTTCAACACCTCTTGGTGTAAGCGCTTTGTAAAGGGGTTAGTCCAGTGTTAGTTTGTGCCGAAGTTAGAATCCAAGGTTTTGCAAAGCAGACTCTCAGGCATTGGATTTTATAAAATAAATAATTTAATAGATATGTACAGCAGCATAGTCAACTCCACGGAGAGATGCTGACATGAACTAAGAAATCCCTGGGAAATTATACCCTTACAGACTGTTTAGCCTCATGCAGTGGTTTGGCCAGTGGTAATATTTGGGTCTGGGGTCTTCTCATTCCTCATTGGATTCCTTTGCTGTCTTTCGGAGCCAGTCTTGCCACTCGTGCTAAGAAAGCTAAGCACAGCTCATACTAAATCACACAATAATAAAACTCTAAGTGGTTTATCTTGTTTAAAATTACTTATTTAGGCTAAACAACGAATCCCTACTAAAGAGGAGAATTGCCTGGTGTGCAGTCCAGCTGCCATCCAGGGAAGATTCGAATGGGGCTCACCAGCAATCTGTCATTGGTAAAAGATCTGAGAGGCGTCCCAGCACGAGGGAGATCATTGCTGTGCAGGCACATTCCTAGCAGGGAGTGCTCAGTGGAGGCTCACTTAGGCTGTTGTGTTTATTGGATAAAAGTGGTTGGCCCATAGTCGGAATTGCACATGGGGCTTTGTATAGTTGTCCATTGTGTTGCTCTGCATCCTCTGAAGCCTGAACCAAACTGCTGGTGGCTTGGTTAAAGGAGAGGTGTGTGAGTGTAGAATGCACCCATCACAAAATGTTTTATTTTTCTTTTTATTTTAATGGGAGAACTACCATGTGTTGGCATGTAAGAAGCCTTTGTTTTAATCTTACGGTTTTTTCTTGTTACTTTAAATTGGTCCTTCCTACATTGCTGGTTTTTTTTAAGTGATATAGTCCATTTTGAATCTATTTGTAGAAGCAAATGTAAGAGTTGGGTTTTGTGCATGTTGCCTTGTCTCCTTTCCAAGGTTTGTGTTGTTGTTGTCGCTATGTGAGTGCTTTTCTTTCCAGTGCTTTGAAAAGAACCACCCAAACAAATGGCTATGGGGGAACAAAACACAAGCATTGACAAACTCAAGGACTCAGTCTGAAAAAATAGAAATGCTTTTCCTCAAGCCTTTCTTCTGTGTAATTTCTTTCTTTTTTTTTTTTTTTTTGGTGAGGCTCAAGTATATAGAAAATTTTCTAACAGATTACTGTGATTTTTAAAGTAAGGATATCCCCGTATTTATCTATAAGACAATGTTGGCCATCTATGTGAAACAAAGACTTCGTTTCCTAAAATATACATAGATTTAATCACATGAAACATTTTAAAACAAAATAGAAATCATCTTCCTAACTACAAATGAGGAGGAGTTCAGTCTTCAAAATGCCTCAGAAATAAGAGAAGCCTGGAACAAGTCATATATCTGAACTTCATTTACAAAGGAAAAACATGTTCTCTTAGTGTCTTACCTGATTGTGTGTCATTTGCAAAACCAAAAAGCAATATTGAAAGAATAAAGGATTTAGCTTTTGACTGAATGTGCTTCATGACTTGTTATGTAGGCTGTAAGTCAGCTGCAAGGAAGCCTTATTTGTGAAATTATTTTGATTCTAATTTACAATGTGAGCATAAATTGATTAATATTTACTCATGGAAGTAGCCCTGTGAAAAATCAACATCATAATAATTTCTTGTTAATTCAGAACTGGTTGTGAAGTCCCTCCCTGCCCCTGCAGTCTTGAAGGCAGCAGGGGGCAGGATGGTTAGAGTCACAGAATCACCAGGTTGGAAGAGACCCACCGGATCATCGAGTCCAACCATTCCCACCTGCACCTTAAACACCTCCAGGGAAGGCACCATTCCTATCTGCCACTAAACCATGTCCCTGAACACCTTGTCTACCTGTCCTTTAATGGATTAGGATCCATTCAGTATCAAATGATCCTGACTGTGTGTCTTCCTGCTGTTGTAAATGGCTTATCCTTTTGTTCCTCCTCTTCAAAATACATTTTAAATGTAAACTTCATTCATTACCTCTTGGGAAACCAGTAATGAAATCTTTTAATTTCAGATTGACAACCTCAGTCCAATGCGTGATGTTGAAGCCTAGAAATTGTCTTCTAAGGGAGGAGAAGTTAAGGGAAGTTTTACATCCTGTGGTGAAAAAGTGAGTCTTCTTAACCGAGTTCTATACTTAGTGGTTTGAATACAGGAAGCTGGTCTTGTGTGTAAGACCGTTGACATTTTTTTTGAATGTTTTGGATCTTACGGAGGTTTACTGAAAAAGGAAGCACTTGTAGGCCTGATTCCAACTAATGTATGTACATGACACTTAATTGGGCTACAGTGATTTACACTTCTTAAATCAGGCCAAGTGCAGTTTAAATTGTTAAGTGGATTAACAGAATGTAATCTCCTTTGATTGGTCTGTCTGCTTGGTTTTTCTCCTCGATCTGTGCAGTGTACTAAGAAACTAGTTTAAAAATTTGGCAGACTGTTTACTACAGAAAAATAGCAGAAGTGTTTCATGATCTGTTCACATTTCCTGTATATGTGGGGAAAAGTTTTCTGGTATGAATATTCTGCTTTTCAAGGTACTATCTGGGTATTGGTCTTATGGCACATGCTCTTTCATCTTTGTAAAACTGCAGATAATTCAATCTAACTGAACTTAACTGAAGACATTTTATCTCATTAAAATGCAAACATAGGTAATCATACTTTTCATTTTTGTAGCTTTTCACTTAAAAGTTCAGTTGTTCTTGTTGTTAGTTACCTGGAATTAAAATACTCCATACATGATCTCTAGAGCATGACTCCTCTGAGCTGCAGTTAGGTGCTATAGCCACATATTCATCTGCAGGTGATATTTTACTTACCTATAGTTTGTATTAAACAGCATGCCTAGAAATCTTACTGAGGTGAACAGAGAATAAACTATTTTATAGTCAGCAGGAACAGAACATTTAAGAGTATCTGTCTCCTTTTTTTTTGGACAGAAATACAGAGTTCATTTAAATGTTTATCCACATGGAATGGACACAAGAAATATAGTTACAAGTGTTTAGAGCAGTGTTACCCTCAGATCATGCAGCAGATAATTTTGTATAGGGATTTGCAGTGGAAAGAATAAATTTGGCTCTGAACCATTCCATACGTGTGCCCTTCTGGCATAATGCAGTTAACAAAGCCCAGGATTAATCCTGAAAGAACTGGGAATAAAATGCTCTTGGTCGTTAAGGATTCAGCTTTCAAATCAGGTCAGTGAAATCTGAACTCCTGCAAATGCTTCCAGACTTCTGGTTTTGAGAGAGCCCTTTAATGACAAGTGATATCTCAATGTGAAAAGCTTCCTCTGGTCCCCCTTATCTTGCTTTCAAAAAGTATGTAATAAGAAAATGGTACTCTAAACAGTGCTTTTGTTCCTTAAATGTGACAACCTCCATTAAATCTGTTAAGGACTTCATTATTGCTTTTCGATTTACACTGTAATATCGATCTTGGTGGTGGTATAAAACCCAAAGACTAGAGCATACATCCTCCTGTTTGCTCTTGGAACTTAAGATAGGAAAGCAATGCATCCTTAAAACACTATCAAGCTTTGTAAGTACTTATTTTAACTTCCTTCCCTGGTCCACGAGACAGACTACTATCCTCTGATAGTAGTCCAAGCTGGTAATGATGATTTAGTAAACAGAAAGACTAAAGCCATCAAGAAAGACTTCAGGGCCATTGGGAAAATGATGGAGGGTTCTGGGGATCAGATAGTATTCTGCTCCATCCCCAGGCTAAAGAGAGAGGAGCAGGAACTCGGGAAGAAGGATTTGATTAATGCCTGGCTCCGAGCCTGGTGTGAGGAAAGGGGCTTTGGCTTCTTTGATCATGGGGTGGCTCACGCACCCCCAAACTCTGCTGCTAAGGTTGGGACACGTGGGTCTCCTAGGGGGGCTAAAGCCCTTGCTAAGAGCTTATCTAAGCTCATAGATCGAGCTTTAAACTAGATGTGAAGGGGGAGGGGATTGAGACCAGGCTAGACAGGAGCGAGCCTGGACGTGGGGTACTGGTGATTCAGAGTGAGTGTGCTGGTTAGGACCACCAGTACATCACCACACAGAGAATGGGGGAGAACACACCTAGGGGTGGTAAGGGAGATACGGGCACTCTGGAGCTAGCTACTCCAGTTACCAGGCAATTGGGAACGAACTCTGTTCCCTCTAAGAGGGCTGATGGCTTGGCAGCTCGGCTGAAGTGCATTTACACCAATGCATGCAGCATGGGTAATAAGAAGGAAGAGCTGGAAGCTGTTGTAGGGCAAGGAGCCTGTGATGTTGTTGCCATCACAGAAACGTGGTGGGATGACTCATATAACTGGAGTGCAGCTATGGTGGGGTACAAACTCTTCAGGAGGGATAGGAAGGGAAAGAGAGGAGGCGGGGTAGCCCTCTTTGTAAGGGAGGACTTGGACACCATTGAGATGGATTGTGGTGATGAGGAGATTGAGTGCCTGTGGGTTGTAATGAGAGGAGCCCATAAGAAGGTAGATTTTGTGATGGGAGTCTGTTACAGGCCACCCAGCCAAGGAGAAGCAGCTGATGAGCTCTTCTATAAACAGCTGGGGTTAGTCTCTAGATCGATGCCTCTCGTTCTCTCTCGGGAGACTTCAATCTTCCTGATATCTGCTGGAAGTACAATAGAGCAGAAAGGAAGCAGTCTAGGAGGTTCCTGGAATGTGTGGAAGACAACTTCCTCACACAGCTGATGAATGAACCAACAAGGTAAGGTGCCCTCCTGGACCTGCTGTTTGTGAACAGAGAAGGCCTTGTGGGGGATGTGGCAGTAGGAGGACACCTAGGACTAAGTGATCATGAGATGATAGGGTTTTCTGTTCTAGGTGAAGTGAAGGGAGTGGTTAGCAGGTCAGTAGCACTTAATTTCCAGAGGGCAGACTTCAGAAGGCTGGTTGGCAAAGTCTCATGGGAGACAGTGCTTAAGGGCAAGGGAGCCCACGAGGGCTGGGAGCTCTTCAGAAAGGAGATCCTAGCGGCTCAGGAGAAAGCCATCCCCATGTTCCGAAAAAAAAGCCGGCAGGGGAAAAAAACAACTTGGTTGAACAGGGAGATCTTGAGTGATATCAAGAAGAAGAGGAATGTTTATGGGCTCTGGAAGAGCGGACAGGCTTCTTGGATGGACTACAGGAGGGAAGTGAGATTGTGTAGAGAAAAAATCAGAAGGGCTAAGGCTCAACTAGAAATCAGATTGGCAAAGTTTGTGAAAGGTAACAAAAAAATCTTTCTATATATAATATAGAAATATATCTATAAATAATAAAAGGAGGACTAGGGAGACCATACAGTCCCTATTGGATGCAGAAGGAACAACAGTAACAGGAGATGAGGAAAAGGCTGAGGTACTTAATGCCTTCTTTGCCTCAGTCTTGAATTGTAAAGAAAGTTGTTCCCTCTGTGTACAAACCCAGGAGCTAGAAGAGCAAAATGAGGCACCCATGGTCCAAGAGGAGGTGGTCAGAGCCCTGCTAGCCTGACTAGACACCCACAAGTCTATGGGGCCGGATGGGACTCACCCAAGGGTATTGAAGGAACTGGTGGATGTGCTGGCCGAGCCCCTTTCCATCATCTTCCAACAGTCCTGGAAGACTGGGGAAGTTCCACTGGACTGGAGGCTGATGTTGTGCCCATCTACAAGAAGGGTCGCAGGGAGGATCCAGGGAACTACAGGCCAATCAGTCTGACCTCAGTGCCAGGGAAAGTCATGGAACAGGTGATCTTGGGTGCTATCATGAAGCACATGCAAGAGAACCGTGTGACCAGGCCCAGTCAACATGGGTTCACAAAAGGCAGGACTTGCCAAACTAACCTGATTGCCTTCTATGACCAAGTGACTTGACTGCTGGACGAGGGAAAGGCTGTGGATGTATCTTCCTGGACTTCAGTAAAGCCTTTGACACAGTTTCTCACAGCATTCTGCTACGGAAACTGTCGGCCTCTGGCCTGGACAGGCACACACTCTCCTGGGTGGAAAACTGGTTGGATGGCCGGGCCCCAAGAGTGGTGGGAAATGGTGTTAAATCCAGCTGGAGGCCAGTGACAAGTGGGGTTCTCCAGGGCTCAGTGCTGGGTCCAGCCCTGTTCAATGTCTTTATCAATGACCTGGATGAAGGCATCGAGTGCTCCCTTAGCAAGTTTATGGATGACACTAAGCTGGGTGGAAGTGTCGATCTGCTGGAGGGTCGAGAGGCTCAGGCTGGACCACTGGGCTGATTCCAATGGCATGAGGTTTAACAAGGCCAAATGGCAGGTTCTTCATTTGGGGCACAACAACTCTCTGCAGTGCTACAGACTAGGAGAAGTCTGGCTGGAAAGCTGCCTGGAGGAGAAGGACCTGGGAGTGTTGGTTGACAACCGACTGAATATGAGCCAGCAGTGTGCCCAGGTGGCCAAGAAGGCCAATGGCATCTTGGCTTGTATCAGAAACGGTGTGACCAGCAGGTCCAAGGAGGTTATTCTCCCTCTGTACTCGTCACTGGTGAGACCGCACCTCGAGTACTGTGTTCATTTCTGGGCCCCTCACCACAAGAAGGATGTTGTGGCTCTGGAGCGAGTCCAGAGAAGAGCAACAAAGCTGGTGAAGGGGCTGGAGAACAGGCCTTGTGAAGAGTGGCTGAGAGAGCTGGGGTTGTTTGGCCTGGAGAAGAAGAGGCTGAGGGGAGACCTCATTGCTCTCTATAATTACATGAAAGGAGGTTGTGGAGAGGAGGGTGCTGGCCTCTTCTCCCAAGTGACAGGGGACAGGACAAGAGGGAAAGGCCTCAAGCTCCGCCAGGGAGGTTCAGGCTGAACATTAGGAAAAAATTTTTCACAGAAAGCGTCATTGGGCCCTGGCAGAGGCTGCCCATGGAGGTGGTTGAGTCACGTCCCCTGGAGGTGTTTAAGGGACGGGTGGATGAGGTGCTTAGGGGCATGGTTTAGTTATTGATAGGAATGGTTGGACTCGATGATCCAGTGGGTCTCTTCCAACCTGGTTATTCTATGATTCTGTGTATCATATCTTCATAGAAATAATGTGCTGTAAAGAGTTAGGCCTGCCTTAGCCTTGAATTCTTGAGTGATACTTCAACATTATGAAACTGATTATTTTAAATTCAACTTGCTTAGCATAAGAGCCCAAATGATTTTTTGTAATGTCAGGCCATAAGATAATTTCTCCCCTAATTATCATTAGTGTGTTTTTAATGTGGCTTTTTAATGATAAAACCGCAGAACTTTAATCAATTCAACTATAGAACAAGAATAATTTATGGTTTAAGAATATATTCTGAAATGTTGCGTACCTGTTATCTTTAAATTATTCTCTTGGTTACATTATTTGAAGTTTTTCTATCTTATCATCCTTTGTGTCTCAAAGCGCTTTCCCTTCTGATTTCCTTCCTTCACCATTTTCTCTCTCTCTCTCTTAGTTTTGTCTTCAGGCATCTCTGCAGTTCATGTCATTCTGTCCCTTCCTAGACCTCCAGTAATTTTGGATTTCTGCAGTTTGCTGCATGCACATTCCTTCTCATGGTCTTGGTAATCTTTTTCTTTCTTGTTCTTTCTGGATTAGAAAGGATCGGCGGCTGGAGGGGAGGTGGAGTTTTATTATCCTTAGGGAAGTTAATAAAACTGTTGTTTAAAAGCATATATTCTAGTTGTTGAGAACAGCTCTGGGCCCCGCCAGGCTGGCCAACCACGGGGCTGGCAAAATGTGAATTGGCAACAAGCTTGTGCTCAAAGTACAGGGGATGTGATGAGGCCTCAGCTACCCTTCCCCCTCTGCTTGGTCTGTAGCAGGTGCCTTGGGTCACTTTTTTATCAGTTGCTGAATCCTACCAGTCCTCTAACTCTTTTTTAAAAGACACTACATCTGAGAGACTGAAGGTTCTTGGATGTCTTCTCCTAGGTGTCGGGAAAGGGTGGCACGTACAAGCTTCTGCTTTCACCTCCAACAACTGGTGCATTTGCAATAAGGAGAGACATTGACTAGGATTTATTATTTTTCTCTTCCTTAATGGAAGAAGAGGAGTGCTGCTGACTTCCAAAATATGCAACAAGGCAAATGGAACATGTAGGGATTGGGATCAATCTGCCAGCTCACTTGCTGCAGGTATGCCTATGTTTTTCTTGTCGGTTAGAGTGCGTTTTACTGTTGTTTATTTGGGGTTTTTTTATGCAACTTAGTCATAAAAGATTAAAATTAGCATACGATTTTTTTTTTTGTTTCTTGAAAAAATTAAAAATGCAGTGCTATGCCCACATGCAGAACACTAATTTTAAATTAAGATGTTTTTAGCAAAATCATAAAATTCCTAGAGCAATTTCTGAGCTGAGAGCAGATTTGTGATATTTTTACAGTATTTTCTGTGTACAGTAATTTTGAAACATCAGTCTAGAAGTGATCAATGATGATGTACTAGGTTTTGAAAAGTAATTTTATTGGAAGCCAGAACTGCAAATAATGAGTAAATATAAGTTACACAGACGTAAGTGTTGCAGAAGTAGTTGTTTCATGCTACTTAGAAGCTCTGAGTTTCCTAAATAATGAAACCCCTTTTTTCTTTCTGTTCAGACAGTGGTGTTTTAAGTTGCATTTCCTCTTGGAACCCCTTGGCACAGGCAATTATATTTGGTTGAATTGCTGGAATAAATAATTCCTCTGGCAATTTTGTACTCCTTTTTGCTTTGTTAGCTTTGAATATTATGATTAGCATCAATGTAGGCTAACTTCCATGCCGTAACTGATACTACTGAAATGTGTTTGTGTCTAAAATTCTGAGTTTTGATCCTTTTGGCTTTCATGTCTCATGATCTTGTTGGAGTCAGTTGCTCACAGCAAAAAATTGAAAAACCAGCTATGTAAGGATTTCCAGTCATTAACTTCTAACAGTGTCCTTTGTTCTTTTGGTCTGCCTGAATTCCTGTGTTGCAGTTTTCTCATTTGAGGGACAAAATTGTATACCGTACTCTTCTAGTTCTGTTGTGCTTGATCAGAATTTAGTATTGTGTGATGCCTCCTGAGCTCCAATGTGTTTTGCCCTGCAAAATATCATATACCAGGTATATAATTTGTAACAAGAATATCAATTACCAAAATTAGAATACCCTTTCTTTTGGAAACTGATGAAGGCAAACAAGCAGTTTCGTGGAACATGAACCACTTTTGCAAGGTGAAAGGCGAAAGTCACAAGTCACAGTTTTGTTGTTAATATTTTGTATAGCTTTATACTTAACACTGTTGCACTACAGTGGTACTCAGTTGCCAAATAACAGCTGGTTTTTACCCTTGCTGACATATTCAGAAGAAAGCTTGGCTCTATGGGAAGAGGAAGAAAAAAATACATGTCAAAATGCAATTAAGTATTTAGCCATAATTATTTTGACTGGAAGGGACACAGAGAAGTGCACAAATTATGTGTTATATGTGTATCTTTCACTAGTTGTACAAAACAGCAGTGCATGACTGTAAAAGTGCAGTGAGGTAGAAAATGGGTTAACCTGTATAAATAAAGTTCATTTTGGTGTGTAGTACAAGATGCAGAAAGTGAAAGGAAGGTGAAACGAAACAAGGAAATGCCAAAATGCTCACAGTGATGCAGTTACTGGGTGAATTTCCTGGTACCATTATCACACACACTGTTTCATTTCTGGTTCGTGTCTTCCCCACTGTCATCAAAATAGGCTGCAAAATATCACATTAACAGTTTTATTAAATCTACCTGCCTGCTGTTTCTGGTGTGGTTACCACTACTATTTCCTTGCTACCATCTTTCTTTTCCATGATTGATCTGTGAGGAAGAAGTGACTCTGGATTGTCTTTACAGATGAAATATGTTCATACTAGTTCAGTCAGTCAGTAGCATTTTTCGGGAAGTCATTGATCTGCATTGGAAGTGTCTGTAAGCATTACTTAAAACCAAACAAACTC
Source organism: Clamator glandarius (assembly GCA_033459285.1). Classification (NCBI taxonomy): domain Eukaryota; kingdom Metazoa; phylum Chordata; class Aves; order Cuculiformes; family Cuculidae; genus Clamator; species Clamator glandarius. Next base: position 2,035,382 of record JAUNZM010000086.1, read on the forward strand.
CAAACAAAATATTTCCACCAAACACAACACAACACCCCCCAGGAGATTAGTTGCATTACATTGCACTGCATTCTGAAGATGGACTTGCTGTGGTTTGATAGAGTAAAATTCCACCTTCTAACAAAGCTTTTCTGCTTTTCATCCTTCCCTTTGAGAGCTGTCAGTGTCCAGCAGAGAGTGGAGATCTCTAGAGCAGCACTCTCCGGGCACACTGGTGGTCATGAAGAACAGGAACAGGGCCTTGATGTGAAACTCATGCAGTACAGGGAGCCTGCTACATGACTCAACTTTGCTTCTCTTTGCTGATGGTGGAGGAGCTGGCTGATGGAGTGGGGGTGGGTTTGCAATATATTTGGGAAGTGGGAAGTATAAAAATAAATAAAATGAATGGGAGGAAGAAAATTTTTGAAATGTAGTTCAACCAAATGGATTGGTTAATGAAAATTAAAGAATAGCTTATAAAAGCATCAAGCTTATAAAAGCATCAAGCTTATTAAAAAGAGTAGCAGTTTAAGCAAAATTTAGTTTAGTGCAAGCCTTAATGAATCTGTAGGTCTTCATTTTTTCCTGTAAATTCTAGGAGCCCAAGCTAGCTTTTAAAAAGAAATATCGTATGTTTTATTGTTTAACTTCTTAGGACATGGAAACTGCCCTTGGTTTGGTAAGTGGATGGACAGTTTGTCAGCTTTTGTGGTTCCGAAAGAGCCTTGGGGGTACTGTTATCTTGAAACTCCTAACAGTAGCAGCCCCCTAAATTACAATGTCTTATCCTATTCTTCCTGTATTTATTAAACAGGAGGGTAACAAGTTTTGTTGTTCTTTTAGCAGTTGAAGAAAATCAGCATCAGAAAAATAAAGACTCTGATAGCTTGTTCTAGTACAGAATTCAAGATACTTTATACAGAAGGCTAAATCACAGGAGTATTTTTTAAATATACTGTCTAAATCTGCAGAAATTTCAGAATGACTAAAGAAGAATGTAGTAGATCTAAACAAAATGTGTTAAAAAGTATGAAATATCTTTAATGAGACTAAGCTGAGTAGATCTTTTTAATCTTATAAAAATCGCCAGTGAGAAGGATATGACAAATACCTGTAGAATGGTAAAATCCAGAGAAACTGAATAGATTGGTGTAAGGTTTTTTTTGAATTGTTTCAGGTAATGTAAAACTTAGGCGGCATCTAGCAAAGCTTTAAGAAAACATAATTAATCTGTGCTTTTCATAAAATATTGTGGGAGCCAAATCCAGATACATTACAGAATCACAGAATCACAGAATGACCAGGTTGGAAGAGACCCACTGGATCGTCGAGTCCAGCCATTCCCACCAATCCCTAAATCATGCTCCTAAGCACCTCATCTACCCTAACCTTAAACACCTCCAGGGACGGTGACTCAACCACCTCCCTGGGCAGACTGTTCCAATGCCTAACCACCCTCTCCGTGAAGAATTTCTTCCTAATCTCAAGTCTAAATCTCCCCTGGCGGAGCTTGAGGCCATTCCCTCTCGTCCTGTTCCCTGTCACTTGGGAGAAGAGGCCAGCTCCCTCCTTTCCACAACCTCCCTTCAGGTAGTTGTAGAGAGTAATAATAATTACAGGACAGTAGAACTGGGAAATGGCTCAGATAAGTGCACAAACATGGTAAGGTTTGAGGGGAATGGGAAGTGGAAGGTGTAGTTTATACTGAGTGAACTGGTAAGACTGTGGGGGAGGAATTAACAGGCTTTTGAACATACAAGTCCTTTTTCAGACTTCAGATAGCAGCACCAATCTTTGACAAAGGGACATTGCAAATAACAGCTCTGAGTTTAACTAGTAAGGTATACTTACTACTGTAAGTTGATCGGGTACCTGAGAGAGAAAGTTCTCAGAGACAGCAGGATCTGTGAAAGGCACCTGCTGTTTCCTTTGCTGGCTTGCAGACTGAGCTTACTAGCAGTTAAAGGGAGAAGGATTTACATAATCCTCCCGCTAGCACATAGTTCCCTCCTTTTCTGTCTTTGCCTGGTTGCTTTGTGCCTATTAATATTTCATAGGACTGCTGTTCAGCTGTTGGCTCTTCCCAGGGCAGGTAACAGGACAGGCAACGCTTGGCTTTTGCTGATGACAGAATATCTTCGTATGGTTTTGGAATTGATATTGTCAGAGTGAGAACATTGAAGGGTACAGGAAATATATGAACTTCATAATCATTTTTACAGTTGCGTGACTGTTAGTGTGTTCTCCTCTGTGCAATTTCAAGAGGATAATTCAATAGCCTGATGTTTTGAAAATTGCCAAGGAAGATAAGCAACAGTTCATGCATACTGGACACTCATGTCTTCTCGCATTAGACATCACACAGTGTCCCACGAGATTAGGGCTACAAGGATATATTGAACTTCAACTACTGGCTGTGCTCAAGGCCAGTCCTTGATGCAAAAGGCAGGGAAAAGGCTAGGGTAAAGCAAGAGGCAGAATTTGATTGGAAATCAGTTGGTTTCCCAAAGCTACCCTTAAAACAGAAAAACTTGTGTTGAGTTCTTTTTATTCTTTTTATGCTTTGCTTTCAGTGTGGTGGCTAAATGATCCTTCCTTTGGAAATACTGTTTTATGTCAATCCATCCAGTAATTTTGTGTAAGGGATGACAGCTGTTAGGGAAGAGCTTCAAATAACTTAATGGCATTTAAGCCCTCTGACAAGTTGCTCTGGCTGCTCTTCCAGAAAACAGTGACTCATCATGACCTGCAGCAGGGTTAAGACATAGGTAGACCCACATTGTGCTGAGTTTTAGTTGAACTAAGACATAAGTTTGGTTTTTTTCTAGTGTTTTCTAGAAAATTAAATACACTTAGTTGTGATTCAGTAAATGTTGTAAGTTTTTGACAAAAATGTCAAGCTTGTTTACATGCTGCTGGATTCTTTATGAGAAGTCTTTAAAATGCTTTATATAGCTCAGTAAGATTAATTGTTTTATGAGGTGTTTCAGAGTAAGGAAAATGTGAGGAAAAACTGTGGGGTTAACAGGCTGAGAATGAAAAATAAGTTGCTACTATGCTTGGTAGGAAAGGTAAGTAGATATAATTTTGCAGCTTTGCACTTGAATTCATGAAGGCTGTTCACTTAAAGCAGTGTTACTACTTATGCAAAAGTTTGCTGTAGATATGGGTGAGAAGTTTTGTTTTATTGCAAATGTTCTTCACTGAAAAAACTTGCTTTGTTTTTTCTTAGAAGAAAAGAAAGCAGTCAGAGGATGCTTCTGGTGATGGTGAGATTTTCTTGTAAATGCATTTTAATTTGTAAGGGCACACACATTGAAGCTTAGCCCATGCAGTTGTGGGGATGTGGTACATACTGCTTAGTCAGCATGGACCAGCGCTCTTGTAAGTGCAAGGACAGTGGGAATGTGGGTCTTGTCAGTAGGGGACTGAGGGGAAGTGGGAAGGAGAAATAGAGTTAAATGACTTCTTTTAATTCAAATTTAATGCCATGACAAATAATTATTAAGTCTGTTGAAGGGTTGCTACATTTGTCATCTTTACTGGCATATTAGCTTTATCTATCTCATCTACAAGAAGGGTCGCAGGGAGGATCCAGGGAACTACAGGCCTGTCAGTCTGACCTTAGTTCCACGGAAAGTCATGGAACAGGTGATCTTGAGTGCTATCGTGAAGCACGTGCATGAGAACCGGGTGATCAGGCCCAGTCAACATGGGTTCACAAAAGGCAGGTCTTGCCAAACAAACCTGATCGCCTTCTATGACCAAGTGACTCGGCTGCTGGATGAGGGAAAGGCTGTGGATGTATCTTTCTGGACCTCAGTAAAGCCTTTGACACAGTTTCTCACAGCATTCTGCTACGGAAACTGTCGGCCTCTGGCCTGGACAGGCGCTCACTCTCCTGGGTGGAAAACTGGTTGGATGGCCGGGCCCCAAGAGTGGTGGGAAATGGTGTTAAATCCAGCTGGAGGCCAGTTACAAGTGGGGTTCCCCAGGGTTCAGTGCTGGGTCCAGTCCTGTTCAATGTCTTTATCAATGACCTGGATGAAGGCATCGAGTGCTCCCTTAGCAAGTTTATGGATGACACTAAGCTGGGTGGAAGTGTGGATCTGCTGGAGGTTAGGGAGGCTGCAAAGGGATCTGAACAGGCTGGACTGCTGGGCCGATTCCAATGGCATGAGGTTTAACAAGGCCAAATGGTGGGTCCTGCTCTTGGGGCACAACAACCCTGTGCAGCTACAGACTAGGAGAAGTCTGGCTGGAAAGCTGCCAGGAGGAGAGGTACCTGGGGGTGTTGGTTGACAGCGACTGAACATGAGCCAGCAGTGGCCCAGGTGGCCAAGAAGGCCAATGGCATCTTGGCTTGGATCAGAAACGGTGTGACCAGCAGGTCCAGGGAGGTTATTCTCCCTCTGTAATCGGCACTGGTGAGACCGCTCCTCGAATCCTGTGTTCAGTTCTGGGCCTCTCACCACAAGAAGGATGTTGAGGCTCTGGAGCGAGTCCAGAGAAGAGCAACGAAGCTGGTGAAGGGGCTGGAGAACAGGCCTTATGAGGAACGACTGAGAGAGCTGGGGTTGTTTGGCCTGGAGAAGAGGAGGCTGAAAGGAGACCTCATTGCTCTCTACAACTACCTAAAAGGAGGTTGTGGAGAGGAGGGAGCTGGCCTCTTCTCCCAAGTTTCAGGGGAGAGGACGAGAGGGAATGGCCTCAAGCTCTGCCAGGGGAGGTTCAGGCTGGACATTAGGAAGAAATGTTTCACAGAAAGGGTCATTGGGCCCTGGCAGAGGCTGCCCAGGGAGGCGGTTGAGTCACTTTCCCTGGAGGTGTTTAAGGCACGGGTGGATGAGGTGCTGAGGGGCATGGTTTAGTTATTGATAGGAATGGTTGGACTTGATGATTCGGTGGGTCTCTTCCAACCTGGTTATTCTATTATTCTATGATTCCATGACTGTACTTGACTTGAGTTAAATTTTCACATTGCGAGTAGCTCTTTAGGGAAATGTGCATGAGAAATTAAGTGTGTAGGTAACTCGCTATCAGAGACATGTTTGTATTTAATGTCTTTATAAAGCATTTATAATAATAGCGGTTTTCAGAACAAGAAATTGTAAGAGTGGATTTATGTAAAATAATTTTCTGTTAAGAAGGGAAAAAGAAATGGTTTAATATATATACAGGAATTCAGACTCTGGCTCTGATGTACTCATCAGGAAAAAATTTGCCTTAATTCACGTATCTAGATTTGTAGGGCTACATAGTTGAACTTTTTTTTTTTTTGTAAAATGAAAGCAGTTGTAAACAGTTTTAAAATATATTTCTGATATAATTGATCTTTCGGCATGAGAAAGGAACTGCAAACCACGAGTTAAATTTCATATGGGATTCTGATAGAAAGGTATTACACTGGGAAGGTATTGCACACTTAATTTTGAACTGTACCTCTCAGCATTGTTTTCCTTCTTTTTCTAAAGAACGTTGCAGCTACTGGCTTAGTGCAGGACTGGGGTTCCGCATAACTTGTTTTAATTAAAAAATGTGTCGTGTATTGTCAGCCTTCAAAAAGCAGTTACTTTTATAGTAGAAATGTGGGAGTAAAAATTGGTTATATTGTGGCAAACTCTGACCAGAAGGAAAGAAGGTTCTGTCCTTGTCCTGAAAAACCTTAACAAAGAATTGTAGATCAAATTGGAACACAGCAATAAATCTGATTTTTGTTGTATAGTGTGGTGTATTTAAGACCTGAACTGATTTAAGATGAAATCCCAAATCTTATAAGTTTTGAAGCTTGTTTTTCAGTCGAGTTTGCCAGAATGCCTAATTAATTTCCATAGATGTTTAATCAGATGCCTGGGGGAAAGCTGCAGTTGCAGATGTTGAGAAATTTTAGTCAGACTTCTTCCTCTTTAAAATATCAGCTCTGGTTTTGCAGAATTTTGGATGAAATGAATACTAGAGCTTCCCATCTTTGAAATGGCTTTTGAAGACAAACACAGATAAGTTTAGTGTGTTATTACTCAGAATATTCTTCTACTTATTATTTTCTTCTTGTTTGCTGCAAATCGCTGTATTGAAATGCTAATGTTTTGCCCAGGTTAAGCTTTCTTCATATTACATGTGCAAGTTTTGATTGACTCATGCCTTATGTGTAGTTCTCTGAAAATAAGTGAAATGCAGGTGAATTTTAGGGTTTTTGTAGCCTTTGGGGCCTTAATGGGGCTTACTGGGGCTCTAGCTTGATCTCCTGCAAATCAATAAATCAATGTTAGTTTAGTTTCAGGCAGGTATTATAGTGACCTCAGTGGCATTCAACGGAATAGTTGTGTGGTTAGAAACAAGAGGAAAAGGGGTGGTCAGTAATGCTTGGGGCCTGCCTGTAAGTGTGATATCCTTGGATGATCCGTGTAATGGAGAAAAGCAGAATAGTCCTTTATTCAACTCCCTGCCAAAACACATACAGAAATGCAAACCCAAAGATCTAACTGTCTAATTGGCTGAAATAATCCGTTCCTACACCAGGTCTGGCAATCTTCCTTACTTAGCCAAGTGATCCATGTTTCTTTAATGTTTGTTTAAAGAGCTCTGCAGGTTTGTCTGGGAATGTTTGTCTAAGGAGTGTGGCTTGGGTATTAAAAGGTACCTTCTTCTCCTTGTGTCTCACAAAGAATGAGTAAAGAAAAATATTTGTAAATTGAGAGATGCAGACCCGAGAAAGAAAGGCTGTTCATTTCACAACCTGTATATAAATTCTATCAGAGATAAAGTAAAGCCTTTACTTTGCAAGCGCATCATGTGACAAATATTCTGCGTGATGGCAAGCCTTGCAGTTTTGCCCTCTGTCTTTCTCAGTAAACTATTCCAAGGTTCAGCTGCAGTCACTGCTAGGAAACTGCAGACTGTTTCAAGGTTGAATTGATTTAACTTTAATTGTTAGCTGCAGGATCCTATTGCATTATCATCAGCAAGGTTGAAAAGATCTTGCTACCAGACCTCCTCCTCAGTGCGTAAGTGCTTATGCCTGGTAGTCAAATGACCTCTCAGTCTTCTCTTTATTTAGCTGATATAGACAGGGCTCCCTAAGACTTCAGAAATGGAAAAAGTAGATGGAAGAGGAAAATAAATGGTAAATGTTAAGAGCATAGGAAGTAAAGTAAGTAAGATGACATTATGAAACGTCTTCCTCTTCTGAGACAGAAAAATTGCCTGAGAAAGTTTGAATAGACCTTTCTCAGGTCCTTGAAGTCCTTCACAATACATGAAGTGGTGCCAGTGTGGGTCTTGTCCAAGCACTGCATTGCAATTTTCAATGACTGCCTTTAAATCATTTGGTATAAAATGAGAAGGTGTTAATATAAGCTTACAGCTTGACTGAGACACTGGGAATGATGTTTCTTAGTATTTAGGATATTAATCCAAGTATTTCATTAAGAAAAACAGAAGAAATATCATATCCAGTGTATAGAAATGTTTAAACATGTTTTCCCTTCAAATGTTATTGACTCCCCATTTACATCTGTATCCAGTGTTGTTTTAAGCTCTAACTTTGGGACCACTTACTTTTGTGCAAGTTTCCATTACATTCATTATGGATGTGCAGAGTCTGCTTGTACAAAAAGAGCTTCAGTGTTGTAATTCTGTAAATTTAAGGATTTGTAAGGTAACACTGTGGAATAAGAATAGCTCTAGGAAAATAGTGATTGAACGTTGCTCCTACCAGAGCCATTCATCCAGCCTGCAGCCCACCGTCTGTGTGCTTTGCAGCTGTGCCAGAAAATACACTGCAGGAATAATTCGGGCAGCTGTGGCCTGTTCCCTGTTTCTTGGCCCAGCTTCAGAACAAATGAGGAGGTGTGGATGTGCACATGGTCTCTGGCAAAATGCCCTTCTCAGAAGTGCTGGGGGAGGACATATAACCTAGTAATATGCACGTACAGGCTGCTGGGCACACATACAAGTTCGAGGGACACAGTGGAGATGCAGGTTTTGGTCTTCCATTGACAGTAGAAGAATCTCAGTGTCTCACCTGATGAGGAAGACTGGATATACTGTAGTCTCCTGCCACTCTTGCTGGATGAGTTAATAAACAGCTTCTGGGGAAATGAGGTGCAGGATCTGATGGGTGAATTTTGCAACCTTTGCCATGCTGAGAAACTGGTTAGTTAGACTGAATTCTGTCCTCAGAAGCCAATTCTGTAACAGTTGCTCCATTTTCCAGGATCAGGACCGACGTGTGACCTTAGTACCGTTTTCAAGTGTCATCATTTTCTTATTCCCACATTTTAAACTTTATTTACTGCATTATTCTGTTTTCCTCATCATTCCTTCTCCTAGTTTTCCTTTTTTAACGTCCTTTTAGCTCTTCCCAGTTATTACTGTCTCTGATACTATTGGTGCAACATTTTGTCATTTGAAAAAAATCCTACTCAGTGACTGATATATGGAAGCCTGTAACATGTAAAGAACGAGTGGAAACGAAGTCTGCCAAAGTTTCATCATTTTAAATTATACTGCTTGACTTGGATTTCATCAGTTTGAATTTTTCTTGTTTTTGAATGGATGCTGGGTTTTGACTGTAAGCTGATAGTGGTGATGATGTCCATGCAACCACAAGCTTCTCGGATACCTGTTTTTCCTTGGCCTATGTGATTATTGGCACACCAGTTGGTGCTGCTACCCTGTAGAATCATAGAATTATTTATGTTGGAAAATACCCTTAGGATGATCAAGTCCAACCATAAACATAACACTGCCAAGTCCACTACTAAACCATGTGTCTAAGCACTGTGTCTGTGTCTTTTAAATATCTCCAGTTATAGTAACTCTACCACTTCTCTGGGCATCTGTTCCAATGCTCGGCAACCCTTTTGGTGAAGAAATTTTTCCTGATATCCAGTCTAAACCTCCTCTGGGGCAACTTGAGGCCATTTTGGTTTGTCCTATTGCTTGTTACTTGGGAGAAGAGACCAATACCCACCTTGCTACAACCTCCTTTCAGGTAGTTGTAAAGAGCGATGAGGTCTCCCCTCAGCCTCCTCTTCTCAAGACTAAAGGGCACTAGTTCCCTTGGCCACTCTACATAGCACTCATGCTCCTGACACTTCAGCACATTTGTTGCCCCTCCCTGGACGTGCTCCAGCACCTCAATGTCCTTCTTGTAGTGAGAGACCCAAAAATGAACCGAGCATTTGAGGTGCAGCCCCACCAGTGCCTAATAGGAAAGCCCTGGTGTTTAAGTGAATCCTCTGTCTTCACTCATGTTAGATGTCTTTTTTTTCATGCTGTATTACCCTAAGAAAAAAACTTCATGACCCTAAAGGGAAGAAAAAGGCCTTCTATTTTTAATGTGTTGTTTTGTTGAATAAATTTCATGGCAGAATGGCACTTCTGAAATTAAGAGTTCTTTGCTGATTAGTTAAATATACAGCAAACTTGTTTTAATTCAAGTCAACAAGTATGCATATGTTTGGTGTACAGCTGGTTAGTGAGTGGAGAGTGAGAGTGTTGGGAAGACAGGTCATGGAACTGGCAAGCTGCTTCCTTGCTCCAAGACACGCCACATCGCAGGGTGAATACAGTCTGTCTTTTGGATATATTTGCCTCAGAGACAGTAGTAGAGCACTGGAAGCAAGCAGTATTAATGGTATTAGCTTTGTACTTTATACTGCATTATATTTGTATATACCATGCAAAATAAGAGGCTCCATGGTTTTAGGCAGTCCCAATGGTATCAGAAAATTTGATGGATGTGTAGCTTAAGGAATATTTCTTAGCTGAAAGCAATATGTTTTATTGAATGGGAGGAGCTCTCAGTGTTTGTAGGTCTTGTGACTTTTCTGTTTTTACTAATTGGACATAAGTAGGGAAAAAGGACATACTTCGAAGTGCTGTACCAGTGCAGAGAGAGTGATTTTTGTCTCTAAAAAATCACATGGAGGTGATTAGTGACAAGCCAACACAGCTTCACCAGGGGCAAATACTGTATGATCAACTTAGTGTCTTTCTATGATGGGGTAACCACAGTAGTGGACACGGGAAAACTGATGAATGTGATCCGTCTAGACTTCTGTAAAGCCTTTGACACAGCCCCCATCAAATCCTTCTCTCTAAATTGGAGAGATATGGATTTGATGGGTGGACTATATGGTGGATGAAAAACTGGTCGGATGGTCATATTCAGAGAGTAGTGGTCAATGGTTCAAAGTCCAGATGGAGATCCATGACAACTGGTGACCCTCAGCGGCCCGTACTGGGACCAGTACTGTTTAATATCTTCATCAATGATATAGACACTGAGATCGAATGCACCCTCAGCAAGTCTGGAGATGACACCAAGGTGAATGATGTAGTTGCCACTCCATAAGGACGGGGTGTCATCCAGAGGATCCTGGACAGGCTGGAGAAGTGGGTCTGTAAGAACCTTATGAGGTCAAACAAGGCCAAGTGCACGGTCCTATACCTGGGTCAGGACAATCCCTGTTTCTAGTACATGATGAGAGATGATGTGATAGAGAGCAGCCCTGCAGAGAAGGACTTGGGGGTGCTGGTCTCTGAGAAGCTTGACACGAGCCAGCAATATGCACTCACAGCCCGGAAGGCCAACCCTATGCTGGGCTGCATCAAAAGAAGCATGACCAGCAGGGTGAGGGAGGGGATTCTGCCCCTCTATTCGTCTCTTGTGAGACCTTATCTGGAGTCCTGTGTCCATTTCTGGAATCCTCAATGTAAGAAGGTTATGGAGCTGTTGGAATGGGTCCAGAGGAGGGCTACAAGGATGATCCGACCGATGATGGACCACCTTCCACATAAGGAGAGGCTGAGAGAGTGGGCTTGTTCAGTCTGGAGAAGAGAAGGCTCTGAGGAGATCCTATAGCGATCTTCCAGTACCTGAAATGGGCTACAGGAAAGCTGGAGAGGCACTGTTCATAAAGGCTTGTGTTGATAGGACAGGGGGGAACGGGTGTAAACTGGAGAGGGGCAGATTTATATTAGACGTTACGAAGAATTTCTTCACCTTCAGAGTGGTGAGGTGCTAGCCCAGGTTGTCCAGGGAAGCTGTGGCTGCCCCATCCCCGAAGGGGTTCAAGGCCAGGTTGGATGGGCCTTGGGCAGCCTGATCCAGGGGGAGGTGTCCCTGCCCATGGCAGGGGAGTGGACCTGGATGATCTTTAAGGTCCCTTCCAACCCTAACTATTCTATGATTCTGTGATTCTAATTGATTTGTTTTTGGTGAAGTGCAAGTTGGATTTCAGATTGAAGATAATACTGTAGTTATATTGCAAATAGAATCATAGAATAACCAGGTTGGAAGAGACCAACTGGATCATCGAGTCCAATCAAAAACATGACCATGTCTTCTGAAATAAACTTAAAGCTTTGGTCTACGAGGAATTTTCAATCAAACTGCATATATCCATTACAGTAAAATACAGATGAATGTGAGATTTAACTCAGGGTTACACTTTAGAAACATTTAACTGGGCTTAAAAAATAAGTGATTTTAAAGGATAAGTGAAATATATATAGCTTTAATGAGCTGTATGGTCAACATATCAGAATTGCCTGTACTTCTGACAACACTCCTCCAGTTTCTTTTCTTGTGTGGAGAAATTCAAGACTTCAAGACCAGTGTCAGTATTCTGATTAACAGAAGTTTTGGATAATCCATTAGTCTGATATAGAGGGCGTGCTGCAGGAGCTGATAATTAATTTAATTTCTTCTTGAAATTACTATGTTGGGAGATCTCAGATTAATGAACCTATTCTGTATCATTAAGGAGGTGACTCATTGCTTTTAAAACTCTTACTGAAACTGATTTTGCTGCATAGTTGGTCTTAACTGGAAGCTTCTGAATCTGGGGTTAGGGTTTATTGGCATGACTTAATTATATCGGTGTCATTTCAGGCCTGAAAATTGCAGACTTGTGTGCTTGTTTTTTTTTTTTTTTCCCTAGGTGAGGAATTGGGTTTAACCCTCTGCTCCAGCTTGTAGGCAGTAGTAAATTCATGAGCGTTTCAAAGTAACAACACCAGACAGTGAATCAATCAAAGAAATTTCTCTGTTGTGTTTGGCTTTTGCTGCTGTCAGTGATGTGGTTTCTAATCCTTCAGAAAAGATGAGTTCTGCTTCCTTTATCACTGAGATACCAGCTAATTGTTTCTGACAGGATCTCTTCATTTTCTGTCTGCTTCCTTTCATTGAATGAAGATCTATATTAACCCTCGCTGCAAGTTATGTTAATTTTTATTTGGTGTTGGTTTTTGATTTTGTAGATGTTTGCAATTCTGTGGCATTGCTCTGATTTCTCAGCTTTCTGCTTCAGCATTCATTGAGGCTAATGAATGATGGTAGTTTTTGAAGTACAGCTTCAGATTGCATACAACGAATAGTGAATTAGAGCTTGACCTAGAACCCTTCACCCTGAGGAGAGGACTTAAATACTAGTCTGTGGAGCGGAGACTATTGTGTTCTGAATCCAGATTTGCTGTCTGACTCTTGTCTACCATTTTCTGCTTTCCTGCCAATCCAGATTTTGTCTTTAACAACATACATCTTAATTTGGGTAGCCACCGACCTCCTTTTCTTTCTATATGTGGATGCTTCCTGGATAATTTCCTGTTAAATTTGTGTTTGATGTTCCAAGAAGGGAAATTTTAAGTCTTAAACTTGCTGCTCTGGACATCTGTGCATTCTCTCACTGCTGGCATAAACCCTTCACTGTGCTGCATAGATCCTGCACTGCTGCAGTTTATGGGGCACCCTTGCCATTGGCATAAATAATCCTACTTTCATTGCTAGTTACGATGAGAGACATTTTTTTTGTGGAGTACTGGTTGTAGAATGCTTATAGTAGTACGGGTGCTTCCAGGGGAAAGAGTATATTCCTCTGCAGTACTGGGTGAGATTTTAAGAATTCGTATTAATTCTTAAAGAAGAAGCTACAGGATTAAAAAATTTGAAAATTTATGCTTGTCATCTTCATGGGAGAGAGTCTAATGCTGCTTAACTAGGAAAGAATTACCTCATCAAGTTCTTCCCAACCTGATGGCACTGTGATTCTGTTAAGGATGCAGATAAAATAAGCCTTCCACAAATAAAATTTAGAGAAGGCAGCACAGACTGGTTTATACAATGTGTGTGACTAGCCTAGCACTTCTGTCCCCAGGGTGGCCTTATTTGTGAATCTTCACACATCCTCTTTTATATAAATAGGCTGCACAATTGGCGGTTAGTATTGCATGGCTAATGTAAATAGACACAGTATTTCAGGATGTCGTGTGATGTTTTTTATTATAGGGGAAGATGAAGAATATAGAAGGATAGTTCCTCAGTCTAGAGAAATGGAAAGGTATAAGGCAGGAGGGAGGAAAAGGAAATGAATGGATTCTACAAGGCATAACTTTCAAGGTTTTTACAAAAATAAACATTTTCTCAGATTCTAAGATAGCCTTGGCCTAGGGAGGTGCTAAGCAGTTCAAGACTAAAAATATGCTTGTACAGTGGAAAGGTTTCCTCAGGGATAAGAGGGCACGGTTGGCCTTTCAGCTGCATTTTTAACTGAACACTAGCAGCTGAGAACAGGGTAGTTATAGCCATTCTTTCCAGAACACAGGCTTTAGCAAACTGAATGTTGCTGTGAGATTTTGCTGCGCTGTTGAACATTCAGCCACAATCTTTCTTTGCAATCACAGTGTCAGCATGGAGAAAAGCAGCAAACTTATTTGCTTATTTATATATTTTTTTTTAAAGTTTGCTTCTGCTGCCCAGAATGCTCCCATCATACTTTTGTCACCATAAGGGATGTCAAAAATAAGAGATGTCTTCTCTGTTTTTTCTGGCTCCAGCCTAGGTACAGGCTTGTGTGCAACCCCACAGTTCTGTGTTGGTTGTGCCACTTCCAGAATGTTTGTGGGTTAGCAAATTTTGTGATAGCTTTGCAATCACAATAGAAGTTAAAACTTGAGGGTTAGTTTCTTTCCTACCTTTTTACCATGGCTACGGCAAATGAAGCTTGACACAAAGTGCGAAGTCCATCAGTACAGTTCAGTATAAACAAGTGAGTTTACCTTTGCAAACATGGAAAAGTAAAAAGATTATGCTATAAAAAACTGTACTTGTGAAAGTTTGATTAATTTAACCAGTGCTTGAAGGAGGCTAGTCCATTTATATAGTATATGCGTGTTTATATTTTTTTGAGTCTAAACAGTTCAGGCTTTCACAAGTGAGATTTCCATGTCAGTAGCTTGTGAGTGCAGGTATACTGTGGAGAGAATGTCAATGGATTGCAGGAGTCATTTCTCAAACAAAACCTGACAGCTTCTTCGTGACTCCCATTGCTTTGTGGACTTCATGCTGGGCAGCTCTGGTTATGAATTCTGACCTGCAAAAATCTATCATTTATCCAAGCACTAGAAAGCAGGTCATTCTCACGGCAGTGTAAATACCAAGTCCTTATCGCGTAGAAACTGGCATAGCTCCTTGGACAATCAGCATAAGCTAATCTTGGTTTATGCCAGCCTACATATTCTTAGAATATGGTGTAGAAGTGTTCTTACAATTTATATGTAAAAAATATTTTCAAGGTGAATGGGAAGTTATTGTATATTATATATAGTTACTCTGCTTACATCAATCCTTAACAATTCTAGATTTTTCTGTTGAGTGTTCATCAGTAATCATGAGTGTCCCACAAGTAGCACCTTTTAATTTGCTTTCAGGGTGTGATACTTCTATGTGCTGCAGTTTTGGAGGCACAGGCCTCCTCTAAATCCAGGTTTTACAATATTACAAATGCAACTTTAAATTATGAATTTTATTGTCTTGATGTACGGGGTGTTGGTGAGTGTAGTATTTTGTCTTTATAGATCTGGATTTTCAATATATGAGAGAAAACAAAAACCTGACAATGATAGAATCATAGTAGTATTTCATAATTCCATCGTGACTGGTGTTGTTAGAGGACTTGGCAAAAGAAGAACAAAAAAACCAAACTTATTAGTAAAAGAAGAACAAAGAAAAACCTACAGGAAATGAAGAGGGAGATGAATTCTAGTATAATATATGATACTATGCAAGGTAAAGGATTGCTACTGTATTGCACTGGTATTAGCCTGTAACTTGGTAACAGTTTTTCTTGCTTGTCATCAGACTTCCTTAGTTTAATCTTTTGATTTTGAGCATTCTGAATGAAATCTGTTTTATTCAGACATCTCTCATGCCACTGTATTTCTGAATTGCATGGAAACAGACTGTTTTTGTATTGTAGCAAATTTTGCTCTGGAGATATATTTCAAGGGATGGCTGTAATTTTGAGGATCTTCTTTTTCTTCTCTAATGACGATCTGTTCATGATATCAGTCTCATTTTATGTGGAGATTTTGTGCATTGCTGTTGTTTGTTACAAATACCAATGAATGCAGATACTGCAATGACTCACTGGTGGGAAATGTCTATTCTATAAGTGTTTCTGGAATATTGTAGTCATAAATAAATAGATCAGATGTAGATGTTGCAACATCTTCTTGTGGAGGTCCTCAATAAAATAATAATTTGCATGTGGTAAATGTTGAAGTGTGTGCTCTACAGAAATGAAGAGGAATAGGGAGAGTTCTAATATAATGCCTGATATGCCAGTAAGGCTTACTAAAAAATAAAATTAGAAGAATGAAGTAGCAGCTATCAAAAGTATTCATGTGTTAGTCCCACATTGAAAATGTTTTTCCATTTATTCTGGAAGAAATAGATATGATATATCATATTTGATAAAAGTATGGGTAACTTAGGGTGAAGGCACATCCCTCTTCAAAAGGAACAGACCCTTTGTTCTCCACAAATGTATTTGTGAATTTAAAAAATAATCTTTTTGTGGAAGAAATAATATAAAGTTACATGAAAGATTCTCCTAAACACTATTAAATATTTTGGAGCCTTAGCTTTAAAAAATTACTATTATGAGCACCTGCTTTCATCCATACACTGGTGAATTTAGTTTTACTTAAATAGTTAGGAGTCTGTACCCACTGAATTTGAACACTTGGAATGAGTTCTATTCAAGTGCTGCATAAGGATTGTATAATTTAACATCATAAATACATTAGTAAACACGGATCCATGTCTTTTTGGTAGATGGGCTTCACTGGAGCAAGGGCCTCTACTTGCAAATGCAAAACATCTTGGTTTTTCATTTAGTTAAGCTTTTGAATTTAAGATTTAAAAAAAAAACCCAAAAATTCAATTCCATTTCCATTCATATATATGTGTATCTGGTGGGTCTCTTCCAACCCGGTTATTCTGTGATTCTGTATAAATATATGTATGTGTACATACACACATTTTTTTATAATTATATACAATATGTAAGCATGTGTGTATGTGCCTACACATCCTTCCCCTTCTACTGAAAATCCAGAACTGAAACATAGTAGAATTGAGCTGCATGGCAGCTCTCGTTGCCTTGGTTACAGGGAGGCTAAGTCTTTTCTCGACTATTCACTCACTGTATAGTATTTAAATAGAAAAGCCTATGAATATTTTCATAACAGTATTGCTCACGCATCGTGATGTATCAGAGCACTCTGTACCTAATAATTCATTTCCAATTCCCTAATGCTGAACTTATGAATGATTTACTGTCCGCAACAGCAAAAGCTGCATAATTTAAGAGCATTGTTGAGTAAGGATGGCTTTCTGCTCATTGCAGTAGATAGCCATGCATAAAAGAACTTAAAGGTCACGCTGATACTTGTTTTTTTTCTATGCTCAGGAAATACCTTTTAGAAGCCTGAATATAAATAGGAGAGAGTAAAGGATGCTGGAATTGAGCATTCCCTCCTGAAGGCGCCTGATGCTGCGTAGTTCAGCAGCCAAGGTCAAAGGAATGATTGGAATTGGCTAACCCTCTTGCAAGGAAAGCTTCTCACAAGGAGATTGAAATATATAATTTTTAGGGAGTTAAAAACATTTGGGGTTTACTGTCTGTGCTACATTCTCTCTGAAACCTCTTGGAATATGCAGCTTTGTGAAAGCAGCTTCAAATTTTTATTCTCTGGTTGGTTTACTACTGTACAGGTGACTTATGGATATCCTTGTGCAGGAAGTTAGGATTTTTCAAAAAATGCATTGTATACTTAATTTTATCATTTATTCTACTAACCTACTGTGAAAACAAATTTCGTAGTGTACTTGGTATTATCTCGGTGTCTTAGCATGACCTGAGAGATGCTCCTATGTGAAATTTATTCTTTGATCCTAGCATGATTTGACTGGTGAGTGTGAGCATGAACAGCATTTATTGAATTGTAGAAATAATATTTTAGTCTAGACTATATAGCCTTTTCAATGTTTTGGTCCTAACTCTATAATGATGTAAAAACCCCACAGTAATTGAGTTTAGCTCTTTGAAGGTGTGTTTTTGGGCAACTTGCCTTTGTAGTAGCACATACACATGCAAACCAGTATATGCAGTAAATAGGGTCTTGTATTTCTCATTCTGGAATGTTTATCAGAAAATAACTAATGAAGATGTTACCATACTAGTTAGCCCTGCATGAAATAAAGAAACAGAGATTCATTACTGCAATATCTTGGAACAGCAGTGAAAACCTGAAGCTTTTTGTGGCTTCCTTGAGTCCTTAGTATCACTTTGGTACTGCAATAATTTCCTTAAATGAAGCAATGAACAGTTGTTTGGCACAAGTGCTGGAGAAGAAATGCCTGATGGTATATTAACCAATATACTGTGACAAGTCTCCGTCATTTGTATTATAGTGTCAATTAAGAGCTATCTTATGCTCTGTACTGCATGCTTGATTTCCAGGTGTTTCTGACTTGTAGTTTTTAACCTTACAATGCTGCTGAAGGAGGTTTCTGTTAATGCTTTTTAAAAATCATTTTCTGGTATAGGCTTTTATCCCCTTGTGCAGGGAGTTTCCTCCAGTAGCACTAGCATTATCTTAACAGAATTCTGGTGAGTTTTGCTGCTATCAGGTGGGTCTGGAAAGTATCTGCAGCTACCAGAAACTCCAGTGTGGGTTTTCATGCTCTGCCAGTGGATCACAGTCCCTTCAGAATAAGCATCTTCATGAACAAGGATGCTCACTGTATTTGGTTCTTGGAAAACACCTGATAACACAACGTGAATGTCTGAAGGGACAGCACAGCCAAGAGCAAACCTGCTTTCATTCTACCATTTATGTGATAGTATATTATGAATGTTTGTATGATATACCTATGTTGGTGTTCTGTTTGAAACTAACAGATGTATGTTTTAATCCATTATGGATCAACTATGTTAATGTGCATGATGGAAATACCCATTTGCAATTCCAATCAGTGCTGAATTAATGAACTGATAAGTGTTTCAGTGCCTTCCTCTTTTTCCTGCCCTCCTTAAATACTTTTAGGAAATTAATATTTCTATAAAGTCATATTCATTACTGAGAATCACAGAATCACAGAATGACCAGGTTGGAAGAGACCCACCGGATCGTCGAGTCCAACCATTCCCACCAATCCCTAAATCACGCTCCTAAGCACCTCGTCTACCCTAACCTTAAACACCTCCAGGGACGGTGACTCAACCACCTCCCTTGGCAGACCGTTCCAATGCCGAACCACCCTCTCCGTGAAGAACCTTTTCCTAATCTCAAGCCTAAACCTCCCCTGGCGGAGCTTGAGGCCATTCCCTCTCGTCCTGTCCCCTGTCACTTGGGAGAAGAGGCCAGCTCCCTCCTCTCCACAACCTCCTTTCAGGTAGTTGTAGAGAGTAATAAGGTCTCCCCTCAGCCTCCTCTTCTCCAGGTTGAACACCCCCAGCTCTCTCAGCCGCTCCTCATAAGATTTGTTCTCCAGCCCCTTCACCAGCTTTGTTTCTCTTCTCTGGACTCGCTCCAGAGCCACAACATCCCTCTTGTGGTGAGGGGCCCAGAACTGAACACAGGACTCGAGGTGCGGTCTCACCAGTGCCGAGTACAGGGGGAGAATAACCTCCATGGACCTGCTGGTCACGCCGTTCCTGATACAAGCCAAGATGCCATTGGCCTTCTTGGCCACCTGGGCCACTGCTGGCTCATGTTCAGTCGATTGTCAACCAACACCCCCAGGTCCTTCTCCTCCTGGCAGCTTTCCAGCCAGGCTTCTCCTAGTCTGTACCTCTGCTTAGGGTTGTTGTGCCCCAAGTGCAGGACCCGGCATTTGGCCTTGTTAAACCTCAGACTTAGAAAGGACTAAGATAAAAAAAAAAGACACTTGAGATAAGAGGCAAGTGACTACTATACATAATGCTCTCTCGTACCCACCCATAGATGCCTTGATGCAGGATAAAATTAAATTATTGTTGATTTCTTCCTGCTGATTAGGTTTGATTCTTCTCTTGGAGTGTTAGAGTTCATTAGATTATGCATTTACCAAAAGTAGAAAGGAGTCCTCTTAAATTCCCACTACAATATAGCAGGATTTTAATGACATTGAAAAGATCTGTGTGAATTCATAATAAGTATTTTGAGAAGATTATAAAAAAATTGTTTCTTTCTAGTAAGTAGTTTATCTGAGGTAAAATAATTTCATTTAGTCCTTGAGAAAATCATGTCTGCATCATTTATAGGTTTTTAAAAAGGGAAAAAGTGTTATGGTAATTTCACTAAAAAACTATATAAGAGCGTTTCTGGAGGATAATCACACAGGTACAGTGAGATGTATAGTAAAAGTAGTTAAATCCTGTCATGGTTTTTCCTGGTTCAAACGAGTATTTTTAACAAGTACTGTTCAGCATGAGACTAACTAAATTCTGCAGGCTTCTGCTAACAAACAGAAGTGGTACTTCAATCTGTTATGCTACCTGTCAGTTTTGGCTTTACTTAGGGTCTGTATCAGTGAAATTATCAAGTGATATGTGGTTAACATTCAGTGGGATGCCAAAATAAAGATAATCCAAAACATTATTTTCCCCAAAGAATGCTTGCATGTTACTCTCCTATGTTGTGAAATTTTTAGCTTACAAAGTGGAAAAAGCCACCCCAAAACCTTAAGTACATTTCTCTTGATTTTGCTTTCTTTTAAGTTCCTGAATAATCCTACTTTTTTTTCCCTATTGATTTTCTTCAATGTACTACTTCCAAAATCAGAACTAAGCTCAGTTTGTGGGTTAGTTTCCCAAAGAAAATTGGTCCCACTTGCAGTGGCAGTGATTTGAGTTGTATATCTGCTGAGAGGAACAACATACACGTCCATTCCCTTAGCAGTGAATTAGAGCTAAATTCTGCCTCTAATTTATCGGTATTTATTAAATCTAATTGCAGACCCCTCACTCTGTGCTGTAGAAGGATTGAGTCCTGGGAACATCAAATGGACCAGGATTTAAGTCTCTTTCCTATTGTGTCTGTACAGAATGTATTTTCCTCCTACCTAGAGCAGACAGCCTGTCATTATGGTCTTATACCAGTCCTTCTGAGAAAAGTTGAGAACAATGTTATAATCCAAGTGTTTCCTTGAATTAATTGAAAAACATTTATATTTCTTGTGGCCACAGATTTAGTACTTATGACCCTGAAATGCTGTGAAGGTTTATTCATTTATTTTTCTTATTCACAGAAAGCCACAACAGAGTAGTTATTGTCAAGTAAGAAAGACAGACGTCGAAGAAAGTGGTGGCATTTAGACACAGTCTTTAAGATTAGAAGACTGGTACGCGTTCAGCTTCCTTCAGGAGCGTCAACTTGGAATTGCCAGTTTGATACATGCTTTCAGAAGGAGAAAATGTACTTACATTCCTCTAGACTAGAAGCTCGTGCTCCTTCTCATAGAATCATAGAATAACCAGGTTGGAAGAGACCCACCGGATCATCGAGTCCAACCATTCCCACCAATCTCTAAACCATGCCCCTAAGCACCTCATCCACCCTCACCTTAAACACCTCAGGGAAGGCGAGTTAACCACCTCCCTAGGCAGACTGTTCCAATGCCTAATGACCCTTTCCATGAAGAACTTTTTCCTAATCTCAAGCCTGAACCTCCCCTGGTGGAGCTTGAGGCCATTCCCTCTCGTCCTGTCCCCTGTCACTTGGGAGAAGAGGCCAGCTCCCTCCTCTCCACAACCTCCCTTCAGGTATTTGTAGAGAGTAATAAGGTCTCCCCTCAGCCTATTCTTCTCCAGGCTGAACACCCCCAGCTCTCTCAGTCGCTCCTCATTCTCCTTATGGATCTGTTACCACTTTCCCATGTTAGTGAGAGAACACTAAGTATTAATTATCACTGGAGATTTTGGGAGGAGATAAGCCTTGTGTCTAGGTGTTGTGGTTTTAATTCTTAAAGGAAGAAGTTTGCTGGGAAATCGTATTACCACTGATAAAAAAGCAGCAGTAAAAGTCATTGAAGCTAGCTGTATACATTCAACCACAATCTTTCTTTGCAATCACTGTGTCAGCATAGAAGAAAGCAGCAAACTTTTTATTTTCCCAGCAGTGTTGGTGAAATGTGATGAGATGCGTTATAAGCACCTGAAATTCATAGTCTAGATTTTATTTCTTTCTGTTACTCTGAACTGTTGAAAGAATATATATTTTCTTTGTAAAACTTTTTTTCATAAACCTAAAATCCCAGGAATTTGGAGCTCTATGCATTAGTGATATTTCAAGGTGAGGTATTTGTATTAAGCCCTGGCTTGTACTGGACGGGTTTTATTTTTAACACTTGTGTTTAGAGGTGCCAGTTTTGCTTTGCTTCTATTTTGTATTAGTTGGCCAGATTTGTGTGTGTTCACAGTGCTGTACAGGGAGAACCACAGGTGCATTCTTCAGTAACTCAGAGTGATGGTAATAGATGAGGGTGGCAGAGGCAGGCAGTAATAGGAAGAAAAGTTACAAACATGAAAATTTATAGCATAAGGATGTTGAAGCTTCATTAAAATAATTTCTGCTGTTTAAAACTCATATACCTTGGCAGCAAAATGTTATATTAATGTGTCGTTTGGCACGTTTAGTTGCAACTCTGTAGGTTTGACTGTAAGCCTCTTCCATAGTTCAGGTGTGGAACAGAAGAGTAGTTCTCTGGATGCTGTGATCAGCTGTGAGGCAGCAGCACAGAGGTCCCTTGTGGGACTTTGGGTCTCTTTTGTGGAAAGGTGGCAGACAGGTGGTGGTCCATCTGGCTAGATTTGATGGAACGGTGTAAAAAAGAACAGAAGGATGCTTTGGCCCTCCCAGAGAGCTGGCTGAGAGCTGGTGCCGTGGCACTGAGAAGGCAGTGCTGAGAAGAGATCTCCATCCAATGCTCATGTTGACAGAAAACAAAGGGCTCTATCCAATGTCTGCATTGACAGAAAGCACTCTGCCCAAAAAGGGGGGAGGAGTTCTGGTACTCCATGTAGGGCTTCTTATTTTAACCTTGTTAACCTTTCTCATTTCTGTTCTTCAAGAAGTAAGGGTCTGCTGAGAATGAAAGGTGAAAATTGTTATGAATCAATACAGTGCTTTACAAATATTCTCTACAGCTTTAAAAACATCAATGTAGTTTTGTTTGGGGAAAAACATAAATATTTTGACACAAAAACAGGGAATGGCAGCCCCTTACTGTGGAGAGTTTGGCAGTCTTTCCAGATTAGGCAATTTGCACTAATTTTCCATTATTTTTGGCCAACATCGCTGGCACTAGTTATCAGAAGCATCACAAATAAGTTTATCCAAGTGAGTTCGTTGGGACAAATAAGATGGCACTTTTCTTTGTATGTGAAAAGTTTATATGTGTAAGAGACTGATGTATGATTAAAACAGATCTTCCTTTTACTTATTTTACTGGGATGAGATACAGTGTCTTTGAGTGCTCTAAGTGTTGTGTGATTAGCCTCAAAATTATGCGTTCCCTGTACAGGGCATCAGAGGAGTTTAGGAACACAGACTTGATGGCTGCAACAACTTTTGGTAATTAGAGGCACGGAAAATACTGTTCCTAAAAAAAGTGTTTAGAAAGAGTTGAGACTGTTACCTTTAATCACAGAAGGAAATAAAGGGAATGCCAAAAGCAAACTGAATTATGAGTCTATTTAGTGACTGTGGTTGTATAATCTTAACTCAGAAATGCCATGTGAGAGGGTAAAAGTTTGGACAAGATACTGATGATGTTGGGCTAGAACCAGCTCCTTGTCCAACAAAGCCTGGAACATAAACCCCTTCCGTTTAAGCTTTTCTCACAAGAAGGGTTGGAGGAGAAAAGTTGTTAGTTGATAAGAAGCTGTTCTGAAAAGAGTGGATTTCTGCTAATAAATCAATTGAGCTGTATTAAAAGCACCGCAATATTTGAGAGCAGAGCAGTTTAAGTATCTAACTTTACCATTGTTGTAATCTTGGAGTCATTGCTAAATTAAGCTTCATCCTCTCTATTCAAATGCTTGGTTTCAAGCTATTGTGATTTGACATCCTGCAAGGCACAGATCAAAAAGAAAATGGTGAAGGTAAGGGCAGGTGGAGGGATTTGGGCTTTTTTCAAAGTATATCTTGACAACCAAAGCATGCACATTTTCTTCTGTTACTGGTTTGCAGGTATGGGACTCGATTGAATGAAATCTGCGAAAGTTTCCAAGGATAAAAATTACAGGAAAACATAAGAAGTGGTAGCAAAAATCTTAATGAAAATGTTTTAACAAATAGATCTCTTTATTGATCACATGGAAGAGAGTTTCTCCCTCATTCCTTTTTTTTCTAGGACATGACTTATTGTCTGATGTGGCTGCATTTTACTGAATGCTTACCGTGTTTTCCTGGTTGCCATATTCACTTCCCGTAGCTGATTTTGTTCCCTTGGAGAACACATCATCCCGTTGTGCTTAATAACTAAAATAAATTGCTTGTGCGTATAGCTTGAAAATGTCATACTTGGAGTCTACTGTCTGTTTTTCTTTTTTGTTCCCTAACATATTTCCGTTGTTAGACAATGAGTCACAAACTGTCTCGTCCTATTAATAGCTTGTTAATTTTTAATTTCACAGTCTGCTTTTGTAAATTTACTCTATTTAGTAAATCTGTAGGAGTACTCTGCTTCTCTAAATATCTAATTATGAGTTTCTAGGTAGTTTTATCAGTTTAATTAATTGGCTACATACAAACTGTACATATTAGCAAACAGCTTGCTAATAAAATCCTCTGGTTTTAGGAGCGTGACAGTTTTTTTCTTAAACAAAACATGGGTCTGGATAGCTGTTCCTAGCAGTAAGGCTTGTGCATAGGGGGTTTTTTTGTCATTCAGTTTTTTGGATCTTGGATTTAAGTGGCATATATTAGAACTAAGTAATTGGCAACAAGATCAACAGTATGAACTTTTTACAATACTCTTCAGTCTTTTTTCATAAATATTTTGAAACAAATGTTAAATAATTACATAGATAAGGGCAATGCAGTATGAACACTTAACAGGTACCAGCTAGAGAAGCTGTCTGGGATGCTATGCAGGAGAAGTGAGGAGACCTTTATATAGCTATTCTCAGTTGAATGTGTTGGGTGGGTTAAACATTTTTCTGTGTGTTTTGTATTTGTGGTGTTTCAGGAACGATTAAGGTTATGTTGACACATTGTGAAAATTCTTGAAGCAAATGGAAGAGGAAGAACCACAAACACAAAGTTATGAAAAATCTACTTTAAAAATAGTAGTTGTTTCTGTTGTTTTCCTATTCTTTTTAACAGAGTAACATTAAAACCAAAGATTTACTCTTGGGACTCTTATTACTTAAGAAATTTCTTTATGCACATTCAGATTGCCTCTGAATCATTCGTGTCTTTTCACCACTCTGTTTTGCTCCCCTCCCTGCTCCATAGTGTAGACCTTAAAACTTGCCTCATAAAAATTTAAATTCTCTTTGAAAAACATACCTATTATTCTTAGGTGGGGTTGATGTTAGATGTAAAATAGATTTTGTATTTGCAGTATCTCACCTATTTTCATCTTTAACAAAAATAATGGCATGTTATGTAATGGAGGGTGTTTACACCATTGTGTTGTCTAATTGGAAATGTTAACGCTTGAAAAAACCCCACAAACAAACCACACCCCACAGCAACCACTGAATGCCCATGAGACAGTCGATTGTGTGAAGGTGAATATTCCATTGTTGATGTATTAATAATGGAAGAGTTTAGCCATATCTGAATTGTGCCTGTGGATTAATAATGGGATCATTATGAATTCTACGCAAGGAGAAATAGCCTCCTGACCAATAGCATCTGTGCCTGTTATGAGATTAGTGGTGCTCATGGGAAATGGCATCTTCAGACTGGAAATTTAAAGTGAGTGAAATAATATTTGCTGTGTTAAATGTATTTCTGATCTTGTTTTGTTCTATGATTAAGCAAACTGAGATCACACTTTTGTTCAAGCTTTTTGTGATGAGGATGTTATTTTATTTGAGAGACCTAAGGTACTTAGCATTTTAGGCTTTGACCTAGTGCCGAATCACCCCTTTGACCTGATCCCAAGTGCTCCAAAGCAGTAGAGAGACTCCATTTAACTTCAGCAGGAATAGAAAAAGCCATTACTGAGTCAGCATGTGTACCTGCTTGAGTTCACTCGCCCAATGTTGAGGGGAAGTGTTCTCTCCCTGCAGTTAGAACTGCAGGGACTAGGCTTCACTCTGTGTAAATTGCCAAATAGAAGTTGAAGAAATATTTGTGATTTAACACTGAAAAGACTTCTCAGCCTGTGTATAGATTATAAGATAGCTATAAAAGCTCATGTTATATTTGAACCTGTCTGGTTATTGATCATTATGTGTATCTGTATGCCAAATTATACTTCTTAGCATTAAGGAGTTGTGTAGTCTTTAGGAATTGTTTTTCTGGTCTCATACGCTTAAATAACTTTGTTTCTTTTGCTTGGCCTTGTGACACCTTTTGACACTCTCTGCAGCATTCTGTAATCTCCCAGAGTTTCAGTGCTTCATGTCAGACATTAATTGTTAATTAAATTGTGCCAGTAGCTTGTGGGTAGCAGAAAGTACTGTCCTGATGGCTTAGAAGAATTTACAGTAGTCTTGCCTGATTTAAAAAAGGAAGCCAAATCAAACCAACAAAAACCCCACCATAGATTTCATAGTGTGTTCATAGCTGGATACTGGTTAAAATGTGGTGCATGGAACACTTCATGATGCTTTTCTGAGTGTGGTGTTAGAGCATGAAGCCCAGGTGCCTTTCAGCTGCTGGGGCTAGGAGGGTGCCTGCATTCTCTGTGTACACAAGAGAACAGGTGGGACTATTTGAAGAGTGAAATGAAAGAACTGCATATTCTGGTTAGCTCTGAAAGGCCGGTGATGTATAATGGGAACAGTTTAATTTTCTGACGCACTAGAAACTTTCCCGATGGATCTGTGGCAGCGTTTTCTCATATTTTAATTACCATGCCTCTCCCTCTGCAAAGCAGCCTGTCCAGCTGCGAAGTGTGCTGTTAATACATTTTAACACCCTGTCAATTTGCTTTGGTGTAACCTGTGCTCGCTGTGCATCTGCTGGGCAGCACTGAACTCCAGCAGATCAGCACCAGCTTCCCCGTGCATTGATGTCCAGTGCTCTGCGAGTGATGAGGACAGTTGGAGGCAGAGTCATACACCAGCATGTGCTGCCTCTGGCTGCCGCTGCAGGTAGTTTAGGATCTGAGAGGTTAGCTGCGTCACTGAAATTCATGGCAAAGAAAGCAATACCAGTTTTGAAACTGCTCCTTGTTAACTTGTGCCAAACATCTGTCTTTTTTTATGATAAAAAAGTATTTGCCTGTTTGCTTTGAAGTTTGCCATATTATCTGAAGGATTTTTCCTTGCATCAGAAGGATCAGTTTGCACATCCTAACACTGGAAGGCCACAAGCGTGCGCTGGCACTCTAAGTGTATCTGTGCTAGGTCGTCTGTTAACATTTGCTGCAGGGACTGTATCGCTAAGATATTAAGATGCACAATTACAGTGATGATCCAAATTTACGCTGCCCACCCACTGCACTACAGATTGGTTTTGCTAACTCAGCGCTTCTGGTGCTAATTTTCTAGAAAACGCCAGGAAGCCAAACAATAGATATCAGAAAGTTGTTTTGATGGAAAACAAGTTGGCATGCATGGATGTTGTGTCTGTCTGCTCAGAGCTGATCATGATGTCTCATCAGCTGCAGCAGGAACTACTTTTACCTCTGTGTTAGGTTGAATGCAGTTATAAAGCGTTTTTTTTTCCTTACGAGTAAGAAGTAGTGGAAAATGAGTGTGTTTGACAACAATCTGTCTCTGACGCTCTTCTTTTGTTCTAGACAAGATAAAGCAGGTGACAGGTTGTTAGCAATGTTGATAAACGTGTTCCTCTGTGACCAAAGAGAGATGAATTTAAAGTAATTGTATTTGGGATAGTGACTTTAAAAATAGTCTGCTTTATTTTGTAAAGTCAGTACTAGTGGAAACTTCTGAATTTGCAGTGAATTTCTGCTGCTGATCGCAAACCGCTGACGGAATGTTATGACGTCTGCATTCAAAACTTTTGCCATGTCCAGCAGCGATATTAATTTGGAGGTAATAACCTAGTCTCTGTTATGTTATTACTGGAGGCTAGCTCAGCTATTTTCAGCAGTTTCTGCTTTCCCGGCTTCAGTTGACATTAATGGTTCATATTGGAGTCTTACAGAGTGTTAACAAAGACTTCCAGTGAAGCTTTTTGAATGAATGAGTGATCCAATTTCTCAGTGTCTAGAAAGCTAAGGCACTTCAGCAGCAGACCTGTGTTGTCACCAGGCGTGGTCGTGATGGCAAGAATAGGGAATTAGTACTTCTAGTGGTGTTTGGGATTTTTTGAAGTGTTCCGCTTGAAGGTTCTGGCAGCATTATTTTAAAAAGTGTTTTTCTGTTGTATCTCTGCTTGGTCTAATAACTGGTATTCTTTTGCAGCTCCAGCATCCTTCCTGAGTTTTTGATGTTGGCAGCTGTAAGGTTTGTTTGTATTTTAATCTGAAGTTTGTGTATACATTACAGGGTGGGGTAAGGTTGTTAGTGAAGTACAACATCTACTACTTGGTTGGGCTGCTACTGCTGTTTAGGAAACACAGCTTAAACGTGCTGCCGTGGAACCTAAGGGAAGGGTGATTGCCTAAGCCTGATATTTTTTTATTATTCAGTTACTGTAGAGAGTATTGAGCATCACAGCGAGAAAACAATTTAGTGGTAATAATTAGTAATCTGCCTGTAACCACATAGTCACATCATTTATTAGACAAATGATTAAAAATATAAATCAAAGCAGTCTCTAACTACATAGAAAACCACTAGCTAACTAGCAGTCTTGATAGGAGACTTAATTAATGTGTCTTAAAGTAATGACATTGTCGTTTTGGCAAACCGAGGTCCAGTCAGTATGCAGGTATTTGTTTCTAGTGATTTCTCTTTAATTCTGTTTAGCAATAACCTACAGCAGAAGTTGGCCTTGACAATTTGGCTCGAGTGGAGGCCTGACAGAGGCAGTGGCATTATCTAACCAGAAAGCTGCAATGCATCGTACTTTTTGGGAAGGTCACCCTGCGAAGCTAACTCCCAAATGCAGGAAAATGCAGAGACATTTACATTAGTAAGGAAAAAAAAAAAACAACCAACCAGGGTAGCCCTCCCCCCTTCTCCATTTTTTTCTGTTATGTCATTGTTTTTTGATCAAGTTGTATACAACTGTTCTCAGTCACTTTTTTTTTTAGGTTAAACCAAAGCATTCCATGCTACTTTTTGGCTATTAAGAGGCAGGAGATTTGCATAGGCAATACTGAACAGTAATAAGCTGTTCCCTTCTCACTGTACAGGTCCCCATGTCAGCTGGGCATCTGGCAGATAAGAGGGTACGCTCTCTTCAAATTCCTGTTCGTGCTTTAAACTAAATGAACAAATAAAATTTATTGATGTGTTAATGGAAACCTTTTAGGAGAATCTGACTTTACTGTTGTCTGGGTCCAGGTTCTGCCGAAGATCTGCAAAATGGTCCCCAGAAAGGATATTCCTTCTTCCTCTGTTGTCACTGGGCTGTAGCTGTCATTGTACTATCTAATTATCAGCTAAAGTCAAAGTTGATGTCCCTGTTAGAGTCCCTGATTTTCACAAGTCTCTCTAGACATGTTTTTTTCCTGTTCATTTTTATGTACGTATGGTTTGTTGCCTTTCCTGTGCCATGGCCATGATATTTGAAAAGTCATGGCAATCAGGAGAAGTCCCTGGTGACTGAAAGAAGAGTAACGTGTGTCCATTTTTGAAAAGGGTAGAAAAGATGACTCTGGGAACTATTGACCTATCAGTCTCACCTCTGTGTCTGGGAAGATCATGAAACAGATCCTCCTAGAAGCTATGGTAAATCACAGGGAGGACATGGAGGTGCTTAATGGCAGCCAGCACGGCTTCACTAGGGGCAAATCCTGTGTGACCAACTTAGTGTCTTTCTATGATGGGCTAACCACAGCAATCAACATGGGTAAACTCAACGGATGTGATCTGTCTAGACTTATATAAAGCCTTTGGCATGATCTCCCACAACATCAGTCTCTCTAAATTGGAGAGATGTGGATTTGATGGGTGGACGATATGGTGGATAAGAAACTAGTTGGATGGTCGTATTCAGAGAGTAGTGGTCCGTGGCTCAAAGTCCAGATGGAGATCCGTGACAAGTGGTGACCCTCAGGTGTCTGTACTGGGACTGGTGCTGTTTAATATCTTTATCAATTATATTGACAGCGAGATTGAGTGCACCCTCAGTAGGTTTGCAGATGACACCAAGGTGAATGGTGTAGTTGCCACTCCATAAGGATGGGATGTCATCCAGAGAGTCCTGGACAGGCTAGAGAAGTGGGTCTGTGAGAACCTCATGAGGTCCAAGAAGGCCAAGTGCACGGTCCTATACCTGGGTCAGGGCAATCCCTGCTTTCAGTGCATGATGGGGGACAATGTGATGGAGAGCAGCCCTGCAGAGAAGGACTTGGGGGTGCTGGTCTCTGAGAAGCTTGACATGAGCCAGCAATATGCACTAGCAGCCCAGAAGGCCAACCCTATGCTGGGCTGCATCAGAACAAGTGTGGCCAGCAGGGTGAGGGAGGGGATTCTGCCCCTCTATTTGTCTCTTGTGAGACCTTATCTGGAGTCCTGTGTCCAGTTCTGGAATCCTCAATGTAAGAAGGTTATGGAGCTGTTGGAATGGGTCCAGAGGAGGGCTACAAGGATGATCCAAGGGCTGAATCACCTTCTGTATGAGGACAGGCTGAGAGAATTGGGGTTGTTCAGTCTGAAGAAGAGAAGGCTCTGAGGAGATCTTATAGCGATCTTCCAGTACCTGAAATGGGCTACAGGAAAGCTGGAGAGACACTGTTCATAAAGGCTTGTGTTGATAGGACAGGGGGGAACGGGTGTAAACTGGAGAGGGGCAGATTAAGACTAGACGTTGGGAAGAATTTCTTTACCATTAGAGTGGTGAGACACGGGAACAGGTTGTCCGGGAAGTTGTGGCTGCCCCATCCCTGGACCCTTGGATTGGTCCTTGGGCAGCCTGTTCTGGTGGGAGGTGTCCTTGCCCACGGCAGGGGTGCTGGAACCAGCTGATCTTTAAGGTCCCTTCCAACCCTAACTATTCTATGATTCTTTGGCCATCCTTGTGAGGTAGTGCCCATAGTTTAGGGGTGGGAGGAATTCTTGTGCTTGGTGCTAGATTAATAACTGTATTAAAATATGGTATTCAAAGGATGCACATAGACAGAGAGATGGCTGCTCTAGGACAAAATAGGTTTTTAAGGCTGAACTGTGTTGGCAGAAATAGGTGGTTGATGAATCCATGCTGCAGCAGACTCCTCTCAAGGCACTCGGGAGGGCTTGATGGTGGTTTGAGTAGGAAAAAATCTCATCCCATCTAGTAGAGAAGTCTTATGTTGAGAGACAACATATTCTGGATTAGGACAGAAAAAAGAACAGATGGGCCTAATATTGTACCAGATGAAAAATCCTAAACTTTGCAATTAAAAAAACGGACCAAACCACAGACCCTCACGTCACTCCTCCTCCCTCCCCCACCTTGAGCCCACCTCAACCCTGGATAGTGAGGGAAGGGATATTTGAAGCCCCAAATGCACCTGTGAATAGTAAAGGCACCAAAAGAACAGAAGTTGTCAATGTTGTGCTTTTTTCCCCTGGTTCTGTGCACTTCTACAGCTGTGGTCTGAATCTCCGATCAATATGACTGTAATGTGTCATAGGAAAACCAAACATAAATTTTGAATATTTACTAGAATTAAGCTCAGGGTATGGGAGGAGGAAAGTATGCTTTGCCCCTGGTATTTTGAGCTTCCAGAAAGTAATGACAGTTTCACTCCGAATTAGTAGTTGTATGTCTATGAAAACCTCAAAGCTGTCTTCACAAAGACTAAGCCAAGGTTGTTCCAGTGGGATTCCTGTCACATTATCACACCTTTTGTACTGAAACCCAGAAAAAAGATGAAAATGGTAATAGGTGATATAAATTTTTTCCTGGTATCCTGTGACTTAAAACTGCATATTTATCCATAAAAATCTGAATGTTAGCTGTGCTGCAAAGTGGTGGTTTTATTTTTTAAAATAGGAATATACTGGATGTGGATTAAATGACTTTCTGTTGTTAGACATTGAGAAACAGAAGATTCAAAATCAAACCAGATTTATTCTTTTTAATACATATTTCCAAGTAATTTGAGGTGATACTAGAATGCAGTGTGCTTTGATTTCTTCTTTTTTTTTCTCTTTTGCCACACAGCAACTGCTAACACAAGTACACAAACCAAAATGTCTTAAAAAAACAATAAGAAATCCCTCGACATAAATAGGTATAGGAAATTCAGGCCTCCAGATGAGATTGTCTGAAGTTCTGTTTATGTTCTTGCTCATATGCGTGCTGGGATTTCTTGGCTGTATTTATAAATGCTGATTTCAATCTTCTTCCGTTTCCTGGTGCTGTAACACCTATTCCCCAGGATGGATTTACATAGAATTGTGCTGCATTCCAGAATGTGCGCACTCTCAGCCAGAGTTAGCTCAGCCTTTGTTAAAATCTTTTGTTCATTTGTATCTGTAATGGGACATGATGCTAGAAATGAATGTTAAAATCCAGATAGAATATTAGGATTTGTTGTTTGGTTTAATTTTAGACTGTATTCCTTGGTGGGATGCTGAGAGGATGAGTAGAATATGAGTAGGTTTAAAGTGAAAGAGCAAAGATTTAAGTAGTTATTTCAATTTTAAGTTTAGTGCTTACATCTGCTGCTCTTTGTTATCTGGTGCAAGAGTCTTCTTTCAAACGGAATCTTAACACAATTGGGGATGGAGACTGGGCCACTGAGATGTTAGGCTGTTGGATGTGTGAAAACCCACACAGTTTGCTGCAGATGCCTTCAAACCTTACCCCAAAGGATGGAGGTCTTCAGAATCCTTTCTCTTCAGATCCCAGAGGCCTTTTTTATGTGCAATGATGAATTAAGGCCAGTGACAACAATGTAAAAATGCACAGTGAGAAACCTTTTAGCAATGGCTCATTTCATCACAGGATGAAAATGAATGAAAATTGTACAGCTTGGAGAAATCCTGTGATACATGGCTCTATTTTTAGCTTTACTTATTAAAAACTCATGTATATTTAATAGTAAAAGATTAATTCATAATAGGCCTCATCTTTATATATCCCACTTTATATTGTTGACTTTTCATTAATTGTTCATTTAGTTTCTGAAGGATTTCTGCTTCATTTAGCATAGAAATCGAGGAAAGCAGCAAATGCAGCAGTAATCCTCCAAGAAAAAAAATTATGCGATGTGATCACTAAACCTAAATAATGAATTGTAATGTGTACTTACAAGGCGAAGAGGTGTGGGCAGTGATAGCTCCGATATCTCTAACTCCCTAGTGGTCTGCATTCTTGGTCAAATTATTTTCTCATATAGGGAACACATACCAGATAGACGAATGTGTATTGGGTGTGCATGCAGGTGGTGGTGGTGTGAGAGTTACTGCAGGAGTTTCATTTTTGTCATAGTGGAGTTGCTTAGGGCTCCTAACTATCTTTCTGTCCTCTTGAGTGTGGTTATGGCTTGTAAGCTGTAAATTAGTGAACTTAAATAGGGAAAGATTTTTCTGTTTTTCTGTTTTGATATAAATTAGTTCACCTGACTCGCACAGTTGTTGAAGAGCATTTGTCCAGGAGAGAGTGTATAGGTACCAGTCTGACTTTCTTTCCTAAAATGCTGATGTGCTCTGTTTCTTGAATTATCCAGCAAAAATTTTTGCTTACAATTATTTAAGTAGTGTTTTTTAAAAAAATAGTAAAGCAGTTGGTGCGTAAGAGATCTCTCATAGTGTTCAAGCATGAAATTCTGAGCTTAAATATGTTCCTAGGGAGAATCTGAATAGGATATAAAATTGCAATTTGCATTTCTTTAAAACAAACTATTAGACTTGGAAATGTTTATATGTCGTTATTTTCTGACAACTAACAGAAAGCGTTTGTTTTAGAGCCAAAGCGTGTTGAGTATTAGAAGTTCTGTGTCCTGTAAGTACAGAAGGCAATATCATCAAGTGCTGGGTATACAGCCCTACTGCCTTTCTGCTTGGATTTATTGAAGCTGAAGATCAGCATCTGTGTATCGTACAGCGAAACACTACAAGCAATGCAGACAAATAACTGGGTTTCTTTTTTATCATTCTGGACTCTTTTTTGTGGGAGCAGTTTAAAAGAGTGTAGAGCAGGTAAGTTTTCTGGAGGAGGAAATCTTTAGAGCTTTCCATCTCTAGTTTCACAGTTATTCAATACTCAGGTGTATTTATAACTTTATGTACTAAACATAATCAGCACTGCAGTTCAGCAGTGTGATTATTACTGTAGATTGCTGTAGATTCTGCTCAAAACAGTATATATGTGTGTAGGGTTTAAATTTTACCTTTTGTCTACAATTTCTTGTGTGTTTCTTGTGGCTTTTCTGCTACTCCTTCTGCTATCTGGGTAGCTGATTGCTACCAAAGTTGTAATAAGTATATTATCAGGCAAAAAGCTCCATTAAATTGTAGGCATGCAGAAATATTCTGATGTTTTATTTCAGTCAAAGTGTCTCCTCAAATCTCTATGGAAATGGAGTCTTTTTTTTTTTTTAGGGGGAGGTAGAAACTGGCTAAATATTCTTAGTTGAAATGCTAGAAAGGTAAAAGAGGCAGGAGGATGGAGTTTCAGAGTTTTGAATACATGCTGGTGGACAGTTAAACTCACTGTGGCAAAATTTGTCAGGTTTTAAAAATTATTTCCTGTTTAGATACTGATTGTATCTATGGTTTATTTATAAGACTTAGGTACACAAAGCATTGGTTTGGTTTTGATTAAGGAGTGAACTGAGTCTTTTTTAGATTCCCTCCACCCCTGCTTCCTAGGCTGAAAGATTTAAAAAAAACAAACAATCCAACAAAAAAAGCCCCCGAATAAGAGAAATTACTTATCTCCAGGCTGGCAGGGACTGTTTTTATTCAACTTCTAGTCTGCTAGCATGTTTCAGTTATGGAATTCTTGATTTTTTGAACCTGATAATATCCCCTTTGTTACAAAAATGAATTAGTAACATGATGAATTGAAGAGGTGTGCTGCTTTGAGAGGAACAGAGCATTCCTGCATTTCCTGATAATGTGGGAATCTCTCAGTGTGAGAGATTTACCTGCTCTGTGGTGGTTTGATACCGTTTCAGTGAGTGAAATCAATTTTATATGGTAGAAAACTTGCACAGGCTCGGTAGTGGGATGATTATATTGGATTTGGACTCGGATGGGTGGAACAATGAATGTTCATTCATATTCATTTTATAATCTATGGATTTTCATCAGTATAGAATGGATTTCACGTTTAAACTTGAATAAAAATAAATTAATGTAATCATGTATTGCCTAGTATATGTACTAGCTTTTAATAACTGCCAAATAAATACTTAAAATCAGACTCTCTTGAGTATTGCTAAAATACAGCTGTCATTTATGGATGTTACACTCGTTGAGATGTATCTGTATTGGTATGGATTGCAGAGACTTGGAATGAAGCTGCAGAGCTACTCTACTAGTCAGTAGTAAATAATTGTACTACCAGTTCTCTCAAGTGCATTATTTTATAAATCACTTTTTGAATTATGGCTTTTTTGGCCTGGCAGTTTTCCTTTCTTCTTTCAAAGGAAAACAGCTTTTCTTTGCTTTTTGTCAGGCTTTTTGGCTTTGTACTCTTTCTTCTGGTTATGCATTAATTTACTTTTTTGGACAGAGAAATGCAAAATCATTCTTTTCTGTGTAAGTTCCATATTTTGGTCTTTGCCATCCCTTGTGGTAAAAAAGCCTTGGGAAAAGACATAGAATTGGGGAGCTCTGGGCTGGTGCTGCAGATGTTCTGGAAGTCCTAAAGAGAGAAGAGAGTGTCAAGAGAGTTAAACAGGCCACCCATTTTCCTTGTCATTAATATGTTCTTGCAAGCTTTCACATGTGTAAATATGAGCATATATTGCTGTTTATTCACTGATTAATTCCATTTACATTTTCACATCCTGTGGCAAAGTACCTTCTCAGTGTGAGATGAGCACTCATTCACTGGTAAAATATTAAAAAGGACAAAGTCTTTGAAGCAAAGATAATAATATTTTTATTTTACAATTCAACGCTGAATTGGATGCCCTTCTAAAAGAGGCATAAGATCCTACAAAAAGCAAGTATATATACTAGTTTTAAACAAAGAATATAAATCTCCAAGGTTGCTCATTATATTTTTTTGGTGTATTTAGCCATGTCCGGAGACTCCCGTCAGGTTGTTGCGGCCAACTCTGTCTTGTTAGACAGCTAAGCATCATGTCTGGATATCGTCTACATATTATTTCTTGATACATGACAGATTTATATGACAAGATAATTAAACATGCACACCAGCTGCAGCAAAACTTATCAACTAATTCCCACATCAGCAAGATTACATTCTGTCTTTCCAGCATAGACATTTGAAGGGTTTTTTATTTCAGGTGGATTGTGTGACCTGACATCAAAAGGCTAAACTGAGAGCAACTGCATCAGTACTTCGAGAGAAATTCCTCAGGACAGCCAATCGACAGCAACTAGCAGCGGATGTATCAGTGTCATGAATGCTGAAGATCAAACGTCTGGCAGTGGGGATTCTGATGTTAAAATTTATGTAGAATAATATTGTAGTGTTAATTATCTAAGGTGGTAGTTTCATAATACGCTGGGTTTGATGACTGTGTGTCTGCATGTCCAGCCTCTGCCCCAGCGGTGAAATGCAGCTCCTTGAGGGATGTTGCTGCAGGTAAGATTACTGAAATGAATGATCTTTGTTAAAGTAGCTGCCACTGCAGGGATAGTTTGAGGGGCATTGCAGTACATACATACCTGCCTTCTAGGCTATGAAACAGTGCTAAGATTTCCAGTCAAGTTTTGTTTCCTCACATGAGTGGAGAGTAACAGCATATCTAGTACACTTCACTTGAGTTTAGGTGCAGTTCTTGTATTGATCCTTCTGGTGAAAGACAGGAATGAATTTTAGGCCATGGACATCTTGCAGTCTGCAGGCAAAAACTAAGGTATATCTGCAGGACAGCCCCGTCTCGCAGCCTGGCAGCTGCAGCAGAAAGGATTGTATGGCTTCTCCATGATGTTTTCAGTGCAAATTCAGACAGGTTATCTCAGTTCTCAGTGTTGAACACTGTGGTCTGCCTGGCTGAGTTAGCTTGACATATTTTAGAACTTGCCTACTCTGTCTTAGCTGTGGGGATAGCAGTGCAGGAACATGGGACGCTTGTCTGCCCTAATAATGCAGTAAAACCACTCTAAAAATGATATAACTGTGGGTATGCCAAGCTATACATATCTGTGTATGTACGTATACACAAGTCTCTGGATAATATTTATGGCCTTTTCCTCTTCGCAACAGTGGTCACATCTTCTGTGTACGAGCTGGGTTGATGCTGAAGCTTTTGCGTGAGAATTAATATGCTAAATTGTACTGAAAGCACCGCAGTGCCTGGTGGGCTGCTGAGTGTGTGGGTGTGCAGACGTGGAAAAGATATGCAGAGCCCTTCAGACTCCTGGTCTTCATAACAGGCTTGAGCAATAACTTCTGTCTGAAGTAAGGGAGGCCCCATTGGTGGAGTGGAAGCTGTGAGCCTTACTCAAGCAGCTAAGGTAATACCAGAGTGGTGTTTGTTTCTAGCTAGATACAAAAGTGTATAGGTTCGACTTCATGAATGAACTGTACAAAGACACACAGGAAAAGGTCTAAAATAGGTGTTTGTTCACATTGAGTTAACAGAGCTATTCTCTGGCCAAATAATATCCTGCAGAGACCGTATATTAAAAAAATATATATTTATGCTGAACGATATGCTTTTTCCTGTAGGGAATATTTTCAGCCAGTCTAAATTATATGGTGGTTTTGTAATCTGAGCTGATGTTTAACATCTGAGCTGAGTCACCAGACTTGAGTGCAAAGGAGACTAGAGTGTACATGTGCACTTTCTCTCTCCTTTTTCCCCCCTCTCTCTCTCCTCTGTGGTGATATCTCTGTGAAATTTCAGCACAGTAATTTTCAGCTTCACCTTAAACATCTGAATACAGTTTCCAGTTGTAAATTCCAGTGCTGGTTGAGGTTTCCCAGCAGCAGCAATTTGAGAGGATGAGTGAGCAGACCAAAGGCAGGGTATTCTCAGGATGGTTTACATTTTTTGTTGTTTTGCCAGTGGCTTGGGTATGGCTCCAGAGCAGGGCAACAAAGGAAAAGGGTGTCTAGACAAAATTCTGTCCTCTATTGCTTGGTTTCAGGTTACTTCAACTTCCTCCACATGTCAAGAAAGCGAGTGATTTTGGTACCCTGAATTGCTTTTTGGAGGAGCCTCTGACTCTTCACTGCAGAGGCGAGCTACCTGGCACAGCTGCCTGCCTGCCTGGCTGGCATAGGGCATGTAATTTAGTCTGGCAACCCCACAGAGATGGTTTGAATGGAGAACTGAAAACATTTCTCTTAGGAAAAGATTTGCAAAATATGTCTTTCAAGATGCTTCAGTTTCTTGGCAATTTTCTTGATTAAAAAGGAAATCTGGTTAAAATATTCTGTGTATGTAGGTTCTTTCTGGAAGCTGACAAGTTTATTAAATTCTTTCATCATTGCTTTGGACATAGCTGCTTTTGAGAGTATCCAATAATTGTCCTATTATGAAAGTCTAGGGGGCTTTGATAGGGGAGAGAGTAAACAGATCAGCAGAAGAATAACAAGTTTCTGAATTTAACTTGTCTCTTTGCACTTCAGGATAGAACAATTTCTTTCCTTTTAAACTGAGTAAAATTCAAATTTACTTTAATTCAAATTTAAGCTACTTGGATAGTAACTGTCTTGAAATATAAAGAACATTTAAATAACTTAAACTGTATCTAAGTCCTATATCAGTTATGGTGGTAATTTCCTGTCATTTTTAATATCTTTTCAAGAGCATCCCATATGAAAGAAATATCCAGAACTGGCTATCCAAGGAAAAGCAGTGAATACAAATTCACTGTCAAATGTGCAAATTGGAAGAACTGGAGAAATGTGAGAGACATCTTTCCCTTGTAAACTCTCCGAGATACCCTCCGTATTCTTGTAATTAAAAATTGTGTCAGAAGTGTAATTATGTGATTATTTTCCCAAGTTTATGACATCTATCTTTTGCTTTTAATTCAATAACAAGTTCTCTGTTTAGAATGATCACTTTTTTTTTCCCTCTGAGATATCCGTCAGTGGACTTGTTCATGTAATTTATCTGCATAATTTATTATTGAAAACATGCAAAGCTAATGAGCACTCAGGAGTTCTTGATAGCAGTATTGAACAGCTGTGATTATCTTTTACCTGAAGGATCTCATCAGTTTTCTGCCCATGTTAGAAGGTACCTTAAAGACCATCCAGTTCCAACCCTCTTGCAATGGGCAGGGACAATTTCCAATGAACCAGATTAGAATCACAGAATAACCAGGTTGGAAGAGACCCACTGGATCATCGAGTCCAACCATTCCTATCAAACACTAAACTGTGC
Organism: Clamator glandarius; assembly: GCA_033459285.1. Taxonomy (NCBI): domain Eukaryota; kingdom Metazoa; phylum Chordata; class Aves; order Cuculiformes; family Cuculidae; genus Clamator; species Clamator glandarius. The sequence continues at coordinate 2,074,428 of JAUNZM010000086.1, forward strand.
CCCTCAACACCTCGTCCACCCGTGCCTTACACACCTCCAGGGAAGGTGAATCAACCACCTCCCTGGGCAGCCTCTAACAGTACCCAGTGACACTTTCTGTGAAACATTTTTTCCTAACGTCCAGCCTAAACCTCCCCTGGTGGAGCTTGAGGCCATTCCCTCTTGCCCTGTCACTTGGGAGAAGAGGCCAGCTGCCTCCTCTCCACAACCTCCTTTCAGGTAGTTGTAGAGAGCAATGAGGTCTCCTCTCAGCCTCCTCTTCTCCAGGCCAAACAACCCCAGCTCTCTCAGCTGCTCCTCATAAGGCCTGTTCTCCAGCCCCTTCACCAGCTTTGTTGCTCTTCTCTGGACTCGCTCCAGAGCCTCAACATCCTTCTTGTGGTGAGGGGCCCAGAAATGAACACAGGATTCAAGGAGCGGTCTCACCAGTGCCGATTACAGAGGGAGAATAACCTCCCTGGACCTGCTGGTCACACCGTTTCTGATACAAGCCAAGATGCCATTGGCCTTCTTGGCCACCTGGGCACACTGCTGGCTCATGTTCAGTCACTGTCAACCAACACCCCCAGGTCCCTCTCCTCCTGGCAGCTTTCTAGACAGGCTTCTTCTAGTCTGCTAGGAGAAGTGATTTGAAAATTGCTCAAAATTTCAAAAAACTTTGAAGATTGCTCAAAGCCTTGTCCAACCTGGTCTTGAATACTTTTATTGCGCATTTGTCTTAACTGAAGTGACAGAATAGGAAGCATCATAATGTGTTAGCTTATCTGGGGACGAGTTAGGTTGGCAGGTTCTTCGTGCCTATCTGATGTACAACAACAGAGACACTTGGGTGCAGAGCAGTCCCCGAGGGCTCTCCTGCTGAGCCCCAGTCTCTGCTGCTATGCTACCCACCACCTTGTCTCACACATTTTGAGGGTCCTGTGGCATTGTGGTAAGGCTGCACGAAACAAGTTAATTGTTTCCCCAGCAGCACTTCACCCGCAGGCTTAGAGCACAAATCCTGTCCAGTGGGTGACCGGTTGTGATCTCAGGGTCAGCCTTGTAGAGTCTGTTTACACAAAATGCTGTGGGAAGAGGCTGCTGGCAAGACTTGTAAGCCACAGAAAAGATTACTACGTAAACAAGAAATGAATCACTGTTATGAGTAAGATAAACAGGGCTGCATGTGAAGTCTGGTTTGTTTTGCATGGTAGGATTTTTTGAGTTATTCCTGTGCTGAAATTCCCAGACTTTCATTCATGTATTTTCTAAACGGTTAAGTGTTTGACTGCATGTCAGAAAGGATTTGATGTTTTTCAATCTCCTTTCATAAAAATGGCTGGGCAAAGGGATTTTTCCTATCTATATTTTGTATATCAAGTGGTACTTTTTCCTAATTCTGATCCCTCTATGATTAGTAATTGAGGAGTGTGTTTGGACAGAAATAGTCCTGAACCCGTGGCACTTAGAGATTAAGAGTGTATCGGTCCTGATTCTCTCTAAGCTTCTTTTCAAGTAGTGAAAGAAACGCTGTGATACAGATAAGCAGCTTTGGTACAGATTCCACTTTTCAACTAAAACACTTTGCTAAAGTTAGTATCTACTACTTTCTCAGATACCTGTGTTTTCCGTACACTTTTGATTCAGTTTCCATATTTCAGCCTGCCTTCAGAAAACAGTATCCCTTGCCACCTTGGTCTGATACTTAGTGAAATCACTGCTCTGGTCGCATTCAGCCTCAACAAGCAAACCTTGATAGCTGGGAAAGTGCACACAGGTAATTGTGAGTATTGTCTTCACAGTACAGTCTGAATGCAAATGCTATGTCAGTGATACTCAGCAGGAATTGAAGGTGGGAAGATAATTCTTATTTTCAGTCTCCAGTAGGATCTACCTGTTAGTGTACTGTTAAGCTATGTTACTGATGAGAGGGAATTGTTAACCAAATGTCAGATAAGCAATTCCTTTTGCAAGCAGGAAAGCACTGTATGAAGGGTTTTATTACATCTTTGAAACGAATTTTCTGGCTGCAAATAATCAAAGCAGTGGCTCTGTTTCTATTCCATCACTCCTTATAGTTCAGATTTTATAGCGATGGCCTTTTCCCCTTTTACAGTATGATGTCATATTTATCTTTTTACAAATCTCCTTAATTAACCTACTAGGTCTGTGAGACGCTACTTAGTAGAATACTGTCTGACACTAGGACTGCTCTACAGCCTATTTCACTGACTTTAGAAAATATTCTAAAAGCTTGTCCTGATTTTTTGGAGATATTTTTCCATAACTGGCTCTCATTTACATGTGAGTTCAACATGTTCGTTGCAATTTTAACGCATGGCTTTAAGACAGTTGGATTTATGAGTAGGATCAGAGAAGTTACCCAACTTTGATTTACTTTATTTTCAGATTTACTTTATTTTCAGAAACTGTAACAATATCTGTGGTTCACCAGAGTGATACCAATTATGACTTAAGAAAATGACATATTTTGAAGTAGTTAAGGTTTGTCTCAGGCTGTTTGCTTCTCTTAAACTGTGGGATAGTCCTAACTGGTACAAGCTCGTTCTCATGTGTCCTTAAATGTGGATGAGTTTGTCCATCTGCCACACATAAATTTTCAATATGTTCCAACAAATGTCAGTGGTGCCCAGGGTACAGCCTGCGTCTCTGCAGCTGAAGGAAAATCTTCATCCCTCCTGTTAAAACTTTGTTTTTAACTTGTAATCCTCCTTATTTTGCACTTATTTGCACTTGCTTTACAGTAATTCTACTGCCGTAAAACCGCTGTATGCAATAGTTCAACATTAGGTAAATCTATAGTTGCGGGACAGAAGAAAATTAACTTGATAGCGCACTGTCTGTCTGTTAATTAATCTCGCCCCATCTCCTAATGTGGAGGGAGGTGGCACCTTGGCAGTGTACAGGCTTGCTGGGGTGGGCAGGCTCGCGTACACATCGGGGCTCTGCCTGTCAGGGGCTACAGCTCCCTCACTGTGACATTTCGTACTTCACTGTTAGTGCATGCTGCTGCCCAGATCACAAAGGAAGAAAGAAGGGAGAGAATTACAGCGACTGCTTGATTCCTGTGTGCATCACGGGCTTTTAGGGAAGTTGGTGGCTCTTTCTTATTTATCCTTCTGGTCTCAGAGTCATACAAGATTTTCAAATCTAGTGAATAACACTGTGCATGGGGAAATAAAATGCCGACTTCCCTGACTCTCATTTAAGAAGGTCCTTTCTACCACAGTTTCCTTTTCATCACTGGCATTGGTGTCAGAGGCAGAGAGCATGAGATTGTGACAGAGAGTGAGTTAGAAAACTCTGCTGAAGTCCAGAACCAAAATAAATTGGTTTGCTTATGCAGCTCATGTCAGTAAAGACTATTGCATGTTTTGGGAAGTAAATATGATAATCTCCCTGTCACTTGTGTATATGTAGAATTATTGAACTGAATTTTTGTTTCTTTCCGGTTCTGTGATATTTGATGCTGAGCCATGCACAGTGTCTGATGGATTGCGTACAAATGGATGAGTTGAACTTTATTTTCCCTCTTTGTTAGTTCTTAATATTTCAAACATCTCCAGTTTAAGAAAAGCTGAAATATAGCAGAAGAATTTGTGATAGACTGGAAGAACGCATACACTGAAAAGTTGTTAAAAAGAAGATTGAAGATGAGCCATATGAAGCAGAAGTGAAGGGAAAAGTCTGGTTTTGAAGATTCATCATATGGAGATAGGAATGAATAGGAAAAGAAAACCCTCAAAATATGAAACTGCCTTTTTCTTAAAACACAATTTTTTCTTAATCACAATCTTGGGGTCTCAGAGAGCTATATGTACTTTTTCTTTTTAATAATGAAATGTATTTTGACCCCTAGAGGTAGAAGTTGCTGTTTAATAAATCAGTTGGCAGATGTGGTAGTGTGCTATAGGTCTAATTACATACTATGGAAGTGATCAGCCAATCCATTCACTTCTCATGTGCTCTACTTTATTTTGCGTTATTGGCTTCCTTGCTTGAAACAAGGAATGTTATAACAGATGACACTCGGCTCTGTCTGTCAATGCCTGTGTTATTTTAAGAGAACAAATATCTGCATATGATAGCTGAAGGCTATGGTACCAAGAAGAAAGCCCTGGACGAGTACACACGTACCTCTTATTTGCCTTTTCAATAAGCATGCATGCACGCATTTTTCTTATAGGTGGTTATTTGTATGTATAAAAATAAGGAGCTCTTTCCTGCAGTATACATAACTCACGGAAGATACTATAGTGGAATAATTGCTGTTGTCAATGGCGAAGTTGCAGTCTGGTTAGAAATGTTGTAATATGATTTACAAATTGGATAAAGAATGTAAGGAGCTCAGGACACAGTTTCTTCCTGGTGAGCTCTGGGATTATGACTGGGCACCGTGACTGCTTTGATTTGGTTTGGCTATGGAGGAAATACATGATTCCCATTGCAGGTGTATGTAGTATGGAAGATAATTTTCACAATTTTGACCGAGGAAACACATCACCAGAAAATTCAGTTTATACTGAAAGCAAATTGTTCTGCCAAATAAAGACTGTTCTATTTCTTCTGTAAAATAAAGAAACAATGAGTTGGTAGAAACTATAGCTTTTGACAAAGGCAAACAGCTTTGGTCAGTCATGTAGCTTAGATAAGAAAATTTTCATATTCCTTCTATGGCAAGAGGTTCCCCATCATTGATTCTATCCCCCCTATAAACTGTTCCTTCTGTTTTAATATTTTGCTATTCCTGTCTTTTATTTCTGATGGTTTATCTCAAGTTGTGTGTAGTAGGAGGGCTTATTTACAAATGGTGGTACTTTCAGGAGATATGGGTAATAAGATACAAGTTCTGCTTCTGAAGACATGGTGTGATGATATTGTGACTTCATTTCAGTGAAGACGTTCTAGTGTCTCCATGGGGCTAGAGAAAAGCTACTGAAGTTATAAGGCCTCTGTTTTCTGATGTGTGGAAAGGAACAACGAAATCTGAGCAAATAAACTGATGTGGGCTAACTGAATGTATATCTGTAGTCTAAAGTATCCCAGTCCATGGTCTGACGTGTCTTTTTATGGTAGAAAGGATCTCAGAAGTTGTGCTTTTGTAAGAATTGTATATTTTAAGATAAAAAGGATTTCATAGTAGCAAAAATATGTGAAGCCTACTTTTTGCTGCTGAAACGTGTCGGACTTAATTAAGGTCTTAAGCACTTTGCTGGTTCTGAACATACAATGCATATAGAGTATTATTGGATATCAACATATCTAAGTGAAAGTACATCATATACTGCTGTGATTTTGTTGGTGGAAGATGAGTTCATTATCTTTTCCCTCTTTAGGCTACTGCCAGATTTAAATTAGCTTTGTTACTGTGACTGTTCTTGCTTGATAGATGGTCCTGGATGTTTTGGTTTCTGGCTTATAAATGCTGTTTCATGGTGCATGGTTAACTCTGAATTCTGTCACAAGTGATTAATGCTTTTTTTTTATGTACAGACACTTAGGTGGCTGCAGCGGTAGAGCAATGAAGTAAAAGATTTTACTTAATGCATTTTAGGCTTCTGTAGAAACATTTTTGCAGTAGTGCCTCTCCACTTAATATTTGACTTCTGTCTCACTTTAGCACTGTCTTTTTTCTTCTTCATGACAGATCTCTGAACAACAACTTTTTCACATAAATTGGCAGAAGTGGAGGCGACATGGCCAGTTCAGCTCGAGAACACCTGCTTTTTGTGCGACGCCGCAACCCACAGCTACGGTATACGCTGAGCCCAGAGAATCTGCAGAGTTTGGCATCTCAGGGCACCATGCCTGAGAACATGAACTTGCAGCGTGCCAACAGCGACACTGATTTAGTGACCTCAGATAGCAGGTCTAGCTTGACAGCCAGTATGTACGAATACACCTTGGGGCAATCTCAGAACCTCATAATTTTCTGGGATATTAAGGAAGAAGTAGACCCAACTGACTGGATAGGACTTTATCACATAGGTAAGTCAGAACCATGTTGTAATATTTTATGTGTGTTTCTTGCTCTTAGCCACCTTCATTTTTCATTTACTGATATGTCTTCTGGTATGGTGCATCGTTAATTTAAAGACAAAGTTGAGGTAAGACTGCAGAGAATTACCCTGCATTTCTATTTGCTTTTGTTAATGCAGTGAACCATGTGAAAATATGGTTTTAATTAATGTAGATGTGCTAGATAAGCACTACGAGAAGATGAAATGCATTCTTCTTAAACAACAAATGTGCATACAGTTTCCTGGTTTTGTCTTTGCTGGTGGGTGGCTTACGAGTAACTTGACATGCTTACTGTCCAATGTTTGTACAGTTTTTTTGACAAATAAATTCTAAACGTGTGGAAAAGTGTTTTGTCTTTGGCTTTGTAGAAATGAAATTGTGTCAATTCTGAAGAAGTGACAATTTCTGTTTATGAAGAAGTCCTCTAGAAGGAAGTCCTGCGGAGAAATTCTCCTATGTGTATTTTTTGTGCTCTTCAGGATATTTCATAGGAGGAATTTGGAAAGAGCTCTAGGCTGGCATGCAAGGGCCTGTGGGTAGTGTGTGCATTAACAAATAACGTGGCTCTAAAGGAGTGGATCACTAGGTCAAAACAGTTGATGATGAGGCCATAGCACCAGCAGCATATCTGGGTTGGGATTTTCCATTGTAGGATGTTTACCAGGTCCCTAGGTCCAAGCATCCCTGGTGCATGCGGCAGTCCAAAGAGCGGTCGATGTGTCCACCCTAAGGCAGTCGTGTTGCCACTAGAAATTGGAGTGTAGCTAGTGGGTAACTGTAGTGGCACATATGGTTTAGTTATCTTCTTGAGGAATCTAGTTGAAGTGCACTAAAATTACTTTCTGAATTTAGCCAGTGCTCTGTAAGTGGGACTAATGGTTAATTTGTTTCAGAATTGCACTACTGTTCTGAACCTAATTACCAATGTAGATAGAAACTGTCAATTCAACCTGCCAAAAAAAGATGTAGCAGAAACTGGTGGAAACAGATCTGACCACTGGAATTCTGTCTGTACTGGGACTAAGCTCAGTGCAGTCAAATTGATTTCAGTAGGATTTCAGAGACATATTTGCTGTGCCAGCTTTCCCCCAGATGTTCCATCTCTGCATCACTGAATGCTGTTTAGGTGCTGTTTCCAGTTCTCATTATTTTTTGTCTGATATTTTTCTCCAGTATTACTGCGTCGCCACAAACTGCAGAGTGTTGACTAATGCTCTTCCAGTGCTTACCTGGTTATAGAATCTGTGGTGGAGTTGCTGCATGAGCTGCAGTCTCTCCTGGAATGAACTGTGGATATGCACTAACATTTAAGCTACCTAAATGAAGTGTCTCTGTAATAAACAGAAATGAATCTTCTCAACAGCATTAGCAACTGGAGTGTGATCTGTGCTGTAAAATGCACAGAATGCTCTGTGGAGCTTAAACATTCTAATTTAAACACATTTAGAGCTTCATCTGAATAAAGGTTTTCATACACCTTCCTGCTGGTTTTTTCATGATTCACTGCACTTCAGGACTGGTATTCAAGATGCTGAGGTACAGCATCTTTCTGTAAAATTCTCATTGGTTCTTAATTTCATCTGTAAGTGATTTTTATCCTACTTCGTTGACTAAAAATATTTCTACTTTCAGTCTCTTGAGCTCCTAAAGCACAAAACAATGTTAAGTTTTGCCACAGAGTAAGAATCCTATAAGAAAAAGCCAATTTTTTGCGATCTTTGGCCTAATACTAGGATAAGACTAGAGCTTATGAGTACACTGGGTTTCCTGTTGTCTTTTTAATTGATGAAAGGTACAGGAACTCATTCACTTTTAACTTTTGTTTTTGCTACCACTTGAAATCGTGAGCGCTGGTGAGTTTTGTTAGTTCTGAGCAGAGTCTTTCCTTAATGACTTGTGGTTTCATCATTCTCAGGGCCGGATTGGCACATTTTTTACAACAGAGATATATGTCTATATTCAGCCTGATATGCACGCCTATCTATCTTTGATTTAGGTTTTTAATAAACTTTGAAGTATCTAGCATATTTTTTTTAAAAAAAAAAGTTAAAAATTTTGCAAACATATGATCTAAAAACCTTTCATTGCATGCCTTTGGAAGTTGAGGACAGTCATTTCTTATTTTCTCAGAGACAAATATTTGTTGGTGCAAAAATAGTTGCCATTTTTAACCATAAACTTTAAAGTAGCACATCTCGGCTTAGAATAAAATTTATTAATCAAATAAGAGGACCGTTCGCATCCATGCATTTTTTCCAACAAGAAATAGGTCTCTTCTGGAAGCATAAAATTCTGGATTCCTGGAACTGATGAATTCCTCAAAGATGTTTTGAGCTGCTTCTTGGTTGTAGAAATCCTTCTCTTGCAGGAAGTTGTGGAGATTCTTGAAAATGTGGTGATTGGTGTGGGAGAGATCTGGTGAATAAACTGGGTGAGGTAGAGTTTCATGGTGCAGTTCGTGAAGCATAGTCATTTGCAAGACATGTTATTGGGCATTGTCATGGAGAAGAACTGGTCCTTTTTGGTTGACCGATGTTGAACATAAATGTTGCAGTTCTTCATGCATTTTGTCATTTTTCTGGCAGTACTTCTCTGCTATGATGGTTTTGCCAGGGATCAAGAAGTTGTAGTGGATGAATCCACTTGCCAACCACTGAACAGCAACCTTGACCTGTGTTTGATGCAGCTTTGATCTGGGGAAGTGTTTTGGTGCTTCGCTTTGGTCCAGCCACTGTGTGGAATGCTGTCAGTTGTCACATAGAATCAATTTTTAATCTTATGTAACAATGTGATCAATAAATGGATCAGTTTTGTCTCACAAAAGAAGTGCAGACTCTTTAATGGTGATTTTTTAGATTTTCATTCAGCTTATGTTGGGCACCCATTTCCCAGTTTGTTGCAAATGTCAAACAATAGTTGAACCCATGTTAAATTGCACCTTCATTGATAGACCCCTGGCCAAATGCTTGGTTGGTATTGCTAGAAGGTTCCGCTGCTTTACGGTTCTTTTGAACACATACAAAGAAAATGCTTACATTTGATTTTTTTTTTTTTAATCTTTATTTGACCACACAATATAAAAAAGAATAAACAGTGAAAACAAAACCATTAGCAAATTCTGTGTTTTAAAATGGCTTGCTATGTGAACACCACTATGTAAAAGTTTAATCCAAAATAAGCATCACGGTTTACAAACACGGCAATTATTTTTGTACTAATCTAATATTTAAAAATAAAAGCTCCATTCTCAGACATGTTATTAACATTCAATTTAGTTGCTTGAGGTTATCCATCCTGTTCTTTCTTTAAAATGAAACCCATTTTGCTTACAAAGTCGCTCTCCTCTGGCACTGCCTCCTGAGGGGCAGCAGAAATTGTGTGTGGTCACTAACACAAGACAGTGCTGGGGCTGTGCCAGCCTAAGGGTGTACCTCCGGTGTTCCCCGTGTCTTCTAGTAGAGCACTGCTTTCCAAGGAGCTAGGAAAAGGAAAAGGCAAATATTTTGCTCTTGTTTAAAAAATACATTGCAAACTGCAAGCACAGTACAGCAGTGCTTTTTTTCGTGCTGGTTTTACAATTAACTGTCGTGAAAGCTGGATCAATGTTTTGAGGGGGACGAAAGTGGTCAGATTCTAAAAATGAGCTTCCTTCTGGGCTCAGGCATTAGTACAGAGAGATCTGGCAAAGGTCTGAAGCAATCCAGGTACATTTTCACTTCAAATTAATTTCATAGAATACATCCATTATAAAAGGAGATCAAAGTGACACACGGGAAGCTGTCTTGCCTCTTCATTCATTAGTTTAGTCAATTAGCTCTCTAATTAGTTTCCTATCATGAGAAGGCAGCTAGCTGTGTGCTTCTGAGTGTGGCTTTACTGCATGATTAAAATTGCAGTGGCTCACTGGAATCTCACCAAACTTATTAGATCCCTTTCTTTTTAAGAAGCTGACTACAAACCACTGTGCACGTTGACCCAGGCATCGGTTGATGCTGTTGGTCACACAACTGTTGGTAATCTCAATCACTACTTTTGCTGCAAGGTGGCTTGCGGAAGACTGGCTTATCTGTGGGAATTGTAGATGGAGCTTTTTCTCGTGCAGTGCAAATCAGTAAAAGTTTGGCCTGCTAAATGGCTATGAAAATAGATGTTATCTTTTTAAAAAGAGAAAAGCCTAAGGGGAGTAATACCGAATCATCTTATCCTGAAGGACTGATTTTTTTTTTTTAAGTACATGAGAAATTTTTTCCTGACCTTTTCTGTTTTTTAGAAAAAGGAAAGGAAGTCATAAGTGAGGAAATAATTTGTAGAGAAGACTGCATGTTTTATTAGACATGAATTCACTAATGACCTCGGGATACTCCTCTGCCATAGCTTTTCGTTTTCCAAAGGCAAGAAGTTGAACCTGAATGTGAAAAACTCCCCATAGCTCTACATAGCTAAATTAATGCTCAGATTTTCTAGAATTTTGTATTTTAAGGAATGTTTTTAGATATGTGGCAAGTTTGCTGCTTTTAGTACCAGACTTGTACCTTCCTCTGTTTCGTCATTGTGTACACCTATAATGTGATCTGTTTTCTTGTTGAGGGACTGATTTGTACAGAAGGTCTGTTTCTTTTATAGTGTATTCTTAAGGATTATCAGAAGTGAAGCGTATGGGAGAGATGTGGCATATTCTGTGAAGGCAAACATCCTTTTTCCTTACTGTTTATTGTTTTGGACTGTCTGAACTTTTAAATTGTCAGTAGCACTTCTTGAACAGTCTTGTCTGTCCAGTGTTGTTGAAGCAGCTGTGTAGCTCCAGAGATGAGATGCATGGCGAATGCAGATAACACGTCAATAAAAGCACAGAAAGCTGTCCTACTGAGACTACACACAAGGGAGAGATGTTATTTCTGACTCTTAGCTCTTTTTTAGGGAAGTCAGGCAGTGTTGCATGAAACATTAAATCATCAGGTCTGGAGTATAGATTTATCATTTTTATCAGCTTGAAGCTTTGTCTAGAACGGAGTTCTCATTTCTTCTTTAGGACCAGTGATGAGGATGTACGCTTGAAAGAGACAATGTGTGATGATACTTGGAGAGGGGGCTTTTTAGTAGGGATATTGTACCTGTGCTTTCTCTAAGGAATAAAGGTTAATTTTCTATCCTAATGAGAAGGAAGGAATTCTCTCAAATTTTTGTAACATATTTATTTATTTAAAGAGCTAAACTTCATCTTTTGAAGTGGTAGAAGACTGCAGAATTGAACACTTCTTTTTTTGCATCATGTTAGATTCATAAAAGTTTTCTTGTCCAGTACTGACCCAGCTTTTGCTCTGTACATGTGTGTTTTAAAAATGTTTGTTCCAAGCAATATTTAAACTATTGGAGTTTTACAGCATTTTCCCCTCTACTTAAGAGGAATCTGAATCTTGCTATGGGAAGAGTGGTCAGTATCTGGAGTCCTGTAGTGAGTAGGGCTGAGCAAGTATTTGACCCAGTTGGAATCAAAGAAGAGAAATAAATGTTCAGTTGAAAGGGACTAAAAGACTTCCTAGTTCTCTTGCTACTGTGCTGTTGTAGCAACAGAGTACCAGGATTTCGTTGGGAAGTGAGAACTGCTGCAGGTGATGAGCAGGTGAACTCTCCACTGCTGATGGGATCCTGAAGGAAGTCAAATCTTTTTGAGTTTTATGAGTTACCATGAAGTCTTATATTGAAAGAAATCAGAAAGTACAAAATAAAGATTAAAAAGTGATGAGAGAGAAGCAAACCCTGCTTTTGGTTTAATTAGATTAACTGTGATGGCCAAATTGCCCTGGTTGGCCTATTTTTGTCCTGATTTACAGAGTCCTATTTATGAGATGCATGCCCTTATACTAGAGATCCTTAGCACATTTAAAATGCTGACTATCTAAAGTAATTATATTTCATTCCATTGGATGCTTTTCAAAGGCTGCTTGACTCTCTATTACACTTACAGCTTTGGATCCACAATAACATTGTAAAAACAAACAAACCAATAAATAAATAAATAAATAAATGAAAACCAACCCCCTCCCCTGCTTCGAAGTTATATAGGGCAATTTAGGTAGAATCTAGGTTTATACTAAGCCTCCTAGTGTAATGGAGTTTGGAGCCTTTCCATTTCAGCTCAGACAAGATTAAAAAGAAAAAAGCTTTTATATAAGCCACCTTTAATATACTTAAAATAGTGGCTTACATTAGCAAAGAGAGATTATAAAATGTTAAGATACTTTATTCCCAGAAGATTTGTCTGGTTTCTGTTATAGAAAACATGCAAAGCAATAACTTTATTATCTTCCAGAAAAGCCTGATTATTCACTTGATTTTTTTCTTCCCTGTTTTGGCAATGTGAGTACTTTTCTGTGCTATAAAATCTGAGCAGTACTGTTAAGGTACTGACTACTTACAAGGCATAGCAGTATTTATTTGTGGTTACCCCTCATTTTGTCTACTGCTTAAGTCTGCAAACCATGGCTTTGACTTTCCAAAAAGTTGGTCTTTACCCAGCAGGCTCCATGATAGCATCTTTGGCTTAGGCTTCCAGGAGGCTAGCGTTGCGCTGTTTGTCATTAGCTATTGGGGATTTTGGTGTAGTTTTACGATATCATTGAAATAGCTGAGCACTGTGGTGGTTTTTGTGCTGTTCAAAATATACACACCTGATCGCCTTCTAAGACTAAGTGACTCGGTTGCTGGACGAGGGAAAGGCTGTGGATGTATCTTCCTGGACCTCAGTAAAGCCTTTGACACAGTTTCTCACAGCATTCTGCTACGGAAACTGTCGGCCTCTGGCCTGGACAGGCGCTCACTCTCCTGGGTGGAAAACTGGTAGGCTGGCTGGGCCCAGAGAGTCGTGGGAAATGGAGTTAAATCCAGCTGGAGGCCAGTGACAAGTGGGGTTCCCCAGGGCTCAGTGCTGGGTCCAGCCCTGCTCAATGTCTTTATCAATGACCTGGATGAAGACATCGAGTGCTCCCTTAGCAAGTTTGTGGATGACACTAAGCTGGGTGGAAGTGTGGATCTGCTGGAGGGTCGGGAGGCTCTGCAAAGGGATCTGAACAGGCTGGACTGCTGGGCAGAGTCCAATGGCATGAGGTTTAACACGGCCAAATGCCAGGTCCTGCACTTCACAGAATAACCAGGTTGGAAGAGAACCACCGGATCATCGAGTCCAACCATTCCCACCAATCCCTAAATCATGCTCCTAAGCACCTCGTCTACCCTAACCTTAAACACCTCCAGGGACGGTGACTCAACCACCTCCCTTGGCAGACCGTTCCAATGCCGAACCACCCTCTCCGTGAAGAACCTTTTCCTAATCTCAAGCCTAAACGTCCCCTGGCGGAGCTTGAGGCCATTCCCTCTCGTCCTGTCTCCTGTCACTTGGGAGAAGAGGCCAGCTCCCTCCTCTCCACAACCTCCCTTCAGGTAGTTGTAGAGAGTAATAAGGTCTCCCCTCAGCCTCCTCTTCTCCAGGCTGAACACCCCCAGCTCTCTCAGCTGCTCCTCATAAGATTTGTTCTCCAGCCCCTTCACCAGCTTTGTTGCCCTTCTCTGGACTCGCTCCAGAGCCTCAACATCCTTCTTGTGGTGAGGGGCCCAGAACTGAACACAGTACTCGAGGTGCGGTCTCACCAGTGCCGAGTACAGGGGGAGAATAACCTCCCTGGACCTGCTGGTCATGCCATTCCTGATACAAGCCAAGATGCCATTGGCCTTCTTGGCCACTTGGAGCACAACAACCCTGTGCAGCTACAGACTAGGAGAAGTCTGGCTGGAAAGCTGCCTGGAGGAGAAGGACCTGGGAGTGTTGATTGACAGCGACTGAACATGAGCCAGCAGTGTGCCCAGGTGGCCAAGAAGGCCAATGGCATCTTGGCTTGTATCAGGAACGGCGTGACCAGCAGGTCCAGGGAGGTTATTCTCCCCCTGTAATCGGCACTGGTGAGACCGCTCCTCGAATCCTGTGTTCATTTCTGGGCCCCTCACCACAAGAAGGATGTTGAGGCTCTGAAGTGAGTCCAGAGAAGAGCAACGAAGCTGGTGAAGGGGCTGGAGAACAGGCCTTGTGAGGAGCGGCTGAGAGATCTGGGGTTGTTTAGCCTGGAGAAGAGGAGGCTGAGAGGAGACCTCATTGCTTTCTACAATTACATGAAAGGAGCTTGTGGAGAGGAGGGTGCTGGCCTCTTCTCCCAAGTGACAGGGGACAGGACAAGAGGGAATGGCCTCAAGCTCCACCAGAGGACGTTTAGGCTTGAGATTAGGAAAAGATTTTTCATGGAAAGAGTGCTGTTAGAGGCTGCCCAGGGAGGTGGTTGATTCACCTTCCCTGGAGGTGTTTAAGGGACGGGTGGACGAGGTGCTGAGGGGCATGGTTTAGTATTTGATAGGAATGGTTGGACTCAATGATCCGATGGGTCTTTTCCAACCTGGTGATTCTCTGATTCTATTCTATGATTCTGTGATTCACACAAGGGCCAGCTATAGTTCTGAAGCTCTGGAAGATACATACCTGTATATGCTGAGATGTCAGTGAAATTCCCACTGGTGATGTATGTTTAAATAATATATATAACAAAGCAAAAATTCATAGTCAACAAGGAATAGGGTTACAGGACAGGGCAGAACTTGATTTTTATCTTGGCTCCTGTGCGGGATTGGTAGTAGATGGTGTCTGTGTGATGCTGATATTTGTGATAAGCAAAAGTATGTGGAAAAAGCTACTTTGGAGTACTTCATTTGCTGGTGACTCAGTAATATTAAGGGAGAGGCCACCTCTTGAGTGGTCTAAAGAAAAGTGAGGGCATCTCAGTTTAATATAGGAATTGTATCCTGAAGTCATATGCAGTAAGGCATAATAATAATAATAATCTGTAACAAACCAAGGCTCTTCAGAAGCTTTCCTTCTAGATACTACATTTCAATTTCTTTCCTTTCTTCATAGACCCTGACCCACAAACACAGGTACTTTTTCCCTGGCACAGAATTTGGTACTTTCTCTTGCTCAGTTGGCAGCTAGTAAATTTTGCTCAAAAACCAGGGTATGGACAGCTTAACACTTTGTCTTTACTGCAAAAATTGGAAGACATCGATAAGAGGTGCTTTCTTTTATGCATTTTCATTGCATGCAGCAGATACCTCAAAGGATATACTCTCCACATTAAAATAGACTGGCTGTTTGTTAGAAGAAGAAAAGAATTACTTTCCTGATAAAAAATAAAAACAAACCTTAGAATTTTGTTGGATGATCTTTATGTCTGGAAGAAATTCAGTCTGTGACAGAAAAAGCGTTGCTAGAACATCCAAACTTTTCAGTTAATTGTGTTTTTTAAGTTCCTGAGATATCCCTGACCTGAAAACCAGATGTATGTAGCTGTAGGGAGGGGGCACTTTCAGCTGTGTTGTCAGTATCTTTCCAGTGCAAGAGGTCTTGGCATGACGACATTTATAATCCTTTGGATACAAAGCAGTCTTCTCCCCACCCTGCCTTTTTGATGTAAGTGGCTGTTCTGTCAGATGGGAAGGTGACAAATGCAAACAGTGGGTGATGGAAAACAATGCATGCTTCTGAGTTTGTAATATTCACTTTTCTCATAAAACACACTTGTGGTAGCTTGTTTGTTTTATTTGTTTGAAGGAGGTTGATTTTTATTTTTATTTTTATTTTTTAAACACATTTGCAGAGGTGTTTTCTATCATCAAATCCACATGCCATACAGTATTTTCAAAACAATTTGGGAAAAACAATTATTCCAAATCACTGGGAATCAGGCTGAAATAGTAGTTGCGTTAATTTGTTTCATGTAAGTAGTTAATTTGTTCTGTGCATTGATTTGTTTCATGTAAGTAATAGATAATGGATTAGTTTTGCATTATGCATAGCGTTAGAATTTCTCCTATAAATTTTTGATTAAGTTCTTGGCTCCTTTATGTGCGCAGATTTATCAATGTCTCTAAGAATCTGAATTAACGGAGAAGTGATATAAGCTGTGTTAAATGTAGCATGTTAATGACATGACTGATGTAGTCAAAACTAGTAGTAGTTAAAAAGATGAGAAACATGCGTACTAGGGGTCTGAAATGAACACTTTATTGGTGGATATGTGTGATGCAACCTTTTAATACTTGCTGATATTGGACCTGTGGTTTCTTAAAAATCTTAGAGTTCCTCTGGTAAGGAACAGTTTTCAGCTGGGCCTGTGTGGTACCCAGCCCTTGTAAAATTTGCTGTTTTGCCATTAAGAAAGGTGCTGATGTGGTTTACAAGTGCTGCAAGAGCACAATTAAACTGACTATGCTTAGCTGGCATTTACTCCTTGAGAAAAACAAAGCTTACAAATGTCTGCATTGGCAGTGTTTCTTGTCTCTCTGCTTAGCAGCATCCAGGACTCCCCGATTGCTCTCTCTGGTGGGCAGCCAATTTGCAGGCAAGCAAACCCTGCACTTCAGAGCTTTGTTTCAAGGTCTGATCAAACTTTCTTCATCAGATCTGCCTCCTTTTTCTAGCAGTCATTCAGAGTTAATGTCAAACTCTTCAGATTTCAGTTGTACTTACAGTCACCGATCACTCATTCTATCACCAATGTGTCAGTAGTCCTTGAAAGTTTATAAAAACTAATAGATTGCCCTTTTCATTCCTGCCCTGACCAGGGGATTAAGTCCTTTGTATCCCAGTGCATAGTCATTGGGATGACGATTTCCACAACAATAACAGTCGTTTTTCTTGTACTTTAGTAAGGATAAGAGGAAAAGATAGAACAAAGACTTGTTACTTTGCCTGGAAGAAGCAAGATGAGTACTGTGAAGTGTTTAAGTAAATGTGAGGGAGCTTATTTTGAAAATTTGTAGAATGTATGCAAAATAACTTGCATATATTTGTAGATATATAATCAGTTCATAAGGGAAATAAAGGATGATTATTCTTAAAGAGCATATTTAAGAATTCCATTTCAGCTTGATATGTTTTTGCATGTCACTGTTAACGTCAAGCCCTCTCTAACTAATCAGAGAAGATTTGATGGATACACATTTCCCTGACAATAGTTCTCTGACTGTTGCTATCCAGTTGCCGTTAGATGTTTTTGTTATCAGATATGGTATGAACTCTCATGCTCCATAAAATGTTTCCTTCTGCAAGAATTTAAACTTTATCTGATGGTTGTAAATGTGGTTCACGTGAGTGGAGTCACACTTGAGTCGCGTTTTCGACAAATTAAAACTGAAAGCTTGGACCTACTCCGTGTTAACTGAGAAGATGAAGAATTAAAGACATTTGGTGCTTTGCAAGATCAGGACCTTAATCGATGTTTTGTCTTTGTCACCAAATGTGGAAGCACTTTCTTGCAGACAAAGCCAGTTAAGCCTAAATGGATTTGACTTTATAAGATGAAGTATGCATATAAAATGTTACACCACATAGCAGGCACAAACTGTCATTGCCAAGATAAATATCCAGTAATGACCTCATAAAAAAGGAAAAGATAACGTCTTTCTGTGTTCACTGTAGTTTAATTTGCATGTAGAGTTTCATGCATGAAATGTTCAGCAGATGGTAGCCTGCAGGGAGAGGGAAAAAAATCAGTTTGATAAAATTGTCAACATAGTTGTGTTTCTGGATTTTAGTAGATTTACAGGCATTTACTTTGGAGATACTGACTAAGGGTGCAACAGTCTGCCAAATTCAACAATGAATAAGATTTTTAGAAGGTATTGATGGGGTAGTCCTTAATGTACAGACAGCAAGACCTTCTTTACCTTTTAAATTATTTGAGTGATAGGATGAAAAGTGTCCAGTTACCTTTAAAAAAAACACCTGTGGTATGTTTTTGGCAAATAAAATCAACCCACCTGACATGGATAGTATTCCACTAAATGATACAGATGGCTTTGTGACTTCTGTTGTCCATTTGACTAGATGTTCCAAGGCAACAACATGTAAGATTTTGATTTTGAAAAGTGGTCCTAATTGCAGCACACTTAATTGGCAGCACACTTAATTGAGTACACTCCTCCTCTCCTCCTGCTCAAGCAGTTAAGTAAAAATTGCCACCTTTCAGATTAGTATAGATGACTGTCTTTGGTGCCCATTGACTGAGCATAGGTAAGCTGGCAGAGCGTTTATTCTCTGAGCACAAACAGCTCTATGCTGACTTAGAATTTTGAAAGGGGTGAGGGAAAGCAGCAGGGGTGGCTGCAGGACACCTGTGGGAGTCTCATCGGGAGTGGGAGGGACTTGTCTCCTTCTTGGCAGTGTTTTGCTACTGCACCTGCTGACATGTAGGTCCCTAGAGAGAGGGTGCGGTGGGATCTGATTTGTATACTCCTGTAATAGCAATGCAAGTCTAACTATGTTTTTTGTAATTGCTTTTTAATGCTCTGGATTTACTTGTATTGCTGGAAGTAGCTGAGTTGGTGAGCCATTGTTTCTAGTTACATTTAAATCTAGGTTTTGTTCTTTGCTTGTAGAGTCCCTGGGAATTAATGTTAGAAATGTAAAAGAAATCACAGAAATGTAGGTGCTTTCAAGGTATTTATGCAATTAATAAGGCTTCTCTACCTTCTGTAGTCTACGCAATATTGCTGTTGCATGTCAACGCTGTGAGAGAGGAAGATTTTACTTCTGAGATTTCATGCTAAACAGTTAAGTAAGCAAGGCATTTATCTGCTTTTTTTGACTTCTGAGGATGATTTTAATATAATTGGCTTTGATTTATGGCATTATTAGAATGATACTGCTTCTAAAGAATTGTGACATGAACTTTGTTTCTTTTAGCTTTGGTGCCATCCAGTTCAATCTGCAGAGCCATTTAGTACTTATCATAAGCAGTATTTGACTTCATCTATGCTCATCTTCATGATATGAGCTTAAAGATTTTAGACTAGAAGAAACTGTATCAGCATCCTTTTTTGTTTAAGAGATAAATTTTAACCCTGAAGAAACAACCAATCTCATTACAGAAGTGATAAAGCTTATCTAACAAGTGAGATCTAGACGATGTACGGGGAAAATGTCATTCCATTACTTTGAATATGATATGAAGACAGGTTAGCAGTTTTTCTGGTTATTACGGAAAAACTCTGTGCACAGACTGTCAGTGCATTACCCTGGAGATAGTTTATCCTAAAAATTCTAAATTCTCTTCTGCTAAATTAGATAGCAAGATCCCGGGCAATTTCCCAACCTCTTTTTTCGCTCTTCTGCATATATTGACTGAGAGATAATGAAGAATAGATTAGTAAGATGCCGTGCTTGGATAATGTCTTTTTACTTGGAACTGCTGTGCATTTAGATGTAGTTCATCAGGACTTAGTCATAAAATACCTTTTTGATTTCCAGTGGAAAGCAGTCTTTTGTTAGCTATGGCATGGATCACCATTTACTTTAAGGCAGGTTATTTGGTACTCAAGAATATTTGCTAATGTCTTGGTAATCTTGTACTCACCAGAAACTGCAGTTATTGTGAACAAATTGAAGCTATGTTTGAGTAATTGGATATGAAGTACATAAATCTAAAAACTGCATTTGGCTAAAACTGGAGTCTTGTGATTCTTTAAAGATGAGAAAAGCCTGTTAAAAGTGCTTGATTTCAAAGTAGTGGAACAGGACGAACTTGGTCCCACTTACTTTTACTGTTCACGGTTCTGAATTACCACTTAGCATAATTCATTTTTTTTTTTTGTCAAAGGTTGAGAAATTCCATTCTGAAAATAAAATTTTTGCTATAAGCTATGTAACCTGAAAAAAGTAATCTTATGATGTGGGATTGTTGTGTTATGTGGTTGGTTTTTTTTGGTGAGGGGTGAGGGTACACATTAGTTTGCATTTAGTGTGATCTTTTGTTGTCTTTCTTCAAATCCCACTTCTGTGCCTTCCACCCAGTTTCTTTTCATGGAAGGTTCTGCAGAAATATGTCAAAATTTGTGTTTATGATATTCTGGATACTGTAAGCAAACAAACAGAACAGCTAATTTGAAGTAGGAAATGATGAAATGATTATTCTATTTTTTAACCCATCTCAGTACAGTTTTTAGTTTTGCTTCTGTTAGTTTGGGAACTCTGTATACATCTTCTCACTCTGTCTCTCTTTCTGCCTTCGTACTTCTCCTTCTTGTATTTTTGAACTGTGTTTCTTGTGTCAAGGGGTGGTCTGATGGGGAAGAATTAAGGTAATCAAGAAATTGGATCTGTCTTGCCCTAGAGAAAACTAACACATTCTCCCTCCGGAAAACGCTAGTGTCTTTCAGTGTAGTTTTGGGTTGCATCTAGTTTGATGTTAGTTTTCCTTTGAATACTTGCTGATCTGACTTCTTGTGCAGCTGACTGACTGCTTTGTCTAGCAGAGCATGGCAGGAGGCAGCGTGAGGCGGCTCCTCCACGGGCCCTCTGCTGATCAGATGGTTGTAGCTATTAGCTACAGTGTGAAACGACGTCATTAGAGCAGCTGGGTCTCGGCTTTTCTGTTTGAAATGAAAGCTTTGAAATAATGAAATATTTCTGAATGTCGGGACTGGCATACTAAGAACTTGTGTATGATGAAGAGGTTAGTGGATTGCAAAGGGGCATGGTAGAGTTTGGAAACCTTTTTATTTACTAGACCAGGTAAAGCTGACAATTGAGGGGTTGAGGGTTGAGGGATATTCTGATACAAAGAAGTCATCAAATAGAGAAGTGAGGTCCAAGGCAATTAGCTGGAAATCCTGAACAGGCAGTGGTCCAAACTCTAAAGATTGTCAAAAATAATGGAGAAAATGAGAAGGAGGTACAAAGATTTCATTGCCTTGATTGAATCTGTCTGAAGATGTGGGAAACCTCGGCTGGTCTGAGGAGTTAGAATGTGTGAACTTAAACATTGGCCTTGAATAGATGCCCGTGTATCCTTGGAGAAGCTGGAAGGTGCCAAGAAGAGCTGAGTAAACAAGATTAGGAAGCTGCCAGGCCACAGGTGGAATCACCCAATTACGAAGTTACAACTGAGAAGGAGTCAACTGTCGGGTTTTAGCAAAACCAATTGTGCATGGACGCGCAGCTTGGGAAGGGGTATAAAGTCTTATAAAATCAGTAAAAATGGTCTTTTGGCCCACAACTTCTATGTGTCGTGGATTGCCCCGACCATGACATGAAGAGCGTCTTTATGCTGCAAATTCAGGGGCAGTTTCCCTCCATTGTGAGCCCCAATGGATCATGTCTGGAAGAGTCGGGTGCTGTTGATGAGACTGCCTCTCAGAACCAGCTTGTGATGCTAGTGTGTTCTTTGAGATTCACTACCACATCTGACTATGCTGCAGTTCATAGAATCATAGAATCACCAGGTTGGACAAGACGCATTGGATCATGGAATCAAACCATTCCTATCAAATACTAAACCATGTCCCTCAGCACCTTGTTCAGCCATCCCTTAAACACCTCCAGGGAAGGTGAATCAACCACCTCCCTGGGCAGCCTGTTCCAGTGCCCAATGACCCTTTCTGTGAAAAATTTTTTCCTAATGTCCACCCTAAACCTCCCCTGGCGGAGCTTGAGGCCATTCCCTCTCGTCCTGTCCCCTGTCACTTGGCAGAAGAGGCCAGCACTCTCCACTCCACAACCTCCCTTCAGGTAGTTGTAGAGAGTAATAAGGTCTCCCCTCAGCCTCCTCTTCTCCAGGCTAAACAACCCCAGCTCTCCCAGTTGCTCCTCATAAGGCCTGTTCTCCAGCCCCTTCACCAGCTTTGTTGCTCTTCTCTGGACTCGCTCCAGAGCCACAACATCCTTCTTGAGGTGAGGGGCCCAGAACTGAACACAGTACTCGAGGTGCGGTCTCACCAGTGCCGATTACAGGGGGAGAATAACCTCCCTGGACGTGCTGGTTACGCCGTTCCTGATACAAGCCAAGATGCCATTGGCCTTCTTGGCCACCTGGGCACACTGCTGGCTCATGTTCAGTCAGCTGTCAACCAGCACCCCCAGGTCCTTCTCCTCCAGGCAGCTTTCCAGCCAGGCTTCTCCTAGTTTGTACCTCTGCTTAGGGTTGTTGTGCCCCAAGTGCAGGACTCAGCATTTGGCCTTGTTAAACCTCATGCCGTTGGTCTCAGCCCAGCAGTCCAGCCTGTTCAGATCACTTTGCAGAGCCTCCCGACCCTCCAGCAGATCGACACTTCCTCCCAGCTTGGTGTCATCTGCAAACTTGCTAAGGGTGCACTCGATGCCTTCATCCAGGTCATTGATAAAGACATTAAACAGGACTGGACCCAGCACTGAGCCCTGGGGAACCCCACTTGTAACTGGCCTCCAGCTGGATTTAACTCCATTTACCACCACCCTCTGGGCCCAGTCATTCAACCAGTTTTTCACCCAGGAGAGTGTGCACCTGTCCAGGCCAGAGGCCGACAGTTTCCGAAGCAGAATGCTATGAGAAACTGTGTCGAAGGCTGTACTGAAGTCCAGGAAGATACATCCACAGCCTTTCCCTCGTCCAAGAGCTTAGTTACTCGGTTATAGAAGGTGATCAGATTACTCTGGCAAGACCTGCCTTTCATGAACCCATGTTGACTGGGCCTGATCACCTGGTTCTCTTGCAAGTGCTTCATGATCGCACTCAAGATCACCCGCTCCATGACTTTCCCTGGTACTGAGGTCAGACTGACAGGCCTGTAGTTCCCCGGATCCTCCCTGCGCCCCTTCTTATAGATGGGCACGACATCAGCCTCCAGTCTAATGGAACCTCCCCAGTCATCCAGGACTGTTGGAAGATGATGGAAAGGGGTTTGGCCAGCACATCCACCAGTTCCCTCAAAACTCTTGGGTGGACTCCATCTGGCCCCATAGACTTGTGGGCATCTAGCTGGGCAAGCAAGTCTCTAACCACCTCCTCTTGGACCTTGGGAATCTCATACTTCTCTTCCAACCCTTGGGGATGTGCACAGAGGGAACAATTTTCCTTACTGTTAAAGACTGAGGCAAAGTAGGCATTGAGCACTTCAGCCTTGTCTTCGTCCCCTGTTACTCTTGTTCCCTCTGCATCTACTAGGGACTGGAGATTCTCCCTAGCCCTCCTTTTGCTGTTGATGTATTTGTAGAAAGACTTTTTGTTGTCTTTCACAGTCTTGGCCAATCTGATTTCTAGTTGGGCCTTAGCCCTCCTGACTTTTTCCCTGCACATTCTCACTTCCTCCCTATAGTCCACCCGGGATGCCTGCCCCTTCCTCCAGAGGTTGTAGACCCTCCTCTTCTTATTGATGTCTCTTAAGACCTCCCTACTCAACCACGCTGGTTTCTTACCCCGCCGGCTACTTTTCTGGAACTTGGGGATGGCTTTCTCCTGAGCTGCTAGGAGTTCCTTCTTGAAGAGCGCCCTGCCCTCATGGACACCTTTGCCTTCAAGGAGTGCCCCCCATGGGACTTTTCTGACCAGCCTTCTGAACAGCTCAAAGTCTGCTCTCTGAAAGTTGAGGGCGACTGTTCTGCTAACCTCCTTCTTCATCTTACCCTGCACTGAGAACTCTATCATCTCATGATCGCTTTGCCCCAAGCGTCCTCCAACCTTCACATCCCCCACCAGTCCTTCTCTGTTCACCAACAGCAGGTCCAGGAGGGCACCGTCCCTTGTCGGTTCGCTCACCAGCTGTGTGAGGAAGTTGTCTTCCAGACACTCCAGGAACCTCCGGGACTGCTTCCTTTCTGCTGTATTATACTCCCAGCCTATATCTGGGAAACTGAAGTCTCCCACAAGGACTAGAGGTAGCGATTTTGAGACTACACTCAGTTGTTTGTAGAAGAGCTCATCAGCTGCTGCTTCTTGGCTGGGTGGTCTATAGCAGACTCCCATCACAATACCTTCCTGCCCATGGTCTCCTCTGATTTTCACCCACAGGCACTCAGTCCCATCCTGATCGTAGTCCAGTTCGAGGGTATCAAAGCCCTCTCTAACATAGAGGGCTACCCCACCTCCTCTTCTGCCCTTCCTGTCCTTCCTGAAGAGTTTATACCCCACCATGGGTACGCTCCAGTCGTATGAGTCATCCCACCACGTCTCCACAATGGCAATGACATCGTAGTCTCCTTGCCCTACCACAGCTTCCAGCTCCTCCTTCTTATTTCCCATGCTGTGTGCATTAGTGTAAATGCACTTCAGCTGGGCAGGCGTAGCTACAGCCTTCGCAATAGGGCCTCTCCCCAACTGAGCAGTCCTTGACTTAACTAAGGCCACAGTGCCAGTTTGCTGCCTACCATCCTCAGCTGCACTCACCCCCTCTTGCTTAGTGGTGATATACTGGCAGGCATCGCCAGCACACCACCCCTTTGCCTCTGAAGTCTCACCTCCAGGCTCACTCCCATCCTGCCTGGCCTCCATCCCCTCCCCCCTCACATCCAGTTTAAAGCTCGATTTATGAGCTTAACTAGGTTTTTGGTGAGGGCTTTTGTCCCCCTAGGAGACAGGCGTGTCCCATCCCTAGTAAGAAAGCCTGGGGGTGCGTGGGCCTCCCCATGATTAAAGAACCCAAAGCCCCTCTTCTCACACCAGTCCCTAAGCCATTCATTAACCCGTTTCTTATTCCTCATTTCCTGCTCCTGATTCCTTAGTATTGGGATGGAGTTGAATATTACCTGTGCCCCAGAGCCCTCGATCATTCTCCCAAGTGCCTTGAAGTCCCTTTTAATGGCTTTAGGCCTTCTACGTTCTATTTCTTCATTACCAATTTGAAAAACTAAGAGTGGGTAGTAGTCGGTGTCTTTGACCAGGGAAGGGAGCTTTCTAGTAACGTCCCTCACTGATGCTCCCGGCAAGCAGCAGACCTCCCTATGGAGCGGGTCCGGCCTACAGATGGGACCCTCCATTCCTTTGAGAAGGGAATCCCCCAAGACAATCACCCTCCTCTTCTTTTTAACCGAGGATGTTTTTAAGGCTGTGGGAGGATGATGGAGTTTAGGAAACATTTCTAGGCGGTGGGTGCAGCCCTCTTCATCTTTAGGGCTAGAATGCACCCTCAGCACCTCATGTAATTGTAGAGAGCAATGAGATCTCCCCTCAGCCTCCTCTTCTCCAGGCTAAACACCCTCAGCTCTCTCAGCCGCTCCTCATAAGGCCTGTTCTCCAGCCCCTTCACCAGCTTCGTTGCTCTTCTCTGAACTCGCTCCAGAGCCTCAACATCCTTCTTGTGGTGAGGGGCCCAGAACTGAACACAGGATTCGAGAAGCACTCTCACACATATGGAGTGAGCCTCCCAACTGCAAGAAGAAACTTAGCATCTCTGCTAGCGTAGCACATGTGCGTATGTCGTCACTTACTAAATGTCTAGCCAAAGGCATCTGTTCAGCATTGTCCTGCTGCTAAACTCATGTTTGATAGACAACAGCATATAGAAAAGTTTTAATGAAAAATTGTCTTTTTTCACTTAATGACTGAGAACACTCAGAATATTTGAGTCATACTCTTTGTGCTTCACAAGTATGTGAGAATCCAGAGAAAGGCAGAAGTAATTTGTAATAACTAGTATTTAATGAATTCTTTATTGTTTGGCAAATTAATTTTTCACTTGTTTCTGTCATGATTTCAGGCACTCAGAAGCACAAAACTGTGAGGTAGAGTGGTTCTTGGAAAGGCTGTAAACAAGCTTCTAATTCTTCACTTTTCTTTTCAAGGAGTTGAGCTTTTCTAAGACAATACATTTGATTATGAAGGTAGGGATTTCTTGTTTCCTTGTCTCTGGCTGGTGACCTCCAGGTAGGTAGCGTTCCCAGAGCTCTGTGATGAGGTGGTTCTGAGGTGCAACATGCATCTTGCTGAAAAGGCTTCATCTTGGTATGTATAGTTGGCCCCTATGTCCCTGAGGATCTGAAATAAAGTTATCATGAGGCATAATGGCAGTAATATTTTTACTTTAAATATTGGGGAGATTCACTAAAATATTTCAGAGAAGGTATTTTGTCTTTGGAGGGGAAAAAAAATGCCATCAAAACCCACTTTACCTTCCTGATTAGCCATAGTATGCAGCTTTCAAAGCAGGCATAAGGAGAGTTACGATGCTGGGAAATAAACATTGTATTTCACAGAAAATATTTTGGGTTCTTGTAGAACTTCCTTCTGCTCCTTTAGAAATCTAAGACTGACTTATCTTATTGTGCGTGTATTGGATGAATTTCTTCCAGGATGTGTTGGCTCATTTCCTTGAGTACTTCTAAATTTTCTGAATATTTTTTCAGTCATAAGATAGCTGAAAAAGCTTTAAGGAAATGAGTCAACCTCCTGAAATAAGTTGCTTACTGAATAGAGGATACTGTGTTCAAAATCACAGATGCCCTTGATAGTTCTGTGGATACTAATTTATAACTATTCTCTGAAATTCTACTACATATACTCCATGTTCCTAAAGGATTTGGGAGAAAATATCCCAAAAAAGTTCTTGAGCTTTTCTGTTAGAAACATGTAGTGTATTTTCAGACTCCCAGATACCAGCACGAGAGACGTGTAGATTGGGAACTGGCAGGCAGAATCTCTAATGCAAAATTAAGGATGTCACTGAACTTGAGTGTAAATTAAGAGGAATAATGGAAAGGTGCTGAGTTGAGGACTACCAAGCACTCTTCGAATAGCGTTCTGAAGTCTGAAGGCTGTGTAGGTAGTGCGGTTCTCTGTTTATTTCATCATTTGCAAACAAGCTGCATTCTGACTTCCCGGAGCCCTTTCCAGTGCTGTTCTGTGTGTCCTGCTGTTGCCTAAGGCAGGTGCGTTTGTTGTAAAAGGAAAGGCCCATGACCCACCCTCCCTTCCTCTGGGGCCACATGAGTCCCAGCAGAGGGTTTCTCTGCATGAGGCTTTGCTGAGTCACAGCACTGGTACTGACTGGGATCCTACCTACACAGTTAGTTTAGAAGTGAGTGAGTACACAATTTTAATAACATACATTTCTTCTACATTAGGTAGGAAAGGCTTAGGGATTTTCTTTGCTTCCAAAGAATTACACAGCAACTCAGGGACAGAAATGAGGAAGCCAGCATCAAATGTCATTATTTGGGATTTTCTCTCTGATGAGCCAAACTAAAAGTAAAACCAGATGATCCTGAATTTTCAAGTTTGACATCTGGATCTAGATCTGAACTTTGAACTTGAATGCAGTAGTAATTAGCCAGCTTGCCCTGCAAGCAATGAATACCCCATCTCTGAACAGATGACAAATGCTGCAGGCTGCTTAGGCGCACTGCAAAAACCTGAATAGAGGGGAGAAAATGTAGAGTAACTGCATAGGAGTTGATCCAGTTGGTATGTGAAGTATCTCAAAACAATGACAGCTGAATAAATGCAGGTATGAAATAAAAATCCACCTGCAGCAGTCTGTCTAAAAGTTCCTGCCTCTTCACCCCACCCTGCAAAGGGAGGGAGGTGGAAGATGATGCAGGTCTCTGCCTCAGCTTTTCTAGTTGCCATCAGTGTTTGTCTGTGAGTTGCAGTCATGAACAATTGACTCACTACAGTTCCTCATTAGAGCATGAGTGTTGGCCATAGTAGTCTGATACTTTGATTTATAAGCTTTTTAATATGTCCTCTAGGAAGTGGCAGTGTGTATCAGGAGTCACAGCTTCAAGTTCCACAGTGGTTTTGCCCTGGAGTTCAACGCAGTTGAGATCTTTTCTGAAGGAGGAGCACAGGTTTGTCTCAGTTATTCTGAAGAGGGTGAAATGGGAAGGAGGTGGTGGAACTAACCAGCCAACACCCCACTCCTCCTCCCACAACCAACTGTGATCATGAGCAATTGTAAAGCAGTCCTGGGTCATAGTGTTGAGGATTTAGGATAGCAATGAGTTTTTTTCTCCCCACCATTTTGGGATATTTACGAAAGCGTATTGTGTTATATCTGTTACAGTTTCTCTCCAGGTCTTTATAGGTATTTCCAGCTCCTTATGCTTTCCTAGTACAAAATCCAACAATTTAATTTTGTCATTTTTTATTTAATCATTCCCATTTCTTGTGGATATGGCAAGGTTGGGGCTCTGCAACTACATAGGGAGGGGGATGGGTGCTGCATTTTGCTTAGCAAGGGCAAGCAAAAAGGCAGAATAGTCATGATTTATTAAAAAAAGCAACCATCTAAAAAGAAGTACTGCGTTAGTAGAAAAGAAAAATTAGGAAAGAAAATCAGCGCTTGACACAAGATTGACTTGCAGGTCAGCATATATACCTGCTTGCAGCTCAATGTTGAGGCATATAGGATGATATTCAGAGTGTGGAAGAGAAAATCAGCAGAAGTAGGTGACTACAGCCACCGTGACAAACAGTTGGCACCTCATAACAAAATGAGTTTGATCTTCTCAGCAAAGAAAGTCAAGAACATGTGAATTTCTGTCAAGTAAACAAGCCCCAGGCTGCAGTCCAAGGGAACCTGAATCAGGTCAGGGACAGTACAAGAATGCAGGCTCCCAGACAGAAGTAAACAAATGAAATTTCCTGCGCCTTCATGCCTTGCAAAAATAGCATCTTTGAAAGTGTATGTGCAAATTTAGAATGAGCTATGCTCCTCAGCTATTTGTGGGTTATCCTGTGTCTGCTTGAAAGTTAACACAACATATGATTGTGCTATATTGTTTAATAGAAATGACTGAAAAAAACGTGATGTGCTGCTGAAAAGTGAACTGGGTCAGGCTTCAGTTTTATGATCATCACAAAACCCCTTCTCCTTGTGCCCACAGTGTTTCCTTAATTGTGCTGTTAAATTCTGCAATGTCAGCATGTTAGCACTGATCTAAAAATGGGATAATTTGTGTTTGCAAGTAATCAGTGACACACAATATAAAATTATACAAAAATGCAGAAACCACAGCTCAGCTGGAAGCATTCTACCTTGGACTAGAACCTGTATTGTTGGATTGTTTTCTCTTTTTGTTATTAGGTTTTAAGTTTGGATTAGATTAATATAAAATCCAACTATGACAAAAGTGTATTGGTTAAGTATCATGTCTTTCTGTATTCCAAACCAGGAACCTTTTTCTGACTTTCTAATAAATACCCTAAGAGACCTATTACTGTTAGATGACAACAATAGACTAGTTTGCATTCCTGCTTTAACAGCTCATAATATTGAAGACAAACATAAAAAATAACAGCTGCTAAGGGAGTATTAAATCCCACAAGATCCTCAAGAGATGTGTTCTGCACAGACATATTTTATTGACAACTTTTGGAAACTGGAAGGATTTCTAAAAGGCAGTGAGAAATCACTTGGAACTGGCAAGGGAAAA
Organism: Clamator glandarius; assembly: GCA_033459285.1. Classification (NCBI taxonomy): domain Eukaryota; kingdom Metazoa; phylum Chordata; class Aves; order Cuculiformes; family Cuculidae; genus Clamator; species Clamator glandarius. Next base: position 2,103,667 of record JAUNZM010000086.1, read on the forward strand.
AAAAACATTTTTACGAATGTATATTAGACATGGGAATGAACTTGAACACTGAGAATTTAATGATAGCTGATACTGTGACTGTCAAAAGGCTGGAACAGAGACAGAAGAATATTGATCAAAGGCAGAAACTGCAAGCAATAATCAAGTGTAATCAAAAGCAAACGTGAGGAATACTCTCTGTAAAGCCTTTGACACAGTCCCCCACAACATCCTTCTCTCTAAATTGGAAAGAACAGGATTTGATGGGTAGACTCTTTGGTGGAAAAGTAATCAGTTAAATGGTTGCATTCAGAGAGTAGTGGTCAATGGCTTGATGTCCCTTACGGGTCAGTACTGAGTCCGGTACTGTTAATATTTTCATTGATGAAATAGACAGTGAGATTGAGTGCACCCTCAGCAAGTTTGAAGATGACACTGAGTGAAATGATGCAGTTGTCAGACCAGAAGGCTGGGATGTCATCCAGAGGGACCTGGACAAGCTGGAGAAGTGGGCTTGTGTGAACCTCATGAGATTCAACAGGGCCAGGTGCAAGGTCTTGCACCTGGGTTGGGGCAATCCATGGTTTCAATACAAGGTGAGGGATGACATGATTGAGAGCAGCCCCACAAAGAAGGATTTGAGGGTGCTGATTGATGAGAACCATATCTTAGGCTGCATCAAATGAAGTGTAGCCAGCAGGGACAGGGAGGTGATCCTGCTCTTGTAAGACCCCACCTGGAGAATTGTGTCCAGCTCTGGAATCCCCAACATAAGAAGGTTATGGAACTGTTAGAGTGGATCCAGAAGAGGGCTATAAAGATGATCAGAGGGCTGCAGACCCTTTGCTATGAGGACAAGTTGAGAGAGTTGGGGCTGTTCAGCCTGGAGAAGAGAAGGCTCTGGGGAGATCTTGTAGTGACCTTCCAGTACCTGAAGAGGGCTTACAAAGAAGTCTTTCCACAGCTTTCTACAAGGGCATGGAGGGACAAGGGGGAATGGCTGTAAACTGGAAAGGGGAAGATTTAGAATAGATGTTAGGAAGAATTTCTTCACAATGAGGGTGGTGAGGCAGTGGAAGGGATTTCCCAGGGAAGCTGTGGCTGCCCCATTCCTGGAGGTGCTCCAGGCCAGGTGGGATGGGGCCTTGGGCAGCCTGGTGTGGTGGGAGGTGTCCCTGCCCATGGTAGGGGGTTGGAAGTAGGTGATCTTTAAGGTCCCTTCCAACCCAAACCCATGAAATCAGAGGTGGTCTTTTCTTTCCCTTTCCATGAGAAATCAGTTGTCTCCACCCAATGTTGAAGAGCGCCACACTGATGGAAATCCAGAGATGTGTACCATCATAATAATTCTAGCATTCAAAGCACCTTTGAGAAGGTGAAACCCAAACTAACCTTCTGCATCCCTAAATGTCAGCTGTTTTATGTAGGAACACTCCCTTTTCTGGGTTTTTATTAATCTGTTCTGTGGGTATACTTCATCTAGGGCTTCTTGTTTTAGCCCTTCATCCCTAGCAATAAATAAAACTTCCATACAGCCACCCACACAGATATGCAAAAAGGCTAAATAAACACCAACTAAAACAAGGGCTGAAAATGTAAGAGTGATTGAGCAGTTAAATGAGCCTTCACAGGACCCATGTGGAATGGATCTGGCACTGACTTTGCTCCTTGCTGGTTCACGCCAGGAAATAAAATAGCTTTTGGAAAACTGAAGGTGGGACTTACTATCAAAAGCAAAATAAAACCACCCAACTAGTTGGCCATAAAAGCAGCTGATGGATCATTGTGTGCGAAGGCTGGGTCCGCTTTTTGGCTGATGCTGGCTTTTGTGGCTCAAAATGCTTTGTGCTCCGAGTTTTACACCCATGTTAATGATGAGTTATTTTTTTCTTTATTTTTTTATTTTTAAATAAAAATTGTATGGAAAACCTTAAGTGATTCTGGTTGAAACTTTTAACTGCACAAAAAGCTGGTTGTCATAACTGGCAGAGGGTATTTTACTGCCTATATGTGGACAATAAAAATGCTTAAGTCATCTTTTTGATTGCATTCATTCTCCTCTGTGGCCATCAGCAGAACATGCCATCTGGCACGGGAGCACCTCCTTCCCATTGCATGCCTGAGAGGTCCCCACAAATGAGATTTCAGCTCATTAGGATATTTTATACCCTTATGGGGATTTAAGAAGAAATACATTCCTTTTATCTCTCGTAATTTCTTCTGAGTTGCTTATTATTTGTTCAGGTCTGGAAAAGAAATATATTTACTGAACTTAGCATTTTTGTTTGCTTGCAGTTTGCATCTATACAAATAAAGATCTTGTCAGAATTATTGCGTATACCTAATGAATCTGTTTGGGCCTGAGGCTCTTTCAGTGAAAGTTGTGATGTGAATTGAGGATTAGAAGTGCAAGCTATTGCTGAATGGTGTAGCTCTTGTGATGATGGGTTCCTTTATTTTGATGAATGAAGATTGTGAAGTTCTTTTTCAGGTGTAGCTGCTTATGGTCGGTTGGTGTTTCTGTCTCTGAAGCGATGGGAAGATATTGTTGGTTAAGATGTTGCACGTACAGTAGGTGTCGTTTCCTAATCTGAAATGACTGAGATCATCTTTTGCGCTCTATGACTGTTCTCTAACACTTGCTAAAATGTAAATATTTCTTCCAGTAACATCTGTTACAATATGAAAGGACAATCACATCACTGGATAATGCAGCTGTGAATTCAGGTCAGTTTTTTTAGAAGATAATTGCATAAATTGGGGAATTTGTGACCTTTGAGTAAAATAGAATGAGGCTTTTAAAATTATTGCTCATTACTCTGATCAACAACTAGTTCTTGCTCTCTAGAAGTTTTGTCTCTTAGGTGAGATTGACTTCATAAATGTATCTATCTGAGGACTTCATTAGTAAATTATGGGTTCTTCCAATATATCATAATCTTAGTTTTAGGATCAGAGTATGAAAAAAGAAAATAAGCATAATATCTGTCAAAAAATGTTTGCGAAATTTATATGAATTTTTAAAGCACTTGCACACTGTTGTTAAATTTTAAGGCACAGGAATTGGGATGGCTGCTGATAATTAGGGATGAGATGGCTCGTGTTAACTAGGGCAGGAAGTTGTGTAGTTTATTGTACAGGTAGTAACAGGGATAGTATTGGCCTTAGATACTTCTAAGGGTACCAAATTTACCACTGACAGGGTTTGTGATGATAATGTACCAGTGCTCTGTAAATCCCTTATGAGTGGGATAGTTTCTTCTGCTGTATGAGTGTCTGGTGGAAAAGGAGAAGGGAGTGGAAGGATGGACAACATGAAAGAAGGAAAGTAGAGAAAAGTTTTATACAAGCCTACATATCAGTAGTAGTAAATATGCTGATAATAAATTTACTCTGCTTCATGGACAACCAGCATGAGGTGTGTTGCACTGTGTAATGTGGGAAAATGATGAGTACTCAAGCCTAAAGTTTCTGTAAGTTTTGGTGGACAAATGCCAGGTACTTGTTTGGTGGTATCTGATATAAAAATTTCATAAATGTGAGCAGAACAAATGACACTTGCAGCTTGTTTTAAAATATAGATCTAAAAGAAAGTGTATGCTTTAAAGATCTCTTCTAGCCTATTGTGCTTTTTACACGTGTGCATTTCAGCAATGCGTGTGATGTTTAAAGGGCAGATGTACATTTCATAATGATTCAAAATGGGGTTTACTTTTTAGATCTGCAAACAAAAAAAAAAAGTAAAAATGGCACACAGTCATCTTGACTCTATTCTAAGGCCTCTTGGTTACGGCAATTGTGTTTGACAGTTCCACGAGAAAAAACTCTTTTTCAAGGGTAGGTCAGTTACAGGAGAATTCCATGTGGAATAAAGTGCACTTAAGATTAGTTTATGAGCTGGTAATAGTTCTCAAAAGAGCATAAATTTTGTTAAAATTAAACCCAGAAGAGGTCATTACATCATTCAGTCTGATTTCCTATTATTATGGGCCACTCAGTGCTGTCCGAACTTTTAACTAGCCAGAATATTCTCATTCTTGGAAGATTACCGTATGTACCATTGTCAGAGAGCGGGAGCAGACTGCATTATAATAATGATCTTGTTGCAGAGGAGGAGTTGTTCCAACTGCATTTCGGGGCTCTGAAGGAGGGAGATGAATGGGGTTGCTGACTCCATTGGTGGACTTGACAGGGCTGCCATAGCCATCTGGTCTTTCCTGGAGTGATTTCCACTCTTTCCACTTCAGAAATATTTGACCAGGAAAAAAATATAAAACACAAACTCCAAAACAAAAAAGAAACCCACTCAAAACCAGCCCCCCCTAGGTTCTCTGGTACCTTTCCCCATAGGGATGTGGATACATGACCAGGTGCTGCTCATCCATAAAAAAAACGTGAAGGCCATGAAATAAATGACCCATCATTTTTTCCGCCAGCTGTAAGTTTACATGTCATCTGTACTAAGATAGCCACAACAGAGAAAGCCCTCTCTGTAAGTGCAGCTGTGCTTGCAAAATTGTGCTTTTGTTGGTAATGTTTATTTACCAACAGAATTTATCCGGGGGCAGGATAGGCTGTGTTGACAAAAGCACAGCTCTGCTAGTATCGTGTCTTCCACAGCAGGAAGGACAAGAAGGGCTTCTTCAAGTACATCAGCAGCAAAAGGAATACTTTGTTATATTTTCTAGTTTTTCTGGCAAAGGGTTGTGATGGGAATGTGGTCACAGATAAAAGTGCGTGCCCTTTATGCTGGAGAAGCTGCAATCCTCCTCTGTGTGCGGCTCAAGCAAGCTCAGCAGCTCATGCTCTGCCAGCAAACAAGTGCTTATCTAACACCGTATAAGGCTGGGAACAAGAAGGAAAATGATGAAAAACATTCCACAATAAACTTGGCTGGCAGATTAAACACAACAGTGTTTACCCACACCCCGACCTTTTACAGTTAATTAGGAAAAATGGCTCACGTTCCTAGGTTTGCTAAACAGTCCTGTCCCAGAATAACAGGCTTTATGTACTTGTACACGCAGAGGTTTGTTTGTTTTTCTTGGACTTGGTACCATTGAAAGCAGGAGATAATCACCTTTAGGCTGCAAGGTGTGGGAGTGCTGGGAGGTGTTTGAGGATATGGTGGGTAACTGGGTAACACAGAGGAGCATATTGAGAAGGAACTATGGTTGTGAAGATGGGTTTGTATCGGAGTTTAACAAGGTGTGAGACACAGCAAAGTGCTTAAGAAAAAAGGTGTGAAGAGTGATGTTGTGGGAGAGAGACAAGCTTCCCTTTTCCTCAGGATATTGCTTGCATCTTTGCTATCCTCCTCTTCTCTAATTTTTACAATGTGATAGCCCACTGAGTTAGCCTCGAAAGTTAGATTTTAAGTGTAGTCCAACATTAGTAGTCATTGGTGGCCTAAATATGAATTTCCAAACTATTCCCTACCTGGTGGCCCCTGCTTTTGGCTTTTCTGCTGAGGAACAGGCTGTCTCTATCTCCTGCAGATGTCACTTTCCCCAAGCCATCAGCAGCTGAGATGACTGTGAGTTGACCTGAAAGGTGGTGCAGCTCTTGCCTCGGCTGCGCGATGCTTCCTTAAGGAGGAGGTGGGGGCTTCCCACACACTGTATTTACACCCACATAGAGCCAACTGGACCTCCAGTGGACTAAATGGTAGGTAATTTATTAGCATTTTGCAAAGATGTGGGGACTTTTCCACGATATGATCAAGTATCTACTGGTGTTAATAGCTAAGGGCGTGCTGTACCATCTGTCAGTTTATTCTGTGTTCTCTAGCTTAATTTTTGTCTAAATTTGTGCCGTTGTCCTAGTACTCAGTCTTTTGTGGTGTAGTGTCTGGCTTCCAAGGAGCCTGGTCAGCTGGGTGGTGACCCAGGCTGCACAGAACGCTTGTGCTGTGGGGCTTGCAGAGGAGTGAAACTTGAAGTGTAGATGGGAATGAAATGCACATCATTTTATGGAGGAGGATTAAAAGATTTTCAGGAAAGAGGATAAGCTTGAGGTCATTTCCTTCCTGTTGTTATGCTTTTGAATTTTTCCCAGAGAGATAGGTGAAAGGATTTATTTTTGTCTTTGAATGCTTTGAATTTCAATGATGTCTTTTCTTTGAATACAGAGAAGTGGAATTCCACTTTATTCCTCCCATTGTACTGTGTCATATATCTAAATATATTACTTTGTTTTTTTTGCAGTATCCTTGTCCTGCATTCTAGTTAACTAATCGTTTGAGCTGCTGCTGTGCCTTGAAATATCACGTTGTATGAGAGCATGTGGAGATGCTCTGATCCCCATGTTGAGGTATTAGTGTACATTAAGAAAGAAACAAAATGTAGTAATATTTTTCATGGAAAAAAGCAAAATAGTCTGTCTTATGGCCAGTGTCAGAATAAAGGCTCTGTATGAAATGGAGAGCAAGGCTGCTCTTGCCACTCTGTTAATTTAAGGTTCAACAGCAAAAAGGTTTCACTGTTTACTGTTTCGGTGGGGGTATATGGTACGGCTTTTGCCTTCCCTTTGCATCTGCAGCTGAAGTAGGAGTGAAGTGTTCCAGAAATACAGCTTATTCCTGACTGTCCTGTCAGTCTCAGGTAGAAAATGAAAAATTGTTCTGGCTCTGTGAAGTAGTGGCGTGTATTAAATGTCAACAACATAACCTACATGGTATTTAGGGGGTCATGGAGGGCACCTGAGGGTGTGCGAGTGGAATCATTCCTTTTCTTGCCCATAGGAAGGGGCAGTAATTGGAGATATGTGAACCTAAATTTTGGTCATGCAAGGCAACAAAGGAACAGACACCTCCCGGCTTTTTTTGACCCTGAGTCCTGAGACTAAAGATATGAATATAGATGACAATGATCCTGCACCGCTAATATAATGGGACTGTGTTACCAATAGGCCGCTATTTGTGTCCAGGCTGGAATTCCGAGTGTCACCCCACAGCTGCTTGCAGTGCATTGTCACTTCCCTGAAGAGCCCCACCAGCTGCTTATCTCCTGTGTGAGCCTGTGAGGGCATCTGTGGATCCTTTCTCTACCACTTACTTTTCTGCTTTTGTTTTTCTTAGCTGAAGATCTGTGTATTTTATTTTCACTACTGTCCAAGTTTCCTGGGGTATAATGGAGACTGAAGAGATCTGTGATTACATGTAGTAGGATCTAGTAGCTGCTTAGGCAGCTTTTAAAATTATCAAAGAATTTCATTTCTGTTAACTTTCTTGCTCTGACATTCAAGGAAGAACAGTTTCCAGCTGGGTAGTACGCAACAATGCCTTAAATTTTTCTTGCAGTAGCCCAATTCTGATGTTTTCACCTCCTGTCCTTGGAAAATAAAACTTCTAGAGCTGCTCATGGAAACATAAAGTAACACAGTAGCTTTCAGGTCTTCATTAGCAAAAGTCCATCTTAGTTTCTTTTGACTGCAAGTGTTTCCTGTAAAGTCTTCCAGCCAAGCATGAATAAATATTCATGTGAGAGAGGTTTTTTACCCTTTTGCTTTTTACATCTAATTATTGCTAGGAAATACAAGTTTTGCTTTGAGAGCTTGAGCCTAGTGCTCCACAAGTGTATGGTTTCATGAAACATGTGCTGTGAAGGACTCAATCTGTAGACCATGTACGAGATTGCAAAGATGCCTTTAAGTACCGTTTTTGTTCTTTCGGCACCTGGGCTGCTTTTCAGGGTTTCGGTCTTTGCTGTAAGTTCAAGGAGCTGCAGGTCAGCTGCCAGCATCTGTCAGGATGATTGTGAGCAGTCAGAGCATCTGGGAAAACGGACCCTTGTCCAAGCCCCTGTGCTCAGGTGGCATTTACCAACCTGAAAGAGGAGAGGTAATAATAGCAGCTCTTTGCCACCTGCTTGTCCTCATGCTCAGGAGTGCCCAGTGCAGAGTTATCCTGGGTTAAAGGCAGCTTCATCCCAGCCATATGTCACGGAGCAGTCTTGTCTTCTCTGAAATAACTGGATTTATGGGGAAGTCATGCAGGAGAGTGAAATCCTGAGTAAACAAAAGCCAGTACTTCCAGTGAGCTCCCACTGTGCTTGTTGCTGTGGCTGCCTTGCTGTCATTTCTAGGATATAGTGATCCTCCTGTTTACATCAGCCTGCCCCACGCTGCTGGGCTGTGGCTGTGCTTAGGAATCCTCCCATGGACAACGCGAGGAAGGAAGTGGAGGGAGGATGGAGCTTCGGCATCCTGTACCCTTCAGAGGGGAGTGGCTGCAAATAGCTGAGCTTGAAGGACGTCATACTTCATATGTTTTAACACGGGCTGTTTGAACTTAGATAGACCCCTAATTAAAGGAGAAGAGGCAGAGAATTGTGTGTAACTGCTAGAAGTTGCCCTGGGTTGTTTAAGAACATCTTTCTAAACCCCTTTCTTTCAAATGACAGGAAGAAGGGAATTCTTCCAAATGACAAGAGGATAGACGTGTCTCGTGGAGCTGAGATTAAGCAACAGTGCTAATACAGAGCTGAAGACTCCAAACTTTAGCTGCACAGGCTGGGTGCTGAAGGCAACTTTTGTAGAAAACATCCTTTGTGATTGAGAGCAGGGATGCTATTTTAAGTACTCATGCTCTAAAATGTTATTTTTTTTTATTCTTCGGATTGTTAATTGGGCTCAGATGGAGGAATGCAGTTTAGGATCCACAGGCATCCTTTGGAATGGCCAGGTAAGGCTAGAAGCTGTAACTAACCATTTATCTTTAATTTCAGCAATGATGTACTGCATATACTAGAGCTGTCTTCCGTCAGAAATGTTTGATTCCACCAGAAAACCTATAAATTGTTAATAGACTGAGATGGGGAGTTCTGAAAATCACAGAACATAAGCTATATGCAGTGATATGTAGTGTATTTAACAAATCGCATTATGTCAACCCATTTATAGTAATTGCCTGCAGTGCAGGCTCTGCCTTGAAATTGTTAATTTACTTATTGGCTTTCCAGAAAAGGAGGGAGGCCTTAGGTAATAAAATCTGTCATCTTTGAATGTGTCTGGTGCAGTTTTCAGTTGCTGTTTTGGATATAGGGAGGAAATGTATTTGGTTCATTATTTCAGGGTTTGCATTTTTTTTTTTTGGTGTTCCCAGAATTAAAATTATTAGAGGCTACCAAAGTGAAAATATTCCCCAAAATTAGTGTTACAAACTTTCCCAGTCAGCAGCTCAAAGTAAGTACGCTTTGGAACATTCTTAATAATCTTACGTTTTGGTGACAGTCTGTTTAACTGCTTTGAAGTCTGTGCTCACATCAAAGAGTGGACTGTGTTTACTGGCACCAGGACTGAGATTTTGGAAGTCTTGCAGTAAAATGCACATAAATCAGATCTCTGTTTTACATTGGAAATGCAGTCCTAGACATCTCCTGACATTTGGCTCAAAATTAAATTCAGAAATATCCTCTGCTACAGATTAACTACAAACCTGTTAAAGTCTGAGTGAGGTGACAGAGACAGATAGATAGTGGATGATCAATCTCGGTAATTTGCCTATAAGAGAAGCTGATAGCAGATGAATCTCAGCTTGAGACAAAACTATACATAGCCTACTAGCCTTCCAGCCCCTCTGATACATACTGTAAAGGAACACCTGACAAGAGAAATAACATTTAGATCTTGATAAGCTTCCCCAAGCTGAGTACAAACACCTCTTTTAATAACTAGATGCATTGCACAAATCATCTTCTAAGTCCACAAATTTATTAAAATTAAGCTAAAATTCTAAGGAAGTTAGCATTTTGACAATCTGAACTTAATTAAAAATTTTAAATTAAGAATAAACAGTACAAGCACTTCAAAAGATTATGCAAAAAAGTCTTCCAGAAAGGGATGAAAAAATGGAGATTGGGATGTAAATCCCAAGTGAGGGTAATAGAATAATGCAGGGAGACAGTGGTGTTACCAGCACAATTGATCTTTTCTGAGCTAAGCTGCATGGATTTTTCAGGAGCTGTGAATTAGAATACCCATGTATGGCAGTGGAAGATGAAAATTATAAAATTGTGCATAATTAAAACCATTCAGAGACATTCAGAACCTGTTTAGCATCACTTTCTCTCTGAGCTCTGCATTTAAGCATCTTTACAAATGCATTACTGAAAAGAGATCAGTATGCAAATGTTTGAAGCTCTTAGATTGCTATAGGGGAGTGTAATTTTTATCATATGCAGTAAACAATCTGTGATGTTTCTAGAGTAGGAGTTTGTGACTTCTGTAATGTTTTTAATATTTGAAGAATAAAAATCCTTTGCATTCCTTGAGACAAGCCTTTCATCACATAACCCAGCGCTAGTGACCACAGAAACTGGGACCAGAAGATGGACATTGCTTTGTATGTGACCAGCCTGTGCACTGAGACCATAAGGATTGCTTCAGATATTAATTGGTAGCAGTTCTTGGTTTTCAAGGGTCTTATAAAAAAAAGGTGGGGTTTTTTGTTTGTTTGTTGATTTAAGCGATGCAAGATAACTGTGTAAGGTGGTGGATTTCAGGTAGTTTATCCTTTTCCTAAGACAGAAATAGTGAAAGCAATAAGACACAAAGACCAAAAGATGAACTCCACAGAGACCTCCTGAACCCCGATGTCAGATTCTGGCTTAGCAGGGCTTTCAGCACTGTCTTTCATAACATCCTTAAGCAAAACTGGGAGTAGTGGTTGATAAACCAGGTTTTTGTGCTGCCATTCAGACAGGCTGGAGAAACGGGCAAGCCGGGATGCCACAATGTTCACAGGACAGTGCCCTGCAGAGAAGTAACGCCTGGTGTTGGGACAGGCTAGAGGCAATCTGGAGACCTAGAGGCCCTGGTGGACAGTGAGTTCCGCAAGAGCCAGCAGTGTGCCCTGGGCACCTACTTACATCCTGGCCTGCATTCAAAAGGGCCTTAGCCAGCAGGCTGAGGGAGGTGGCCCTTGCCCTCTACTCAGCCCTGGTGAAATTCCTTGGTGCATTCCTTGAAACAAGCCTTTTATCACATAACCCAGTGCTAGTGACCACTGAAACTGGGACCAGAAGATGGGCGTTGCTTTGCGTGTGACCAGTTTGTGCACTGAGACCATAAGGGTGAAAAAAATCTGAGCACTGTGTCCAGTGATGGGCTCCCAGTACAGGAGAAGCACGAGCATGCTGGAGCTTCCTATGACTCTTACTGTTTCATGGGCATAATTTTATTGTGAAAATGAATTCGGCAAAATTGCACTATTCATCCATTTATGTGGTACTTCTGTGTTGTTTTTCACATGAGAGAGACCTACTGAATTGAGACGTGCTGAAGGGAACCGCATCCCACTCACCGTCACATCACGGCAGAGCCGAGAACTGCTGTGCCGATATGGAGAGCACAAGCTGTGGGTGTTACCGATGCTGTTGGTATCTAACTTACCTTAATGGGTGCTGTAGTGATGATGAAGTCTGAAAGTAGAAAAAAAATTAGTTCATTTCTTAATACCAGATTTGGCTGATTGCTTAGCAGTTAATTAAAGAAAACATTATTACTCAGAACTTATTTGCTTTACAGCGATTTCAAGGAGCACTAATCAGTGTGAAGTTCCACACTGATACGTTTATTACTACCCACTTTTCATTGTACAACATAGTGTCTCACATATACTGATTTGTACAGGGATTGCAGCTCTCAGGCATAAGTTTCTGTAATATTCTGTGTCTTAAAGTTATTGAAGATAGGAAGATACCATGCATCTTGCATTGTTTTATTTCTTTAAGAAGTGTAGACTCACTGAACAATATGCCAATGCAGTAAGACAGTATTTTGTTGCATATTTTATGTTCTGGGAAGGGATATTTATATCTACTCTCTGGCCCAGATTCTGGAACAGCTTCCAGTTCCACGAACAGCAACAATTATTGGTTAAAAAGCGACTAGAACATCTTAGAATTGAAGTTCCCTATGGAATATATATTTATAGTGTGTATATATACGTGTGTGCGTGTACATATATATATATGTTTTGGGTAAGAGGAGATATGAAGTAGTGGTAATTCTGATACTGCTTTTTGTGCTCTCAAACTTTTTTTTTTTGGTACAGTTGAATATTACTGAGGCTGTCACTATTTAACTGTTTTTTATTGCAGTGTTCGTAAGTAGATTTAGGCAGTGTTGCGTACTTTAACGTTTTCAAACTATTTGATTTTTTTTTTTCTGTTCAGTTTGTTTTTCTAAAATCCATGAACTGAGATTTGAAGTTATTTTTGAATATGCCTTATTAGTGTTATTTTTCTCCCCTGTGTGAATAACATCATAGAAGTAGAAAAATATTGGCTGTTTCAGAAGAAAATAAAAGCTGTCCAAAATAAATTCTGTCATTTGAGTCGATTGCTGACAGGCAATGGTCTGTCAGCATTTTTCATCCCTCTGTCTGCACCACCTTCTGTTGCAATGGCAGCATGCCTGTGGGCAGAGTATCACTGATGTAGTCTTTGTTGCTGCAAACAAAACTATTCCGTCATTAAAGGACTGGAAATCCAAGCACTTTCTTAAATGTTGGATTTTATTAAATAAGATGTAAGAAAGGCGTTCTGCTTTCTTGTAAATGTCAGCTCAGAGTTTGAGACTCGGTTCATGTAGAACTTTTTCTGAAGCTCAGTAATGTTCCGTTAAAAATTGCCGTTGACTTAGTTACTGATTTAAAAGACAAAGACCAATTGCTTGTGCCTGAATATTGGAAATGTCACTGTTAAAGGTATATTTCATTGCTTCGGAGTTTCTTGATTTGTTGAACAAGATAGGAACAAAAATGTTCATGTTTATGATTACAATATACCAAATATCTGACCTTCTGCTTGGAATTATGAACAGACTCTTCTCCAGTTGTTTAAATACAGAAATTCTAAAGAACTAGAACATGGTAGGAGAGATGGGAGGTGGGTTTTTTTTGTCATACCATACATCTTTATGTAATGTGAGCACTGAATAATTTTAAATTGTGTTTCAGGCAACTGTGGAATTTTTAAAGAATCTGCTCGGTTTTGGAAGTGATGGTTTGGATAACCAAGTTTGCATGGTGGACCAAAGTAGGCTCTAGTCTGGATTTGCTGAAAGCTAACCTATATTTCATGGCTTCTGAGAGTTGTGTCTGTGGAAGTTAACAGTGGAGCTTGGGGTTGGGAAAGTGAGTAAATAAGTCAGCAGTGCATTGTTTCTGTTAGAGTGGCATTGGGAGCCACATACAGAGGCTTTTCTTTGAGGTCCATGGAGTGACTTACAGGCTGTGCTTTCCAAGTTCCTCTGCACAGCTTTGAAAAAAAAAAAAAAAGAAATACATGAGTGAGGTGTGGCTTTGTTTACTCTGAAAGGTTTTCACTGTAGCGATGACTAAATATGCATGGTTTAAGTTTTTACTGCTTGTGTGCCTGACATTGTGGTGTATGCAGTTAATGTACCATCATGTTGATTCCACAAAAAAAAGTTAAGCCTGATGGTATTATATGCTTGAGGATCACAGACATTAAGAGAACCCTCCTGTCCCTTCCTGTTGTCATTGAAGCTATTCTGGATTCGTCATGATGCTGAGGTGTTTGGACAACACTTTTCCAATAAATCGTAGTCACCTATGCCTGGAGGCATAGAAATTGTGAGCAGCTTGCCATGACTGCCGCTTGATTCTCCAGAGCTCTTCCAGGTTGTGGACAGGGTACACAATTTACTCTTGAGCGATCACTGAAGCCCAGTGTGTGTCTGATAATGCTTTGCACATCAGTTTAGTAGGATCTGAATGGACAGACTGCACAAATCGTGATTCAGTGGAGCGATGCATATCCTGAGATGAGCAGTCATAATATAGAGGAGAAAGTGAAGATTTAATATAAGTTTATGTTCTTAAGGTGTAAGTATCAAGGTTGCATTATTTATTATTCTTTCATAAATAGCATATGGATTTCTGAGCTGTAAGTAACAATTCTGCAGTCTTGTGCAGGAGTTCCTACTGATGTACAAAGAAAATGTGCCTGAATGGGTAGGAGCTTTGTGAACAAAGACACGGTAGACTAAGTTCTTAGTGAAATTTTAAGATTGTAGAATGCACTCAAATGCCTGTAATAAACCAGGATATTTTAAAAAAAAGTTTTAAGACTAAGAGATATCAAGTATAACTGGAAAGAATTAGGATGTTGTATTGAGGTCACAGGTATAATTGTCTAATTAGGAAACAGCTGCCTGAGTGCACTTGTAAAGCATTATGGTGCACACTTCCAAAGAGCTCCCTGTATGAAAGGAGTTAAGTTGAGTTTATGTCAGCTTCCTCTGGGTCACTGTAACTAACCTTTGGGCCCTTTCAAACAGCTTCTCACTGATTTGTTTGGGGTTTTTTTTGTTTGTTTGTTTTTTTTTTTTTTCATTCATACTGCCTTCTGGATGCCTGAATCATAGAATAGTTAGAGTTGGAAAGGACACTAAAGATCATCCAGTTCCAACCCCCTTGCTATGGGCAGGGACATCCTAGTAGATCAGGTTACCCAAGGCCCCATCCAACATGACCTTGAACACTCCCAGGCATGGGGCAGCCACAGCTTCCCTGGGCAACCTGTTCCAATGTCTTACCGCTCTCATGGGGAAGAAATTCTTCCTTATGTCTAGTCTAAATCTGTTCCTCTCCAGTTTATACCTATTCCCCCTTGTCTTATCACCACAAGCCTTTATGAATAGTCCCTCTCTAGCTTTCTTGTAGGCCCCCTTCAGGTACTGGAAGGTCACTATAAGAACTCCTTAGAGCCTTCTCTTTTCCAGGCTAAACAAGCCTAATTCTCTCAGCCTGTCCTCATACAGAAGGTGCTTCAGCCCTTGAATAATCTTTGCAGCCCTCCTCTGGACCCATTCCATCTCCTTCTTACGTTGAGGATTCCAGAACTGGACACAGGACTCCAGATGAGGTCTCACAAGAGAGGAATAGAGAGGCAGAATCACCTCCCTGCTGGTCATGCTTCTTTTGATGCAGCCAGGATATGGTTGCCCTTCTGGGCTGCAAGCACACATTGCCAGCTCATGCCGAGCTTCTCATCAATCAGCACCCTCAAATCTTTCTCTGCAGGGCTGCCCTCAATGATATCATCCCCCATCGTGCACTGAAAACAGGGGTTGCCCTGACCCAGGTGTAGAACCTTGCACTTGGCCTTGTTGGACCTCATGAGATTCACAGAGACCCACTTCTCCAGTGTGTCCAAATCCCTCTGGATGACATCCCGTCCTTCTGGTGTAACAACTGCACCACTCAGCTTGGTGTCATCTGCAAACTTGCTGAGGGTGCACTCAATTTTGCTGTCAATATCATTGATGAATATATTAAACAGCACTGGTCCCAGTACAGACCCCTGAGGGACACGCTTGTCACGGATCTCCATCTGGACTCTGAGCCATTGACCACTACTCTCTGAATGCAACTGTCCAACCAATTCCTTACCACTGAACAGTCCACCCATCAAATCCATATCTCTCCAATTTAGAGAGACTGATGTTGTGAGGGACCATGTCAAAGGCTTTACAGAATTCTAGATAGATCACATCTGTCTGTTTACCCATGTCCAGTGCTGCAGTTACCCCATCATAGAAAGCCTCTGAGTTGGTCATGCAAAGCGTACAGGACTTGCTCTTGGTGAAGCCATGCTGGCTGCCATTAATCACTTCTGTGTCCTCCATGTGCCTTAGCATAGCTTCTAGGAGGGTCTTTTCCATGGTCTTCCCATGATCTGAATACAGGCTGGTAAATAAACAAACCTCAAGATGTTTTTTTTTTTGTCTCTGATAGGACAAAATCTTAGTTTGTGAGGGGAAAACACTGATATTGCTAAGCTGATCTGTAGGTGCTTGCTGTTTGCTTCTCAGGTCTCCTCTTTGAAAGTAAATTGCTGAATTGCTCATTTGTGTTTCTGGCTTATTAAGTAACAGTTCTGCCCTTTGAGCCTCTAGCTTGAGTTCACTGAGAGGGGATAATACCGTGTCTGTGTCAGGAGACTGAAAGTGTCCGATTTTTTGGTATATGTATAAAAATATTCTCTCTAGTTTCTAAAATATAGGAATATATTAAAAACTGAGGTAAGTCCTGATACCGATATTTGCAATTCCATACTTTCTAGCTAGGGAACAAATGCTAGATTTTCACGTCACAGAGTAGGACTGCTCTATAAAATGGTGTGGTAACTGTGACTAAGCTGCTGTCAGCTATATGTTCCAAATAGCCTCTCTATTGAGTTAGGGAAGTTTTGGAATTGAATACTTTACCTTGGCAGGTCACTTCTTACAGGAAACCATATATTTACTTTGGTTGTATGGTTGTCTGCTCGCTCTGTATAAATTGATCTATCGGCTGTAAAAGAGAAGCCATTTATCTTTTACTGGTCGGTTCAAATTTTTTTTTTAAAACACAAATAATATTTGTATAATACTTCAGCCTCTTGAACTGAACAGAAAAACAAAGATGAAAACTATTTTAAATGCTACTTGACAAAAGTTATTTCTTTTCTCTTTCAGATGAGAACTCTCCAGCCAACTTCTGGGATTCCAAGAATCGGGGAGTGACTGGCACACAAAAAGGACAAATTGTATGGCGAATTGAACCTGGTCCCTATTTTATGGAATGTGAGTACCTATGTAAAGGTAAAGCAGTGTAAAAAAGCAAGTTTTTGTGTCAAGGCAAGTCAAGGGGATGGCATTTGGTATCTGTTTTGTCAAACACCCTGATGAACCAAAGGAAGTGATTGTGTTGCTCTAAGGGGCAACATTTTCCAGTGCATTTGCTGAATGTTATAAAAAATAGACTTTAGCTTAGATATAGATTTGTATTCTAGGGATGTTCTTAGGCAGTGTGCTGCAGTTGAGGGAGGAAGACATGCCTTATGCAATGTTGTATAGTATATACATATTAAAAGATTAAGTCTGTTGCCAAGCAGTTTAAAATTTCAGCTGGACAAACATTAATAGTAAATGCACATGAAGGAAAAGGTAATAAGCTACTAGTGCTTGCTAATGTTTGTTAGTATGAAGGTTAGATTTGTCTTTAGGAGGTGCCAGCTTCCTGTCCGGTTGCATCAGTATTTCTCAGCTGAAGTCTCCTTGCACTGGGAAATCCAGTAGGCAGTTTTGAAATATTGAGAGTCTAGGTGTAACTGGAAGAAAACAGCTTCAGCTGAACTCCAAAGAGTATTGATAGCCAAGCTTCAAACTGGGGACCTGTGCCATTCCCTTAGGCAACCAGGATTATAGGATGCTAAGGCACTCTTACCATCTAAAGAATATTATCTCCTAAAGAAGTAGGCTAGGATGTTGTGTCTGAGCTTGCTTATATGCCAAGCATCAAAGTGGCAATCAGTTCCAAAAGAGCTGTGAGTTGCCCTGCCACCTGTTTAGCCTCACAGCAATGAATCTTCCTTCATATATTTAAAAAAATATACTCCCACTCTATTATTTCACTATACACTGCAGTGCTGCTGACTGTAGGTCTTGGCAGAATGTTTTCTTCTCATTAACTGATATAACAGCAATACATGTATTTCAAAAGATATTGTGTCCTCTGTGCCATAAATAATTGTTCAAACTTCTTATTTCTAGAACTCATTATTGAATCTTGCCAAGTTCCACTATGAATTACACAGCGCTTTTTTTTTTAACAACAACAAAAAAAACTTTAATTCAATTTCAGGAGTTCATTACAGGAAAAAATTGTTGAACTGAAGATGACGGTCAAGGAAACGATACAGATCAAGATAATTAACTTTCCTGGTGCCAAAGACAGCAGTGAGCAGTGTATTAAAGCATATTAAAACATATGTTAGAAGATTTCATTGCCTCAGCTTCCTTGTTGTATATACTCTTATCAGCATTGTTACCAATATGGGCAGTTTGACTTCAAGGCTATTTATCTGTATCTTTAGCTGGCTCAGTTGTGCTGTAATGTGTAGGGATGAGGCTCTTGAATATTTGATGTTCATGTAAGTAACCTAGGCTAATGCTTCAAGGACTAACAGTTTTGACTTAAAATCAGCTGCAACTGATGATGCACGTGGCAACTACCCACACTTTGCAACTGACTGATACAAAGAGTGCAGGATAGGTATTCTTTGGTTGTGGTTAGCTTTACCAAATAGTCCTGCTGCCATATGACGAACAAGAGACAAGCAGAGAACTGTAAAAAGCAATGTTTATGAACCTACGTGCTGTTTGTAGTGTGGCAGGTAAGTATGCCACCAGTACATTTATCACAGAATCATAGAATCACCAGGTTGGAAGACACCCACTGGATAATCGAGTCCAACCGTTCCTATCAAACACTAAGCCATGTCCCTCAGCACCTCGTCCACCCATCCCTTAAACACCTCCAGGGAAGGTGACTCAACCACCTCCCTGGGCAGCCTCTGCTAGTGCCCAATGACCCTTTCTGTTTCTAGTGAGAGGCCAAAAGTTGCACTGAAACACTTAACTGGATTTCTGATTCCACTTTTTAAACTAGAGGGCTCCACAGATGTGTGACCATGTTTTCTCAGCAAGACTTTTTCTTTTAGCTTACAGGGGGCAAAACAACTCTGATGCAACTAGAGGCAGCTGCTCTCTTATTATTGTTCTTCCTCAGCTCAGGCAAGTGCAGCAGACGGCTGTTTGGTTTGGGTACAACCACAGCAGAGTTGCCTCTGCCACGCAGCGCCAGGCTGGGTGTAGGAAGAGCTGAGCTGTTGGGTTTCTTAGCATGCTCTCTGGACAGTGCTCTGTGCCAGCCACAGAGATGAACTGAGCTTCCCTGTTAGCTTCTTTCTTTGCTGTGTTACTGATATAATTTGTTCTCTCAGTGTGCTGCTGTCACAGCAAGAGAGTAAGGGGGAGCAGCAAATCAAGAGTCTAACATTCCCAGTAAATTTAAGCTGATTATTGAAGTTATTCTCTCTGATGGTTTAATCTGTTTTCAAAATTTTGGAAAGACCTCTGCAGTTGTAGATTCCTTGTGTTTAGAAATATCTTTGCTAAGAAGCCGAATATATTAGCTAGAGGTCGTAGTGTTAGTGGTGTATTTACTCCTCCCAGTAATGACGTGCAGCAAACCGTTAGCAATTTTGATAATGCTTGTCTAGGAATGAAAGGAGCAATTGGACAACAATCCCAAATTCAGCAGCAGTGCCCCTGTGTTTATAAAGCATTAGCTTCAATAAGAGGGGGACCAGCACGGACAAAATGTGTAAGTGTGTTAGTCTAAACTCAGCTGCAATGTAGAAATGCTGGTTGCATCCAACTTCCTGCTTTAAGTGAGACCAACACTTGAGCTGGTCAACTGTGGTTTGTAAAGCACAATCTTGAAAAACTTCAAAGACAAAGATTCCCCAGATTCCTCAGATTCATGCACCTTATCCAGTGCTGAAGTATTGCTCCAGCTAAAAAGATTCCTGTGGCATCTGATCTGAATGGCCAGAGCTTAAGTTTAGGACCATTACTCCTTTTAAAATCCTCTAAAAGAACTGGAAAGAGTTGGATTCATAGTGTTTGTCTTGTGTTGACATCCTCTTACCAGGCTAAACAAGGCCAGCTTGTTCAGCCACTTCTCGTAGGTCATTTTTGTCTCCATCTGAAATATTTTTGTAGCCCTCTGCTATTGCTCGTGTTCTGATGTGTAGAAGCTCCAGCAGGCTGATGATGTAATTGAGTTATAGCTGGGCTTATGTACTACAGAATTTTCTGTCTCAGAGCTGTTTTATGTTTGGAGCACAGACAGTGATTAATTGCCTATGATTGCCTGTTGCTCTGCTTATGATTGGCAGGCTCCCTGCTCTACCTGTACACAAGGAAAGGACGGGAAAGTTTACTGCAAGCCTGAGAAACCTTGAACCAGCTTTGTCAGTGATGCCTGATGATGCTTTTTAAACAGCTAAATAATGACAATAATCCTTTAGGACTTACGGTCAAGAGCAGCCTGAAGTTGCCTGCCTTTTTGGTGAGAAAAAGGATGAAAGTTACTAGTGTGGAGTGATGAGATCAGTTGGTGTGCCATAAACCCAAAGACTTTGGTTATTTCTTTCTCTAACAGTGTCAGAGTTTAGGGACATTATGTATCTTTTCACCAGTAAAGCAACATCTCTGTAGGGTGAGGTGCAGAGGATGATAGCATCACTAACCAGCCAGATGCAAACAAATCTCATGCAGTAGGAGTATTTCCATTTTAATTGCATTAATATTAATCAATGGGAGTCAGCTGGATTTGGCCTCAGATTCCTTCTGCAATCCTCAGATTTGTATCTTTTAAGAAAAGTATCTTATGCCTTAATTTGGGAAGCTTTTTTTTCATTAGCATAATTGTAAATTTGTTAATAGTTTCACTGAGTTCTGAGGAATTTATGCTTATGTTTAAAGGTAGGCCTTGGATTAGCATTTTTCCTAAATTTTGTATTACTACATGTCTACAGTCTTGTAACTCAATTTGCCAGTCATTCCATTTATTTTTCTTAAAATCCCTCCCTATGGATTCAACATCTCCTATTTCACAAGCAAATAACATGTAAAGACATAGTTTGCCATCTACTCTATTCAGAGCAAGCAACCTGCAGAAAGAAGGATAGGGAGAATCTCCTCATCTTCATGCAAAAGCCAGACATTAATTCCCCCCAAAGTATCCCAAATTATTAAAACAAGAATGATCAAAGAAAACGCTCAATTGCTTTAGACAAAAATCAACACAAGAAGTTCTCTAGACTCTACCCTGAGAAGGGACAATCAAGGGAATCAACAGTGAAATAATGAGACGTGAACTTAATGTATTCCAGAAATATAAGCAGCCTCTGAGTGGTGGAGGATGGGGAAGGGAGGAAGAGTATGCAAAGGAGAAAGAAAAAACAAGCTCACCATTGCAAACAGCTGCTGTCCTTAAGCTGTCACCTCAAGACAAAGTGAGTGGCTCTGAACGGCAGAGCCAACCAGTGTAGAAACAGGTGCTCCTCTTTCTTTTCCCTGGGAAGAGAGCAGAAGTGCCATGTAAGCATGAAAGGGAAGTCTGTCATTTTAGAGATAGAGGATAGTGAATATGAGCATCTATGTGCCTGAGATGGTGTCTCCTTACTCAGGTAAGAGGGGTGACTTAGAAACATCCTGCTCTGAGGCTTGCTGAAATGTGGAGGGAGGAAAACAATGACTCACTAGATGGCTTCTTCAAGTTGTTTGCTGTGTAAGCTACATAAGGATTACTAAATGTGGCCACAGCTCTACAAGCAGTTTTCATCCTTCTTCTGTAAAAGAAAAGAACAAGTTCAAAGAGTGGTGGTAGTGTGAAGGTGCAACACAGCTTAATGCTTTCGTGTTTGGCATGGTCATCTGGTATTTATCAGGATATCGGACTGTTCAGATCTTTAAGTACGTTGGGAACTTCTGTCTCTGCAAGAGTGTCTGCAGTTGTCCCCGGATTGATTTTAGGTGGCAGATTGTTTTTCTGGATGTAGCAGTCTGTGAGTTTGGGATGGCAGGGGTTCCCTTTGAGTCATCTTGGTGGAACAGAGATGATGGTATTCCTTGTGGAGAACAGAGCTAGCAAAAAGATGGAGTGAAATGATCCATGGAAAGGCTGGTGGTAGAAAAAGCATCTGCAAGGAAGTTTGAGTTTTATGAAGATGAGTTGACAAAAGCTCATGCTCATTTATAAGCTGCAGCTTCTAAGTCAATATAAGGAAGGACAGGTCATTTCGGAGGTGCCATGGGAGGGAGATTTGATGTAGTGCAGTCACTGTCATGCAGCGGGTAACTAGTGCTGATACAGTTCCATATGCAAAGTCCCCAGAAGTTAAAAGCTTTACGTATTCTAGTAGGTTAAACAGGCCAGCAGTTATTTTCTGCTGCTGGGAGCAAGTGAAATATTGTGGCTTGTGCTCGTGCAGCCGACCCTTCTCCTTGTGTCAGGGGTATGTGGTCATCGTTCAGCCAAATGGATGGTCATGTGTTCCTGCTTGAGTCCTTGCCCTCATCCTGCCTGGTTTACGCCTCCTTTGAGACCACATTGGATATGTATTTGTAAATTATAGTCTTGGTCCCATGAGTATTAATTATAGTACCCAGAAGAAACACCTTTACCTACTTTACCTGTAGTGTAGTGTCTTTGTTGTTATTTATAACAGTTGATGTCCTAGTTATTACTGTGAGTAGAATAGAAATATATTGATTGGCATATATTTTCTTTACCAGTGCCGTGGCTTTGTCTTCAGCAGTAATCCATAGTGGCGGCTGTTGGGATTCATCCAGAGACTGCCAGTCTTGTCACATCTGTCATTTCCAAATCACCCTTGAGATGTTTGTGGTTAAATTACTTCTGGTGCTGCACTGTGATACTCGGATGCAGTGACTGCACAAATGCTGTCTGTTTTGGACTTGGAATCTCGGCTTTGTGGTATGGGTAGACAATGCGAGATAGTTCAGAAAACATGGTAATATATATGTGTGTGTTACACTGTGTCATGTTACAAGTGAGGTTTTATTTGTAGTTCTCTGTGTTTAGTTTCTACTTCCATGAAATTATAACTTTTGCAAAAATAGTGTACTGAAACTGAAATCGCCATGCTTTGTGGCCAGCAGAGCAGGCTCCCGGCACCCTTTTTTGTTTGTTAAAAAAGCTAATATATATTGCAGGAAAAAAATCAGTTTAATAATTGAACTTGATGTGCTTTTGGCCAAAAATGTTGTTCTTAGAGACAGGAATGCATTTTAGTATTCTCAGTGGTTTTGATGAAGATGATCAATGTTAATGAACGTTCTGTCAACGTAACTCGTTACTTGTATCCAGTCGTTATTTTTTTTTACCATTTAAATTCAATGCTATAAAGGTCACATTTTTCTCACATGGAATTGTTCTGAGCCTTGAACACTTGTCTGTGTAGCACCCTGCAACCAGCCCCTTTCAGTGGTCTGTCTGAGGAGTCATGGTGATTGTCCTTGCCCTATTTATAAATACATTCACTCAGTTAGAAATACTTCTATTATTCTTCTGCTATTTATATCTGTTGTCTCTTAACAGCTATTTTTGAGTATCACAGATAACTGAAACAGGACCAGGTCTTGTATTTTTTACATTTGTGGCAAGCCTTGTTGACTTCCTTAAGCACATAATACCCCCAGTGTTTTGTTTTAAAGGTTAAATTATAATTAAATGCTTTGCCAAACTGGAATATAACAGTCAGTGCTCATAACTGTAAATAAGAATGTGTCTGAGTGAGAGCGAAGTGTGCAGGGCTGGCAGGGGTCAGAAAATTCTGTTATCTGATCCCTGAAGAGAGATCGTTGGGATAGAAACATAGAATCATAGAATCACCAAGTTGGAAAGGACCCACTGGATCATCGAGTCCAACCATTCCTATAATTTTCTGTTACTGATCCTAGTTTATCGTAAAATCTTTCTTTAAGTCTGTTTAAGTAATTTTCTAGGTTGGGGTAGTTTTTTTATCATTTCTTCTGTGATATAAATTCTGATACCTGCTAAAGAGCTGGCAGGTACCCAGAAGCAGCCAGCTTTGGCACTGGTGTTCTGCTGCTGTTGACTACTCTGCTGGTCCCAGTAGAAAATAATCAAAAGGGTATATGGTGAAAGTGATGCAGGGAGTAGAATGCTAAATGTCCAAACACAAAAGTTGTGTTCACTGGACTGTCATGCTAAGGAAAAGAAGTTCAACTGGCAGAACATGCAGAGCACTTCTAAATTTCTGCAGTTGTCTATGAGGTGTTTATATTCAGCTTGGAAAAGTGAGGGTTTAACCCAGTGCTTTTGCTTGAATTGTATTTCCCTTTATAGTTTTGTAAAGCCTGAATGTGAGTGACTTAATTTCCTCTAGTGGCAAAGTTTTCTAAAACAAGGTTTGTGGAACATGCTCTTGTATTTCTCAGACAAGTTCACCTGCTGTCAGCTTTTTCCTCACTGAATGTTGGAGGGCAAGTGTTTACATCTGCAGAGAGACGTGGATTTGGCCCAAGTAACTTCTGGTACCTGGCTGCGGTGTCCAGGCAGAGTTAGCGACTCTGCTCTGCTCTTCCCATACAGTTAGCTGGGAGAATTGTTTACGTCCACAGACTGTTAACAACACAACTAGGATTTGACTTGTCCTCTGGAGTTGTCTCTGCCCCTTCCTTCTCACTGGAGTGTGGGGTGATTCCACCTCTAGTGTTTTTATTTGACAAGGGTATATCTGGAACAAACAGTTCTTAGAGTGAACACATTTGTTTTTCTAAATTATCAATCTTCTGGAAAGAACACATTCTTCTATGTTATGTTCATGTGTTTATGTATTCCAAGATGATGTATTCTGAGTGCCTTTCTATCATAAAACAATTTTAAATGGGCAAAGTTAAAGTATTAAAGGCAGTAAAAATGTAGTCAAACTGAGGGACTTCAGGGAATTAGTGATGATTTAAAAACAAGCTATTATTTGGTGTTAGCTGATCTCTTCATTACTGAAGAAGCAGGAGTGTGTGGTCCATAGAGGGAAATACAGTGCTGTAATTTCATGCAGGAGTTATTTTGGAATTTATATGCCAGTGTTTGAGTCCCAGAAACCTTTGTTAGTTCCAGCATTTTTATGTAACAGACCTGAGCTATAAAACTGTTGTTATACAATAACAGCTATTGGCTTTTAATGAAGAGGATTATGGTTTTATGGAATGTTCAGATTAATTAACATGTGCATTACTCTTTGTAACAATGTGTAGTAACTTCTAAAGAATCATAAGTACCCCAATTCAATTTTTGTCAAATTTTTAGATGAAGAAAGAATTTCATAGAATAGTAGATTGGTTTGGGTTGGAAGGGACCTCAAGGCACAACCTTTTCCAACCCCTCTGCCATGGGCAGGGATACCTCCCACCAGACCAGGCTGTCTAAGACCAGGCTCCCCATTCAACCTGGCCTTGAACACCTCCACAGATGGGGCAGCCACAGCTTCCCTGGGCAACGCCTTCCAGTGCCTCACCATGCTAATTGTGAAGAATTTTTTCCCAATGTCTAATCAAAATCTTCCCCTTTCTAATTTATATTCATCCCCTCTCATCCTATCTCTGCATGTACTTGTAAAAAGACCCTCCTCTGCTTTTGTGTAGGCCCCCTTCAGGTGCTGGAAGGCCACTATAAGGTCTCCCTGGAGCCTTCTCTTCTCCGGGCTGAATGACTTCAACTCTCCTAGCCTGTCCTAATAGCAGTGGGCCTCCAGCCCTCTGGTCAGCTTCATGGTCCTCCTCTGGACCCATTCCAACAGTTCCATGTCATTCATATGTTGAGGATTCCAGAACTGGACACAGTACTCCAGGTGGGATCTCAGAGGAGCACAGTAGATGGGCAGAATCCCTTCCCTTGACTTGCTGGCTACAATTCTTTTGGTGCAGCCCAAGATATGTTTGGCCTCTTGGGCTGCGAGCATGCATTGCCGGCTCATGTCGAGTTTCTCATCAATCAGCACCCTCAAATCCTTCTCTGTGGGCTGCTCTCCATCACATTGTCCCCCACCTTGTATTGAAACCACAGATTGCCCCAACCCAGGTGGAAGACCTTGTACTTGGCCTTGTTGAACCTAATGAGGTTCCCAGAGACCCACTTCTCCAGTGTGTCAAGGTCTCTCTGGATGACATCCCATCCTTCTGGTGTAACACCTGCACCACTTAGCTTGGTGTCATCTGCAAACTTGCTGAGGGTGCACTCAATCTTGCTGTCAATATCATTGATGAATATATTAAACAGCACTGGTCCCAGTACAGACCGCTGAGGGACACCATTTGTCACGGATCTCCATCTGGACATGGAGCTGTTGACCACTACACTCTGAATGCGACCATCCATCCAATTTTCTACCCACTGAACAGTCCACCCATCCAATCCTTTTCTTTCCAGTTTAGAGAGAAGGATGTTGTGGGGGACCATGTCAAAGGCTTTACAGAAGTCCAGACATCCATTGCTTTTCCTGTGTCCAGTCATGTGGTCACCCCATTGTAGGGAGCCACTAGGTTGGTCAGGCAGGGCTTGCCCTTGAATCAGCTCCCTGTCCTCCATGTGCTTTACCATAGCTTCTAGGAGGATCTGTTTCATGATCTTCCCAGGCCCTGAGGGGAGGATGACAGGTCAGTAGTTCCCAGGGTTGTTTTTTCTACCCTTTATAAAAATGAGCACAATGTTGCCCTTCTGCCAGTCACCAGAGACTTCCTCTGACTGCCATGACTTTTCAAATATCATGGAGAGTGACTTGGCAACCGCATCAGCCAGTTCCCTCAGGACTCTGGGATGCATCTCATCAGGTCCCATAGGCTTATATATGTTCAAGTTCCTCAGGTGGTCACAAACCTGATCCTCCTCCACAGTGGAGGGGGGGATGGTTTACACCCCTGGTCACCATCTTGCTGTCCCATGACCCAGGAGAGGTGAGGAGAGTGGTTGATAATGAAGACTGAGGCAAAAAACTTGTTGAGTACCTCAGACTTCTCCTTGACTGTTGATACGAGGTTGCTATTTTCATCCATCAGTGGAGGTATGGGGTTTTTTAAGCTTCCTTTTGTGGTTGATGCACCTGTAGAAGCCCTTCTTGCAAGTCTTTGCTTCCCTTGCTAAATTCAGCTTCAGCTGCATCTTGGCCTTCCTGACCCCATCCCTACACAACCAGGCAGTGTCCCTACACTCTTCCCAGGTTCCCTGTTCCTGTTTGCACTCCCTGTGCAGTTCCCTTTTGCTCTTCAGTTTGACCCACAGGTCTCCACTCAGCCACGCTGGTCTCTTCCCTTCCCTGCCCGATTTCCTGGGTGTGGGGACTGAGCGCTCGCATACTTTATGGAAAGCATCCTTGAATATTTTCCAGCTGTGCTGTGCTCCCTTGTCCCGGAGGACCATTTCCCACAGGGTCCTACTGACTAACTCCTTGAAGAGCTGGAAGTTCGCTTTCCGGAAGTATGCTTTCCTGACGTTTAGTGTCCTGACTCCAGTCCTCACTTGTCCCATATCCCTCAGGCCCTCGAATCCACCAGTGTGTGATCACTGCAGCCCAGGCTGCCTCTGTTCTTGATGTCACTGACGAGCTCACTTGGATTGGTGACCATCAGGTCCAGTATTGCATCCTCTTGGGTAGGCAAGTCTACTACATGGGTTAAGAAATTCTCTCTGATGCACTCTAGGAGCCTCTTGGATTGCCTACAGATTGCCGTGCTACTTTCCCAGCAGATGTCAGGGTGGTTGAAGCTGCCCAGTTGAGAGAAGGTAGGCAGTGACAACTGACTCAATAAACCCCACTTCCAGAAACTCTGAAAAATAAAGTTTGGGTTGCAATAAACTGAGTGATGTAGCTGAAAAGTAGAAGCCTGGGTGAAATAGATTGTTGTTTTGCCATGTTCTTATGTAGTCATAAAACTTCCACAGTGTGATTAAGGGATGCTCAAGACTTTAGTCCTGGTTACTTAAAATAGATGTTTTACGACGTGGAGAGTCCAAATTCTTGTATGCCCATTTGGGTGTAAGTGTTGTTGGTAGGCCAACAGAATTGCTCAGTTTAGGAAGAACCTGCAGGTCCTGACCCTTTATTTTTAAGTCTGATTAACCTCTGTAGGTGATTAGGAATCCTGTTTGCATTTTGAATTTTGCTGTAAAGCTTGTGGTAAACAGAACACATTTTTACTGTTCGAGTGAACTCAGCTGTGGGGAGGAGGAAGTGGGACCAGCAGCTCCTCCACCTCCCAAGTCCCTGGAGCCGCTGTCAGCCAGGCACTTTCCTTTGAAGGGTGGTTCTGAGATGCCTCCTCTTTGTTCAGGGAGCAAGATAGTAAATAAACATTGGCTTATAACTGCAGCAAACTTAAATAATAATACTTTTTGGCTGAGCAAGCATGCACGATGGATTTCTGATCCTTCTCAGTAGGGATAAGTGAGTATTTGATCTTGCAGTAATGAAATACCTCAGCCCTCAAGGAATCATGCTGTATGGTTCAAAACCTTATACAAAACATTGCTGTTTTGTATTTTAGAACTACTGACATATTGTTAAATCAAGTCAGAGGAACTGAACTGCTGAAACTCTCATGCATACCCTCTGGTCGGTCTGAACTGGCTGCTATAATTTCTGCCTGCCTGTGGCCATTTCTGTACCCAGAAGTAAATTCTTATCAACCTCTCACAGAATAGTTGTCCTAGTGGAGAAGGAAAACAGAGAGATTGTTCCAGATAGGGAAAATCCCACAGGATCAAGGGCAGCCATAATTATAGCTGTTCCACTGGGTTGGCAGAATGCAGAGGAACAATACAGGCTTCAGGAAAACATAATACTCCTTTTTTTTTTTTTTAACAGTAAATGCAGTTTAGCAAACAAAACTTTATCCTGTGGGACCAGAAACACGGTTCAATGTTCACCTTTCCTGTGTTCCAGTATAAAGTGCTTGAAGGTTCCTTCAGGTGTGCGTCATGCAACTGCTTCCAGAGTCTGATGGAATTGTCCTGGTGGCAAATGTCTCTAATTCTTTCTTATAGCTGATTAATAGTAGCGAACACATAAGATGCAGAATTAGTTAAGATTTTTTCCCCCTTTTGAAGTAACAGAAGGTCTCAGCATACAAAGGGGAGATAACCACGTGCTCTGTTCTTAATTTCCTGTTGAAGTGTGGCTGAAGACAGAGCATTTAATGATGGGTCCTACTAATACAGAATGAGCTTTCAAGAGTAAACTGAATGGCATTTTTGATAGCTTTCATCATGGTCAGACATGCTTACATCTCCACTCCTCCAGAAAGCTGGAACACCTGTAGGGCTAATGCAGAGTCCAGACTTTAGGAGCTGGTGTTTTACTGTTATTTTGTCTCATCCTCACATTGTGTCTATGTATTCTCTTATTTTACCAGGATCAAAGGTATTTTTTGATTGTCACACTAAGCAATAGTGAAACATTTGACAGGTTGCATCTTACAAGTGATGCCCAGCAGGAGTTAATGAAAGTTGCAGTGGTTTTAAACTTTGTCATCAGTGGTTTGAAATCTGGGCTTCCTACTGTTTTTTTTTGTGGATGACGTGAGTATTAGTGGAATGGATAAAAGTATTTGAAGATCTGTACAGAATGATTTAGCAAGCCAGGCACAGTCGAGTAAATTAATGTTGATATTGCCAGCTTCAGAATGAAAAGCGTGTAGGCCATATGTCCTGTAACTCAACATCACCTTGCTGTGTAACCTGTAATGAGCTGTAATGCTTGGCTATATAAGCATTGTATATATAAGCAGAGAAGCATCTTGGGATTGTAGAACCGTGGGAATAGTTGCCCCAGCCTTGCCCTCCCATTTTACTTTGGTGAGGGTCATGCTGGGCTACTGTGTGTAGTTGTGAAGTTCATAAGTCAACATTCATTTTGTAAAGGGAAGGGGAACAGCGGTGATCAGAATAGATGATCTAATAACTTCTTCTCTGTCTTGCAAGAATCAACTCAAAGCAAAAAGCACAGTTATCTTACAGCAAATGGGGTTGTAGTATAATCCAGGAAAATATACCATGAGTCTCTACCTTGGTTCTCTGCAATCCTGGTTTTGGCTGTAAGGCAGTGGTGGGACACTTGTAGCGTTTCGGTTCTCTGTGCCTTTGCTTAGGGTTAGGAGAAAGAAGCCCAAAGAGTGTGGTCTAGTCACTGCTGACGCTCAAGGGGTCGGGGCACTTAGCATGTATTCACCTGTGCTGCTCTCCCTTCTGTCACAATTCCTATAGGAGCAGGTAGTACATTTGGGAATTACTTGCTTCCATATGGGAAAAAAAACCCAACAAACTGTTGGGATTGCCTGCAAAGGATGCCACTGTTTAAATCATTGTGTCAACATAATATATGTTAATGTATTCATCAAAATGTGTTACTTACTTCAACTGTTACGTGGATGAACAAGATAGAATACCTTTAGTACCACCTCTGTGTGTAAGGCTGTAGAGAGATGTCCCATTTTCATATAATTTTCAATATGATTTCCCATTATCAGTATAATTTAAGAATAAACTGTGTGTAATTATACTTTTTATTTGCAATGTATAAATCTGCTGAGAAAGAATTCACATTAACTCCGTTATGCTGAAATGAATGCAGTCTCTTCAGAGATCAGTATCAATCTAATTTCCTTCCCTCTTGACATGAGCTGGCAGTAAGTACTCACAGCTCAGGCGGCCACCTGTATCCTGGGCTGCATCAAAAGAATCGTGGGCAGCAGGGCAAGGAGGGTGATTCTCCCTTTCTACTCCACTCTTGTGAGACACCACCTAAAGTACTGTGTCCAGTTCTGGAATCGTCAGTATAAGATGGATATGGAACTGCTAGAACGGGTCCACAGGAGGGCCATGAAGATAATGCAAGAGCAGAGGCATCTCTGCTATTAAGACAGGCTGAGAGAATTGGGCTTATTCAGCCTGGAGAAGAGAAGGCTCCAGGGAGACCTTGTAAGTGGCCTTAGTGTACCTGAAGGGGGCCTACAAGAAAGCTGAATAGAGGCTTCTTACAAGGGCATGAAGTAATAGGATGAGGGGGGATGGCTATGAATTGGAAGGGGAAAGATTTTGATTAGACATTAGGAAGAAATTCTTCACTCTGAGGGTGGTGAGATGCCGGAAAGGGTTGCCTGGGGAAGCTGTGGGTGCCCCATCCCCGGAGGTGTCCAAGGCTGGTTTGGATGGGGCCTTGGGAAGCCTGATCTAGTGGGATGTGTCCCTGCCCATGGCAGTGGGGGTTGGAACTGGATGGGCTTTGAGGTCCCTTCCAACCCAAACCATTCTATTCTATTCTTCTGAAGCCATACAAAACATACAGAAATGGTTTTTTTTGAATCGTGGCTTGGGAATACTTAGCCATTTCTTACGTAGTAGTGACCATGGACACCTCACTGTTAATGCTGGGAAAAATGAGCTGTGGGTGTTTTACTGACTGGGTAGAAATATAGTTAAAATTAACAAGTGAAAAATAAAAGGTAGAATTTACTAGGTCTTTAGTGAAAAACTGA
This sequence comes from Clamator glandarius, assembly GCA_033459285.1. NCBI lineage: Eukaryota > Metazoa > Chordata > Aves > Cuculiformes > Cuculidae > Clamator > Clamator glandarius. The sequence goes on from JAUNZM010000086.1 coordinate 2,134,585, forward strand.
ATTCAGCCATTCTTTGAGACAACTATCCAATTTTCTACAGGCTGAGAAAAAATATATTTCACTTAAGTTATTTTGTTCTTTTTCAAGGAAGATGTGTCAGGGAGATGCCCAAACTTAGATTCTGTGAATGGAAGTGAACTATGAGTCCCGGTATGCATGTGTTCCTTTCCTTGTCTCTCTTTTGCAGAGGGTCAGTCATGAAGGGTTTAATGTGTTTTTTGTTTTGTTTTGCAGCTGAAATAAAGATCTGTTTTAAATACTACCATGGGGTTAGTGGAGCCCTCCGAGCCACTACTCCATGTATCACTGTGAAAAACCCTGCTGTGATGGTAAGTTTAGCTTAGTTGTTCATGGTATTTTTATGGGATGATCATATTAGCTGTCAGAGATACCTATCGGTACATCTCCTAATTTGACCATTAACTGCAATTTTTGCAAAAAACTTGTATTTTCCTAAGAAAAATAATTAAAATTGGGAAATGCATTTCTTGGTTTTGTATTTTTTATAGTAAAACAACTTCAAAATCATTGAGATCAACTGAAATCTTTGATGCTAAGAGCTTTTTTTTGCATACTTTCAATTTATGGCTTACAGTTTGCTATAATGTAACACCATTGTAGAAATTTTTCACCTTGGTTATCTAACTCAAACTAAATACTATTAATAAGTCTCAATTTATTGTTAGTATTTGTTAATACTAAAAAATAAAATTGTGACTGAGATAGGAATTATTAGTATAAAAATGAGTGGTCAAAACTCTTCCAAAATTTTTTGGGGTTTTATATGTTTAGATACTGTTGAAATTTGGATAACTTTCTGATTATTGAGAGTTATTGCTGCCTCACTATGCTTTCATTATGGGACTTGTTATTTCAAAATACTAAGATTTCTAGAGTTTTTTTTTTTTTCAATTGTTTGCATATGTATTGGAAGAAGAACCTTCCAAACTTGTATCAAGGTGCTTTTGATGGAAGTAGTTTATCTAACAGGCTAGCTCTTTAGCTGGCTTGAAGTTTTGGAGTGCATTTGATTCACTAATCTTGGGGATTTTGGTTGATGACAAGCTTGACATGAGCTGGCAGAGCCTGCTTGCAGCCCACAAGACCAACTGTATCCTGGGCTGCATCAAAAGAAGTGTGGCCAGCAGGTTGAGGGAGTGGATTCTGCCTCTCTACTCTGCTCTGTTAGACTCCACCTGGAGTACTGTGTCCAGTTCTGGAATCCTCAGCATAAGAAGGATATGGAACTGTTGGAATGGGTCCAGAGGAGGATCACAAAGATGATCAGAGCACCTCTGCTATGAGGACAGGCTGGGAGTGTTTGGGTTGTTCAGCCTGGAGAAGAGAAGGCTCCAGGGAGACGTTACACTGACCTTCTAGTACCTGAAAGGGCTGCAAGAAAGCTGGAGAAGGACTGTTTACAAGGGCTTATAGTGATAGGATGAGGGGGATGGCTATAAATTGAAGAGGGGAAGGTTTTGATTAGACATTAGGAAGAAGTTCTTTATGATGAGCGTGGTGAGGCACTGGAAAGCGTTGTCCAGGGAAGTTATGAATGTTCCCTCCTTGGAGGTGTTCAAGGCCAGGCTGGATGGGCCTTGGGCTGCCTGGTCTGGTGGGAGGTGTCCCCGCCTAGGGCAGGGAGGCTGGTACTGGATAATGTTTAAGGTTCCTTCCAACCCAACCCATTCTATGATCCTGTGATAGTGCAAAACTCTAAGCATGTATGCTGGGGTGGAATTTTTTACATAGCACAGAAAAATTGAAATTACTGTCATATTAATAGAAGAGGAAAAGAGTAGTTAAACAACAGAACTGCTAGGGAACACTGTTACTGTTCATTATTATAGCTGAATTGGAGGCAAGTCCAGTTTCCTATAAAATGGAGTAAGGAAGCAATATAAACATTGTAAAATATTACTCTTAACAAAATCATTGATTTAGCAGAAAAATAGTTACTGAATGAGGAAGGCCTTTTTGTTGTTCAATAATGTTCTAACAAGAAAACAGTGAGTGGTAGAATAAGCCCAAGAGAGTATAATGAAATACATAGAATTCCTCTGACCTTGCCTGGGCAGTGTCCCCTTCCCAAGGGAATGTGCCCCTTGCTGCTTTCAGGGAATCTGTAGGTCAGGGGACGCTGATCTGGCTGGAATTAACCTATTGCTTTTGGTGCCCTTGTAATTTGTCAACCAGATGTGACTGCTTATGCATTCGTATAAAGTCACTGGCATAATGATGTCATGCTGGGTGGGAAAGTGGTACAGTTTCTCACCAGAGCACTCTGATGAGAAACATCCTACCCTGAAAAGCGTAGTGTGAGATGAGTCCAGCAGTGAGGGAAAGGGATGGGCTGGTTGGTGAGCAGCAGTGCTTGCTGGCACAGCGTGTTCCCGCACAAGACCACTAAGGCCCATGGGGACGTCAGGCATCAACGTCATCATAGTTTCTGCATCACTTGGTTTCACTGCTTATTGTGTATGAAGGATTAGAGTTTTACAATGGGAGAAATTATGATGTTAGCTAATTCTGATGAAATTCCAATATGTTTGCATCATGGGAAATACTTGGAATCTAGTGATATTAAGTGGCTTAAAGGGGTATAAAGAGGGATGATTTTGGTTCTTGTGAATGCAAAGTGGGTTCCTCAAAGCTACCACAGCTCCAGAAGTCACCAATCCGGTAACTTTAGACAACTATTCAGCTCCTCTAAAACTGCTTTGCATACTTCATCTATACATGTAGGTGTGCGAGTTTTTATTCATCTTATTTTTGTTATTGTTCAATAGATAAGATTACTTCCAATTCTATCAGTAACATTAATCCTTAGCACTGTGCTTGGCTGAAGCTTTTTTGTCAGTCTGTGTCACCTCTTCTGCCTGGGAGTGCGTGCAATGCCTACCTGGAGAATTGTTTTGCTTTAAAGATAGCTCCATTGATGTCTTCATTACAGAGTATTCAGCTGTATGCACATCTATGTCTTGAAAGGAAAATTATTCTGCTAGCTGAAAGAGGTAGACATTAATAAGACATTAATACAGAGAAACTCTTTGTTTTGAAGTAGTGCTTTACTCTAGAGAGGGGTTTCAGTAGAAATCAAACCTGAAAATCTGTGAAGCATAAGCTTTTAGACTATATTCATATTTAGATACAGATATCTAAACATGCATTTTTCTTTTTGAAAGAGCTTTTGTTCATAGATCTGAAGGTTTTTTGTTAGTCTCTCTTTGATCTCTCTGTCTGTGGTAATAGGCAGTAGTTGGTTGGATTCTTCCCCTGCATACTACCTTACAATTGCATTGTTATTCTCAAACATATAAAAAGCAGATGAAAACATTTGTGGTATATTTAATTTTTTTCTCCTCTTCAGATGGGAGTAGAAGGCGCGGATGAAGGTGCTTCTGGAGCCCAGCATTCTAGGAAGTTAGTCAGCTTTACTTTATCAGGTAAAAAACAATGCTGCTCTGACAAATTGTTGTTTAAAAAATCCCATCTGTTTTAACTTAACTTCAAAGAAAGAACACTTCTTCATTAGCCTCTGTAGGAGCACACTCTAGTGGCTTGAAGGATGTCCTTTCTTTAGAACTTCTGTTTGTTGAAAACAAGCCAGAATCATGAATCTCCAGGAGTTAAAAAAATAGATTTGATGGATCCCAGCATGAAAAATTTTGCACAGGGGACACAAATGGGAGTGGAAACCTTAGCCTCTAAATAAAATACAAGCTGATGCCATCACTTTGAAGTAGTAAAAAGGCAATGACTGCAAATGGTCGTTTAGAAAGGAAAAAAATATCTACTTGCAACAAAGCTGTCACTACAGCAAAATAGCTGTAGGGGTACAGTCTACCAGCTAACTTGTTTTGATTAGCATGTTATTCCATGGCAAGTCTTGTGTGAGGCTAAAGTGTGTTCAGCTTGAGCAAACACAGAAAAGCAATTATTTCTGCATCTTGAAGAGCTGACAATGAAAATGTTTAGAGGTTGTCGAAGCAGAGAAGGAAAAAAACCCCCTGCTTTTTGAAATGATCTTTCAGCTGTTATCTGGGAGAGAGCTGATCGGTTGTGTAGACTCACATAAGGTGCCATAAAAAGAATTGTTTTGTGAATTCTGAAAAGCCTATTGTGTTTAATAGAAGGTTGTGACTCAGCCTGAGAAGCATCCTAAATTAATTTTCAAAGATGTATTGACTCATAGGTCTGTAATGTATTTCCTGGAACATTTTCCTTTACCCCTTATTCTATGGTGCTTCTACAGTGTGGCTTAATTTTGAACATTGGGTAGGATTTTATTTATTTATCTTTTTTTTTGTACTGAATTCATAGATGTGGCATTTCATTTTGGTGCAGTGAATTTTGGCTGCATGTATAAATTGCTCATCTAAGGATGCACATGCCAGTGGCATTAGGGTCATGATGACTGCATGCAGTGTGTTGGAGTATGACGGAAAAAGGCAAATATAACATGCTTCAGCAAACCTAAATGGAGAAATATTTTATGGTTAAGTTTAAAATCTAATATTATATTTTAAAATACCATTTTCTTTTTATTATTGATGAGGCCTGTGCTTTCACTAAAGTCCTTAGGCATGAGAATACGCACTTGAGGAAATTATTGTTGTAATTCATAAAGGCTGAAGTGCCGAGGTTTCCCTAGGAAGAAAGAAGCATTTTCAGAAAGTTTTGCCTCCTTTTATGTGAGATAGGTTGTCTTCTGAGTTGAGAGAAGCATACATCATAGTCCAGAGTAATCTTGATAATGAGTACTTGAAGTTATGTTTATCAGGGTCTCAAGTTTGGGAAAGTGTGAATTCACTACACCACCTCCCATACAGTTTTTTATCTTAGCCTCTTTCCCTTACCCAGAAAGAGAGGAAGTACTGATGTGATAGGTTTTTTGTGGCTTATGGTTTTTCTTTTTAATGTGAGATACCTTACACACTGAAGAAAAATTTGTAGGTGAGTTACAAATTCATGCTTTTTGTTTTACAAATGGCTGGAGGCTAAAATGTAAATGAGGATGTTGATACCTTTCCTTTCTATATTCTCCTGGTAAAACACTTGACTTCCTGATTTAACTGTCTTCTGTACGCTGGATCCAGTTAACGTATGAGTAATTTTAAGTTGCTTTACTTAGTAGTTAATGGTGAATTGATTTCCTGGGTAATGTTTTAAGAATGCACTACTTTGTGAGCTACCTTTAATATACTCGGTTCCTTTTTCCTTCCTTCTTCTTGTGCTTATAGATATTAGAGCAGTTGGACTTAAAAAAGGCATGTTCTTCAACCCTGATCCTTATCTAAAGATGTCCATTCAGCCAGGCAAGAAAAGTACGTTTCCTACATTTGCTCATCATGGCCAGGAAAGAAGGTCGACTATCATCAGTAACACAACTAATCCTGTTTGGCACAGAGAGGTAATGTATCCCTTTTGAGAGCTGTCTGCCAGCAGATGCAATGTACTAGGCTTATAGTTTCTTTTTATACATTAGTCCTTACTCTCTGAAGGCTTTGAGCTTATTTTGTAGCTAGTTATTTAAACTGACACAGAAATTGTAGTAATTTTAGGAACCCTGTTATTGGATAGAAACAGCTATCATCTGCATATTTAGGCTGTGTATTTAAGCTGCACTGCTATGAGATTTTTATTCCCTTCTCTGCCAACAAGAGTAGAACCCACTCAACAGCCCTGTAGATTTCTTGAGATCAGAGAAATAAGTTAGTTAAAATGGATTATATGTTGTGAGAACCCTTAAGAAAAGGTAGTGAGCATTTATGCTTAGTGATTGCAACTACTATTCATTTGGAAATTATATTCTCATTGCGCATAGCAAGTGTCAAGCTTTCAGTTTTGTCAAGCAGAGGGGATGCTCTTTGGTGTAGGCTCTGCCTGCGCTGCTGCAGGAAGGAGAGCCGAGGGAGGCATTGCAGCACCACTCAACAACCCAGGGGGAAAAGAGGCAGTTTTGGCAGAACCAGTTTTTATGTTGGATAAGCTGTGAAGGTCTTGGAGAAGGAACTCAGTCCCACAACTGTCTTTGAGCACAAAAGAGCCAGATAAATGTTAATGTGGGAAACAAGGTGAAAATACCGACTAAATACATAACCCTTTCAGGACCAGTGAGCAGTATTCTTGATGTGCATTCTTGATCTGTTTTCTAATGAGCAGATGCCTGTACCGTTTGATAAATGTTCGTAAGTTCTTTAGAAAGACTGTAAAATTAAGCAGGCTTTGGAAAATGTTCCCACAAATCATAATCAAATCAAACAAGCAGAAAAGCAGACCAGAGCAAGGCCAGCGTTAACACTGCTCTGGAATGGTTGGTTGTGGGAAACACTGTACATGTGTTGAAGTCTTAAATCTTAAAAACTTTCTGTTTGTCCATCCATCTATCCTGCAGATAGAAAGAAAATACACTCATTTGTTGCCTTTGCTCTTGGTTATGAGGCTTATTAGTAAAGTGATAATGTTCACTGATGCACACATTATATCAGCTTGCTTTAACTGCTGTATCTTCCCTGTAGCAATGCTCTGACAACAGCAGCTTATGATCCTATTACATATGCTGTCCTAGTGGTGCAGAATTGATCCTTCTTTACATCTACTCCTTTCGGCAAAATAATTTACAATTTTATAGCAAACTAAGAGTAACAATTTTTTAAGTTCTGTTTATCACAGGAACCCAGCTCTGACAGTTGCTCAGTGTGAGGAAGTGTTTTCATTCCTGACCCAATTTAATTGCTGTTTTGAATATACTTAGCTGATGTCTACAGCTGAGCTGAAGAGTTATTCTTTCTTTTGTTCCTCATTCAGTACGTCTTTAGCTCTCTAGCCATATGCATATTAGGCATTGCACACAGCCTGCCTTTGGCTCCAAGGTGGCAGGTGGTAAAAGTATATCCAGATGACCTTGCCTTTTTTGAATAGGTTATTCCATACTTTTTTTTTTGTTTGCTTATTTGAAGTATCTTGAAATCTAGAGGAAAAATAAAAATCTTCAGTTCCTAAACTTGCTTTCCTAAGGGAATTTGTTTATTATACTGCGTGTATTGTCTGCCAATATCACAGAATCACAGAATCATTAGGTTGGAAAAGACCCATGCTGGCTCATATATTTGCCCTGTACCATTTTTGAATCTTTTGGCCATCTTCGAACAGATGTGACTGAGCAGGAACAGTGAAAGGATATGGGTTCCCTGAGAGACTAGTTACATATGCAAAAATGCACTGCTTAATATAGTCATGTTGATGTTATTTTGCAAAATGGAAATTGCTGTCATTGGTCATTGCTTGTGGAGGTCACTACATGCTAGTTGTAATTATGTATGTACTTTCTGAATAAAGGTCATTTATATGGTGTCAAATATGTTCTTTCCTTCCAGAAATATTCTTTTGTTGCACTTCTAACAGATGTCCTGGAAATTGAGGTTAAAGACAAATTTGCCAAGAGCCGTCCGATCATCAAGCGCTTTCTTGGGAAGTTAACGATACCAGTTCAGAGATTATTGGAAAGACATGCAATTGGGTAAATTAATACATTCTTAATGCTAACTTCTGTCGATCAGGGAGACTCAGCATCTTGGATACTGGCACAGAGCAGCCTTTCTGGCTCACCAGCACGGACCAGCAAATTTCTGTTGTGTCTGTAGTAAGAAATTTAGTAAGAATTTTAATAGCCTTCTGACCTGACTGGGAAATGTCACTGTTTCTAACCCTGTTCTGCCTGCATGTACCCACGTTTTTGTATATGTGTGTCTGTGATTTGTTTTCAGCTTAATTTCTTTACACAAAAATGTTACCCTCCCCCCAAAAAATGTTACCCTCTCTGTCGCTAGTCAAGAAGCAAGGCATTATCACAGTACTAGATTAATGTGTGCAAATTTTTTAGAAGAAGCAGATTTTATTGTCTCATTTATTTTACAGTTCAGTATTTTAGATTGTCAGTTTAATAACCAGAGAGTCTATGATCTGTTCAGCTAATTGGCCAGAACTGCAAAGCTGTGACTTATTTTCTGAGTGCAGGTGGTACTACAGAATTAAAATTGCCTTTTTTAAATAAATAGTGCACTGATGGGACTTAAAATTCACCTGTTGTGCTAGTTGAAAACAATTCTATTTATTTTTTTGATAGCTAACTGTTATGGTATAGAGATACAAGTCGCTTAGAAACTTCTAGGACATTTTATACTTAATGGTGGTTTCTGGAGAGGAGTGCAGCATAGTGGATGATCCAACAAGGTGTTCATACAACTGTATGCATGGAGAAGACTATGAAACTTGATAATTAGGCACTACGATACATTGCAAGTGTGAAGCAAGTGGCTGGAGGTCTGCAAGAGATAGAGAAGTGTGTGCAAAAATATAATTAATATTTAAGACAGAGGCATTTATATTTAATTTTTTATTTAAGGCAGTTTTAGAGTATACTCTTTTGTTAACATGTTTTAACATATATATGCTATATTTGACAAATAAGAAAAAATAATTCCGTGAAAAACAATAAGAGGAACTGAGTCAGTCAAATGTAGGTCTTTTGTGTAAGACCTAACTTCAAGTTTGCTGAAGTTAATGTGTCTCCATGACTTTAAGAGGTCACTGGCTGAGGCCCATGAGGAATAGTGGTGAAATAAAATGCATATATTCTTCCCCGAAAGTTTAAGGGAATGGCAGTATCATCAGACTTTTGCATGAAAAGCAGGTTATAAACAACTGGCCTCCTTTTTCACAGATGTTCCCATCAAAGTAACAAGTTGCATTAAAGGAGAAAATCAAATTCTATTTGAAAACAATTTTCAGCCATAAGTTTCCAATGTGGTGGTTGCAATGGTAAGTAAAGTAAGAACAAAATTGTAAGAGTAGCTTGAAACAGATGATGTCTTCTGCTAAGAACTTATTAAAAAAAAAAAGATTAAAAAAATCCTGCCCATTTGTTTTGTAGTGCTATCCAACAGCAGTTCAAGTGTAAATACAATATAACTTTTCAAAGAAAATGCTTCATCTTTAAGTTTGAACAAATAAGTTGAGTAAGCAACTTTTTCTAATAAATTTGCACACTGCTAGACATTCAACAGTAGTACTGTGATACAGACTGGTTTCAAAACTTACTTCAGGGTGTCCATTTCCCATGCTAAATCCCAAAATGCTCTTTGGCTCTGGGATTCCTAGTGCTATGAAGCCCTATTTGCTGTATAGTTCTTGTCTATATTTTTTCAAACCAGTATTCTGGAAGACATTTCCTGTTTTCTTTTCCATACTTCAGTTCTGTGTAGTTGTTATATCAAACCTTTTTTTGTGAAAGAAAGGGCTGTATATTAAAACATATAGGAAGAATATGGGTAAGTATCCAGTTTGGACTTGCCATACTGCTGTTAGAACTGACATTAAATCAGTCTTGAAGATAGGTTTGCCTCTTAATCTGTAATTGTTTTGTCCATTCACAATTTTTGCATGCCAATCGGTTGTCAGAGTTCCTTTTTCCTAGACGTTGTAAAGACAAACGTTTCCCCAGAAGTTTTGCAGAGGAAGGGAATGGCAAATACAGATGTGAAGTAGAACTGTACAAAATGTACAGTCATCTGCTAATTCTCTTCTCTTTGGTTTTTGGTCAAGCAAGGAAAACATCTTCCCTTTCTTCTTCATTTTGGTAATGCCAGGGAAAACTGAAATCCTCTACTGGGTTAACATGAGAACTTGAAAAATTACATGAACTAAGTCCCAAAGTTTACAGTACACCATATGCTTAACTTGCTCTTCCCTGTATTAATGATCAATGGTAATGAATGAAAAGATGAAGTCCAGAACCAGTAATTTTTAGACAGAATGCACTAAAATTCTGCCCCACTTATAGCTGTCAGTATAGCTCACACATTTGTGTAACAAAATGGGAAAGTGGCTTTAAATTTCATGAAAATTTGATAATTGAGCATGAGAATCATCTAGTATCGATTCAATGGAATACAGAGCAGATGTTATTCCTGTGGTGGCTTTCCCAAACGGCCTGGAGTTTTATAAACCTTATGTAAAAACTGTGGAATCGCAAATGGAAATCTCGAGGACAGACTAAGTCTAGCTGAGAATTGTAATGGAGTACAGAGAAGTGAATCTGTGACAGAACCAGGGGACACCACTATAATAATTTGATGTACTGTGGCCCACAGAGCAATGTGACGAGGCCGCTTTCCCTTAGGTTGCACAATCAGGACTTTCTGTTTTGGCTAGAAGTTAATGTTTAGATGCAAACCGCTGCACCTTTTTTCAGTAGTGACATTGCATTTGTGACATGTCACATGTCCTCCCTTAGCAAGTTTGCAGATGACACCAAGCTGGGAGGAAGTGTTGATCTGCTGGAGGGTCGGGAGGCTCTGCCAAGGGATCTGAACAGGCTGGACTGCTGGGCTGAGACCAACGGCATGAGGTTTAACAAGGCCAAATGCCGGGTCCTGCACTTGGGGCACAACAACCCTAAGCAGAGGTACAAACTAGGAGAAGCCTGGCTGGAAAGCTGCCTGGAGGAGAAGGACCTGGAAGTGTTGGTTGACAGCGACTGAACATGAGCCAGCAGTGTGCCCAGGTGGCCAAGAAGGCCAATGGCATCTTGGCTTGGATCAGGAACGGCGTGACCAGCAGGTCCAGGGAGGTTATTCTCCCTCTGTACTCGGCACTGGTGAGACCGCACCTCGAGTACTGTGTTCAGTTCTGGGCCCCTCACCACAAGAAGGATGTTGAGGCTCTGGAGCGAGTCCAGAGAAGAGCAACAAAGCTGGTGAAGGGGCTGGAGAACAAATCTTATGAGGAGCGGCTGAGAGAGCTGGGGTTGTTCAGCCTGGAGAAGAGGAGGCTGAGGGGAGACCTTATTACTCTCTACAACTACCTGAAGGGAGGTTGTGGAGAGGAGGGAGCTGGCCTCTTCTCCCAAGTGACAGGGGACAGGACGAGAGGGAATGGCCTCAAGCTCCGCCAGGGGAGATTTAGGCTTGAGATTAGGAAAAAATTCTTCACAGAGAGGGTGGTTAGGCATTGGAACGGTCTGCCAAGGGAGGTGGTTGAGTCACCATCCCTGGAGGTGTTTAAGGTTAGGGTAGATGAGGTGCTTAGGAGCATGATTTAGGGATTGATGGGAATGGTTGGACTCGACGATCCAGTGGGTCTCTTCCAACCTGGTTATTCTGTGTGATTCTGTGAACTGCAGTAGGAGCACTCTCAGTAAGGGAGATGTGTTCATACCTGTAAAAATTTGTTTGCATAAACAGGACTAACTTTCTATGGAGGGAGGTCTTCTGCAGCCCCCTCCTCTCCCAGCTGTGCTGAGGAGGGCTGCGGCTCAGAATTCTGACTGTGCCTATTAAGAATGTGTAGCCTAGGATCTGATCCTAAATATCAAGCTGATACAAGTGCTTATTCACGTCTGAGTCTCACTGAATTCAGTAACTCTTAAGAATGTTTTTGAAGTTAAATCTGAGCATTAATAGCTTTTCTAAATGGGAATGCAGGAGTGATTTATTGAATGAGAGCTAAAATGCGAAGAAACTATCTGAGGATTTTGTGCATAGTAAAAACCACAAGGGGGCAGAAGGTCTTAAAAAATGAAAGGTTTTGTTAATTAAAAGACATTTTGCATTAGGGGAAGGAGGAGTTTAGAGGAAAAGGATCCTTTGCAGTTGGAATTCTTTAGGACTTCTGAAGAAATTTAAGGTAGTATAGGAATTACTGAGGCACAGTCTTTATTGGGAAACTATCAAAAGTGATTTGCTAGGCTATTTTTTTTTCTATTAACTAAACACGTTTTACACCATTGTTCATGTTTGTGCTTTCCCATACAAGCTAGAGTATGTGGCTGATTTTAAGATTCTAATAGTAGTTACCTTTTGTAACTCTAGCACTTACCTGGTAAGAGAATCTGAATCAAAATATTGGAAAAATATAATCAATTAAAATTGTAAAAACGGCTTGATGCCTTTGTTTTTGCAGAGACCAGGTTCTCAGCTATAATCTTGGCAGAAGGCTCCCAGCTGATCATGTAAGTGGATATCTCCAATTCAAAGTGGAAATCACATCTTCTGTTCATGAAGGTGAGAATTTGTCAGTGATATGGAGAGAGTTTATGTATTTCTGTTTCTTGGATTTTCTGTGATAATGTATTTTCTCATTTGTGTACAATGCCTCTATTGTATTTTTTTTTTCTATTGGGATTCAGAGTTTAGATATGTCAGGTACCGCTTTGGAGATGGTAGGATGGTAGTTCCACCAACACTTATCATATTGTTTTCCTGTTTTGTTAGATAGATTTTAAATGCTTATGAATTCCATTTCATGGGATAGATTGGGTAATCAATTCCATTGTTTCTCTTCACACTGTAACATTTTTCTGTAACACCTTTGGCTAAGATAAGCAGCTGCTAGTAGGATTCTACTGTGCCCTCCTCTCCTGCTAGTGTGCATGCAGATCACTCTGTCCATCTCTCTTTTACAGGACTCTGTCCTTCTTAGAGGTAAGAATGTCTGTTATGGTTAAGAGAATATATCCTTCCATTAGGAAATTCTTTGATTTCCCTTTTTTCCTTTCTGAAAGTGACCAGCAGAACATGGCTAGTACAGTTTCATGCTTATCACATTATATGTGTCTGTTTATATGTTTATAATCTTAGATTCTCCTTGATTAGATATGGTATAATCGCTTTGGCAGTGAGATATCACTGTGTCTTTTAACTTGGTACAACCATCTTGCCCTTTTTTGTAGCCATGTAGCCCTGTATCTTATTAATATTTTTGCTCTGTCACCAGTAAAAAAATGCTGCTGTCTTCAGTCCTGTTTGTGTCAGGCACTTGAGTTCACTGCTTTCACTGTTAAGTTTTTTGCAGGTGTGTCCAGACACTTCCAGCTGGATTATTCAACTCTATGCCTGTTTAATTTCCGTGTGGGGAGTACCATCTCATCTCTCAAATGAGATGGCTTATTTTCATTTCCCTTTTATGTGTATTACCATAGCACACCTAATGTCTCACAAACTTTAGGTAAATGGATTCCCATTCTTTAGTGGAAAGTCCTATAAATTAAGTCGAAATAAATGTTGTGTATAGAATTTGATATCTGCACATGCTTTGTTGATTCCTCAGCATGCAAACCCAAATGGTGTTTGCATGCTGCTAAGGATGTAATGACAACTGGCATCAGTGACTGTCTTTATGTAAATCACACTTTTGGATATCAGAGAGATGCTGTAGAAGACTGGCTCTTTGGTTGTGAGGCTGCTTTTACTGACAGTTTGACAAGATGCTTGGCAGTGCTCTGTCTTTTGAAAGCATGATAGGAGTCCTTGAAAGTCATAGAATCATAGAATAGTTTGGATTGGAAGGGACCTTAAAGATACAACCCCCTTGCCGTGGGCAGGGACACCTCCCACCAGACCAAGCTACCCAAAGCCCCATCCAACCTGGCCTTGAGCACCTCCGGGCATGGGGCAGCCTGGGCAGCCTATGCCAGTGCCTCACCGCTCTCAGAAAAGAAATTCTTTCTTATGTCTAATCTAAATCTTCCCGTCTTCAGTTTATACCCACTGCCCCTTGTCCTATCACTACAAGTCCCTCCCCAACTTTCTTGTAGCCCCTTCAGGTACTGTAAAGTCGCCATAATGTCTCCTCGGAGCCTTCTCTTCTCTCAGCCTGTCCATGTATGGGAGGTGCTTCAGCCTTCAAAGATCATCCTTTTAGCCCTCCTCTGGACCTCATATTTTACACCTCCTAAATTTTCTATATCCTACAAACAATGTAGGCTTATACTGAGAAAGTTCTGTCATTGCCGTTATAATGCTGTAGATGCTTCTGCCATTTTAATTTTATTTTCTTCCCTTAGTTGTCTGATTGAAATAAGCAAACATCTTGAAAGGTGTATGTTTGATACCACTTCTGTGATGCAGGGAAAGTAGAATGAACTCTCCGTTGCTGCGTTATGTTTCACACTCAGTCTTTGTGTCTCTGCAGATGCTTCACCAGAAACAGTTGGCACTTTGCTAGGAGTGAACTCTGTAAATGGAGACTTGGGGAGCCCCTCTGATGATGAAGACATGCCAGCAGGACATCATGATACATCTACAGTGTGTTCCAATGGTCCAGTCCTTGAGGAATCTTCTGGAGGAGCAATACTAAGACACTCTTTAAGGACTAGTACAACTCTGGAAACAGACCAGGATGAGTTGACCTCCAGTGCTTCAAGATCATCATCTACCAGAGGTCGCCAGGATTCACTAAATGACTATCTAGATGCAATAGAACACAATAATCACCCCAGACCTGGGACGTCTGCCTGTGGCGAGCGTTCACGGGGAGCCTCCCCAAAACTGAGGAGTAGCTTCCCTACTGACACGAGACTTAATGCTATGCTTCACATTGACTCAGATGAAGAGGAGCATGAACTACATCAAGACTTGGGCTTTCCGTCTTCCTTGGAAGATGATGGTGGTTTAGTAATGCTTAATGGTGCTACAAGAAACGTTGAAAGAAATGATTTGAGTTACTCATCAGATCAGGTAATGCAAGGGCCGCCAGAGAATGGAAATGTTTCAGCCTCTGAAGGTCCTTTGCCTTCAACTGACGACCAGCAAGAAACACTCCCAGAGCTTCCACCTTCACAGTTATCAGAGGGTGAAAGCCTGCAGGGTTCCCAAGGTGAAACGCCAGCAGAACAAACTGGCAGAGAGTTTTGTACCACTCAGGAGGCAGAGCAGCCTCCTGGCAGTGCGGATGCAGGAGCTGCGGATGCTGCTGCTGGGAGCAGAAGGGGTGTTAGTGAAACGGAATCCATTGATCAAGGGTCTGAACCTTCCCAGATGTCATCAGAAACTGAGCAGAGTGATCCTGCTCGCACAGAAAGTGTCAGTGAGGCCAGCACCCGTCCAGAAGGGGAGAGTGATGCGGAGGGGGCAGACAGCTCTTGCAACGAAAGTGCAACTGTGCGACGTTCCTCAGTTGAAATGCGGTGTTCTTTTGAAAGTGCCAGGTTTCCTGAGACTCCAGCCTTTTCCTCTCAGGAGGAGGAAGAGGGAGCTTGTGGCACTGATGTGGCTAGAATTGAGCCAGATGCTGAAACACAGGATGCTGCAAGTACTTCTGGTTCTCTGCCTGCGGTGCAGTTACCTCAGGAAGAAGTACAGGAGGCTGAGGCAGGTGAATTACAAGACCAAGAAGAAGCAGAAGAAATCTGGCAAAGAAGAAGCCACCTCCAGGCAGCGGCTACCAATAGCCAGTCTCAGGATGAAGAAGTTGAAGGAGCCCAAGCAGCTTGTGAGGGTGCCACAGCACAGGTCGAAGGAGCTACTGGAGGTAATAACTGCAGGAGACACTTTCTGAAGTGACCTTTCTGCAGCCAGGAAAAAATATTTTAAAAAAATTAACATCTGACAAGAAAGATCTTAATTTCTCAGTTTCATTTTCTTTGAAGATTTTTTTGTTGTTCTTTTGAGATTTATTCCCTTCAAGAAACTCTTGGGGTTTTTGACTTAACAAAAAAACCTGAAAGTGAAAAGTAAAACTAAAACTGAGGTCATATTTATTTTTGAAATTGGATATATTTTAATTTTCGAGGGAATAGCGAGAAGGAGGATGAAGAGGAGGAAAGAATTCCATAATATTACGTTTCTTGCTAATCAAAATGGTAATGGGGGGGAAATAATCCCAGAACTGTGAAGTGCAAACTAAAATTTATATTTGGGTCTTTTCTTTAGCGAGTTTTTAGGGGGAAGAAAATATACACGTATATTAGCGTTAAAGCACAAGAGTAATCGAAAGAAAGAAAGAAGAATACTTTTTTTAGTCACACTTTAGGCTGTTTATCTTCGCTTTCCCAGTCTCTTATGTGTGTAGACACATCCTAGCTCATGTTACTCAAGTTAGCAGTGTAAAATTCTTACTAATTATAAAATTGTTTTAGCAGCTGAGAATTTTCTGTCTCACCAAAATTACTGAAAGTAGAAATATGTCCCTAATGGATTTTTTCCAAGCACATTTGAAAATGGATCATCTGTTTAATTTCTTCAGGGGCTGAAGTGGGTTTAATCAAGTTGGTACAAGCAAACTGGATTTCTGAATGTGTGTTTTTCATAATATTTCAGAAGTGTTGGGATCTAATAATTTCTCCTCTTCGTAAACAACTCTTTGATTGGAAAGAATAATTATGGTATTTATTTTCAAATACTGTCAATATGTCACATAATTGTCTTGGCTCTTGCAATGCTCTTTTCATTAGGTGTTGGGTTGTGCTGAGTTTTGCAGGTTGTTGTAGGTGCAGCAAGGAGGCCAACAGGCAGTTTCACCTCTCACTCTTACAGCAGGTTTCTGTGGTGACCAGGTGGAGCTTTGTCCTCGTCTCTTACTGGGATATGGCTCAGGCCACGCTGTTGTTTGTGCCCTGGACTCCAGTGGTCACAGGCAGCATGTCTTTAGAGGTGGCATTTTTTGGACCAGGACTGTAGCACATTTACCCAGAACTGTAGATGTAACTTATTTTGCCCCCGAAAAATTGATGACTATTAGATATACCCTAAAATATAATAATCCTGCATAACCTTTAGCCTGTCCTGATTACTTTGGAGGCAGCTTTAGGGCTTCCCTGAATTAACTGAAAAAAATAATTTGTGGGTGTTTTGATTCCAGGTGCTCAAGCCAATGGCCATCAGCCCTTGAGGTCACTGCCTTCGGTACGTCAGGATGTTAGCCGGTACCAGAGAGTGGATGAGGCTCTACCACCAAGTGAGGTTCTTCATACTTTAACTGGGGGCTAGGCTGCCTGGATCTCATTACTGAGATCTCATTACATTTCTTTTTCAAATGTGAGAACTGAGAATGAACAGCTGAGAAACTTTAAGTGAGGAGTGACGATGATTAAGTCTAGTTTTCTTTTGTAAAAGGCTCAGTCTGCAAACTGTCAGGGTGTGTTGTGATAATTATACTTGGTGTATACAGACTTGCTAAGTGACATTTGCAGAGCAGTAGGAAGGCGCGGTGCTGCCTTTTCAGTATGCGGCACACGTGGCTAGGGAGGTGAGGTGATACGAGGCACTGAGAGGGAAAGATGTTAAGCACTCTGAAATCTTTGAATACTTCTTGTATGGTGATGATTTACAAAGAAATAGATAACATCTTTAATCTCTACAGATTATGTGGAAGGTGCCTGTGTTTTCCTTGCATTTTTTGAGGCAGTGTTTTTGAATTAAAACAAGCCTGGGTATTAAGCAACAGTTAAGTGAACCTAAATTTAGAGATAAAATCTAATTTCTCTAATGCATATTAAAGAAACATACCTTCCAGTTGTTGGACTGACTTGTTTAAACTTGAGGCAGGGAAAATATATTCAGTATTAGATATTTTTAAAAAGGAAAAAGGACCAAAAAAACCTTACACAGCTGGTAGGCAAATATTACTTTGAAACAAAAAAAGCAAAAGAATGTTAAATTCAGACCCACTGAAATCTGTGGCAAAGCTTTATTACTTTAAAGGAGTCTGGAATTAAGATATTTAATGTAAAATGAATAGATCTTTATTTCACAGTATGGAATGGGACTGTGTTTGCTCTGTACTTAGAGGAGGTAACTGGAAGGAGCCTGGTGGCAGAATACAGATATAACTGTATTGGAAAATGAGGGTGATGTGAAAATTTTGCTCCCTGCTGTTTCTGTTATAATCAGTGCATATAACAAATTAGTTCTGTTTGCAGAGTCTAAAGTTAATTAACTCCCACTTCAATAAACCAGTATTATTTTTCACAAAATTGTGCCTGGAAGACATATATTTCAATTGCATTTTTATCACTTTTCATACTAAAAAAGACAGAGAGTATTATGGGAAACAGAGATCTGTATGGTAAATGAGAAATGCATAGAGAGAGCTTTTATTGTATTAAGGTTTATGCATAGAGTGCCTGTTGTGTTTCAGAAGCAAACTATACACTACAATAACTGCTTGGAAAAACTATTGGAATGTTAATAGAAAACAGTGGCTGTGTGATATTCTAGCATTTATAACATTTTCTGGGATTTTGCACAGTCGTGTATCAGCATGCATATGCATGTTGCCCATTTTTAAGCAAAGAGCAGTGCAATCTTACGTAGATCATTCAGTTGCTGATGTGAATAAAGTGATAAACATTAATTGTTGCCTAGATTCAGTTTTTCTCTCCAAATTTCTACTAAGAGTTTTAAGTTAAACAGTGAAAAATCAGAAAAAAAAACCATCTAGGACACAGTTTTGAGTTATAAACTGTAATTTCTTTGTAGTTGAAGTTGTATTCTATTTGTTGTTTCACCAGAATCTGAAACCAAGAAAGAAAAATAGGTGTATTTCTTTCAGTTGCGTGTAGGTGAAGTTAAAAAACAAGGGGAAGAATTGAAGTATTTATCTAGTATTTCTGCCTGTAACATGTAACATCATGCTCCAATTCCTGCATTCCTAGGGAAAAATCAGCAAAGGAGCTCAACCACACAACCATAATGAACAGCGGTTTGACTAGCGGAAGATACCCTTGTCCATTACAGCACTGGTGCAGGTGCTTTACTTTAGAAGCCATTGCCTGAGTGTTTAAACTTATGTTTTTAAAATTGAATGTGGGCAAAAATACTTTTCTTCTGTAACACCACGTTACTGAAATGGTGACTGTGTGTCAGTATTGGACATACCATCACCACAAGAAAAATCTTAGGAATTGTACAGTGCTTTAGTGTTTGACATTTAAGCAGAATAATGAATTCACAAATTGAATCTTTTGTGTGTGTGTGTATGTATATATTCTCCCCCTCCCGTGAACAATTCTGTTCTTCCTGGAATACTTCCATGTTTGTTTACAACCTCTGGTTAAAAATTTTGAGTATTTCTATTTCATCAGCTACTACTTTTTTAAAAGGGGACATTTGCACAGGAACAGCAATTTCAGTTATTTTTTTCTTTTTAAAAAATGGAAACATTTTACTGACACTGTTTGTGTGAAACATCTTAGATTGCTTCTTGGTGATAAAAATGAAATGATTCTATTAATAATTGCAATTGTATTTAATTTTGAATAGCAGGTACTGCAGTTGCGCCATAAGTTTTGTGTTTATGTAATTTTGTTTATTTTTAAACTTGTATTTTAAATTTACAGTTTAATATAAAAATTTGGGGTTTTTTTTCCTCCTGGAGTTGAAATTTATTCCCTAAATGGTTTTCTTTTTTCCTGTTCAATTGTGCTGCTTTTTCATTTCTTCCTCTGAGCTTACTTTCTTATAGCTTGTGTTCACAGTAGAATCACTGTGAACACTAATAGGCTGTTTTGTTTGTGCATTATAAAGATAGGAGAATAATTTGTGTTGTGGCCAGCTAAAATACACAGCTGTCTTGCGGAGATGACACATTGAGTTTATCTCAAAACCTGCCTTTCCTCCCTCTTTGAGTCAGCTCAGGCCCTGCAGTATAATCTGGCAAGCCACTTGCCTGCCTCCAAGAGTTGACAGAAGTCATAGGACGCATACAGTAACAAAGCCTGAGGTTTTAAGACTGTCAGTATTAAATACTTTATAATAGAATTTAGTTCTTCTCTGCTGTCAAGACTGTATTTATGCCCTCTTATTGCGGAGCAGTGATCATTTAGGATTGGTTACTTGCCAGTGGGTTTTGAAATGCTACTGGGGTGACTGATGCTTCCACCTAGACTTGCAGTATAAAAGGTCTCTTCTAGAAACCTTCTGAACTCTCCAAGAAATGTGCTAAATGGTTTGTACATTTTCTGCAGTTGCTAGTGCCCAAGCATCAGGCACATCTATTTCTGTACATAGAATATTGTAAGTTTTTTATTACTATTGCATAGCCCTCAGCCATGATCAGTGTCTTGATATCTTCGTTACCTCATAACCAGTTATTAGGCAGACAGTGTTTCTGACCCAGAAAGCTTATAAACTACAGCTTAGGTGCTGTGATACACTTGGTTTCCGCTGAGCACTGAGGAGCCAGCTGGGTGGGTAAAGTCTCAGTGCCTTTGTCGCTGTTCTCTTGGTGTGTCTCCATGTCTCCAGCCGATGTTAGCATTGTCTGTAGCTTGACTGAAAAACCAGAGGACAGCACTGTAGTTACAAGAAGTTGAATTTGTTATGATACTAGCAGAATGGGCAGTTGTGGAACATGTATTTAGTAAGTAAAGGAGTATGATTGATATAATTGTCCATCTCCTCTAGCAGGTCTGCTTACACAGGTACATGTAAACCCAGGAAGAGCACTGGGATCTGTTTTATTACTTTTAGTACTAGAGGAGGGAAAACAGTAATGATGTGAAGCTTTGCAAGGCTTTTAGTACTTATCCATTGGCCTTTTTCACTGGAAATAGCCTTCAGAGGTAGGATCTCGAAATACTTCAGTCCAAACAATTAAGACTAAGTATCATGATACTAGTTTGTTTTTTTTTTCCTTGGGACAGTTACTGATAATTGGGAAGTAGAATAGAGAAAGTAATAGAAATTATTGGATGTGGATTCCACAGAACCTTAACTACAGTGGGAATTTGATTTATGGAATAAAATAGGGAAAAGCTGTCTCTCTTAACCCTTCAGAAAGGATGTTCTGTGCTGAAGTCATCCTGTACAAGAGAAACTTGGAACAATAGATTCAATTATGAAAATAAAAAAACTAAAATAAAGAAAAATAAACTGCAAGCTCTCTGTAGTTCACAGTATTTTGTTGCTACTTAGACTGGGAGGCTCGAATTGACAGCCATGGACGGATTTTTTATGTGGACCACGTGAACAGGACAACAACGTGGCAGCGACCCACGGCCCCCCCAGCCCCACAGATTCTCCAGAGATCTAATTCCATACAGCAAATGGAACAGCTGAATCGCCGGTAAGAATTACCCTTGTCTATAAAGTGTACTTGCAAAACTGCATTTGCCGATGTAAGACTGAATGTAAAGCCAGGGTCACAGTTGCTACTGCAGCTGGCCATATGTGTTTATTTTTATGTGGCTATTGCTTTCGATTTGCATGTAGGCTTCTGGATTTTTGTATTCTACCTATGTTCATAAGCTATGTATCTAAAAAAAAAAAAAAAAAAGAAGTCTGATAATGGTTTTCAGAAATTGAAAAGGCTATTAATGCAGAAATTAGATGTGAATGTATATTAACCTACATGGCAGAGATTACAGGCAGGCTCCTTCAGAGCCAGAATTGGATCACAGTCGTCATCATATACTATATATAAAGTCTAGGTTTCTAACCCTAGGTACCAGAGCATCCGAAGAACAATGACAAATGACAGACCTGAAGAGCATACAAATGCTGTAGATGGAGCTGGAGAGGAAACGGACTTCCACCATTCTAATGCAGGTTAAAAAAAATGAGATACTTTTGCCCCATCTTTCTAAAGGGAGCACTCTTCTCCTAGGTGATTTATAGAGTGACATAAGACAGAACCTAGCTTCCACCCCTGAAAGTTTAGGTGAGAATGAAACCATTTGTTTTGATGGCTGTCTAGGTTTTGAAGATCGTGGCTCAGCCTGTTCAATGCACTGAAGAGACAGATGTGAAAATCAGAGTGTTTTTCCATCAGTACCTGACAGGATAAAAATAGAGACAGGACATTTGCAGAAAGTATAATATTGCATGATCTGAGTGACACGTTCTGGTTTCAGGATTACCCAGTTTATGATATCTGCAGCAAGCCACAGCGCTTCCGTGAGAAGTGACTGGTGTACACCCAAGTTTTATACCAATACAAAGTTGACATGCAACCACAGTCATGCCTAGAAGACACTCCCAGCCCAAGTGGTCAGGCTTAGCCTCAGGAGTGTCTATGCCACACTGCTGTCTCTCCAGAGACATGCCTTATGTGGCAAGGCTTGGGGTCTATTGTTTCTTATTTACTTTAACTTTATTTCTTACCTTTCCATTTTCTGGTTTTGTCTAGTGCTTAGAATGAACATCTTTATTTCCTCTGTTCCCTTTTTTTCCCATAGTGTTTACCCATCCATATTTAGAATTTTATTCTTTGTTCTTTTCCTCATCTTTTTTAATTTCTTCTTGCTCTTCCCTCAGTTTAGATTCTTGTTCACTGCATCTTTTCTTCTTTTTATGCCTGTGGATTACTGTTCCTTGATATCCATGGTAGCTATATTCCACACGATTAATGTTCATTTGATGGGGAAATGTGCAAATACTGTAATATATAAAACAAAGAAACAGTGAAGTGTAGAAGACAGCATACATTTTAGAGCAAAATCTCTGCAGAGTCAATCCAGATTTGCACTTTTTCATTTACATTAAAATATGCATCCACATGTCCTGTTGATATTCAAAGATAATTGGGGGAACAGTTTTAACATCATAGCAAACACCATTCATAATATATTTTCAGTTCCTAGTGCCGTTGAAAAATCAATGCACTTTTATAGTTGCTAGGAGAAGACCTAGATGTTTACTGGAAGTTGAAACTTGAAAGGTACTTCCTTGGCAACCTTTTTCTTAACTTACATAAGCTGCTTAAGTACTGTATCAGGATCAAGGCTGTGTTAATGGCAGTTATTTATCGTTGTGGTTTTTTTTGAAAGGAGGAATTAACCATTTTTAAGAAATAATTTATCACCATACAGCTGCAGTACAGCAATGTAGGTGCCACCAGAACCTTCTTGTATCTTATGCACAGACAAATGTTTGGTAACCCAAATAATTGGATGTGGGGTTTTTTTTTTTTGTTTAAATGATTGTTTACCAAAACTAAAAGTTGCTAAACTAAACCTGTGATATTTTCAGGAATTTCAGTGGTATGTTAGCAGGACTCCAGGTATACTTCTGTGAAGAATAATTAATAAATCTGAGATAACTGTACAATTAGTGCTTTTCTTGCTTGTGTGAATCAAGTCAATATAGTTGTTTGCAACGGTGTTTTGGTGATGATTATTATTGGAAGTCTTTGTCATTCATTTTTCTGGCAGATTTTCGAAGAGAGAACGTGCTGCCTCACTCTACCTCCAGATCCAGACTTACTTTATTGCTCCAGTCTCCCCCTGTGAAATTCCTTATCAGCCCAGAGTTCTTTACAGTGCTGCATTCTAACCCTGTGAGTATAGCACCTACGGCTGAAAGACTTTTCCGTATGACTACAGTTGTCTTCTGTACAAAGATATTGCTTAGTGTTTAATGCTGAAATATTGGTAGTACATAGGGAGGCTAAACACTCGCACTCGTTATCATTCCTTGCAGTTAGTGGGCTATCAGAGTTATCCTAGTTGACATTATAGCTTCTACAACTTTTGTGTTTCACAGTTCTTCATCTTTCTTGTGATTCAAAACTCATTTGTTTCTCAAACCAAGAGCTTTCTTACTGTGCTTTGCAGAGGGGGAGAGAGAATTGTAAGGATGCAAGTAATGCTTATTAAGATCGCTTTGCTGCTTATGGGATGATTTGTTTCCCTCAGATTGCCTGGCTTATATTCAGGATATATTAGAGGTCATGCTGAAGAAAAAAAAATCTTACCACATATTTTCTTTTCCTGTTTTTCTTGTTCTTCAGTGCTTCTTCTTATATAGTTCTCTGCTTTTCAATGTTTCATTTCCTCTGTGTAATGGGATTTATAGTGTAAACAGAAGCAATGGAATAAATATTTTTTGTCTGCAAGCACCTTTGTTAATTCATTCTTTTTTAAATTGCTGGTCAAGTGTTAATTTGGTTTCTCTGGAGCAAAGCTGGTGAAGGGGCTGGAGAACAAGTCTTATGAGGAGCAGCTGAGAGAGCTGGGGTTGTTTAACCTGGAGAAGTGGAGGTTGAAAGGAGGTTGTAGAGAAGAGGGAGCTGGCCTATTCTCCCAAGTGACAGGGGACAGGACAAGAGGGAATGGCCTCAAGGTCCGCCAGGGGAGGTTCAGGCTGGACATCAGAAACAGATTTTTCACAGAAAGGGTCATTGGACACTGGAAGAGGCTGCCCAGGGAGGTGGTTGAGTCACCATCCCTGGAGGTGTTTAAAAGACTGGTGGACAAGGGGCTCAAGGACATGGTTTAGTGTTTGATAAGGAATTGTTGGATTCAATGATCCAAGAGGTCTTTTCCAACCTGGTCATTCTATGATTCTGATATGTGGTTTTGATATATATGCTTGTCTGTGTCACAATAATTCTGCTTAGCTTAAGTAGCTTTGTCTTGTATGTGTTGAATTGGTTGGACTTGATGATCTTTAAGGTCTTTTTCAACCTAAACAGTTCTATGATTCTAAATAGGGCAGAAGTGGAAAAGACCTCTGCCCAGGGAGTAGACTGTAGGTGCACAAAATGGTTTAGGCATCAGCATAGTGCTGTAGGAGGGCATATATTGTGGATACTATCTATTGCTGATGCAGAGACAAAGACCTGGATTCTGGTTAGCTGAGTTTTTTTTGAGTGTAGGACATTAACTGTTTATTTTTCCCTTTTATTTAAAGTTTTCCCTCAGTGCTGTCCTTTTACTCTCTTATTTTAATTTTATTATATAAATTATACATGGACAAGCAATGATAGTGGATTTTTGAGAACTCAATAGGTGGAAAAAATATTTATGCAGATTTGTGAAGTTCTTTAAGCTTGTCCTGCAGGAAACCTTGTAAGCTCTATTGTTGTATTCTATTACTGTATTTGATTCATTATTCCAGAAATTAGAGAATATCTATGAAATCACTACTATTAAAGAAATATTAATGTTATAGGATTCTTCACAGTTCCAGGGACAGGTGTGGTAAGTGCAATCTGTGATATGTTTCACACTTTGCTAAAGTTGAGTCAATTATGAAATTTTGTATATCTTGAGCAAAATAAGAAATATCGAACACTTATCCCAAAACCTGAGAAAGACAACCATTTATTTCATACTGTTGTGGCGTAACTGGAGATAATTTGGATAATTTTTAAGGTTTTATAGATGATTAGGTGATTTATTTATAGTGGTAATGTTGTCTTTTGTAGTAAGAAGAAATTTTATCTTTTAAAAGTATTTTCTTATCTATTTTTCAGAGTGCCTACCGCATGTTTACAAATAACACATGTTTGAAGCACATGATCACCAAAGTCCGGCGGGACACCCACCACTTTGAGCGCTACCAGCATAATCGTGATTTGGTGGGCTTCCTCAACATGTTTGCAAACAAACAGCTGGAGCTGCCGAGAGGTTGGGAAATGAAACATGACCATCAGGGCAAGGTAACCGTAATGCACGTGTGACTCTGTTGAGTGCTCGGTCATGGATGTTGCAATGGTCAGTGTTCAGCTGGTTGCTCTTAACAAGAGTATAAGTGTACGTAGTTCTCCAGATGTAAAAAGTGCACATCCTTTTATCCTGCTTTTGCCAGAAAAAGATTGGAATTTCTCATCTGTGCTGATAAAACATTATATTAAAGGAGAGGGAGACTGATAAGGGATTATTAATCATTGCAAGGAAAATTGCTAGAAAATCTATAGCCTTTTACAGTGAGTGAGTTGCTTAGATTGCCTTGGACGTTTAAAACTTTTGAAAAGGTTTACCTAATATCTATATGCAGGCAGTTCAGTGAAAATCTTTGAAGTTATGCCTGTGTACCCTTAAAAAATTTAGATGTAAAGTTACTTTTGTTGTTATCAGCTGAATTTTCTGTTAGCCATTCTATTAGCCATTTCTATTCTTTAACTGTCAAATTAACTGTCAAGATTTTACATAGGGCTTTTTTTTTTTTTAGTTTCCCTTCTTCAGCCTTAAACTCTTGAGTGGAGTTCATTAGTGCACACTATTTGCACTGTTTTCTTTAATAGCTAACCTTTTTTCTGGGTGAGTCCTCATGCTCAGTAGGTCCAGTGTTCATCAAGTCCTGAGGTAAAATGGGTGCCCTTTAAGACAGGGATGGCTCCGGGGATGATCACTATTGGTTATGTATTGGTTAACAGGAAAAAAACTACGTACTAGGTTTCATTAACAGGCATCTTGAATAGTTTCAAGTCTTACTGCTTTTCAAACCAGGTATCACCTTCCAATTTCTAATGTTTTTAAATCAAAGAACAGACATTTTTATGATAGAGTAGTATATAGTAGTAATTTAATTTTAATGTATATAATAGTAATTTAATTTTAATGTAGCATTAAACTAGCATAACCTCACTGTTTAGAATATCATTTTCTTTATTGAAGATAGGAGGGTTAAAAATAGACTGTGATTAGCATGTGAGTAAGTGAAAAGGCTATCAGTTCATTTGAGAAGTCCTCTTTAGAACTATAGGAATATTAAGCTTCTCAGGTCTTATGTTTACCAGGCTTAGTATAGTTAGCTGTGAATGTCCATATAAATAATCATCTTGATGTTTGAAAAGATTACAGGCAGATTCTAAACTGAAGGGTAGAAAAAGTGCCTGAGGGTTGTTTCCTTCCTCGATTTAGTAATTTTGGAAAGTATTGTGTTCTTTTCATTAGAAGCGTGGTTAGGAATGTGCAGTTATACTAATCCTATTCTTTGCCTCCCTCGCTCTTTTCAGTTTTAAGTCATTCTTTTTCTGTTTAGTCTTTCAGAGGCCAGTTTTCTTCTCAAGAATACAGCAGTTTTCGATTGGCTTTAATAGGTGCTCTGTAGAGAGAATTAGGCCTTGGATTTCTGGTTTGGTATTTGTTAATAGTGATGCTACCGCAACATTAATTGACAAGAGGAAGCAATGAATAAATCCCCACTGGGATTTCTTCACTTTGAATTAGGTTCAGTATTGTTCATTTTCATTATGTTGAATTGCCTTTGTCACAAGTGGCACTTGTGGCCAAGTAGAAAAGCCTGTTCAGCGCTTGAGAGAGACGATGGCCAGTACACAGTGAGACCAGTGCTTGATGACACCAATCCAAAACTGCATCTGCCTTTATTAAGCTTAAAGCTAAAGGGAAGAAAGTAGAAATTAGCCATGCCACAATATATAGTAATATTTCCTTTCCCTGGCTACACTTTACTGCTGAGAGAAGATTTTCCTTTATTTTTCCAAGTATATCATAGTAGGAGGCTTGGTGCTGTTGCTCACAATGCACCATTCTGACTCTTACAAGGTGCTGACTAGTAGATTTTTTACTCCCCAAAGTCAGTGCAGTCCTGGTTGCTTGTCCTCTTCAGAGGCTGTTTTCCAAGGTCAACCGGGGACTGCCTCCCTCTGAATTCCCTTCAAAGATGTACAGCAAAACCACTCCTCTGACTGCTCCGTGTATTCCCTACAGAAGAGAGATCCATTTGTCATGCAGTTCTTTTGGAACTAGGATATAGTTTCTGATTGGCATTACAGACGAACCTTCTTCGGTCACTGACCATTGGAAAAAGATCTGTATGTTGCAGGAGGCATCACATAAGCTGAACTCAGTCTGATAGCTTTGAAATTCTGCATTGCTGCATACGTGTGCACGCACGCGTGTACACACAGATAAGCACCCCAGTGCATTTGTGAAATATGCGTAAGCACATATGCAGATTTTAAAGCCAGATGCAAATGTATATACTTTTTAATTAGATCTTTGCAAGGTACACAAATACTTAAGAAGTTATCATAGGGCATTTATTTTTTGAGGGTTTTTTTGTTTCTTCTTTTCCTTTCTACAACAAAGTAATCCATTGTAATTGATTACTAATGTACTCAATACAAAGAAAAGCTATTTCAGTAAGCTTCATAGACTTTAGTTGGAAAGATAACTTGGGCAACTATCCGTGTTTAATGGGCTAAATGTAGTTTTGGCACTACTCATCTCACATAAGTCTCTTCAGGCATCACAGATTTATGGATTATAGCTAGACAGGAATTATGAGAGGAATTTTTTTGAGAGGGGACTATGAGCCATGCTGTATTTTATAGTAGTAGTACTTTATGATTTATTTTAAAGTAGACTGTTACTAGCTGGCCTGCAAGCATTCATGTTTAATAAGACATGATTGTCTTTAACTTAATGTTTAAATTGATTTGATTATTTAAATATAATGCTAAAGAACACGACATGCAATGTTAGATTGCTGCATTGATTCAAAGAACCATGTAGCACAACTCTAGGTAGTACTTTCTCCTGTACTGAATCAGTACCTTTTGTTTTCTAAGTGATTTTAGAATATAATGTTGACTTAGGTTCATCAGCTTTTGTTTTGATGAAAGTAGTTCACATCTTATAAATACAGATAGAACAGACTAGATAAAATAGTAGGTACAAGGACATTAAAAAAAAAAACCCACCCTATACCAACCACTGTTTATTAACTGAAATAAACCTATCAATCAGGAGCAAAGTTTTCAGGAAGCTTCTTCCAGGCCCAGAATGACTTTAATTATGCTTTCCCATTGGTTTCATATTATCTAATCTGTACACTTGTGCTGCAGGTGAACGAGTCCTACATCAAGCTCAAATGCTGCAGTAAAAATTATATTTATTAAATACGCTTTATAAATTTTGAATTGTGGAGCAATCAATTTCACTTGTATATGTCAGATGATCAAACCAGAGTTGTTCTTTACTGTTCAGTAAAGTGATTCCTTGCTTGCAAGGACGGGTTGCAGGTACAGATGATTGCTGGAGGCTTGCTGCGTTCTTCTGGAACGTTTCTAAGGTTTTGCAACTTTAGTTTCACTTCATATTCATATGCTTCTCCTTCCTTGGGAGTATAAAGTGGAAGCATGAACATTTTTTCCCACCACTATCCATCAAGGTATTTAGTTGCTGTACAGCATGACACACGGGTTTTTCTGCCAACCTTCACAGCAGTCGGAAGAATTGCATTTTCTCTGGTCTGGCTATACCAAGCAGTCTGAAACAGTGATTTCATGAATACTATGATGTTGCTGCCAAAAGAGCCTGTTCTACTCCTCTCTCATCCCTGGTGGGCTAACTGAGGTTAGAGGAACCAACAGGGGGAGGTACAAAAAGAGAATAATTTTAGCCTGGAGCAACTCCTCAGCTGGGTTCCCTGTGTGGCTGCCCAAATGCTTGGGCCAGCACAAGACAGGACGTGTGCCCAAGGGGTGAAACAAGTGGTCAGGATGGGGGGAAGATGAGAATGTTTCTTTTGCTGACACCGCAGGACTGCATTGTTTATGAAACTGTGGTCAAAGTACCTCACTGGTGTCCAGACACAGAAATAGCTCCCGCAGTCCCCAGCCATCTCTCTGCTGGTCCAGATTCTTTGACTCCGCAAACCAGATGTCACTTTCCTGTAACTCTCCTGTTCAAACTCAGGATCTTTTCTTTGCTGCTTCCACATGTTTCCAGCATTGAGGCTGAAGCAAACAGAATGTGTTGAAATAGAACAGTGCTTGTTTCCAACAGCAGCACAAACGCTTGAAAAGGTTTAAATTTCAGGGCTTAGAAAAAGTTTAAATTTCAGGGTTTAGAAGCATTTTTGGTTCAAATTGCACAGAATTGGAGGAGGTTTTCATTTTCCAGGATACATGCTCTTGTGACCTTGCTTTCGGCAAATGGCTGACTGGGAATACGTGGCAGTTCTCACCAACTGCCTGGTTTAAACATTTTGGCTGCAATCATTCTTGTGTCCCTGACCACCTTTTGGTTTAAAGGTTAGCAAAAGTAGCATAATTTTATCATGAGGATGGCCAGAATGCCTGCTGGCCTGTAATCATAGCTTTATGCTATCACGAAGCACTTGCAAGGGAAGCGGGTGATCAGGCCTAGTCTACATGGGTTCAAGAAAGGCAGGTCTTGCCAAACTAACCTGATCTCCTTCTATGACCAAGTGACTAGACTCTTGGATGAGGGAAAGGCTGTGGATGTAGTCTTCTTGGACCTTAGTAAAGTCTTTGATACAGTTTCTCACAGCATTCTGCTTCAGAAACTGTCGGCCTCTGGCCTGGACGGGTGCACACTCTCCTGGGTGGAAAACTGGTTGAATGACCGGGCCCAGAGGGTGGTGGTAAATGGAGTTAAATCCAGCTGGAGGCCAGTTACAAGTGGGGTTCCCCAGGGCTCAGTGCTGGGTCCAGCCCTGTTTAATGTCTTTATCAACGACCTGGATGAAGGCATCGAGTGCACCCTTAGCAAGTTTGCAGATGACACCAAGCTGGGTGGAAGTGTGGATCTGCTGGAGGGTAGGGAGGCTGCAAAGGGATCTGAACAGGCTGGACCGTTTGGCAGTGTCCAATGGCATGAGGTTTAACAAGGCCAAGTGCCGGGTCCTGCACTTGGGGCACAACAACCCTGTGCAGCTACAGACTAGGAGAAGCCTGGCTGGAAAGCTGCCAGGAGGAGAGGGACCTGAGGGTGTTGGTTGACAGCCGAACATGAGCCAGCAGTGGCCTAGGTGACCAATGGCATCTTGGCCTGTATCAGGAACGACGTGACAAGCAGGTCCAGGGACGTTATTCTTCTCTGTACTCGGCACTGGTGAGACCGCACCTCGAGTACTGTGTTCAGTTCTGGGCCCCTCACCAGAAGAAGGATGTTGAGGCTCTGGAGCGAGTCCAGAGAAGAGCGACAAAGCTGGTGAAGGGGCTGGAGAACAAGTCTTACGAGGAGTGGCTGAGAGAGCTGGGGTTGTTTAGCCTGGAGAGGAGGAGGCTGAGAGGAGACCTCATTGCTCTCTACATCTACCTGAAGGGAGGTTGTGGAGAGGAGGGAGCTGGCCTCTTCTCCCAAGTGACAGGGGACAGGTCAAGAGGGAATGGCCTCAAGTTCCGCCAGGGGAGGTTCAGGCTCGACATAAGGAAAAAAAATTTTCACAGAAAGGGTCATTGGGCACTGTTAGAGGCTGCCCAGGGAGGTGGTTGATTCACCTTCCCTGGAGGTGTTTAAGGTGCAGGTGGATGAGATACTGAGGGGCATGGTTTAGAGATTGGTAGGAATGGTTGAACTTGATGATCCAATGAGTCTCTTCCAACCTGGTGATTCTATGATCCTATATCACAGGCTGCAGTCGTCCACTTGACAGATATACACCCATTTGCATTCATAATTTTATGGTAAATAGTTCACAGAAAGGAATGGTTTTTTTGCCACTTAATGAAATCTTTTTACACATTTATAAGGAAATGAAAGGGAGAATACACCGGGATTACTTTTATTGAACATGTAAGTCTTCTTTTCTTGACAATAATAATAGAACTTCCTATTTTATATTCTTGTTAGGTGAGAATTTCGAAAGGCTTTGTAGACATGAAGTACGGCATTAAAGAATTCATCCCCCCAGTGAAATGGAAAACTGTTATTCCTCTTCTGCCAAAGGGAAATGCAAGCTACAGTAATGTGAGGAAGATTTTCCAAAGCCTCACATCAGCGAATGAAACCTAGATCCTGATTAGATATTAACCTCAGACTTATTAAAAAAAGTATTGGCTATAAATTCTTTCTTCTTTCTTCTTCCCCAGGCTTTCTTTGTTGACCACAATTCCCGCACTACCACGTTCATTGACCCCCGGCTTCCTTTGCAGAGTAGCAGGCCCACTAGTGCATTAGTCCATCGGCAGCACTTGACCAGACAACGCAGTCACAGCGCTGGTGAGGTAAGTTAGATCTGCCCCTTCTCTTCAGGTACCATGGGTTTTTTAGGATCATTCTCTTTCACGTTGTTCCATTCACAATTCCATGTTGTGAGGAGCATGATACTTCTGTAAACATGTGGTACTCATCTGAAAATATTTATTATTTGCTAGCCATTTGCTGCTTTTGAAATATATGATTTCAGAGGCAAAATGTCAGACATGAGTTTCTCTTACTTTTAATCTGCAGTAACCTCATTTAACCACAGGAGAGCATCTGATTACAGATTACTAGTATCTATATCCTGTCTTTCACTGTCAAAATATGTGTTTTTGTCTAGCATGGTGCCTGCCACATATGTTGATGTAACTCTACAAATAAGAGAGGAGAAAAAATGTGCATGTGTGTATATACATCCAGAAGTGTCATGTTCCTTAATAAGTATAAAAAATCTTACCCCACATTTCATCTCTACTTACTAAAGAGAAATACATGAAAAGCGCTGTTTTGTTGATACGTCACTGTGGACCGTTTTCACTAGCAGTCTCTATTTTGTTGTAGCTTCTTTTTATTTGTGAGCAACTGTACGTACGATGACTTAGACATCGGTTAGACCTTATTTAACCTCCATACTGTTGGCTGTAAGTGGTCTTTTCAGAGTAGGGATGTTCCATGCCAGGAGTTAAAGATACTAAGATTTAGAACGGCAAGAGAAATGCTCTGATTTTTTTGCTCAGTCTTGTGGCAGGTAAAGTTCTACCAGAGGTCTGTTTCAGAGCAAGCATGAATCTTCTCTGCCACTTCTCTAACGGAGCTTCCACTGAGGTGCAGCGAGTGCCATACCACTGGCTGCAAGTCTCGCCACATCCTGTGTGAACACAGTTTAGTCATCCATGATACTCTCTATCCCCTACCCCCAATGTAAGATATATTTTACAAACAGTTTTAAATAGCACTTTCTGTCAGTTTGGCGATGCGACGTAGGGAGGGATGTCTTGCAGCAGGTGAGGAAGCTGGAAGTGTCTTCGTGTAGCCATTTGATAGGGTAAAGCAAGTGCTTCTGTTGTGATTGAATTATAACAGAGCAGTAATAAATTTTTGAGTTAACTTTGCCAAAACCACACTCAAATTATCTTTCTTTAAGCAGCATGCAGAAGCTCTGCACTTAAAAGTGTCGCATATCCTACAGGAAGTCATCACTTATATTGCATATACACAGTGCTGATTACCTGTCAAAATTTTTCTCTCAATCTTGTATATGAAATTCCTTAGACAGGAAATCACAGAATCACAGAATCACAGAATAACCAGGTTGGAAGAGACCCGCCGGATCATCGAGTCCAACCATTCCCAGCAATCCCTAAATCACGCCCCTAAGTACCTCATCCACCCTCACCTTAAACACCTCCAGGGACGGTGACTCAACCACCTCCCTGGGCAGACTATTCCAATGCCTAACCACCCTCTCCGTGAAGAATTTTTTCCTTACCTCAAGCCTAAATCTCCCCTGGTGGAGCTTGAGGCCATTCCCTCTCATCCTGTCCCCTGTCACTTGGGAGAAGAGGCCAGCTCCCTCCTCTCCACAACCTCCCTTCAGGTAGTTGTAGAGAGTAATAAGGTCTCCCCTCAGAAATCCCTTTCAACATGTAATTAAGAAGCATTTCCTTGATATTGTTACAGTTGTAACTTGAATTGAATAGAAGTATAATTCCGGATTGGAATATCAAACATAGCAATTCAATACAGTATTCCTATTCTGGGATTAATGATGTAATGATATTCTTTTGTATGCATGTGTGTGAATCTGAGCACCACTTTTTCTTCTGCACTTCCAACTTAAGTATTGTATATTGGAAGCTGTTTTTCCTATTTTAAAACCATTGCATTAGGAAACTATGCATCATTGCAGAAGATGAATACTTTATGAAAAAAATTCTCAAAATACTTTCTTTGGATTTGCCTTGCCACGAACTTTGATGTTTTGAAGCCACTGACCCAGTTTTTGTAGGGAGATGCTGTAAAGCAAACATGAACCAGTCTAAGGAATGCCTTTTTAGCTAAAGCTGAACTGCAGCATGAAGCTGGAGCTAATAATAATGGCATTCCTTTTCCAGCACAGTGCCTATGGGAAAGAATTTT
Organism: Clamator glandarius; assembly: GCA_033459285.1. Taxonomy (NCBI): domain Eukaryota; kingdom Metazoa; phylum Chordata; class Aves; order Cuculiformes; family Cuculidae; genus Clamator; species Clamator glandarius. The sequence goes on from JAUNZM010000086.1 coordinate 2,168,147, forward strand.
TCTTTTTATTTTTTTTTTGTGAGAGTGCGTTATCAGAGAGCACAAAGATCTTGTGAGGTATCTCAGGACTTTTGCTTTTCTGTGATTTCAGAGACTGGATTTAAAAACAACCTGTATAATTATTAGATCTTTTGCAATTAGATGTTTTAGAGTTCTTTGAAGCTTGGAAGTGAAGTTCAAATGCTAAGCATTATGTGTAGGCAGAGGAACTGAAGAGTAAACATTAAAGTCCAGCAGGATGCAAAAGAAATTGAACAAAATGTTTTATATAGATAAAATACAAAGTACTGATACTGCAGAAATGACTGAAGCCTCAGCACACAGGAAATTGCAGAAGCTGCCCTGACATCACAAATGCTACCAGGAACAATTTTATATTGTGGTTCTACCCTAAAAAAAGTGTTCATATGTAACCTTTTTAACTCCAGAATGTGAACATAAAAACATCGGAACAATTTTAGTGAATGATTATAGGAAATGTATTCTTACTGGTTTTGGACTTTTTTTGCCTTGCTTCCTACTGCTTCAGCCACAATCTTGTTATCAGTTCAGATTTAGGGAAATACTGTCCATGCACACAGGTAATGAAGGTACTAATAAAGGAGTAGAATTTGATTTTCAGAGCCTCTGATATGGATAAAGATGCCCACAAAGTATAAAATACTCTCTGAAGGAATCAAAGTTTTTTAATCCCTTTTCAGAATGGCACTATTATTTAAAAATAGCAGTAAATTTTCAGTCAGTTTCTTTTTTTTCATATTAATAAACTCAGATTACTAATAATCATAATACAACACAGCTGATTCCTGCTGCAGTGGTTACTGGGTATAGTGATCAAGTGAAGGATTTAACATTCATGCCTAGTATTAAGACCTATGAGTTCTTGGTACATATGCTGGCGTAGAGGCACTCATTGTGGTATTGCCCGTTTCCAGGTTGGAGAGGACTCCCGTCATTCAGGACCACCAGTTCTGCCCAGACCATCTAGCACATTTAATACAGTCAACAGAGCTCAGTACCAGGACGTGGTTCCAGTGGGTATGTTAGCATAAGGCCTCTTTTCAGAGAAGCTCTCCATGACCACGTGTTGTGTCAGTGTGTGCTGCTGTGTTTTTCATGTGGCTGGGGTGGGTGGAAGGTATCATTTGTTATGATTTCTTCTGTCCATCAGCATTTTCCAAGTGTTCGCTTGCAACCTGCAGGAATAATACTGTGAAGTGTCTGTGCAGAACCAAATAACCGATGTAAATCCGATGTAAAAGCATCCTAGCTCACTTACTCTAAGCAGTGACGGGAAGAGTTGAAGCCACTGAGCCAAGTTGTGTCCTAATCGGATTTCATGTATTCCCAGTGATTTTTGTACAACTTCTGGGCATCTATTTTGGCAGGATTCCAGAAAGTGTTAATCAGCTTGGAATTAGTCATTAGCTTAATTTCTGTTCTCAGTTACATACACACAAAGTTACTGACTTGTGTACCACCAAGAACAGAATCTAGCTTATTGAATCTAACAGCTGTCACATTGTGCTAAATCAAGATAAATTAATCCAATTGACTGTAACTGGCTCTTGGTACTGTGGCATGTTTACTTGAAAATCTCTGCTAATTTGAATCCCTCCCACTGCCATGGATATGGCATGCATACACTGCAGGCTCAGCAGTTAGTGAGGACTTGATATGGGTGTTTCCAATGACTGTTTAATGGTTTAGAATGGATTTCAGTGTAGTGAAAATCAATCCCTGCAATTTTATTCTGGCAATGAATATTCTAGTTTGACCTTAGCTAGGATGAGAGAGTGATAAAATATAATAGAATAACAAAATTAGGGCTGTTAACAGCTGGAAGGACACGTCACAGTCAGATTTGGTTCATAATCAAGAAGCGTGTTCTCTAAATGGTAGTCTAATTGGTACTGTTACATGAAAAAGCATTAACACAGTACTGGCTAACTCAAAACTGTGAAGATGAAGTCTGCTGTCATCGTTCAAAACTCGGAAGGAAAGCAGTCCTGTGTTGTAGTATCTCCTTGTTTCAGCATGATATTTTTGTTGATGTTTCCAGCTTACAATGACAAGATTGTTGCATTTTTGCGGCAGCCCAATATCTTTGAAATTCTGCAAGAGCGTCAACCAGATCTTACCAGGAATCATTCACTCAGGTAATAAAATAGTGAAGTCTGCTATTACCATTTCAGTACAAAATGCTAATTAGAATTAGTTTCTTTCACTAAAATTAGCAGTGGAACATAACAGATTGTAGACCTTTTGCCTATTCAGACATATTCATAAAGCTGTGGGAAATAGTTCTTTATTGTAGTTCTATGTTAACTCCCTGAAAGAAGGTTTAGGAGAACAGAGATCATGTGTTATTATCTACAAGAAAACATTCGGAAAAACATTCGGAGCAACTGGCATAGGGATTTGCTGATGTCTTCAAAATGTGCCACGACAGCTGCATGGCATGACAAATGTACCCATTCAGTTGGGTATGTGCACAGCTGAGACGAGAGGCAGAATGGCATTTCTTTTTGTCATTGTATTTTCAAAGCGTGTTTACAGAAAGACTGTCCTGACCTAATGACCTTAAAAGTAATCTTGTATCTATTAGAATTTTTAGTGTTTCTCCAGAATTTTAAATAATGAATATATGCAGGTTTTTGCATAGTCCAATGAGATCTGATGAAGGATGATCTTTGATTGTTATATGGTTGTTATAACTCACTCATATGGTTAGAGTAGGACTGATAAAAAGTGAAATCCAGAAAGTGGCAAATTCCCTCTTTAAAGTGTATCCTGCACAAAAGACACTTTAGTTCATGTTCTTAGGTGTAAAAGATGGAATAACTAACACCTTGGATATTAGTGACTAGGGCTCAAATGACTGCATATATTTTTCCTTGGACACCAAGTTTAAAAAATGCTGGGTTGGTGTTTGTGCCAGTGCAGAACTTGGTGTTCCAGGTACCTGTTAACACTGGCTGGCGCAGCAGCCAGCACTGATTCTCATTTCTTTCTGTTCTCATAGCGTTACTTATTGATCCTTTTTTCTCATTGTCTTGCAAGTTCCTGAAATTTGATGAGCTACTGTTCTACATTTTCCCAAAGCATTGCATTCTAACAAGTTTTGTGATGAGGCTTTTATGCTAAAGATTTGTTTTACCTTCTAAATAAATCCTGGCTGAGAAACGTGTAATTGTGTACTAGTAGAATGCTCAGGAAAATAAAAATGTATAGTTCTCAGCTATATGTCCTGCCAGGCTCAGTTTGAAATATGGGCAAATTAATCTGCTGGGAAACAGTATACACACAATTTATGATTATTAGCAGGTTTATTATTCTTTTTTCCTTTCCCCAAGGGTGCTTGGCTTTCTTTACTCTGTTAGCAATCAGAGTGTAATTTTCTTCATGGTTTTGCATTTTCTGATAATTTAGAGTTCAGACGGTTCAAAAGATTCATTGGTATTATCAGAGTCCGCTTCTTGCAGAACCTTGCTTCCCAATTACAGAATCATAATTTGCCACAAACCAAGCCCTTCTCAATAAAAGATGGTTTTGAGATTAAAAATGGAAGATCAAAGGATAAAAGATACTGGTTCCTGTAACTCCTCATTTTTTTGAGACTAAATATCCTTCTAAATGCTTATTTTGTAAATAGACTGAAGATATTTGTCTAAATTACCTGCTTTAGCAGAATGATTGAGGATCATCTGGACTAGATGATCATTATAGGTCCCTTCCAACTGAAATATTGTAAATATTCTCTTGAAATGAACAGAATTTTATTTCACGTTAAGTAGAATTTGTCAGAAATGCCATTCTGTTTAGCTGAATGGTTCCATTCTAGTCTTTGTAGTACAGTTGATTAAAATAAAATATATTCTGCTACACCTCTACTATATTCTTCTGGAGCTGATGCTTAAGTAACATTTCTTATATTTTTTGAAGATCTTAACTTAGTTTTTCCTAGTTAATCTTTTCAGAGCCTGATTTAGCGAGTTGTTGGAATCCATGTCTGTGGGAATAAGCAACTCCAGATACATTACTGCAACACTCAACAAATTAATGCCTAACTGAAATCCTGCACTGAATTCTTCATGTCATTTCTTTTAGTGCAGTGATTCATACAGGTGTCTGTAATCTCTGTCTTTGAGGGCCTCAGTGCAATGGAAGGAGGATGATGATATTCAGAATTATTATTATTACTATTTTCATAGGTGAGGAGGCAGATAAGTATTTGGCCAGTGGAAAAGGATAGAGATAATTTGAAAAGTTCTCTTAAACTTTCTGTCTAAAATAATTTCTCATTCCTAAAATGAATGAAGAGATATGATAAGAAGTTGTGGATCGGTTAAAATATACAATGAGAGTATACTATAGGTAGGAAATCATTGTTCAGAAGTCTTATAGTGGAGTGAGAACATAAAACTTTTCATACTACTGTTAGGCATGTAGCCAAGATCAGCATCGTCTTTGGTTCAGTGGTGTGCTAGCGGAACATTAATCTTCTATTTGTTTGAGGGTTTTCTCCTTTGGAATTGGGACAGGTTTTACTAGGTGGGCTTGGTTTTTGTTTTCTCTTCCTCCTGAAGGGTAAGGACAAATCAGAATTTATCTGTGCTGTAACATCATACACCTTATACTAATAGAAAGAAAATAAAAGGGATGTGCTTTAATTTCAGAATGCAGGAAAAAATTTCACAGAGAAAGAACAGGAATGAGTCAGGGAATTATATTCAATATGGATCCTAAAAATTAGTGTGTTACTATTCTCAGACTTCAGGGTGCATGGATTCTACAATAATGACCAAACTGGGTCTGGGAGGAAGGGTGTGTTCTTGGGTAAGATGGCGGGTAGAAATAGTAGAAGGGGTTTCCTGGAAGATTGCTTAAATGCAGCGATTGTTATGAATACCCTGGTTTAAAAGTCACAAATGTGCATTTTAATGTATGGCTTGCATTTGTACAAAGATTCAGAAAAGACAGTACCTCTTTAAACAGCTCACAGTCAGAATAGTAATGTCCTCCTGCAGGGCTCAGCCTCCTACTTGGAATTCAGAGACACAGCCAGCGTGAATTTGAAGGACTGATTTTTTAAAGTTTTTTTTTTTTGTTACTGTTTGGTCAGCTTTACTACCTGAACCCGCCTGAGCATGAAAAGATACAGGCTACAGGAGATTCGTTCCTCAGAACAAATTTGCTTTTTGATTGTAATATTTGGCTGTTCACATGGGGGCATAGTGTGGCAGGAGGAAAAAATGATTTCTAAAATAGAGAAGCATAACCCAGAGGTTTTTATGATATACCCTTTGCTTTTTCTTGTTGCTGTCATGTATATGGGTGGCTTATTTGCAAAAGATATTTTGGAAGAAATTTTTCACTTACACAGGGAGAAGATCCAGTTCATCCGGACAGAGGGAACACCTGGGTTGGTGCGTTTATCCAGTGATGCAGACCTTGTCATGTTGCTCAGGTAGGCACCGTTGCTTTTGAGGCACATCTAGAATACGCTGTGGCAGCTATTGAGGAGCCTTTCAGTGAGTAGCATGTGCTGATTTAGTGGCCTAACCATTTCCCCTCCAGTACTTGGACTTGCAGCTGGAAGAGCTACAACTCAAGGAACATATTTTTTATTTTAATCATATTCAGTTTCTAGATGGTAGGTGCTAGTTTGGAGGTCACATATTTTTATAGGAATGACAAAATGTGATAGTTTGTCTGTGGAAGTGCGAGTGCGAGACCGCTGTGCTTGTGATTTACATGAGTTTGCCCAACCACCTTTTATTGTCCTATTGCATCCAGCTCTGATGTGTAGATAGGTGGTACAGTTTAGACCTCTTAGCAAGAATGTGCCTTCTACTGCTTCAGGAATGCATTTGTTTAGTTTTGTGGTCTGGGAAGTCTGTATTTCTGAATATTCATGCTTGAGATGTGTTTTTAGTACTTAATGTCTTGCTGCCTCTTCACTATGCTGTCCAGCATTGTCCTCTTTATTGAAGGAAATACTTTCACAGTGTTCAGGAAATGGGAAACTGCTTCTGTAATATTTTTCATTTAAGCAATTAACTAAAGAAATTAGGCAGGTTTTTTTTCTTTTGCTAGAATTAAACCCTTCTGTCTTCGTATTATGTTCTCATTCATTGTAAAAGTGCATCAAGAAATTCATAAGTATATTTAAAATTGAATCTAGTGAAATAGGATTGGTATTAGTAGTAGTAATTTTTTTGTTCAGGTTGCATAATGATAATCATTCCTGGTCCCTAAATGTCTGAATTAATTACAGTGGTTAAAAAAATCTCATTTACAGCCATGCTGAAGCGTTTCTAGAAGGAGAAGATGACAGGTTTTACACAGAAAAATCTGGCTTCAGCTATTTGTTTTTAAATAGATTGCATGAATGATTTTTTTAATTACTTTTTGACTTTTTTTTTTCCCTGTAGTATTCTGCTAACAGCAAGGACTGTAAATCTTACAGTGGAAATAAAGTAAATTCAAAATTTTGATTGTAATGTTTGTTTTGTAGAAAACCAGTAATCAGTATAACTAATTTTTAAGAGAAAAGTAGTAGCCAGTGCTTCCCTAGAATTGCTTTATCGTATTCTTCAGATATTATTTCTCTTAATCTACTTTTTTTAAAAAAAAGTCTGACTGAAAAGTGTTGCTTGAGGATTTTCTTTCCATTTTATTAATAATCTAATTGTGCCACTGCCCAAGGACGTGTTATTGATAAAATGTTATCTACACATCTGTTAGTTTCTTGGAACATTGGATGTTATACTTCAAGCCTAGACCGAGTTATTGTGAGCTTATTGTGAGTGAATACTGACGGAAAATAGAAGGTGGGATAAGTTAAAATAGCAGTGTACTAAGCTGATGAGATTTGTTACCATTATTTAGTCTCAGTGGATTTTGACCTTTAACAGTATCTTCTAACAGGGTGTCATCATAGAATCATAGAATAGTTCAGATAGGAGGGGACCTTAAACATCACCAGCTCCAACCCCCCTGCCATGGGCAGAGACACCTCCCACCTGACCAGGCTGCCCGAGGCCCCATCCAACCTGGCCTTGAACACCTCCAGGGATGGGGCAGCCACAGCTTCCCTAGGCAGCCTGGACCAGTGCCTCGCCACTCTCATGGTGAAGAAGTTCCTCCTTATGTCTAGTATAAATGTGCCCCTCTTCATTCTATACCCATTGCTGCTTGTCCTATCACTACATGCATTTGTGAACAGTCCCTCCCCAGCTTCCTTATAGCCCCCTCAGGTACTGAAAGGTCGCTATAAGGTCTCCTCTTCTTCTCCAAGATGACCCTTCTCAATAAAACCCTGAAAAAACTGCACTCTGACCATGATGACTCAGTCATCCTAGAGCTCAGGACGCCTGGGTTCTGTATCCAGCTTGGCTTGTTGGATGACCTTGGGGAAGACTATACCCATTTCCATGCCTCACTTTCTTCATTAGTGGGGAAGTGATATAATTTTCCTGTAAAAGACTCTTGGGATCTAGTAATAACTGGGTGGAATCACTTATTTGTGACATTTTTGTTGCTTGGAAACGCTACAGATTTTTTCAAATGCTTTAGTAAAGTTTAAATTACAACTAACTGAAACCAACCAAACCAACCCCCATGTATTTAGGAACTGAATGGGGTACGATGCATCACATTTTAAAAAATACTGTGAGAATGGCATTATATCATGCTTCAGATGTTAAGAAGAAAATATTTTCAGTTTCTTCTAAATGTGTTGTTTGGTATACAAGACAAATCATCATTTTAACTCTTATGTAATCCAAGATTGAAATAGTAGTTTATATTTTATCACTTTTTCTATATCAAAATGTAACTTGGAAGAAAACAATGCATGGCCATGAATGGAAAGAGAACTGCCAGAAAATACCCATTCCAAAAAAACACTCATGCAAAATTTTTTTTCTAAGTGTTGAATAATATATGAACATTCTGTGTATGAACAAACTTAGTAGGAGACATCTTTTATTTGAATGTTACTTTCATTGGTTAAGCTCTGCAGTAAATATTGGTTTGTGATTCATTCTGCAGCTTAATTTTTGGAAATAATTTTTACACATTTTCTTAGTAGTTTATTCTTATCTGTGTTGTGTTTAACTTCCAAAAGGCTTTGATATCACATCTTCTGATATTCTATCTCTTTCTTGGATTTGCTTGTGTCAGTTATGGGAAAGGACTGAAAATTTAATATATACAGACTCTGTGTACATAGATGCAGTGATTAGGCTGAAAACTGTTTATTGTTTTTCTCTTATAAGTTTTGTAGCAATAATAGATGATGCATGAAATAACTCAACCTGAACAGACTAGATATAGTACCTGTTTCAGCAACAAGTTCAGGTGTAATTCTTAATCCTGGTGGCTTAGAATATTTGTTTCCATTCCTGGTCTTTGTGCAGTACTGCAGATATTTTTCCAGGAAAGTGTGACAAAGGTTATTGACTCCTTTGCAATCAGTTATAAGGAAAAAAAAAAAAAAGAGCATTTTATTTTAAAGGCTGATATCCCAACCTTGAAAACAAATACCATATTATGTATAGTGATGTCCCCAAAAAAGAGGTAATTACTGCTATCTAGTACTTTCAAGATCTGATTGAGGGAATGGCAATAAAATACTTGATAGCACTCTCAGTGTGCATGGTGGAAACAGGAAAATGACTCCTAGGAAAAGCAGGTTAGAACTAGATATTTGTACCTAGAAAGTGAAAAATGCCATTCATTCAAATAAACATGTTATTTCTTATTTGTTCCTTTTTACCAGCTTGTTTGAGGAGGAGATAATGTCATATGTGCCGCCACATGCCTTACTTCATCCTAGTTATTGCCAGTCCCCAAGAGGTTCACCGGTGTCTTCGCCTCAGAACTCTCCAGGTGAGTTGATCAGGAGCCCCTTCTGCAGGGGCTGTACAAATCTATTTCTCATACCAGTTCCAGATCAGCAAAGTCAGTAGTACACTCCTGCTGCCTTCCCAGAAGTTGGAGAACAAAAAAACAATAGAAAAATCGACTATAAAGTTTTGTTTGCTTTCCAAATTCAAATTCACAGCAGCCTAAATCCAAGAACCTACTGTGTGGAAACTATTAACCTCTTCCCCTTTGTGGTTGCCAATTTTTAGATGAGTAAAGTTACTTGAGCTGAAGTACTGTCTGAGTGGTCAGTGAGCTTGTCTCTGTGGTGCTTTCATTATGCTAGTATCTATAAGGTACTGTAGTAGAGCTAGTTTAGTTTCCTATGCTGCATGTAATAACTTTCTACGTTTCTTAAGATGCAAGTTCTGTTGCTACAGCAACAACAAAGATTTAGTCCTGTCTTTGAGTGAAGTCAATAACTCTGGATTTGACTGTCAAACTTGAACTTTTGCCTTCGGCTCACAAGATGTTTTGCTGGTAGAAAAGATTGGTGCATTATAACTTCAGAGGCTGTGATTTTGTTCTGACTTGTAAAACATGCAGACTTGTTTTTCACTGATGTGAAACAACTGGGTGACTGCTTATGCCAGGATCCTCGTGTCTAGAGAATTAAAAATATGAGATCTAATAACTGTACATCAAAAAGCCAGTATTAATGGGGCAATACATGGCAATTTTGTGTAAAGCCAGATTGTTGTCCATTAACATGGGTTCAAAAGATAGCATATTGCAGCTGTCTGGAAATACATGTCAGAGTGGAATGAAATTGTTATTTGATGTATTAGCTAACTTGTGGATCAAACCAAAATTCTTTCAAATATGACAAATTCCATTTGTCCTTAAGTACAGCAATTTGAAGTTTATACATGTCACTATTCTTAGTTTTCTCAAGAAGTTAATAGGTAAATAAAATAAAATCACTGCAGTAAATCTAAGATTAAGGGGATTTTTTACAAATTTGAGAATATAGTATAGATAAATGGAGAACATTTGGGATATAAGCAGCTCTAGGTAGTTCCAGATCATAAGAAAATTTTATCACAAAAAATACTGTGATTTTATGGGCATTTCCCAGTCCTTGATCCTAAGAAGCTTTGCCTTTTCAAGAAACCAGATTAAAAACATTTATAAATATGCCCTGAGTGGTAGCTATTCCTGCTGCTGGACATAGGACCTCTGCAGGACCTATTTGAAGAAACAACCTGAAGACCCTAACAATCTTATGGAATTCTGCAAAGCAGTAAAATATAGTACTTGTGTGTACTGCAAACCTGGCAGTCCAACTGCAAACCTGGCAGTCCAACTGCAAACCTGACAGTCTTTTAAGACAAACCACAATTTTGGCTTTTTCTTCGTTATGGGTACATGCACCAAAGCATGCTGGGCAGGGCTTCACTCCAACACAGTAATTTAAAAATGCAGTAAATCTTTAACGTGATAGTCTCACCTGTTCCTCAAAGAAGCTGCACACGGTGAATGATGAACAGTGATGGTTTTAGTCCTCTTCTTAAAATTGTAATCCCTCCTCTATTTCATAGGAAAATATAGAGAGACCATTGAATCTGCCTGTCAGTCTGTGAGCATGCCTGTATGTGCTGGTGTACAAATGTCTTTTGTTGATGAGAAATTGTAAATAGCCCATCATTTCTATGGAGACTGTGTTTCTTTGTCAGCTAAACTGGCTGGGCTGTGCTGCACGAGGTTGTATGTTAAGGATCCATTGTTCAGATCAGTCACAATCAGTTGTACTTTCTCTTTGGGGACAGATGAATAGTCATGAAGCTGCTCTTTCTGTCTGGTTTAGAATATAACCTCTTTGAAAATCAAATATGATTATCACATCACTGGCATTTTTTAGCTCTTCCATTAACATCTTTTGTTCCCTAGGCAGAAGTAATCACTGTAATTGCCAGGGAATTTCTTGGCATATGCATCTTATTTGCAATGAGGACTTGTCATGTGCTGACAGACACATACTGGTGATTTCTGAACTGCCAAGTAGTGTGTTAGCAGTTTCATGTTCTGCAATGTCTCAGCAAGAACTTCCTTCAAGGGTTAAGATTAAAGTATGCATTTCTTGTGTAGTTTTTTGGTGGCTACATTTTTGTACCTACTTTGACCCAAAGCAAAATAAACAAAGTAAGGGGGAAAGGCCAATAATTAAAACTGTTTACAGTTTCAAGTTTCTGTAAGTTTTCTAGAGAACTCAGCTGAACATACCATTAGAAGCCCTCGGTGCTGTCAGTACAAGAGGATAACCACTATAGATTAATTAACTACAATCCGTTGGTTTTCCAGACGAGTCCGTGCATGTTCCCATTGCAGCTCTGAGGATTCCCTGACTCTTTCTGTTCCTCCCATGTATCACTCTCAGCCTAGCACAAGTAGCAAGTGTCTTTCTGGTTAGACAGGTCTTTTAAAGACCTGTAAATGGCATTCGGTGCTAATACTGATCTTGCTTGTTCTCTCTCTGATCTCTGCAGAGAGATTGGCTGTAGCTTCCTCTAGCAGCCACTTCCGCAGGATATGTTTGTCACCTCTGTCGTCAGACAGATACGCTTTGTGGCTAAGCAAGCTGCTCTCTTTTTTAGTGGTCTCTGCCCGCAGGCCGAACAGATACACGCTTGCTTTCTCATAACCTGAAACGTTATGTTCTCATACATCCACCCATAGTTGCTGTAAATGTTTTTGTATTATCTTAGTTTCATACCGGGAGCCAAAGGAAAACCCACATAAGGAACTGACTGTCACTTAAAAGAAGTCTACATACACATACTTCTATGTTTATTTGTATTTTCAGTTCATTATGAGCCTGTTAGATGACCACCAGTTGCAGATAAGTAGTTGGCACCCTATATATACTGTAGAGCATGAGAAATTTTTAAAATCCTCTGAGTTTTTTGGGGAGGTGTCTATACAGCCATGCAGGCGAAGAATTTTATGTTATAAAAACTAGGGGTGAGAAGATGAATATAATAGAACTAGGATTAATTGCCGCTTTGGCATACTGTTTTGCAATTTAATCAATTGAAGTAATTTGTCCAGGGAGGCAGTGGAAGTTCTCATGGTCGTAGTATTCAGAACAGGTTGGACTAAACATGTATTTTAATGTGTATATACTAGACTTGGACATGCAGATGTGAGGGTACGCTGGTTTTTGGGGTTTTGGTTTTTTTTTTTTTTGACATACAGATCTTATCTCTCCCTGCTTTGAAGAAACTGACTTTCAAAACAGTTTTTCAATAAGAAATTCACTTAAATGACCATCATGTATGTTCCTGCAGTAACACATGAAAAGTTCCATGCTTAAATTTGGTAGTCTTTCTGTTCTTGCAATATTTTTCTTCCTTATACTTCCCCAACAAAAAACTTCTGCTAGGGAATTTCCAAAATTCTTTCTTCAGCTTGATGTGTTCAACAGGGGCACAGCAGAGTAGAGTCTGTCTGTGCTTCATTTCTGAGTTCTTGTTTGTCCTGATAATATGAAAACCAGAACAGAGCAGAACATTTATTGCATGAACTATTTTAAAGTTAGACACAAAGTGTACTTGACTAACAAAAGTTAAGTCTTTCCAGTTGATTATGCTGTTTTTTTAATCCATCTTTTGCATTGACCTAGAATAGCTCTTTTAAGATTTAATTTGGAAAGATAATACTATTGGAAATGAGCAACAAAAATGTCTTGGATGTAGAGCAGGTTTGAAGATATGCAGCTTTTACTCTTTATAAAGGTGACTAAATCAAACACATGCCATGCCTTGTGATACTAAGGAATCTTTTCAGTAGAGGATGGGACATTGATCAGGTCATATCACTACAGTTCATTCTTTGCTTATTGCCTCCTGCAGGTACTCAGCGTGCCAATGCCCGCGCTCCGGCTCCTTACAAAAGAGATTTTGAAGCCAAGCTGAGGAATTTTTACAGGAAGTTGGAGACTAAAGGATATGGACAAGGCCCAGGGAAATTGAAGTATGTTGAAGAATCTCATGAAACTGGATTTGTTTCTCAGGCAGCTTGCCTTGTCTTGCATGTCTACAAGCTTCTTCCCATGCAGATGTTATGGTTACACTTGCACTTCTGGAAATACAAAACCTGTCAGAAGTACTTAGTGCCAGGATGTGATTCATAGCAGAGGATACAGCAAATTCTGAGTGCTTCTTTTCTGTGTCTCTTCCAACTATATTTTCATACAGACAAAATTTCCAATACAGTGCCAAAAAGCACTTTGGTAAGAGACACGCAGAACAGGAGGCATCTGAATTCTTCTGTTATGTTGCTTGTGATGGTGTAAACAGTTATATTTTCTTATGTCTTTTTTGCATTGAAAAAACTAGAAAGGCTTATCTTTCGTACATCATCCTCTGTGTTGATATCACAGCTCTTCTTAATAATGAGGACTCATAAAATTAAATGTCATTAAATTCTAGGGATCGCCTTAAAACCCTGCTAATATTTTTATGTTGGCAATACAAATGCTAGAGTGCTGGGAGTGAGGTCTTCCCTCCTTCATTCATTATTCATGTGGTTACATACTGTTAGGTAAAGGATCATTGTGATAAGATACTTCTATATTTTTTTTAATTAGCAAGCTATCAAACTCACATAGTTTGATGCTCTCAGAGTAGCCATGAGGCACTAGAACTCTTTTTAACCTCCTTTTTTTTCTTTATTAGAACAGGGAGGTATGGTTTTTGGTTTTTATTTCCCCCAGCCAGTCATTTCTCACATTTTGCAGGAATTAGTGCAGAGCTCAGACTTCATTTATGTTAGCTTATTAAAAATTTTCCACAATTGAAATGGGATTAAAATGGTATTGTTTAGACAGTCTTGAGAGGCAGGTGTTTGACATTGTCAGCCTTTAGTGTAATGCAGTCATACCACTTAAAACTTAATCGTATGAAAATTTTGTCATGAATGCTTGAGCAAATAGCTGGTAGAAGAGGATGGTATTTGCTACCTGTAAGAGTCATTACATTTCTTGCACCTCTTTTTCCTGCCCTATTTGCCATCACACTGTGGATTTTTAAGCAGAACAACAGCTTGATTTTTTTTTAACAGAAATTTTCTCTGAGTTCCTTTCCCAGGCATACACTGACCTGCTCCTTTTTTACAAACAGCACAACTTGCATATTACCTGAGTCCTCTTGTTGCCCAGATACTTTGCCAGTTCCTGATGTCTCCAACTCTGTGTCTTCTGTAGGATAGCACAGTGCAATCACTGACTGATCTCTGCACAAGTAGTAAGGCCAGCAAGGGCTTTCCAAGTGGCTGTGCAGAGGTGTAAGCTGCCTCTCTGCAGGCAGCAGTATCTCCCAGCTTCAGTCTAACTGCTTGATCAAATGCACAAAGAAGGCATTATTTGAATATAAAGCAAGCTAAGTTTCAGGAAACTAATTAAATGCTGCTTTTTGGCAGCAGATAAAAAGTTTAAGTAAGGAGGATTGTTCCACCTCTTACTTTAGATCTTTATGACACATCCTCACTTTCACAATTTTTTTTTTTAGAAGGTGTATTGTGTTTTCACATGTGATGCTTCAGTCTCATTTTGGACAAACAAATGCTGGTCCTTCCAAGCTTTTTGTCCCATCACACACCAGGGATAATGGAGGGATGCGTGGTTCAGGAGTTACCATTCAACGACTTGCCCACAGCTTTATCTTTTTTACTTGTTAAGAGATTGTTTTTTGCATAAAAGGTTAGATTCTTGCTCACAGTAAGACTGATTAAGAGGCCCAGCCTTACAGATGGATTTTAAACTTGATGTAAATGCTCACTTCAGGACCTTTCCAACTGAAGCCTTTAGTTTGAGAAGAACCAGGACAGAAAAAGTAAAACTGCACTTCTTTGTACAAGAGACATTTTATTGAAATCTAAAGTAGATCCTCAAAGGAGACAGACTAAAAGACAGAAGCTGCCTGATCTGAATCAAATTATGCAGCAGACGTGTATCTCTATGAAGTTATCCTGTTACCTTTCAGTGTAAATAGATGTTTCCATCTTTGGTTCATGTTCGGGAATTGTTGTTTCAAAATTATTTTGGTTTTCAGATTAATCATCAGGAGGGATCACTTGCTAGAAGATGCCTTTAACCAGATCATGGGCTACTCAAGAAAAGACCTACAGAGAAATAAACTCTATGTCACGTTTGTTGGGGAAGAAGGGTAAGTAGAACAGGGAAGTTAATGTGACCTCAGAACTCAGTGTGTCTTGCAGCTGCTGTTTCACCAAACTTCTTGCGGCCTAGAGTGTAAAGAGGAAGGATTACAGTCAGGAAATGCCACATACATAAGCCTGGAACATACAGCTGTTCGAGACAACTTTTTAGGCATTGAGAAATGTAACATATCCTGCCTTTGCAGAAGTAATGAATGCGTTTAATGTGGATTTTCACAATAGCTGGTGTGTGTTTCAGAATGTTGCTGCGAAAACAAAGAAAAACCAACTTTCTTGTGTTAATTCATATTTATTTTCTGTCAGTGCTGACACTGTATCTTCAGTGCTTGTTAAAAGACAGGTGCCATTTGTTGGAGGGAAGAGTGCTTCAAGAGCAGGCTAGTGACTCAATCCTTACTCAGCTCCTGTCTGAGGCGATGGGAACTAGAAGCCCTTAGTGTTACAAGAGGTGCTCACTGCCTCTCCAGACCAGTGACTACATCACAAATAAAAGCAACTAGGCTGTTGCTAGTTGCCAAATAAGCACACACGTTCCTGACTTTCTGAAGTCACTTTATAGAATGCTCAGTCTATGTTTAAGTAAAATGTATTACCGGTTGCGAGATACGCACTACAAAGCAAGATGTGGTTAAATTTTTTTTGCAGGCGAAACTGGAAAAATGTACTGTTTGTCTCTTTTGTCTCTTGGTTTGTACCCCCTGTGTCAGATGTTAAAGCCTACTGCCTTAGGCACAAAAATTTTTATGAATCTATTTCATGAATGTATTTGTAAATGCATACAGTTTTATTCCTTGGTTTTTAAGAAACTGCAGCACACAGATCTTGAAATGCTGTAGTGTGCCATGTGATGTGTGAGTGGTAACAGAAACATCTCATACAGGATTAGCTAAAGTTAATCTGTCTTTCAAAACCCCTAAATCTTGTTGTTTGTTTAAAGTTCACCTGGAGGTGCTTAGTGCTAAAAGGACTCACTGAAATGTTAAAATAAAAATGTTGACAGCTGAGAGCCAAGTATGGACTTGTTCATATAAATAATATCACCGGGTTGTCTGAGGAAAAGCTCAGAACTGGAATGGCAAGGCTGGTGCAGGATGAAATTACTCTATATTGACAGAGCAGGGCAGGGACAGAGGAATGAGGCAGGTCTTACACAGCTCTACCAGCCTTTACTTTCACAGCTACAACCTCAACTCAGATTTAAAAATGAAACGGAAATTTTAAAGATCATGTGCGATAGAGGCTGATACAGATGGACTGTCTCCTTTTGTTAGATGTCAGTGTTTTGTGTTTCATCACTCAGTGCAGCAAGGTGAAGAGTGACCTAGAAATGCATGTGACACATCCTTTCCCCATTATATCCAGCTTTACACATGACTGTCTTCTTAATGGAAAAGAATGAGTTAATTAAGGGGAAAGTCAAATTAAAATGACGTCAATTCTGTATTTACAAATCTGTGTTTTGAATGAAGAAAGGATGTGTGCAAACAGTATCGTTTCATCAGGGATGGTGCAAGGATACATATCACATCAAACTATTCATTTGGCTGGGTGTAGACAGACAGGTCAGGGTGGATGAGAGGAGGATGAGGAGGAGGAATACTGGAAGTTAATAGTTTCCTATTTGCTCCTCCTTTTCCTTTTTTAAGTGGGAACATTTATTTTCCTCTCAGTAAAGTAATGGGTATTGAAATCCTCGCAACTTAAAACATTATAGTAACTGTTGATTTATTAGTGTATAAATTAGTAAGTGAGGCAACTCAGACATATTTATTGCTGTTCATATTATTTTTATCACTAAGTCTCATAATGTTGGTATCTTCCTTGAGCCTTCAGTTTCTTCAGTCATGCAATTGTGGTGCTAGTTTAATGATTTTATATTTGTACTTCAAGTGGTGATAAATGAGGAAAATTTGATGCAAAGAATTTGGTTCCTTAAATTATTTCCCTAAGTTCTATTAACTATTAGCAGAAGCTGCTTTGTGTTTAAAAGTGGTAAAACTGAAGTATTAATGGTGCTTCCTAGGAGGCATGAGTCATGTTGCCAACAACATATTACTCTACTTCTGAATACCCCAGTGCCCCACAGTTGCAGCTGTTGTGTGGTTGCATACCTCTTGTATGAAGTTTTCTCACCCTAGTGCCAAGCCTTTAATTGTGGGATAAATCTGACTGGCAGTGCAGGACTCTCATGATTGATTTATTTAACATGACTCACAGTAACTCCGCGTACAAAAGGAGCTGTATGAAATGGATGATTGTCAAACACACATTCTGTTCTATCTTAAGGTTTCATAGTCTGATTATCCCAGAAGTTTGCAAGAGTCTTCCAGATGAGACTTTACGTGATCCTGGTATTTGTGCCAAGATTAAGATCCAAAAGTTGTCCATGATATCAAACCATTTTTGTTTGTTTCTGCAGTTTGAGGACGGAATCTGCCCTTCTTGCCAGGGTAAAGATCTGTTTCGGTACTTCACTTCTGAAGCATAACAGAGGCGAAATGCTTCCAAATGTCTGAAGGGAAAATGTTTTTTATTCAACAAGGGAAAGAGGCTTTGTCCTCAACTTAATAACAGTACCTAGTCTTTACTTTGCTGACCACTTTGTCCTCAAAAGCAATCCTCATCTGTGTTTTACTTCTGTAAAAGTTCATGAGCCAAAACATTAGTAGCAGAAGTCCTAGGTGAAAGCTGACCTTCTGTGTGATACTTCTGCCTATGCATTGTCTTTATATCAGTTTCGGACTTCTTAAACATCATATATGAAACTTTTAATTTATAGAAGATATATCTTTATATCTATTTGCTAGGATTATAATAATCTCTGTTTCCCATAGGAAAGTTGCTAGTTTTCTGTTTTCCAGCTCTGCTAGAGCAGTAAGTTCATACTTAACTCATTTTGTTGGTGACCTGCAGCATAATGTCAAAATTAAGTCTCAGTACTTTGTCAGCAATGAGTTTGTTTATGATTCAGGGAGATGGGGTTATTTAGATTCCTTGTTCATGAGTACTGGAATCTTGAAATAGTGAAAAAAAACCCCGAAAACCCAAAACCAAACCAAACCAAAAACAAAACAACACAAAGGAAATGCCCTATCCAAAAGACATTTAAATGCATTCAAGTTTGGAAGACAGACAAGAAAATTTAGACTGAGAAAGATAAATCACTGAAGTGATCTTAGTTTATATTGGTAAGAAAACCAGATATTGTCCTGTTGTCACAAGTCTGCAAAGACAAAATGTGACCATTGTTCATTTTCGTTCTTAATTTGTCAGATGCAGATAGGTTTAACCTTGGCTCTTCTCATGTTTTCTTCTCTCCCTCCTCCTCCTCCGTTATGTGGTTATATTCCTGTGGCCATTACAGCTGCAGCCAAAATTTTTGATGAGAGCAGCCCACATAGAGCACTTCATTCCAGTCCTCCAAGCCATTTGATTTCAGAATAGCCCTGCAAGGACATCACATATCTTGGCATTAAGCAATCTGCAGGATAAGAGTTCTGTTTACAATCTTATGGAATTTTAATTAAAATACAGCGTAAGGAAGGTAGATTCAAAAAAGTGGGTTTTTTGCATGCAATGAACACTTTATAGTGATGTCAGGTTTCTCTTTAAAGGTTGGACTACAGCGGACCTTCAAGAGAGTTTTTTTTCCTGGTGTCCAGAGAGCTCTTCAATCCATATTATGGTTTGTTTGAATACTCAGCCAACGATACCTATACGGTACAAATAAGTCCCATGTCTGCTTTTGTAGACAATCACCATGAGTGGTAAGAATTCTTTTTCACATGTGTTTTCTGTTGATCCCACTTGTAGACGACTGCTCATCTCTGCTCGAAGCTGTAACACAGAATCTGATCTTTATAACCAGCAGCAAAATTGCATTTTAGACTTCCCTGATATTGTTTTCTTTTGTGGTTTTTACTTATCTTATTTCTGACAAGGTCAGCAAACCCATGATTTGGAATGTGCAACATGCGATTTTCTCACAACACAGCTGTCTGTATTTCTTATAAATTAGGAGTCATTTTCTGAAAGCAGTATTAGACTGTTGTGCATTAAAAAAATAACTGAAATGTGGGCTGTTTGTCAACTAAGGAGATTAAGGGAGATTCCAGACAGATGTTACTGGATGTAATTTCCTAAAGAGTACAGAGGTCTTCTCAGTGGAAAAACTATGACATATCTATTGGAAGGAAATCCATGGATGTATCTTCATTGGGGGCAGGGGGTGTGACGGTGTGTGGGAGACTGCTGATTACACAGCTCTTAAGCAAAGTCTGTACGTACACACATAGTTCTAAAATAGTTATTGAGGACATTTACATAATCCCATTTTCACAACCACAAGCGAGTTTAATTCACTCTCAGCTGATTTAAGCCATAGCATCGCCATAAGTCTGTAAAGCTGTGTTATGAATATTCACAGAGAATTTTGTTGTGAAGGCAGTTAAACTCCAGTAATAATGGAATAACATCCACTCATCTGTGTAGGACAGATATTTACTGAGTTCTCATTGCTACTGAGATTACTAGTAATCTCATTACTGGTTTTAAAAAAAAAATAGCAGAAAAAATAAATGGTTGTTGTATCCAGTTCAGTTAGTTGAAGCAACCTACCTATTGAACTCCAACTCTGCAACAATAAATAGCACATGCTGTACTGGAAAAGCAGAACAAAAAGGGGAGAAAAAAATCTTATGTGATGTGGGCTTCTGCCAACATTTAGTATGAATCCCTGGCTTCTGCACTGCCAGACCAGAGATTCTCGGGGCAAGGAAGGTATGAACCCCTTTCTTTCTGGGAGTACTGGCCCCAAGCACTGGTCTTGTACAGCCTCAAGGGGAATTCAGAAAGTGCAGCTGTGACAAGCAATTGCATTTGGAAGGAGAAGGCTCTTCATTTCACATCCTGATCTTGCAAACCCTGTATACAGGCAGGTATAGAATCAGAGAATCATAGGTATGTATTGTAAGGCCTGAATCTTTTCAAGAAAACTGTTGCCAAGGTTGCATAAACAGAAAGTCTAAGAAACACAATTTTGTTTGAAAAAGTATACTAAACCTAAATCTAGTCCCAGAGATGTGGAGGATTTCTTGCAATAAGTCTTTATTACAAGAAGCAACAAGGAGCCGCTGTAAGCAGCAAAGATGGCAAGACCTGTCAAGCTGGGTAAGGGGAGAAAAACCTTTGGCCCAAAGTTAATCCTTTGAGGGGTGTCTAAAGAAAATAGACAGTGACTATGATTTTGGAAGATACACTTTTATAAAGAGGCTTCTCTGGCAGGGGCTGATTGGGTTAATATGGATTTGACATTTCTGAGAAGTTCCACTTAGGCATCTGAGGGATTTTCCACACCCTGCAGACTTGCATTTTTTCTGTGCCGTACTGAGAATGTAAAAGAAACACTAGAAAAAAAACCAAAACAAAACAAAAACAAAAATACCACAATTTAGACATAACTTGCTGATTTTAAAATGCTGTTGGGAAATATGTGTAAGTTTTGATGACAGAGCAGTGTATACACCACAAAGTTTCAGTATAAAGATTGTAACTCTTTCTCTTCCAGGTTCAGGTTCAGTGGTCGAATTCTTGGTCTTGCTCTGATACATCAGTATTTGCTAGATGCCTTTTTTACACGACCCTTTTATAAAGCTCTTCTCCGAATGTGAGTAGAATTGTTCTGTCTCCTTTTTTGTTTGGTCCCTTCCCCATGGATGATGCCATCTTGTTTTATGATGTTTTATCATTAAAGAAGACAGGCCATTATTGATAATTTAATAATTTCATTTCAATCCACATCTTTTTTTAAAAGTTTAGTTATTTCTGATTATGTTTGTTCGCCAGTTACCTAATAACTCAGAATGTTCTTTCTGATCATTATGAAAACCTCATGTTTAGTTTTAGCAATGTAATCTAAAATCTTTCTTCTACAAAATCTTACATTTGAAGTTGTACAATGAAATTGATTTATTCCAGATATTAATAGAGTTCTTATTCATTTGCCTTGTAATCACGCACAGGATAGGATATGAATCACTTTGTAATTTAGACTACAAGACCCGTTCTCAGAGGCAGACTGATTGTTGGCCGTCTCTGTTTCGAGGAGCTTTATTCTGATATACTTTGAAGTTTGTTTTCAGAACTGCTACTGCTGTTCTGGCTGAAACCATGAGAGCTGCACTTGCTCATTGTGCCTGGAAGTTAAGACCTAATGAACTTAAGGTGCTTCACCTTCTATCCTTAATTTGAAAGCTGGTTTTGAGAACTCTGGAAGGGTATTTTTTGTATAAAACATTGCAGTGGTGTGGAGTAATGCATCCACAATTATTGCATGTATATTTTAGAAGTACCTAAATGCTGAGAGCATCATTTTAATAAGAATGCAGACTTACCCCAGATGGACTTCTAATGCTAATATTGTGCAACTGCCTAATTAAATTAATATTTGACTTGCTGGTTCTCTAAACTGTAACATTAAAAACGATGGAGCAACCACCTTTGTGCACAGCCTAAATCAGGCAACTTCCCCATCTAAGACCTGGATCTTTGCTTTCCTCAGAACTAATGAGCCGTCCAGACTACCTCTGCCGATGGGACATTGTGCCCAATCCATCAGCTTTGATGAAGGGGCTGTTACTGCAGGATGTCACTTAAACTACAATTGAGCACCCAACTAAAAGCACAGGGCTTTATTTTGTCTTTACATAGACCCAAGCATAGAAATAGGCAGGGAATCCTGTAGCTGAAGAGCATGTTATTTAGAGAATAGCCCCTGTGTCCTTTGTGGACAGAACAGGATTTAAGGAGTTAAGAAGAGTGGCAGAAATTGCCAGCAGGGGTTAAATATTTTTAACAGCTGATACATTCAAAGCTTGGAGTAGTAAATGTTAAAGACAGCAAGGGGCAATTGGCTTACAGGTTGGATTTGTAAAAGAAGGGCCAGTTAAGGGGAAATATGGCAAAAGGTAAAAAGATACTCCTATAGTAAGCCTTCTGTGCACAATGAAGAGACAAGAGAGGTGTCAATGTAGTCACATAAACGTTAAAGGATGGTAGTTGCTTGGTATGACAACTTATCATTTCTGTTATGATTTGAATTTTCAGTCTCTTCAATCTATGTATCTTCATGATTCCAAAATAATTCTCACAGGAAACATGGGACAGACTCACTATAGGCTTAAAAAGAAATGTGTCTTCAAATTAATAAATTCTGGAGTTTTGTATATTATTTTTTTTATAGTATTTTGTGTTACACAGTAACCACTGTTATTAGGTAGCTAAACAGAGGTTTGAAGTAGTGTCTTTATTACATTGATTTTTCTGTTGGCTCCAATTTTCAGTCTGTTTTTCAGGACTGTCTATCTGAGATTTGGTACTGAGCACACACTACTACTCTCATCTGTATTTGTATGTTTTCTTCTTGTTTATGTTAGACTCTGTGACCTGAGTGACCTGGAATATCTTGATGAGGAGTTTCACCAGAGTTTGCAGTGGATGAAAGATAATGATATACATGATATACTAGATCTCACATTTACTGTAAATGAAGAAGTTTTTGGACAGGTGTGCCAGATTCTTATTTTAATTTCCTTTGTGTATTCTACTTGTAGATGAACATATATTTGTAAAGTAGAATGAGTGTCATTCCATGCTATTTTGAACTTGTTTTTATAAAGTTCTGTTTGATGGAAACAGTGTTGAAATCTAAGGAGCAATTATTATTTGTAGCTGGTCAAACATGTCTTTCTGGTTAAGGAGATTTTCTGGAGACTATCTGAAATATGAAAATTTTGGATTGCTGTGCTGGAGGTAGTTTACCTGAATTTAATTGCAGCAGAGTTAGCGTTCACAGGTATTACAAAACCTTTGTTGCAACATTTTTTAGAAGACTTCACTACTTCAACAACTGTAAAGATTGTTTTCTCTTCTCAACTTATTCTTCATACTAAATATGAAGATTCTTCAGACTAAATGAGATATAAAATATGATTTTATAACAACAAAAAAAGATTTCTTATGAGTTCTTTTATTTCACATATTCCAGTTTGCTGGCTAGTGCTTTTCAGGAGTCACTTCAATGTAAAAGTATTAAATTATTGTAATTATTTCTTTTCTGTTTATTATACTTTACAATACTTGTCTGTATAATACCTGGTCATTTCTCCTAAGATCACAGAACGGGAATTAAAGCCAGGAGGTGCCAACATCCCAGTGACTGAAAAGAACAAGAAGGAATACATAGAAAGAATGGTGAAATGGAGAATTGAGAGAGGGGTTGTACAACAAACAGAAAGTCTAGTTCGTGGCTTCTATGAGGTAAAAACCTCCAAAATGAGATTTACTTTCTTCCTTTATCCTCCGAAAATATTTTCTTCCTCATATACATTTCCCAAATGCAGAGTCCCTGATACATATTTAATCTGAAGCGGCTTTACAGATAACGGGGTATGTGTATATAAAATCATTGTTAGTCATTGATGTAAACATTATGGTTATAGATCTTCTTTAAGCTGGAAGATACTACTGATCTCTATTTGCATCACTAGCATTGAATGCTTGCTGAAGTGACCCATCTGTTTTTGCACTGGGCCTTTGAGGTTTTCTATGCGCACGCCGTACTCATTGTAACACAGTAGACTGAATGTATTTCAAGATTTTTCTCTCTTACTGGTTTTAACATGAATGTATTCAACTTAATCTGTCATGAAATAATATGATATTGTTTGCCAATAAAATTCTCTCCCAAGCACTGTGATCCTCTAATGAAACCAAATGGAATTGCAGTGTAAGAAAAAGTCCATTTATTTACCTTCAAAAAGAAAAGAAACCTAATTCTTTCAGTTGGTGAGAGAAATGTTACTGATAAATGCCTTTTATGAGGACACAAAAATCTGTAGATGAAGAACTGCTGCTATGTATTTTATTTCCTTTCACAGGTGGTTGACGCTAGGCTCGTGTCTGTGTTTGATGCCAGAGAACTGGAACTGGTTATCGCTGGAACAGCAGAAATTGATTTGAGCGACTGGAGAAATAATACAGAGTATAGAGGAGGTAACCTTAATTTTGTCTTGTTCACTGACAGTGTTGGGGGGCCTGGAATTGGCCAGTTTCTAAGACAGTAAGGTCCCATCCCATGAGATACATCTTTACTATCTTCTGAATTTCTGTGGTTAAGTTTGCATTAGGAGAAGGTCATTTGTCCATTTTAGTTTGCTTTCTTGCTTCCCCATGCAGCTCTTCCTTTACTATTTTTGTCTGGACAGCATAACAGAACAGTCTTGCCCACAGAAAATACTGTGCCCACCACATGCTAGCAGAGTGCTGCCCAGGCACTGCAGGCAAATGGAAATAGTAACCATTCTTAGCAGGAAGAACCTCTTTTCCACTCTCAAAGATGGTTGGAAATCAGAGGTAATCCCAGTAACCACCGGCGGGCAGTTGAGATAATTTGAGAGCAATGGAAGATTTGGGAACTTCTTTAAGAGAGATGATTGCAGCATCATTTGTAGCTTTAGATATAAAGAAAACACAGCATTGGAATATTTCAAGAACTGGCATTCCTATTATCAGTTAATGGAAGAAACACTAGCAAAAGAGAATTCATTCCTTTTTGTCATAGTAAATGAATTCCTTTAAGATTTTCAAGTGTTTTAGGAGCATTCTTCTCTCACCTCCTACCTTTTGCTGCAATTGGATAAGAAATATGGCATTATTGTGACTAGAGCCAAACTAGGAAAAGCTTACTAACTATTCTCTCAACCACTTCTGCAGCACCTAAAAGTATAAAGGCTCTTCTTGTTTTAATAGGTTATCATGACAATCATATTGTAATTCGGTGGTTCTGGGCTGCTGTGGAAAGGTTCAACAATGAACAACGACTAAGACTTTTACAGGTAAGAAGTAAGCTGATCTGTGTAGAAATAGTGCATATAATTAAAATTAGATGGTAGATTTTCTTTTTTTTTAATTGCTTACGTACTTAAAAAGGTCTGTAAAAAGCAGTGCAGGTCATCTATTTGATGGAGAGTCAGAGATGTCTGCTTATATGTTCTTATCATACGTGTTAGTCAAGTTTTTATCATATTCAGATTGTTAAAAACTAAGTAGCCCTTGATCTATCAAAAAATGTTTCATCTGTTCATGACAGGTTGTAACTAAATCTGCTCAACAGATAGCATTTCAGCAAATGTCAGTGGGGATTCTACCTAACCTTCAGAATTTAGTCTTTTTCTTACGCTTTTTAATAATGGTTAATAAAGTTATTGAAATCGACATAGCCAAAAAGGCTTAAGACAAAGCCATTATTATCATAGATGATTACTTTTCTATCAGTTCCTCATAATAAAGAATAAAGGCAGTCAGAAAAAACTCAGTTAGGCTTAAGTTTCAGTAGCTTAATATTAATATTATACTTATTATAGTTGATATTATATGCATTATGTAGTGTAATTACTTTGAAGGAAATTAATCTGCCAAGTTGTCTCTTCAAAAGCCCTGTTAGGAAGTGATCTGTTTTTCCCTGATCCTGCATTTAAAGCAGCATTTATTACTTGTGCCTCACAGACTTTGTCATTCTGCAAATGCTTTTACATAAGAATTTGGATTTCGGTGGGTATGTTGATATAAATAAATTTCTAACCCATACCATCTGTGTATCCAATATCTGTGATGTTTTGTTTGTGCTGGCAGTTTGTTACAGGCACATCCAGCATACCTTATGAAGGATTTGCCTCTCTGCGGGGGAGCAATGGTCCAAGAAGGTTCTGCGTAGAGAAGTGGGGGAAGATCACTGCTCTTCCAAGGTACGACTCTGTGTGTATTGATGCTAGAGATATTTCAGGATACCAGTAACTGGAATAGTAGACAAGCTCTTTGAGAAACACAAACAACTTTTAATGGAATATGCAAATATACTGTGCCTTACATGGAACTATCCTCCCATGTTTTTCAAGTGTCCAATGCATCCCTTTTTCTTTGAATTCAATGTTTTCCCTCATAAGATGGACAAAGCAGTCTGTGACTGACATCCATACTGTAATGCCTATTTTTCTGGAAGATTATATTAGAATCATAATCACTTCTGAATTTCATTTGTTGTATTTTGATTAAATGTGCAAGTATTTATTTCCTTAACATGTGGTTCATTACTTAGGACAAAGATTAATACAAATTAAAATTGTAACACTTGTGGCTTTGAGTGAAAGCTAATATGAACCTTTTTGATTAGACACACACAGCCTTTACAGTAGAGTTTAATTATGTAGTCCTGATGCATTCATGTCTAGATTATTAACAAATGTGGGAGAGGAAAGTTATGAACTGCAGAAGAGGCGTATTTTGAGGAGAGAGTCATTTGACTTAAGAGGCCTCATAGAGATGACAGAAGCTGAAGATTTCAAAGAGAACAAGTAGGGAATATTTTGAAAAAGGTAAAGGAAGACGTGAGGGTCCAGGTGTGAAAGCAGGAGTTCAGTTGTACAAGGCCTTGCAGAAAAGAGGCAGAATTTAAACTGTGCAGTGGTGGGATTGGAGAAGTAGGATGAGAAGCTTAAAGAAAAAAAAAAAAAAGCTTTTTAAAATTTTCCTGTTTGAAAAGGCAAGAGTTGTTTTCAAAGATTGCTGGTAACAATACTAGAGTGAGACAAATAACATATGAATGATGTATGAAACATCTTCTAGCATCATTGACAAAAATTGCCATATTGTAGCCTTTTCAATATTGTGATCAGGCTGGTATGTTTCTAGATGATTTCCTTGCATCCAGTTCTATAATTCTGTAGCCTCTAGAAAGAGTTACCAGTGGTTAGAAATACAGATTAGTGTGTGAATTGTGGGTGAACAAACTTAACCTAACCAGATCTCAGCTTTAGTATGCTGCTGATATTCGATGGTAGTAGTTCCATGTAGGAAATCCAACCCTAACCCTAGCCCATTCCTCTTACACTAGATTCCTCAGGGATAACTTGCATTCAACGTCATTTTTTAGACACAAGGTGGATGTGAGACACGTGTAGAGTTTCTCTGACCAACAGCCCTCAGCTTTTCTCCCCCCAGCATAAAGTCAGAGGCAGAGGCGGCTGTTGGGCTGGCTCCTGCTATTTGAACCCCACAGAGAAAGTCAAAGATGCAGGAGCGGCACTGTGAAATCCACAGGCACAGCAGGTGGCCTGCAAACAAAAGCCATCTTGCCAGTTTACAGCACAAATGAGAGCCAGGCAACTAAGGATTAAAGATAAGCAAATTCTGGAAATTGCTATTTCCAATCAAGTACTCTAATTATCTTCTGGGGGCCAAGTAACAACTTGTAGCCAGGTAGGTCTGCTTCGCAGTTTGATTGTGATAAACCTGTGGACTAGCTTTGATTCTGATTAAAAAGAAAAAGCTTTTATTTATTTTTTTTAATAATTATGGCTTCAAAATTTCCTTGTGAGCTTAAGTAAGAAAAGAGATTGTGGGAGATTTTCCATATATTCTCTAATGCTGGAATTTCTGGTGCTAACAAGCACAACTTGCAGTGTGGAAAAGGTCAGGACATGCCTGAACAGAACACTCAGAATTTCCTCTGAAAAGGTTAGAGAGAGACCTGCTGTAATCAACTGCAGAATAAAACTATTTCCTGTAGAGCAACAGGGAGAAATGCGTCAAGAATCTTTGCTACTATAGGGGGTTCAGCAAGTGCAGGGGAAATGCCAGCTCTTCACATTTAGGAGAATGCTATCATGCTCTTGAAATTTCATTTCTGATTCCCTTGCTTAGGAAATATTTGATTTTTGTCTATTTGGATAGTTTTTAACATATAAATGTGAGAATTAAAGTAAATTAGCAGCACACTTGTTTGGTTAAAATAAATAACTGCATACAACAGGCATCTAACAGTTGTCATGAGCTGGCAGTTCCTGGCATTCATACATGGAACTTTGATCTCATAAAAGATAAATGTTCTTCCACGTTTATGCTTTAATGGGCAAAGCCCTAAGCAGACAGGAGTGTTGCATTTTTGATATCTAGTTCCTGTGACCAGTGTAACTTCAGCCTGGGTTTCACCAGCTTCAACGTCTCTGTGGGAACAGCAAGCAGTACTGACTTGAAGTTAAGACACGATTAACAATGACCCCAAGTAGCGGACTTCCAAGAGATTTCCAAACAGGCCCTATGTGTGTAAACACACGGCTGGATCTGCTGAGAGCACTGCCCTAGGACTCTGACTCCTACTGATTCTCAGATAACTAAAGCATTTGTGTTAAGGCACAGTCGCTCACTTGTAGCTCTGTTATACTTTGTAAATTGCCCTTTTGATTTCAGTGGGAGTGCTGGTGAAATGTGATAATACTTGGTATGAGGGTGGCAAAAGCTAAGACTCAATAAATCAGTGGTTTTTACGTTCTTCCTCTGTCTCTAAAAAACCCCACTGCACTGCTGAAAACACATAAAGATACGCATCTCCATTTCTTCTTCCTGATTTTAAGATGCAGAAGGCAACTACTACAGTTACTTAGGTATAAGATTGTGGTCTAAGCAGCTGTGAATATAAACACAAAAGTCAATGTTTACCTAGTTCCCACTGTTCTGACTGCTGTGTAATCAGTTCTGCTGAACCAAAATAGTGAGATTTCTGTGAGGAGCATGTCAGGCTGCCTAGCTTGTATCACTGCCTTTTATACTAGTAAGTGAGCAGCGTGTAAAAGGGCCTGCAAAGCTTCATTATTACAGGTTTAGCTTAACTGTTGCTATCCCTCACGCCACTTCTGCTCCCATCTTTGCACTGTGGTGTACATGACACTGAATCACATGAATCTCTTTCAATTCACTTACATCCTGAGAAACTGGTTGTGTGCTGGGTTCCCTGCTGTACATTATATATGCGTGCACGTGATGATTCACATGCCTGACTGCTGGATTTTAACCCTAAGTCACTCTATATTACTACTGTAATCAAAATGAAAAGGAGGTTAATTGGTAAGCTAGTCTTCAGGGACCAAGAGGGTTTTGATGTTATTAGAAAATGTGAGTTTGGGAAGCTAATAGTTAGTCCCTGTGTAGTTTGAAGTGCTGGAGAGAGAAAGTACTGTCCAGAGGTAAAAACCCATGAGTTTCTTGAAGACGTGAAAAAGTTGCTTGCTTGGGTGAGACAGGCATATGTTCCCTCAGAAGACACAGATCTTAAGGTTTTGTCTTTTTCAATGACTTGGCTTTTCAAAGTAGATGATTGCGTTTCAAAATTGCCCTCAAAATTAAGATAAAACTTGTTTCTCTTAATAAATGTAAACAACATGCCGACTTACTATTAAACCAGTTTGTAATGACTCCCTTGCTAATTATGTAGCATGCCTTTTATAATTTGTGGTTTTATGGCCCACACAGCATGATCCATAGTTCTAATGAGTGGTTGTCAGCAGTATGCAGTAGAAGCATGCGGTTAGACTGTTAATTGCCTAAGACTCTACACTGAACTCCAGGGATCACTGAGTTCCAGTTTCCCATTTGCTGCTGTGTCTAAATCAGTCTCAGGGAATTTTGTTTGTTTTTTTCTTTTCTTTTTTTTTTAAAAAAAACCAAACAAAACCAAAAGACTCGTGTGGGAAATGCAATGATTTAACCTGTATTGAAGATATTACTTTGTACATATTTTTTGAAAGGCAAAATATCTAGTCTAAATCTGCCTCTCTCCAGTTTATAGCCCTCTCTGCTATACAGCATGTGCTAGCAGTGTATTTCTAAGTGTAGTGTGTTTGGGGAGGATACAAAATTCCATGCTTTTTTGAGTAGCTGCATATTTGATGTTTGGACTGTGTTTATATCAATAGTGTGACCTTCGGTGCTGTGTATACATTTCTTCAGCCTGATGTTTTTATGACACTATAAGGGTGGAACCAAGTGAGTGTCTCACCTTCAGTGAGGGTTTGTAATGGACTCATGTTTTTAACAAACGAGATTAACCCACTTCACTTCACGTTCCACCTCCATAGCTGGGAGCTGACAGCCACTTGAGACAGCAATTAATAAATCTGCTCCCATGGAAGGCAGCACTTTCTGGCTCAGAGAAAGCTCAGTACACGTCTGTTGTAGACACCAAGATTTCTGGGAGTGGTTAGGTTAAATAAGGAGTTGGATTTGCTGTGAAGAGGGACTTTGTTCGGTCTTCCCATTGACGTACATTTACACTTAATACCGGTCATTCTGCAGGCCCCTGCAGAAAAGGTCTGGTTTTCACCTGGAGTGTATTTAAATAGCTCTATGATGTGTTTTACTGGAAAAGAATAAAGTATCTGTAAACAGACACCTGCCAAAATACCAAAAGGTTTTTATCCCCTAAAATCAGTCTGAAGTGAGGCTTTGGTACAAAACTTCAAAGCAGAAAAGATGCCTCCTACAGCTTCTCTTCACATCACTCCCTGGAAGAGGTTTCAGTTCCAAGTGTCCAAAAACTGAGGTAGATGGACTTTGGAAACTGAGAAATAAACCATGTGGTTGTCCTTTTAAGAGATCAGGGTGGTATGGTACATGTACATGCATAGTTTTCTATAATTACAAAAAGTATTATTCTAAAGGTTGTTGGCATGCAGGGCCAGATATGTACATAGTATAAATCAGCACGAGCAGTAACTTCCCAAGAACATGATCCATACGTTAAGAAAATGAAGAAGGACGAGCATTGTCTGTCCTTTACTACTGTGGGATTGTTTCCTGTTTATCTTGAGTATTTTGTAATATTTCATCAAATCTTATATCTTATGCATATTCAGTGTACTGAAATATCTTGTTTCTGACTGAAAATGAAGTATTCAAGTATCATCAGTACAAAAAAATCCCCTGACTTCTCAGAAGATACATTTAAAGCCAACATTTCAGACCAAACTATTTGAATTGTACCATGCTATATTATTCTTTTCTCATGCACACATAACAGATAAAGTTTATCCTGTGTCTTTTGGGCTGTCGGTATATTTCTAAAGACCTTAATAAATGCTTCTTACTGGCTTATTTTATTTAGAAGAAAGTGGATTAAACCTCAGTACTTGTTCAGTTGGAAAACATCATTTGACAGAACAAAGTCTTCTGAAAGTATATTATCTGCCCATCTGTATTCAAGCACATACCAGTCTGTGTGTTCTCTTTTGAGCTTTTAAAGTAATGTACTACTTCTCTTTTTTTTTTTTTCTCTCCCTCAGGGCTCACACTTGTTTCAATCGTTTGGACCTTCCCCCTTACCCATCATTCTCTATGTTATATGAAAAACTGTTGACAGCAGTTGAAGAGACAAGTACTTTTGGACTTGAGTGATAAACAAACCACAGTGCCCAGCTCATTGGAGTTGTGGATCTGTCTTCTCAAGGAATGAATGAACACTTGTATTGGATTTCCTAGAGGAAAATCGTTTCATGGTGAAATTTGAATAATGAGGTTCTATGAAAGAGTTTATGAAGTAATTAAAAAGCATTCTGGTATTGGCAGAATTAAACTAGAGTATGCCTGATGTGCAGGGAAGATCAAGTCTTGCAATCTGTGGTTTTTCAGAATGGCCAAACTTCTTAAGTTTATGTTCTGAGCAAACCAGAACCACGATCCCATGTTGCGATCAACCTGGCTACAACAAAACTGACATGTACCCGAAAACTGGATTTCATCAGAGTTGTTGAATAGAAAATTCAAGTCAAAACGTGAAATCTTGCAGCCCCTTACCTACACAAATTATCAGAAAAAATATACAATGGGTTATTATTTTTTTAATTCATGAAGGTACATTACTTTATGCCATCTGTTATAATAGCATATCCAATATTTGCTTTACCTGAAACTACTAGTGGCTGCATGGTGTGCACCATACAGCCCAGGTTCCTGGGCCAGAAGTGAATTGGAAGGAAAGTCAGCAAGGAAGGATATGACAACGGCTTGCATTAAGGAGGTTTGTGGAAATATGTTTGCCAGTGGTGTATATGACAAAACATGAGCTGTTATAATGAACTTAATAACTTCATAAGACTGATTTTATGCTTTATACTGCATGGAAAATATTTTAAGAAGAAACTAGCAATTTATCACAGCATATCAGGAGAAAAAAAACCCTAACACAGTGACTTCTGTTTATTTTTATAGGTTCATTATATTATGTTTCTTAAAGTGTAAACAGGAACAAGCAAACTAAAACATTATTTCTGGTTTTGTCACTTTCCATGCTCGAACAGACATTCTGCTAGTGTTTATTCTTTAAGCACTCTCAAGGGAAAAAAATGCCTTTTATTTTTATATGAGTAAAAACCTCCCAAATATATTTTGCACTGAATGTACCAAAGTTGAAGGGACATTATGATCTGACTGGTAGCAAACTGCATCACTATCAAGTATCTGTAAAAATGCTTAGGAACCAGGCTTTCTTCACAGTGCCATGTCTATAGATATCAGGACTGTGCACATAAGTAATAATTTTATAATACTATATGTCATATTGTAATATGCATTTATTTTAAATGCATCTGTGTCATTTTTCATGCATTGGATAACTTAATGCAGTGGAGTTTAATAACGAATATTTCATATCCTCCCCACAACTTTTTATTTGTACAGCACTGTAAAACACTAGCTTATATAGAACCCCACGAGTAACCTACTTTAAGGTGAGCCACTGGTCATAATGCCACTGCCCCATATCGATGAACACCTACAAGATGTAAACTGTTCATAGCGTCCACGCTTGCACTTTCACTGATAAATAGTTTTCTTATCAATGTTATTTGAAAGAGTTTTTATGGCATATCAAGCACAGCATGAACACCAATTTCTTTATGCTTAATTTTGCTTGCGCGCATCCATTTTTGGTACTTTCCTCGAGATGGTCCTGTGGAACACTTGCGCAGCTGTGCACTGTTTCTTTTGTAGCTGCTGCCACCACATTTTAAAATTTCGGGAAGTTGCACTTGGATACTGGATGACAAGAACATGAATCTAGCTTTGCGTTAGCTCTCTTGATAGCATGGAAGCACAGCAAGGCCTGTTCTGTATGAAAAGTAGCTTTTGAAGTCACGTTCTTACTTCGGAGACTCTCAAAGGGCGTCTCAGGAAGGTATCCTGCCTGTTCTTGTGGGAGGTTTTTTCAACAGAGGTGAATACGTGGAGATGTCGCCAGCAAAGACTGCCCCTCCGCACTCCTGAGTCAGAAGGCAGGTGCAGCTGTGGTGGTGGCAGCAAGGACTGAGGAATCCCTTCAGGCTTACTGAGAAAATGTTACCTGTGCAAAGGAAAACCCATTTGCAGAATCAGAGCGAAAGCATTCTTTTATTTCAGGGATAATTGAGCTTCTGCATGACATCTGGGACTCGCTTAAGTAACACAGGTTTTCTTACGCTACCTCTGGCTGATATGAAGTAGCAAAGAAAAATCCAAACGTGTCACCCTGTTTTTACACGTATATTTATCAATCTTTGCTAAGATTGCATGTCACAGATCCTAATGCGCATCTTTTTCCAGAACACGGATGAGAAATAGGCAAACTGACTTTTCATCAGGCCACTCTAGCATGTCTCATGTTCCATATGATCCATTCACTGAGTACGTAAAACTCCATCACTCGAAGCAGAATGCAACTTTTGATTGGTTGAAGGACTGCAGAATTTTGATTTTACAATACTGGGTTACTGTCATATTAAAAGGAGATTTCCCAGGTGGAAACTGTATCTATAAGTTTTGAACCAGAAGCTCTTTTGAATGAAAAGTTTAAATATTTGGCACAAAGTAAGTTTATACTAGTCTGCCTTTTAAGTTATGCTTTTGTACAAAACTAAATCAATAAATGCATCTTGTTAATTTTTGTTTAAATATATCTACTGCAGACATTTGTTCTGTATTTATGCATGTAAAAATAATTTTTATCAGTCACGATGATCTGATCTTTGCATCATGATGTAAAGATGTTACAGCGTCTCCAGGAGGGCAGCTGTCAGTTACAAGTTAAAAATATCGAGAATCCCTGTAGCATGAAGGCCAAGAGAGACTGAGGAGAAGCTGCTTCTTCCTCTTCTGCTGCTAATACCACCTGGGAGACTCTAGGAAAATGCTGGTTTAATGTGATGAAGTTAGCTACTAAGATACGGCTTTGTATGTTGTCTCAAGGACTCAGCTAGGTCTCTGTGATGATGTAAGTGATGCTGCAGCTCTGAAGAGATCAGTAGGGAAGGGAGAATAGAAAAGGAAGCCTGAGATTTCTCAGATACCCACATCTCCTGGCTACTGTGTGGAATACTGTTCCTTCAGTGTGGGAAGCCTTTCCTGTTAGATGCATCCCAAGTGAAGATCAACTTCCGTGTCGTGCAGATGACTGCACAGGTGACCATTGTACTTTGGCTTAGAACGTGCTGTAGCAGGAAATGGTCCAGAGAGAGAAAGACTGAGGTAGCTTTCTGGAAGCTCTCTATCTCCTCAGAGCTCTTCCAGATGGTGCTAAGGAGCTTTGCACTTAGGGAGGAAAAAAAAGCCAGTCAGCCTGGAGGAGACAGAGATTCCCTTCAGCTACAACATGATGACAGCTTGCACTAACATAACCTGCAGCAGAGTCTGGCTGGGGAGGTGTTTGCAAGAGTTAAAATGAGGTGCTGGTGTTTCCTGCTCTGCCAGAAAGTGGAACCATGTGTTGCTAGCCAAAAAGCAGCTGGCAGATCCCCTGGCTGCACTGCACATGTCAGTGGCCTCCATCTCTGTCCCTGGTGCCCCAGGGTCACAGGTCCCAGCATCCTGGCCAAGCAGAGATGGCGCTTTGGCTGCCTGCTGCTGCCAGCAGTCAATTTAACAGTAACACCCCTAAATACATGGGAAAAATTATTGTAATCAATGAAAGTATGCAACACGGCACCTACTGTATCAAGTGGTTACTCGTGCAGCATCTGCAAGCCAGCAGCAGCCAGGGCAGCAGTGGGTTTGCTCACAGGGAGCAGGAGACAGCCATCTGCCACCTTTGTCACACCGTCAGCAGCACCCTGCATCATAACATGGGAAAGCCTCCTTTAATCCAAAATAAAATCCAATTTAACATGCAACCCTGCTGTCCAGAAGCAAGCCTTTCCCCCCACCCCCTTCCTGCTGTTTATCCTTAGTGTTCCACCAAATAATTGCCTTTTTTGCTTTTAAACACAGTTTCCATTATCATTGTTGTGAAGCTACCATCAAAGGTGTTAATATGACTTAGAGAGTATCTAGGGTGAAACCTATCAGTGTACACAGGCCTGCTGGGCACCTCATATGCTCCAGACTGAAGCAGTTAACCTCGAGTCTCGTATGGTGAATATATGTAATCTTCGGGGAAACAGAAAGCCTAGGCAGCAGGGTGCTGGCAGGACATCAGATAAAGTTTCTGGCATGAGTTGAACTGGCAGAACACCGAACTTGTAGTTTGCTCAGTTTAAAATTATAGGATAGAAAAGAATTTTGTGGTTTCTTATGTATTTTTAATCCTTTTAAAAGTATTAAAGAGCGAGCTTCCTTCTGAAGTATTCAGAATGGTATCACCTGGTTGCTAAGTGTAATCTCAGCAATATTAATTGCAGATGTTTACAGAGTTTCTGCAGTGGTACCTGCAGAGCTTTAGGGAGATGCTTCAAGCACTGTCTCAGGACTAAGGGAACTGCTCACAAAAGGGGAATCTGTGGCAGCTGGGTTTGGATTGCGTGTATAAGTTCATCTCCCATCACATAAAGCAAGTTAATTGTTTTCAGCATGACAATTATTTATATTAAACTATACTAGTAGTTATTCTTTTCTCACTGTTGTTTTTATGTGGAGGAGTAATTCGTTCCTGTTAGCACTAACGGGAATTGAGCAATAACTTTGGTCTCCAATCATAAGATTACAGATTGAAGCTTTAATGCTAACCCTAAAGTATTAACACACAACCACCACTACTGTTTCCCCTTCTCATCCTTTCATCCCTGTGCAAGCAAACTGATCTCCAAGCAAAATTTCAGGATAGTCACTCAAACCTGGCTTCTTAAACTGATTGCATTTTGTCTCAATTGCACAGTACAAAACAGAACTGCAGAAATGCTCTGGGTTAATTAGCTCACCAACTGCAATTAAAAGCTCCTTTGCAATTTTATTACTGCAACCACAGTGGCTACTGTCAGACTAGTCAAACTTTTTGCCTAAATATTTTACAATTAAAAAAGAGTTTAAGGGATTGAATTTTCAAGTGCTTGTTTGCTGGAAAAAAAAAATATACATTAGATAAATAGTAGGGGGGAAATAAGTTTATTGTAAAGCCAGTAAGGTTAAAAGCCTTTTTTACAGCCTCTTTTAGTTAGCTGTATACGAAATTATGGAGCTGACCATATAAACACACTGTTTTGACAGTGTGTGTTGGTTTGTTTTCCATGTCTTTCAAACAGACCAAAAGCTTCATAGTGCTTCTGTTCGGTTTTGGACTGACTAGTTTCAGCACCATACTACTACTATTTAAAATGTTCATTGCTATGAGAAGTTTTTTATTCAAACGTTTCTAGCATTTTCTAAAATATTTTTATTGTAAAGAAAGCTGGTGTTCACAACGGATCTTCATTTAAGGCTCTACTTCATAGGGTTTGCTCAGAGCCATGTTATGCCATAGGTATTTTACGGTAAACTCATGATTAATTTGGAAGTTCTATTTAATATCAATAACATAATGACCTCCTGGTCCCTACTCAGAAAGACTCCTTCTGACTACAGATAAAGGATGACAATCGAAGAGTCCACTGGAACGGTTACAATCCATTATATTTGTATTAAAAATGAAGTTAAAATACCTCTAGAGGGCTATGTGAAATAATTACTTACAGTCATTGATGAGCCCCCTTCTAAGGCAATAATCGCAATTTTAAACTTGCTTTCTTTCTATACCAAATGCAGTCAGAGATTACGTTGCAGAAGAAAAATAATAAAAATTTAAGTACAGATATATTGTGACAAATCTCTTAAAGTTATGGGGAATGCGCAAGGGAGCTGAGCTATGCTGCTTTTAATCCATTCCCCCCTGTAAAAACTTCTGAATAATGAAAATTGTATCTTGTTTTTTGTTTTTTTCCTTTCTAGACCTTTCGGAAGCTTCTTGCTCAGCCCCTTCTAGAAGAAACCTTGAGTACTTTGAGGGCTGTTGCTAAGCTCTCAGGAGATGTATTGTTCCACTAATTTAACATAGTTTTGTGCTGACATCAGGGTAACCAGCTTTTAAACGTATAGACCTACAAAACTTCACAGGACTCTGCTCTCCCTTATTCTGGGCTGCCTGCCAAAGGCTGGTCGTCCTCTCCCCTTTTAATTGCACATAATCCTACAATCACCTAGAGACAATTGCTGGCCACCTACGCTGACTGTAGCTATAGTATCAGAATGGGTTTGTTTATTTTCTTCATTGAGAATTAAAACTGGTTTCCTTTGCAGAAAAAGAGCAGCTCCCCTCTGTCCAGACAGTCAATAGGATCACAGTTATCCTGACTTTTAAGAAAAATTGTCCTAGAAGTTTTTTTGAAAACAGTTGATTAGGTATTGAAGGATAAAGTGTCCTTCCATTTTGGTTTTGCAAAATTAATGAGGCAGGGGATTCTCCTTGCAATGTTTCCTATTGCCAGAATTTCTGAGCCTCCACGGGCTGCATCAGGCTGTTGGCTGAGAGGGTGAGGAGCTCTTGCATTGAGGCAGGTGAGTGCTGATCCAGAAATTGTGGCAGCAGGTGATTTATTGCTTTAGTGAGGGCCGTGCTTTCCACGGATGGAGGCTTTGTCATAGAGTCCTTGAACTGGTTTAGTCCAAAAGTGTGTCCGTATCTGCATTGCCTGCTAACTGCAATACCAGCAGCTCCTGGAATACTCCGTGGACTGTTTGGCACCTCTCATTTTAAACGAGAATTACAGTTTTTATAGTTAGAAATACTCATCTAGCAGTATAAATCAGGTCCATAACAGAAGATTTTGCTGAGACTTTATATTTGATTGCTGTGCTGACTGCAGTCAGACATCGGAGCTGAGTAATTTTAAACTAGATTACTGTATGAATAAGCACATAAATCTCTGAAGCCTCATAAAAAATGCTAAGGAAGGAATGTAATAGTAGGTGCTGTAATGATAAGATATGATGGTTCCGCAGAGCAGACAGGACGTTCAAAATGCAACTGTGGAATACTACTAGAAAGAAGACAAGACTGAAAGAGTCGGGGCAGAAAAAGGACTAGAGACTGCAAGTAGGGAGCAGGACAGTGAGCTGTGCTGACCACTGGGTATACAAAAGGGGATACTTTTTGCTGGAAAAATTAGGTTATGATAATGTACCCAGGAAAAATGACTGCTCATCACAAAATACACGAGTGCAACTGCAAGACATATTTTACCCAATTACTACGTTTTGAAAATAAAAAGTACACAATCAGAAAACTTATTTCTATGTAGTTTTTTCTTGTTTCATGGATCTGGGGTTTATTTTTTATTTGGACAGCTCTTAGGAAAATGAAGGTCTCTAAAGAAAATAAGGGTGGTGTCTGGAAGTCCTCTTCACTCTTAGTGTTTGTACAAACAATTATTGCATTTATTACTAGCTATGTTTAGCGAGAGAAACAGCATCTGATAAGAAGTGAAATCATTGCTGCCAAAGGTGACTTTCATTTTACATGTGATGGGCCAAATCCCTAACGTTTGGATATGTGAAAATGTCAATTATTTATTTCTTTTTTAATGCCTGGTGTTTGTGTTATGGTTGTGTAAGAACCATGAATTTCCACAAAGAACATTTTGTCATTCTGGGATTGATAGCACATTTCTAAAGCTTATTTAAGGTAATTAAAATATTCTCGATTGTCTAGTTAGTTTTGGCCACAGTGATGCGAGCCTCCATTCACACTCTAATGACATTACCAGAAAAAATACTGTGTAAGAGGGCAGGAAGATTTCAGGACCTGGTTATCTACCTAAAAGCTGACCTGGGTCTTGACCTGAGAGCCAAGACTACTGGCTAAGTCAGTATAGAGTCAAAAGAATAATTCCTTGCAACTTTTCTTCTTTGGGGTGGTAACAGAGCGGTAAAGAGTTTTATATAAACTTTTAAGTCCTAAACTACAAGACAACTAGTATGTTGGACCATAATGGTTCAGTAGTTCCATGTAGTAGGACATTTTTCTGCAATGAGTCTGCAACACTCAGGAGACTGTTGTTTATTATCATAGTGTTGCAGGGAGGATGAAGAATTATAATAATATTAAGTACATAAATCATCTTAGGAAGATGCTTTTTCATTGTACTCTGCTTTTCCTTGGAATGATGTAGCCTTAAGGGCATCCAGGAATCCTGGTCAGCAAGGCTGCTTTTTGTATAAGTGACTGAATATTTGTACTTGTAAGGGTTGGTACAGTATGGAAAGGGAAAGCTTTGGAGAAGAAGGTGCTGAGGGATATGGTGTGGAATACTGATACCCCTAAGTCAGTTGATACTTCTTGCCCTTGTGAGGCCACAGTTTGGGTTATTCAGCATGTTTGAAAGTTCATACAGTTTTACAAGTTTTTGTAGTGGGGATGCAGGCATCCAGAATCTAACTAGTGCATAGGTGCATCTCCCTCGTATTTGACAACTACTCGATATAATTTTATACCAAGTTCTTTGTTTTTAAAGAATTTCAGGCACTGAGAATACAGAGCGTGTATTTATTTCTAAGCTTTAAGTAGAACACATCTGGTGTATTTTTTAATCCTTTCCATATTTTCTGTTAAGTGTTTGCAAAACTGTATATCAGATACAATAACAAGTTTTTCTATCTTTCTACAAGCCAATTTAAGTTTCATCTGAATTTGGTATATGTCTTTCTCAAAACACCAAATGGGGAATAACGTGCTTCAAGCATTAAGATGGTGTACTTCCTTTTCTCCATTTACACTGCATTACATTTCACTTTTTTTTTTTTTTTTTTTTAAGGCAGGGAGAAGCAGATACAAAATGTATTGAGAGTGTTATAGAGACACACAATGTGTTTTGTTGTGTCTGGCTTCAAGGAATGTACTATACTGTTTGACTGCTTACAGGTTTGCATAATTATCTACTCAGTCAAAGACAGGCCTGTTGTGTTCTATTTCCTGTTATTCAAAAACATTTGGGGAGAAGATTTTTCTGTGTATAATTTTATTTTCATACTGATCTCTATTTTGTTTAAGACCATGTGTCATCATGAAATCACTGAATTAAAATAAATCTTCTTACAAAATCCACTTTGGAAATCAACTCTCTTATTGTGCCTCAAAATATATTGTAACATCAATTTTTAAATGAGTACCTCTGATCTCTAGATCATTCAATGTCCTATGCACCATCTGAAAACCTCTGGAGAAACCACGAGATACTCTTTCATACATCACCTTTTCTAAGTGGCTTCTGGTAGCCTCTGGAGTCTGGCATTTAACAAATAGTAATTTTGGAAGCAAAGTTAGGATTCTGCAGCCATATGCAAAATAATTAGAACAGGACCTACGTATGAAAGATTATCAAAAATTAAGCAAAGAAAGCACCAGATATGACAATCAACACATTGGAGACGCCCTGGCTTCACAGAGAACTCTCTGCTTTTGACTGGAGCATCAGAACTGGCAGCAACAGTTGCTGTAACGCAAAGCACTGCATTTTCACAGGGAAATATCTTCAGGGAAAAATATACTTTTCTGTTTTTTAATCTGAAAGCTAACCTAGAGCATGGAAGGGGAGTTGCTGTGGGAAGAGAAAAGGTTTTGAGACCTGGGCCCTTCCAGACTCTGTTCTTGGCTGTAGTTCTCGATGACAGACTCATAAAACAGTTCTCTTGTAGATATTTGCAACATAAGTAATCTCTACAGAGCAGTGGGGTGCTAGGGTTTTTTCTTCCTTATTTTATCCCTAGAGTGAGAGAAATAGAAGTCTCTTCCCCTAAGACAGGTAGCTTTCTGCTATGATCTGAGATGCACCTAATCATCACATTTTTCAGCTAGCCTACTACTCCGTGTAGTGTTCTGGTATATCAACTCCGTGTTTTTCTGCTAAGCAAACTGCTGTGGTTACTCTGCACAATGATCCACTTTGCAGGCAGATTTGCTCTTGTTTCTCCAAGGCCACAGTAGCAGAGGCAGCGTGCAGAAGTCCTGCATCTTTCCACATGATTTTTTAAGTGCAGAACACTGAAGATGCTCAGGTATGGCTTTGTTTTGCTCCTGTTGTTGCATTACTTTAAGCACACGCTGCCCTATGGAATGGTGACACCGCAAAGAGGCTTAACAGCTTGATAGAATTACTCATTTGCCTTGTGGTTTTGAGGCCTTTTTTTTGGTGCTGCAGATCAGGGGGTTGCCTCGTCAATGTCTTGTCGAAGAAGTTATCACAAATGAGTTGGAGAAAAAGGCTCAGACCTTCTCAGCTTCCATCTGTGTGGTTCGTGATGTCGTGCATTTGTTCCCCTCCTCCCCCGTGAGGCAGTTTTCTGCTGTGAAGGGTAGGGCAGGTTGCTGTCTATTCAGCCTAAACTATACCACTTCCATGACAAGTCTAAGTTGAAATCAGCACTTTTTTGAGGGAATGGAGCTTCTACCAGAAGGTTAGCTTCCTGAAATACCGATGGTTCTGATCAATGTGACCTGCGTATCACAGCTTTGCCAAATGGAAAACTGATCAAGAAGAGACAGCTCTTTTCATTAAAGCCTCTCAGGACTGTAAAAAGCCAGCTTTGTAATGGATATTAATGGAACTGAGGTAAGCATGAGAATACATTCTTGTTAAGAATGGGAATGATGAAGCTAACACCTTTGGGACAATTAAAATACAGCAACTGATGACCAGGTCCATGCGTTGATAGGAATGGTTGGACTCGATGATCCTATGGGTCTTTCCCAACCTAGTGATTCTGTGATTTGTAATAAGTGTAGTTCGTGATCCTGTACTGTTGTGACCTTCAGCCTACTGTTCCTCTTCTCCACCCGTTGTTTGTCATTCTCTGTGGTGGTGTATCTAAGTAAAATTCCAAAGTCCTCAGGGTGGAGTTCTGCCAGTTATACTCTTCTCTAAGTGCCATACGTGTTTCAATGGCATTATATAAACAGATAACCGAGACTAAAATAACACACGTGTCATGAAGCATTTTTAGGATTTATTTGTTTTTCAAACCTTAAAGGGGGAGTAGAACAAATCCCGGCCTTGACAAGCATTTATAAAGACACACAAGCATCTAAAGGAACAAACATAAGCACTGTCATTTACTTTTTGGCACCATGTGCTATAACTTAAAACATCTTAGTTGTAGTCATTTAATTTTATTCCTGTGGATCATTTGGTATGTTTAGAATGCCGCTTGCTTTTCATACTGAAAAAGGATGCTTCTCAACAAACCAAGTCTTTTCTACACATTGTATTTTGATGTAGCAAATATATTTTTCACAGAAAGGGTCATTGGGCACTGGAACAGGCTGCCCAGGGAGGTGATTGAGTCACCTTCCCTGGAGGTGTTTAAGGGACGGGTGGACGAGGTGCTGAGGAGCATGGTTTAGTGTTTGATAGGAATGGTTGGACTTGATGATCCGGCGGGTCTCTTCCAACCTGGTGATTCTATGATTCTATGAAATCATGTTATAATGAAGAAATGGCACAGCCTGGAATTGCACAGAGATAGTGGGACTCAGTGGGAGAGAGTAGAGTTCCACTTTTTTTGTCAAAATTATCCACAGCTCAAAATGCTACAATTCTAGATGGAAGGTCCAGTGAACAGGAGTTAACACTTGAAAAGCTGCTCTTTTTCTTAGTAGGCGTACTTTATTGGGCCAGCTGCATGATGTAACATACTCTAAAGTCTTCAAGAATCCTTTCAGTTTTCTGAAACTGCGTATCTCATCTTCATTTGTACAACTCTCACTAATCTTGATGTAAGCCTTGCTGTGATGGCACCACCTGGGTGCTGTACTCGCTCTGCACGTAGCAATTACCCATTTCACTGGCAGGGCCGTAGTATAATTGCTTGCTTTCTTTAATGTGGAGTTGAGGTTTATATAGGGGGGAGGTTTAGGCTGAACATTAGGAAAAAAAATTTCATGAAAGGGGTCATTGGGCACTGTTAGAGGCTGCCCAGGGAGGGGGTTGAGTCACCTCCCCTGGAGGTGTTTAAGGGATGGGTGGACGAGGTGCTGAGGGACATGGTTTAGTGATTTATAGGAATGGTTGGACTCGATGATC
Source organism: Clamator glandarius (assembly GCA_033459285.1). Taxonomy (NCBI): domain Eukaryota; kingdom Metazoa; phylum Chordata; class Aves; order Cuculiformes; family Cuculidae; genus Clamator; species Clamator glandarius. Next base: position 2,211,433 of record JAUNZM010000086.1, read on the forward strand.
TGGTGGGTCTCTTCCAACCTAGTGATTCAATGATTCTATAAACAAAATTAACCCGGTAACTCATGGTGCACTGCTGAAACTGAAATTTATACTTCTTTAAGGTCTTATGCTACGTTACTGTGGCAGCCTTTATGGCAAACCTATTATAAAATGGATGTTTGCAAATTCCTAGGGCAGCTGGCTGGATTGCTAAACAGAGGCAAACAAATTGCAGGTATTTTAGAACTCTCTCTAATTTCAACTTATTCCTAAAGCTCGCTCTAGGCTATTTCATATCCTTAAAAAAAGATCTTTGAAACCACAAGTGCAAGTGCTTTAAAGCACGAGGCTCTGAAGACCCAGTTGCCGGTTACGTGCGTTAAGAAGGGATTTTGTCAAGCAAGCTCAGTGAGGGAGATGTATAAAAGTATACAGAAGCGTGTATAACAACGCAACACGGCAAAGCCCGTGGCCAGCGCCGGTTCTGCGGTTGCGGGTCGGCGTGGAAGAGGGAAAGGCTCGGGTCAAACACAGCCCTTCGGGAGCCGCTCCGGGCGTTCCCCAAACAGCGATGGGGCGGCACCTGCCCCGCTCAGCCTGTCCCCCGCCTCCCCCCGCCAAGGGCGATGGTAGCGGCCGCCGGGGGGCGCGCCGCGGCGGGGCGGGCGGGGGCTCAACCAATCGCCGCGCGCGCAGGGGGGACGCGGATTGGCGGGAGCGGGCGGGGCAGCGCCGGTCGCCGGGCTGCGCTTTTTGAAAGGCGGTCGGTGCGGAGCGCGGGCCCGGGGGGCGCGAGGTGAGCGGGGGTGGGGGTGTCTCTGCCTCGGCAGCTCCTCGGAGCGGCCAGAAGGACATGGAGGAGCTGGAGCGGGGTTGGGGGGGCTGGACAGCAGGGGCTGTGAGAGGCCGCTGAGGGGTCCGGGCGGGTACGACCCGGGGGGAGAGGAGGCTGAGGGGAGACCCCATCGCTGTCTGCGGCTCCCGGGCCGGGCTCTTCTCCGAGTGCCAGCGACAGGAGGAGAGGGGGCGGCCTCAAGTTGCACCAGCGCAGGTCCAGGTTGGAAAACTTCCTTCACCGAAGGGGTTTTCGGGCGCTGAAACGGCTGCCCAGGGTGGAGTCGCCGTCCCTGGAGGGGTTTGGGTCGCGGGAGCGCTCAGGGATGGGTCAGTAGCGGGCAGGTGCCGCTGGGCTCGGGGATCTCAAAGGTCCTTTCCAACCAAGTCGCTCTGTGATTCTCAGAACGTGGGCGTCCCGCTTTAGGTTTTGAAATAACTGATGTCTTGGAACTTGTGCCTCTTTTCATAGCTTTTTCATAGTCTTGCCCTCCTCAATAGATCACATGCATGTTCGTGCTGCAAATATTTATTTTTTGCTTTGTTCTTCATGAGACCAAACTCAAAAGAGGAGATGTGGTGTCTTACCAGAGGAACAGAGTTAATGCAACACCACAAAAGTTCTCCTTAATAATAATAACAACAATTCTATAAGTATAATGACTCGAAATGAAAGCTTGCAGAATAAATGTGATGACAATAAGCTGTTAATCAGTTAGGTGACTTGTCTAATGTAAATAAATCTTTTTGTGCTGAGGTGTTGCAGTAACAAGATAACTTCAGTTGCTAAACGGTATTGAGTACAGCTCTAAGGAGGGTCCTGTAAAACTTCAGACATCTGAAACAGTCTCTTAAACGATGTCACTTTAATTGGGGAAGAATGTATGTTTGTTAAATAAACATCTATTTAAAGATGTTATCCTTCAGTAACCTTTTTCTGCTTTTCTTTTGCATTTCACTTAAAGAGATGCTTCAGGCCTATAAATGTTAATGCCAAACCCCAGTATTTTTACTGTTTGGGTTTTTTTAACAGTTGTAGAAATAATGTGGGTGGGTGTATTTATAATGTGTTGTCCTACTGGTTTATTAAGGTAATTCAATCACGATTATTACATCATTTGGTTTGAAATGATCTGAACTTGCAAAGAGGATATTGTCTGTTTGTGCTTCTTTCTGTCAATTAATCTAGTGTTAAAACAAGACTTAGATAAACTGTGAGTGAGTATAATAAGAAATAGGAATCTTCCCGCTGAAAAAATAACTTTTTTTTTTTTTCACCCTGTGGTTAGCTTTTCCTGCTGGGCTGCAGACAGCAAACAGGAAGGAGTTTTGATTAAGCCCCTCAGGGTTACCAGTTAAAAGTGTAATCTTAAGGGAATTGCTGGAACTTATACAGAATCCAGAAAAGAGTTAAAGCTTATTTTCAGGAAAGCTAAAAAGACATCCCAAGTACATATCATTGATGGTTAAGTAGCAGTTAGCATTTTTACCAGAACTGAAGCTTATCCCTAGCATTTTATGGATGTTTTCCAGGGGAAAAAGCCCAAACTTATCTCAAATGTTAAAATTATTAAATATAGAAAAAAGGTCTTTCCATGCACACTAAAAAAAAATGATTGATTAGCATTCCTTTCAGGTTTTATTTTTACAGTGATTAAATGCGTCATGTTCACATCACTACTGAACAAACTTAAAGCTATTCTAGTCTGATAGACCTAAACACTAATATTTGTCGCCTTTCCTGTGCTGTAACTATGGCATTTCCAAAACTGTTAATTATTTTGCTTTAACAGGTGACTGGTAGAAGAGAGAGACCAGTTCCTGACTATGTCGAGGAGAAAGCTGGATAATAAAAGCCGCTCTGGCTTGTTAGCCACATCTCTGCAGACACAGATCAAAACAGACAATTTCCACAATTTTTATATGCTTGAATCGAAAGAGCTAGGAAGGTAAGATTATTCCTATTTATTTTACTTTAGTAAGAGGAATTTCTGTGGCATGAGAACTTCTTGTGCAATGATAGACCTTTTCTAGCAAACTTCTGTGGGAGGAGACGGGGAATAAAGTGTACCTGTATTCCTCCCTACCTCTTCCTTGCAGTATCCAAGAGCTTCTTTAGGGACCAGGAAAAGCTACAGTGAGACATAAGTTGCCAGCCTTTTCCATGTCAGAGAGATTTGGCCTGTTTTCATAGGCATATAGATCTGGGATTATGTTTCTTCCATTTTCCTTGTCTAGTCACACGTGACGTTCTAGGTGTGTAAACGAAAGAAGAGATGACATAGGGTAATACTACAGGACAAAGAAAGGAGGGTTTGCGTTGGTTCTTCTGGTTATTTGTTTAAGTTTTGAAATCTAGAAATCAAAGATGTTTCTCTCTCAAGCAGTTAGCAAGTTGTTAGGAACTTAGACTATTTCAGAGTGGTTTTGCAGCCTGCTTCCCCTGCTCATGTTTGCAGCAGTGAAATAGGAAATAACAAAAAACCACCTTGATACTTATGATACTATTTCAGACATCTGAGTTAATACTTTTCTGAAATAATTTCATTAATTTATACTTTGAAAATATTCAGGGAATTGGGTGTAAAGCCATGCAAACGTAATGCCTGGTTGTGTTTCCAGGCACCTTGAACGGCCCGGGCATAGGTCAGTCCCACAGTTGTTGTGCCTTACTGTGCCACGTGACTCTCTTTGCACCTCTATCTTGTTTTGGCAGCAAAGATGCTCTTCTACTTGTGATTCTGTAAGCCCTTTGGCTTTTATTGTTCTCTTGGAGGTTTGGGGGTTTTTTTTCCTAGCATGTGCTTCATCTGGTACACTTGCAGGAAAGCGCATCTTGCAGCCTGTAAGTTTCCTCTTTTACCCCTTTTTCAGCTCAAGATCTGAATTCTGGGCTCTGCAAAAGAAGTTCATATGCACCATACTCTAGATCACCAGTGAGATGTTGTTAAAGCAAACAGAAGTGTAGATTTTTGTGGATTCCAAACCAATCTTTAATACTTTTTAATATTTTAAGCCTTTACAACACTAAAATGACCTAAAATCCACCTTTATTTGTAGCTTCTCTAAATAATTTAATACACTTGTCTTTTTACTTGCAATTTGTTTCTTCCTTTTCAGGTTACTTAGTAAAAGGTTCTTTTGTTCTTCTCTACTTAAGCTTCCCAAGTCCCATTTCTTCCTCCCACACCCTTATCTTTTAGGTCCTTTGGTATTTAAGACAATGACTCATGAAGCAGGTAGGTTCTGTTTACGGGGTTAATAGTTCTGTCCCCAGTGTACAGATGACTTGGCTTCTTTTGAAGTAGTTGAATTTCTGTGGTTTATAACTTGGGATATGAAAGCAACTTGAAATCAGTTTTTAATCTCAAAACTGGGCTGTATAGTGTGATGGTTAAACAATTGCTTTGCAGGCAGCAAGGACTGGGAACCACTTCAGTGCAGTACTTCAGACACGATTTTTTTTTTTAAAACATTTCTTGGGAAATTCCAGTGCTCCAAAACGATTGTTTTTAATCTTAATAACTTTGAATTAATAGTTGGTACACTACAAATACAGTGTAGACAAGTGGGAGTTCTTACATTGTCAATCTGGAGATACCCCTGACCCGTCATTTCAAAGCTGTTACATCTGCAGTGACTAGAAGGAAGATGTGCAAAAGCTATCAGGAAGGATCTTGCTGTTCTCATGAAAGTCGTCCAGTTTCCCTTTTTTAGTTTTAGAGCAACTTCTGTGGTTGACAGGGGGATGTGATGTTAAAATGAGAATGTAAGCTGTGGGGGAGTCTCTTAACCTTTGCTATATTACGAAATCCAATTCAATAACTTCTAGTGCTCTGCAATAATAAGCTGGAAAGGACTAGGCCTTTTCAGGCTTACAAATAGTTGCCAAAATGAAGAGTGTGCATTTATTGGATTGTAAATAACTTTAACCTCTTAAATGAACTCTTCTTTTGTATTTTATTTGTATTCTTAACTTTCTGAATTTAGTGCTTTAAGAAAAAAAGGAGAAAGAAATCCTACTACTGATTTTATGTTGAAATAAATGATGACAGAGGCTGTTTTGTTGAATTTATTTCTAAAAAAGCGATAGTAGTATGATTAAAGGTCAGCTGTACAAGTTTTATGATTTAGTCACATTTCTATAAACTGTATTTAACATGTGGTTATTGGCAAATGGAAATCTGATTTTTCATTTACCTTTATTGATTAAATACTGAAGTCTAGATTTTTCAAAAATAGCCTCAGCAGACATGCCTTCCTTTTTTCTTTATTTTGAGAGGTGTTCCTTTTAGACATTGAGTTTTTCGCACTAGAGGAAAGGCAAAGCCTGCAGGGCAACATAACCTTTTCTACTAAAGAAGCTAATTTAGTTGAAAAAGCACAGGTCAGATGGCTCATACTGAGCTACATAATTTTTTCTTAGTATGCTGTGGTAACAAAAAACATGCATGGAAAAGCATTGGTTTTTTTCTAAGAGATAAGTGTAGATCTCGTTCTTTGTACACAGCTTTATAGCTGTTTTTAGAACTCTACATAATTAATTTTAGCCCTTCAAGTTTTTTTTTAAGCAATGTTTTTTTGAGAACATTTCATTTGAGAACACTTTGCATGTGTGCAACTGGGCATTGCTGGGAATGCAAAACTTGTGATTATAAAACTTTGTTTTTTCAGGCATTTATAACTTGGCTTAATAAACTGCATTTTTCCCCCCCTAAGTTTTTAAAAGGTCAGCTTGGTGTTTTAACTATGGTATGTGGTTTTCTTTTGAAAACATCTCTTTGCCAAAATACATTTTTGTTTCCATACCTAAACAGTTGGCTAGAAAATAAAGCAGCACACGTTCTCTAACTGTAATTGAGAAAAAGAATGCCAAGTAGTGGATGTTTTTCTGTTAAGATTTTTTAAACATTTTGCAGATAGCTGGGGTGTTATTTTTTTTGACCAGTACTACATGCTTTGTAGAGGGAAATGTTCTTCACAACTCTAAAATATTCTGCACTGAAGATCTTCCCTGCCTTCCTCTTCCTCCCTCAGCACAGAAATATGCTTATTTTATGCGTTTATTCTCAGCATTTCACAGGGTTTCTCTGTGGTTATTACTGTATTCTGCAGTTGCTATAATGTGATTGGATGTTTTTTTTAATATAGTATTGCTAACCTTAACAAAGCCCTGAGCAGCCTGGTAGAATCTCATAGCTTGCCCTACTTTAACCAGGAGGTTTTGCTAGAGACCTCCAGATGTCCCTTCCAACCTGAGTTATTATCAGGATTCTGAGATCCTACAGTGAGAACGTCCCTGTAAACCGGTACTCTGGTTTAATGATTACAGTTCTGTTTACACAGACTTGGCTATCATGTCTCCTAAAAGCATAGTCTAGTTTGGTATAGTTTCTCCTACACTGGATGAAACTGAATGCTCAAGGAGTAGTGTAAGTAGAGGCCAAACATAGCATTCCTCAAGAATTTGTTGTTGTTTACAATTATTTGACATGCCTTTTTGTCTACTGTCAATTTACATAGATTTTATATCTGTAGTCCTAATGATTCCACTTTTCTTCTGCAGAGGAAGATGCGCTGTGGTTAGAAAATGTATAGCTAAATCCACTGGTCAAGAGTATGCAGCTAAATTTTTAAAGAAAAGGAGGAGAGGTCAAGACTGCAAAGCAGAGATTCTTCATGAAATTGCTGTGCTTGAATTAATGAAATCTAATCCTCGCATAGTTAATCTCCATGAAGTCTATGAAACAGCAAATGAAATCATCTTAGTGTTGGAATAGTAAGTATGCCTTCATCAGATGTTCCACATTTTTAGTTACAAATCTGTCAATGTCCTCATTTTTTGCATGAGTTGCTGAACACTCATAAGAATTATAACAGTGTGTTGTGTACATGATGCTCATATTTTATTACTGTATTCATGATAAGCCCTTAGGGACATTTTGGTATTATTTCTTCTCATGTAAATGCAAGTGTTGAATCAATCACTCTTGATTTGTTTTGTATACGTGTTCTGTAACAACTGCGGCTAATGTGTTATGCCAAACAATATGGAATAGGGCATAAAACAAAATACACCAAACCCTATAGTAGTTCTATGCTCAAAATCTAATAAAATCAACTGAAGGGTTTTTTTTTTTACATAAAGCTATTAACAAATTAAGAGATTCTTTTTTTCTCACTGAATAACTCAGTTTCAGTTTCAAACTGAAATTTTTTTTTATGCCTTTAAGTTCTCTCTCAGGAGAGTGATGTTGATTAAAATCAGCCTGTTTAGTTTAAGCAGATTATTTCTTCTGCTAGTTGGACCTCTGGAAAAAGCTCTGATCAATTTTACAGGTCAGGCTAACCTAATATAAAACCTGAATACGAATTCTAGGGTGTATTTTTTTTGTCATAAAGAGTCTTTTAAACAAGCTGGCCAGAGAGATTGTCCTTGGCTCCCATAGAAAGTGCATAGTGCTTTGGTACATCTCAAATCATACCAAAAAAAAAGGAAAAGAAATTGCCAGTGATGCCAAGTACAGGGATTTTGAAGAAGCTCAGCATGTCCATGTTCTATGAAATTCAGTCACTGCTTGATGCTTTTTGGTGACTGAGAACTTGAAGTTCATTTGTGGGTTCTGAACTTCTAGATTTAGTGATTTTGTTGTTTTACAGCTGTTGGGCTTTTGGACCAGTTTCCCCCGGAATTCTCATGTATTTTTAGATGCCCTTGGAGTTTCTCAGAAGCTCTGAAAATAAGTCTAATGTGGGAACAATTTGAATTTCAGGTTTTTATTCTTTTTGCTGTGTAAGTGCTTGGAATGTAAGGAACAAAAATGCAGTTTATGAAATTAAGTCTAAGTCTCTTTCTAAGTAGGATTTAAATTTCAGGTACCAAGTTTTTGAAGAGCTGTTAATGGTGGTCTGCACACACCACGATAAATTCCTCAAGGAATGTAGCTAGATAATCCTAAAGCTTTTTTTTTTTCTTTTTTTTTCCTGGACCTAGATTATCCCTAACATATTATTTGTTTTTCTGAGAAGACTAAAATAACAAATGATGTAGAAGTAAAGACAAAGTCCATGTGATGAGTTTTTGAATTTCTTATCAAGAACAAGTGCAAGTTTACATAAAAGCCATACTGATTTTCCTGCTTCTCTTCCAGCACAACTAACCCTGTCGTGCTTGTTAAAGCTCTGTAATGAATCAAATTCCTTACGCTGCGTGGATGTTAAGGGTCTGTATTGTAGTAGTGTTCAGAAGTCTTGCAGTAAGTGTTCCTAGTTCTGTTGGGATACACAGGGGACTGATTACACTTCTAAATTATGTCCTTCTGTAGGAGAATACACAGATTTTTGTATATGTTTCTCATTATCAGAGCTCTGAAGCAATACTTTAAAAGAAACAATCACACTGTTGTTGGATTGTATTGGTAGAGTTCTTTGGAAGACGTAAGAATCAGTTTCTGTAAGCTCGCATTTTCTAGATAAGGGACAAATGGATGCTAGTTCTTAAAACCACCTTTGTAGAGGGAATCAGTAGACTTGACTACTTCAGAAGCCCCACAAAGGTAACTGTCAAAGGTAATTAGAGGAATTCAGTTATTTAGAGAGAAACCTGGAAGCTGTATTAACTCATTTTACAGCTGTACCAGGCAGCTGTACTAATTTTCAAATCCATCTAGTTTTGTTCATTGATTAACTAAGACAGGTCCTACAGAGTCAGATCAATGATATGTCTTATCTGCCGTTTTCCAGCAATGACTGTAAGGAGATGCTGTTTGGGAAGAGCGAAGGAGCATAAGTGCCTCTTCACATTTTACTGTACTGTTCTCTTTGCACTCTCCTGGCAACCAGAGGTATCATTCTGAGGATACCTCTCTGCCTTTTCCTTTTAGCACCTGTTTGTGGACCTATAGTCTGTTAATCTGGTTCGTCCTTTTTTGAACTTGGTGACAGGGTGTCCTTCAGTGGTAGTAATTCCAGGTGTTCATGATATACTATGTGAAGAAATATTTTTCTTTTATGTGTTTTAAACTAATTGGCTGGTTTCATCAAGTGCAGCTGCAAACTTCCTCTCTGCAGCTGAAATTGTTCTGCATTGTTCCAATTATTTCAGAGAACTGTCAATCATTTTGCTGAGCTGTGTCTTCCAGTACCTGAAAGGGGCTACAAGAAAGCTGGAGAGGCGCTATTCATAAAGGCTTGTGGTGATAGGACGAGGGGGAGTGGGTATAAAGTGGAGAGAGGCAGATTTAGACTAGACATTAGGAAGAATTTCACTGTGAGAGTGATTGGGACACTGGAACAGGCTGCCCAGGGAAGCTGTGGCTGCCCAATCCCTGCAGGTGTTTAAGGCCAGGTTGGATGGGGCCTTGGGGTAACCTGATGTAGTGGGATGTCCCTGCCCATGGCAGGGGGGTTGGAACTAGATGATCTTAAAGGTCCCTGCCAACCCTAACAATTACGATTCTATGTATGTACACTATATAGGTCATCTGGTGATCTTTTACTTACTTTCTTGGTTGGTGCTGAACTTTCTTGTTCACGTCTTCTTTGAACTGGGAAGGTAATACCAGGGTGCTGCATTCCAGTTGTGGTCTAGTGTGCTGGGCAGAGTCAATTGCCTCAGCCTCCTGGCTCTGCGCCTGTTCTTACAGCCCACGGTGCTGCTGACCTTCTTTGCTGCATTCAGCTTGCTGCCTGTGAGGACTCCCAGATCCTTTTTGGCAGAGCCGTTTAGTTCTTTACCCATCCAAGAATCCACCCATCCAGACCATAGTATATTAACTTGTATTCAAGACTGCAGGAGACAGTGTTGAAAAATCTCGTCAGAGTTGAAGTAAATGACATCCACTGCTCTTTTCCCGCATATACATTTTGTCATAAAGGCAAGTAGAGGAGGCGTTACCAACACCTCACATAGCTTCAGCAGGTTAGTGACTCTATTTATCCAGCTTGCCCGTTATCTAATTTTAGTAATAATAGACTGTCATTTTACTAATGATGAAATTCAGGCTTACTGATCTGTAGTTTTGAGGCAGCCCTTTTTCCTTGAGAACGAAGCATCAGGTACTTAGCAGGCTCATTAATGACTTCAAACCCAGCACGAAAGGAAACAGCTGTCAGTGCAGCCAAGTGTAGAAGTGTAACTAACAAACCACATGTGACATGGTTTTTTTCCATGCTTTCTTTATGCTGTACCAGAGTAGGGTCTTCTGTAAGTAGACAACAGTCTTTTTTGGAAGAAGATGTATTTGAGGTGCCATGTGAAAGCTTGAAGCTTCTCAATTTTATCTTTCTTGTTAGTGTGGAAATGGTAGCTTTCAAGTGACAGAGGTGAGTACTTCTATTTTTGAGTGTTCTGTGTCATCTGGGGTTCTGGAAGATACTTGCTAACTGACTGGGCAACTGTATATTTAATCATCATCAGCGTGCTAGATTTCCTTCCTGGTGCCTCTCTGATTTTCAGTCGTCCATCAAAATGGCAGGATCTAGGGTGGCAAGTATGCAGTTTCCTCCCACACCAGAAATATTCTTCATCTGCTCTAGCAGTTTGTGGCATTGCAGTTCTTACATTTACATCACAGACACATCATGCAAAAAAAAAAAAAAAAAGAAAAAAGAAAACATCATTTTTGCTTCTAAATTCAGAGAATAGGAATACTGCTGGGCTTTCGTGCTTTGAATTATTTATGGCAGAAATTTTTAGACTTGAAGAGGAGGGCTGCTTCTATTAGGGAATGATGATAGAACTCATCTTCTTGAAGGCATCTTCGCACTTGCTTACGGGAAAGCATACTTGAGGGTATCAAAGTATTATGAGGTTTTCAGCCTCAATGTTTCAGTGTCTCAACTGCTGTTGCTGGCTATGAGGACAGAAAAAACATCATCAGAATTTTTTTCCTCTTTTCTCAATGCTTTTATGACGAGTCTTGGCATAAGTGTGTGAAAAAAAGAAAAAAATAGTAATAACAGGATTGCTGGCTTGCCTCTCTGAGAATATGAATTTATAATCTATAAATAGGTAATATGTAAATGTTCTTGAATGTGTTTCAGTGCTGCTGGAGGAGAAATATTTGACTTGTGTGTCCCAGATCTGGATGACAGAATTGGTGAAAGGGATATTGTAAAACTTATAAGACAGATACTTGAAGGACTTTGTTGCTTGCATGAAAACAATATTGTTCATCTTGATTTAAAGGTGAGGCTGCAGACTTTTGATTTTAGCATTCAATCTTCAATTTAATATTATGATAATCAAAGTAATGTTTCAAATACATAACAAAAATGAGGAGAAAAAGGAGTGTTCCAGAGATGAAAATAATTTTTAAAAATAAAACCTCGCGATAGGTATTGCATAATAGAAACTGAAATGTCATCTAGTACTTTTTTGCAGCTTGTGTTTTATTAATATAGAATTAAATATTTTCTATTCTAGCCTCAGAATATTTTGCTGAGCAGCATCAATCCTGTTGGTGATGTAAAAATTGTAGATTTTGGAATGTCTCGGAAGCTTGAGAATTGTAGTGAACTGCGGCAGATCATGGGAACAACAGAGTATCTAGGTATGGCAGAGTTGCTTCATAATTTCAGTTGTGTGGTTTTGAGAAAACAGAGTTCATGTCATGTGCTTATCAACATCTGAGTCAATGACTGGAGAAGGAACAACAGCAACATGTTTTGAGCTGTTCTGCTTTTAGTCAACAAGTATTTGTACCAAAAAATTTCCCCAAAGCATACCTCTAATTTCAGTCGATAGTATTTGCTGTGATACAGACTTAAATAAACAAGAATCTTTGTTTAATTCTTTTAATTAGAATTGAAATGCAACATCAGCATCCACAAAGAAACTTTCTTTGAAATTGGAATGCCATTTAGTATGGTGATTTAATAAGACTAAAATATTCCTCAGAAATGGAGAGATTACCATTAACACTTGTCCCACTCTGAGGTGCAGGTTTCCTTAATGATCTGCCTATGCTTAATCTTAAGAGCACTTCAGTCTGTACTGAATAACTTGCTACCTAGCATATGCTAACAGCCACTGATCCTAAAATTGGCTTGGTCATCTGGCTTTGCAGTGTTAATGTGATGAAGGCTTTATGCTTGCCCTTATGCATTCCCCTTAAATCCATGCACTTGAAAACCTTTTCTGTATGCCTGCATCTGATGAGAAAATGTCTTGGGACTTGGATAGAATAGACCATAGGCCATGTAGTGACATTTTAATGTGAACCAGCTAAGCATCAGTGTGCCTAATCAAACAGAGATAACTCTCTCCACCCTTATGGCTTGAAAATAATAAGCTTGATTATTGTAGCAGCATGGTTAGTGTATGATTAAAGGCCACTTGAATAATATATCCATTAAAGTGGTTTTCTTCTCCCTGTCTCTTTTTCTAGCTCCAGAAATCTTAAACTACGATCCTATTACCACAGCTACCGATATGTGGTAGGTTGTATATGTTAATTTGTTTGATTGAGGTACCAAGGCCTGGGCGTGACTACTTAACAATCTAAAGGCCAGATCCAGACTCTGGTGCAGTTTTATCTGGCTTCTAAGAATAACCTTCTCTTGGTGTACTGAACAAAAGAGGGAGAGCTGGGAGGGGAAGGGGCCCTCAGGATATAATTTGGGGGTTACAGGAATTACCATATGTGAGTCTGTTGCACACTTGGTAGGGAAGGAATGCAGGTTTTTCAGAGCATGCAGCGTATGTTGTTCTAAGAGAACAATAACAATGATTGATAGCTTACTTCAGTTAGTTTTGGATGCTGTGCGTCACGTATTAACTACTCTTGGGCGCTCCTTCCTACCAGCTTCTCTGTAATTAAATAATTTTATAATACAAATAATAATTTTAACTTTCTCCTTCTCATCTTGGGGCAATATCTGCAGAATGACTCAAAAATGAGATAAGTACCTTAAACTAATCTGCAGCTTTAATAAGTGCACCTTTGTAGCCTTTTAATTTCATGACCTCTGTTAGTATAAAGGCTAGCTTTGGGATGTTTCTTTAAACATATTCATATGCTCTTAAAAGCATCTACATAATTAAAATTCAGCTTTAAAAGTTGCTGCTACAATCTAATTAGTCATTTGAAATTCTCAACTTGTAATAGTACTTAAATGCGTTCTTGAATGTTTTATAGCCACTTGTTATTTGCCTGCTTTTGTGGGAAGGCATAAAACAGGGTATTGGTGCTCTGCTCAGAATGACAAACGCAGCAATGGTACATTTCTGCACTGTAATGAATACTGGAGTTTGATCTATTGGACCACAAAACAATTTTTATTACGCCTCAAGAAACTATCTAAGACTTATAATAAGTCACATATATGGTACTCATGTTCATGTTCTTAGGGAAAAACTTCTCAGCAAGAGGATATTGTAACACAAATGTAGATTGTGCAGAAGGGCCGACTAAATCGCGGTCTTTGATACTTCATCCAGAATCTAGTGGAAGATGGGGTTTTATTTACATGCAAATTAGGAATCCTATCTTTTTGCAGTTCTGTCTTGCAGAATTGCTATATATCCAAGAATGGGCTGGGTAAAAGTGGTAAATCCCCTTTTCCTAGCAATTTCCGTGGGAAGAAAAGGTGATTTTCAAAAATGACTTCACCATGATACATATCTAGCTTCCCTTGTGTGTCGGTGTGCTTGAATCACATAAAAGTGAGATGCCACATGATGTTTCTGATTCTTTGAGCATAGCATGCATCAGGAAGTTTGATCTGCAGCACAATAAATATGGGGGTGTACTGTTTTAGGTATCCTAGTAGGATTACACCTTGTGTTCTTCTCTCAGGAATGTAGGTGTCATTTCATACATGCTGCTGACACAAGAATCTCCATTTGTGGGTGATGATAATCAAGAAACTTACCTTAATATATCTCAAGTTAATGTGGATTATTCAGAAGAAACGTTTTCATCAGTTTCACAGCCTGCCAAAGACTTCATTCAAAAACTTCTCATAAAAAATCCAGAGTAAGTAATAAACTTCACTGTCTGGCTATTACTGCAGTCAGGCTTGTGATTTTGAGTTTTGTATTTGAGTTTCTAGCTTAAGCTTTTATTGCATCATTTGGAGAGATAAAATGCAGTCTTTTTGATGCAGTGTTTTCTTATTTCCTGACTTATCATTAATGTATCTTTCTACTTTAATACTTTTGATATTAAAAAAAAAAAATCTTGACAGTCTTGTGACTGAGCGTGTGTTCTTCAATAATACTGTTTGGCTATGTTTAGTCTTCTAAAAAATGTTTTAATCAAACGTATGAATTTTTTTTGTTTATAAGGCACACTTCCATAACTCTGCTTTCTTTGGGATTTTAGACTCTAACCAAGGCCTTTTGAAGTAGTTGATGATAGTCTTTGTGAATTTTTTTGACTTTATAGACTTTAACTGTGTTTGCACTTGCTGAATAGCATTAAATCTGAATTTATTTTATTTTTACTGTTGCACCGGCAAATGCAGTGAAAAAAATCCCAAATATACACAAAAAGAGAACAGTTATATATGGGGCAACAATATTTAGTCAGCTAGTCATGTTCTACTAGGCATGGTCACGTATTATCAATTTTAGTGCTACTTATTGTGATTTGTGGCAAGACAGTAGTCTGTCTTCTTCAGGGAGCCAGCAGCAAGTAGGAACCTCCTGTTAGGTTGAGAAGGAGGGTCTTTCGTAGAAAGGAATGATGGCAGATGATATGCATGAAGTGCCTACTTTGATGAAATGAAGACTCCATATGAACTAGTGTTTGGAAAACATCAGGATGAGCAGTCCTTTCTTATTTGCCATCTCGCATAAGAGTATTTATCAATATCTAGAGTAACAAAAAAAATCCCTGTAAGTGATTATGAAGAGCTTATTTTGATAAATGTTGGCATGGATCTGCAGATGTTTGACATTCTGTCACAATAACTACTCTACATGTTTGCTCCTGAGCATCTCAGAGTCTTTATTTTATTCTCAATAACCTTTCCCTCCACCATTCCCATTCTTGATGAGTATACCCTCTTGAATCTTAAGAGGAAAAATCTGTCCTTGGAGTTGTCTCTAAAGTTACAGTTCTCTGACCAAACACTATTCATGTGTTCTGGTAGAATTAAAGTCAAGTAGTGAGCTGTATTACATTTCCAGCATGTTGTGTGGAACTTAACAGTGCAAACAAGATGAAAACTGTCGTAGCTCTCTAATAAGTTATCCAGAGGAACAATTTTGTAAGTCTATATTTTGTTTGGTAGTAAGTACATTTTGGAAGGGTTTACACCAGTTTATGATGAATTGCAAGAGTAAAACATTGCAAAATGTCAGATAGAATTGATGACATCATGTTATTTGGCCCTACTTGAAAATGTAATGACTGAACATTCATTAGCCTCCCTATTTTCAGCGGTCTGTATAAAACATAGAACTTCAAACACAGAAGCACGTGCATTTACATATATACACAACATTGAAAGCATTCTAAGGGACTACGAGTACTGGCTGGAAAATACCTGTTCCTTGTTCTGATGAAAAGTTTACCACTTCAGCAGAAGGGGCAATTGCCAACTAAAGTCTAGATGCATGTTGCCAGTACTTAACCTTAACTGGGATAGGGTCTAATGTGGTTTTTAGCTGTAGTTGGTGGTGTAAAAATCAGCAATATTTAATTATTTAGTGCCAGTTCCGTTTAAGATTCTTTAGCATGTGTCAGAACTATTCTAGTTAGATTTTTAGTGTTCCTGAAATTAACTTAAGCAACTTTACCCTTTTCTCCTTCAAAGGGAAAGACCCACAGCAGAGGCTTGTCTCTCTCATTCCTGGTTGCAGCAAGGAGAGTTCATGCTCTTGTGTAGCCCTGAAGAAATTTGTTGCTCTTCTCTGATGCCAGGACACACAACAAAATGCTCAGAGGAGCGGAGTGTAAAATCCAGTTGTAATGGTACCTGTGGCAATAAGGAAGACAAAGAAAACATCCCTGAAGATAGCAGTACAGTCTCCAAACGTTTCCGTTTTGATGATTCGTTGCAGTATCCCCAAGACTTCATGACAGACTTCATATGTTAATTCATAATACAGACTTTTATAAAATTAATTTAGCATAATCTGTTCCAGTGGCAAATATAAGATTATGGCTTGGCAATTTGTGCAGTATTGGCATACTGGAAATGCACTTTGATTCTTTTTTGTTGGTGTTTCCTTTTCTATCCATTGCTGGCAATGGATTTAACTCCCAAGAAATTGGGGTTGTTGCACCAATAAACCAAATTGTTTTTTAAGAAAATCTCAGAAAATATTTTTGCACTTTTTGAGTTTTAGTACAAAAATGATGCCAGAGTGAACAAGCTAAAACCTGAAAATGACTTTGTTTAAACTCAGGCTTTGCCAAACAGTGGTTGAATACATGCACGTTTTTGACTAGCCTTAATAAGATATTAGTCTAAGCAGGAAAACTGAATCTAGCTATCTTGCCGGGCTTTTTTTGTGACCATTTTTTCATCACTTTAAATGGAAGCAAAAGTCAGTATGTTTTTGAACATGATACATCATTTGGGGCCATTTGGAAAACTGTTTTCTCTCTGGGATCACTGGTAGTTGGGGAAGTGTTTCTGTCTTATAGAGCTGGTCCCCCTAGGGGTTATAATGAATAGTCAGTCTGTCTGTTTTTCCTGGGCTAGATCTCTGGAATGATTGAATAAAAAACAGGTTGACTCTTGGTCCTTGTGCTAGTGGTCCTTTGCTTGTTATCACTAAGTTATATTTGAAAAGGATGAAGTCCTGTGCTGATATGATATGTGATAAACTTGCTGAGTTGTCTTTCATAAAGCCTCTAAAACGGTATCGTCTACTTGTATTGACCTATTCCTCATCTTAACCCCCTCCTCCCCTCCAAAAAAACCAAACCAAAAAGCCTCTTTAGAGTTTAAAGGAACAGCTGGATAAATTGAAAAGAACCATATTTTGCCAGCGAAGCTGCAATTAAAAGGTTTTAATGATGCCCCTTTAGTGTAGGAGTGCAGTGAATCTTTCTGTCAGTCACTGTTATCCATAATAACTTAGCTTCATGCCCACTCTGAGAAATGGACTGCAGTGTGGTAGTATTTAATGACAATAATTGTTGTAAGCCTTTAAATTTGGTTTGTGTAGTAGGTTTGTTGTTGTTTGGTTTTGGTTTTTCTAAGTGCTCTCTCTCCCATTTCCTGTTTCTAGGCCCTGGGGAAATAGTGCTGATGTCAAGTTTTGACTTAGAGCAAATACCAATCATGGCTTAAAAGCCTAAAACTAATACTGACAAGATAAAATCTTGATTGTAATACCGAGGGTGGAAGTGCTTTTGTGTAGGGAATGTATTAAAACTCTTATAAATATTTTGGAAGTAAATGGCACTTTAAAAGACTTTCAGGATTTTCCATTCCTCAGAGATTAGACTTAATCAGCTCTGATTTGGATTTGATTTGGTTTGTTTTGTATAATAAAATACTGCCATCTGATAGTCTTTTTCAAGTGTGCCTGTGGACTTGTTGATAGTTATGCAGATTGAGGTTTTGGAACAACATATGGTTGAGAGCTGAACATAATGAGTGGTAAAAGGTTGTATTTTAGCTTTCTTCACACAAGGAAGAAGGGTTTTTACAAAGAGATTTCAATGTAAGGTATCACCATAATGCATGGGAGAATTCAGGACTTGTCTTTATTTTGGCTGCCACTTACGCTGAGAAGTGAAAAGTCAACTGAGGTGTAAGGCATGTAAGATTAATCTTTTGGCTGACATTTATCAGAAGAAGTAGAAGTTTTGTAGGACTTAATCTCATGTGAGATGAAGTAATCGTTTTATTCAGCACATAAGAAACTCAGATGCCTATGTATAAATGAACCATGCCGAGTGTCCTCTATGTTTTAATTCCCATGTAATTTTTTTTCAGTGATACTGATAATATAATTATAAAATTACTTTGCTGGAGACAGTTGTTTATTGTGTGCAGGTACCTTATACCCTTACTTCTCAAAGTTCTTGGCTTTTCCCAGTTGGAACCTTATCTAACCTTTTGGTTTTTCCCACAAGCATGGAAGGTAATCTGAACTAGGTGAACTAAAAGCATGAACTACTTCATATGTACTCAGAAGATTAAGTTCACTTAAGATAAAGAAGAAAATGTGAAAAAGCTGTAGTGGATAAAGGTAGAAAAGAATGTTTATGAAAGTTACGTTTTAAAATTCTACAAAAATATTACTGAACTGAAATTATAACTGGGAAGCTCATGAAAGCCTTCATACATTAGTATTCTAGTTTTAAGATCCGGAAAACAAAGCTGAAAGCATGTGCCCAGCACTTTATGACAAAGTTGTTATTTCTTAAGTTTTTTATCATGGTATCAGATGTTTACATTTCTTGCTACTTTTGGAGTTAACTTATCTTTAAATAAATGAAAATTGGTCTTATCCAAGGAATTTAAGTTTTGAAGACTTTATTTGTACTTTATGTAAACTTAAAGTATACCTTGAATCAGATTTTGCTGGGATCAGTGCATTTGATTTATTTAAAAATGTTATTGTGTGTGCATAACTTCAGTTGAATGTAAATAAAGTCATTGTAGACAATTTTTAGCCTGTCTTGCTTCCTGCCAAGTTACTGGGAATTACCAAGTTTAAACGAGTGATCAGTAACATTTTAAGATGACTGAAGTAATATCTAAGCAGTTCATAACTTTTTTATATTAAAAAAATAAACTTTGCCTTTTTTTCCAAAGTTACGTGTTTTCATTTCTTCACAGAATCAGAGAATAGTTGAGGCTGGAAGGGATCTCTGGAGGCCACATTGTCCAACTCTTCTGCTCAAGCAGGGCGACCTGGACCTGGTTGTCCAGGACTGTGTCCATGTGGCTTTTGAGTATCTCCAAGGCAACCTGTTAAGAGTGCTCTGTCATCCTCGCATTAAAAAAAGTATTTCCATACATTCGGATGGAACCTCCTTTGCTTTGCTTTGTGACCATTCCCTCTTGTTCTGTCACTGGGCACTCACTGACAAGACTCTGGCTCCATCTTTTCACCCTCCCTTCAGATATTTAACTTGATTTATCTTTGTTCCACTGACCACCACCCCCAGGGCCTGGCCATTCAGCCAGTTTCCAATCCACCTTGCTGTCTGCCTATTGAGCCAATAGCTGATCTACGTGGATCTTGCGGGAGCCGTTGTCAAAGGCCTTCCTGGAGCCTAGGTAAGTGATGTCTGCTGCTCTTTCCTCATCTACTGGCCAGTCATTTCACCACAGGGATTTATCAAGTTGCTCGAGCACAACTGCCCTTTGCTGACTACTAATGAATCATGACGTTACTAACAAACTTCCTGGAACTTTTATATGTGTCCGAGTTTTAATACATAAAATACCCCATTCCTATCTGTAATAGTCTAGTATTGCAGTATTTACCGAGGTGACACCTTTTAGGTTAAATTCCAATGGCCTTTGCTTGAAGACCAAGTAAGGAATGTTACATGGAATATTTGTTACACATATTAACCGAGGCCACTAATTGTATGTTTATTTAATTTTCAAGTAGATGGCTGATTTTTAAAAAAAAACGGTTTTCTCTTAGAAAAGGAGTTATGCTCAAGTGAAGTGATAATGATTGTGGCTGGATAATGTTTCCTACAAAGGCACGTTTCATTGACAAAATGAAAGCTTTCTCATTGTTAGGAATGCACAAATGGGCTTTCTATTTACTGAAAAATAGCGTATTCATGTGGTCAGTTTGGTGTTTAATGTTTGCAGCATTAAGTTCAGAAATCCCAATATTTATGTTTCCTGCATTGGAGACTCGTATCAGAATTTTGCCTAGAAAACGAACTTTTCTGTTTAACGCCAGTATTGATTTGAGACAACTTGAAATTTCTGTCTTCTCAAAAGGCCTTCTAGGGATGGGGGCACATTAGCAAAATACATCTTCTAGATAAAAATTATCCCTTTTAGGAAAGAAAATACTACTTTAGTCCTGTCTTCAGTTTGATTTCATTTAACTTCAATTATTACATACTCAAGAGATATGTATAACAAGACTTAACTTAATAAAAACCATAAACTTTAAAAACAAAATCTTTTTCAAACATAGGAATTACTTACTTACGAAACTACTTCCTATAATTGTGCTTCAATATTGCTAGTCTAAATAACTGATTTTGTCATTAATTTCTTTTTTTAATGGAAACAATATATTCCTTCCTCCCCCAAGCCTTGCTGAAAGCGCTCCTGAAATGTAGTGTCTCACCGTCCATGGTGAGCTGAAGAGTTAAATTCATCATCTTTTTGAAATAATTATCCCATCTAATTGCATTTTAAATGCTGTCCAAAATTCAAGTCCTGCCTACAAACTTAAGTGCTTAAATATCAAATCTTTATTTAAAACCCTCCCTTACACTTGAATTTTGATGACTGAAACTTTTCCTTTACAGAAATCATTATCAATTCCCCGCAATTAGAAGCCTGTATGAGAAAGCTTTGCTTCCTTCAAGACTTTTGTATTTACAATGTGAGATCAATTACGTGTTTTATATACAACTATAGTGAGTTCATGAAGCATAAATGTGAGAGGGCTTAAATATATATATATATATATTTAAGAAAAAATAGAGATGAAAGATTTTAGACAAATTGACATACAAGAAAAGGCATCATGTGGGAATAAGTTGCAGTCTTTACTCTTAGTGTTCGGTTGAAATTGCCGTAACTACTGCAGTGATTTTAGAATACAGCTTTGAGAGAGAAGTTGTAGGCATTTAAGAAGCTGTGATTCCATTGCATTGAAACATCCTGTTCCATTTTCATGGCAGTTAATGTTTTTCAGTCTATGATCTGAAACCTCAGGGGAAGAAAAAAGCAAACCCTTCTTGCAATTATTTTTAAAGCAATATCCAAATCTGAGCATTTCAATTTTTGTACTCACAGAAGTCACTATATTTGTTATACTTTCAAACATTATTTATTTGCTCTAATCAAAATATACAAAGCATGCCAGTAAGTATTTTATTTAAAAATTAAAGGATTGTTTTTTCCACATGAAAAGCAAAATATCTGGTCAGTAAAATACCTCCTTGTGCATAGTATTTTGACTTGTTAATTCCATGGAGTAAACTACTTTGTTACCTACTGTTTAATACTTTGGCTTCTCTTTGAAGGGTGAAATAAATATTTTCTTGATTACTGGCACTCCAGAATGTAACTGAGCCGTCGAGGTGGAATAAAAACCCCCACATAGTTAAATCTTTCAGAAAATGAAAAATCCGTGCTAAAAATGTTACCTTTGTACCTTTCTGTATTTAATTTTACTACGTCACTGATCTTTTTCTATTGCACTGATGCTCCAAACTTTGCTAAACTTCTCATTACATAACAGCATATGAACTGTACTCTACTGAATGACTGTGTTCTTTTGACGTTGGCTGGTAATGATGGGGGTTATTTTAATAGTCTGCTCCATTGTTTTAATTGCTTTTAGTACAGTTCTAAAACAAAAGCGAAGGAGTACTCAACTTTATACTTGTGTGTAATCCCTTCTTCTCTTCACCCTTTTGCCATTTTTCTTCCTTTTGATCTTATTTTTATCTCTGAGGTTAGATTTAGATTTTTTTCTTGGGTTTGACTGGGATTTCAGATGAAAGTGAGATGTTAACCAAACACAGGAAGGCAAAAAACTGAGTTGTAAACCATTTTTTTTCCTCCTGCATCTTCCATTGGCCTTGGAAAAGCTGATTAAAATTAGGTGGTACTGCATTAATATAAATAGTTTTTAACCTGTCACTGCTGAAGAATGAAATGTGGAGGAAGAGGGAAAAAGAATAAACAGCAACATGGCAGTTTTAATTCTCTGTAAGAAGGAAGTTATTCTGAAAATGCAAAATGCTATATGCACAAGAACTGATTTTTTTCTGATGTTCCTATTATTAGCAACCTATGTCTTTCCTCTGAAGAGTACAAGCAGATTTGCCATTGCCAGTTTCCTAATCAGATAATGAAAGAAAATTCCTAGCAAAAGGAATTGCAACACTCGACAGTATGGTGATGTGGGAGGAATGTGCTACTGTCTTCTGTCGATAATAATTTCTAATAGTGGAATGACTCTGTATTAAGGAGTAATTGCAAGGATTCCCCTTTGCATGTTTTCCAGCTAGACTGTTATATATTATAGCCAGTACAGCTTGTTTGAATCTCCGTAAGATATGTTAAGTATGAGAGCATTTCTTTTTTAAAATCAAAACCAGGCTTTGGTACTGTTCTAGAAAATGCACTGGGAATTCCAAGGGATGTTGAATTTTCTACAGCTGGACAAAGCAAAAAATGCCCTACTGGTTCTTTGCCCGTGGTATTTTAACAAAAGGGCTTTTATGTTTAAAACTTGATATATCAACTCCTATAATATTCTATGTATAGATCACAAGGTTGGTTGCAGGCTTGAATCTGAGCTCACTTATAGGGATTTTCCAGCAGGCTAACTCTAATGTAAGCTGCAGTGCTACTTTTCCTATGTTCCTGCTGTGGAAGCATAATGCAACCTCTCATTTAAAATTCAGAATACCTAACATAGCAACAGCCATTTCAGAACCCAAACTGTGTTACAGCAAAACTCTGGCTCATAGCACCCACACCAGTGTTTTATTTAGACTGGTGAAAGCACTGGGTACAGAAGGAAGGGAACACCCGTTGCCTGGCTGCCCGTGCAACTGAAAGGGATTTTTATTGGTATTTTCTTGTCTTTGTTAATTTACTAGGGGAAGGTGGCAGGCAGTTTAAATACTGTGTCTGTTGTGCACAGCATGGGCTGATGTGCAATGTGGCGCCTAAAAACTCTTTGCAGTTTGACCATGCCGGCCTGGTCATTGGTGCTAAGGAGAAATGGGTTTGTAGGCACAGTGAGTTTGTTTGCATGGTTTGTGGGAGCACACATCTCTTGCCGCTTTGCCTAAAGACAAGCAGGTGCCTTCCTGTTTGGATAACCGTCAGTTAATTTAGAAGGGAAGAAGGAATGCCTGTCCCAGCAGCAGTGCAGGTATGTGCTCCTCACAGCTCCTCCTTTGCTACTGGAAGGGAGGTAACAGTAGAGCTGACAGCTTGCAGGAGCCATGAATGCATTGCACAAGCTTAAAGCCGGCCGTGGCAGGTATCCTCCATTCTCCTCAGCTGCACAGAATCATAGAATGATTTGGACTGCAAGGGCCCTTTAGAGGTTATCTAGTCCAGCCCCCCTGCAGTAAGGAGTGTCATCTTCAACTCAATCAGGTTGCTCAGAGTGCAGTCCAACCTGATCTTGAGTATTTCCAGGAATGGGGCACCTCTGGGGAACCTGTGCCAGTTTCACTACTCTCAGCATGAAAAATCTCTTCCTAATACCTAGTATAAACATCTCATCTTTTAGTTTAAAACCATTACCCCATGTCCCCTACAGTCTCTGCTAAAAGTTCTTCCCAACTTATAAGACCCCTTTAAGTACTGAAAGGCCACAATAAGGTCTTGGAGTCTTCTCCAAGCTGAACAATGCCAACTCTCTCAGCCTCGCTTCATACAGCAGATGTTCCAGACTTTTGATCATTTTTGTGGCCCTTTCAATTTATCAGCTCCTGATTCCCACCAGTGGCCCCTGAGCCTACAGTCCCTCTGAGTGCAGCTGGGGTGCTGTCAGCTGGTGCTCTGTTCTCCTGCAGTAGGAGTTGCCAGATTCTGCTGCCCTGGTGGTGCGTTATGCACCCACGGATGAAGGAGGTGATACAGAAGATGCCAGCAAATAAAACTCTCTAAGACTCATTTCTGAGTTTTAGAAAACGAACATCCTTTACTAGGCCTGGGCTACATGAGGAAGCGATCTCCATCGATTGCATGCAGTGAGACAAGAGATGGTTACACAATATATTTCTGAGTTGCAGTCGTATGGATAAACTTTCCCAGAAATCTTGTGCATGTTCTGTTCCTTTCCAAGGACTCATTTTAATGTTATTATGAACTTCACAACGGTCAAATCTCTGCTAATTTGGAGCTCTGGAGCTAACTGTGCTAGGGGCAGTCAAGGAGTTTCTCCCTGTCATGTTCAGGGGAAGAACTCAAGCAAGTTTGGTCTGCTTTCACTAGCTGGGCCACAGATAAGTTTATGAAGAGATTGCTAGTGACTTGTAATGTGTGTCTCTACCTATTTGTCTCTGTCGAACTCCTGTATTTCGAAGGAGGTTTTCTTTTGAGCCTGGTTGGATTTTTGACTCACTTGGGAATTGCAGGAATTTATCCTTGACTGCAAAATTCGAGTAAATAGTGAAGTACCTGAAACTTTTGACAGTGCTGAACTACAGCAACTGCATTGCATATGATATACAGCCCAACTTGTTTAAGGGTAGCTTGGGTGCATCTACTCAAACTTTCCGCACTGTATGTCTTTCCTTCATTCCAGCCTTTGCATAAGACACAAAGCAGGACGTGGGTGGCTTTAGCATAGGCGTGCGGTACTATTGCTGCAAGTGCAGCTGCATGGAATGAGGCAGTGTGAGCAGTGCAAGAGGTGTTAACAGTGGGGTGAAACAGAGGAGAAATAGAGAATAGCAAAAGGCAGTTGTGTTAGAGCCAATTCTAAATAATTTTACAACTAGATTGTCTTGTTTGTTGTAGGAAGTTGCTGCACGTTGCTAAAATGTGCTAGCCAGAGCCCTGGGCTTGGTCAGATGTGCTTTTGTGAACTTTGGTGTCCTATGCTGAGGGATCAACATTGTAGAAAAGCAGAGAATGGTGAATACTCTTAAATGAGAGTTTATGGATTAGAAGAAAATAAGGATCATTTTATGTTTTAAAAAATGTTACTTGAAGAACAGGAATAAATATTTTATTTGTATTATTTCATGGTATCATGTAATGCTTGAATGTATATAGTGGCAAAAAATTAACATAAATGCTTCCCAACCTAAAACTGATTTTTTCAGAGCTGGGATTTTTCAAAGCCATTCAAGAAAGCTGAATTCTATACTCTAGGAAGAACCATGGAAGTGATATGAAATTACATGTATAAAAGTTATACACACAATATATAAAGATATATAAATGGAACTATAGATAGATTACACATTTAAGTATTCCTGGGAGTCTAATTTAAATGTCTAGTTGTGATTTTCCCTTTTTTTTTTTTTCCATGCCCAGTCCAAGTGGCAAACAGAAGCTGGCCAAGCGAACAGAGAACTTGCTGCCACAATTGTCTCAAGTAATTTTGTTGGCTTTCTTTCATCTTTCATTTTCAAATATGTGTCTCAGCATGGTTGTGTGAAGACTGTGGTTGTCATTCAAATACGGATGTACGCTGAAGTGTATATTCTTTCTCTATACCACGTATGTCAATTATGTATGTGGAACATTGTTTATATTTCAATATCTGGAAAAAATTGGAAGTGGAGTATTTCACAGAATCACAGAATAACCAGGTTGGAAGAGACCCACTGGGTCATCGAGTCCAACCATTCCTATCAAACACTAAATCATGCCCCTCAGCACCTCGTCCACCTGTGCCTTAAACACCTCCAGGGAAGGTGAATCAACCACCTCCCTGGGCAGCCTGTCCCACTGCCCAATGACCCTTTCTGTAAAAAAATTTTTCCTAATGTCCAGCCTAAATCTCCCTTGGTGGAGCTTGATGCCATTCCCCCTTGTCCTGCCCCCTGTCACTTGGGAGAAGAGGCCAGCTCCCTCCCCTCCACAACCTCCTCTCAGGTAGTTATAGAGAGCAATGAGGTCTCCCTTCAGCCTCCTCTTCTCCAAGCTAAACAACCCCAGTTCCATCAGCCGTTCCTCATAAGGCCTGTTCTCCAGCCCCTTCACCAGCTTCATTGCTCTTCTCTGGACTCGCTCCAGAGCCTCAACATCCTTCTTGTGGTGAGGGGCCCAGAACCGAACACAGCATTCGAGGTGCGGTCTCACCAGTGCTGAGTACAGAGGGAGAAGAACCTCCCTGGACCTGCTGTTCACGCCTTTTCTGATCCAAGCCAAGATGCCATTGGCCTTCTTGGCCACCTGGGCACACTGCTGGCTCATGTTCAGTTGCTGTCAACCAACACCCTCAGGTCCTTCTCCTCCAGGCAGTTTTATAGACGAACTTCTCCTAGTCTGTACCTCTGCTTAGGGTTGTTGTGCCCCAAGTGCAGGACCCGGCATTTGGCCTTGTTAAACCTCATGCCATTGGACTCTGCCCAGTGGTCCAGCCTGTTCAGATCTCTTTGGAGCCTCCCGACCCTCCAGCAGATCCACACTTCCACTCAGCTTAGTGTCGTCCGCAAACTTGCTAAGGGAGCACTCGATGCCTTCATCCAAGTCATTGATAAAGACACTGAACAGGGCTGAACCCAGCTCTGAGCCATGGGGAACCTCACTTGTCACTGGCCTCCAGCTGGATTTAACACCATTTCCCACCACTCTCTGGGCCCAGCCATCCAACCAGTTTTCCACCCAGGAGAGTGTGCGCCTGTCCAGGCCAGAGGTGACAGTTTCCGTGCAGAATGCTGTAAGAAACTGTGTCAAAGGCTTTACTGAAGTCCAGGAAGACACATCCACAGCCTTTCCCTCATCCAGCAGCCGAGTCACTTGGTCATAGAAGGCGGTCAGGTTAGTTTGGCAAGACCTGCCTTTTGAACAAGCTTGAAAATATATAAGTAAGGTGTAAAGCTAGAGAGTTTACAAATATGACATATAAGTTTAACATGGTTGTCTCTAGTGGTCTGGACAGTTAGAATTTGAGGGCAACATAGAAGCAGTAGTCTATTGTGTAGTTTTTATGCTGCCTTATTCCTGCTGTATATTAGGCTACAGTTTCTTTGATTTACTCTAGTTAAGAAGTCTTGCAGTGTGTGTTAATGACATCTACAGTGAGCGTAAAACTAAAATACAAAGTATTTATCCTAGACAGGGTATAAACCACTGTGGCAGCAGAGTCATCCCTCATTCCATCTGAGGAAAGAACAGGAAGATGGCAAGTCTTGTGCTGCTGGCTGGAGCCAGCCCTGCACGGTGCTGGAGTTCTGCTGGGCAGCCTCTCCTGTCACTGCTGTGTGTGTTTCAGCTCCTGGCCTGCCCTGACATAACAGAATGGGATATTCATGCCCTGTGGCAATTCTTATGCTACATGTCCATAGAGTGCACAGAGATGAGTCGCCTGGTGCTCAAAGGCTTCACTGTGCTCTGCCAGAGACCCAGGATTGTGAGCAGGGGGCAGGTGGCTGGGGCCGTGCTGGAGGAGTGGGGCTGGGTACCACAGTAGCTTGGACTTGGCTGGGCTTTGGGAGCTGTGGTAGCTGCTCCCAGCTCTCCGGCCTCCCCATTCAGGGGCCGAGTCCTTTCGGGAAGGCCTTTAGCTTCTGGGCCCAAGGCAGCAATGTGGGCTTGAACCGCTTGAACTTCTGACAGTTCAGCCTTTTCTGGCTCCAAGACACGACATTTTGTCCCATACAGACTGAAAGAATGCCGTTCCTGATGGCGGGACTCTTGGAGCTACTGCAGAATGAAGATGGGGAGGTGGTCAGGGAAGCTCTGTCTTTGCTTGACAAGGTGTTCCCTGACATTGACTCTGACACTGCCAGATCCATAACTGTGAAGCTGGCTGAGGAACTCCTGTCTGTCCTTAACCACGTAAGGCTTTGTGCCCCCCACCGCAGGCACTGCACGCTGCCAGGAAACTTTGTGCCCTGGGGATTTTCAGACCCGTGTCCAGGTGGACCTGGAGCAGCGAGTGCTGAGGTCTTGCCCTCTTCCTTGCCACCAGGAGTCTGGCTCTGTGCAAGTGCTTTCCATGTACCTCTTTCGACAAGTAATGGAATTTTTAGTGCCAAGGGGAGGAGAGACAGTGAAGACACTGATGAGCCAAAGCCTGGTCCCGCTGCTCCTGCACTTACATGTGGAGAACCAGCAAGTGGCAGGGGTGAGGACTTGGGAGCTGCTGGGTCCCAGTGGGAGGTTGCTGGGCTGCCTCCTGCCCTGGCTGCTCCTGCCCTGAAGGGCTCCAGGTTCCTCCTGGCCTCGGCTCCAGAGCAGCAGCTTGGGGGCCCCTCTGTCCTGCTGCCCGAGCTGGAGGTTGCCCCACTGCTCTGCCCGGGCACAGAACCAGCCGGCAGTCGTGTTCCCCAGCTGCTGCCCCTTCCCAACAGGGCCCAGGAGCGGCCCTCAGCCTTGCTCGGGGGCAGGGGATGAGAGTCTTGTATCCTGGGCAGCGCTGCCATCTCCCAGTCTCTGCTGCTCTGCAGGCCTCCTGCAAGCCCTGCTTTGAGTCACCAAGTTCCTGAAGAAGAAGCAGCAGCTCAGGAAGCTGCTGGAGAGCCAGCAAACATGGGCGTTTCTTCAGGGCCTGATAAGGGTAGCTCCAAAGCCTCAGAGCCAGCCTGGACAAGCCCCTGCCCCAGTGCCCAGTGTGAGGGGCTGTCAGCTGTGCCCCTGCCCACTGCTGCAGCCCATCGCCCCCAACCTACACCCCACACAGCCTCCCTTCCCTCGGCCATGCAGCCCTGCGGGCTCTTCTCCAGGTTCCTGTCCCTGGCCGAGCCCAGAGGGGCCGATGAACCCTGGCTCTGCTGGGCTTTGGCAGGAGGGTGGCACCACAGCTCCCCCGGGAGCACCAGCGCTGCACCCCTCCAAAGCTCAGCACTCCCTGGTGTCTGGCTGGGTGTCCTGGCAGGAGAGGCCAGTCCTGGGGACAGAGACAGCCCGGCCAGCGGGGAAGGCTGTGCCAACCCTTCCATCTGTCCCTTTGCTTGTCTCCAGCTGGCAGAGGACAGGAGAAGTGCAGACCAGTACCTGCGTGAGTCCATTTGGTACCTGCAGAGCCCCCAGGAGCCCCTGCGAGAGGTGGCCGTCAGGTTTCTTGGTGAGCCACGACCCCCGGGGGTCCCTCCCTGCCCAGCTGCAGCTTGGCCCCAGCCGCAGCTGCCGCAGCGGCAGCAGGAACAGGCCCTGTGGCTGTGGAGCCCGAGCAGGCGGCAATGCGGGGCCCATGGGGCTCCCTGCCGCCCGCGCTCTCCCTCACCCTTGGGTGGCACGAGTGGGGAATGCAGACTGAGCCCTGCCGAGCGCAGGAGGGCACGGAGCTGGGCTGGTGGGGGGAGGTTGTGCTGCTGCGGCCAGCGGGACTTGAGATGGGCTCTGTGTTCCTAGGACTCGCTGGGCGACACATGAGAAGTGAGCAGGAAGAATTCCAACTCATCTATGAAGGTAGGTGAGGGCAGCAGGGTCTCAGCGGGGCCTGGTGGGGAGGAGGAAAGACCCTGGGCAGGGATCTGCATGTTCTGTCCTGGCTGGGAGGGCTCTCGTCCATACGTGGACGAGGGGCAGCATGGGCAGAGCCAAAAGAGAATTCTGGGGGACATGGGGTACTTGTGGCCAGCACCCTCTGGCTCATGCTATTGCCGCTGCTCCTTCCTGGCCATGGGAAGAGCTGGGTGGGATGGCCCTGCAGGATGGGTTTCTAGGGCCCTCGTAGTCCCAGCCTCTGAACTTGACTCTCTTTCTCTCTGTTCCAGTCCTTCAAGGCGTGATATGTGACAGCAGCCCTTCCATCTCAAACCAGGCAATGCAAACCATCTATGTGCTGAGGGCTGCAGTGGGAAAGCCTCCCACTAGATCTAGGCTGCAGGTGTAGCAAGACCAGCTCTGCAGGGCATGGAGTTGAACACCTTCTCTCTGGGGCACAGGCGGACTGTGCTGCCATATAAAATATGAGGGAAGAAACATAGTTCATAATGTGATTCATCCTGTTAATGAAGACCTTGAAAACACTGGCTGCTGACACGAAGGAACTAGAAGGCAAATAGCAGCAGCCTTAAGCAGAAAACTGACTTTATCCTGCTTCGTGGTTTGAAGTATAACCAGAAAGGACTGCACCTGTGCACAGATTAAGGTCAGAAAAAGTTCTCCCACAGGAAGGAGAGTTACTTCATCCCTGAGACCCCTGCCCAGAACCACTAGGAGACACCACTCAGATGCAAGCCTGAAAATGTCCTTCTAGAACTAATTATAATAGGAAGCCGGGAAAGATTACAAATATGAAGTAGGCGTTTATGAATATGTTTGTTTTTACACTATAACTATCTGCTTGTTAGAGCACAGGGCTGTGAGTTAGATGGATGACCCTCTCGCACCCGCTGGCAATTAGACACATACCTACTTTATAACCCTTAAGTGAGCTATAGAGTTTGATTCTGCAAAACACTCTGAACAGAGCTGATTCTCAGATCCCCATGTACTCTTCCTTGAATAAACAGTCCTCCTGCTTCCCCTCATCTGCGTGTCTTTCCTTTGTGGGAACAAACCAGTGGAGGAAAGGTCAGTCCCTGAAGCTACCAGGACCCTCAGGAGAGAGTGACCAGCCTTGCCAGCTTTCCAACAGCCGTCGGCAGCACCACACATACCCACACCCTGTGGCCTGGCCACAAGCGCCAGACTCTGCTGGCCTGCAAGAGAAAGGAGAAGAAAAGCTTTTGCCTCCTGGGCAGCACCCTGCCTCTAAGAGCTGCAAGAAGAAATCCATGCTTTGGGTTTGGGCTGCAGATGTTGCAAGCCCAGGTCAGCAGGGTGTGGAGGAGGTGTCCTTCTCTCTCTGGCAGAGGCTGGCTGTGCTGCTGGAGCTCTGAGCAGAGCTGATCCTGGGAGCTCTGCAGGGGAAGCATGTGGCCAGGCTGCCCCTAACCCAGGTTTCCTGCCCACCACACGAGGCAGGGAGGAGCAGTGGCAGGGAACGATGGAGAGCTGCCCACAGAGGCATTGGGCTAGAGCCAGAAACTCAGGGCCTGGGCAAAGACCTTTGTGTTCTCTCCATCTGAGGTGGACGTCCTGTAGAGTGGCCAGGTCCAGTCCATGAAAGGGGTGCTTTCCTCTGGAGTTGTTCCCAGTCTGATATACTGTGAGATTAAATTCATAGCAGGCTTCAAGGGCATTGGTAACGATCTGCACCCACAGTGGGGGCGGTGGTTACACAAAGCCAGCCCTGGGTACTTCCTTATGTAAGGAAGAGAAAACGATTGTTTATATGTGGAAAACGATCCTGCAAAAATGGGGAGTTAAGTTAGAGGAGTCAGTATTGCAAAAAATGCTGCTATGGGGTAAAGAACAGGGACATGAAGCAACTACCATAACTTCTTTTAATGTTTCTATCTGGAAAGATGTGAGTGATAAACTGTTTGACTCTGCTACACGAGGAATAAAGATGCTGCAGCAGTTTTACTGACATGGCATCTGCTTTGTGATACGCTGAATGATTGTAAGCTGCAGTGCGACTAGGCGGAGGGCATTGCCTCTGCTTTTAATACTATGCAGTGTCCTGTGCCTCCTGTGCTGCTCCTTTCAGTGGAACAGACTCTGGGGAGTAAATGAACTATTAACATGAAGGGAACAATGGGGAAAATACAGTTAGAAGGTGAAAAGAAAACAGATTCCGGAGTATGCCTTAAAATTCATGAACTGCCTTTTGAGGTTTGCTCAGCATTTGAGCAAGAAACCAGGGATAAAATTGGAGTTTGCATATAGGATCAAGCGGCGTGGCCGGATAACACGGCTATTAAGTTGCTCGGTCCCTGGAGGAATGTTTTTTAAGCACTAAAGGCGCATGTTGGCTCTAAAGAGCACAGTGATAATTCAGGGCCAAGTGCAAGATCGTCAATAAGTGCACTGACCCCTCACGCCCCTGAACGGGCTGCGCTTGGCGCTGTGCTCCCAGATGGGAGTGCTGACAACCCCTTCAATCCAGGTCCGAGAGACCCTGAGAAGGAGCCCGATCCATCTCCCCCCTGCCCTCAGACCGATGGGCATAAGCCAGGAGGGAGGCGCAGTGGCGGGGGGGACCTTGAACTCTTGCAAGCGTTGCCCGTGATCTGGAGCAGCCTCTGGTAATTTACAGTGCCCACAGGGTGGCCCTTTGGGACCAAAGGGACTGCAACAGATCACAGTAAGAAATGACCTGATTAAACAACATGGGTAGCAGTTCAAGAATCAGGCCAGTTTAAATAATGTGATTTTACAATAGATGTGGCTTTTTGCTAACCAACCACTTATATAGATACTGGATGTCAGAAAGCTGAAACAGGCATGACCCATATGTGCCAATTATAGACAGACTGAAGGATGCGCTTGACAAGCAGGTAGACAAGTGAGCGGCTAAAGACGCCTTAATTTTGCAATCAGTGGTAAAAAATCCTAACGACAAATGTAGAAAGATATGATGCGGTCTGAAAAATCCTACAACAACAGCTGGGACCATTTACCTATCAAGCACAGCTGATGGCTGCTGCCCTGACTGTACACCAGAACAGAAAGATGTTCTGTTATAGATGCAGCAAGGAGAGGCATTTTAAGTAAGACTGCCACACGCAATGCCAGGATAGAGGGCCTAAAATCTGCCCTCGGTGTGGAAAGGGTAAACATTTTGCCAGTTGGTGTAGATATGGACTAATGGATGGAATAACCTCTTTTATTCTGCCATGTACTTTAAAAAGGAGTTTGAAGGAGGTGTTTTTATGTTATTCTTGCTATTAACTATTTTTTGCCTACTTTCCATTCATTTGGGGGTTTTCCACATATCCATGAGTACTGCAAGACAAGCCACATCTTAGATTTTGCACTCTGAATCCTCTTTGGCTCTGATGCTGATGACGGCTACCTGTGAAAGAGTAAAATTCAGATAGATCCTTTCAAGACCTGTGGATTGCTCCACAGAGAAAAAAATTCAATTAATTTCTGTGATTTTGCTGTTATGATAATGTCAAATAAGGTAGTTTGATAACAGAAGTGCATCTTGATACAGGATTGTTTTATTTATTAATTTTTTTATTCTCTTATATTTTACATGTATTTTTATCTGTGTTAGAATGCTTCATTGTATTTACTAGGCTTCATTGTATTTACAGGGCGGTGTGTTATATTACCTAAGAGAAGGGGTTTCTCCACAAGGATTGCTAATAACTAGACTGCTTAACCATTGCAGTTACTGTCTGCATAGCTGTTTGGGTTGCTTTTCTTGTGCTTATTATTCTCATCATCATTTTGTCATCATATTTTAAGATAATGAGCTTCTATGTTTGTGCAGTACATTTAAAGAAGTAATAATAAATGTGCATCATAGACTCTGTTGTCTTGAAATATATTATTGGATTGTGTGGTTTGTTTCTTGGTTTCAGACACTAACCACTACTGATACTCAATGTTAAATAAGTCTTGTGAAGTTCTATATGTGAAGAAAAAGGTATCTTTGAATTGTATGCCTTTAAGATAAAAGACACCTTTGTCTTGTGAAGCTGTCATTTGATTAATCCTGTTATTGTATTTTAATTTGAGATGTGCTAGATATTTGCATTTAACTTTCTATTCTTAGCCTGCTGACTATGACCATCACAGAAAGCAGAAATTTCTATATCCAGCTGTATCCTCTGACACAGAACCCAGTCCCGCCTGTTGGCCCAATAAGTCATTGCTGGTAACAGGAGGATTCAGGGCAAATTCTGCAGTTTGGGTGGAAAAGATAATTATGTGCAAATATGCTAGATTTTCTGCAAGCATCAGTGTAGTTATTCCTTCTTTTTATGGTAATTTATTATGATTTTTAAAACATGAGTGTATGCTTGCTTGATGTTTGATTAGATACGCTGTGAAAATTTTGTTGAGGAACTGAGAAGCTGCTCTAAGCAGGTTGAAGAACTTAGCACATTTGGAGATGTTAAAGAAGTCAACTGATATTTGAAGAAAGCTCAAGCGTTGAATACAAAATTGGATCTTGCTGCTGATAAGGTATAGATTATAGCCTAAACTAGTCCAATAGTGTAAATTGTAAATCTTAACATATGTATTAACAGAATCAATAGTTTGTTTAATAATACTGAGATGTGAAAAATAATTCTTAATTCAGCTATGAAATATTTTCATGTCATTTGTGATTTAAACTGCAAATCTACTGAGCACAGTAATTTGTTACTGTGTGATCATGAATTAATACGGCAACATTTTGCACAGGGAAAGAGTGAATTAAGTTTACATAGGTTTGCATATAAATTATACTTTCATGGTCTTGGAAGTGTAATTCCTGTTGTCCATTTTTACCTCTAGTCTGTTGAAGACTTCACAGTAATGCAAATTATAGAGGAATGTCCAGGTACATTTTCAAACCTCTAACTATATTCCTCTGTTGGCTAATGTGAGTGCTGAGCTGTTACTGTTAAGGATGGCTTTAACTGCAGTCAATGGCAGCAGTTACATAATAGGCTGGTTTAGTCACTCAAACCAGAAAACTGTGGTAAGGACCTGGTATCATTGGACAGCTTTGCTTGTATTTCAGACTTCATTTATATCTCACAGAATCACCAGGTTGGAAGAGACCCACTGGATCATCAAGTCCAACCATTCCTATCAAACACTAAACCATGCCCCTCAGCGCCTCATCCACCCATCCCTTAAACACCTCCAGGGAAGGTGACTCAACCACCTCCCTGGGCAGCCTCTGCCAGGGCCCAATGACCCTTTCTGTGAAAAACTTTTTCCTAATGTTCAGCCTAAACCTCCCCTGGTGGAGCTTGAGGCCATTCCCTCTCATCCTGTCCCCTGTCACTTGGGAGAAGAGGCCAGCACCCTCCTCTCCACAACCTCCTTTCAGGTAGTTGTAGAGAGCAATGAGGTCTCCCCTCAGCCTCCTCTTCTCCAGGCTAAACACCCCCAGCTCTCTCAGCCGCTCCTCATAAGGCCTGTTCTCCAGCCCCTTCACTAACTTTGTTGCTCTCCTCTGGACTCGCTCCAGAGCCTCAACATCCTTCTTGTGGTGAGGGACCCAGAACTGAACACAGGATTCAAGGAGTGGTCTCACCAGTGCCGAGTATCTTAACAGATAAGTCATCTTAATTCAGAAGAGTCCTTTGGATTGCTAGTGTCTCAGTACTCTCAGTATAAGACCATGTGGAATACTTTTGCTCCATATCTTCATCTCTTGCTCCATATCTTCTGCTATGATATGGCAGTTGAATTCAACAGAAACAACACTGGACAGAGGGATTGTTTACAGAAGTGAATGCAAATTAAGTAGAAGTAGATGTAGGAAACTACTGGCATGGGTTTTATAAACTTGAAAAAACCTTCCACAATTCTCCAGATGCATTTGCAATAACAAGACAGATTGAATCAAACATAGAGGAATTCAGATCCCACATTTCTCTAATCCAGGTGATTTGCAATCCTGGTTTGCAAGAAAGGCATTGGGAAGAGATGTCAAAAATTATTGGATTACCACTGGCTCCTTCTGAAGACTCAAATGTCTTGCAATACATTAACTTGGATCTTGAACCATTCCTAGAAATGATTGAGACCATCGGTGAAACAGCCAGCAAAGAATATTCACTTGAGAAATCTTTAACAAAAATGATTTCTGAATGGAATCAAATGGAGTTTACTCTTCTTGCTTGTAGAGAAACTAGAACAAGTATTTTGTCATCTGTACATGATGTTCATGGTGTTGGATGACCGTATTGTCAAAACTCAGACAATGAGAGGATCTCCATTCATTAAGCATAATGAAAAGAGAATAAGGTAATAATATTTCCAATAGAAAGTCAGTAAGTAATATTACCAAAAAAGAAATCTTTTCTGCCTTATTCTGAGGCACAGAGACTTCAAATGCTTTTGTTTATCCTCCTTAAGCAGTGAACTTAACTCATTTTAAAAGGCTAGAGGTTTTGTCCCATGTCAGCTACATGTTATTTAATCCTATAAAGCTGATCTTTACTTTATATCAGTTATGTCCTAGTGCATTAGAGAGGATGCTAAACATTTTTAACATTCTCTGCTACTTAAGGTACCAGATGCAGCATAACTTTATCTTTGTTTTACAAGATAAAATATATCTGAGGTATAGATGGAAAGGATGTAAACTAAGAGAATGTAGTCTAAAAGTTCGACTTAAATTATAAAGCTACTGAATCTTTTAGCTCTTCAACAATTGAACATGTTAGGAGTCATGTAAGAGAGATGAAGAAAATTAAACCAACAAATTTTAGGGATGTTACGAAAGATTTTTTTTTCCCTAGTGAAAATTAAATTCTAAGATTTAGCATTGTATGTTAAAAATTCTGTACTTCCATCTTTGAGCATAGACTTGAACTTGATTTTTCTCTCTTTCATCAATAAATACATTACTTGCTTCTTAAATATCCCAAACCTAGCCATACAGTGGAGAATCAAAAATCTTTCATCTATATAGTTTGGCCATAATTATCTAACCATATAAATACATCCAAACTCCCTTTAGTCTGCAAAAATGCTGTTACAGGTTTCAACACATATGCAATAAATATGAATGCATGTGTACATATACATACATGTATGTTACAATTAGTATTAATTCTCTAATTACTACTGTACTACAGTGTAAAAGATCTTATTAATGTAAAATGATTGGGTTTGCTTATTTGAAAAGAGTAAGCACCTCATCAGTGTTTTTTGGTGACTGGGCAGCATTTGTAGAAATACAAGGTGTTACTATTACTTCAGTCTTTGAGATCTAGGTGGCTGTATAACATTTGCCTTCTCAACAAAGCATGTAGAATGCTGGATTGCTGCTAGAGTTTATTCCCAATTCCTTGTCTTCATTTTGGTGTATTTTCAGTGCAAGCAAATTAACTGACCTGCCTAAATTTTGTCTTGGAAATCTGCATTGTTCTCTACCTCTTGGTAGAGGCAAAATCACCAGAGATGAGATTCCAATACATAAAAGTAGAAAGAGGGACTTGAGGTATAGAAGGTACATGTAAGCAAAGCTGTCTGTTGTATAGAATTTGTGGCAGCCAGATGAATGAACGAGGAAGTTATGTTTACACATTTATTTTACAGAACTTGGTGCAGCCATGTGTGAGTTTCCTGTTGAGAAAATTATTGCCATGGTTCATTTATACAATATATATTTTTAAAGTATGCACTTTTTATAATAATTCTATCTGTACTGTCCATTGGTGTAGAGTCATAAAAAAAAGTAATACTTCCTGGTTTTATACAGGAAAGAAGAATATATGTATTTGTGATAGGATTATAAATAGCATGCTATTTTAAAATATTTTTCTTGCAAATTACTTACGCTAGTGAATTAGGAATACCAGTGACATCAGAGAGCTGATAATATCACATCTGGTATTAGTAAGATAATAAGAAGTGTTAATTTGTGGTGTTAATAGTTTCCAAATGATGCAAAAAAATTGAGGACATAAGAAAAAATGATAGACTAAAGGATCTTGAATTTTTGGCTAGCACAAGAAAAGACTGAATAGGTATTGAATTATAATAGTCTGTACCCATAATGGTGTGCAGTAATGCCGAAGGACTCCTTAGTCTAACAAAAAAATGTGTTCAACATAGACATTTGGAATTTGAAGTAAAAAATAAAATATGACTTATCCATTGCACTATTTACTATAGTGCTTAAAAAATTAAGACCATGAGTGGTTTTAGAACAATGTCTACATGGTTTTGGTTTAGTAGCTTAGATTACTTTCATGTCTGTTACATACTCAGCTGAGTTGAACTTGGCCATAGATACTATTACATGCTAAGGTATGTGCTACATCTGTTCACTGATATTGTTAGACTATTTATTAGATTGACCTAGTTCATGAAATCCTACATTCAACCTTACAGATGATCTGGTTGCAGAAATGAATGTGGACTTACTTATGCAGGAAATCAGGCTTGGTGAATATCATATTCTGCTAAAATCTTAACAGTTACTCGTATTCCTGTTGTTGCTGAATATGCAAATTGACATAAAGATCTTAGCAGTCTGCTGGAAGCATCAATTAATGCATTTGAACTAATGCTGTTTTATAGGAAATGGAAAGGAAAGCTGTTGTTAGTACAGGACGTCCTGGGTGAATGGCTGAAGGTTCAGAATACTTGGCTTTATTTGGAGTAAATTTTCAGTTCTCCTGACATCATGGCTAGATGCCTGAGGAAGGTAGATGATTCAGTACGTGTTTAAGACATAGAAAGATACAACCAAATCAGTTTTTTAGGTAAGTACTCCTGTCTTAAAAATGTGGAGTAAATTTGTAGTATGCACCAAAAAAACCTATTGCTTCTGGTGATGGTAATCTGTTCTCTGTTTAATCTTTGACACCTTTCTTAGATTCTTTTAAAAATTACTTTGCAAAACTGTTTCATGTAGACTCATAGAAGCATTTATGGGGAAGGGACACTGGAGTTCATTTAGTCCAAACTCTTTCTAAAAGCAGAACTTTTGCCAACACTTCATTAGGTCAGCCACAACTTTGTGTGGCCAGATTTCAAAAATATCCAAGGACAAAAATTTCTTGCAGATTACCTCCTTACTTCAGTGCTGCAGTATCCCCTTAGTGAATAATTTTTCCTAATGTCCAAGATGAACCTCCCAAACAAGGATTTGTACCTGCTGCCCCTTGTTGGTTAACTATCACGGCTGAGAAGTTGGCTCAGACTTTTGAATTGCACTTCACGTAGTTGTCTACAGGTAAATTCTACCATAATTACTGCTTCAAGCTGAATAAGTCGTGCTTCAAGCTGAATAAGTCGTGCTTCAAACTGAATAAGTTATTCTTCCAGCCTCTTCTCACAGGCCATGTACCATTCTGGTGAGCAGAGTTAAGCAGCATGGAAACAAAGGAAAATAGTAATGATGCTCCTGGCACTACAGGTAAATTGACATGAATCAATGAAACTTTACAGTAATTGTTCCTTTTCAAAAAATGTTATTTATTTGCACACGGAATGATAGAGAAACCTCTGTAACTTTAAAGTGCTTAGATATTTAACTTGCTTCATAAGTAGTACTTTGATCTGCTGTGGATCAGTACCTAAGGCAGTTGTCAGACACCATCACTGTACACATCTGGCAGTTCAAAATACTACTGTATTGCCCATAAGCGTCCGGTCTGGTGTTTTCTGGAACTTATCACTGTTACTAGGATCAACTAATGAGATTATATGAAAGCTCTTTACTTCAGTAATTAGGTATTCCCAGCCTTGGATTGGGTCAGATTGGCTGTATTTGCCAGCCTACTTGGATTAAGAACACTCCTACAGTTTCTTCTGCTGGCTGCTGAAAGGGCAATTACTTCTGGCAAAGAGGTGATAGAGGAAGAGGTAACATCTCAAACGGACACAGCTGATTGTTCAGCAGTTACATGATCAATGGTCTGAATGCACACTCTACAAGTTCTGTACCTCTGGGAATGATCGGTTACATAGTAATTCTGGTAATCCTATCATATAATTTTAATGATTTTAATGACTAGAGAAAACTGCATGCATTCTGAAAAGTTCCCTAACACCAAGGGCATTTGTAGTAGAATGTCACATTTTTAATATTTTTTAAACTATTGAACAGACTTGAGAAGATTTATGTGGTTTTCCAGGGTAGGGATGTAAGAATCATAGAATAGAATCATAGAATAACCAGGTTGGAAAGAGACCAACCGAGTCCAATCATTCCTATCAAACACTAAACCATGCCCCTTAGCACCTCGTCCACCCATCCCTTAAACACCTCCAGGGAAGGTGAATCAACCACCTCCCTGGGTAGTCCATTCCAGTGCCCAATGACCCTTTCTGTGAAAAATCTTTCCCTAACGTCCAGCCTAAATCTCCCCTGGTGGAGCTTGAGGCCATTCCCTCTCGTCCTGTTCCCTGTCACTTGGGAGAAGAGGCCAGCTCACTCCTCTCTACAACCTCCTTTCAGGTAGTTATAGAGCAATGAGGCTCTTCTCAAGGCTAAACAACTCCTGCTGAATGATCTGTTCTGAGAGTGGTACTATATGGCATTAAATCCAGCTGGAGGCTGGATATTCTAATTCAGATATTCAATGCTAATCAAATAAAAAGTATTTTTTGAATGAGATATATGTTAACACTCCCAGAAAAAAAAAAGATTCTTTTTTTTCACCGGACAGCGTAAATGCTAAATCTCAGATTTCCAGAAGATGGCACTCTGTTTCCACAAATGCAATGTTTGACTTCCATGGCTTGAAAGAATGCTCTTCCCTAGTCTATATGAATGTCTCTCTTAAAGTATTATGCTCTCTTAAAGCTTACTTGAGTCTGTTCATGCTTTAAAAAAAGCATTTATATGCCATTGTATTATAAAATTGCTGTGTATTATAAAATTCCTTTATATGCTTACCTTTTCATCACAAATTTTTATAATCATATATTAGATTCATATAATATATAATAATTTATTACTCCTTCATTTTAAATACATAATTTAAGCAGTGTACATTAATGAG
Source organism: Clamator glandarius (assembly GCA_033459285.1). Classification (NCBI taxonomy): domain Eukaryota; kingdom Metazoa; phylum Chordata; class Aves; order Cuculiformes; family Cuculidae; genus Clamator; species Clamator glandarius. The sequence goes on from JAUNZM010000086.1 coordinate 2,251,494, forward strand.
GGTTAAACTACTTAGTAGTTTAATTTCTGCTTCCCATGAATATAAAAAAATTCTAGGTTATGGAAGCTTTTCTCTCTGTTTGAGGAAAAGAGACGAAAAGGGCAAGACCCGCTCCCCCTCACCCCATATTTAGAAAGTGGGGTTACTGGTGGTCTTTTAACAAGGCACCATTTGTGTACACTTGATTTGTACTATTTTCTTGACAGAGTTTGACAAAACTAATAGACACTGAGAACGTCTATGACAAAATAAGTTGCACCAATAGTTTGAATGAACAACAATAATGGCATTCAGTTTTTTTCTTCATGCCTTAGCAGAACTGCAGATAGGCAATCTATGTTGAAGCATAAACTATTTTTTCCTGCATTTCTCCCACATGAAGGAAAAAAACAAGCAGGAAGAATCCTATTTATAAAACTGGCAACCGGCTTTTATTTGCTTTGCCAGTTGCACTTATTCTATTTGCTGTTGATAAATATGTAAGAAACGGAACAAAACCTCTTTCTGTTGACAATGTATAGTTGTATGGTTGCTTGTGCGTTAAAGAATGTTTTATAAAACCAATTCTGAAATGTCTTTGTATGCTGACAACTGCTTACGTGTAGATGAAAACTATTTGTGGTTATTCAGTTCTGGTTTGGTATCAAGCAAATGGCAGAAGATAAATGTATTCCATGTACAGAGGAACACTGTGACTACTGTATTAGGGAGGTGCACCCCCACAAAAATCAGTTATACAGACCTACCATTTTTCAGCAGATGGGAAGTATATGTGTAACATGAGCAGGGAGTTGAACCAAAGCAGAATGCACCTTGGTAATAATTTCAAAATATTGTGAGTTTTTTGAACTGAAACTGAACTTGAAAGTTATTATTAAATTCTCCAAACTGAAGCTGAACAGCAGTCATATTACTGGGTCAAATCTGCATTGTCAGACTGGGAGGAGTTTGTTTCTAGCAGATGCACCTTCTGGGCTTTGCACATCAGTCCAGTTTGTCTCTCCTTGTCTGTCCCTAGCAACATGAGTCACCCGTGCTGTGCTCTGCGAGGCTGCGTTGTTCTGCAAAGCCTGTCAAGTGTGATGCTCTGTCTTCGTAATGGGCTCTGACAAAACTATTCCTAGTGGAATTAGTCAGGGTACATCTTTGATTTCTGCTGTCCATTGTTCTTTGTTGTTACTGTCTGCAGTTTCTACAAGCCTTCAACAGACTGACTAGTCTGAAATTCTCCCTACTAATCTCCTTGGTGTTTCTTATGGATGGATATACCTGCACCTTTTATTTTAGTCCTGGATATGTGTTCTATGCTGTTGGTTTACAGGTGCAGACTCCCTAGACAGAACAGAGGGGACCTATGGGCTGACTAACTTTTCCAGTTATCTTTGTTTACATCTCACCTGTGGTCATTTTGGAGCCATTCAAACTCTCATTTAGGTGGTGAACGAGAAGCTATGACAGAGGCTATGTTCTCAGACTTTTGAAAGGGGAGCAGGGGGTTGGGATTAAGCCCTCTCCACTTTTTGCCAGGACTTTATAATTATAGAATGTTACGTATTGCACTATAAGTGAGTTTGAATCAGTTCACTGTTAACAACTGGCACTGGTCTGAACTAGAAATGAACAAGAATAAATTGAGTCACAGATGAGCCCAGTTGTGAATCAGCATAATTTCCTACTTTTCGAAGTGTTTTTCTTCCAAAACCCCACACTAGTGAGCATGACTGAAAAATGCAATGATGATCAGGCTATGAATTGATCATATGGCATATTGAATGCTGGAAACTAGTGTTCAAACAACTGTATTTCTTTAAAGCTTCTTAACTTGGCAACCATTAGGTCTTTTGAAAAGTTTTTGTATTCATATTAACTGAGATAAGTTTCATCTTATGCAGTAGCTTTTCTAAGCATTTACATTCATTTAGTTTGAGAGGTTAATTTGGAAAGCATTATATGTCTTAATATATACTTTGTCATCTACACTGTGTAGGTGTAAAAGAAATGTAGCGTTTAAGCAGTAATGTATCTTCACAGAATCACAGAATGACCAGGTTGGAAGAGACCCACTGGATCGTCGAGTCCAACCATTCCCACCAATCCCTAAATCATTCTCCTAAGCACCTCATCTACCCTAACCTTAAACACCTCCAGGGACAGTGACTCAACCACCTCCCTTGGCAGACCGTTCCAATGCCTAACCACCCTCTCCGTGAAGAATTTTTTCCTAATGTCAAGCCTAAATCTCCCCTGGCGGAGCTTGAGGCCATTCCCTCTTGTCCTGTCCCCTGTCACTTGGGAGAAGAGGCCAGCTCCCTCCTCTCCACAACCTCCCTTCAGGTAATAAGAGAGTAATAAGGTCTCCCCTCAGCCTCCTCTTCTCCAGGCTGAACAACCCCAGCTCTCTCAGCTGCTCCTCATAAAATTTGTTCTCCAGCCCCTTCACCAGCTTTGTTGCTCTTCTCTGGACTTGCTCCAGAGCCTCAACATCCTTCTTGTGGTGAGGGGCCCAGAACTGAACACAATACTCGAGGTGCGGTCTCACCAGTGCCGAGTACAGGGGGAGAATAACCTCCCTGGACCTGCTGGTAACGCCGTTCCTGATCCAAGCCAAGATGCCATTGGCCTTTTTGGCCACCTGGGCACACTGCTGGCTCATGTTCAGTCGGTTGTCAACCAGCACCCCCAGGTCCTTCTCCTCCTGGCAGCTTTCCAGCCAGGATTCTCCTAGTCTGTAGCTCTGCTTAAGGTTGTTGTGCCCCAAGTGCAGGACCCGGCATTTGGCCTTGTTAAACCTCTTGCCGTTGGTCTCAGCCCAGCAGTCCAGCCTGTTCAGGTCCCTTTGCAGAGCCTCCCGACCCTCCAGCAGATCGACACTTCCACCCACCTTGGTGTCATCTGCAAACTTGCTAAGGGAGGACTCAACGCCTTCATCCAGGTCGTTGATAAAGACATTAAACAGGACTGGACCCAGGACTGAGCCCTGGGGAACCCCACTTGTCACCGGCCTCCAGCTGGATTTAACTCCATTTCCCACCACCCTCTGGGCCCGGTCATTCAACCAGTTTTTCACCCAGGAGAGTGTGCGCCCGTCCAGGCCAGAGGCCGACAGTTTCCGAAGCAGAATGCTATGAGAAACTGTGTCGAAGGCTGTACTGAAGTCCAGGAAGACCACATCCACAGCCTTTCCCTCGTCCAAGAGTTTAGTCACTTGGTCATAGAAGGTGATCAGATTACTCTGGCAAGACTTGCCTTTCATGAACCCGTGTTGACTGGTCCTGATCACCCGGTTCTCTTGCAAGTGCTTCATGATCGCACTCAAGATCACCTGCTCCATGACTTTCCCCGGTACCGAGGTCAGACTGACAGGCCTGTAGTTCCCCGGATCCTCCCTGCGCCCCTTCTTATAGATGGGCACGACATCAGCCAGCCTCCAGTCCAGCGGAACCTCCCCAGTCATCCAGGACTGCTGGAAGATGATGGAAAGGGGTTTGGCCAGCACATCCGCCAGTTCCCTCAAAACTCTTGGGTGAACTCCATCCGGCCCCATAGACTTGTGGGCATCTAGCTGGGCAAGCAAGTCTCTAACCACCTCCTCTTGGACCTTGGGAATCTCATACTTCTCTTCCAACCCTTGGGGTTGTGCACAGAGGGAACAATTTTCCTTACTGTTAAAGACTGAAGCAAAGTAGGCATTGAGTACTTCAGCCTTGTCTTCGTCCCCTGTTACTGTTGTTCCCTCTGCATCTACTAGGGACTGGAGATTCTCCCTAGCCCTCCTTTTGCTGTTGATGTATTTGTAGAAAGACTTTTTGTTGTCTTTCACAGTCTTGGTCAATCTGATTTCTAGTTGGGCCTTAGCCCTCCTGACTTTTTCCCTGCACGTTCTCACTTCCTCCCTATAGTCCACCCAGGATGCCTGCCCCTTCCTCCAGAGGTTGTAGACCCTCCTCTTCCTATTGATGTCTCTTAGGACCTCCCTACTCAACCACGCTGGTTTCTTACTCCTCCGGCTACTTTTCCGGAACTTGGGGAAGGCTTTCTCCTGAGCTGCTAGGAGTTCCTTCTTGAAGAGCGCCCTGCCCTCATGGACACCTTTGCCTTCAAGGAGTGCCCCCCATGGGACTTTTCTGACCAGCCTTCTGAACAGCCCAAAGTCTGCTCTCTGAAAGTTGAGGGCGACTGTTCTGCTAACCTCCTTCTTCATTTTACCCCGCACTGAGAACTATATCATCTCATGATCGCTTTGCCCCAAGCGTCCTCCAACCTTCACATCCCCCACCAGTCCTTCTCTGTTCACCAACAGCAGGTCCAGGAGGGCACCGTCCCTTGTCGGTTTGCTCACCAGCTGTGTGAGGAAGTTGTCTTCCACACACTCCAGGAACCTCCGGGACTGCTTCCTTTCTGCTGTATTATACTCCCAGCCTATATCTGGGAAATTGAAGTCTCCCACAAGGACTAGAGGTAGCGATTTTGAGACTACACTCAGTTGTTTGTAGAAGAGCTCATCAGCTGCTGCTTCTTGGCTGGGTGGTCTATAGCAGACTCCCATCACAATACCTTCCTGCCCATGGGCTCCTCTGATTTTCACCCACAGGCACTCAGTCCCTTCCTGATCGTAGTCCAGCTTGAGGGTATCAAAGCCCTTTGCTTAATTATGTTAATCAAATGAAGTTGGACAGTATAAATTGATATTGCTCCAACAGAATGATGGGAGTTGTTCTATTGGATGAATTGATCCTGTTTTGAAAATTATTTTCAGAATTACTAGCTCATGTTTTGAAATTTTACTTTAATACCAACTGCTTAAATATTTCTATAGTAAGCCCTGGCAATGAAGAAGGTTAGTAAATTGTAAATCTGACAATGGTTTGAATAAATCAGAATTTGAAAAGAAGAATTGTTTTGCTTAAGATTTCCTGCAATGCCATGTGATGATTTAGTTGAGAAGTCATTAACATTTTTATTTGGACGGATTTCTTTTCCAGGACAAACATGTGCTGAAAGGAGTAGTAATAGAAAAGATGCTGGAAAAACTGAGGAAGTGCAATGAATTTCTGGAGCTAATTCTCAATGTACTTAATGAATACCTAGAGAAGAAGCACTTTTTTATTTCCCAGATTCATTTTTTATCTAATGATGAACTCCCAGAGATTCTTTCAGAAACTAAAGATCCTGCTCGGTATGGTAATATTTAATAGATGCATTTGTGACATTGCATGCAGATAACCTTGCCATACTGTTTCTCTGAGCTCTGAACTTTCTTTTTACTCACTGACAGTTATGGTATGAAGTATCTGTTTGGTTAGATTTTATGACAGGTGAATTCAGAGTTATTTTTAATATGGGTAATTAAATTCAGTTCTATTTTCTAAACTAGTAACCATTCCATACACTGGTTTTCAGAAAAATCAGAAGTCTATATGGTAATTCATGGTGAAATTAACATACCTGATATTTCTCTGTGGAAAACTGAATATCAGGTGGAATCTTTATACTGCTAACTTCAGTTTTATCTTTTTAAACACTGCCCTAATTAAAGTATTTCAGAAGCTTTTTGTCATGTTTTAACTCTGTCTGGGATTTCTACTCCCCAACCTCATTCAGCATCAAAGTGTAAAGTATAACTCAGTATAAATCCTTCTTGTACTGAGTAGAATTAACTCTACGAAGATTCCTGCAGAAGTGATGTTGTTAAGTAATACAGCTTTTGCTGTAAGCAAAGGAAGTGGGATTTCATTCCTGATATGCAGACTTCATAGAATGCAGTGAATGTGGTCATGCAAAAATAATAATGAAAATGAAAAATAAATTGCTAGCTGAGTCACAGAGGAATATCCATACAGTGCAATGAACAGGGCAAGAGATCTTGTGAGGAAAAAAATTAAGATTTTTTTTTTTAAATTTATTACAAGATATTGTGTAATGGCTGTATTTCATTGCTTTACTCAAATTCCTTAATATTTACTCTCTTTTGCTGGGTATATATAAATGATGGGATACTGTACTGTAGGTGGATTAGTAGTTAAAAAAGAATATTTAAAGAAAAAATGAATATAATCTTCAATAGTATTTGTGTTGAAGAGAGTATGTAATATTTTACATCTTTAAACTGATCTTCAAAAAATACTGTGGTAAGCATCTTGCAGGGGGTAGTATGCCAAGGTTGTGGTTGAGGATAAAATTTCTTTAAAAAACTTAAAATGATCTTTTAGGTAAAATGTTGAGGTTTTTTGGTTTTTGTTTTTTTTTTAAATAGATCTTCTTTGGTAGTATTGGCAAGAGAAAAAATGTCAGAACTAGTTTTGTCTTCTAGAGTACAACCTCATTTGAAAAAGTGTTTTGAAGGAATTGCAAGAGTGAAATTTGCTGATCTGTTAGATATTACACACATTTTAAGTAGTGAAGGAGAGACTGTGGAACTCATGAAGACAATCTCAACCCCATAAGCTAGAGGTCAAGTTGAAAAATGGTTGGTTGAACTGGAGACAGCTATGCTGAAGTCTGTCCACAACGTGACAAGTCCTAACTTCTTATTTTCTAATCTGATGTCATCCAGCATTGATTTCTTCAGTAAATATTAACATATACCAGAATCACTTCTTTTTCTTTGCACCTAGCATGAGCATCAAAACAATCAATTCAGTGTTGAAGGATATTATCTTTATGCATATATACATATTTTGAATTGGTATCATTTTTTTGGTTGTAAAATTCTCTAAAATCCTTTGCAATTACATAGTAGACTAAAAAATATTTGCATCAAGGATTCTCTTGGCAGAGATTGTTCTACACTTGATGTGGTATTAAGGGACAAGATTAAACTAAAAGATTGCCCATTGCTGATTTTTTTTTTGATGTTCATCTTAATGATGACTGTTTTAACCAAGAAGCTTCACTTTTTCAGCTTGTATCACTCTAGTCTTTACAATGTCTCATCGTTATGTTGCATATTTAATCACCTCTGTAGTCTTCTTTTTTGTGGTCCTTTTCAGTGTCAAGTGAGGTAATGTATAAATGCTTTCCTTGACACTGTTTACAGCACAGTAGTTTAATTATTGTAGTGGCATGGCAATACAGAAGAAAGTGAATTATGTGGTCTGTTTGGTGCATACCAAACATGGCCAAACTGAGCCACATGAATGAGACTGTTTGCATGCATTTAGCCTTGACTACAGAATTTTTATAATGATCTAAAAGAGATAAAATTTATGTGCTTTTGATGTCAATACAGACCCATTTTTCCCTCAGAGATGATTTTTTTTTAAAATTGATGCTATTGTGTGCATAGATAGTTATAAACGAAGAGTCTTGGAATTGCAAAACAAATGACAGATTTTTTACTCAGGTAGTTTACAGTTCTTGGCCATGGAGCCATCTTAATTTATTGAGGAGTTTGTTCATAAGACTTTATTCTTTTTTGGATTTTAATAATGACAGGAAAAGAAGCTGTTGGTATGGACTGGAAGTATTTTTTCCAGTGCAAGCTTTGATTTAATTGAAATTACCTTCGAGCAGTGCTAGAAACAGGTTAATCATTCTATTGTTAGAAATACGCTTGAAAATAACCGTAAGTTTAAATTACATGATCCGCAAAATTGAAAGCTCATTGTTTTTACTGGAGTGAAGAGGTGAAAAACCTTTCAGTTTGGGATATTACTTGTAACTGAGTTGTATTTGTACTGGTTTCTAGTTTCATTGTAGGTAGAGCTAAAAAATTTTAAAATCTAATGGCAAGAATTTTTTGAATACGTTGTGAAATAGGTTCTCAGATTTTGTATGATCATTTCATATGATGACACTTTGTTGAGATTTTTTTTTTGAACTTTGTTGAGAGATTTTGTTTGCTTGCAAGATGTCAGTAGAGTTAAATTTGAGGCTGAATCTAGACCTTGATTTAGATTTTTCTATCAGTAATGCAATCTAACTTAAATTAATTCTAAAACTGAGTATTACCTGTTTTCAGATGTGTTTCTATTGTGCTTTTTTCTTTCTAGGTCATTAAGGATGCACTTGAAGCTTATTCAAACCCCCCACATGTTAATTGGGTGAGAGAGTGGCCTGGACAAACAGATCTTTGTGTATCCCAAACTTTCTGGATAATGCAAGTAGAGAAGTCTATTAGAAATGGCCAAGCTGTAAGATATTTTAAATCTGAGTTCATGTCAAATTGATGTAATGCAGTAGTAAATCAGACCTTCGGTAATGACCTTTCTGGATTAGCAAGTGTTCACTGTAGTAGTTAATCTGTCTACGTTGAAGACCTACCTGAAATGTGATCCTTGAAGGCTTTGAACTTAATATTTCCTTTTCGACATGGAAGCCAGTGCTTCTGCACTGAGTCAGAGTGCATTCTATTAGCTCAACATGCAGATTACATATTTCTGTGAAAGCAGTCCTGTGGTGTATTCAAGTGGTATGGACTAGCAGAGCTCACCTATTTGTCTTGGGTTGAGAAGTCTAACTTACCTTCATTAAGATTTAACATGATACAGAATTCATAGTCTATTAGCTAATACTAGTCAGGAGAAAGGTGTATAAGGAACTGAATTAAGATTCAGGATATGTGCTTTGTAGAAATTTTCTTCTGTTAATCACCAAGGCTTAATGCTCTCACCTGTTGTATTTGGTAGTGTTGCAGAATTACCACTGTCAACTGAGGCAACTTAAATTTTAATTCTCTGGCATTTAGACAGAAAGAAACATCAAGTTTTTCACAGTTGTACACAAAGTTGTAACTTTGGGATACTTATTTTCATTCCTATTTTTTTTTTTGCAATGATGTGGTGTCATCTGAAAGAACTGATACAGTTTTGTGTTTTTGGATTCTCCCTGTTCATATATATATCTGAGCTATACCACAAACATGAAGTTATTTTAAGACTGTATAAAATTTTCTGCTTATTCACAAATTGAAGTAGTGGCTCCTGGTAATAGTGGCTTTTTTGAGCTGCTGCATTCTGACATGCAAGGAAAGGAAGCTTCTGAGTGTCTTGGAAGAGGGAATAAAAGGAAGAAGTGGACATTATCTGCTAATACATGGAGTAAATCTTGCAAAGCAACTGAAGAGTTGAAAAAACATTTGAAAATATTTTCTTTTCCCAGTAATAAAAGAGATACTCAATTTCCTGGGGAAAGAAATAAGTCTTCTACATACTGCCCCATTTATCCTCAGTTGGTGAAAGACTTAGAGGAATTCCCACTATGACAGAATTTGAGTGACAGCTGCAGGAAGGGCAAGCTTGCCTGCATGCCCATGTACTGAAAAGGCTTGATACAGACCAGCACAGGAGCTTATGTTTAGGCTCAGAGTTCTGTAACAAACATTCCTAAAAGCAAATGAATTTAACTATTGCTTTACTTCCTCTTTTATTCACTGACAACATTAACTACAGATTCATTAAGCTGAGGTTAATTCCCACATTTACGTTTCAATTCAGTAAGGCATTCCACCACATCTAAGTACTGTCATGATACAAGCACTCCCCTTAGTTGGGTATTTCCTGTTTGCCAGCAACTTATTAGCTTGAAATTATTAGCCTGCCAGTTATTGTGTAAAAGAAATGATTGAGCTAAATGACCACTGACTATAACCAGAAGTCAATAAACTTAAAAATCATAGAACAATGCATTTTCTTGTTAACCTTCATGAATTATACTTATGCTATTCTAGGACATAAAGTTGTTTTTCTAGTGTGACAGTGTTCCTCAACCATATGATGTATATTGTCTCCATCTGAGTAGATTTTTAAAACACATGTGGCATTTTCTTAATGTGAAACATACAAAATGATAAGGGCTACTAACTGTGTTACAAGAAGAAAATAATGTATGCTGTTTCATTTCCAGATATGTATCACTGATGTGGTTCTGTAAATGTAGGACACCCACAGCCCCAAACCCTGCTGAACTACTAGGGAATAATGGGCATTGTACTACTGTTGTAGGGAGAATAAACTTTTTAATACAGAGAAATAAAAGTTACATAAGAAAAAAAAAATCATGCTATAGACTAGACATGCAACCAATAACTTCAAAAATTTTTACAGGCACTAGAGGATTTTTTGGAACTGAAAAATAGACAGATTGAGGACATTGACACCTTGGTGTGAGGAAAGCTATCTCAGTAGAATCTGTCGAGGAGCACTTGGTGTGCTTGATGTTCACGCTAGGGATATTCTTGCATCTCTAGTAAGCAAGAAAGTCAAAGACGAGAATGACTTTGAATGGTTAAGCTGGCTTAGGTACTACTGGGAGGTAAGTGATACCTCTCAATCCTATTAGAAGGTAATTTCTGTTCACAGTTTTTCAATTTCTGCTTGCTTGCTGACACAGAGAATGGTTATGGTGCTATGAGAATTTCTGCTGATAGGAGAATACCTATAACCAATCATTCTGTGGTTTGCTAACTAGAATGGCCAGTAGCCAGATGCAAAGAGTTTTTAATTAAAATTACTTTTTTCATCACTGCTGAGACTCAGTGTATTTGCCGAATTTGCAGAGGAGGTTACAGACAGGATTTGTTCTCTCAGAAACTGTATTTTGGATTTCTGATTCTGTAGGATAGAGAATCCTATAAGGATGACTGCTTGCAGTTAGAGGTTTTAACCTGACTTATTGACAATATTAATTTATTTATGCTTTATATTTTGTTGAGAAAATGACAACCTGAATATGGCAGGATACAGTATTTTCATCAGGATAAGCTTTCCTGCACTACAGAAGAAATTCCATGTGAAATTAAAAAGAATAAGTGTATCTAGGCCTAATGCATTTCTGTACTGGAGTATTCAGATAGACCATAACTATAGCTATTGGTCATGATTACTTCTGTTTACCTTTTAAAAAGTCCATTAACACACTAAGTAGCTACACAGGACAGTTTAAGTCTGATATATGGATTTTATTTAGATAGGAGTTAATGTTAAAAAAGGTCATTTTATCATTTTGTTAAAAACTCTAGTATCTATTGATTGGCATTTTTTTTTCTTTGAGTCACATTAAAGCTGGTGTCTCAGAGCAATCAGTATTCTGCCATACAGTTGTTTCTAACAGCATTGGACCTGTTACAAAACTTCAGAAATAGTGTTGAGTTGTTTTTTTTTCCTATTTATTTGTTCTATATAATTAATACCTTGTTTCATAGGAAGTGCATCAACAAACAAAGATGATCAATGCTGGACTGAGTTATGGATATGAATATCTTGGCAATACCCCGAGGCTGGTTATTACTCCACTTACGGACAGGTGCTACAGGTAAAACTGCAAGTTACTAAATGTACTGTGTTAGCAAGAATTCATTCAGTAGAGGTATTTTAATTAGTCCTGAGAACACATGACCAGAATTGTATTTTTTCCTGTCCTAGTAGGCATATTTAGAATAGGATACATTTCTTTTGGTGAAATAAAATTGGTTCTATATGAATATTTTAATTAATTTTTGAGATAAAATTAATCTTTTGTGACACTATATTTGGTGATAAATTACAAGAGAATTTAAATTTAGAAACTGGAAAGTAAACTATTCTCTAGGGTGAACTTCTGGTAGACTTCATACATTACTCCACATTTGTAAGCTAAAGCTGGCCAGAAGCAAGTAAACTGTATCATCACTGCAAAATGCAGGCATGAAAGATATTTTTTAAAGTTTCTGGTAAAAGTTAGAGCAGCTGGAAAAATAGCAGAAAAAATAATATAATCCTTTTTCCTATTGTTTTATCTCCAGAACCCTACTTGGTGCACTACACCTACATTTGTGAAGGACCTGCTGGAACTGGAAAACCAGAAACTACAAAAGACTTAGCAAAGGCTGTAGCTAAACAGTGTGTGGTTTTCAGTTGTTCTGATGGAGAGGATTACCTTGTATTAGGAAAATTTTTCAAGGTTTGTATGAGTCATATTGGTTTTGGCTTGGGGGTCATATTCTTAATTATATTAAAGAACTTTAATTATTTTGGCACTTAGTCTTAAGGTATTCTAAGTGTATATCCCTCTACTACTAGGCCGCTATTTAATGCTAGTATTGTGCAGATAAGTCTTACCATAAGTAAAAAGACAACCGAGATATCATGATGTTTGTTTATATGCTTTGAAAATTAAATAGACCATAATGATATTATTTGCCTTAAATAAGCAACATAGATGTCATTTCAATGAGTGTATTTTTAATAGCTGATTGCAAACATTAGTGAGCTTGAGGTTTCATCTAAATTCTAAATAAACTTGTAAGAGTCATTGTATTATATGAATCAAGCATATATTCATTTTTATATTAGCCTGAGTAGACACTTCTGTATTATGAAAATCTATCCTGAATAGATATCTGTGTCTTATAGCCCAGTGCCCTGGTTTGGACTGGAATGATACAAATATAAAGCAAATATACACTCCTCCTTGGTATTATTCTTAACCTTCTGAGTCAGAGGTGGCATTGGAACAATGTGTGATATGTCTTTAAAATACTGTATGATGGAAGTTCACAAAAATAAGTGGAATCAAGAATTTTTATTGAGAATGATGAAAACAAAATTCTGTGTCTTAAATGGGAATTTTAGAATTACTGGTAACAAAGCACGAGATGTCCTTGAAAGATGACTGCTACTACAGAGACAGTACAGAAGCGTTTGGGGAGCGTATCTCAGGAAGACCTATGAATTAACCAGAACTGTAGGAAAAGGGAATTATTCTGTAGTTGCACTTTGTGTAACATGGTATGCCCTAAGATGCCATAACCAAATACTTAATTTTAACCGTGTAGTGCCGAAATCTTCCCTCTTGTCCAGCTGCAAAATACTAGCAAAACATGCAAAATGTGTCTGTTTGATACACATGTTGCATATGGCAGAAGAAGTAGGAATTTGGATTAGTTTGTGCAAGTTTTTTTTTCTCAATTGTTTTTTAACATGCAAACTTTCTTTTTAAAACAGATTTTTATCTGGATTGATTTTATTTTAGACATTAGTGTTCTGGATCATGGATTTAAGTCTTTTCTTTGCACACTGAAACTTATTCTTATTGCAGAATTCTTTTGATCAGTGCGTCCAAAATAAGTAGTTACCTCTTAATTAGTCATATGCCTGTTTCTTCTGGGTTTGTTGTCTTCTGGGCATGGGCTTGCTTTGATGAATTCAACAGGATTGATTTTGAAGTACTCTCTGTGGTTGCTCAGCAGATTTTTACAATCCAAAGAGGTAACCTGTTTTTCTAATTGTCTTTCACTTACATATGATAAAGAATAAAGATGCAACAAAACCTGCCCAGCAATGACATTAGTTTTTATTTCTCCATAGGCATTAATTCAGGATCTGATTTAATAGTATTTGAAGTAACTGAACTGAAACTGAACCCTGTGTGTGCGGTCTTCATTACTATGAATCCTGGTTATGCTGGGTATTCTGAACTTCCTGATAATCTTAAGGTATTTATTTGTAATTTTATTAATTTAATATCCAATACAGTAATAACCCCTCCCCCAACTTTTTGTCAAATGCAGAAATTATGAAGAATATTTAATATTCGTTACCTTCAATTTTGATTACGTTAGTGTAAAAATCATCTCTTGGAATAAAAAGCAATCAAGAAGGATAATCAGACTGAAAAATTAGAATAAACTGGTTATTAAAGTATCAGGAAGTGGTTGCTTAATTCAAAGTCTGACTGTCAGGATAAAAAAACAGTAAAAAAACCCCAAAGCTTTGTGTATTTTTTGGCTAAGCAACTGAAAGTTCACAAACTAAAAGGACTGCTTTGTCGTGTACATGAAGTGAATAATATCTTAATATTGAATAAAAATTTGGGTATTTTAATTAATTTCTGTTTTTTTCTGTTCTTTCAACTTGATCTGAAGGGACTTGCAGTGTTTCTAATATAAAAGATTCCTATTCTGTTTGAGTTTATTATTGAATGATTGTTACAAGAATGCTACATCTTTTCTTAACCTATAAATACACTTGTCCTGTGTTCATAGAAAGAAAAGGAAATCTGAGCAAATTTCTTGATAAATTAATAAAAAAATAGAAATGTACAAAGTACAAGACTGTTAACATTTCTCTGAACCGTCTGGCAAGTTCACTCACTAACACATAGTATGAATGCAAGAATAAAAAATACTCCTTTTGTAACTGATAGAGGATACTTTAAAAAACTTTCTGGTAGAATAGTTTGTGTGTTTGAAAGTATGCTTGCTTGGTAGAACTATGGTAAAGTTTAAGAAGCTAAACAATGCTTGCAGGAATCTGGCAGCATCAGCTTTTTTTGTGGTAGTTGTATTGCACTCCCCTATTCCTTCTAGAGCTTATGGTGTTTTATGTGTTTTTGTTATTAATCTTGAACTAAAATCTAAAGACATGAACTGTCACAATGGAAAATAAAGTATTTCTAAGTGTTTATTGAAAAGCAATAATGTTTTAAATTTAAATATCGTTATCATAAATGTGATAGTTAAATTTAATTGGCTGTCACTGTATTAATGAAATAATGAAAAAATAGTGTTTTATGTAGTTATAGAAAAAAAATTTTATATGGTGTATTTTTTCTGATGTCATTTTTTCATGTATATGTTTAATAGGCTCTCTTTAGACCCGTAGCTGTGATGGTTCCTGATTATGCCATGATAGCAGAGGTTGTTCTGTATTCTTGTGGTTTTGTTACTGCTCGACCTCTGGCTGTAACAATTGTAGCTACATATCATCTGTGTTCAGAGCAGTTGTCTTCTCAGCACCATTATGATTACAGAATGAGAGCTGTGAAGTCAGTTCTCACTGCTGCTAGAAAACAGAAGGTAAATAATTTTTTACATTTCCTTTCATCCAGGAACTTAGTAATGAGTCTCTTTTGTTACAGAAGGTACACTATTCTACATAGGGGCAAGCAGCTATTTTTGTCCTGTTATACCATATGAAAAGGATATGTATTAGGGCATAAGCCAAGGAAAGTCAAGAAGAGAGCCATTCGCCACACCAGTTGTCACTTTATAATGTGCCAGTTAAATGTGCTGGTCATCTTTCAATAATTCTAGTCAAATGTAAATTTACTGAGTTGTTTGGCATTTTGGCCACCGATGCTCCCTTCCCTTCCCTTCCCTTCCCTTCCCTTCCCTTCCCTTCCCTTCCCTTCCCTTCCCTTCCCTTCCCTTCCCTTCCCTTCCCTTCCCTTCCCTTCCCTTCCCTTCCCTTCCCTTCCCTTCCCTTCCCTTCCCTTCCCTTCCCTTCCCTTCCCTTCCCTTCCCTTCCCTTCCCTTCCCTTCCCTTCCCTTCCCTTCCCTTCCCTTCCCTTCCCTTCCCTTCCCTTCCCTTCCCTTCCCTTCCCTTCCCTTCCCTTCCCTTCCCTTCCCTTCCCTTCCCTTCCCTTCCCTTCCCTTCCCTTCCCTTCCCTTCCCTTCCCTTCCCTTCCCTTCCCTTCCCTTCCCTTCCCTTCCCTTCCCTTCCCTATTCCTTATTTTAATGTATGCATTCATCCACTATGCAAGACAAAAAAAACCAGGACAACATTTTTCTCCTTTGAAATAGTGTAATAAACACTGCTGTATTTCATATTTCATGAAGAGAAATAAAAAAAGATAATGTGTATCAGTGGGAGGAAGGCATGAATATACTTAGAATGGGCATGAAAAGATGCCAAACTCAATTTTTTCATTCAGTCCATAAACAATAGGGCTGCTTTTGGAAAGAATAAGTTGTTTGGGTTTTTTTCTCAACCTGGGGATACCTGTTTCTTATATTTTAAGGCCACAGTAAGTACGTGTTTAAATAAGTGTTTGCAGTTTGTCACTTTTGCTAGTATTTCTGTAGAACAGTGACTGTCAGCCACCTGATCTCTGATGGGTACAGTGTTAAAGTTGTATTTAGTCATAAAGCAAGAAGAAAAGAATCAATTGAAGTTCAATCAAGAAGTAAAATTAGATATCTTTACATGATTTAAGTAAAAAAATCTCCAGCAACCGAAATCAACTTTGTAACATCATTTTGATATCAAACTCAGAACCTGGCAAGGCAGCATATTTATTCCTTAAACATGGGAAAAATGGGATAGAAAGACAAAAGAGCTTGGCTTATTGTAATCCCCATAAGTGTAAGAATAGAATTTGTGTATCTTAATTGACTGTTTAATGTCCAGTTCACTAAAAACAACAAAAAGATTCCATTTTCATCTATCAAGCCACCATCAGCATTAAAATTAGACTTCCAACTGGCTAGTTGGAATAATTGTCTTTAGACTTGTAAACCATCTTTCAAATGTAGTGCGTGTAATGTTTTTGTTGCTTTAATCTGATGAAATTTTTATGAAGATTTAATAATATATAACCATAAAATTCAAAATAAAACAAATGGCATAATAAATTGCATATTCGGTGTTAACAAATTTTACTACTTTTGTGTCTTCAGGGGCTAATGGAAGAAAATAAAGTTCTTATCACTGTTTTAAATCCCAAATCCATAACAATGGGTCAGCTGTATGGACAATTTGATCCAGTGTCACATGAGTGGTCAGATGAGGTACTAGCAGTGAACTTCAGAGCATTTGCTTCTTCCTCAGTAAGTGCTTAACAGCTTAGAGCATTTTGGGAAATGACTTTCCAATTTATACATTTTAGATTTTAATTCCATGTTGTTTGCATGACCATTGAAGGATTCATATGCTTAATCATTTGAATGCAGAGACTGCAATTGGACTTGATTGTAGTATGCTCTGTGTAAAGTACTTTTTTAATGCTAGTGAATTAAGATTCATATTTCAGGAGTCCTTATGTGATGATAAATTGTGTGTTTGTTTGCGTATGTTGTAAATAAATGAATAGTTAATCTTCCTACCATATTGTCACTCCTTATTTTCTGGTTTTGGTCCATATCTGTTCTGTTTATGTATATGGCTATTTCTGTTTATGTATACTGTTTACTTTGGAAGAAACTGTTGTCTGCATGTTGCTTATGGCTGATCTTCTATTAAAGTCCATTGGAAAATTTTAACTGTGTGTAATAAAAGATCTACCTGGCAGATACTTTACTTTTTGCTAGTGATCGCAGTATCGGACTCTTTGCCTCTATAAACTTAAATAAACTAATAGTACATTGAAGCTGATCAGTGCAAAATTCACCATCTCTAACATTATTTGCAGAACTGCCCCAATGCTTTGTGTTTTCCCATAGGGAATGTGGTGAACTCCTAGGACTATTTGCTTGTTTTGTGAAAAATCAGACATACTATGTTTAGATATTGCCATATTTCTTAAATTAGTCCTGTTGACTTCTAGGTTAAGTGTGCAATAGGTATTACTGATGAGTAGTGACTTGTATTAATGATCTTGCTGTGTCATATGTCAAAACATTTGAATACACTGCAGCCTGACAGGAGCTTGTACTCCATTGCAAGTAAAATTAAGGGAAACCGGTCAAAGATATTGCCCTTCCATAGTTAACTGGAGTACATGCTTTAAAGTTATAAAACTGTATTGTGAATAAGGATTGTGATTTGAGAAACTGCTTGTGAATTCCAGCTGCTCTGTACTCCAAGTATTTTCATTACTTTTTGTGGTAAATAACTTTAGATCTAAAATATTTATTTTACAGTAAATGTAATACAATAAATTACAAAATTTTAATAATAATGCTTTCCTCAAATCAGACTCCAGGTAGGAAATGGTTCATTTTTGATGGACCAGTGGATGCAGTATGGATTGAGAATATGAACATGGTGCTTGACGATAATAAAAAGTTATGCCATGTGAGTGGAGAGATCATCCAAATGTCACCACAGATGAGCCTCATTTTTGAACCAACGGATTTAGGAGTTGCTTCTCCAGCTACTGTACATACCCGTCTTTGAAAGACTGATTACAAATTTATTTGATTATTGTGATATGTATTCTAATTTAAAAAAAATGTACTTAGAATAGTAAGTATGAGTTTATATTTTTTTCATATATGCTTAAAATAAAGAATGTTGTAGCTTGGTTTTCTTGTTCAAATTTTTCATAATCTTACAGTAGGATGTGGAAAGTTGCTTATTTATGTGTGTAAGGTAAATTATACAGAAGACCCTGTATATATTCAGACTCTGGCTCTTGCAAGTGCCTGACAAAATGAATCAAATTATTCATGTGCAAATCTTTAATCTTCCAGGCAAATTCTGTTAAAATCAACAGGCACTGTGTTTCGGGCACCTGTCTGTATCTTATCACACATTTTTTCTGATGGCATTTGTAGGATGCAAAACTCTTCTCTTGACTATGAATAGAGGTTCACATAATAACATAAACAGAACAAAATATTTTCACTTAAGAATTATATAAATCTTAATGAGGCACTCCAGTAGTCAGTTTGTTATCTTTTGTGACCTCAATGTTGGGAACTAATTGTATTTAAGAGGAAAATCTGTTTTAACATTATGTCTCATGTTGGCCAAAGAAATAAAGCGAAGTTTGAAAGTCATCTGTATTAGGGCTCATAGAACCCGACTGCACACCTGATGCCAACTTCTAATAATCCCTGAATTCGTATGTTGTAACTCTGAATGTTATTTTAAGTTCTTTTAGAGAGGAAAAAAAATCTTTGGAGATCACCTACAATAACATGAACCTCTGTTTCTTTATTTTTAGATTTCAAGGTGTGGTATGGTCTATATGGAGCCCATATGTTAGGCTGGAGACCATTAATGATGTCATGGCTAAACAGATTGCATTCAGGAATCAGCTCTGTGCATAAAGAATTTATAACAGGCCTGTTTGACAGAATGGCTCCTCTCTGTCTTGAGTTTATTAGGAAATACACAAAGGTAGAATGAAGATTTTTCTGAGAAATGAAAAGTGTATGAATTATTTTCACTTCCAAACGCCAAATGAACAAATCATTTTATTTGGACCATATTAATGTATGATGAAAACTGTCAGCAAGATTTCTGTGTATATTGTTTTACTTGCTTCTGAATGCATTTTAGACACACTTATCCTATAGGTTTTCTAATCTTCCCTGTGAGGAAACCCCCCACCATCTATAGTCTCTTTTCAGTGAGTAAAACACATCTGCGAATGAGAGTATTTTTTATTTCTTCTCAGGAGCTTTCTCCTACTTCAGATACAAACTTAATTCAATCACTAATGAATCTGATGGACTGCAGGATGGATGAATTTAATGATGAAGCCAATGTTAAAGCTATGAATGACCATGACATTTTCTCTTGGCTTCAGGCAGGCAGTTTGTTTAATGTACATAATAGAAAATTCCTAGCCAGGCTTTGTTGCAAAGGGCTTCACAAGAAGTAAAACCTGTATTTCACTATTAAAATGCATATTTAGTAATGTCCTTTGAGGAAAATAGTATTACGTTCTTTATAATTGATACAGAGTTGAGTTTGAAGTGTTTGATGCCTTGATATAAATTTAATTAATTTTATACAAGTGAGCCATAATTGTATATTGTTCTCCAATTCCTGGTATCTCAGTTTATTGCTAGTTAGATCAATACTCTCTAAGGATTACAGTTCAAGGAAAACTCTGTTAGCAGACCTAGGCATCACTATATGAGAGGCCTCTAAATTAGTATTGAAAGATAATCTACATTTTTTTGGAATGAAAAGCAGTCTTTGCTTAAACTTTCTTAAAATATCTGCTCTGCACCAAGCAGGGTAGGCACTTTGTTTCACAACAAAAGTGATCAGATGCTGACAGTTAACATAAATTATATTCTATTTTACAAGCAGCATATTATCATATAATCATAGAATCACCAGGTTGGAAAAGCCCGATCGGATCATAGAGTCCAACCATTCCTATCAATCACTAAACCATGTCCCTCAGTGCCTCGTCCACCCGTCGCTTAAACACCTCCAGGGAAGGTGAATCAACCACCTCCATGGGCAGCTTGTTCCAGTGCCCAATGACCCTTTCCGTGAAAAATTTTTTCCTAATGTTCAGCCTGAACCTCCCCTGGTGGAGTTTGAAGCCATTCCCTCTCCTCGTCCTGTCTCCTGTCACTTGGGAGAAGAGGCCAGCTCCCTCCTCTCCACAACCTCCTTTCAGATAGTTGTAGAGAGCAACGAGGTCTCCTCTCAGCCTCCTCTTCTCCAGGCTAAACACCCCCAGCTCTCTCAGCTGCTCCTCACAAGGCCTGTTCTCCAGCCCCTTCACCAGCTTCGTTGCTCTTCTCTGGACTCGCTCCAGCGCCTCAACATCCTTCTTGTGGTGAGGGGCCCAGAACTGAACACAGTACTCGAGGTGCAGTCTCACCAGTGCCGAGTACAGAGGGAGAAGAACCTCCCTGAACCTGCTGGTCACGCCGTTTCTGATCCAAGCCAAGATGCCATTGGCCTTCTTGGCCACCTGGGCCACTGCTGGCTCCTGTTCAGTCGCTGTCAACCAGCATCCCCAGGTCCCTCTTCTCCAGGAAGCTTTCTAGACAGACTTCTCCTAGTTTGTAGCTCTGCTTAGGGTTGTTGTGCCCCACGTGCAGGACCCGGTATCTGGCCTTGTTAAACCTCATGCTATTGGTCTCAGCCCAGTGGTCCAGCCTGAAAGAAATATGAAGAGAAAAAGTTAATGGTAATATTACCAAAGAATTAGTTACAGAAAAAACCCCACTGTAGTGGGAAGGGTAATTGGCTAGTTGAGATCTTTCCAGGCAGTTTTCTTCAGATAACCAGTGAGCTCTGTCTGGTCACTACAATGAAATGCAGCCGCCTGTTCCAAGATAAAGGAAATTTAAATCAAAGCAATAGTGTGTCCTGTTTTATAGACTATAAAATATTCTTTACCCACCACATTCTCATCTTTGAGAGAAAATGAAAAAGAAACACAAATAATAATGATAATCCAATTTACTTCAGGTTTTGGCAGTACACAATGTCAACAGTTTAATATTTAAAGAAGTTATATTATACTTGATATTTCATAACAGCCATCTTAACTAGACCAATATTACATTACATATTTCTATACATGACACATGTAATACATTAAGAAGACTGTTAAGGTAGTCAAATAGAGAGTTCAGAAGCTAATAAATTCTACCTTAGAGAATATTTTGACATCTCTTGTGCATTCACTATGAAAAAACTCTTGAATTGCATGATCATGGACTTCCCCCACCCTATAGGATGACAGTTATACAGCTCTGGGTGTTTTTCCATTTCTACAAGAATTATTTTTTCTGTGTAGAGGGATAAGTCAAACTACAATTGAAAATAGATTTTATTATCTTTTTTGAATAATTGAGTCATTGTTATTTTGTGATAGAGTATTTACTTTTTTCATCTTCATTAATCATGTAATATTTTGTTAATTTTAATTTTGTCATGTTACTATTAAAATAACAATTATTTAAAATAACAAAATTATTCTAATGGTCTAGATTAACAATTATAGATAAATTCTAATTCTTCAGACAGACCTGACGGATCTTGATACCACTAGTTTTTCTGGCAGACTATTAAAGTCTGACAAGCAGTGGAGCAGTGCCTATAGAATGTTGATGCTGTTGAGATTCACTTACAGAAATTTCCAAATTCAGCATTTTACATTGGGTTTCATCGATATTTTTTGTGGCAAAGAGGGGATATTTGTGTGGAAACTTGGCAAAGCCATTATTACATTTGTAGCAAATGAGGTTCTAAAATTGAATCATAAGAGAGAAGGAAGAAGCTGCTCCTCTGAGCAGCATAAAATTGGTTTTATTTGTTATTTTTTCCTCCAGTATTGTAGAGGGTTTTAATTGTTTTGATTGCACAAGTGTTATGAGCATGAAGCCTGTGCAATTTTTTTTGCACAAGGAGCAAAACTTGAAAGTTATGTAAGCAGATAAAATAAATTTGGCTTCATGGTCTTGAATCTGTTATCTTCCTTCCTTTTTGTGTGATAAAAATTAACTGTGAAGTTACAGACTAAGAACTATTTAACTTAGTTTTGTTTTTAAGTTACTTTTCTGAAAGAATATTACAGAAAATAAATAGTAAGACTAGACGGAGATCTGTTCAAAAAAGACTGTTCCCAGAATATTGTTGTCAGAAATATAATAAAATATAAGACAATTTTTTTATAATGAAGAATATGACTAGTTCCTACTGCCCAGTTCATTTCGGGGGGGGGGGGGGGGGGATAGTTAAGAATATGATATTTCTTGCGAGATCATAATTGATGAAGAGAATAAAGAAATATGGCCATTGAGTCACAGTGCTCTATAGTGTCTATTTGTTGTTGTTATATTTCTGAGTAGCAGCTCAGTTTTTTCCTTTAAGGTTTGAGATTAGATGCTATTTCTGCTGAAAAACTATATGGTCTGGGAGATTGACAGAGATTAGTCATTAGAGACATTACTTTGTATGCAATAATGCTGACTTTTATCTAGATTTCCCCCAGAGGTTAAGTTGCAACTAGCCTAAAGGACTATGGAAGGTAGTTAGCATTAGAAATTACTACAGTCTTGTTGGTAAAGGCTATCTTTAGATATTCTTGCTGTGCCACTCAAAAGAAATACTCCTGGAAACTTCAAAACCAGGCATTTAGATCTATGGATACTTTTGGAGATTTGGATGCGCATTAGTATAGGCAACGTGTATCAACTCTAATTAGCACTACGAAATATTGCGTGTGCAAAATATTACGTACTGAATTTATATAATACACTTGGTAGTTTTTTTTTATTTTGAGAAAATGTGAAAATGTCTATATCGGAGGTATGAATAGTTTTCTGACAAATTAAGTTTATTATATTTTGAATTATTCAAGAACATTGGTTTATCTGATGAAATAGGATCATGAGAATTCTCTTAGAGGTAAATTACTACTTTATCGTTTTAAATGAAATAAAAATGGCACAAAAACGTCTGTCTGTTTCACTGCTATTTACTGAAGTGCTATACTTTTAATCTATGTTTATAGTTTAACCTTGCTCTCTTCAGAAAACTTCCAGAATTTTATTTTAAAAAAAATTGAATAAAGAAGTCTACAAGCCACTGCTTGTTAACTTTTCAGCACAAACTACAGCAGCTCAGATTCAGAATATTATGATGTCCAATCAGGACAAAAGGAGAAAAGGAATTTCTGGGCCTCCTCTTGGGGGGAGAAAAAGTTAACTGATATATTTCTGTATGTAAATAAGTGTTGAAATACAAACAAATGTGTAACTGCATTATTTTCTCAACTAAGCATAGGTGATATTAAGAAGGGAAGCTCACTTTGAAATAAACTCTCAGAGTCTGAATTCCCTTAATTTAAATCCTCACTTTTCTCTTCTTCTTTCTCCCTCTAATATGCATCCTGTTTTAATCAATAGAAGGAAAAGTGATATATGACATGAATAACTGTGAACAGCACTGTCATACTTCCCCCTCCATCTTTTGTGACATTAATATTATCCTTGAGATAAGAGTTCTGTATGGGTAAGCTTGTTGCTGGTGTGAAATCTGTGTTGAGAAATCAGCTATGAGCATGAAGTTGGACTAGATGAACTCCAAGGTTTCTTCCAACCTGGATAGTTCAATGATATTGGAAACATTACAGATTTGACTCTTTTATGTTGTTATCACTGATGCCTGCCAAACTCTTTAAGATCAATGGAACTCTGAGTACCCAGAAGCTTGAGAAGGATATTACAGTAGACCTCTTATTCTTTTTTTCTGCAGTAAGCATATCCATTTCTCCTCTATCTATTAGAATTGCAGTGAGACTGAAAATTGAAGTCTAAGGTGTTTCCACTACCTTTTTTTCTTTCAACTCAGATTAAGGAAAACCTTAGCTTTTAAGGAAAATTTTAAATATATTATGTTTAAAATTTAGTGATAGACGTGTATGATTCAGTACTAGTACTTTTAGGATGCCTGTAGACTTTTTGTATTTATAGCTTTTTACTTCCTTGTTCACAACTTGCCAGCCTGTCAGCTAATATTTTTCTATCTGGTCTTTCAGCGTCTAGAAATTGAAGGGGCCACTCTTCATAAGAACATGACAGTGAAGGCAGCCACCTTTGGTTTTATGGATATTCAGGGTTTTTTTGCCTGTATAATGTTTTGCTTGTGGTGGTATGCAAGGAAGTCTCCCAGATTGTAAGGGTGAGGATGACTATATACTCCAGCTATTGTTAGAATCACAGAACCATAGAATAACCAGGTTGGCAGAGACTCACCGGATCATCGAGTCCAACCATTCCGATCAAACACTAAACCATGCCCCTCAGCACCTCATCCACCCATCTCTTAAACACCTCCAGGGAAGGTGACTCAACCACCTCCTTGGGCAGCCTGTTCCAGTTGCTGTGAACAAGGTTTAAAAAACTTTGGTGGAAACCTTTGATAGAAAGCAAATGGTTTGTTATCTACAGCTATTGCTTAGTATCAAAAATTTTAGGTTTTGGCATTGTCAGATCATTGGCATGCTTTTTGAAAACAGTAGATGGCTTCTTAGTCAAACCAAGGCAATTGCATTATAGTTGTGATTAGCGAGATGCGAATGAGGCTTTGAGAGATAATGAAGTAATACTTCAGCTGCTGTCAATGCTTAGTGTCTCCAAGAAGGAAGTATAATACAAGAGGAAAAAAAAATAGTAAGAACTTCCAAGGGAAAAAAAAACAGAGTTTTTTTTCCCTTGGAAGTTCTTACTATTTTTTTAAGAAGAAAAAAAAACAGAGTTTTTTTTCATCAAAATATAATTAAATATCATGATAAACTCAAACCTGTGCGTAAGAGAACTTAGGGTACCTGTACAGGACTTGGTTTTGATTCACCCTTTACACTGGCCACCACCGAATGAAAGCAGAGCAGGGCGCTTGTTGCAAATTGTGTGCATAAATCCATGTACATAATTGTGCAAATTAAGTGCTTTGTTAAGAGACAGATCTATCCATAATTCAGTACTTGCAGTCAAAATGAATTGCATACCTCATGTGACTTGTTCAGCAAGAATTAGAAAATGTATGCCCACTTAAAGTGTTATTTTGCTCTTGACATCTGATTTTTTTTAGCAATACACAGATGAAGACACCGAAACGTAGAACTAGGAAAGGACATCTGGAAGTCATCTTCTTCTGCTTGTAATTTGTTCCACTTTACACATTTATCCTTAAGATTCTCCTGGTTTTCACTCCTTATTTAACCTTATTTAACCTTATTTAACCTTATTTAACCTTGTTTTCTGTCCTGCTCCCTGTGGACATAGTTGTTTATCTTTTATGCAGTTAAAGACTGTACTCATTGATCTCACCACTTCCAGTTTTCTTTCCTGTGAACTGAGTAATCACTATTCTTTTAGCCTTTTCTCAGAAATCAGATTGGCTCTCATGTTTATTCTTTCTGGACCTTCCCCATACTTTCCCTTTAGGTGCATTTGCCAAGGCTGAACACAGTCTTCCAGCCATAGTTTGCTAAATGCTGTGTAGAGAACAACTGTTGACACATATATTCATGTTAACAGCTGTATCTTTTTTTGAGAATCACTGTTACCTAATAATTGTTTTCCTTTTCTTTATGTGCTAGTCCTACTGTACTTTTCTGTTTCTGCAATTTATTGAGGTAATTTTTTCCTTTTCTCTATTCCAGTGTATTTTCCAATGTATGTACATCTACTCTCAGCTCTTGGTTAGAAATGTAATAAACATGTTATCTGTTCCACCGTTCATTTCAGTAATGAAGATATTTCACAAGTCCAGACCTGTGTGACCTTGGTCAAATCCTTGCTGTGTTTTGACTGCATTATCAATTGTGCTAGTTACCTACTCACAGTTAATCTTTCAGTGACATTAGATGCAAAGAGCATTAACTTTTTGACTCCATATGACATTTAATTGTATATCACCCTTGTCACCTAGTGCCTAGCCAGTAGTATTCTTGCTTTTCTTACTACTACTGTAGTTATCAAATTTGTTATGTTATATTTCGTATTGCCTTTAATTGCAGCGGAGCTTGAGTTTAGCCTTTACAATGGTCTCTTATTCTCCTTACAATCCTTGGTTGTATTGATTTCATTTGTATTTGACCTTAGTTTTGTTTCTGGAATGGCTGGCTAAGTTTGATTATTCTTCCTTTCCAAGGACTTCCTTACCTGGTGATCCCACCAGTCAGTTTTCTGGCTGCCTCATTGAAATTCCCTCGCTTTATTTACCTGCTATTGTTCCCCTCTCCTGAACACTTGTGTGGTTGCGGGTTTGGGTTGTTGGTTTGGTGGAGCTTGGTTTTTTTTTTTGTTGTTGTTATTTTTAATTCTTCCAGTCTTAACATTTCTTTGTCTTTTTGTGACATAAATGAATATAACCAGTTTTCAAAAGGTAACTCTTTCTATATAAATTGGCAAGATTTTAGACCTCAAAGAAACAATAGGCAGGCTCTCAAAATATAACACTAATTTCCAAAATAAACATGGGAATCTTCAAGTCCTTTAGTTTATTGGAGTATGTGTTCTTTGAGAAAAATTTCCTACAATTTCTTATGATGTCAGCACTCTTTACCCATTGTTAGTTTCCTTTTAACTGCCTCTTCAGTCATTCAGATCATTCTGGGAGTTTAATAACTGACCAGAATACTAATTGATTTATTTTCTGTACTTGGGGAACATAAATCTTTAGTTCTGGGTGGAAGATAGCTTTTACCTTGTTATCTTAAATCTACTAATCCACTTCTGATGTCACCCTGTG
This sequence comes from Clamator glandarius, assembly GCA_033459285.1. Classification (NCBI taxonomy): domain Eukaryota; kingdom Metazoa; phylum Chordata; class Aves; order Cuculiformes; family Cuculidae; genus Clamator; species Clamator glandarius. The sequence goes on from JAUNZM010000086.1 coordinate 2,278,095, forward strand.
AGCTTGGAAGTATTGTGTTAGAGCCTGAACTAACAGGTAGAACATAATGAAAAGAAACAAAAATTTTGCAAAGAAAAAAAGGCATTATATGTATGACCAGTGCAGGCTTGTCCTATGAACCTAACATCATAGCGTGTTTAAAATTATCAATAGTCAGAAGAGTAAATGCATCTGAAAGAATATTATCTTGTCATAAAAAGGGTTGGTTTTTTCTGTTGTAATATAAGAATTAATCCACTTGTATTCAGAGTGATAAAGGTGGTTTTTTAAATATTATTTTTAGGATATTACAATTATTAAGTCCATGAAGAGTCCACCTACTGGTGTCAAACTTGTAACGGAAGCTGTATGCATCCTTAAAGGCATCAAACCAGATAGGATTCCAGATCCAGCGCAACCTGGAAAAAGAATTCTCAATTTCTGGGGCACTGCTAAGAGACTTCTGGGTGACATAAGATATCTTCAGTCTCTTCATGAATAGAACAAGGTCATTTCCTCAGCTGTTATGGCTACCATAAAAAAAGCAGTATCTAACAAATCCTGAGTTTGTACCAGAGAAGATTCAAAAAGCTTCAACAGCAACAGAGGTTATGTGCAAATGGGTCAGAGCAATGGAGTTTTATGATATGTAAATATGCATGAAAATATGAAAAGGGTAAAATAAATTTGATTAAAGAGATCAGTTTATTTTAACACCAAAAGAGATGTGAAATTGCTTCTTTCTAGCTGGAAACTCATGGAACCAGGCAGTCATAGAGATTCATTCATGTGAGATACCTGATGTTAAAGCGTGGAGCCTGAGTTTCAGTTCTGAATTTTTATAAGAAGGCATGGGAGCAGCAGTATGTTCATTTAGCAAATAACATTATTTTCCTTTTAGAGTGTTGTACAAAATAGAGGCATTATTGAAATGACTTTGGAAGTTTCTAACACTCAAATTGAGCCCAAAAGATATTTTTTTTGTTACACTGAAAAAGTGTGCTTAGTTTTTGGTATTTCCTACTTTCTTCACTCTGAGGGTGGTGAGGCACTGGTACAGGTTGCTCAGGGAAGCTGTGGCTGCTCCATCCCTAGAGGTGTTCAAGGCCAGGCTGGATGGGGCCTTGGGCAGCCTGATCTAATGGGATGTCCCTGCCCATGGCAGGGGGGTTGGAACTGGATGATCTTTGGTGGGAATGGCCTCTTCCAACCGAAACTCTTCTATGATTCTATGATTCTCATTAAAAACATCTGGAACTCAACTTTGAGCAGGAAATCAGTACTGGGAAACCAAGGTTAACTTGTGATTTGAAAGCTGAGTCATGATTAATGGTTCATGTCTTCATTTGGGAGGCTATTTTGTTACTTGACTAAAAAACTAGTAAACACATTCTTGGTAGCGTTCTCAATTTGAGAACAACTTCTAACATTAAAAATACCAATTGTTAGTTATTAATTTAAAAAGGTTGACTTTAAAGGAGATCTGCAGCTTACAGCATTATTAGCCTCATTAGTTATGAGGCTAATACTTGTGAAATTGTCTTTTCTGTTGAGCATAGGGGAATTCTTGCATCTTACCTTGTTTTTTGTTTTTGGAAAGATAAACAACATGTTTTCAGTTACGTGTTACTTCTAATATTCTCTTCTGAATATCTGCACAGAAGCAACTGATGAAGTAAAATCCAGTTCTCTTCAGATATCATCAAATTATGAAGTGGAATATTGCATGAGCTACTGAGTTGCTGAAGTTTTCCCTTCACGTTCCCTGTGTTCATTTTTTCAACAGTAACCCCGGAGTGAGGGTGTGTCTTTCCGATGTTTAATTCATTCCTTGGCTTATTTAGAGTGGCAAAAAATGTTGCACCCAAAAAAGAAATGTTGAATCAAGCTGAAGGAGAATTAAAGGTTGCAATGGATAGTCTAAGGAAGAAATAAGCGGACCTGAAGGAGGTTCAAGATAAATTGGCTGTACTCCAGCAATCACTGGATTCCAAGAAATGGGAGAAGGCTGACTTAGAAAATGAGGTATATGATGCAAAAGATAAAGTATTGTTCTACTGAAATCCAGAGAAGTTATTTAAAATTTGCTTCTTTGTAAAACGGTATTTTTCCTTTTAAATGCCAAAATGTCAAACAAGTCATACTTTCAGATAACCCATCTTTTTATTTTGGTGTGATGGTCTTGAAGTTATAATTGGCCAAAGCATGGGTAATAAATGCTGTAAAGTAGTAGAAAATGCAGGTGTATGACTTTATGAATTGACATACCTCTCCTACATCCTCACTCATATCTGAGTTCCTGTGAGGAGATAAATTTTCAATGATTATACTAAGAGTTTGATTCAACTTGCAAGTCAGTACATTTGAAGTTTTGAAAGTTTATTTATACCTTCTGTGCTAATGCAATTTTGAGAATGTTTTTGGCAAAGTCCCTTCCTGGCTGCTAAAGAGCTGTTATTTGTGCAGAGATTGGCGACACTTAGAAGATGGCATTACATTTTTTTAAGATTTGCAGTATGTCTTCTTGAGCTTTCTTACAAAAATAGTATCAGAATTTGAAAAGGAATCTTAGTTCCTGTCTGTAGTTGAACACTGCTCTTTTTGTATTTCTTCTGCATTATGATATTTTTTGGAAGTAGAAGGGAGGGAGGAACTACACAAGCAGTTTGTTACTGTGGTGTATACTGGCTGCTATGGTTTCTGAAGAGAGAGAGGATTGTTTCAGCAGCAAGAGTTGGCATATTTTTTCCCCTATGCTGTGGCTGGAATGTGTCTCTACTAGGTAGTAAAGAATTCTAACAGAGCTGGATTAAATTCCTCTGAAACCATACCTTTTTGTTTGGTTATAAACATGCCTGAAAAGATGACTTAGCTAAAAACTGACAGCAGAAATGCTGATTATGGATTCATAAGATTTTTTTCAGAAAAGAACATACCTACTTGAATGAAAGAGGATCGTAGAATCATAGAATCACCAGGTTGGAAGAGACCTGCCAGATCATCGAGTCTAACCATTCCCACCAATCTCTAAACCATGCCCCTCAGTATCTCATCCACCTGCACCTTAAACACCTCCAGGGAAGGTGAGTCAACCACCTCCCTGGGCAGACTGTTCCACTGCCTAATGACCCTTTCAGTGAAAATTTTTTTCCTTATGTCGAGCCTGAACCTCCCCTGGCAGAGCTTGTGTCCATTCCCCCTTGTCCTGTCCCCTGTCACTTGGGAGAAGAGGCCAGCTCCCTCCTCTCCACAACCTCCCTTCAGGTAGTTGTAGAGAGCAATGAGGTCTCCTCTCAGCCTCCTCTTCTCCAGGCTAAACAACCCCAGCTCTCTCAGTTGCTCCTCGTAAGACTTGTTCTTCAGCCCCTTCACCAGCTTTGTTGCTCTTCTCTGGACTCGCTCCAGAGCCTCAACATCCTTCTTGTGGTGAGGGGCCCAGAACTGAACACAGAATTCAAGGTGCGGTCTCACCAGTGCCGAGTACAGAGGGAGAATAACCTCCCTGAACCTGTGGGTCACGTCATTTCTGACACAGGCCAAGATGCCATTGGCTTTCTTGGCCACCTGGGCACACTGCTGGCTCGTGGTCAGTTGACTATTGACCAACACTCCCAGGTCCTTCTCCTCCTGGCAGCTTTCCAGCCAGGATTCTCCTAGTCTGTACCTCTGCTTAGGGTTGTTGTGCCCCAAGTGCAGGACCCGGCATTTGGCCTTGTTAAACCTCATGCCGTTGGTCTCACCCCAGCGGTCCAGCCTGTTCAGAACCCTTGGCAGAGCCTCCCGACCCTCCAGCAGGTCAACACTTCCACCCAGCTTAGTGTCATCTGCAAACTTGCTAAGGGAGCACTCGATGCCTTCATCCAGGTCATTGATGAAGACATTGAACAGGACTGGACCCAGCACTGAGCCCTGGGGAACCCCACTTGTAATTGGCCTCCAGCTGGAGTAAACTCCATTTACCACCACTCTCTAGGCTCGGTTATTCAACCAGTTTTCCACCGAGGAGAGTGTGCGCCTGTCCAATCCAGAGGCAGTTTCCGAAGCAGAATGCTGTGAGAAACTGTATCAAAGGCTTTACTAAAGTCCAAGAAGACTACATCCACAGCCTTTCCCTCATCCAAGAGTCTAGTCACTCGGTCATAGAAGGAGATCAGGTTAGTTAGGCAAGACCTGCCTTTCATGAACCCGTGTTGACTGGGCCTGATCACCCGGTTCTCTTGCAAGTGCTTTGTGATAGCACTCAAGATCACCTGCTCCATGACTTTCCCCGGTACTGTAATTTCCTGTAGTTCTCCGGATCCTCCCTGCGCCCCTTCTCATAGATGGGCACGACATCAGCCAGCCTCCAGTCCTGTGGTACCTCCCCAGTCATCCACGACCGCTCAAAGATGATGGAAAGGGGTTTGACAAGCACATCTGCCAGTTCCCTCAAAACTCTTGGGTGGACTCCATCCGGCCCCATAGACTTGTGGGCATCTAGCTGGGCAAGCAAGTCTCTAACCACCTCCTCTTGGATCATGGGAACCTCATTCTGCTTCTCCAGTCCCTGGGGTTGTGCGCAGAGGGAACAGCTTTCCTTACTATTAAAGACTGAAGCAAAGTAGGCATTGAGTACTTCAGCCTTGTCTTTATTCCCTGTTACTGTTGGCCCCTCTGCATCTAGTAGGGACTGGAGATTCTCCCTAGTCCTCCTTTTACTGTTGATGTATTTGTAGAAAGATTTTTTATCATCTTTCACAGACTTGGCCAATCTGATTTCTAGTTGGGTCGTAGTCCTCCTGATTTTTTCCCTGCACATTCTCGCTTGCTCCCTATAGTCCACCCAGGATGCCTGCCCCTTCCTCCAAAGCTCATAGACCTTCCTCTTCTTACTGTTGTCTCTCGGGACCTCCCTACTCAACCACGCTGGTTTCTTGCCCCGTTGGCTACTTTTCCGGAACATGGGGACGGCTTTCTCCTTCTTCATGTCACCCAGCACTGAGAACTGTATCATCTCATGATCGCTTTGCCCCAGGCATCCTCCAACACCCACATCCCCCACAAGGCCTTCTCTGTTCACGAACAGTAGGTCCAAGAGGGCGCCGGCCCTTGTCGGTTTGCTCACCAGCTGTGTGAGGAAGTTGTCTTCCACACACTCCAGGAACCTCCGGGACTGCTTCCTTGCTGCTGTATTATACTCCCAGCCGATATCCGGGAAATTGAAGTCTCCCACGAGGACTAGAGGTAGCGATCTTGAGACTACTCCCAGTTGTTTGTAGAAGAGCTCCTCAGCTGCTTCTTCTTGACGGCGTGGTCTATAGCAGACTCCCATCACAATATCTGCCTGCCCGTGGGCTCCTATGATTTTTACCCACAGGCACTCAGTCCCTTCCTGACTTGAGGGTATCAAAGCCCTCTCTAACATAGAGGGCTACCCTGCCTCCTTCTGGAAGAGTTTATACACCACCATGGGTGCACTCCAGTTATACGAGTCATCCCACCACGTCTCCGCAATGGCAATGACATCAGAGTCTCCTTGCCCTACCACAGCTTCTAACTCCGCCTTCTTATTTCCCATGCTGCATGCATTGGTATAAATGCACTTCAGCTGGGCTGGCGAACCTACAGCCCTCGTAATAGGGTTTCTTCCCAATTGAGTGGTCCTTGGGTTAACTAAGGCCACAGTGCCGGTTTCCTGCTTACCATCCCCAGGTGCACTCGCCTCCTCATGCTTAGTGGTGATATACTGGCAGTCCTCACCAGCACACCACCCCTTTGACACTGAAGTCCCACCTCCAGGCTCACTCTTATCTGGCCTGGCCTCTATCCCTTCCCCCCTCATATCTAGTTTAAAGCTCAATTTATGAGCTTAACTAGATTTTTAGAAAGGGCTTTAGTCCCCCTAGGAGACAGGCGTGTCCCATCCCTAGTAAGAAAGCCTGGGAGTGTGTGGGCCTCCCCATGATCAAAGAATCCAAAGCCCCTCTTTTCACACCAGTCCCTGAGCCAGTCTTTAATCAATTTCTTCTTCCTCACTTCTTGTTCCTCGTTCTTTAGTGTTGGAATGGAGCTAACTACTACCTGTGCCCCAGAGCCCTCGATCATTCTCCCTAGAGCCCTGAAGTCCCTCTTAACAGCTTTAGGCTTTCTATGCTCTATGTCTTCATTTCCAGCTTGAAATACTAAGAGCGGGTAGTAATCTGTGTCCTTGACCAGAGACGGAAGTTTTCTAGTAACGTCCCTCACTGATGCTCCCGGCAAGCAGCAGACCTCCCTTTGGAGCGGATCCCGTCTTCAGATGGGACCCTCCATTCCTTTAGGAAGGGAATCCCCCAAGACAATCACCCTCCTCTTCTTTTTTACAGAGGATGTTTTTATGACTGTCTCAGGATGGCGGAGCTTTGGAAATGTTTCCAGGCTGTGAGTGCAGTCCTCTTCATCCTTAGGGATGGGGTGTACCTGCAGCACCTCATATTTGTTCCCCAGAGCCATCTGGGGGTTAGTTGTCTGGGTGGGGGGAGCAGGTTTCCTTCTCCAGACAGGAACCTGCTGCCATTCCCCATCTCTCCCAGCCTCGCAGCTTACGGCTGGGTGGTGCTCAGCCTCACTAGCTCTGGCAGCCTGTGAGAGGGCCCTGCTCCACTGACCTATCTCACTCTCACATTCCCTGATGGTCCTCAGCATTTCCACTTCTTTCCTCAGCTCTTCCACCAAATGAAGGAGTTCCCCCACCCGAGCACAGTTTCCACAGGTGGAGCCAGTGCCAAAGGCATGAGCTGCTGTGGGAGGGGGGCACTGTCTGCAGCCCAGGGTCTGGGTAGCTGCATGTGCCCACTGGGGCTCCGTCTGGGTGGCAGCTTCCATCATGCTTGGTGCAGCCTTAATCTTTTGACGGGTAGCCACCATGATTCTCAGTCCCTCCTGGCTGTGCTCCAGCCCCTCTCTGCGCCCTCCCTGCTCGCCCTGCCCGCTCGAACTGCCCTGTTTTAATGTGCCCTGCTCCTCTCCCCCTGTGCTCCCTAAGGCCCGTTTAAATCCCCCACGGTAGCTTCCAGGACTGCCCTCTCCCATCTGGCACCGCGCGGGAAGGGCCATTGAGCCAGAAGCCCAGCGCCGACCCCCGATCGAGTTTTTTTGGCTTTTCCCCACTGCTCCCCACTCAGGGAAGTGCCCCACTGCCTTTTAATGGCCACCCCACCACAGAACTCACCGTCCCGTCGCTGGATGCAGCTGTGAAACTCTTCAAGGTGTTTCTGTTTGTCTTATGACATGTAGATTATTTCCTTGACAATTAATGTTTCCTTTAGTGCATGCAGAGCTATTTTGAATTGTGTTTTATACTGGTCCTTTTCCTTTATTTGGATGAAAAAGTAACTGAATAGACTTTACTGTGCCAGAACTGAGATTGGTTTTGTTCTTTAAACATTTCCATTATAATAAGAAAGTCTTTTCTTTCTACTTGATGAAATTGCTTAAGAAAACCTCTGCACAGGGTAATAATTCTTGAACGCTTTCAGTATTTATAAAATGGTTTTAGAGTGATCATGTAGTATAATCAGAACATTTTTTTTTATTGTGAGTTTGACTTATGCGGCAAAAAACAACAGTGAGCAGAACAATTGCTTGGTGGCCTTTGGGGTGACAAAATTCATTGGCAAGAGACTGCTTTGAAGCTGGGAGGACAGTACACAAATTTGACTGGAGATATACTTATTTCATCGGGACTTACAGCTTACCTAGGAGCCTTTACATCCAGCTACGGACAAGTAATACATACAGTGATTTTCCCCGGTGTTTTGTAATGATCAGCATTTTATTATCTTCTCTTGTAACATAAAGTTTATATTTTAAAATTACATTTTAATCAAATTCATAAGTGAAACTGAAACTGCATTGTAGGATTTTGAGTTTCATTTGTAAGACTCTTGGGGGAAATGTATTCCTTCATTCTGCTGTAAAGTACTTATTGCCGTGTAAGGCATGGAGTCCTTTTGTTGCTTTTCCTCTCTGAAACAATTGCCAGTAACTTTATACATCAAGGCTCTGGTTAACCCTATTCTATTCAATGGCTAAACACTACCTAACATAAAACCCCCCCAGAAGTAGCTTCTATTTTTTCAGCAGCACAGTGAAGCTAAGTACAGAAAGTGGAGTAGTTCTGTACAAGGTAAGACAAAAGTTACAGTATCAGATTTGTGTCTGTAACTCTTAGCCAAATAAATGGAAATTCTGAATACAAAAAGATTTTGACATGGCAACTGATTCCAGATATAAAATTTTTTGGATTTCAAAATTAGCCTGACTTTGACATTTTTTGAACCTGAAAGTCTGCCACTGAATTCAGCTGTAGAAATTACTGTCCATTTCTCTTGAAAATCAAGTCCAGGGTGTCAAAAATCGCTAAAAATAAAGAGGGGAAAAAATCGATGTAACACAGACTTTGTATATAATCTTTATTTCCTTGTGCTTCCTTTATCCATTTTTCTTGAGAAAATTTTATACTGTTCTTTCAAACTATTGGATTTGTCATAATGTCCATGTTGTGATGTTACTATTTTAAAACCTTATGGAGTGAGAGCTTATGGTGTGGTTATTTATCACATAAATAAACAGTCAGCAGATTTAACTATTCTGATTTATTTCATTTTGAGAGAGTGTTCTGGTTTATGCTAAAAGCCTGCATTGCGTATAATACTGGGTCTGGCAGGCAGGAGTACTTTCAGCGAAACATCTTACGGGGTGCCGAGCTGTATTTTAGGCAAGTATAGTTACAGCTGTAGATCATATTCATAGAAGGCAGATACACAGAATCACAGAATGCTTTGGGTTTCACTGAAAATTAGTAAATAGTGGTTTCATCTGAAAAGTGTAGTGGCATTTCATTCTCATTGACTGCAGGGTTTCTTTTTCTGTGCAACAGGAGGTGTACATTCCTGGTTGCTCATTCTTATTCTCATGATAGTGCAGACACAGATTAGTTAGGTATTTCTTTCAGAAATTGTTGGATAGCATAATCACTTTTGTGTAGTTCTTCATTCCATCCCTGCCCGTGGTAGAGGGAGTGGAACTGGATGGTCCCTTCCAACCCAAACGATTCATTGATGCTATGACCTGGTGCTACTGCTTCAGAAGAAAAAAGATTACAATATCTTTTGGAATATCAGCTTTGGTTTATGCAAACTGACGAATCCTTCATTCACTACCTTTGTGAATGTCTTTAGCACTTAGGCCATTGCCTTTAATGCTGCATTTCTGAGTTTTGTTTCTTGAGGCTTTGCCAGCTAATTTTTAGTTTAGAAAACCACAGCATAGTTCTTTGACCTTATACATATCTTTCATAGGTCGTGCCTTTCATATGAACACGCTATTTCTTTATATTTTCCAGTTTCCTATCGGAATATGCTTTTTGGCTTGTGTGTTTAAAGGTGTGTATTTTAAATATTATTATGCACTATACAAACAATTGTAGTGAGTTAGATAATACAAAGAATAGTGAAAAGCAACTCTAAATGTTTGTTGAATTGAGTTTGGTTAGGTCCTGACAAGTGCTCATTATATCTGTCCTGAGAGATATCTAATGAAGACTTTTTCTTTAGATGGAATATGTGCGTTTGTTCTACACTCATTTTATCTTATAGAAGACTAGTGCTGAAATGATAAATAAAATCATATCAAGCCTCTGACCAATTATCTATATATTTCAAATAGAGATAATACAAACAGAGGCATTATTTAGAGACATTTTAGATGTTTTAGTCAGAGGCATGAGTTTCTTTCCATTTGAAGATACAGTGTTCTTGTACATAGCAATTGTTATGGGAAATGGCTTGAAAAACCCACTTTTTAAGAGTCTGAAAGTTTTGTGAACAGGCAGAACTTTAGTTAATCTTTGTTTTCTTCTTATCTAGATGCAAACTAAAGAGTGGGCATTGCTATGTAAAACAAAAGACATTCCTTGTTCTGATGACTTTTCCTTAACAAATACCCTGGGAGAACCAATGGAAATTAGAGCTTGGAATATTGCTGGACTACGTTCTGACACGTTTTCTATTGATAATGGCATCATTGTCTCGTAAGTAGAAAAAGAAAATTACAATGACTAGTTTTCATTAAATAGATTCTTTCAACATGTTTTTAATTTTTATTATTTTTATATGCAGTTTTCTACTCTGTATCCAGTTTAAAACCAGAGTTATAAAATCACTGTAATGTTTAAATTTATAAGAAATACTAATAATACTTTTAAACTTTATAATGTAAAGTTTTAAAAACTGTTAATTGCCTCCCCTCCTTTTAACTCCTATGTGATGCTATAATGATGCCTTCCCTCCTCCTTTCTTTTTTTAGGTTTATAAACATGCTGCACACTAGATTCAGTTTAAGACATCCTAAAATGCTTCAGGAACAGAATTTTAAATGCTGTTCTTTTACTAGTATGATTAGTAGACACGCAAGTAATTCCTCTTTAAAAAGCTAAAGGTGCTAGCAAAAGCTGTTTATGGAGAGACACTGAAGATGATTTTACTAATCTTTCTGTGACTGTCACATGATTTTTCCTGAAAATGGCATTGGAAATACTGTAGATAATGTCATAATTAGTTGTCTATAAACAGTTTCGCAATTCATGTTGCCAACCAGTAGAAGATTTTAACATTCAAACTTGTAACATACTTAGTGTATAAAGCCATGACATTTTGGAAGTTTTCGTTTGTACACTGATAAATTAAATGTTTATTTTACTAGGGCACGGTAACAAAACAACAATAAAAATGCCTATGTATCTCTTCTGCTGAAGGCAGAAAAGGAGGCACAAAAAGTCTAAGAACATGTGCAAGAAGGAAAGTGGAAAACTTCAACGTGACAACTTGCTTTCATCCCCAAAGACCCTCATCGACCACTGCCACTAGGAGGAATGCATGTGCAAGAAGGAGGGGATATTTCTAATGAATTCTTGGGACTAATCTTACTAACTCATCCCACTTCTCGGAAAAGGCATGATTATGTATACTAATCTAATCCATATGAATAATATAGCTCAATAAAAATGTGCCAGCTCGGACACCTGGTGTGCAAGCTTGGAGGAAAAGTCCCCCTTGTACCCTGTGCACGGCCACATACCTGCACCTTATTCTGAGTTGGGTGTTGTTATTCAGCAAGTCAATCTATATTTCTTGTGCTTGTTCTCCAGTACACCACTAGCTGATCTTTTTCTCTCTGTAGCCCTCTTGCATCATCCAAGATCCGGTTTGCAGCCCTTGTTCTCCGGCGCACTGCTTGCTGATCTCTTTCTCTTCTTAGCTACATTGCATTTTTCAAGATCCATTTCACACCGCTTGCTCTCCTGTGCATGGCTGGGTGATGCCCTCTTTCTCTTTTTAGCCCTGTCACACCTTCCAAGAGCCGGACTTTCTTTTGGATCCATGTCAGGAGAATTTGTTTGCTCGGATTGCCAGATCTGTAACCAAGATATTTACTCTGTGAATTGCATGCCATACACAAAAAAACTCATTCACAAAGCCATCACTCATCAAATGAACGCTAAAAGGAAAATTGTCCTTTCATAGAAGCCCCAAATCATAGAAAGCTTTGGATTGGAAGGGACCTCAAAGCCCATCCAGTTCCAAACTGCCCACCATGGGCAGGGACACCTCCCACCACACCAGGCTGCCCAAGGCCCCATCCAGCCTGGCCTTGAGCACCTCCCGGGATGGGGCAGCCACAGCTTCCCTGGGCAACCTGGGCCAGTGCCTCACTGCCCTCATAGCAAAGAATTTCTTCCTGATGTTCAATCTAACTCTTTCCCGTTCCTATTTAAAGCCATTCCCCCTTCTCCTATCACTACGTGCCTTTCTAGACTGTCCCTCCACTGCTTGCATCTAGGCCCCCTTCAGGTATTTTAAGGCCACTATAAGGTCTCCCCCGAGCCTTCTCTTCTCCTGACTGAAGGAGCCCAACTCCCACAGCCTGTCAGCATAGCAGAGGTGCTCCAGCCCTCCCATCATCTTTGTGGCCCTTGTCTGGACCCATCCAAACAGTTCCATATCCTTCTTATGCTGGAGATTCCAGAACGGGACACTGTACTGCAGGTGGGGTCTCACAAGAGTGAAATAGAGGGGCAGAATCCTAGCTATTTGTCACTTTTTCTCATCTGCGTGGAACACACGGGAAGGCTCAGAGGCTCGCGGTCAATGGTTTATGCAGGGCTGGTGACCTGCCACTTGTGGGACTCTGCCAGGATCCGCCTAGGGTCAGGACTCAAGGGAATGGCAGGAAGATCTTCCAGGGGAGGTTTACATTGGATATTAGGAAACGGTTCTTCACGCAGAGTGTGGTGGAGCACTGGAACAGCTCCCCAGGGAAGAAGTCCTGGCACCAAGCATCACAATGTTCAAGAAGTAGTTGGACAACCTGCTCAGATGTGTGGTGTGAATGTTGGGGTTGTTCTGTGCAAGGACGGGAGCTGCACTTGATGAGCCTTATGGGTGGCTTCCAACTCAGGACATTCTACGATTCTATGATAGATAGCAACTGTAATACAGAGAAACTAAATGCAGCTCTTCAAGGAAGCGCACAGATCAAAACTTCTGTCCCCACAGAATGAAAGAAACCAGCCCCTCATCAAAGGATCTCGTGCTTCCTCTGCTGCTCACTATTACTGCACACACGATGGTGTAATCATGGCCACCCTCTTGCCACCTCGTGCCTCGTGGCAGGCACTTCAGCCCCTGCCTCTCAGAAGGAGCTTTTCAGCCTGTCAGCCCACTTTGAGTGCTTAACAGAGAGGCTCCGGACAGCTCATAATCTGAGAAAGAGCTGCTGGAAGAGGGAAGTCTCTACTGCTTCACGCCAACAATGACCATTCACAGGTACTGGTAACCAGAGGACCCCTCCTAAAACTAACAAAAATAGTAATGCTTTATCGCAGTGCAATTGTTAATACTACAGGGATCTTCTTTTCTGTGTAACTTTTTTCTTTCATCACATAAAGGCCATCCTCATGCTTACCAGCAAGGGCTGTCCTTGTCCTCTTACCCAGAAAGCCACTCCCTCAAGGGTAAACATCAGCCTTAGGTCTTTTGCTCTTCCAATGACAACTCTGTAAACCGTAATTATATTAATACTTTCTGTCACTTAAGAGGCCTGTAGAGCAGAGGGTGCTCTCGTCCACACTATAAGAGTGTCCCAATATTTTGACTTGCTGAAGAAACAAAACTGGGCTCATCAGTTTCTTTTTCTTAAATAAGTTTTATTCCAACAGGAAAATTACATGATAGCATCACGCAGTAAATAAATAAGTAGAGAAATACTTAAGAAATATAAAAAATTTAATAAATAACAATCAATTGACATTGTTTGTTTACGTTTCTGAACAGGCAGACAGAGATGTTCGCCTGCCTCAACTCTAGGAGGTTGTGTGCTTTTTTCGCTCTTCAATGGGAGGAAGAAAGGATGTTCCAGTGCTTCTGCCAGAGTGATGCGCTTGGCTGGGTCATATTCCAGCATCTTTTCAACCAAGTCAAACAGGTTCTCATGGTCACAATTGTGGCAGGTCATTAATTCCTTCAGGAAGAAAAAAACAGTACATGGGCTTCCAATCATTGAATTGCACTGGGAGCTCCTCTGCCCAGAAGAAGCATCTTCCCTCTGTAATCTTACCTTCAGGGGTTTACAGCACCTTGAGATGTGTTGCCCAGCAGCACTGTGTTCATCCCAGGCAAGCCGGCCCTTATGAAAATACTGTTTTTTCATTGGTGAACAAGTTCTCTTCATCATTTGCTCTGGCAAAGGCCCCAGCAATCGCTCCATCATCGCCAGGTGCACTTTGTCTTCATTGGTCTGGAGGGAAGTTAAGAGAGTTCTTGTTATGTGGAAGTTATCAAGAAGCACATGCCAGCCTGACTTCATTGTTGACAGTACCCTGCAAGCAATAAGCTGAACTTGGTCATGGAAAAAGGAGAGGCTTGAGTTCTTTGTTTCCTGGAAAAAGTTACAAGCTACCGGAGTTGCTTCCCCAAGCCTCTGCCAAAATGTCTACTGGAAGCAACTTGTCAAAATCTGCTGCTGAGATCAAGTTCCTCGATGCCTACATCTTCCATTCCGTTCAACTTGGCATTACAGAGAAATGCAGCTTACTTCCTTGCACGGACCGTTCCTCGAGTTCCCAACTCTCCGCAGCCACTGTTCATCGATCTGAGGAGTGATATGCATGCTGCATCCTTCTGGGTTCATAGTTCCCTACCTTAAATACTACATCTCCAAGGTAGTATTCCAGGAGAGTACATCCTATGCTCCAGACATCACATGGGTGCGACCATCCAAGCTCTGTGAAAAGGTTCAGATTGTTCATGTTTAGTCCAGGCTGGAAACATTCAACACCTCAAGCAAGACACCAAACACTTCTCTAGCTTTGTTCAATAGCACACAAATCTCATACGTGAGAAAATCAGCCAAACAAACCGCCTTCCACTGACCTAGGACCACTTCAGGAGCTCTGTAAGCTCTCGCAGTCACTGTAGGACTATGAGGCCCATGGTCATATGTGGCGCACCCAAAGTCCACAACTCTGACGTCTGCTGTTCTCAGTCTACGTTCCTCGCGTTTCTGAAACAAAAGGTGATGGGATGCGAGTGACCAAAGAAACACAGAGGATAGCTGAGGAGGAGGGAGGTGGGGAAGAGGAGAGCAGCTTACCAGTTTGGGGTTGTACACATCTGCATAATCAGACGTCACAAAGACAATATTGTCTGGCTTCAGATCCGTATGTGTCAACTTGTTCATATGCAAAACTGCAAGAGAAATCATACAGTTAGTGGGTGCCGCAAAGGAACTTTAACAAATAGAGCAACGAAGGAACATACTCACAGTTGACAGAGGTGCAGATCTGATAGGCCATGCGTCTAATGTCGTCCAGGCTAAATGGCTGAAAGTTGTTGCCTCTCATAAAGTGATAGGTGCTGAGCCCCAGCAGCTCAAAAACAATGCAGACGTGTCCACGGTACTCAAACCATCCCAGCATCTGGACACAGTGACTGCAAAAGCAGGGAAACACGTGCTTTGCAACAGCAAGTTGTGCAGCGCTCCTCCATATGCTATGTCTCATGGAAAGCATTGCTGAAGAAGTCTTCAAGCCAAACCACAACGCAGTCGGCTTTGTGTACTTACTAGGCATTGCTGGAGTCTGATGCTTTTAAATCTTCCAGTACTTGGATTTCAGCACGAGCAGCTTCAGAGCTCCAATAGGTATTCCTTGCTATTTTCACAGCTACATGTCTGCCTTCCCTGAAAAGACAGGTTTTAACAGAGATGAGAACAATGAGTACTTTTAACTCCGACTGTTAGGCAGTTATCACCCCGTCTGCCTTGTTCCCAACACTGGAAACCTTCTGGGAAAAGGACACAGTGACTTCAAATAACCCAGTCATCTGTGCACAAACATAACGGAATCTTTACTTTTTGATAACACAGGCCCCAACGCTGCCCAGTGTGGGGGCTGCAGCTGCACCCCACACTCTATCCAGGCCACCTCTCCCCATCAGCCCTGACCTCTGCCCGGCTGGGCTGCACCTGCAGAAGACGCAGCCTTTGCCTCATCCACCAGCCCTGTACAACCCTCGTGTCCAGGGGCTGCTTTTAGCACCACGGATCAACGTACACTTTTGCGTTGACTGCATCGGCTTTAGAGAAATACAGGGAGCGACACATGAGGAAGCAAAGAGCAAGCAGTTCCTGAAGTAGACATTCAGAGTTCAGTAAGAAAAAAGACAGGCGCTGGATTAAAAGACTTACGCTTTGTGATCAATGCATTCCACTACTACTCCGTAAACGCCTTGAGCCAAGACAGCAACAACCTCGTCTGTAAAGAAAAGAACTCTTAGTCACCAAAGTGGTGGGGTGACTCAGGTATTAAGTTGCCTAGGAAATAATCAAGAAAAAGAAATGATAAAAGAAACAATAAGAAGGAATAAGTACTATTTTTGAAGATTATTCTAGTTTTTGCTCTAAATTGTAAATATCTGGTCAGAGAGATGTTTCTGGACAACTCTCTTCAAACTACACTTACAGGGAACTGATTTCAGTAGCTTCATTAATTTCATTTGAGGGGAAGGGAAAAAGGAAACAGAAGAAATATATTTTAAATATATATAATCATATATTATAAAAAAATACCAGTCCAACACCAAAACAAAAAGTCAAAAGAGAAAGAAAAGACTTGAGAGCCCTCTCGTATCTTATGCCAAAAGAACTCATTCTGTTTGAAATGCTAAAAAGCATTGAAAACCATTCTATACATCTTGCATTTAGCACGTCTCCTCTCCGACAGATCTTGTCCTCCACATTCCTGGCTGTGATCCTTCGACGACTCGCCTGGAACGGCACCAAGATTGTCCAGTCAATTAACAAACCTGAGTGAATTCAGCTCAGAATACAAAATGCATTCAGCAGGGAGGCAGTCGGGCACTCAGATACGCGCCAGGCTACAAACCGTTCAGCCCCCAGCAATTCACAGAGTGCATCGTTTATGGTACAGGGACAAAAAGGTGGCAAGGAACAGATTTTCAGATGAGATACTCACAGTGGCAAGGTAACAGAAAACTATAAGGTAATTGTTTTCCTTTTACAGGATTGGTTCCCTGAATTTTACTTCAGGATTTCTGCGCCCGCATTCTTGTTTAAAGCAAAAGCATATAGCGACACTCTTCTATACATCAAAGATGTCTTTTAGCTGTACCTTGCAGAGATATTGGACAGAATGTTCTATATTTCTATATAAAATTGCCTTTTGGCCACGTTAAAAAACTCCTCTAAAGTAACCGAGATTAAATCGCCAGTGGGCATTTTTGATAAGAATTGTTTGGTACATCGCACACAGCATGCACATTCATTTTAGGCCGTCTCAGCTGAAGATCTGACACTATAAATCCTATCTGCAGCTTTGTAAAGAGTTGAGTGGATAATAAAGATCAGAACAACTGCCCGACTCGTGTGCAGATGTCATAAATATCTGACTCTACAGATTTTTTAGTGATTCTTAGAACATCTTAGTAAGCATGTTTCCACAAAATTGAAAATCAGATGTGATCTCCTTGCTATTTCCATGATACTGAGTCAAAAGCAAGTCTAAAAGCTTGGCCTTGCCTTTTTGAGTAGGGCTGACATAAATGCCTGTCATCAGGGAAATTCTGGTGTCAGGAGAGAGATGCCTGTATTTCAGGACTCCAGTGAACGGTTCTTGTTCACTGATCTGGTCAAATATGTCCCAAGAACAAAGAGGAAGACTGTCTTGTGTGCTGTCACAAGGGTACCTGCAAACTATACATTTTCACTCAAATCCAAGCAGAAAGAATAAGCCACTAATAAGAGCTGAAGGAATAAGCTACTAATGTTATTGAGAGAACTCCATATGCCCCCATCACCCAATGACGGCTGCCCAGATAAGAACTAATCTTCATAAAATAAAAACTCGTCCATTAAAATGGGTCACATCTCCTGCAAATATTCATAGGGACTGGACCGTACCTGCAATTTCTTTTTGTGACCGCTGGTCCCACTCTGATCCAGTTTGCAGCACTTGCTCTCCTGGGCACTGCTTGCTGATCTTTTTCTCTTTGTAGCCCTCTTGCGTCTTCCAAGATCTGGTTTGTTGTGCTGGGTCTCTGGTTCTCCGCATTCTGATCTCTTTCTCTTCTTAGCTACATTGCATTTTTCAAGATCCATTTCACACCGCTTGCTCTCCTGTGCATGGCTGGGTGATGCCCTCTTTCTCTTTTTAGCCCTGTCACACCTTCCAAGAGCCGGACTTTCTTTTGGATCCATGTCAGGAGAATTTGTTTGCTCAGATTGCCAGATCTGTAACTGAGATATTTACTCTGTGAATTGCATGCCATACACAAAAAACTCATTCACAAAGCCATCACTCATCAAATGAACACTAAAAGGAATATTGTCCTTTCATAGAGTCCCCAAATCATAGAAAGCTTTGGATTGGAAGGGACCTCAAAGCCCATCCAGTTCCAAACTGCCCACCATGGGCAGGGACACCTCCCACCACACCAGGCTGCCCAAGGCCCCATCCAGCCTGGCCTTGAGCACCTCCCGGGATGGGGCAGCCACAGCTTCCCTGGGCAACCTGGGCCAGTGCCTCACTGCCCTCATAGTGAAGAATTTCTTCCTAATGTTTAATCTAAGTCTTTCCCGTTCCTATTTAGAGCCATTCCCCCTCCTCCTATCACTACGTCTAAACAGTCCCTCTACTGCTTTCCTCCAGGCCATTATAAGGTCTCCCCCGAGCCTTCTCTTCTCCTGACTGAAGGAGCCCAACTCCCACAGCCCATGAGCATAGCAGGGGTGCTCCAGCCCTCCCATCATCTTTGTGGCCCTCCTCTGGACCCATCCAAACAGTTCCATATCTTTCTTATGCTGGGGATTCCAGAATGGGACACTGTACTGCAGGTGGGGTCTCACAAGAGTGAAATAGAGGGGCAGAATCCCCTCCCCTGACCTGCTGGCCACGTTGTTGAGTACCTCAGCCATGTCCTCATTTGTCGAGTCATGTCCACCATTTTTGTTCATCATTGGGGGTACGCTCTCTTTAACCTTCCTTTTTGGGTTGAAGTATCTGTACTAGCCCCTCTTGTCAGTCGCTGCTTCCCTTGCCAAGCTCTATGTAAAGCATTGTTAAATATTTTCTAGCTCTGTTCCGCTCCCTTGTTCCCAAGGATGGTTTCCTATGGGGTCCTACTTATCAACTCCTTGAAGAGCTGCAAGTCTACTTGTCAAAGTCATCACAAGGTTCATGCCTGAACCTCTTGATGAAGAGTTTAAGACATTTTAAAGGATATTTTTCCACTTTCTGTCTTCCTTGGGGTAATGGGTTGATCAACTTTTGGTGGCTTCTTTGTTTTACAGATGCTGTCTATTTTGAATTGCTTAGTTTTAAACTTAAAGTACTATTCTTATATGAAAAACATCTCTTATATGATGTTAAACACTTTCCTCTCTTTCCGCTTGAGCATTTGTTTCATGTCCTGTCTCTGGACACCACCGAAAGAGTCAGGCTCTGGTTCTTTTTTCCTCTCATCCGTTATCAGAGTTTATGCACACGGATAACACCTCCTGAGCTTTCTCTTCTCTAGGCTAAACAGGCCCGGCTTTCAACCTCTCCTTGTGTAACAGATGCTCCTGTCTCTTAATCATGTTGGCTGCTTTTCATTGGACTTACTCCAGCACGGCCGTGTTTCCCTTGTAGCGGACAGTACAGAACTGGACACGACACTGCAGCTCTGGGGGTGCCATCTCTGAGGAGAGGGGAAGCACCACCTCCCCTGACCTGTTGGTGAAGCCTTTTCTAACACAGCCTGGGATGCTGTTGGCCTTCTTTGCCAGAAGGGCATGTTGCATGTTGGGTCCTGTATATTTACTGCCCATATTGCAAGTTTATCACTTTCCTGTGGTCTCCATCATCCAGGAAACTCCAGGTTTAATCTCTTTGCTCAGCCATGAGGAATAAGAGGCTCCAAATGCCCATTTTGAAGAGCCACAGAATAAGCCAGGTAGGAGAACTTAACAACACTTTCTGATGAAAATTGAGGCTGTTTTTGATGACAAAGATGGCAAAAATGGATGCCTGAATTAAGCTCCTAAAGTTAGGCATAGAAACCAGTAGTCGGATTCTCTGAAAAAAAAACTGAGTTAATTAACATGTTGCTTCTATGTATTAGAAATCTATGATGGTCCAAATCTGTTGCATACTCAGAAACATACCTAGTTTGACTGTCAAGAGGAGCAGTAGGAAAGGTAGGTAATAAAGATCCCAAGTAATGTTTGCAGGTGTGGGAACCTATTTGACTGTTGCTTCTGCACAGACCACGGTGCAGCATTGCCTGCAGGAAGGTGGGGCTGCACTGCAGTTCCTGGGGCTCTAAATAGAAGGAAGTTTTGGCTAGGGAAAAAGTTAGGGTTGAGTTCCTAAAAATCTTTTGAAGCACCTCTTATTCCACATCATCTTGACCTCAGTGTGTTTTCTTATTGTGTGTTTTCTTATTGAGAGCTGCCTCTCTGTCACTACTCTTTTTTGTCTTCACCCCTATTGCTTGTGCAAGAAAGTCACAATAAAGAAGTTACAGCAAACCCACGGTTACCTAGTTTCAGGCAACAGATCTGTAAAGACACAGACTTTTATACCAAAGGCGTTGTGCACAAGTGGAAGTGATGGTTTCTGATCCACTGTTTGGGCAGGCTGAAGAGGTTCTCATTCCAATAGAGCAGTACAAGAGCAAGCCCTCCACAAAAAGAGGCTTTAATCCTCTGGGAGAGAAATCATTCATCTCTCTTTGATGCTGCTCACACCTAGGAGAAAAAATTGCAAATCCTACTCTATTTTCTATAAACCAGTGGTGTAAGGAAAGTTAGAATTTACACGGGGAAGGTTCAGAACACTGGCAGCATGAAATTGTAGCAAGGGACATTGTTTCAACATAATATCACTAAGGAAGATAAGGCAGAAAACATGAGTAGAAAAAAAATATCTGTTTAAAAATCATTTCTTGTTTCACAAGTATAAAATGCAATGTTTAAAAATCAAAATCCTGGAAGATACTCTGGCAAAAAAGGCTTCTAAAACACAAGACTACTCTGTAACAACTGCCAGGCAATGTTACAGCTCCTGAAAATGCCGCATTAAATGAGCAAAGGTATGATCCTGCTCAAGTAACCCTTTTCAAGAAGGCTTTAAACCCCATAATCCAGCAGTCCATCTGACCAGTCTCTAAAGAATGTCTCCAGGAGCTCTGGGGCTACAGAGCAAAAGGGTTAGCATGAATTGTAACGTCTTTAATGCAAACATCATTAAGAGGTCGGTAGGTTTTCTCATTCACAGGCTGCTTCTCCAGCTTATCCAGCTTCTCCAAGCCATCAATTACTCTGGAAGAAAAAAATCAGAAGTCCTAGAATCTCCTTCCAATAACCATTTAATTTTCACCATTTAGAAATCTCAAAGCACTTTGCAGTTTAAGTGTCATATTGGTCAAGGACTTGCCAAGCAAATGATGCAAATAAGACATCCAACACATTATATGTAGCATAGAACGTATTTTGAAAGGAAATATGAAGCGTCCGTGACAGATTCTGATGAAAAGGAGGAATCACTGTCCTGACTATCCTTTTGTTTATCAGCCAGAGCTGTATAAAGACCCTGGCTGCACTTCCTAGCAGGCAGGACTGACCACTCACAGTATAGCTTTAAAAAGCAGCAAGAAACTGGTCATACGTAACTTCACTGTGAATTACTGAAATCCTGTCACCGGAAAGTCAATTTCCAAATGCAAGATTATAATTTCTAACATTCTGACTCAAAGACAAGGTTGGACACAATCACTAATATCTGTGTAGATCTAGTGGCACGTAAATGTTTAGGCTTTCAGGTTTCCTGTTCAGGCTGAAGAAGCCGCAAGAGCCATGGTTCTAATGAACCTCTTACTTACATGCGGCGTCTCTGGAGTCCTGGTCCAGAAGGCGTTCCACTGCTTCTGTCTTTGATCGAGGTGATCTCTGATTGGGGAAGATCTTCAGAATTCAGCTGCTTCACAGCTGTCTTTTATGCTAGTCAATACACGTGCCACCCGCCTTTGCCTGTGGAGATGTGCCGATCTCCACCTTGCAGGCCACACAGGCCGAGAGAGGAGTGTCTGCAGGTCTCCTCCCCTTGCGCATGCACTCCTTCTGGCGGCGGTGGTCAACCTGGGGTCTCCCGATGAAGACCAGCAGTCATCATCACTTTGAACTTTGGTTGAACTCTCTTTCCTGCATACTCTGTTGGTGTATGGGTCTGTGGTAAGTCCCATCATTAATTTTCCTGTCTTTTCCACCTTGCTTCATGAGGGTGTGGGGAGGCTTGGAGACAGGTACAGAACATTTTTGAGATAAAGAGGTTGGTATGGGTACAAAGCATTCGTTTCGTACCAGCTTTGGCAGTTTTCGTAAGGCCTGCATCCATGATTTATACAGTCTAGTTCTGAGGGAAAGGTTGAGGCAGAAATCGATTCTTTGACTGACTCTCACACCACCTGGTGACTCAACATTTGGCTTCAGGATCAGTTGTCTTTGGGATCATTTGTCTTCAGGACCACATGGCGGTAGCACTCAGAGAGAAAGAGAGGGGGAGAAAGAGAGAGAGGGAAAAGGGGGGAAGGAAAGATTATTTTCACATTGCTTTTTGTCTCGCAACCCATTCAGTATCAATAGATTTCGGGGTGTTCATGCTGAATACACTCAAGGACTTTTGTGTGTTGATTGTAGATGTGAAAAGTCTCATTCGCATTATCAATTAAGAATATACAATATCACAGACAGAGTGATACTGATTAGAGAAAGAATCAGCAGAACGACAATAGGGTGACACAGCTTGTTCAGGATGCCTGTAGCTGTAGGCAACCACCTGAAAGGCATATCCCACCAATCATGTTCTCCATCCCTTGCCAATCTTTTCATGACTTGCTGTAATTCATCCACACTATGGTGAATTGTTACCAAAGCTTTTGTCCATTTTTCTTAACCTTCTCTAATATTTTAATATAATCTCAATGCTGTAATAATTCTTTTGTTTGAGTTACATTCATTCCAATAGGTACAGGCGTTAACTATGAATCAATGTGAGGTTAGATTTTAGAATCTGGTGGGAAGTGACTGGAGCTGAATAAGAAAAGTCACATCCCATGATTTCAGTAAAATTACAAACACAAAAATGTATGTGATTATTGGTATAAGCTACTACATTTTCTACTGTTATATCATTACAAGCAGTTCTTAAGCATACAAAACCTTTGCCAATGTAAATTATTACAGTTTTAGGGTCAATTTCCAGACAAACGTCAAAATAGCAAACCTTTTGGTGAGTGTCTAGGCAAAAATCTTGTGTTCTTATCGCGTTACTTTCACAAATAATTCTAGTTGTTCCCGCACAATGCAGGATTCCAGGTCTACCGTTTGCCATTTGTCATTCACCTTTTGGGCCCACGCTTTATGTTCAAAAGGACAGAGTATAGTCCCATTGTGGCTTAAGCCTAATGCAAAACCAGGATAGATCAAAGATACTGAAGCATTGTGAATGGTTAACGCATAAGCTGTGGCAGCGTTCTTAATAGGATCATAGGTAAAATTTACCCATTTCCACCAAGATTGGAGGTCCTTTTCAAAATTGTTAGCATTATCTCAAATTATTTTTCAGATTTTGGTAGGAAAAATGCCTTCTTCATCTTCTCTAATGATTGGCACAGCTACTGATTGCATCCACAATTGAGCCTGGATGCAACTGGGGACCAAAGAAATATTGATTTGAGCTACACCGAGTGTGTCTAAAGTTGGTTCATGATCTTTAACATTAACCTTTTCCCAATTTGGTAATACGTTGGACAGCAGCCCCTGATGCGTTCCCAAAGCCAAAAGGGAAGATTGTAAAGGCTGTTGTGTATTTTTCCAAATCAAAAGTTGTAGCAGCCAATTTGTTTCATAATACCTCTGAATCAATGCTATTCAGAACCCACAATCCGGTTCCCAAAACAGCAGTCATGTCTTTTGATATTCGTCTTTGAGAAGATCTACGTAGCCAAGTGGTCCATCCCTCATAAGAAGTGAGTAAGAAGGGAGAACAGGCAGGTTGACTTTCTGAAACATTATTTTGCATCAACAATTCAACCCTTTTGAAAGACCATTCTGGTTGAAATAACATTTGTTGTTGGCCATTGTTTCCAATTACAAATGGTCCAACTTCATAAATCATTGGTCAAAGTGTTGACTTGGGAGGAACCGTAGGTTTTAAAACTTCTGTCGTTAATTCTCCCCAATATCTGGTGTCATTTTTTCCACACATGACCTTATGAGAAAATTTTACTGTGGTGAAATTTAACCAACAGTCCAAATTTTGGGTTCTGCATGGTTGAATAAGACCATGTGATCCATTACCATAGCTGTTCGCTGGCTCAGCGAGGGATTCAGCCATTAATTGGCATCTTACATAAATCACATTACTTTGAGTAACGACAAAAGGAAAAACTGTTTTCTTATCATTTAGAATAAGGGAAGTGTCTTTGCCCTGGTGTGTGAGTACAGCAACAAGTTTTGGTTTAGTTACAACATTCACTTTAAATTTGTAAATTAAACCTAACAATTTTGGTTGAATCTTTGGGTTAGCTCTCCAATCGCACACCACAAAGACAGAATTAACCATAGTGAAATTGAACCAGCAATCACCTTGTTCTTTCTTACAAGATTTGGTAACTTCTACATTAACGTCACTTGGGTTTAAAGAAGTATTGTTGCCAGTAAATTTCAGGCGGCAACACAAGGTAAACATATCTTGCTTGATACATTCCCAGCTCTGAGTAGGATGTATTTCTTTTGAAATGCCAGGATGGATTTTAGATGTCAGACTGAAATCTAGAAAACTGCCAGCACCTGAAATAAAGGAGGCCTTTTCAGGTTGAAATCCGAGTTCCACTTTTTTTTGCGTCCCACTTGAATTTTTTCATCAATGATAACGGGGAGGGTTCTGATCCACTCACTCTTATCTCAGACCCACTCAGACGAATGATAAACTTTGTTTCCATGCATTATGACTACAGCCAAATTTGGGCAGCTATTTACGGGATAATTTCCATGAGAGATAGAATACCCTCTAATGGCCTGGGACCAAGGCCATTCAGCATTGTTTTCATTACAGATAGGAGGTGTGATGCAAAAAAAGTATGAACAACTCAATTAAAATTTTACAGGTCATCTTCAAATTTAAGTTTTCTGATTTTATTCATGTTTCTTCTGCTAAATTTGTTCATGTCCCACGGGGTTCTCATGCAAAAACAAAAAATAAAACTTGCCCTTTTCAGGCAAAAAAAAAAAAAAAAAAGAATTAAAATGATGGAACAATCCAAGGGGTTCCTTTCCCAGGGCATTGGTGGCTCTCCATGCATATTTATTTAAAGGATTTTTTAGTACCAATGGCACACTTCCCACAGTAGGGAGTTCCACCAGAACTGGTTGTCCTGAGAAATAAGAAGATCCTTTAGAATCATCAGGTTCTTTTACAGAAGGAGTTAGAGTAGGAGCCTTTGGACAAAAGGCAGTAATTTTTGGTCATCCATTCACTCCCCAACAGTCATTCACACCTTCGACAGCTTCCCACAGTCCCACATGCCAATTCCCCTCCTGGGGTTTCAGGAGTCCTTTTAGAAGGCCGTTAGTCTTTTCTACTATTCCGTTAGCCTGTGGGTAGTAGTGGGTACGGAAGACCCACTTAATCCCTTCACCTTTCTCCCTCTGAGAGTGATGGAAAACGCGAACAGGATGTTAAAATGTCCGGGTAGATGCGGCCCTAAGCAACCTACCCTAGCTGACCCTGGTTTGAGCTGGTGGGGAGGGCTAGACCATCTCTAGAGACAACTGCCAGCCTCAGACAATCCATGGTACTAAACCACTCAGATTTTTAAACTCCTAGGAGCGTAGGCAGGAAATTCCAGAGGAATTCCGGTTCCAAAGACAGACTGTGGAACTGACCACTAGCTCTGCTGTAAAGGTTTGAAATCCTGCCCAGATTAATCAGCTTCCCAAACAAAAAAGGCCTTGCTGAAATGCACCTCTGATATCAGGCTCCCAAGACAGGAAAACAGTTATAATCAGTGGCGGTTCTGATACTTGTTTTTTCAAACCACACTGCACAGCACCCACTTTTGGTGACACGAAGTTGGGTTTTGTTTTTCTTTCAGGCTTTGAGAAAAAAGGTCTCGCCATATGAGAGATGATTTTCATATACGAAATAGTACTTTAAGTTTAAAACTAAGCAATTCAAAATAGACAACATCTGTAAAACAAAGAAGCCACCAAAAGTTGATCAACCCGTTACCCCAAGGAAGACAGAAAGTGAAAAAATATCCTTTAAAATGTCTTAAACTCTTCATCAAGAGGTTCAGGCATGAACCTTGTGATGACTTTGACAAGTAAAGGAAAATGCATATCGTTCCCATAATAAACCATGAAATCTCAAAGCACGTATCACAGCGGAGCGTTCTTCTGAGCTTGTAGATGGGGGCCACAACAGCAAGGTGGGGGTTAAGAACAAACAACGGCATGTGGGCACCGGCCCTTTGTGACATCACTGTGGTGGATCCTGGTAACACTGTGTGGGGCAGGGGCAGGGGCAGAGATGCTGGCAGAGGTCGTTGGGCAGAAGGCTCCAGGGGTTGAGCTGAGAAAAAGCCGTCCCTGAAGAAGAGCCACTGACAGGTCTTTGCGGGAGAAGGAGAGAGCGACGCGACCTGGGGAACCTTGGGCTTGGCGTGCGCTGCGGGCAAGCCGTGTAGCACATTGAGCTGGGAAAGATCCAGGACGCTCTTTAGTGTGTCACACATCATTTCTGAGCCCAGGTAAAGTGCTCTCCTGCCCGAGGGGACTCCAACAATCCCAAAGTCACCCCAACATCCTTCTCTCTAAACTGCAGAGCTATGGATGTGATAGGTGGACTGTTTAGGGGAGAGGGAATTGGTTGGATGGTTGCATCTGGGAAGCAGAGGTCAATGGCTCAATGTCCAGATGGAATCCGTGACAAGTGGGGTCCTTACTGAGACATTTGCTGTTTAATAACTTCATCAGTGATAGAGACACTGGGATCGAAGGTACCCTCAGCAAGTTTAGAGGTGACACCAAGCTGAGTGGTGCAATTGTTGCACCAGAAGGATGGGCTGTCATCCCGAGGGACCTAGAGAAGGTGGAGAAGTGGGACTATGTGAACCTCATGAGGTTCAACAAGGCCAAGAGCAAGGTCCTACACCCGGGTTGGGACAATCTGTGCTTTCAGTGCAGGCTGGGGGATGATGTGACTGAGAGCAGTCCTGTGGAGAAGGGCTTGGGGTTGCTAATTGAGGAGCAGCTCAACAAAATCAGGCAATGTGTGCTCACAGCCCAGAAGGCCAACCATATCCTGGGCTGCATCAATAGAAGCGTGGCCAGCAGGTCAAGGGAGGGGATTCTGCCCTTCTATTCCACTCTTGTGAGACCTCACCTGGAGTACTGTGTCCCGTTCTGGAATCCCCAGCATAAGAAGGACATGGAACTGTTCGGATGGGTCCAGACGAGGGCCACAAAGATGATGGGAGGGCTGGAGCACCTCTGCTATGCTGACAGGCTGTGGGAGTTGGGCGCCTTCAGTCAGGAGAAGAGAGGGCTCTGGGGAGAACTTATAGTGGCCTCAGAGTACCTGGAGGGGGCCTAGAGGCAAGCAGTGGAGGGACTGTTTAGAAGGGCACATAGTGATAGGAGGAGGGGGAATGGCTTTACATAGGAATGGGAAAGAGTTAGATTGAACATTAGGAAGAAATTCTTCCCTGTGAGGGTGGTGTTCTAGGCCAGGTTGGATGGGGCCTTGGGCAGCCTGGTCTAGTGGGAGTTGTTCCTGCCCATGGCAGGGGGCTTGTAACTTGGTGAGCTTTGAGGACCCTTCTAATCCAAACCATTGGGTGTATCTTGCTTAC
Organism: Clamator glandarius; assembly: GCA_033459285.1. Taxonomy (NCBI): domain Eukaryota; kingdom Metazoa; phylum Chordata; class Aves; order Cuculiformes; family Cuculidae; genus Clamator; species Clamator glandarius. Next base: position 2,305,565 of record JAUNZM010000086.1, read on the forward strand.
AGATCTTGCATTCCAAACAAACTAATTATCCTGACATGGATCAAAAAGAACATCCAGATCCTGGAAGATGCGACAGGGCTAAAAAGAGAAAGAGGGCATCACCAAGTGGTGCACGGAAGAGTAAGTGGTGTAAAATGGATCTTGAAAGTTGCAACGGGTCTGAAAAGAGAAAAAGATCAAGAAGAAGTGCACAAGAGACCCAGCACAAAAAAACAGATCCTGGAAGAGGCAGGAGGGCTAAAAGGAGAGACAGATCAGCAAGTGGTGCACCAGAGCATACACGCAAGAATCCAGATCTTGGAAGACAGACAAGATCTAAAAAAACAGAGAGATCAGCAAGTGGTGCACCAGAGAACACGTGCAAGAATCCAGATCTTGGAAGACGGAAGAGATCTAAAAAGACAGAGAGATCGGCAAGCGGTGCGCCTGAGAGCAAGCGCAAGAAATCAGATCTTGGAAAAAGCAAGACAGCTACAAAGAGATCGACACCAGCAAGCAGTGCACAGGAGGACACTAGCTGCAAACTGGATCGTAGCAGGACGAGCGGCCACAAAAGGGAATTGCAGGCACGGTCCAGTCTCTATGAGTATTTGCAGATACATGACCCATTGTAACGGAGGAATTTCTGTTCTATGAAGATTAATTCTTATCTTGGTAGCAGTCATTGAGTGGAGGGGGGATAGGACATTCTGTCGATAACATTAGTAGTTTATTTCTTTGGCTGATACCAGTGGCTTTTTCTTTTGGCTGGGATTTGATTCTCTTGAGTGAAAATGTTTAGTTTGCAGGTGCACTTGTGACTGCACATAGGACAGTCTTGCTCTTTGTTCCTGTGATATATTTCACCAGATCAGTGAACAAGAACCATCCATGGGAGTGCCTGAAATACAGGCATCTCTCTCCAGACATCAGAATTTCCCTGGTGACAGGCATTCATGTCACCCATACTCAAAAAATCAAGGCCAAGTATTTAGACTTGCTTTTGATCCAGTATCGTGGAAACAGCAAGGAGATCACATCTGAGTTTTACCTTTGTAGAAATATGTTTATTAAGATGTTCTAAGAATCGCTAAAAAATCTGTAGAGTCAGATATGTATGACATCTGCCCTCTTGTGGGGCAGTTGTTCTGACCTTACATATTTAACTACTGAAAAAGCTGCAGATAGGATTTCTAATGTAAGATCTTCAGCCAAGACAGCCTAATGTAAATGTGTATGCCGTGTGCGATGTACCAAACAATTCTGTCAAATATTCAGACGAATGATTTCGTCTCAGTTACTTTAGAGGAGTACTTTAATGTGGCCAAAAGGCAATTTTATATAGATATATAGAAGATCTTTTGGCTCTCTCGTTCTGGAAGATAGATCTAAAAGACACCTTTGATGTATAGAAGAGAATTCTTAAATGCTTTTGCTATAAATAAGAATACGAGTACTGAAATCCTGAAGCAAAATTTGTGTAACCAATCTTTTAAAAGGAAGACAATTGACTTGTGGTTTTCTGTTGCCTTGCCACTGCGAGTATCTCATCGGAAAATTTATTCCTTGCCAACTTTCTTCCCTGGAACATAAACAATGCGCCCTGTGAATTGCTGGGGGCTGAATTGGAAATTGCTCCTGTCTACTGCCTGTGGCCTGGCATGTATCTGAGTGCCCAACTGCCTCCCTGCTGAATGCTTTTTGTATTCTGACCTGAATTCACTCGGGTTTGTTGATTGGCTGGACAATCTTGATGTCGTTCTAGGCGAGTCATCAAAGGAGCACGGCCACGCGTGCAGAGGATGACGAGGAGGGTCACCTGATCTGTCAGAGAGGAGACACGCTAAATGCAAGATGTATAGAATATTTTTCAATGTTTTGTATCATTTCAGACAGAATGAGTTCTTTTAGCATAAGATATGGGGGGGTTCTGAAGACTTTTCTTTCTCTCTTGACTTTTTGGTTTGGGGTGGGACTGTTATTGTTTTCATAAGATATTATTTTATAGTATTACAAGTATATTTAATTCCTTATTTTTCACTTCAGTCCTCCCTCAAAGAAATCGTGAATGAAGTATATGAACCCACTGAAAGGGGATCCCTGTAAAGGGCCTTTGAAGAGAGTTGTACGGCAGCATCTCTCAGACCAGATATTTATAATTTAGCAGAGGCTAGAACAGTTTTCTGTGGCAGTCTTTCTGGGTTTTTGTTTTATCTCTCTTTAGTTTTGTTTCCTTGCTAGGATGTTTAGTAGCTGAGTAAAAGCTACTAAGACTAAGTGACTAAGACTTCTTTTCTTTATAGATGAGGTTGTTGCCTTGTTGGGTGAAGGTGATTTTGCTAAAGTGGTGGAATGCATCGATCACAAAGAGTAAGTCTTTTAATTCAGTGGCTGTTGTTTTTCTTACTCAGACTCTGCATGTGTGTCTCAGAAGTGCTTCCTGATGCTGTCAGGCTTTTCCTTTGCTGATGGTGGGAGGCGGACTGGAGAAATGGGGGCCACTGCACCCTCCACACTGGGCGTCCTTGGTGCTGTGTTTTCAGACTGTAAAGATGAAGTTTTCGTTGTGTTTGTGCACAGATGACTCTGGGTTATATGATGACAGTGTGCCCTTTTCCCAGAAGGTTTCTAGTGTTAGAAATAAGGCAGAGGCAGATGAGGTGATAATTACCCAACAGTCTGAGTTAAAAGTACTCATTGTTCTCATCTCTGTTAAAACCTGTCTTTTCAGGGAAGGCAGACATGTAGCTGTGAAAATAGCAAGGAATACCTATTGGAGCTCTGAAGCTGCTCGTGCTGAAATCCAAGTACTGGAAGATTTAAAAGCATCAGACTCCAGCAATGCCTAGTAAGTACACAAAGCCGACTGCGTTGTGGTTTGGCTTGAAGACTTCTTCAGCAATGCTTTCCATGAGACACAGCATATGGAGGAGCGCTGCACAACTTGCTGTTGCAAAGCACGTGTTTCCCTGCTTTTGCAGTCACTGTGTCCAGATGCTGGGATGGTTTGAATACTGTGGACATATCTGCATTGTTTTTGAGCTGCTGGGGCTCAGCACCTATGACTTTATGAAAGACAACCACTGCCTGCCGTTTAGCCTGGACAACATCAGACACATGGCCTATCAGATCTGCACCTCTGTCAACTGTGAGTATGCTCCTTCATTGCTCTATTTGTTAAAGTTCCTTTGTGGCACCCACTAACTGTATGATTTCTCTTGCAGTTTTGCATATGAACAAGTTGACACATACAGATGTGAAGTCGGACAATATTGTCTCTGTGACATCTGATTATGAAGAAGTGTACAACCCCAAACTGGTAAGCTGCTCTCCTCTTCTGCGCTTTCTTCCTTCTCAGCCATCCTCTGTGTTTCTTTGGTCACTCGCATCCCATCACCTTTTGTTTCAGAAACGCATAGAAATCAGACTGAGAACAGCAGACGTTAGACTTGTGGACTTCGGGTGCGCCACATATGATCATGGGCATCATAGTCCTACAGTGAGTGCGAGAGCTTACAGAGCTCCTGAAGTGATCTTAGGTCAGTGGAACGAGGTTTGTTTGGCTGATTTTTCACGTATGAGATTTGTGTGCTATTGAACAAAGCTAGAGAAGTGTTTGGTGTCTTGCTTGAGGTGTTGAATGTTTGCAGCCTGGACTAAACATGAACAATCTGAACCTTTTCACAGAGCTTGGATGGTCACAGCCATGCGATGTTTGGAGCATAGGATGCACTCTCCTGGAATACTACCTTGGAGACATAGTATTTACGGTAGGGAACTATGAACCCAGAAGGGTGCAGCATGCATAACACTCCTCAATATGATGAACAAAGGCTACAGAGATGTGGGGACTGAGAGGAATGGTCTGTGCGAGGAAGTAAGCTGCATTTCTCTGTAATGCCAAGCTGAAGAGAACGGAAGATGTAGGCACCAAGGAACTATCTCAGGAGCAGATTTTAAAAGCTGCTTCCAGTAGACATTTTGTCAGTGGCTTGAAGGGAAGGGTTGCCCTGTTATCGTGTGGAATTTACTAGGCACCCTACTACCAGATGTGGCTTCATCTATCACCATCAGCAAATACTGCTCAAAGGCCTGAATTCAGTCCTCTTGACAGTATTGCTGAAGTTGAGCTTGACGAAGAAAGAAAAGAAACACCCACCAAAGCAAGGTCAAGGGGAAAATATCCAGTAGCTTGTAACTTCTTTCAGGAAATGGAAAACTCAAGCCTATCAGGTTCAGCTTATTGGTCGCAGGGTACAGTCAAAAATAAAGTCAGTGTGCTTCTTGATAACTTCCACTTAACCAAGAATGAAAAATGTCTCTCTTGACTTCTCTCCAGATCGATGAAGACAAAATGCACCTGGCAATGATGGAGCGATTGCTGGGGCCTTTGCCAAAGCCCATGGCAAAGAGAGTTGTTTCTCCAAGCAAAAAGCAGTATTTCTTTAAGGGATGGCTGGCCTGGGATGAAAACAGTGCTGCTGGGCAACACGTCTCAAGGTCCTGTAAACCCCTGAAGGTAAGGTTGCAGGGGGGAAGATGCTTCTGTGCAGAGGAGCTCCAAAGTGCAATTATAACATTGGAAGCCTGTGTTTTGTTGTTATCTTCCCGAAGGAATACATGAAGTGCCAAGATAGTGACCATGAGAACCTGTTTGACTTGATTGAAAGGATGTTGGAGTATGACCCAGCCAAGCGTATTACTCTGGCAGAAGCACTGGAACATCCTTTCTTCCTCCCGCTGAAGCAGGAAAATAGCATATAGACTCCCAGAGCTGAGGCAGACAAGCTTCACTGTCCTGTTTGTTTCTTTGTGTATGTTAAGTATTTAGTTATTGATGCTGAATTCGTCTGTTGGAATAAAACTTATTTAAGAAAAAAATACTGATGAGCCCGGTTGTGTTTCTCCAGGAAAACAAAATCTCAGGACACTTTTCCTGTGTGGATGAAAGCACCTTCTACTCTATAGGCCTCCCAAGAGCCAGAATGTATTAATTTAATTGGAGTTTATCTAACTGACGTTGGAAGAGCAAAAGACCTAGGGCTGGCATTTTGCCCTTTAGCCATTGACTGATGCTTTTTTTCTGTGTGTAAGAGGACAGGGAAAGCCCTTGCTCTTAAGTGTGAAGACGGCCTTTATCTTGTGAATGAAAAAAGTTACACAGGAAGGAACTATTAAAAAGATTGCACCACGATAAGGAATTTTTATTTTTCTTAGTTTTAGGAGGGGTATTCTGGTTACCAGTATTCCTGTGAATGGTCATTGTTGGCGTGCAGCGGTAGAGACTTCCCTGTTCCAGCAGCTCTTTGTCAGATTATGAGCTGTCCCAAGCCTTTCCATTAAGAACTCCAAGAAGGCTCATAGGCTTGTGTAAAGAGCCAAACTGGGAAATTCTGTCTCAAAACCTGTCAAAAGTCACTGCCAGTTTATAGCACAAGAGCCACTGAAACCACCATGTCAGCGAATCAGCACTCCACAGAAGTTCAGTGGGTGGGGCGAGGTGAAGGTGGTGTGTGGTCACTGCATGCATACACCGCCTAGCATCTCGCAAGTGCAGGGGGGTGAGGATGTGCAGGTTGTGTGGTACACAGCGACCCAAACTGGGGAAGGTATAAAATGACCCGCCAAAAAGCCCCTCTGAGCCCACAAAGTGCTTTGTGACTTAGTACTCTGCCTCAATACCATTATTAAGAACAAATACCGGTTGCTACTATATTCCATTAGAGTCCGTATTTAGCTCCTCAAAGTGCTCTTACAATGAAAAATTACTTCTTTGCATTCGGAGCAGGAAAAATGCTTTGTTACAAAGCCTTCGTACTTCTCTTCTCAGCAATAAAACCCCTTAAACAAAACGAGCCAAGTACAGAAATGCCTGCTCCTGTTTTAACAAGGTTTCTATTCCTGTATTGTGAAATTACATCTTGCTTCACAACTACAAAAGAGGTATTTAATGCAGTACAACACAATGCTGATCATTCCCCAGCCGGTAAAACAAGTGGTATGAAAACATCACTGTGTATGGAGAGCCCTATTTCACCCTTGCTTCTGCACAGACCATGGTGCAGCATTGTCTGCAGGAAGGTTGGGCTGCACTACAGTTCCTGGGGCTCTATATGGAAGGAAGTTTTGGCTAGGGAAGAAGTTAGGCTCCAATTGCTAAAAATCTTATGTGGCACCTCTTGTTCCATATCATCTTAACCTCAGTGTGTTTTCTTCTTGCGGGTGTACCGGGATATGCTCCCTTTGAAGTCTGAGAGCAGCCTTCTTTTTGACTTCTTGCTCAAAACTACTGTTCCCCAGAGCCCTCCATCATTCTCCCCAGAGACCTGAAGATTCTCGATTGCTTTCAGCTGTCTGCAGTGTGTATCATCATTGCCTATTTGAAATACAACCAGTGGGTAATAATCTGTCTCCTTGACCAGGGAAGGAAGTTTTCTAGTTCTTCACTGATGCCGCTGGCAAGCAGGAGACCTCCCTGTGGAGCGGGTCTGGTCTGCAGATGGGCCCCTCTGTTCCTTTTAGAAAGGAATCCCCTAAGACAATCACCCTCCTCTCTTTTTTTACGGAGGATGTTTTCATGTTTGTTTGAGGATGGTCCAGCCTAGAGTATGCTTCTAGGCTGTGGGAGCAGTCTTCTTCATCCTTGGGGATGGATTCCACACGCAGTGCTTCATATTTGCTTTTCAGGGGAATCTGGGGGTTTGTTGTCTGAGCGGGGGCAGCACGTGTCCTTCGCCAGGCAGGAACTTGCTGCCATTCCCCATCTCTTGTTCCCCTAAGGTTGTAGTTGGCAGGTGGGTGTTGCTCAGCTGCACTAGCTCCTGCAGCCTGCTGAGTTTGTGAGAGGGCGCTGCTCCACTGATCCATCTCCCTCTCACACTCCCAGATAGTCCTCAGCCTCTTTACCTCCTCCCTCAGCTCCTCCACCGTGTGAAGGAGTTCCCCGACGCAAGCACAGATTCCACAAGTGGAGTCAGTACCAGAGGTGTGAGTCGGTGTGGGAGGGGGGCACCGCCTGCAGCCCAGGGTCCGGGCAGCTGCATGTGGCCACTGAGGCTCCGTCTGGGTGGCCGCATCCACCCTGCTCGCTGCAGCACCCGGAGCGGCTTTAATCTTCTGCCGGGTGGCCACCATGGACCTCGGTCCCTTCAAGGCGGCTTCCTGCCCCACTCTGCACCCTCCTTGCTCGCCCTGCCCGCTCCGACTGCACCGGGACACTAACGCGCCAGCACCTCTTTGCCGTGCTCGCAAGGGACAGTTTCAACCTCCCGCGGTATCCGCCAGGACCACCCCCTCCCGGCAGGCCCCGCATCCAAACATTCTGACTCAAAGACAAGGTTGGACACAATCACTAATATCTGTGTAGATCTAGTGGCACGTAAATGTTTAGGCTTTCAGGTTTCCTGTTCAGGCTGAAGAAGCCGCAAGGGCCATGTTTCTAATGAACCTCTTACGTTTGTGTTTAAATAACCAGCTCTGGTAAATCTGGGCAGTTTATTTCCCCCTAACGGACGTGGCAGAAAACATGTTGTGCCATTCTCAGTTCAATTAAGTCACATTCACGGCCTCTTTGAATCTAGGATGCTGAACTGTGGCCATCAGAGCCTGCAGACGCTACTGTGCTGATTGAGCCAGCAGTGGCCCAGGTGGCCAAGAAGGCCAGTGGCATCTTGCCTTGTATCAGAAACAGCGTGGCCAGCAGGTCCAGGGAGGTGACTGTGCCTGTGCACTCGGCACTGGTGAGGCCGCATCTCGAATCCTGTGTTCAGGTTTGGGCTCCTCACTGTAAGAAAGACATTGAGGGGCTGAAGCGTGTCCAGAGAAGGGCAACAAAGCTGGGGAAGGGGCTGGAGCACAAGTTTTACAAGGAGCGGCTGAGGGATCTGGGGCTGTTTAGCCTGGAGAAGAGGAGGCTGAGGGGAGACCTTATCGCTGCCTACAAATGCTGAAAGGAGGTTGTGGAGAGGTGGGTGCTGTTCTCTTCTCCCAGGTGATAGAGACAAGAGAGAACAGCCTCAAGTCAGACCCGGGGGGTTCAGATTAGGAAAAAAAATGTTCACTGAAAGGGTCATCAGGCACTGTTAGAGGCTGCCCAGGGAGGTGGTGGAGTCACCATCCTTGGTGGTATTTAAAAGACGGGCAGACGAGGTACTTCAGGATATGGTTTAGTGGCAGGAAGGTATGGTTGGACTCGATGATCTCAGAGGTCTTTTCCAACCCACTGATTCTATGATTCTATGATTCTGCAGCTGGGGCAGGAGAATCTTCAACTGCCACAGAACATCTGGTAAAGGTCACCTGTCAGAGCCTCTACTGTTTTCTAAGAAAGATGTCCAAAAAACCCGTTCAATCACACTTCAAAACAAACTCAGAAATGAAGGGACCACCCGTGCTTAGGTGTCTATGAACTTTGGAGGTGGTAGAAAGTAGTATTTTCACTTTTCAATAGTTTCCTTTGAATATTCAGTTTCATTTCATAAGGACAATTTTTCTCAACAGATTCATCTGTACACTAGAGACTTTTTAACAACTAAAAGACAAGACTTTGCCATGACTCTGAGAAAAAGCAACATCTGAAAGACCCAAACATTAAAGATTTGCTTTAAAGGATAATATATTATCATCAGTGTCTATCAATATCAGAACGTTTTAAACTGATGATCCATCTTAAACATTCTCATCTGATTATATGAACTGTCCGTTCTGTGACTTTTATCTGACCTACATGAAGTTCCACCTGAAGAGAAGCATGCACAGGTCCATTCTTTGACCGTGTCGGTACCACACCCATTCCCAGCTCCAGCACCAAATCCGATTTTTGCTTCTCAGTAAACCCAACAACGCTGCATCCAGCGACAGGACGGTAGGTTCTGCAGTGGGGTGGCCATTAAAAAGGCGGTGGGGCGCTTTCCTGAGCAGGGAAAAGTCTAAAATTCTCGATCCGTGGCCAGCGCCGGGCTCCTGGCTCAACGGCCCTTCCCGCGCGGTGCCTGACGGGAGGGGCCGTTCCCGGAAGCTACCGCGGGGGATTTCAACGGTCCTTAGGGAGCACGGGGGGAGAGGAGCAGGGCAAAGAGGTGTGGGGCATGTTGAAGAGGGTACATTAAAACAGGGCAGTTTGAGCGTCAGGGCGAGCGGGCAGGGCGAGCAGGGAGGGCACAGACAGGGGCTGGAGCATGGCCAGAAGGAACTGAGAACCGTGGTGGCTACCCGTCAGAAGATTAAGGCTGCACCAAGCATGATGGATGCTGCCATGCAGATGGACCCCCAGTGGGCGCACGCAGCTACCCAGACCCTGAGCTGTAGACAGTACCCCCCTCCCACACCAGCCTGTGCCTCAGTCACTGGCTCCACTTGTGAAAGCTGCACTCGAGTGGGGGAACTCTGTCGTATGGTGGAGGAATTAAGGGAGGAGGTAAAGAGGCTGAGGAGCATCAGGGAGTGTGAGAGGGAGATAGACCAGTGGAGCAGTGCCCTCTCACTCACTCAGCAGCCTGCTGGAGCTGGTACTTCCAAACACCACCCACCTGCTAGCTGCAAGGTTGGGGGAACAAGAGGTGGGGAATGGCAGCAAGTTCCTGCCAGACAAAGGAAACCTGCTCCCCTCAACCAGACAACAAAACCCCAGATCCCCCTGGTAAATAAGTACCATGTGCTGCAGGTGCAATCCTGTCCTGAGAATGAGGATGATGGCTCCCACAGCCTAGAACCTTTCCCTAGGCCGCACCATCCTCAGAAGAAGATAGAAACATCCTCCATTAAGAGGAAGAGGAGGGTTATTGTTGTAGGGGACTCCCGCCTAAAAGGAACGGAGGGACCCATTTGCAGACTGGACCCGCTCCACAGAGAGGTCTGCTGCTTACCGGGGGCATCAGTGAAGGAGGTAGCTAGAAAACTTCCTTCCCTGGTCCACGAGACTGACTACTATCCTCTGATAGTAGTCCAAATTGGTAATGATGGTAAATAGTTAACAGAAAGACTAAAGCCACCAAGAAAGACTTCAGGGCCATTGGGAAAATGATGGAGGGCTCTGGGGCTCAGATAGTATTCTGCTCCATCCCCAGGCTGAAGAGAGAGGAGCAGGAAGTCGGGAAGAAGGATTCGATTAATGCCTGGCTCTGAGCCTGGTGTGAGGAAAGGGGCTTTGGCTTCTTTGATCATGGGGTGGCTCACGCACCCCCAAACTCTGCTGCTAAGGTTGGGACAGGTGGGTCTTCTAGGGGGGCTAAAGCCCTTGCTAAGAGCTTATCTAAGCTCATAGATCGAGCTTTAAACTAGATGTGAAGAGGGAGGGGATTGGGACCAGGCTAGACAGGAGCAAGCCTGGACGTAGGTCACGAGTGATGCAGAGAGGATGTGCTGGAGAGGACCTCCAGCACAGCACCACAGAGAAAGTGGGGGTGAACACACATGGGGGTGGTAAGGGAGATACGGGTGCTCTGGTGATAGCTACTCCGGTTACCAGGCAATTGGGAATGTACTCTGTTCCCTTTAAGAGGGCTGAAGGCTTGGCAGCTCGGCTGAAGTGCATTTACACCAATGCACGCAGCATGGGAAATAAGAAGGAAGAGCTGGAAGCTGTTGTAGGGCAAGGAGCCTATGATGTCGTTGCCATCGTGGAATCGTGGTGGGATGACTCATATAACTGGAGTAGAGATATGGTGGGATCCAAACTCTTCAGGAGGGATAGGAAGGGAAAGAGAGGAGGTGGGGTAGCCCTCTTTGTAAGGGAGGACTTGGACACCATTTAAATGGATTGTGGCCATGAGGAGATTGAGTGCCTATGGGTTAGAATCAGAGGAGCCCATAAGAAGGTATATTTTGTGATGGGAGTCTGTTACAGGCCACCCAGCCAAGGAGAAGCAGCTGGTGAGCTCTTCTATAAACAGCTGGGGTTAATTTCTAGGTCAGTGCCCCTTGTTCTTGTGGGAGACTTCAATCTTCCTGATATCTGCTGGAAGTACAATAGAGCAGAAAGGAAGCAGTCTAGGAGGTTCCTGGAGTGTGTGGAAGACAACTTCCTTGCACAGCTGGTGAACGAACCGACAAGGGAAGGTGCCCTCCTGGACCTGCTCTTTGTGAACGGAGAAGGCCTTGTGGGACGCCTAGGACTAAGTGATCATGAGATGATAGGGTTTTCTGTTCTAGGTGAAGTGAAGAGGGTGGTTAGCAAGACAGTAGCATTAAATTTCCAGAGGGCAGACTTTGATCTCTTCAGAAGTCTGGGTGGCAAAGTCTCATGGGAGACAGTGCTTAAGGGCAAGGGAGCCCACGAGAGCTGGGAGCTCTTCAGAAAGGAGATCCTAGCAGCTCAGGAGAAAGCCATCCCCATGTTCCGAAAACAAAGGCGGCAGGGGAAAAAACCAGCTTGGTTGAACAGGGAGATCTTGAGTGATATCAAGAAGAATTGGAATGTTTATGAGCTATGGAAGAGGGGAAAGGCCTCTTGGGTGGACTACAGGAGGGAAGTGAGATTGTGTAGAGAAAAAATTAGAAGGGCTAAGGCTCAACTAGAAATCAAATTGGCAAAGTCGGTGAAAGATAACCAAAAATCTTTCTATAAATATATAAATAATAAAAAGAGGACTAGGGAGGCCATACAGTCCCTGTTGGATGCAGAAGGAGCAACAGTGACAGGGGATGAGGATAAGGCTGAGGTACTTAATGCCTTCTTTGCCTCAGTCTTTAATTGTAAAGGAAGTTGTTCCCTTTCTGTACAAAGCCAGGAGGTAGAGGAGCAAAATGAGGCTCCCGTGGTCCAAGAGGAGGTGGTCAGAGCCCTGCTAGCCAGACTAGACACCCACAAGTCTATGGGGCCAGATGGGACTCACCCGAGGGTATTGAAGGAACTGGTGGATGTGCTGGCCGAGCCCCTTTCCATCATCTTCCAACAGTCCTGGAAGACTGGGTAAGTTCCACTGGACTGGAGGCTGGCTGATGTTGTGCCCATCTACAAGAAGGGTTGCAGGGAGGATCCAGGGAACTACAGGCCAGGGAAAGTCATGGAACAGGTGATCTTGAGATCTGTCATGAAACACATGCAAGAGAACCGGGTGATCAGGCCCAGTCAACATGGGTTCACAAAAGGCAGGTCCTGCCAAACTAACCTGATCGCCTTCTATGATCAAGTGACTGGGATGCTGGATGAGAGAAAGGCTGTAGATGTGGTCTTTCTGGACCTCAGTAAAGCCTTTGACACAGTTTCTCACAGCATTCTGCTACGGAAACTGTCGGCCTCTGGCCTGGACAGGCGCTCACTCTCCTGGGTGGAAAACTGGTTGGCTGGCTGGGCCCAGAGAGCGGTGGGAAATGGAGTTTACTCCAGCTGGAGGCCAATTACAAGTGGGGTTCCCCAGGGCTCAGTGCTGGGTCCAGCCCTGTTCAATGTCTTTATCAATGACCTGGATGAAGGCATCGAGTGCTCCCTTAGCAAGTCTGCAGATGACACTAAGCTGAGTGGAAGTGTGGATCTGCTGGAGGGTAGGGAGGCTCTGCAAAGAGATCTGAACAGGCTGGACCACTCGACAGAATCCAATGGGATGAGGTTTAACACGTCCAAATGCCGGGTCCTGCACCTGGGGCACGACAACCCTAGGCAGTACTACAGACTAGGAGAAGTCTGGCTGGAAAGCTGCCAGGAGGAGAAGGACCTGGGAGTGTTGGTCGATAGCCAACTGACCATGAGCCAGCAGTGTGCCCAGGTGGCATCTTGGCCTGTGTCAGAAATGACGTGACCCACAGGTTCAGGGAGGTTATTCTCCCTCTGTACTCGGCACTGGTGAGACCGCACCTTGAATTCTGTGTTCAGTTTTGGGCCCCTCACCACAAGAAGGATGTTGAGGCTCTGGAGCGAGTCCAGAGAAGAGCAACGAAGCTGGTGAAGGGGCTGGAGAACAGGCCTTGTGAGGAGCGGCTGAGAGATCTGGGGTTGTTTAGCCTGGAGAAGAGGAGGCTGAGAGGAGACCTCATTGCTCTCTACAACTACCTGAAAGGAGGTTGTGGAGAGGAGGGAGCTGGCCTCTTCTCCCATGTGACAGGGGACAGGACGAGAGGGAATGGCCTCAAGCTCCGCCAGGGGAGATTTAGGCTGGACATTAGGAAAATATTTTTCACAGAAAGGGTCATTGGGCACTGTTAGAGGCTGCCCAGGGAGGTGGTTGAAGGAGGAGAACGCAGGCTCTGATCTCATCTCTCTGTGGACCAATGATAGGATGAGAGGGAATGGCAGGAAGATCTTCCAGGGGAGGTTTACATTGGATATTAGGAAGCAGTTCTTCACGCAGAGTGTGGTGGAGCACTGGAACAGCTCCCCAGGGAAGAAGTCCTGGCGCCAAGCATCACAATGTTCAAGAAGTAGTTGGACAACATGCTCAGATTCGTGGTGTGAATGTTGGGGTTGCCCTGTGCAGGGGCGGGAGCTGCACTTGATGAGCCTTGTGGGTGCCTTCCAACTCAGGACATTCTACGATGCTATGATAAATAGCAACTGTAATACAGAGAAACTAAATGCAGCTCTTCAAGGAAGCGCACAGATCAAAATTTCTGTCCCCACAGAATGAAAGAAACCAGCCCCTCATCAAAGGATCTCGTGCTTCCTCTGCTGCCCACTATTACTGCACACACGATGGTGTAATCATGGCCACCCTCTTGCCACCTCGTGCCTCGTGGCAGGCACTTCAGCCCCTGCCTCTCAGAAGGAACTTTTCAGCCTGTCAGCCCTCTTTGAGTGCTTAACAGAAAGGCTCCGGAGAGCTCATAATCCGAGAAAGAGCTGCTGGAAGAGGGAAGTCTCTACTGCCTCACGCCAACAATGTACAACAGGTACTGGTAACCGACCCCTCCTAAAACTAACAAAAATAGTAATGCTTTATCACAGTGTAATTGTTAATACTACAGGGATCTTCTTTTCTGTATAACTTTTCTCTTTCATCACATAAAGGCCATCCTCAAGCTCACCAGCAAGGGCTGTCCTTGTCCTCTTACCCAGAAAGCCACTCCCTCAAGGGTAAACATCAGCCTTAGATCTTTTGCTCTTCCAATGACAACTGTGTAAACCGTAATTATATTAATACTTTCTGTCACTTAAGAGGCCTGTAGAGCAGAGGGTGCTCTCGTCCACACTATAAAAGTGTCCCAATATTTTGACTTGCTGAAGAAACAAAACTGGGGTCATCAGTTTCTTTTTCTTAAATAAGTTTTATTCCAACAGGAAAATTACATGATAGCATCACGCAGTAAATAAATAAGTAGAGAAATACTTAAGAAATATAAAAAAATTAATAAATAACAATCAATTGACATTGTTTGTTTACGTTTCTGAACAGGCAGACAGAGATGTTTGCCTGCCTCAGCTCTAGGAGGTTGTGTGCTTTTTTCGCTCTTCAATGGGAGGAAGAAAGGATGTTCCAGTGCTTCTGCCAGAGTGATGCGCTTGGCTGGGTCATATTCCAGCATCTTTTCAACCAAGTCAAACAGGTTCTCATGGTCACAATTGTGGCAGGTCATTAATTCCTTCAGGAAGAAAAAAACAGTACATGGGCTTCCAATCATTGAATTGCACTGGGAGCTCCTCTGCCCAGAAGAAGCATCTTCCCTCTGTAATCTTACCTTCAGGGGTTTACAGGACCTTGAGACGTGTTGCCCAGCAGCACTGTGTTCATCCCAGGCAAGCCGGCCCTTATGAAAATACTGTTTTTTCGTTGGTGAACAAGTTCTCTTCATCATTTGCTCTGGCAAAGGCCCCAGCAATCGCTCCATCATCGCCAGGTGCACTTTGTCTTCATTGGTCTGGAGGGAAGTTAAGAGAGACATTTTTCATTCTTGGTTATGTGGAAGTTATCAAGAAGCACATGCCAGCCTGACTTCATTGTTGACAGTACCCTGCAAGCAATAAGCTGAACTTGGTCATGGAAAAAGGAGAGGCTTGAGTTCTTTGTTTCCTGGAAAAAGTTACAAGCTACCGGAGTTGCTTCCCCAAGCCTCTGCCAAAATGTCTACTGGAAGCAACTTGTCAAAATCTGCTGCTGAGATCAAGTTCCTCGATGCCTACATCTTCCATTCCGTTCAACTTGGCATTACAGAGAAATGCAGCTTACTTCCTTGCACGGACCGTTCCTCGAGTTCCCAACTCTGTGCAGCCACTGTTCATCGATTTGGGGAGCGATATGCATGCTGCATCCTTCTGGGTTCATAGTTCCCTACCTTAAATACTACATCTCCAAGGTAGTATTCCAGGAGAGTACATCCTATGCTCCAGACATCACATGGGTGCGACCATCCAAGCTCTGTGAAAAGGTTCAGATTGTTCATGTTTAGTCCAGGCTGGAAACATTCAACACATCAAGCAAGACACCAAACACTTCTCTAGCTTTGTTCAATAGCACACAAATCTCATACGTGAGAAAATCAGCCAAACAAACCGCCTTCCACTGACCTAGGACCACTTCAGGAGCTCTGTAAGCTCTCGCAGTCACTGTAGGACTATGAGGCCCATGGTCATATGTGGCGCACCCAAAGTCCACAACTCTGACGTCTGCTGTTCTCAGTCTACGTTCCTCGCGTTTCTGAAACAAAAGGTGATGGGATGCGAGTGACCAAAGAAACACAGAGGATAGCTGAGGAGGAGGGAGGTGGGGAAGAGGACAGCAGCTTACCAGTTTGGGGTTGTACACATCTGCATAATCAGATGTCACAAAGACAATATTGTCTGGCTTCAGATCCGTATGTGTCAACTTGTTCATATGCAAAACTGCAAGAGAAATCATACAGTTAGTGGGTGCCGCAAAGGAACTTTAACAAATAGAGCAATGAAGGAACATACTCACAGTTTACAGAGGTGCAGATCTGATAGGCCATGTGTCTAATGTCGTCCAGGCTAAATGGCTGAAAGTTGTTGCCTCTCATAAAGTGATAGGTGCTGAGCCCCAGCAGCTCAAAAACAATGCAGACGTGTCCACGGTACTCAAACCATCCCAGCATCTGGACACAGTGACTGCAAAAGCAGGGAAACACGTGCTTTGCAACAGCAAGTTGTGCAGCGCTCCTCCATATGCTGTGTCTCATGGAAAGCATTGCTGAAGAAGTCTTCAAGCCAAACCACAACGCAGTCGGCTTTGTGTACTTACTAGGCATTGCTGGAGTCTGATGCTTTTAAATCTTCCAGTACTTGGATTTCAGCACGAGCAGCTTCAGAGCTCCAATAGGTATTCCTTGCTATTTTCACAGCTACATGTCTGCCTTCCCTGAAAAGACAGGTTTTAACAGAGATGAGAACAATGAGTATTTTAACTCCGACTGTTAGGCAGTTATCACCCCGTCTGCCTTGTTCCCAACACTGGAAACCTTCTGGGAAAAGGACACAGTGACTTCAAATAACCCAGTCATCTGTGCACAAACATAACTGAATCTTTACTTTTTGATAACACAGGCTCCAACGCTGCCCAGTGTGGGGGCTGCAGCTGCACCCCACACTCTATCCAGGCCACCTCTCCCCATCAGCCCTGACCTCTGCCCGGCTGGGCTGCACCTGCAGAAGACGCAGCCTTTGCCTCATCCACCAGCCCTGTACAACCCTCGTGTCCAGGGGCTGCTTTTAGCACCACGGATCAATGTACACTTTTGCGTTGACTGCGTCGGCTTTAGAGAAATACAGGGAGCGACACATGAGGAAGCAAAGAGCAAGCACTTCCTGAACTAGACATTCAGAGTTCAGTAAGAAAAAAGACAGGCGCTGGATTAAAAGACTTACGCTTTGTGATCAATGCATTCCACTACTACTCCGTAAACGCCTTGAGCCAAGACAGCAACAACCTCATCTGTAAAGAAAAGAACTCTTAGTCACCAAAGTGGTGGGGTGACTCAGGTATTAAGTTGCCTAGGAAATAATCAAGAAAAAGAAATGATAAAAGAAACAATAAGAATACTATTTTTGAAGATTATTCTAGTTTTTGCTCTAAATTGTAAATATCTGGTCAGAGAGATGTTTCTGGACAACTCTCTTCAAACTACATTTACAGGGAACTGATTTCAGTAGCTTCATTAATTTCATTTGAGGGGAAGGGAAAAAGGAAACAGAAGAAATATATTTTAAATATATATAATCATATATTATGAAAAAATACCAGTCCCACACCAAAACAAAAAGTCAAAAGAGAAAGAAAAGACTTGAGAGCCCTCTCCTATCTTATGCCAAAAGAACTCATTCTGTTTGAAATGCTAAAAAGCATTGAAAACCATTCTATACATCTTGCATTTAGCACGTCTCCTCTCCGACAGATCTTGTCCTCCACATTCCTGGCTGTGATCCTTTGACGACTCGCCTGGAACGGCACCAAGATTGTCCAGTCAATTAACAAACCTGAGAGAATTCAGCTCAGAATACAAAATGCATTCAGCAGGGAGGCAGTCGGGCACTCAGATACGTGCCAGGCTACAAACCGTTCAGCCCCCAGCAATTCACAGGGTGCATCGTTTATGGTACAGGGACAAAAAGGTGGCAAGGAACAGATTTTCAGATGAGATACTCACAGTGGCAAGGCAACAGAAAACTATAAGGTAATTGTTTTCCTTTTACAGGATTGGTTCCCTCAATTTTGCTTCAGGATTTCTGCGCCCGCATTCTTGTTTAAAGCAAAAGCATATAGCGACACTCTTCTATACATCAAAGATGTCTTTTAGCTGTACCTTGCAGAGATATTGGACAGAATGTTCTTCTATATTTCTATATAAAATCGCCTTTTGGCCACGTTAAAAAACGCCTCTAAAGTAACCGAGATTAAATCGCCAGTGGGCATTTTTGATAAGAATTGTTTGGTACATCGCACACAGCATACACATTCACTTTAGGCCGTCTCAGCTGAAGATCTGACACTATAAATACTACCTGCAGCTTTGTAAAGAGTTGAATGGATAATAAAGATCAGAACAACTGCCCAACTCGTGTGCAGATGTCATAAATATCTGACTCTACAGATTTTTTAGTGATTCTTAGAACATCTTACTAAGCATGTTTCCACAAAACTGAAAATCAGATGTGATCTCCTTGCTATTTCCATGATACTGAGTCAAAAGCAAGTCTAAAAGCTTGGCCTTGCCTTTTTGAGTAGGGCTGACATAAATGCCTGGCATCAGGGAAATTCTGGTGTCAGGAGAGAGATGCCTGTATTTCAGGACTCCAGTGAACGGTTCTTGTTCACTGATCTGGTCAAAT
The DNA here is from genome assembly GCA_033459285.1 of Clamator glandarius. Lineage (NCBI taxonomy): Eukaryota > Metazoa > Chordata > Aves > Cuculiformes > Cuculidae > Clamator > Clamator glandarius. The sequence goes on from JAUNZM010000086.1 coordinate 2,323,752, forward strand.
ATGTCCCAAGAACAAAGAGGAAGACTGTCTTGTGTGCTGTCACAAGGGTACCTGCAAGCTATACATTTTCACTCAAATCCAAGCAGAAAGAATAAGCCACTAATAAGAGCTGAAGGAATAAGCTACTAATGTTATTGAGAGAACTCCATATGCCCCCATCATCCAATGACGGCTGCCCAGATAAGAACTAATCTTCATAAAATAAAAACTCGTCCATTAAAATGGGTCACATCTCCTGCAAATATTCATAGGGACTGGACCGTACCTGCAATTTCTTTTTGTGACCGCTGGTCCCACTCTGATCCAGTTTGCAGCACTTGCTCTCCTGGGCACTGCTTGCTGATCTTTTTCTCTTTGTAGCCCTCTTGCGTCTTCCAAGATCTGGTTTGTTGTGCTGGGTCTCTGGTTCTCCGCATTCTGACCTCTTTCTCTTCTTAGCTACATTGCATCTTTCAAGATCCATTTCACACCGCTTGCTCTCCTGTGCATGGCTGGGTGATGCCCTCTTTCTCTTTTTAGCCCTGTCACACCTTCCAAGAGCCGGACTTTCTTTTGGATCCATGTCAGGAGAATTTGTTTGCTCAGATTGCCACATCTGTAACTGAGATATTTACTCTGTGAATTGCATCCCATACACAAAAAACTCATTCACAAAGCCATCACTCATCAAATGAACACTAAAAGGAATATTGTCCTTTCATAGAGTCCCCAAATCATAGAAAGCTTTGGATTGGAAGGGACCTCAAAGCCCATCCAGTTCCAAACTGCCCACCGTGGGCAGGGACACCTCCCAACACCAGCCTGCCCAAGGCCCCATCCAGCCTGGCATTGAGCACCTCCTGGGATGGGGCAGCCACAGCTTCCCTGGGCAACCTGGGCCAGTGCCTCACTGCCCTCATAGTGAAGAATTTCTTCCTAATGTTTAATCTAAGTCTTTCCCGTTCCTATTTAGAGCCATTCCCCCTCCTCCTATCACTACGTCTAAACAGTCCCTCTACTGCTTTCCTCCAGGCCATTATAAGGTCTCCCCTGAGCCTTCTCTTCTCCTGACTGAAGGAGCCCAACTCCCACAGCCCGTCAGCATAGCAGGGGTGCTCCAGCCCTCCCATCATCTTTGTGGCCCTCCTCTGGACCCATCCGAACAGTTCCATATCTTTCTTATGCTGGGGATTCCAGAATGGGACACTGTACTGCAGGTGGGGTCTCACAAGAGTGAAATAGAGGGGCAGAATCCCCTCCCCTGACCTGCTGGCCACGTTGTTGAGTACCTCAGCCATGTCCTCATTTGTCGAGTCATGTCCACCATTTTTGTTCATCAGTGGGGATACGCTCTCTTTAACCTTCCTTTTTGGGTTGAAGTATCTGTACTAGCCCCTCTTGTCAGTCGCTGCTTCCCTTGCCAAGCTCTATGTAAAGCATTGTTAAATATTTTCTAGCTCTGTTCCACTCCCTTGTTCCCAAGGCTGATTTCCTATGGGGTCCTACTTATCAACTCCTTGAAGAGCTGCAAGTCTGCTTTCCTAAAATGTAGGGTCCCAACTCTGCTCCTTGCCCGTCCCATGTCCCTCAGGCCTTCGAATCCACCAGGGCATGATCACCACAGCCCAGGCTGCCTCCAGCCTTGCTGTTCCCTCGCATCGGTGACCATGAGATCCAGCATCACATCCCCTTGGGCAGGACAGCATCTTACCTGGGCTCAGAAACTATGTGTGAGGCACTCGAGGAGCATCCTGTCCCACGCCCAGCTCACCGTGCTCCTTTTCCAGTTGTAGGAGAAGAGCCGGTGAGCGTGAAGCCTCCTGGAGCTGGGGGAAGAAGGCTTCCTCAGGAGGCTTTCCTCACTGTGATGGCCCACGACAACCCCCAGGTTCCCCAGGACACCTCGTTCACTCCTTCTCCCACAAAAGACCTGTCAGTGGCTCTTCTTCAGGGACGGCTTTTTCCCAGCTCAGCCCCTGGAGCCTCCTGCCGCCGACCTCCGCCAGCAGCTCTGCCCCTGCCCCTGCCCCACACAGTGTTACCAGGATCCACCACAGTGATGTCACAAAGGGCCGGTGCCCACATGCCGTTGTTTGTTCTTAACCCCCACCTTGCTGTTGTGGCCCCCATCTACAAGCTTAGAAGAACGCTCCGCTGTGATATGTGCTTTGAGATTTCATGGTTTATAATGGGAACGATATGCATTTTCCTTTACTTGTCAAAGTCATCACAAGGTTCATGCCTGAACCTCTTGATGAAGAGTTTAAGACATTTTAAAGGATATTTTTCCACTTTCTGTCTTCCTTGGCGTAACGGGTTGATCAACTTTTGGTGGCTTCTTTGTTTTACAGATGCTGTCTATTTTCAATTGCTTAGTTTTAAACTTAAAGTACTATTCTTATATGAAAAACATCTCTTATATGATGTTAAACACTTTCCTCTCTTTCCGCTTGAGCATTTGTTTCATGTCCTGTCTCTGGACACCACCGAGAAGAGTCAGGCTCTGGTTCTTTATTCCTCTCATCCGTTATCAGAGTTTATGCACACGGATAACACCCCCTGAGCTTTCTCTTCTCTAGGCTAAACAGGCCCGGCTTTCAACCTCTCCTTGTGTAACAGATGCTCCTGTCTCTTAATCATGTTGGCTGCTTTTCATTGGACTTACTCCAGCATGGCCGTGTTTCCCTTGTAGCGGACAGTACAGAACTGGACACGACACTGCAGCTCTGGGGGTGCCATCTCTGAGGAGAGGGGAAGCACCACCTCCCCTGACCTGTTGGTGAAGCCTTTTCTAACACAGCCTGGGATGCTGTTGGCCTTCTTTGCCAGAAGGGCATGTTGCATGTTGGGTCCTGTATATTTACTGCCTATATTGCAAGTTTATCACTTTCCTGTGGTCTCCATCATCCAGGAAACTCCAGGTTTAATCTCTTTGCTCAGCCATGAGGAATAAGAGGCTCCAAATGCCCATTTTGAAGAGCCACAGAATAAGCCAGGTAGGAGAACTTAACAACACTTTCTGATGAAAATTGAGGCTGTTTTTGATGACAAAGATGGCAAAAATGGATGCCTGAATTAAGCTCCTAAAGTTAGGCATAGAAACCAGTAGTCGGATTCTCTGAAAAAAAAAACTGAGTTAATTAACATGTTGCTTCTATGTATTAGAAATCTATGATGGTCCAAATCTGTTGCATACTCAGAAACATACCTAGTTTGACTGTCGAGAGGAGCAGTAGGAAAGGTAGGTAATAAAGCTCCCAAGTAATGTTTGCAGGTGTGGGAACCTATTTGACTGTTGCTTCTGCACAGACCACGGTGCAGCATTGCCTGCAGGAAGGTGGGGCTGCACTGCAGTTCCTGGGGCTCTAAATGGAAGGAAGTTTTGTTTAGGAAAAAAGTTAGGGTTGAGTTCCTAAAAATCTTTTGAAGCACCTCTTATTCCACATCATCTTGACCTCAGTGTGTTTTCTTATTGTGTGTTTTCTTATTGAGAGCTGCCTCTCTGTCACTACTCTTTTTTGTCTTCACCCCTATTGCTTGTGCAAGAAAATCACGATAAAGAAGTTACAGCAAACCCACGGTTACCTAGTTTCAGGCAACAGATCTGTAAAGACACAGACTTTTATACCAAAGGCGTTGTGCACAAGTGGAAGTGATGGTTTCTGATCCACTGTTTGGGCAGGCTGAAGAGGTTCTCATTCCAATAGAGCAGTACAAGAGCAAGCCCTCCACAAAAAGAGGCTTTAATCCTCTGGGAGAGAAATCATTCATCTCTCTTTGATGCTGCTCACGCCTAGGAGAAAAAATTGCAAATCCTACTCTATTTTCTACAAACCAGTGGTGTAAGGAAAGTTAGAATGTACACGGGGAAGGTTCAGAACACTGGCAGCATGAAATTGTAGCAAGGGACATTGTTTCAACATAATATCACTAAGGAAGATAAGGCAGAAAACATGAGTAGCAAAAAAAATGTCTGTTTAAAAATCATTTCTTGTTTCACAAGTATAAAATGCAATGTTTAAAAATCAAAATCCTGGAAGATACTCTGGCAAAAAAGGCTTCTAAAACACAAGACTACTCTGTAACAACTGCCAGGCAATGTTACAGCTCCTGAAAATGCCGCATTAAATGAGCAAAGGTATGATCCTGCTCAAGTAACCCTTTTCAAGAAGGCTTTAAACCCCATAATCCAACAGTCCATCTGACCAGTCTCTAAAGAATGTCTCCAGGAGCTCTGGGGCTACAGAGCAAAAGGGTTAGCATGAATTGTAACGTCTTTAATGCAAACATCATTAAGAGGTCGGTAGGTTTTCTCATTCACAGGCTGCTTCTCCAGCTTATCCAGCTTCTCCAAGCCATCAATTACTCTGGAAGAAAAAAATCAGAAGTCCTAGAATCTCCTTCCAATAACCATTTAATTTTCACCATTTAGAAATCTCAAAGCACTTTGCAGTTTAAGTGTCATATTGGTCAAGGACTTGCCAAGGCAAATGATGCAAATAAGACATCCAACACATTATATGTAGCATAGAACGTATTTTGAAAGGAAATATGAAGCATCTGTGACAGATTCTGATGAAAAGGAGGAATCACTGTCCTGACTATCCTTTTGTTTATCAGCCACAGCTGTATAAAGACCCTGGCTGCACTTCCTAGCAGGCAGGACTGACCACTCACAGTATAGCTTTAAAAAGCAGCAAGAAACTGGTCATACGTAACTTCACTGTGAATTACTGAAATCCTGTCACCGGAAAGTCAATTTCCAAATGCAAGATTATAATTTCTAACATTCTGACTCAAAGACAAGGTTGTACACAATCACTAGTATCTGTGTAGATCTAGTGGCACGTAAATGTTTAGACTTTCAGGTTTCCTGTTCAGGCTGAAGAAGCCGCAAGAGCCATGGTTCTAATGAACCTCTTACTTACATCCGGCGTCTCTGGAGTCCTGGTCCAGAAGGCGTTCCACTGCTTCTGTCTTTGATCGAGGTGATCTCTTGTTGGGGAAGATCTTCAGAATTCAGCTGCTTCACAGCTGTCTTTTATGCTAGTCAATACACGTGCGACCCGCCTTTGCCTGTGGAGATGTGCCGATCTCCACCTTGCAGGCCACACAGGCCGAGAGAGGAGTGTCTGCAGGTCTCCTCCCCTTGCGCATGCACTCCTTCTGGCGGCGGTGGTCAACCTGGGGTCTCCCGATGAAGACCAGCAGTCATCATCACTTTGAACTTTGGTTGAACTCTCTTTCCTGCATACTCTGTTGGTGTATGGGTCTGTGGTAAGTCCCATCATTAATTTTCCTGTCTTTTCCACCTTGCTTCATGAGGGTGTGGGGAGGCTTGGAGACAGGTACAGAACATTTTTGAGATAAAGAGGTTGGTATGGGTACAAAGCATTCGTTTCGTACCAGCTTTGGCCGTTTTCGTAAGGCCTGCATCCGTGATTTATACAGTCAAGTTCTGAGGGAAAGGTTGAGGCAGAAATCGATTCTTTGACAGACTCTCACACCACCCGGTGACTCAACATTTGGCTTCAGGATCAGTTGTCTTTGGGATCATTTGTCTTCAGGACCACATGGCGGTAGCACTCAGAAGAAAGAGAGGGGGAGAAAGAGAGAGAGGGAAAAGGGGGGAAGGAAAGATTATTTTCACATTGCTTTTTGTCTCGCAACCCATTCAGTATCAATAGATTTCGGGGTGTTCATGCTGAATACACTCAAGGACTTTTGTGTGTTGATTGTAGATGTGAAAAGTCTCATTCGCATTATCAATTAAGAATATACAATATCACGGACAGAGTGATACTGATTAGAGAAAGAATCAGCAGAACGACAATAGGGTGACACAGCTTGTTCAGGATGCCTGTAGCTGTAGGCAACCACCTGAAAAGCATATCCCACCAATCATGTTCTCCATCCCTTGCCAATCTTTTCATGACTTGCTGTAATTCATCCACACTATGGTGAATTGTTACCAAAGCTTTTGTCCATTTTTCTTAACCTTCTCTAATATTTTAATATAATCTCAATGCTGTAATAATTCTTTTGTTTGAGTTACATTCATTCCAATAGGTACAGGCGTTAACTCATGAATCAATGTGAGGTTAGATTTTAGAATCTGGTGGGAAGTGACTGGAGCTGAATAAGAAAAGTCACATCCCATGATTTCAGTAAAATTACAAACACAAAAATGTATGTGATTATTGGTATAAGCTACTACATTTTCTACTGTTATATCATTACAAGCAGTTCTTAAGCATACAAAACCTTTGCCAATGTAAATTATTACAGTTTTAGGGTCAATTTCCAGACAAACATCAAAATGGCAAACCTTTTGGTGAGTGTCTAGGCAAAAATCTTGTGTTCTGATCGCGTTACTTTCACAAATAATTCTAGTTGTTCCCGCACAATGCAGGATTCCAGGTCTACCGTTTGCCATTTGTCATTCACCTTTTGGGCCCACGCTTTATGTTCAAAAGGACAGAGTATAGTCCCATTGTGGCTTAAGCCTAATGCAAAACCAGGATAGATCAAAGATACTGAAGCATTGTGAATGGTTAACGCATAAGCTGTGGCAGCGTTCTTAATAGGATCATAGGTAAAATTTACCCATTTCCACCAAGATTGGAGGTCCTTTTCAAAATTGTTAGCATTATCCCAAATTATTTTTCAGATTTTGGTAGGAAAAATGCCTTCTTCATCTTCTCTAATGATTGGCACAGCTACTGATTGCATCCACAATTGAGCCTGGATGCAACTGGGGACCAAAGAAATATTGATTTGAGCTACACCGAGTGTGTCTAAAGTTGGTTCATGATCTTTAACATTAACCTTTTCCCAATTTGGTAATACGTTGGACAGCAGCCCCTGATGCGTTCCCAAAGCCAAAAGGGAAGATTGTAAAGGCTGTTGTGTATTTTTCCAAATCAAAAGTTGTAGCAGCCAATTTGTTTCATAATACCTCTGAATCAATGCTATTCAGAACCCGCAATCTGGTTCCCAAAACAGCAGTCATGTCTTTTGATATTCGTCTTTGAGGAGATCTACGTAGCCAAGTGGTCCATCCCTCATAAGAAGTGAGTAAGAAGGGAGAACAGGCAGGTTGACTTTCTGAAACATTATTTTGCATCAACAATTCAACCCTTTTGAAAGACCATTCTGGTTGAAATAACATTTGTTGTTGGCCATTGTTTCCAATTACAAATGGTCCAACTTCATAAATCATTGGTCAAAGTGTTGACTTGGGAGGAACCGTAGGTTTTAAAACTTCTGTCGTTAATTCTCCCCAATATCCGGTGTCATTTTTTCCACACATGACCTTATGAGAAAATTTTACTGTGGTGAAATTTAACCAACAGTCCAAATTTTGGGTTCTGCATGGTTGAATAAGACCATGTGATCCATTACCATAGCTGTTCGCTGGCTCAGCGAGGGATTCAGCCATTAATTGGCATCTTACATAAATCACATTACCTTGAGTAACGACAAAAGGAAAAACTGTTTTCTTATCATTTAGAATAAGGGAAGTGTCTTTGCCCTGGTGTGTGAGTACAGCAACAAGTTTTGGTTTAGTTACAACATTCACTTTAAATTTGTAAATTAAACCTAACAATTTTGGTTGAATCTTTGGGTTAGCTCTCCAATCGCACACCACAAAGACAGAATTAACCATAGTGAAATTGAACCAGCAATCACCTTGTTCTTTCTTACAAGATTTGGTAACTTCTACATTAACGTCACTTGGGTTTAAAGAAGTATTGTTGCCAGTAAATTTCTGGCGGCAACACAAGGTAAACATATCTTGCTTGATACATTCCCAGCTCTGAGTAGGATGTATTTCTTTTGAAATGCCAGGATGAATTTTAGATGTCAGACTGAAATCTAGAAAACTGCCAGCACCTGAAATAAAGGAGGCCTTTTCAGGTTGAAATCCGAGTTCCACTTTTTTTGCGTCCCGCTTGGATTTTTTCATCAATGATAACGGGGAGGGTTCTGATCCACTCACTCTTATCTCAGACCCACTCAGACGAATGATAAACTTTGTTTCCATGCATTATGACTACAGCCAAATTTGGGCAGCTATTTCTGGGATAATTTCCATGAGAGATAGAATACCCTCTAATGGCCTGGGACCAAGGCCATTCAGCATTGTTTTCATTACAAATAGGAGGTGTGATGCAAAAAAAGTATGAACAACTCAATTAAAATTTTACAGGTCATCTTCAAATTTAAGTTTTCTGATTTTATTCATGTTTCTTCTGCTAAATTTGTTCATGTCCCACGGGGTTCTCATGCAAAAACAAAAAATAAAACTTGCCCTTTTCAGGCAAAAAAAAAAAAAAAAAAGAATTAAAATGATGGAACAATCCAAGGGGTTCCTTTCCCAGGGCATTGGTGGCTCTCCATGCATATTTATTTAAAGGATTTTTTAGTACCAATGGCACACTTCCCACAGTAGGGAGTTCCACCAGAACTGGTTGTCCTGAGAAATAAGAAGATCCTTTAGAATCATCAGGTTCTTTTACAGAAGGAGTTAGAGTAGGAGCCTTTGGACAAAAGGCAGTAATTTTTGGTCATCCATTCACTCCCCAACAGTCATTCACACCTTCGACAGCTTCCCACAGTCTCACATGCCAATTCCCCTCCTGGGGTTTCAGGAGTCCTTTTAGAAGGCCGTTAGTCTTTTCTACTATTCCGTTAGCCTGTGGGTAGTAGTGGGTACGGAAGACCCACTTAATCCCTTCACCTTTCTCCCTGTGAGAGTGATGGAAAACGCGAACAGGATGTTAAAATGTCCGGGTAGATGCGGCCCTAAGCAACCTACCCTAGCTGACCCTGGTTTGAGCTGGTGGGGAGGGCTAGACCATCTCTAGAGACAACTGCCAGCCTCAGACAATCCATGGCTCTAAACCACCCAGATTTTTAAACTCCTAGGAGCATAGGCAGGAAATTCCAGAGGAATTCCGGTTCCAAAGACAGACTGTGGAACTGACCACTAGCTCTGCTGTAAAGGTTTGAAATCCTGCCCAGATTAATCAGCTTCCCAAACAAAAAAGGCCTTGCTGAAATGCACCTCTGATATCAGGCTCCCAAGACAGGAAAACAGTTATAATCAGTGGCGGTTCTGATACCTGTTTTTTCAAACCACACTGCACAGCACCCTCTTTTGGTGACACGAAGTTGGGTTTTGTTTTTCTTTCAGGCTTTGAGAAAAAAGCTCTCGCCATATGAGAGATGATTTTCATATACGAAATAGTACTTTAAGTTTAAAACTAAGCAATTCAAAATAGACAACATCTGTAAAACAAAGAAGCCACCAAAAGTTGATCAACCCGTTACCCCAAGGAAGACAGAAAGTGAAAAAATATCCTTTAAAATGTCTTAAACTCTTCATCAAGAGGTTCAGGCATGAACCTTGTGATGACTTTGACAAGTAAAGGAAAATGCATATCGTTCCCATAATAAACCATGAAATCTCAAAGCACGTATCACAGCGGAGCGTTCTTCTGAGCTTGTAGATGGGGGCCACAACAGCAAGGTGGGGGTTAAGAACAAACAACGGCATGTGGGCACCGGCCCTTTGTGACATCACTGTGGTGGATCCTGGTAACACTGTGTGGGGCAGGGGCAGGGGCAGAGATGCTGGCAGAGGTCGTTGGGCAGAAGGCTCCAGGGGTTGAGCTGAGAAAAAGCCGTCCCTGAAGAAGAGCCACTGACAGGTCTTTGCGGGAGAAGGAGAGAGCGACACGACCTGGGGAACCTTGGGCTTGGCGTGCGCTGCGTGCAAGCCGTGTAGCACATTGAGCTGGGAAAGATCCAGGACGCTCTTTAGTGTGTCACACATCATTTCTGAGCCCAGGTAAAGTGCTCTCCTGCCGGAGGGGACTCCGACATTCCAACAATCCCAAAGTCACCCCAACATCCTTCTCTCTAAACTGCAGAGCTATGGATGTGATAGGTGGACTGTTTAGGGGAGAGGGAATTGGTTGGATGGTTGCATCTGGGAAGCAGAGGTCAATGGCTCAATGTCCAGATGGAATCCATGACAAGTGGAGTCCTTACTGAGACATTTGCTGTTTAATAACTTCATCAGTGATAGAGACACTGGGATCGAAGGTACCCTCAGCAAGTTTAGAGGTGACACCAAGCTGAGTGGTGCAATTGTTGCACCAGAAGGATGGGCTGTCATCCCGAGGGACCTAGAGAAGGTGGAGAAGTGGGACTATGTGAACCTCATGAGGTTCAACAAGGCCAAGAGCAAGGTCCTACACCCGGGTTGGGACAATCTGTGCTTTCAGTGCAGGCTGGGGGATGATGTGACTGAGAGCAGTCCTGTGGAGAAGGGCTTGGGGTTGCTAATTGAGGAGCAGCTCAACATAATCAGGCAATGTGTGCTCACAGCCCAGAAGGCCAACCATATCCTGGGCTGCATCAATAGAAGCGTGGCCAGCAGGTCAAGGGAGGGGATTCTGCCCTTCTATTCCACTCTTGTGAGACCTCACCTGGAGTACTGTGTCCCGTTCTGGAATCCCCAGCATAAGAAGGACATGGAACTGTTCGGATGGGTCCAGACGAGGGCCACAAAGATGATGGGAGGGCTGGAGCACCTCTGCTATGCTGACAGGCTGTGGGAGTTGGGCGCCTTCAGTCAGGAGAAGAGAGGGCTCTGGGGAGAACTTATAGTGGCCTCAGAGTACCTGGAGGGGGCCTAGAGGCAAGCAGTGGAGGGACTGTTTAGAAGGGCACATAGTGATAGGAGGAGGGGGAATGGCTTTACATAGGAATGGGAAAGAGTTAGATTGAACATTAGGAAGAAATTCTTCCCTGTGAGGGTGATGTCCTAGGCCAGGTTGGATGGGGCCTTGGGCAGCCTGGTCTAGTGGGAGTTGTTCCTGCCCATGGCAGGGGGCTAGTAACTTGGTGAGCTTTGAGGACCCTTCTAATCCAAACCATTGGGTGTATCTTGCTTACAGATCTTGCATTCCAAACAAACTAATTATCCTGACATGGATCAAAAAGAACACCCAGATCCTGGAAGATGCGACAGGGCTAAAAAGAGAAAGAGGGCATCACCAAGTGGTGCACGGGAGAGTAAGTGGTGTAAAATGGATCTTGAAAGTTGCAACGGGTCTGAAAAGAGAAAAAGATCAAGAAGAAGTGCACAAGAGACCCAGCACAAAAAACCAGATCCTGGAAGAGGCAGTAGGGCTAAAAGGAGAGACAGATCAGCAAGTGGTGCACCAGAGCATACACGCAAGAATCCAGATCTTGGAAGACAGACAAGATCTAAAAAAACAGAGAGATCAGCAAGTGGTGCACCAGAGAACACGTGCAAGAATCCAGATCTTGGAAGACGGAAGAGATCTAAAAAGACAGAGAGATCGGCAAGCGGTGCGCCTGAGAGCAAGCGCAAGAAATCAGATCTTGGAAAAAGCAAGACGGCTACAAAGAGATCGAGACCAGCAAGCAGTGCACAGGAGGACACTAGCTGCAAACTGGATCGTAGCAGGACGAGCGGCCACAAAAGGGAATTGCAGGCACGGTCCAGTCTCTATGAGTATTTGCAGATACATGACCCATTGTAACGGAGGAATTTCTGTTCTATGAAGATTAATTCTTATCTTGGTAGCAGTCATTGAGTGGAGGGGGGATAGGACATTCTGTCGATAACATTAGTAGTTTATTTCTTTGGCTGATACCAGTGGCTTTTTCTTTTGGCTGGGATTTGATTCTCTTGAGTGAAAATGTTTAGTTTGCAGGTGCACTTGTGACTGCACATAGGACAGTCTTGCTCTTTGTTCCTGTGATATATTTCACCAGATCAGTGAACAAGAACCATCCATGGGAGTGCCTGAAATACAGGCATCTCTCTCCAGACATCAGAATTTCCCTGGTGACAGGCATTCATGTCACCCATACTCAAAAAATCAAGGCCAAGTATTTAGACTTGCTTTTGATCCAGTATCGTGGAAACAGCAAGGAGATCACATCTGAGTTTTACCTTTGTAGAAATATGTTTATTAAGATGTTCTAAGAATCGCTAAAAAATCTGTAGAGTCAGATATGTATGACATCTGCCCTCTTGTGGGGCAGTTGTTCTGACCTTACATATTTAACTACTGAAAAAGCTGCAGATAGGATTTCTAATGTAAGATCTTCAACCAAGACAGCCTAATGTAAATGTGTATGCCGTGTGCGATGTACCAAACAATTCTGTCAAATATTCAGACGAATGATTTCATCTCAGTTACTTTAGAGGAGTACTTTAATGTGGCCAAAAGGCAATTTTATATAGATATAAAGAAGATCTTTTGGCTCTCTCGTTCTGGAAGATAGATCTAAAAGACACCTTTGATGTATAGAAGAGAATTCTTAAATGCTTTTGCTATAAATAAGAATACGAGTACTGAAATCCTGAAGCAAAATTTGTGTAACCAATCTTTTAAAAGGAAGACAATTGACTTGTGGTTTTCTGTTGCCTTGCCACTGCGAGTATCTCATCGGAAAATTTATTCCTTGCCAACTTTCTTCCCTGGAACATAAACAATGCACCCTGTGAATTGCTGGGGGCTGAATTGGAAATTGCTCCTGTCTACTGCCTGTGGCCTGGCGTGTATCTGAGTGCCCAACTGCCTCCCTGCTGAATGCTTTTTGTATTCTGACCTGAATTCACTCAGGTTTGTTGATTGGCTGGACAATCTTGATGTCATTCTAGGCGAGTCATCAAAGGAGCACGGCCAGGCGTGTAGAGGACGACGAGGAGGGTCACCTGATCTGTCAGAGAGGAGACACGCTAAATGCAAGATGTATAGAATATTTTTCAATGTTTTGTATCATTTCAGACAGAATGAGTTCTTTTAGCATAAGATATGGGGGGGTTCTGAAGACTTTTCTTTCTCTCTTGACTTTTTGTTTTGGGGTGGGACTGTTTTCTGTGGCAGTCTTTCTGGGTTTTTGTTTTATCTCTCTTTAGTTTTGTTTCCTTGCTAGGCTGTTTAGTAGCTGAGTAAAAGCTACTAAGACTAAGTGACTAAGACTTCTTTTCTTTATAGATGAGGTTGTTGCCTTGTTGGGTGAAGGTGATTTTGCTAAAGTGGTGGAATGCATCGATCACAAAGAGTAAGTCTTTTAATTCGGTGGCTGCTGTTTTTCTTACTCAGACTCTGCATGTGTGTCTCAGAAGTGCTTCCTGATGCTGTCAGGCTTTTCCTTTGCTGATGGTGGGAGGCGGACTGGAGACATGGGGGCCACTGCACCCTCCACACTGGGCGTCCTTGGTGCTGTGTTTTCAGACTGTAAAGATGAAGTTTTCGTTGTGTTTGTGCACAGATGACTCTGGGTTATATGATGACAGTGTGCCCTTTTCCCAGAAGGTTTCTAGTGTTAGAAATAAGGCAGAGGCAGATGGGGTGATAATTACCCAACAGTCTGAGTTAAAAGTACTCATTGTTCTCATCTCTGTTAAAACCTGTCTTTTCAGGGAAGGCAGACATGTAGCTGTGAAAATAGCAAGGAATACCTATTGGAGCTCTGAAGCTGCTCGTGCTGAAATCCAAGTACTGGAAGATTTAAAAGCATCAGACTCCAGCAATGCCTAGTAAGTACACAAAGCTGACTGCGTTGTGGTTTGGCTTGAAGACTTCTTCAGCAATGCTTTCCATGAGACACAGCATATGGAGGAGCGCTGCACAACTTGCTGTTGCAAAGCACGTGTTTCCCTGCTTTTGCAGTCACTGTGTCCAGATGCTGGGATGGTTTGAATACTGTGGACATATCTGCATTGTTTTTGAGCTGCTGGGGCTCAGCACCTATGACTTTATGAAAGACAACCACTGCCTGCCATTTAGCCTGGACAACATCAGACACATGGCCTATCAGATCTGCACCTCTGTCAACTGTGAGTATGCTCCTTCATTGCTCTATTTGTTAAAGTTCCTTTGTGGCACCCACTAACTGTATGATTTCTCTTGCAGTTTTGCATATGAACAAGTTGACACATACAGATGTGAAGTCGGACAATATTGTCTCTGTGACATCTGATTATGAAGAAGTGTACAACCCCAAACTGGTAAGCTGCTCTCCTCTTCTGCACTTTCTTCCTTCTCAGCCATCCTCTGTGTTTCTTTGGTCACTCGCATCCCATCACCTTTTGTTTCAGAAACGCATAGAAATCAGACTGAGAACAGCAGACATTAGACTTGTGGACTTCGGGTGCGCCACATATGATCATGGGCATCATAGTCCTACAGTGAGTGCGAGAGCTTACAGAGCTCCTGAAGTGATCTTAGGTCAGTGGAACGAGGTTTGTTTGGCTGATTTTTCACGTATGAGATTTGTGTGCTATTGAACAAAGCTAGAGAAGTGTTTGGTGTCTTGCTTGAGGTGTTGAATGTTTGGAGCCTGGACTAAACATGAACAATCTGAACCTTTTCACAGAGCTTGGATGGTCACAGCCATGCGATGTTTGGAGCATAGGATGCACTCTCCTGGAATACTACCTTGGAGACATAGTATTTACGGTAGGGAACTATGAACCCAGAAGGGTGCAGCATGCATAACACTCCTCAATATGATGAACAAAGGCTACAGAGATGTGGGGACTGAGAGGAATGGTCTGTGCGAGGAAGTAAGCTGCATTTCTCTGTAATGCCAAGCTGAAGAGAACGGAAGATGTAGGCACCAAGGAACTATCTCAGGAGCAGATTTTAAAAGCTGCTTCCAGTAGACATTTTGTCAGTGGCTTGAAGGGAAGGGTCGCCCTGTTATCGTGTGGAATTTACTAGGCACCCTACTACCAGATGTGGCTTCATCTATCACCATCAGCAAATACTGCTCAAAGGCCTGAATTCAGTCCTCTTGACAGTATTGCTGAAGTTGAGCTTGACGAAGAAAGAAAAGAAACACCCAGTAAGGCAAGGTCAAGGGGAAAATATCCAGTAGCTTGTAACTTCTTTCAGGAAATGGAAAACTCAAGCCTATCAGGTTCAGCTTATTGGTCGCAGGGTACAGTCAAAAATAAAGTCAGTGTGCTTCTTGATAACTTCCACTTAACCAAGAATGAAAAATGTCTCTCTTGACTTCTCTCCAGATCGATGAAGACAAAATGCACCTGGCAATGATGGAGCGATTGCTGGGGCCTTTGCCAAAGCCCATGGCAAAGAGAGTTGTTTCTCCAAGCAAAAAGCAGTATTTCTTTAAGGGATGGCTGGCCTGGGATGAAAACAGTGCTGCTGGGCAACACGTCTCAAGGTCCTGTAAACCCCTGAAGGTAAGGTTGCAGGGGGGAAGATGCTTCTGTGCAGAGGAGCTCCAAAGTGCAATTATAACATTGGAAGCCTGTGTTTTGTTGTTATCTTCCCGAAGGAATACATGAAGTGCCAAGATAGTGACCATGAGAACCTGTTTGACTTGATTGAAAGGATGTTGGAGTATGACCCAGCCAAGCGTATTACTCTGGCAGAAGCACTGGAACATCCTTTCTTCCTCCCGCTGAAGCAGGAAAATAGCATATAGACTCCCAGAGCTGAGGCAGACAAGCTTCACTTTCCTGTTTGTTTCTTTGTGTATGTTAAGTATTTAGTTATTGATGCTGAATTCGTCTGTTGGAATAAAACTTATTTAAGAAAAAAATACTGATGAGCCCGGTTGTGTTTCTCCAGGAAAACAAAATCTCAGGACACTTTTCCTGTGTGGATGAAAGCACCTTCTACTCTATAGGCCTCCCAAGAGCCAGAATGTATTAATTTAATTGGAGTTTATCTAACTGACGTTGGAAGAGCAAAAGACCTAGGGCTGACATTTTGCCCTTTAGCCAGTGACTGATGCTTTTTTTCTGTGTGTAAGAGGACAGGGAAAGCCCTTGCTCTTAAGTGTGAAGACGGCCTTTATCTTGTGAATGAAAAAAGTTACACAGGAAGGAACTATTAAAAAGATTGCACCACGATAAGGAATTTTTATTTTTCTTAGTTTTAGGAGGGGTACTCTGGTTACCAGTATTCCTGTGAATGGTCATTGTTGGCGTGCAGCGGTAGAGACTTCCCTGTTCCAGCAGCTCTTTGTCAGATTATGAGCTGTCCCGAGCCTTTCCATTAAGAACTCCAAGAAGGCTCATAGGCTTGTGTAAAGAGCCAAACTGGGAAATTCTGTCTCAAAACCTGTCAAAAGTCACTGCCAGTTTATAGCACAAGAGCCACTGAAACCACCATGTCAGCGAATCAGCACTCCACAGAAGTTCAGTGGGTGGGGCGAGGTGAAGGTGGTGTGTGGTCACTGCATGCATACACCGCCTAGCATCTCGCAAGTGCAGGGGGGTGAGGATGTGCAGGTTGTGTGGTACACAGCGACCCAAACTGGGGAAGGTATAAAATGACCCGCCAAAAAGCCCCTCTGAGCCCACAAAGTGCTTTGTGACTTAGTACTCTGCCTCAATACCATTATTAAGAACAAATACCGGTTGCTACTATATTCCATTAGAGTCCGTATTTAGCTCCTCAAAGTGCTCTTACAATGAAAAATTACTTCTTTGCATTCGGAGCAGGAAAAATGCTTTGTTACAAAGCCTTCGTACTTCTCTTCTCAGCAATAAAACCCCTTAAACAAAACGAGCCAAGTACAGAAATGCCTGCTCCTGTTTTAACAAGGTTTCTATTCCTGTATTGTGAAATTACATCTTGCTTCACAACTACAAAAGAGGTATTTAATGCAGTACAACACAATGCTGATCATTCCCCAGCCGGTAAAACAAGTGGTATGAAAACATCACTGTGTATGGAGAGCCCTATTTCACCCTTGCTTCTGCACAGACCATGGTGCAGCATTGTCTGCAGGAAGGTTGGGCTGCACTACAGTTCCTGGGGCTCTATATGGAAGGAAGTTTTGGCTAGGGAAAAAGTTAGGCTCCAGTTGCTAAAAATCTTATGTGGCACCTCTTGTTCCATATCATCTTAACCTCAGTGTGTTTTCATCTTGCGGGTGTACCGGGATATGCTCCCTTTGAAGTCTGAGAGCAGCCTTCTTTTTGACTTCTTGCTCCTCATTCCTTAGTGTTGGAATGGAGCTAAAAACTACTGTTCCCCAGAGCCCTCCATCATTCTCCCCAGAGACCTGAAGATTCTCGATTGCTTTCAGCTGTCTGCAGTGTGTATCATCATTGCCTATTTGAAATACAACCAGTGGGTAATAATCTGTCTCCTTGACCAGGGAAGGAAGTTTTCTAGTTCTTCACTGATGCCGCTGGCAAGCAGGAGACCTCCCTGTGGAGCGGGTCTGGTCTGCAGATGGGCCCCTCTGTTCCTTTTAGAAAGGAATCCCCTAAGACAATCACCCTCCTCTCTTTTTTTACGGAGGATGTTTTCATGTTTGTTTGAGGATGGTCCAGCCTAGAGTATGCTTCTTGGCTGTGGGAGCAGTCTTCTTCATCCTTGGGGATGGATTCCACACGCAGTGCTTCATATTTGCTTTTCAGGGGAATCTGGGGGTTTGTTGTCTGAGCGGGGGCAGCACGTGTCCTTCGCCAGGCAGGAACTTGCTGCCATTCCCCATCTCTTGTTCCCCTAAGGTTGTAGTTGGCAGGTGGGTGTTGCTCAGCTGCACTAGCTCCTGCAGCCTGCTGAGTTTGTGAGAGGGCGCTGCTCCACTGATCCATCTCCCTCTCACACTCCCAGATAGTCCTCAGCCTCTTTACCTCCTCCCTCAGCTCCTCCACCGTGTGAAGGAGTTCCCCGACGCAAGCACAGATTCCACAAGTGGAGTCAGTACCAGAGGTGTGAGTCGGTGTGGGAGGGGGGCACTGCCTGCAGCCCAGGGTCCGGGCAGCTGCATGTGGCCACTGAGGCTCCGTCTGGGTGGCCGCATCCACCCTGCTCGCTGCAGCACCCGGAGCGGCTTTAATCTTCTGCCGGGTGGCCACCATGGACCTCGGTCCCTTCAAGGCGGCTTCCTGCCCCACTCTGCACCCTCCCTGCTCGCCCTGCCCGCTCCAACTGCACCGGGACACTAACGCGCCAGCACCTCTTTGCCGTGCTTGCAAGGGACCGTTTCAACCTCCCGCGGTATCCGCCAGGAGCACCCCCTCCCGTCAGACCCCGCATCCAAACATTCTGACTCAAAGACAAGGTTGGACACAATCACTAATATCTGTGTAGATCTAGTGGCACGTAAATGTTTAGGCTTTCAGGTTTCCTGTTCAGGCTGAAGAAGCCGCAAGGGCCATGTTTCTAATGAACCTCTTACGTTTGTGTTTAAATAACCAGCTCTGGTAAATCTGGGCAGTTTATTTCCCCCTAACGGACGTGGCAGAAAACATGTTGTGCCATTCTCAGTTCAATTAAGTCACATTCATGGCCTCTTTGAATCTAGGATGCTGAACTGTGGCCATCAGAGCCTGCAGACGCTACTGTGCTGATTGAGCCAGCAGTGGCCCAGGTGGCCAAGAAGGCCAGTGGCATCTTGCCTTGTATCAGAAACAGCGTGGCCAGCAGGTCCAGGGAGGTGACTGTGCCTGTGCACTCGGCACTGGTGAGGCCGCATCTCGAATCCTGTGTTCAGGTTTGGGCCCCTCACTGTAAGAAAGACATTGAGGGGCTGGAGCGTGTCCAGAGAAGGGCAACAAAGCTGGGGAAGGGGCTGGAGCACAAGTTTTACGAGGAGTGGCTGAGGGATCTGGGGCTGTTTAGCCTGGAGAAGAGGAGGCTGAGGGGAGACCTTATCGCTGCCTACAAATGCTGAAAGGAGGTTGTGGAGAGGTGGGTGCTGTTCTCTTCTCCCAGGTGATAGAGACAAGAGAGAACAGCCTCAAGTCAGACCCGGGGGGTTCAGATTAGGAAAAAAAATGTTCACTGAAAGGGTCATCAGGCACTGTTAGAGGCTGCCCAGGGAGGTGGTGGAGTCACCATCCTTGGTGGTATTTAAAAGACGGGCAGACGAGGTACTTCAGGATATGGTTTAGTGGCAGGAAGGTATGGTTGGACTCGATGATCTCAGAGGTCTTTTCCAACCCACTGATTCTATGATTCTATGATTCTGCAGCTGGGGCAGGAGAATCTTCAACTGCCACAGAACATCTGGTAAAGGTCACCTGTCAGAGCCTCTACTGTTTTCTAAGAAAGATGTCCAAAAAACCCGTTCAATCACACTTCAAAACAAACTCAGAAATGAAGGGACCACCCGTGCTTAGGTGTCTATGAACTTTGGAGGTGGTAGAAAGTAGTATTTTCACTTTTCAATAGTTTCCTTTGAATATTCAGTTTCATTTCATAAGGACAATTTTTCTCAACAGATTCATCTGTACACTAGAGACTTTTTAACAACTAAAAGACAAGACTTTGCCATGACTCTGAGAAAAAGCAACATCTGAAAGACCCAAACATTAAAGATTTGCTTTAAAGGATAATATATTATCATCAGTGTCTATCAATATCAGGACGTTTTAAATTGATGATCCATCTTAAACATTCTCATCTGATTATATGAACTGTCCGTTCTGTGACTTTTATCTGACCTACATGAAGTTCCACCTGAAGAGAAGCATGCACAGGTCCATTCTTTGACCGTGTCGGTTACACCCATTCCCAGCTCCAGCACCAAATCCGATTTTTGCTTCTCAGTAAACACAACAACGCTGCATCCAGCGACAGGACGGTAGGTTCTGCAGTGGGGTGGCCATTAAAAAGGCGGTGGGGCGCTTTCCTGAGCAGGGAAAAGTCTAAAAATCTCGATCGGGGGTCGGCGCCGGGCTCCTGGCTCAACGGCCCTTCCCGCGCGGTGCCTGACGGGAGGGGCCGTTCCCGGAAGCTACCGCGGGGGATTTCAACGGTCCTTAGGGAGCACGGGGGGAGAGGAGCAGGGCAAAGAGGTGTGGGGCATGTTGAAGAGGGTACATTAAAACAGGGCAGTTTGAGCGTCAGGGCGAGCGGGCAGGGCGAGCAGGGAGGGCACAGACAGGGGCTGGAGCATGGCCAGGAGGAACTGAGAACCGTGGTGGCTACCCGTCAGAAGATTAAGGCTGCACCAAGCATGATGGATGCTGCCATGCAGATGGACCCCCAGTGGGCGCACGCAGCTACCCAGACCCTGAGCTGTAGACAGTACCCCCCTCCCACACCAGCTTGTGCCTCAGTCACTGGCTCCACTTGTGAAAGCTGCACTCGAGTGGGGGAACTCTGTCGTATGGTGGAGGAATTAAGGGAGGAGGTAAAGAGGCTGAGGAGCATCAGGGAGTGTGAGAGGGAGATAGACCAGTGGAGCAGTGCCCTCTCACTCACTCAGCAGCCTGCTGGAGCTGGTACTTCCAAACACCACCCACCTGCTAGCTGCAAGGTTGGGGGAACAAGAGGTGGGGAATGGCAGCAAGTTCCTGCCAGACAAAGGAAACCTGCTCCCCTCAACCAGACAACAAAACCCCAGATCCCCCTGGTAAATAAGTACCATGTGCTGCAGGTGCAATCCTGTCCTGAGAATGAGGATGATGGCTCCCACAGCCTAGAACCTTTCCCTAGGCCGCACCATCCTCAGAAGAAGATAGAAACATCCTCCATTAAGAGGAAGAGGAGGGTTATTGTTGTAGGGGACTCCCGCCTAAAAGGAACGGAGGGACCCATTTGCAGACTGGACCCGCTCCACAGAGAGGTCTGCTGCTTACCGGGGGCATCAGTGAAGGAGGTAGCTAGAAAACTTCCTTCCCTGGTCCACGAGACTGACTACTATCCTCTGATAGTAGTCCAAATTGGTAATGATGGTAAATAGTTAACAGAAAGACTAAAGCCACCAAGAAAGACTTCAGGGCCATTGGGAAAATGATGGAGGGCTCTGGGGCTCAGATAGTATTCTGCTCCATCCCCAGGCTGAAGAGAGAGGAGCAGGAAGTCGGGAAGAAGGATTCGATTAATGCCTGGCTCTGAGCCTGGTGTGAGGAAAGGGGCTTTGGCTTCTTTGATCATGGGGTGGCTCACGCACCCCCAAACTCTGCTGCTAAGGTTGGGACAGGTGGGTCTTCTAGGGGGGCTAAAGCCCTTGCTAAGAGCTTATCTAAGCTCATAGATCGAGCTTTAAACTAGATGTGAAGGGGGAGGGGATTGGGACCAGGCTAGACAGGAGCAAGCCTGGACGTAGGTCACGAGTGATGCAGAGAGGATGTGCTGGAGAGGACCCCCAGCACAGCACCACAGAGAAAGTGGGGGTGAACACACATGGGGGTGGTAAGGGAGATACGGGTGCTCTGGTGATAGCTACTCCGGTTACCAGGCAATTGGGAATGTACTCTGTTCCCTTTAAGAGGGCTGAAGGCTTGGCAGCTCGGCTGAAGTGCATTTACACCAATGCACGCAGCATGGGAAATAAGAAGGAAGAGCTGGAAGCTGTTGTAGGGCAAGGAGCCTATGATGTCGTTGCCATCGTGGAATCGTGGTGGGATGACTCATATAACTGGAGTAGAGATATGGTGGGATCCAAACTCTTCAGGAGGGATAGGAAGGGAAAGAGAGGAGGTGGGGTAGCCCTCTTTGTAAGGGAGGACTTGGACACCGTTGAAATGGATTGTGGCCATGAGGAGATTGAGTGCCTATGGGTTAGAATCAGAGGAGCCCATAAGAAGGTATATTTTGTGATGGGAGTCTGTTACAGGCCACCCAGCCAAGGAGAAGCAGCTGGTGAGCTCTTCTATAAACAGCTGGGGTTAATTTCTAGGTCAGTGCCCCTCGTTCTTGTGGGAGACTTCAATCTTCCTGATATCTGCTGGAAGTACAATAGAGCAGAAAGGAAGCAGTCTAGGAGGTTCCTGGAGTGTGTGGAAGACAACTTCCTTGCACAGCTGGTGAACGAACCGACAAGGGAAGGTGCCCTCCTGGACCTGCTCTTTGTGAACGGAGAAGGCCTTGTGGGACGCCTAGGACTAAGTGATCATGAGATGATAGGGTTTTCTGTTCTAGGTGAAGTGAAGAGGGTGGTTAGCAAGACAGTAGCATTAAATTTCCAGAGGGCAGACTTTGATCTCTTCAGAAGGCTGGGTGGCAAAGTCTCATGGGAGACAGTGCTTAAGGGCAAGGGAGCCCACGAGAGCTGGGAGCTCTTCAGAAAGGAGATCCTAGCAGCTCAGGAGAAAGCCATCCCCATGTTCCGAAAAAAAAGGCGGCAGGGGAAAAAAACAGCTTGGTTGAACAGGGAGATCTTGAGTGATATCAAGAAGAAGTGGAATGTTTATGAGCTATGGAAGAGGGGAAAGGCCTCTTGGGTGGACTACAGGAGGGAAGTGAGATTGTGTAGAGAAAAAATTAGAAGGGCTAAGGCTCAACTAGAAATCAAATTGGCAAAGTCGGTGAAAGATAACCAAAAATCTTTCTATAAATATATAAATAATAGAAAGAGGACTAGGGATACCATACAGTCCCTGTTGGATGCAGAAGGAGCAACAGTGACAGGGGATGAGGATAAGGCTGAGGTACTTAATGCCTTCTTTGCCTCAGTCTTTAATTGTAAAGGAAGTTGTTCCCTTTCTGTACAAAGCCAGGAGGTAGAGGAGCAAAATGAGGCTCCCGTGGTCCAAGAGGAGGTGGTCAGAGCCCTGCTAGCCAGACTAGACACCCACAAGTCTATGGGGCCAGATGGGACTCACCCAAGGGTATTGAAGGAACTGGTGGATGTGCTGGCCGAGCCCCTTTCCATCATCTTCCAACAGTCCTGGAAGACTGGGTAAGTTCCACTGGACTGGAGGCTGGCTGATGTTGTGCCCATCTACAAGAAGGGTTGCAGGGAGGATCCAGGGAACTACAGGCCTGTCAGTCTGACCTCAGTGCCAGGGAAAGTCATGGAACAGGTGATCTTGAGATCTATCATGAAACACATGCAAGAGAACCGGGTGATCAGGCCCAGTCAACATGGGTTCACAAAAGGCAGGTCCTGCCAAACTAACCTGATCGCCTTCTATGATCAAGTGACTGGGATGCTGGACGAGAGAAAGGCTGTAGATGTGGTCTTTCTGGACCTCAGTAAAGCCTTTGACACAGTTTCTCACAGCATTCTGCTACGGAAACTGTCGGCCTCTGGCCTGGACAGGCGCTCACTCTCCTGGGTGGAAAACTGGTTGGCTGGCTGGGCCCAGAGAGTGGTGGGAAATGGAGTTTACTCCAGCTGGAGGCCAATTACAAGTGGGGTTCCCCAGGGCTCAGTGCTGGGTCCAGCCCTGTTCAATGTCTTTATCAATGACCTGGATGAAGGCATCGAGTGCTCCCTTAGCAAGTCTGCAGATGACACTAAGCTGAGTGGAAGTGTGGATCTGCTGGAGGGTAGGGAGGCTCTGCAAAGAGATCTGAACAGGCTGGACCACTCGACAGAATCCAATGGGATGAGGTTTAACACGTCCAAATGCCGGGTCCTGCACCTGGGGCACGACAACCCTAGGCAGTACTACAGACTAGGAGAAGTCTGGCTGGAAAGCTGCCAGGAGGAGAAGGACCTGGGAGTGTTGGTCGATAGCCAACTGACCATGAGCCAGCAGTGTGCCCAGGTGGCATCTTGGCCTGTGTCAGAAATGACGTGACCCACAGGTTCAGGGAGGTTATTCTCCCTCTGTACTCGGCACTGGTGAGACCGCACCTTGAATTCTGTGTTCAGTTTTGGGCCCCTCACCACAAGAAGGATGTTGAGGCTCTGGAGCGAGTCCAGAGAAGAGCAACGAAGCTGGTGAAGGGGCTGGAGAACAGGCCTTGTGAGGAGCGGCTGAGAGATCTGGGGTTGTTTAGCCTGGAGAAGAGGAGGCTGAGAGGAGACCTCATTGCTCTCTACAACTACCTGAAAGGAGGTTGTGGAGAGGAGGGAGCTGGCCTCTTCTCCCATGTGACAGGGGACAGGACGAGAGGGAATGGCCTCAAGCTCCGCCAGGGGAGATTTAGGCTGGACATTAGGAAAATATTTTTCACAGAAAGGGTCATTGGGCACTGTTAGAGGCTGCCCAGGGAGGTGGTTGAAGGAGGAGAACGCAGGCTCTGATCTCATCTCTCTGTGGACCAATGATAGGATGAGAGGGAATGGCAGGAAGATCTTCCAGGGGAGGTTTACATTGGATATTAGGAAGCAGTTCTTCAGGCAGAGTGTGGTGGAGCACTGGAACAGCTCCCCAGGGAAGAAGTCCTGGCGCCAAGCATCACAATGTTCAAGAAGTAGTTGGACAACATGCTCAAATTCGTGGTGTGAATGTTGGGGTTGCCCTGTGCAGGGGCGGGAGCTGCACTTGATGAGCCTTGTGGGTGCCTTCCAACTCAGGACATTCTACGATGCTATGATAAATAGCAACCGTAATACAGAGAAACTAAATGCAGCTCTTCAAGGAAGCGCACAGATCAAAATTTCTGTCCCCACAGAATGAAAGAAACCAGCCCCTCATCAAAGGATCTCGTGCTTCCTCTGCTGCCCACTATTACTGCACACACGATGGTGTAATCATGGCCACCCTCTTGCCACCTCGTGCCTCGTGGCAGGCACTTCAGCCCCTGCCTCTCAGAAGGAACTTTTCAGCCTGTCAGCCCTCTTTGAGTGCTTAACAGAAAGGCTCCGGACAGCTCATAATCTGAGAAAGAGCTGCTGGAAGAGGGAAGTCTCTACTGCCTCACGCCAACAATGTACAACAGGTACTGGTAACCGACCCCTCCTAAAACTAACAAAAATAGTAATGCTTTATCACAGTGCAATTGTTAATACTACAGGGATCTTCTTTTCTGTATAACTTTTCTCTTTCATCACATAAAGGCCATCCTCAAGCTCACCAGCAAGGGCTGTCCTTGTCCTCTTACCCAGAAAGCCACTCCCTCAAGGGTAAACATCAGCCTTAGATCTTTTGCTCTTCCAATGACAACTGTGTAAACCGTAATTATATTAATACTTTCTGTCACTTAAGAGGCCTGTAGAGCAGAGGGTGCTCTCGTCCACACTATAAAAGTGTCCCAATATTTTGACTTGCTGAAGAAACAAAACTGGGCTCATCAGTTTCTTTTTCTTAAATAAGTTTTATTCCAACAGGAAAATTACATGATAGCATCACGCAGTAAATAAATAAGTAGAGAAATACTTAAGAAATATAAAAAAATTAATAAATAACAATCAATTGACATTGTTTGTTTACGTTTCTGAACAGGCAGACAGAGATGTTTGCCTGCCTCAGCTCTAGGAGGTTGTGTGCTTTTTTCGCTCTTCAATGGGAGGAAGAAAGGATGTTCCAGTGCTTCTGCCAGAGTGATGCGCTTGGCTGGGTCATATTCCAGCATCTTTTCAACCAAGTCAAACAGGTTCTCATGGTCACAATTGTGGCAGGTCATTAATTCCTTCAGGAAGAAAAAAACAGTACATGGGCTTCCAATCATTGAATTGCACTGGGAGCTCCTCTGCCCAGAAGAAGCATCTTCCCTCTGTAATCTTACCTTCAGGGGTTTACAGGACCTTGAGACGTGTTGCCCAGCAGCACTGTGTTCATCCCAGGCAAGCCGGCCCTTATGAAAATACTGTTTTTTCGTTGGTGAACAAGTTCTCTTCATCATTTGCTCTGGCAAAGGCCCCAGCAATCGCTCCATCATCGCCAGGTGCACTTTGTCTTCATTGGTCTGGAGGGAAGTTAAGAGAGACATTTTTCATTCTTGGTTATGTGGAAGTTATCAAGAAGCACATGCCAGCCTGACTTCATTGTTGACAGTACCCTGCAAGCAATAAGCTGAACTTGGTCATGGAAAAAGGAGAGGCTTGAGTTCTTTGTTTCCTGGAAAAAGTTACAAGCTACCGGAGTTGCTTCCCCAAGCCTCTGCCAAAATGTCTACTGGAAGCAACTTGTCAAAATCTGCTGCTGAGATCAAGTTCCTCGATGCCTACATCTTCCATTCCGTTCAACTTGGCATTACAGAGAAATGCAGCTTACTTCCTTGCACGGACCGTTCCTCGAGTTCCCAACTCTGTGCAGCCACTGTTCATCGATTTGGGGAGCGATATGCATGCTGCATCCTTCTGGGTTCATAGTTCCCTACCTTAAATACTACATCTCCAAGGTAGTATTCCAGGAGAGTACATCCTATGCTCCAGACATCACATGGGTGCGACCATCCAAGCTCTGTGAAAAGGTTCAGATTGTTCATGTTTAGTCCAGGCTGGAAACATTCAACACATCAAGCAAGACACCAAACACTTCTCTAGCTTTGTTCAATAGCACACAAATCTCATACGTGAGAAAATCAGCCAAACAAACCGCCTTCCACTGACCTAGGACCACTTCAGGAGCTCTGTAAGCTCTCGCAGTCACTGTAGGACTATGAGGCCCATGGTCATATGTGGCGCACCCAAAGTCCACAACTCTGACGTCTGCTGTTCTCAGTCTACGTTCCTCGCGTTTCTGAAACAAAAGGTGATGGGATGCGAGTGACCAAAGAAACACAGAGGATAGCTGAGGAGGAGGGAGGTGGGGAAGAGGACAGCAGCTTACCAGTTTGGGGTTGTACACATCTGCATAATCAGACGTCACAAAGACAATATTGTCTGGCTTCAGATCCGTATGTGTCAACTTGTTCATATGCAAAACTGCAAGAGAAATCATACAGTTAGTGGGTGCCGCAAAGGAACTTTAACAAATAGAGCAATGAAGGAACATACTCACAGTTGACAGAGGTGCAGATCTGATAGGCCATGTGTCTAATGTCGTCCAGGCTAAATGGCTGAAAGTTGTTGCCTCTCATAAAGTGATAGGTGCTGAGCCCCAGCAGCTCAAAAACAATGCAGACGTGTCCACGGTACTCAAACCATCCCAGCATCTGGACACAGTGACTGCAAAAGCAGGGAAACACGTGCTTTGCAACAGCAAGTTGTGCAGCGCTCCTCCATATGCTGTGTCTCATGGAAAGCATTGCTGAAGAAGTCTTCAAGCCAAACCACAACGCAGTCGGCTTTGTGTACTTACTAGGCATTGCTGGAGTCTGATGCTTTTAAATCTTCCAGTACTTGGATTTCAGCACGAGCAGCTTCAGAGCTCCAATAGGTATTCCTTGCTATTTTCACAGCTACATGTCTGCCTTCCCTGAAAAGACAGGTTTTAACAGAGATGAGAACAATGAGTATTTTAACTCCGACTGTTAGGCAGTTATCACCCCGTCTGCCTTGTTCCCAACACTGGAAACCTTCTGGGAAAAGGACACAGTGACTTCAAATAACCCAGTCATCTGTGCACAAACATAACTGAATCTTTACTTTTTGATAACACAGGCTCCAACGCTGCCCAGTGTGGGGGCTGCAGCTGCACCCCACACTCTATCCAGGCCACCTCTCCCCATCAGCCCTGACCTCTGCCCGGCTGGTCTGCACCTGCAGAAGACGCAGCCTTTGCCTCATCCACCAGCCCTGTACAACCCTCGTGTCCAGGGGCTGCTTTTAGCACCACGGATCAATGTACACTTTTGCGTTGACTGCGTCGGCTTTAGAGAAATACAGGGAGCGACACATGAGGAAGCAAAGAGCAAGCACTTCCTGAACTAGACATTCAGAGTTCAGTAAGAAAAAAGACAGGCGCTGGATTAAAAGACTTACGCTTTGTGATCAATGCATTCCACTACTACTCCGTAAACGCCTTGAGCCAAGACAGCAACAACCTCATCTGTAAAGAAAAGAACTCTTAGTCACCAAAGTGGTGGGGTGACTCAGGTATTAAGTTGCCTAGGAAATAATCAAGAAAAAGAAATGATAAAAGAAACAATAAGAATACTATTTTTGAAGATTATTCTAGTTTTTGCTCTAAATTGTAAATATCTGGTCAGAGAGATGTT
Source organism: Clamator glandarius (assembly GCA_033459285.1). Classification (NCBI taxonomy): domain Eukaryota; kingdom Metazoa; phylum Chordata; class Aves; order Cuculiformes; family Cuculidae; genus Clamator; species Clamator glandarius. Next base: position 2,351,507 of record JAUNZM010000086.1, read on the forward strand.
TCTGGACAACTCTCTTCAAACTACATTTACAGGGAACTGATTTCAGTAGCTTCATTAATTTCATTTGAGGGGAAGGGAAAAAGGAAACAGAAGAAATATATTTTAAATATATATAATCATATATTATGAAAAAATACCAGTCCCACACCAAAACAAAAAGTCAAAAGAGAAAGAAAAGACTTGAGAGCCCTCTCCTATCTTATGCCAAAAGAACTCATTCTGTTTGAAATGCTAAAAAGCATTGAAAACCATTCTATACATCTTGCATTTAGCACGTCTCCTCTCCGACAGATCTTGTCCTCCACATTCCTGGCTGTGATCCTTTGACGACTCGCCTGGAACGGCACCAAGATTGTCCAGTCAATTAACAAACCTGAGAGAATTCAGCTCAGAATACAAAATGCATTCAGCAGGGAGGCAGTCGGGCACTCAGATACGTGCCAGGCTACAAACCGTTCAGCCCCCAGCAATTCACAGGGTGCATCGTTTATGGTACAGGGACAAAAAGGTGGCAAGGAACAGATTTTCAGATGAGATACTCACAGTGGCAAGGCAACAGAAAACTATAAGGTAATTGTTTTCCTTTTACAGGATTGGTTCCCTCAATTTTGCTTCAGGATTTCTGCGCCCGCATTCTTGTTTAAAGCAAAAGCATATAGCGACACTCTTCTATACATCAAAGATGTCTTTTAGCTGTACCTTGCAGAGATATTGGACAGAATATTCTTCTATATTTCTATATAAAATCGCCTTTTGGCCACGTTAAAAAACGCCTCTAAAGTAACCGAGATTAAATCGCCAGTGGGCATTTTTGATAAGAATTGTTTGGTACATCGCACACAGCATACACATTCACTTTAGGCCGTCTCAGCTGAAGATCTGACACTATAAATACTACCTGCAGCTTTGTAAAGAGTTGAATGGATAATAAAGATCAGAACAACTGCCCAACTCGTGTGCAGATGTCATAAATATCTGACTCTACAGATTTTTTAGTGATTCTTAGAACATCTTACTAAGCATGTTTCCACAAAACTGAAAATCAGATGTGATCTCCTTGCTATTTCCATGATACTGAGTCAAAAGCAAGTCTAAAAGCTTGGCCTTGCCTTTTTGAGTAGGGCTGACATAAATGCCTGGCATCAGGGAAATTCTGGTGTCAGGAGAGAGATGCCTGTATTTCAGGACTCCAGTGAACGGTTCTTGTTCACTGATCTGGTCAAATATGTCCCAAGAACAAAGAGGAAGACTGTCTTGTGTGCTGTCACA